>OX453020.1:7574263-8943577 GCA_949699075.1 Asteroscopus sphinx
AACCCTAAAAAGATGAAACACGTAAACTAATTTGACAGCACTAAAATTGTTGTTAAAATTGTTGTCCCTTTCTTGTATCTATTATTACTTTTAAAAAATCATTGACTATCGGCCAAAATTAATATCCTATCTATCCACGATTTGCCCTACTAGAGATGGAAATTTGACATAAGCTCCATACATATTATGTCAAATGTCTATCTTTAATAGGGTAAATCGTGGATAGATAGATTATTAATTTTGGCCGTATATTAATAAAAGAGAGCGATTGTTTAAAATACTACTACTAGTAGTAGTGAAAGAGCTCGTCCGGGGAAGTACTACCACCGTATCTAGTTCTCCGCCAAATAGTGATGCTTGCATTGCTGTGTTTCGGTCTGAAGGGTACGGGTGCCGGTTAAATTACAATCACATGAGACTTTCCATCTTCATGTCTCATTTGGCGAACCGACTTGCAGTACCATTTAGGTAACAGCCTAGGTGGTATTGAAGTTGTTATGGGCAAAGGTAACCGCCTAACATCAGGTGGGCCTTTAGCTTATTTCGCCATCCTACACTAAAAAAATTAATTGGTTTATGATCAAGAAAATCGACACCATTGTTTCGTAGCTTAAAGCTTCGTAGCGTAAAAACTTACAGGCAAATCTTATTTAGGGTACATCGTGATTCTTGTAACAATTATGTATAAAATATTCCTACTGTACAATATTTTTATGGCAAAATTGTTGTTGCCAATTTTATTTACCGTAAAACGGGGTGAATAACCAAATTACGGCAGAACATTGTTGAAGTCTTTGTGGCCAACGGGTTGGCGGGAAAATTCGGAAAGATCGTGTTGTGGATTTTGTATTATTTTCCTAAATTTGTGTTTCTTCGAGTGTTAATGTGTAATAATGGTGGATTATTCAATGTTAAGTGCTCGTTAACGTGTACAAGTGTGGGTAAATGGTACAAAGTTGAAAAACGTGACTTTCGTATTTTCTCATCATCCGCTCAAAAACCTGGTAAAGTTTCCATCACTTTACTAGGGTGAGTAAACTAAAGACTTGGCTGGAGGGTCTAAGCAACCAGGCCATAAAACTACTCACATATAACAAATAAATGACTTGGCTTAAAGGTCTTAGCAACCAGGCCATAATAATTTAAAATAATAAAATTTGTGGCCAACAAACTATCTTACCTAATTCAATGTTAAAATCCTTGCCCACTTTTCTCCCTATTCACCCCGTTTTACCCGGTACTCTTTTAGTCTCATTACTCCCTTTGAGATAGGAATACCTATTACTCCTCATCCTCATTCCTCCACCACTCGTCACCTTGGCGAAATGCACAAGGCGTGCAAATCCATTAGAAAAACTTCAGATTTCGCGCCTTTTTATAGTTTTATTATAATGTTGCTATCAATGAACATTTTTTTCTTTAAGTACTAACACTAAAGATCGTCAGTCGCACAGAGTCATTGAATTAAGAAACCTACAAGTCAATGCTCAGAGTACATTATATAGCCATAGATAAATATAGCTGTCAGTCGATTATGATTTACTTTCTCACTGCCCGTACGTAGCCCAAAAAACGCTCCGAGTGTAGTCCGACGACGTCGGGCGATATAACTGAACGCAGCCTTGAATGAATGTAATCAGTGTTGTCAACTCTACCAACTTATTGATAGATCTACCTACTTTGCCTCCAGTCTACCGATCTACCACCACTAATCTGAATCTACCTATTTTTCAAAATATTACGAGTTACGACACCTATATATTGAAAAAAAAATTTTACCTTCAATGAAAGGAATATACACTTATACACTATATTTTTTCTTACTTGTCTTATTTAATAAACAATCTTGGCATATATTTTTAATGCAATTCGTCATCAAAAATTGTTGATAGACATCATGTTAACAATATCACACACAAAATAACATTTTTTAACCTAATTACATGTGCAGTACTAGTAATTATGTTTTATCAGAAGATGTTTGAATAAAGAGACGTGCCAAGATTGTTTACTAAATAAAACAAGAGAGAAAATACAGACTAAGTATATCATGTGATAGTAATGAGTTTGATTTGAGCCACGCGTGTAACGGAACGTTACTGACTGAGTTTAACTGAACGCAGCAGTGACAATGACGTTGGCAGCTGACACTCGCATTTTTTATTGAAGTAAGTGAGCATAAGTGAGTGCTGTGCTGTCTATTTTCGTATCGCGGGATTTTTCTTGGTACTAATTGCGCTGTTAAAGAATGGGATTGAAAATGGCTGCACTTCTATTGTTCTATGTGCCTCGCACTCACACAATACTGTACGTGTGAGCAAGAGACAAATACAAATGCCATAATTTTTGCAGGCTAATTCTTTATCTGCGCGATAAGTAGGGCAAGTTTTGTGTTGTGATTTTTATAACTTAATAGTAGTACAGTTAATAAATATGTTCTGTTTTTTCTAGTGTTTGTCATGGACTCTGATAGAAGCGATGTATGAAAAAAAAAAATTAGATATTTTCCAACAGTATTTGCATATTTTTAATCCTGAAAAATCGGATAAACTAAGAAATTCTACCAACGTATGGTAGGTACTCCATATACCAATTTTCTAAAATTAGGGTTGGCGACACTGAATGTATAACAGTTTTCGTGTCGATGTAAGAGTGGTTAGAGTTTAGAGTACTTAGAGTGGTATGCCACTGGTCAAATTTATTTGTTCAATCTCTTTGTCCAATCGAATTTCTTTGATTATCAGTGTTAAAATCATGGAGAAAAGAAGGGAGCGGAGGTGCTGCAAGGCAATTTGGTCATGCGCCTTCAATTTGGTCATGACGTCACAGTGGGCGGACCCGCAAAGCTTAATTTCAAGTGAATCATCACTGCGTTCGGTTCTCTTCGATTTAAATAGATTTTGAGAGGATTTTGAATATTTTTCTTGTTTTAACAATGAAGTGCGCTGTTGTTGGATGTAAAAATTGTTCAGGATCAAAACTAAAACATATTGATGGTATAACATTTTATGTGTAAGTCACATATATTTATATTTTCAATTTTAAAACATGCATTTTCTCGTTTCTTCGCCAAATTGTTGCTCGGGACATCTGTCGTCGAAAAGATGCATACTAATCACTTCTCACCGATAACATGTTTTTACATTATCAATGCATATTATGACGAAAATAATAAACACATTGTTTTAATTCATTTTAAATTCTAATATGTTAGTTATTTCATTGATAAATTACATAATTACATGAAATAAGAGCAATTTAAAATAAGAAAAATAGGCCATCAGGCCATCTATCGGTGAGTAGTCAGTAATAGGGTCGATTTCATGTTTCGAATTAAAATGACACATTTTTGACGATTTTTGTAAACCCCCGTTTTATTGTTATCTGATGGTATTTAACGTTTGCTATAATGAAGTTATACACATACTATGTAAAAATACAGGGCGCATCTTGTTAAAAATAGAAGAAAACCAAAAAAATAGAAACACGAATGAATAAGTTTTTACACAAATGAAATTCTTTAATCGCGAATGAAATGTGTAGGACACTAATGATTTGCTAGCTGGACAACATTCATAACCATGATTTTATAAAACAAAAATACATAACAAGGTCTTGAATGAAGCGGGCGATGGTGATTCTAAGGTATCTAAGTGAGAAATAAAAACAAGGAACCTTGGATACGTTTTTTGAAGTGAAACTTCTGTATAGACGGGGGGTATTAGGAATTTTTAGTCACGAAAAAACGTTACGGCCGCATGGAGGGGGTAGACAATATATCGCTTGGCGAGAGACGGCAGCGGCGGAGGGATTGAAAGGCTGATGATTATGATGATGATGATGATGATGATGGTGAAAATTCTATATATAGAAGATAGATATATATATCTTCTTCTATATATTAGGATTTTTCTCTCACGAAAAAGCGTTACGGCCGCGTGGAGGGGGTAGACGATATATAGCGGCGGAGGGAGAGAAAGAAAAATGGATGTTTTTTTTGGTTCCGGATTTAATTCAGTTTTTTTGTTTGATAAAATAAAATATGTTTAAATAAAAAATGCATTCATTAAAATCACTTAAAATGTACCTAACCTAACCAAAACATAATTTGCAGTAAAACTGCGAAAAAAAAACGAAATGTGTGCTGGGACACATAGTAGAAGTGAAACTTCAACGGACAAGTGGAAAAACGAATCGCAACGGACAAGTGGAAAAACGAATGGCAACTGACAAATGGAAAAACGAATCACAACAAAATTTTAACTTGAAGTTTTACGGGCTGATTGTTAATGTACTTATTCAATTTGAAAACCTGCCCGTAAAACTTCAACTTAAAATTTTGTTGCGATTCGTTTTTCCACTTGTCAGTTGCCATTCGTTTTTCCACTTGTCCGTTGCGATTCGTTTTTCCACTTGTCCGTTGAAGTTTCACTTGTACTATGTGTCCCAGCACACATTTAGTTTTTTTTTATTCAATTTGTATCCAATAAGTTTTTATGACAATAGTTAACTGCAATCTTGATATATCATAATCCAAAAATTCCAAATATTACGTAGCATTATTTCAGCAAAAATGTATTGAATACTTTAATTAATAAAAAAAAAAATAACATTAGGTAAAATTTTTTTATGAACAGAATGTAACATACTTTTTATTATATTTCTATATACAACCTACAACCTAATTCTTAGCTTATACTAAACCTCTTAAGGGGTCATTGTACTCATCATAATGAACAACTTTTACTATGGGAACAACCCTGAAACCGAAAAAAATATCAGCGGTTCCCTACATTTGTGTTCACATAAATCGACATAATTATAGGGAACAGCAGATTTTTTCGAGATTTCAGGGTTGATTCCACTGTAAAATGTGTTCATAATGATGAGTACAATGATCCCAGAGATTTAGTATAAACTAAGAATAAGATTGGATATTTGTATAAGTAGGTATTTCTACTAATTTCTTATAATATATATTTTTAATGATTTAAATAGTGGAAAGAAAAAATCGCTCACGAGCAGGATTCGAACCTGAGACTCCTGGCTCAGTACGCCAGTCTTTGGGTGACGTCAGCGATATCTTATTAAGAAACAGTGATTCTTCTTTTTTTTTCCACTATTTAAATACCGATAACACGGTTTTGTGGGGCACAGTGATATTGCAAAATTTATACATGTATGAATAAATAAATAAATACTAAATAAATGGTTAGATTTCGCTTCGCATGCATAAATGCGTTAAAAATAATAAAATATATAATTTTGTCAATCAATTTTTTTTTTGTTGTATTTGCAATCAGTTTATACAATTAAAAAAATAGGTTTGAGTGATTTTCAAGGTGATCTACATGAGGATACTTTATTGCGCTAGGCGCTATGTATGGCACGTTTTTAACGTACTTTTGTGTAAAGTTGTAAAACAAAAGTTGTGTAGTTAGACGTTATTTAATACTCATACTGGACTGGTAATCTGAAGGTCAAGCCGCAAGTGCCATATGGTACCCTTACATTATACCCTTTTAACCTTTTTCAACTTCGTTACTTTTTTTCAAATTCTAATCAGTCATTTTAAAGACCACGTCATTTGTGTAAAATTCAATTTCATTAGTGTTATGTTCTCACCACAAAAACGCACATAGAATGTTCTGGAATAAAATAATGTGCTTTGTACGCCACAGTGGTGAGTAGACAAACTAAAATGAAAAATTGTTAGTGCTGTTACGCTGTAATAATTCATTTCACCGCTAGATGGATTTACAAAAAATGGGCGGATTTTCCATAGTGAGGTGGAGCCATTGCTGTACCTCGTCCCCCTGTCACCCGCATTCAGGCGACGCTTCTTTCTAAAGAGATTTTGCCTTGCAACACCTCCGCTCCCTTCTTTTCTCCATGGTTAAAATACATACAACATAATAATATTATGATGAAAATCATCCAATTTATTTGATCAAAGTCACATTGTACAAAGAAATTTGACCAGTGGCATACCACCCTTATGCAACAATTTTCTTCCAATAAATCAATGGTTAATAAAGCTCTTTATTTTTAACAGGTTTGAACAGCTGAATTTATCATTTTTTACAATAGTAACGTTATCGTGTTTAAAACAGTTTCATTTTAAAATTAAATATTAATAAACGTTACTCATATTATTAAGCGCGAATGCTGAGCGTGGGGTCCTGGGTTCGATTCCCGGGTCGGGCAAAGTGTTATTGGGTTTTTTCATTAGGAAATTCTCAGTAGCAGCCCGGAGTCTGGATTTGTGCCCGGTCAATGGCAATAGGCTCGCCCCCTATTACATGGGACTATAACATAACTGGCGAAATGTGGGTGCGCTATACACCTCTGCCTGCCCCTTCGGGGAAATACAGGCGTGATGTTATGTTATGTGTTATGTTGTTACTCATATTGAAATAAAATTGAGTTGGTTTTTTGAAACAATTCGTTTGTCAATGCATAAGTTTTTTGTAACCTGTTTGTTTGGCAAAATCACACTTTTTTCAACCTGTTTTTTGAGCAATGGAACTCAGTTAATTCGTTTCATGTGAAAAAACTGTTATAAAAGGCCGTTCGTTGATTCAATGCCCACCGCTATCAAGAAGTAACAAAATCAGCGTTGCCAGGTTTCTTTTGTTACCTTTTAGGTAACTTTTCCCCCGTCAGGTTACTTTCAGGTTACACGACTCAAACAGTAACTTTTAGGTAACATTTTGAAATCAAATTGAATATTTTGTTGCAATGTTGCCATTCTAACACGCAAAAGCAAAACCAAAGGCTACTATAAAATGAGTAACGTAACCTCTTTCTTTCTCGCCTTAATGAATATTAACTACACAAAATTATAATAGTTTAGAAATTTTACCTTCTATATTATTTATTCGCAGTTATAAGGTATGTTAAATAAGAAAACTGAGATTGTTTTGGTAGGTATTTCTAAGTGTTCAACCTACAGTTAGAAAACCCTTGTAAAAGGTTAAACCAACCTAATTATGAAATAAATATTTTGATTTTTGGATTTATTCTACAGCAGCTTTGTTCAAGCACAGTCCAAGGAGGCTCAAATGTCTCGTTTTTAGACGTGTGATATTTTTCAAACGCTAAATTTTTATTGCGTTTGCTACTGTACCCGGTACTTCGTAACGTTATCTCACATTTCCGAAATATCTAAACGTTCTGTGCCAGTCACAGATCTTGCTTTATAATTTACTCAAAATACTCAACATACTTCTGTCAACTAAAAATACCTGATTTATTTAATAGAGCATTAAATAAAACCGGCCAAGTGCGAGTCAGACTCGCGCAGTAAGGGTTCCGTACCTCTCAACGACCTGATACCCCATAAAAACTGATTTAATTTACGAGAGTTTATCAAAAGACAGCAACGCACAGTGCGCGAAATATGAATTTTTGCATGTCTTTCTTACGCAGGTACCACCACATATGTCTATGTTTGTCTTATTTTTAGTATTTGTTGCTAAACTACATAATATGCACTACAATATGACCAAGTTTGACGCTGGTATCTATTACCGTTTTGAAGATAGAGCAGGAACAAAAACGTTGAAAAAAATGCATGTTTTTTGAGGTTTCTTGTATGGGGACCCCCTTTGCTTTTAGAAATTTTTTTTGGTTTTAGTATTTGTCGTGATACACCTCATAGCAACACATATTCTGAGAAAATTTCAACTAGTTACCTATTACCGTTAAAAAGATACAGCTCTGTGACAGACAGACGGACGGACGGACGGACAGCGTAGCGAGAGTAATAGGGTCCCGTTTGCACCCTTCGGGTACGGAACCCTAAAAAGGATACTTTTCACACCACACCACTCTCTCTGGTAATATTTGACAAGGGCGCGCTGGCAACACTGAACAAAATGGGCTGACGTTGGTAGGGGGTTGGCGGGAAAATTCGTAAAGATCGTGTTGTGGATTTTTTATTATTTTCCAAAATTTGTGTTTCTTCGAGTGTTAATGTGTAATAATGGTGGATTATTAAATGTTAAGTGCTTGTTAACGTGTACAAGTGTGGATAAATGGTACAAAGTTGAAAAACATGACTTTCGTATTATCTCATCATCCCCTCAGAAACCTAGTAAAGTTTCCATCACTTTACTAGGATACAAGTATAATATGTTCAATGATTACGACTGAAGGACAAGTATCCATGGTCATGAATAAATTGAAAAAAAAAAAAAAAAATGGGCTGACGTAAACGTAGGTTGGCGGGAAAATTCGTAAAGATCATGTTGTGGATTTTTTATTATTTTCCAAAATTTGTGTTTCTTCGAGTGTTAATGTGTAATAATGGTGGATTATTAAATTTTAAGTGCTCGTTAACGTGTACAAGTGTGGATAAATGGTACAAAGTTGAAAAACATGACTTTCGTATTATCTCATCATCCCCTCAGAAACCTAGTAGTTTCCATCACTTTACTAGGATACAAGTATAATATGTGCAATGATTACGACTGAAGGACATGTATCCATGGTCATTAATAAATTAAAATAAATAAAAAATGGGCTGACGTCCAGTGTGACCGTTTTTAGTATTTTCAAAACCAAATTGGTATAATTTGGCCTCCGCAAAATTGATTTAGTATTTTTTTGGTTTTATTTCAGATTTTGGTATTTTTTGGTACAATTTTAACTTGACAACCTCTTTATAGCATATTTTTAGTATTATTTTCTGGCAGTACTAACTTTCATTCATTGGCCTAGTTTTGTCTTTGTCTGATGCTTATCACAGCTGTATAATTTGTCTCTTTTTTAAAGTAGTATGTACAAATAGTTTACGGTTATTCTCACAAATTGTGCTATAGCAAGATCGGGGTTTGGTTTCGTAATTTTGGGGTAAAAAATCGTTTTTGGGAAAATTTTAAGGAAAGGAAAATACACAGATATTGTACTAGTTTATGTAATGAAATGGGAAAATAATCGAGGTTTGAATGAAGACGAAGTATCGGAAGTTTTTAAATATCATCGATTTAATTAACATTGTATTGGATAATCCAAGGTAAGGTCCTGCGTCCCTTAGTTCATTAACCTACCTAATTCCTTCCGTACTAAACATATAAAATTGAAACATATAATTCAAAGATTAAACAATTAATAACATTGTTTTTTTGTTTAATTTATGAATTTCTTATACGATTTTATTTTTTATTTTTATTTAGAACACAATTTGAATTGAAATTTGATAATGGATATAAAAAAATGAAAAAATTAGGTGTTTTATTTGAATATTTTTTTAGTACAATTTTAGTTTAATTCTGCATGTATAGTATATTATTTTTTAGTACTGAAAACATTATTTTTTAGTTGTTTACAGTTGTTTACCTTTTTTAAAAACGGTCACACTGACACTGGCTGACGTAAATAATTAAATATGGCGTCTCGCTAACTGGGAAGTGACGCTTGACTCTGTTTTGATTATCAAATTATTTTATTGATTTCAGGTAATTGGAGCTCATAATATTTTTGAATTATAGAAAGGATCAGGTAAGATGTCTTATAGTTCTTTAAAGTTGACCACCAGGCTAGTGGTGATTGTTATTTTCATTTGTAAACTGACCCGGCAATCGTCAGCGTTTCTGTTGTACTAGATTGAATTTACAACAATTAAATAATATATGCATATGACTGCGTGATTTACAGAAGTCCTGTCATTCAAGTAATAAATTACTACTAAAAAAACTCAGTATCCCAGTTTTAAAATAAGTTCGAACTTTAGTTGATGAAAACAGCTTTTCTAGACCAAGTTCTTACTGTATTTATTCCAGGCTGACTCCGTGCCATGGCTGCACCAAACAGTTACAAACAAAACACATCGATGTCGATGCCAAGCCCTCAAAGCAATCCGCGTTTGTATTCCATACTCACAATATTTAGAATATCAGTAATAGAACATAATAAAATCATAGCAAAGCATAGATAACAGTTTGACCAAACACACTTACAGCATTTGAAACTGTTCTCTTTGAATGTTTGTTGTTCCTAGAATGTTGTTAGATACTAACTACGTAACATGTACGTGATTCCGATGCCTTTGCAAGCTTAGCAGGGCTGAGAACGTTGTTGGTATGGCTGGTACCTAACTGCAGTTATGTCCCTCGGCAGCATGACTCCAATTCTATGCTTGTTTATTTCAAAGTATACGCATTAGTAACATACTTTTTATTTTCTCTTAATTTACGCATTAGACTTACATTTTACTCTTATGTTGGTTTTGTTTCATGTTTTGTTATGTTGAAACAGACTACATGATTGCGGGGCCCCCCATGAGTTTCGGTATGATGAAAGGTAATGCATACAATCTGATTTACTTATATTTTTTTCAAAATTGTTCTCACTCCCTCATCTGTTTTGGAAATAGGTACTCTGTGGGGATTTAAAAATATAATTGCACCAAAATTTTTCTTGTTTTCACATCACAAGTCATTGTTTCACACCAGTCTGTCTGTTTTGATTCTTGATTCTTTATGCTAATTAAGCCTACTAAATACAACTCGCTAGTACTGCTCGCTCACACTAATAATTTCTACTAAACATTATGATTTGAATTTATTTTTAATTTAGATGTTGCATTTGATTATCTTTTGTTTGCCCTACCCTCTCCTGTCCCATTCCCTTATGCTTTTTGTTTTTTTTTCTTTCATTGTATTGCCGCCCCGCTGCTTGGCTTGAAGGCGGTATGAATGCACCGCCGCCGCACCATAACCAATACCAGTACCACCCGCAATACCAAGGTGGTCCCTCGCTGGGCCACCCGGGGGGGTACGGCGGCTGGCCGCACACTCCACAGCAACAGCGTTTCGGTGCAGAGGGTGCACGGCGCGCCGCTGGGGCCGCGGTGAGTGGCGCCGCCACAGCCGCTAAAGATGATAAGACCAGTCCGTTTGTATCCACGGTACATTCCCATCCTGGATTTCAGCCGCAAAAGATCGGCAAGGGTGCTGGCGTGGTGAGTCGAGTATATTGGGTAATATTTTGTGTGTTTTTCTGTAGTGAACTAAAATTTTCTTGTTAAAATACTAGATTTATGTGCTGTATTGCTAGTAAAGTCTCCATGAGTCATACAATTTCATCACATTCATAACAGAAGTTTTCATTATAAATCTTTCTTCCTCGTGATTAAGTCAATTATAGAATGGGATTGAACAGCACTTTTATTAGCCTTCTCGCTCACACATATAATGTTGTGTGAGCAAGAGGCAAATAGAAATGCTGCTAATCTCATTCTTTTAATGACTCACTAGCAATTATTTGTGTTTATTAAAAAAAAACACTTAGAATATAATACTTAATACTACTACTACCACTACTACTACTACTTTAATACTTATTTCTATATTCTAAGGTTTTTCAGGCACTAGATTCTAACAATCAATACAAAATATAAACAGTTCATATATTTCAGGGCGCGGGCCTGCCAAAGCCCCCGAAACCGCCAGAAAAGCCCCTAATGCCATACATGAGGTACTCCCGCCGAGTATGGGATACTGTAAAGGCTGCCCACCCAGACCTAAAGTTATGGGAGATCGGGAGAATTATTGGAGGCATGTGGAGAGACTTGCCTGAAACGGAAAAGGCTGGATATGTCGATGAGTATGAGGCTGAAAAGGTATGATGTCTTTCTTCCTATTTTACTATAATTTTAAGAACAGTATAAAGTATTTTGCTGAGTAATAATTCCTAACTGATGTAATGAGTGTTGAAAATGCAAATTAATTTTTTTACATGCATGGTAACTGAAAAATTCTTTACACTGTTATGAAATTATAAGTGTCCTTAAAAGATTTATTTACAGAAATAAGAATAATTTATGATTTGCAACAAATTCTTTCAAAATTAAGTATGGAAAATAAACAAGTCTTGCTAGAAGAACTTTACTGGTCTTAAAATTTGTTTTTTTTTTCTACAAATGAGTAGCTAAATGTTATACTCATACAATGCATAGCATTGTTATTTAATAAGTTTCTATTCGTAATTCCCTGAAAAAGTAGTATATGGTGGTACCACTCCCTCTCAAGTTGTTACCAAAATATTATAAAACTTTCTGATCCAGGCGCAGTACACAGAAATGTTGAAAACATACCAATCGTCGCCTGCTTACATACAGTGGCTGGCTCACAAGACCAGAGGTACAATAATAAACCCTAAACCCCTACACATTGGGTAAAAACTTGTGTATAATCCATGCCATCACAACAGTGCTTGATTTAACACTGGGTTTTAAGGTTTAGCTCTTGCTGTTTTGTGTTTCTTGGTACTTTTGACAAAACTTCCAATGTTCCAAGGGATCTTAAAACACAGTAAAATGTGTGTGAAACAGTATGTACATTTTTTAAATTCCTTAGGACTTACTTTTGTGATCCAGCTGCCTGGAAACTACTAAAATAACATATTAATTACTTTTAATATTTTTTTTCCTAAGAACATGAATAAGTACTAATTATCTTTTGTATTCAAAACAAAATATACAATCAGAAAATTAATTTTCATGTGTAAAAATATATTTAAAAAAAATATAATATTTATCATAGCAAGTCCTAATTGAAAGCTCAAACTTAGGCTCGCATTACAGAAGCTTCCTCAAGTACAGTTTAAACTCCAATCACCTGATCACTACTTAAGGATAGAATCGTTACTTGAGTATCGGTCTTATTCCAGAATTATAAACTTTAATTCAACAACAAAACACACGAATTTGACCTGAAATATAATAGAAATCTCTACCCAAGCGTAGTCTGGACCACGCTTGAGTGATTACAGATCAAATATCTGCCCAAATACCGAAACAGGTGACAATATAAAACGAAACTAAACTCAGCTGAACTGTGATCAACAAATCTCTGCTTGAGGGACGTTCTAAAATCAAAGCTCAACTTGAAACTAGTTTTAAACAGAGATCAACGCTTGAGTATCCTTCTGGAATACGGGCCTTAGTCTTAATTTCTGTTGGAATGTAAATTATCCATCAAAAAGTCTCTAAACCATAAACTAAACTTTATAAAATGGCACAAAAACAGCAAAAGCATCTTAAATGAATGTTGGTAACCATTGTGTAAACCCATCAACCATCATATCCAACTGCTACGTACCATTAGAGCCACTGTATATTAATGCACTTGGGTACAGTCATAAAGGATTAAGGACCATTCCCTTCCTCAGTGGGAGATTTGTGTTAATAGTTTATTTGTTCCGAATTTGGAAATGCGTGGACCTGTCAAAATAACTGTTAAAACAATTAAATATTCTATTTATTCATCATGGATTTGTACCAATTAGCTTAAACAGGCGGTTATCTGTTTAGCATCAATCAAAAACAAAGTTCATAAATAAATCTTTAGAAAAGGTGAAACTCTTAACTGTGATTGGAAAGTATTAATTTCAAGAACAAGAAAAGATAGTAAACAGAATCATTCTTGAGAAAGAGGTATTCAAACTGAACACCATGTCTTACACGTAAACGTAATATCATACGGACCATATCGTAAGAGCTCGTCGGGGGAAGTACTACCACCGTACCTACTTCTCCGCCAAACAGTGATGCTTGCATTGCTGTGTTTCGGTCTGAAGGGTGCGGGTGAAATTGCAGTCACATGAGAGTTTCCATCTTCATGTCTCAGTTTGGAAAACCGACTTGCGGTACAAGGCAACAGCCTAGGCGTTATAGGCAAAGGTAACTGCTTAACATCAGGTGGGTCTTTGGCTCGTTTCGCCATCCTAAACTATAAAAAAAGTAGATACATTTTATTAGTTTCTCCTGGTTTTTTTTTTTTAAATAAAAATATGCTGTTACCTTTAGGTAAGACAAAAAACACGTCCTCTCATTTCCAAATCCACAACGTGACTAACACGCACATTATAAAACGCTAATTTTGTCCTCCACATGCACGTCACCTCATGTATATTGCACGCACGGGATACATCTGACACCAACAGTTGGAGTACGAAAAAAGTCTGAAGACGTACCACAACTCGCCCGCTTATTTAGCGTATATCGCGGCGAAAAATAAAGCAGTAGGTAAGGGAATAAGTAGGTGAGGATTGCATGTAGAAACAATATAGTCTATGCACTCCATATACATACAGGAAAAAATTTTAACCAGTGCGCAATTTTTTTTTGGTGGCTCAGTATGAGTAATAGAACACATTTCCATTAATTGTTCAAGACTTGTTTTTTTGTATTTTTATCCGACTTAAAATCAGCTAAATATGGACATAATATTATATATTCTTGCAGTCATTATGAAGCAACATACGCTTTTAAAATACAATGCTAACAACCCAGTTCTTAGAAAACGGCGTTTCCATGAAGTATGTCAACCTGAATCAACTAACACTACTTTCAGCGACCGATTTTTCTTTTTTCAAGGACCACGTCTTTATAATACTGCAAATAAACTGTTTGTTTGTTTGTTTTGTTTGTTTTTGGTAACAAAATCAGTATGCAGGCGGAAAGTTTTAAGCTGGCTTCTAACACTTACTTATACAGACACTGAAAATCTCCTAAACAGGCACAGAGATATATAACATAACACACACACGCAGAACACACATACCCCGAGACATGCACAACTAAGTGACATACACAAACCTCTACACACACGAACGCGAAAACCTTGAGCCTCTGTAACATAGCTAAATTAACTCTTACACAACACAATTTACAAACATAGAATATAATTATAATGTAAACACTCCCTATTATTGTATAATGCCTCTCCAGTCCAGCTCCAGCCATCTGAGATAAGGAGACCAGGAGACCCGTAGCACAGGTTTTACTTAGTATGGGCTCCTGTCTCCCATCTTATTAACATAGTTTAACACATAATTAAGTATGTAACTTGTGGGAGAATAAATGAAAAAAATGAAATGATAATCTGTTAAAGTCGGATTAAAAAAAAAAAGTATTGAACAATTAATAGAAATGTGTTCTATTACTCATACCCGAACCTTTGAAAAAATTTGCGCACTAGTAATTTTTTTTTCCTGTATGTGCTTACTTTACTGTATAAAGGGAAGCTAAAGACAAAATGTAAACAAAGTACGGTCAAGCATGTCTGTAGTAACAAATTCAATATAAGCTGAGCCAGTCTTTTGTGAAACTTACATACGGCCAAAATTAATATCCAATCTATCCACGATTTGCCCTACTAGAGATAGGAATTTGACATAAGCTCCATACAAAATACGTCAAATTTCTATCTCTAGTAGGGCAAATCGTGGATAGATAGGATATTAATTTTGGCCGTTACTAAGCCAGTTCTGCTTGTAAAAATTTTATTATCATTTACATCGACCATACACCCCATAGACGCCTCTTAACAGGCAACCGATGTCTGTCAACCCATCAGTGAAATTTCACTGATGTAGGTCGCCACTATTCGCCACTTGAAAACTTCAAATCAGTTTCCATTACTTATGTAAGCCGTCAAAAACTTCCTCGTTAGAAGAACGAGGAATAGCCAATAGCCAATAGCCGCCTTGGTAAGGCCATTCGAATTGCAGTACTCCGCCTCAGCTAGTTGACATAATTTATTGTACACATAATATTCAACATTAGGTGTCTACTGGACTGTATGGTCGATGATCATTGATATGCACTTGACTGTACTTCCCACTTTACAAGTATTGCTTTTGAGTTCTGTGTAATTGTCGCTTCCTTACAAAAAAATATTGGAATTTACTATTTTTTTTACTAAATTTCCTGAATACATTATATATAATAAAAAAAAAGAAATTAATTAGTTACGTTTGTAGGTATTTAATTTGCTGTTAATCAATTGCTGCCATTTAAAAAGTTGCCAGTTTAAAGCTGTTCAAGTGTTACCATATAAGAAATGTGGTAATTTTAACACTTCTTTAGTATGTTTTTAATTTGTTAGTCTTTTTTGAGTAAAATCAATAAAAGATCTAGTATCTGTCATTAATTCCTTGCTTTCTTGTATTTGTAATATGATTAAAAAATTACTTATTGAAATAACTGAAAACCTCTTAAGGGGTCATTGTACTCATCAGTATGAACAACTTTTACTATGGGACTAACCAGCTGCCCTACATTTTGTCGATTTATGTGAACACAAATGTATGGATTTGTGTTCAAATAAATCATAGGCGCGATTTCTGGGTTGATCACACAGTAAAAGTGGTTCATAATGTTGAGTACAATGACTCCTTAAGTGATTTTCACTTATTTCAATAACACGTTGCATACGTGTGTTATTACAAAAATCTAAAAAAAGTGCAACTCTATGAACTACATTTGGTTGTGGCACAAATTAGACAACCCCGTGGCATTCTCCTTAAATCATGATAACTGACCATTTCTCAAATGCATGCTTTATTCATCTATGTCGCATCGCAACACAAGATCTATCATTATAGTTCAGTATCTAACACATACTTTGTGTCAGCAGTAGGTAGTCTAGAAGAAGAGAGCTCGACAAAGAAAGGCGGTTCACAGAAGGAACAGCAGCAACAAGATAGACGGATTGATATACAACCTGCTGAGGATGAAGAAGGTAAGAAATAAATTTTTTTTTTCAAGTGTACCTATTTACAGGCACTTATGAAACGTTAGGCTCTGGTTGCACGGTTCCAAATGATGGGTTTCATGGAGAAGAACCGGCAAGAAACTCTATGGGTACACTTAAAATATTTAAGCCGCGTTTAGGTAGAAAAATGGCAGGCGGTGCCGATTCACCGGCGCATATCGGCGCCCATGTTGTTACATAGTTGAAACTGGTAGAGGCAAGGAATTCAGGCATTTATGCTCGGGCCTGGACCAACTATCGACGGTCTACGCGCATAGGAGCCGATCATTACTTGTCAGCGCTTGTCCGGCCCGTAGTATGGAAACTGCATACGCACTACTGGTGCGGCTTGGCGCCGATAAGTGCCGGTGGATTGGCGCTGACAAGCGCCGGTGGATCGGTGCCGATAAGCGCCGGTGGATCGGCGCATGCTGCCGTTTCGACAACATTGAGAAAGGCTTTTTCCTATATAGGATGTTTAGTTGTTTACGTATGCAATGCCTATAGAAAATAACGATTTGTCAGTTTTGACCATACGAACTTTCATTAAAACGACATCTCAGCAATTTTACTCAAATAACGTTATTTTATTCGCATTCCGTTTTGTCGGCCGACAGTGTTTATTTTAGGGTATATCCAAGATTTGTAACCCATAGTCGACCTTCACAGGTAACCAATGCATAAAGGTATTATACTGACGTAATTAAGACACTGTCACCTCATTATCACCTCACCGAAAGCGAAATTGACATGTGTAAGAGTGATTTTTAGTGATGTGACATGGACGTTTCCGCATTATCGATATAGTTCAACCGGCCTTACTTTTAAGGAGTGGTAATATTTTAAAACTGCTAAGCTATTAAGTAACTATTGTTTTAAAATTACAGATATTTGACACATAATTTTATTTGTTTTAAAAGATTGAGTTACGCAATTAAGGGCTATATTATAATTACATTATTAATGTCACGAAGGTAAGAAATAAAAAAATCAATTAATCATCATTTCAGCCGTAAGACGTCCACTGCTGGACACAGGCCTCCCCCAAGCATATATTGGGGGGATATGCTATAATCGCCACGCTTGGTAGGCGGGTTGGCGATCGCAGTTGGTTGGTTAAATACTCAGAGAACGCTGCTGCCCATCCTCTGGTGAATCCCTTAGTCGCCTATTACGACACCCATGAGAAGATATAGGGTGGTGCAATTCTTTACGTCCGGCACCACACGGAACATTTTACAATTAATCACATTAGTTTTAATTAGGTGTATAGAAAGGTTTTCAATCCCGGAACTAAGTTCCTATACACGATTCTGGAATTGGTCAAATTATTGTTTTTTTATGAAAAATTACAATATCTATGAACTTAACAAGTTTTCTTGTCCAGTCAACTTAAGTTACACATCAGACTTATCCTACTAATTTATACTACTACATGTAATACTAATGTAAATTTATAGTATATTTATAATTTGTAGTATATTATTATAGTATATTAAATGTAGTATATTATTTTGCGAGTAAAGTCCACTTCCACCTCCACCTCTGCTCCACTCCACTTCACTCCACTTCCACCTCCACTTCCACTCCACTTTCATTCATCCATCTATCCATCCATCGTACATTACTATCCGCTCGTGCAAATGCATAGAAGCTTCGTATCTGTCGGGTGAGGGAGGACGCACCCCACGAATCAATTTTTTTCTTTTTTTTCTTTCTTTCTTAAAACCCTTACTAGTTTATAAGTCTAATCATAAGCTGACAAACACAAAAAGTTTCATCAAAATCGGTCCAGCAGTGTTAGCGTGATGCTCGAACAAACAATTTTACATAATTTTGTAATAGTTAAGATAAGATGAGATAAAAAGTAGCCTAAATGTTAATCCAGGTTAAGTTCTATCTGTATGCCAAATTTCATTAAAATCCATTCAGTAGTTTTTGCGTGAAAGAGGAACAAACATCCATACTTACAAACTTTCACATTTATAATATTAGTAGGATAGGATAGGATTTTCGGAACTAAAAATTTTGACATTCTGTCTCCATAATAATTTGTCATCTTCGGTTGAACTAGTTTTTTATCTCTAACTCTTCTTGTGTTATATTTATTTTTAACTTTTACTTTATACTCGTCACCTCGTAGATTTACCACTTTGAATATTTACCATTATTAAAGTAAAGACCTTTATAAGAAACAAACACCGACCCGAACAAATTCCGTAGGTATGGATCGTTGGTGATTTCATTAAACGATACAGTTATACTTAAAATATCTACGGCAAACCCTGTAATTTTTTGAGGCTTTCAGCTTTTTTTATATTTTATTTTATTTATTTATTTATAGGATGGCGAAACGAACTAAAGGCCCACCATATGTTAAGCGGTTACCTTTGCCAATAACAACTGCAATACCATCTAGGCTGTTACCTAAATGGTACCGCAAGTCGGTTCGCAAAACTGAGACATGAAGATGGAAAGTCTCATGTGATTGTAATTACACCGGCACCCGTACCATTCTGACCGAAACACAGCAATGCAAGCATCACTATTTGGCGGAGAATAGTAGATACGGTGCTTATTCGTTTTAACATTTGTGCCCATACATTTTTCTTTAATAACAGTATTTACAGGAAATCTGGAAGTTATGAAGTTAGCCGGTCAATATTTTACAGCATTTTTAGCCCGGCCGCACATTGTCATAAAATAGCACCGTATTTACATTTTAATATGTCAAAAGCAGACATACGATTCGGAAAATTCTGTCAGTCTGCGGGGCTGGTACTAAAATTAACTGTATAATTGTATATGCCATAGACGTACAACATACTATTATAACATCGTAACAGTACAACCATGGTATAGGTTCCGGCGTGTCAGATTTTTTCTGTGATCAATGAATGAATCATTGTGATTTCCTTCCAATGTGCGGCCGGACTAAATCGACCTTTCAATACATTCAACCGACTTCAAAAAAAGGAGGAGGTTCTCAATTCGATTGTATTTTTTTATAGCAGTAACGGACACTAACTTGTGACATGTATGGAGCTAGGTAGTACAAAAAATATATAATCGAAACTATCGACATATCGATATATTTTGAGCAATCCATATGCGAAACGGTTTCATTTTTACGTACACAATATTTTTTTATCTAACACATAATTATTTAAAATAACATATTATATAGAAAATAGGGTATTTACTGCATGTTATTAATGTATTACTAAATAATTTTAAGAATAACTTCTATGAAAATAAGCATTATGAAAGTAGTATTGTCCTGCAGATACTTACACAGGTGACGTCTCTTTCTTTAGGTTAATAATGTAAATTACACAGCAGTATAACACAGAACACTACACCTATACGATTATTGATATTAATTGGATAAAATACAGAACGATTGTGAAATAAATCATAAAATAATACGAGATTATATTTTGATGGGACGCTATGGGAGATTAAAATTTTCAAAATCGGTTCTACTGACATTTTATTATGTCTCTTCCTAGCATATAGGTTTTTTCGTAAAGATCGGTATCTCAGTCGCACACTTCAGTGGTCTATTACGTCAGTATAGAAATGTCTTTGAACCAATGTTAATTCCTTCTTTCAGATCAAGACGAGGGTCTATCAGTGAAGCACGTGTCCTACGCCCGGTACCTGCGCAACCATCGTCTGATCAACGAAATATTCTCTGACACAGTAGTGCCGGATGTACGTTCTGTCGTCACTACAGCTAGGATGCAGGTAGGACAATAAATTGTACTAAAAGAAAACGGAAATAAAAGCATACTGGGTGTCAGGGAAACGCTCCCGAAACTGAAAGGCTATTTATACTACCTAAACACAATCGAATACCTATAACCATTAGCATTGTACTCGTTGTTTTAGTGATTTGGTAATTTGCAAACCGCAATGTAAAGCGTACAAAACTCGGGATCAATGCCGCGCGTACCTAACCTACAGTACCTACGCTCGCTACGACACGGACTGCGTATGGGAGCGGATGTCTTTCACCCCTAGCGCCAGCTGATATTTTATTTGAATTACATTGCGAACTTTAAAAATATATGTAATATTTTTTTTATTTGGGACATTTTTACACAGCTCCATCTAGTCCAGCCATACTCGACCTTTTTTTTATAGGGGCCACAAACACGTTTCAGTATGGTGTCGAGGGCCGTAAGCAAAAATTATTTAGGTCTTAATTAAAACTTAATTCCAAGTTAACGATGTAGTTACTTTATTAATGAAAAAAGAAGTTTTAACAAAGATGTTTACATGTTTTAATGCGATTTTTGATACTGTGAACACTTTTTCAAAACTTTATCAAGATCTGGCTTGTCGCTACATGATATCCTTATAAAATCATCCAGATGAGTTTGTTATATTTTTTCCCTTTTTTCTTTAAACAGAACTTCTAGATTGGTATCGTTTTTAAAATCGATGAACTCATCAAACAACTCTAAGTAATTACAATTTAAAACGGAAGCCAACTCTGAGGTATTCACTGTTCCTTCAGAAATTTTTAACTTCAGATGGGCCAACAACAAAGGCCCAGCGGGCCGCAGGTTGAGTATAGCTGATCTAGTCCCAAACTAAGCAGAGCTTGTGCTATGGGTACTAGACAATGGATATAATACTTATATACTTTTTTTTATTTTCTTTTTTTTTTGTGGTTTCATATCGGTAATCACCAGCACTATCACCTATCTTCGTCTTCGGAAGCGTTTCCCTGACATTCAGTATAGTTCTCGATGGTGTGTGTAGTCCGTCCATCTGTATCAGACTGCAACCAACGTCGGGAAACTTGCTTGTACTCATTTCAAAGTGTGGCTAATAAAGTTGACTGACCCAAATATCAACGGTCTGTCAATAATTAAACCGTTGAACGTCAGTCGTTACATCATTTGATATTGTATTATCAGATATTGAAGAAACAAGTACAGTCGTTAACAATGCATCAGAAAAAGCTCGAAGATGAACTGCAGCAGATTGAAGAGAAGTTTGAAGCTAAGAAGCGCAAGTTCATTGAGAGCAGCGAAGCATTCCAAGAGGAACTTAAAAAGGTATGTCTGAATCAGAACTTAAGATTGCGGTTGTGGTTTGAAAGTAAAGTATGAATGGAAATAGAAAAAAAAGTAAAACAAACGCTTTTAAAGTTCAATTATTATTGTATTATCATTAGAACTCACAATCTGTATGTGGAAGTGGTTTTGTCTTGAGATTTTTAACAGACAGACAAGAAAGCAAGCTTAATTAAAGCTTATAATAATAATAAAATGTATGTTTGATGAACATTCAAAAACGCTTTCACTTGTTGACAACGAAAGATAACGTTGTCAACAAGTGAATGCGTTTTTCAATGTTCTCGGTAATTACGCGACGATTGTAGTTTGTATAGTTTTTAGTGAACTTTGTAAATACATAGTTTAATTGTAAATAGGATAGTGTAATTGTGGACGAAGGAAAGTAAATTCATAATCGTAAAAAAGTTGTTGGCAGAAAAAAGCATGACATTTAAACACGCTTACGATTTTAAGCCGTTTTTCCCAATCTTCACAGCACTGCAAGCCAGCAGTCGACGACGATACATTCTCGCGCATGGTAGAAAGGGCAATAGAACAGATGCGACGCGGCATTACTACTACCACACAGCCGCTCACCCCCCTCAATGCTGTGCCACACGAGAGGAAAGACGAGGTAAGAGGACTTAAGAATTTAATAGCAAATACCATACCCTGTAAATAATAATAATAAATAATAATTTATTGACTTAGCCACACAACATTTTTTACAAACTTAATTAAATTATACATGTAAAGCAATTTTTAAAGACCGCTAACAAGGATCTGCTGACCCCCAAACTAGGAAGTACCTGTATCTTGGAGGTCAGTAGGTTTTCCATTTCTTAGGCACTGCCCGTGTTTAACATATTATCAAATATAATAAATAGGATGTAGTGCTGCTTTTTGGTACATGCAATAATAATTAATTATGGTGATCTTTATCACGTAAGTAAAATATAAAAATTTAAGAAAATTTAAAAATATTAAATCTGTCAATTTATAAAAAAAATATCTAATGTTGCAGATATTAATTAAATGTGTTTATGTAGAGGGTATGTGAGGGTGTGTGTGTAATTATGTAATGTGAATTTGTGTTTACTGATATTTCATAAAGTCAACTCAAAAGGAATTCTGTGTCTTCGTAATCTAATGTGAAAAGCCACTTCTTTACTTTAGTTTTACATTTGTGTCTGTTTAAGGAGTGAAACTTCAGAGTTTTGTTAATTTTGTTGTAAATTCTGGAGCTTGCAAACAAGATACAAGATCTGTTGTATATTCTGTTTTTTCTCTAGTCTTATTTAGGAAACAATTTTGGCACATCTCTTTATTCAAATAACTACTGATAAAATATAATCACTAGTTCTGCACATGTAATTAGGTTACTTACTTACTGGCTCAGCGACCCAAAGTGAGTCATGGCCTCCGAAACTAGAACTCTCCACTTTCCTCGATCTTGCGCGATATCTCGCCAGTTGGTAGCTTGAAGCTCACGTAATTAGGTTAAAAAAAAATATACACCCGGTTTCTGGAAGGCTGATCAACGTAAAAATTAACTTGGGTTGCTGAAAGCATGGTCAACTACTTTGATTTGATCATCTATCAGCTAACAGTGCTGTCAATTTTTTGATCAAAATCGTATGTCCAATACCATTTTGGGTTTCTGGAAGGCTTGTTTAAGACGCTGACAACAGCCAAATACCCCAAATAGGCTTCTTTTAAAAACATTTTTAGCTGTATCTATTCAGTTTGTGGCAGTGAAAAAATTATATGTTAATCTTGATCTTATTTTCTGAAACTGTATTGTGCCCAAAACACGTTTTCTTGAAGTTTTCTCTATAGAAAAGAATTGTAAACTAACCTCTTAAAACATGCTTTAAAGCAAACAATCTCTATTATTTACTAAATATTATAAATAAAATTAAGAAAACATTTGAGAAAGACAACAATCTAAACATTTGTTGTTTCTGTTTTTCAAATAACCTTTTAGTTTTTTATTAAAAAAAAATTGTTAATTTTCGTTCAAGTTGAGCGGCGTATCCGACGTCCCTCGGCTCGTTGCCTCTCTTTCAGTTCTGTACGAAACGACAGTGACCGCAGAGGTCTGATTTTTTAGGTGTTGTCAGCCTCTTAAGCCTTATTCATAGATCAATCTGATGTCAAAAGCTCTGACAAGTAATCGGTGCTTGTGGGCGAATTAACTGATAAATGTTATTGTTTGTTTACGTAAATCTACTAGTTTCTCTGCAGGTCTTCATTCGTAAGGTAAGTAATTCATGTTAACAAAGAAAATTTGATGTTTATAATATAATTTTCTTAACTAAAAAGTGTTTATTTTTTACAGCAATATGGTAAGACTTGAAATTTCGTGTTGTACGGTCGACGCCACGTCGAAACGCACGCAACAATTACACATACAACATGTAACAAAAACCCTGATGTTCCTGTGAGATACATTATCAGAATCGTTATTCATACGTAAGGACACAACTCATTTGGAAAAACTTCAATAAAAATAATAAAATTAAATATTAAATCATTATTAATTGTAAACTGAAAGTGATTATATCACTCAAAACTCACTCACTCCGAGATTATATTTAAAAAAAAAACATAATTGTAAATTGAAAGTGATATGATCACTTTCAATAATGATTTAATATTTAATTTGATTTGGCTGGCCATGTCTGTCGAAGGACCGATGGCCGCTGGAGCAGACGAGTCCTTGAGTGGAGACCGCGAATCGGCAAACGCAGCGTAGGGCGCCCCCCTGCCAGGTGGACCGACAACCTGAAGAACGTGGCTGGGGGGGACTGGATGCGGAAGGAAGAGGACCGAGGCTCGTATTACAGAAGCTTCCTCAAGTACAGTTTAAACTCCAATCACCTGATCACTACTTAAGGATATAATCGTTACTTGAGTATCGGTCTTATTCCAGAACGGTAATTATAAACTTTAATTCAACAACAAAACGCACGAATTTGACCTGAAATATAATAGAAATCTCTACTCAAGCGTAGTCTGGACCACGCTTGAGTGATTACAGATCAAATATCTGCCTAAATACCGAAACAGGTGACAATATAAAACGAAACTAAACTCAGCTGAACTGTGATCAACAAATCTCTGCTTGAGGGACGTTCTAAAATCAAAGCTCAACTTAAAACTAGTTTTAAACAGAGATCAACGCTTGAGTATCCTTCTGGTCTTCTTTACGGGCCCGAGTGTTATGGCGCAACTTGGGAGAGGCCTATGTCCAGCAGTGGACTGCGATAGGCTGAGTTGAGGAGTTGATGATTTAATTTGATTTTTTTTATTGAAGAGTTTTTCTAAA
Organism: Asteroscopus sphinx; assembly: GCA_949699075.1. Classification (NCBI taxonomy): domain Eukaryota; kingdom Metazoa; phylum Arthropoda; class Insecta; order Lepidoptera; family Noctuidae; genus Asteroscopus; species Asteroscopus sphinx. Next base: position 7,599,211 of record OX453020.1, read on the forward strand.
TGAGTTGTGTCCTTACGTATAAATATCGATTCTGATAACGTACCTCACAGGAACAACAGGGTTTTTTTTACATGGTGTACAAACTTCAAAGATATAATGTCATTAATATTAATTACATCATAAATACTTCCCTTACTAGCCAATGGATCAAGACCAGACTCAAATAAAGACGGAGACCAACGGGCCCAATCTGCCGACACAAGTCGACAAAGTGTCCACTACTGAAGTGAAGACAGAGGGAGTCACTACCGAGCTGAAGACCGAGCCCGTCGAAGCTAAGGAGAAGGAGCCTGAACATCCTGCTAATGGACCAGATGGTGAAGGTACACATATAAAAATCGTCATCAAATTGATTAAATAGCAAGTACTGTCGATTGCACGTAAGTGTTAACACTTGAATTATGAAAACTGCCCTTAAGGGGCGGCATTGAGAAAAATAGGGATTTTAGAATGAAAATATTTTCATTTGTGGATACGACGTTGATCTAATTTTGATATTTAAGATTTTTCATTATATTTACTAGATTTTGGTGTAGGGAAAACACGATTTAATGAAATTTGCTGGATAGGTTTCTTTTCTAAAGTAAGGTCTGTTTTTTTGCACTATTTCGCATTACATTTAGAAATTCCAATAGTTTTTACTATTGTTTTTTGTGAGTAAGATATATCTTGTACATATCTAAATTCTAGTGTAACAGATTTTTATTTAAATGTTTACTCGCTGAGATATTTGCAAAAATGTAAAAAAACATCAAAACAGCGCGATTCCGCTCTGTTCTCACACGCGCAATTTGCCGTATGTTAGAAAGGGACGGTTGCAAATTCAATGCAGCACCTTAAGGTGGTTTTTTGGAAAACTTCGCCGAGTTTTCTCGTCGCCTATACCGCAAAGTTTGAAGACAAAGGTCTTCAACCAGTGCGTCCTGCCAGTCATGACTTACGGTGCCGAGACGTGGACACTGACAGTTGGGCTAGTCCACAAATTCAAAGTCGCTCAGCGAGCTATGGAGCGAGCTATGCTTGGAGTTTCTTTGAAGGATAAAATCCGTAACGAGATTATCCGGAGAAGAACCGGAGTGACCGACATAGCTTGTAGGATCAGTAAACTGAAGTGGCAGTGGGCTGGCCATGTCTGTCGAAGGACCGATGGCCGTTGGAGCAGACGAGTCCTTGAGTGGAGACTGCGAATCGGCAAACGCAGCGTAGGGCGCCTCCCTGCCAGGTGGACCAACGACCTAAACGTGGCTGGGGGGGACTGGATGCGGAAGGCAGAGGACCGAGCGTTGTGGCGCAACTTGGGAGAGGCCTATGTCCAGCAATGGACTGCGATAGGCTGAGTTGATTGATTGAAGGTGGTTTTTAAGCAAATAAAGAAATTGAAATTTCACACCGGCGAGGCGTGGTGTGGATGGGCCGAGCTAGAATTAAAATTTGTGAAGCAAAACTTCAATTCACGTTACGCCCGCCCATCTTTGGTGTGAAAGGTCTGGATAGGCGAGGATTTGCGAGGCCAGAATCTAAATATTTGTTGGTACAACATTAAACTTTATTGCTGCATGAATAGAGTATTTATTACATTGCAATACGGATACAAAAATCTCGCACCGGCCATCGAGGTCTCGCTTTGTCTCGCGGCGACTGTTTTTTTCTATTCGAGAGTTTGTTCGAAAATGGGGTAACCAATAAATGCAGCTGACTGTACAGTCAACAAATCGGAATCATGACCCACGATAAGCTTAATATCCTACAGACATTCTAATACAATTAGGTTGAATTTCGCTCAAACAGATATTTCCCTGGCAACAGAATTGTTATCAATTTTGTTAGCTATCTTAGATTACTGTCACTGTCAATAGCTAACACAGTAGGTCTGTGTTAGCTATTAACAGTGACAGTTCGTTTACCAATAAAATTGTCGTCTCCCTGTGTAGGTCTGTGCCCTATGCCATCTCCTTTCGTGCATAGAACGCACAGACGTACTAGAGATGCTACGCATATAGAACGTGAACTTTCTTTGACACGTTTGGCATTAATCATAACATGTGAAGCACGTGAAGTTATAAATTTCAAATGCTAACACGCATGATGGCGGACAATAGACACATTGAGTTTCGATACCTCATGATGGACTGACTTGTTATAAAAATTCGATGCCATATTGCGTAATACCCGAATGGCGTCGATCAAAGACATCGATTGATGCGACGACAGTTTTGTGAAATCTCACAATAATAAGCACTTCTTTATTATTTAGTCACCTTACCCACAGCATAAAACATAATTAAATAAGAGATAAGGGAAATACACAATAAAAGACTGTATTTAAATAGTTAATAAAATATTCACAATAACATTAATGAATGACAATTAATTTATCCTAAAAACGAGAGTAAGCAAAATAGTTTTCAATAACGTCCAATAGTCTGGAACGCATCGATCCGATTAGGCGACTGCAAATGTCCGTTCCTCTCATATAATCCCAAATTTTGTTACAACGTTGTTCAAGTGCTTGCCTTGTCCTCTCATTTCTATTATCCCACATTTGGACCATCAAGCCCAATAAATTTTCATTTGGATTGGGTTCCGGGGACCTAGGTGGCTATGAAAATGCTGGTGAAATCTGGTGACAACTCTTGCTGTATGCACTGGACAGGTATCGTGAACGTAGAAGAAGTTCGGAACTTCTTCTCGCGGGTAAACCGTTCGCACCGTCGGTAACATAGTTTCTTCTAATAAGTCAGCTGAATTTGCACGAGAAGAAATCTGGACGAGTTCGCCTACATTTTCGGAACTCACCAGGCCCACATGTTAGCAGACCCTAAGGCGACACCCAGAAATTCGGCCAGATAATTGATTAGCCACTACGTGGTCTTCCGCAGAATTTATAATTGTTTTTTCAAATTTTTATTCTTGATCTTTAACTCCAAATAATGTTTGACACCATTTTATACTTGACGTTTTATTATTTGTCATTTTTATTTTATTAATGTTCTGTAATCTTCCCTCGATACTTATTTCTGGCGTCATCGTATTTAGCTTTATTTTTAATGATATGAATTTAGTATAATGTATTTATTTTTATTTTATCTGACGTGTATATGTTGGGTTCCCGTCTGTGTCACACTTGGGGAGCCCACTGAAAATCAGCGCTGTGTAGTGGCTTGATCTGTTACACAGCAACATGCTGAGTGGGAACCTCATTGTCGCGGCTACGGCGTGCAATTGGCCGGTTGTCTTGAGAACTAACGAAGATATTTTATTTTTATTATGCAATTTTAGGTGCGGTCGACCGTACGTCAGTGGTAACAGTTTGGCTCTGGCGGCGCCTTTATTTCGTAAGCAGTAAGGGCGGTTTTCAGACTCGGGTGTTGCCACTGTCATGCGGTCAACTATACTTTTCTTATATTTTGTATCGACTGTCCCTTCTTAATTTTTTACCTATGTGTCTTTTGTTTTTACTTTCTATGTAACCCCACCTATAAGTTGCTTGCTTGTGTTTATCACTGTGTTTTAAATGTTGCGCGTCGTTAACTGTGACAATAAACTATTTTTCTTTCTTTCTTTCTTTCTTTCTAATCGAAAAAGTTAGTATAGGTTTCTTAAAAAATATAGTTGTTTGTAGGAAAACCACGTGAAACGACAACTAATTCGAAATTCAAAACAATTCCTGCTTTATCAAAAACATAATTTCCAATCCAACTATTGCATTGATAACAAAGCACAAAATGGCACAGTCCTCTGACCCGTATTAATACAGTTTCTGTAATATTCAAAATGTCCTAAGTGCTGCAATAGAAGAAAACCTTACTGTTTTGACGATTTCAAACGAACTATCAGCTGAGTGGGTCATGATTCCGATTAGTTGACTGTACATCGCGAGACGGCGCTAGCTCGCAATGTACATCTTTCGGTGTGAAAGGGTCGGCGAGATTTCAATTCACGCCCATCCCATCCAATCCTCGCCTCGCCGGTTTGAAACCGCCTTTACTGCTTACGTAATAAAGACGCTGTCAAGGTCAAATTTTTACCACTGATACCTCCTGCTAATGAATAACGATTTGCTAAAAAAATCATAAATTACAAAATGGAAGAGATACACGCTTTTTATGTTTTTGATGGGAGCATTGTCTGTCCTTGTCACGCGAAACGAACATTGTACTGAGTGGTGTGTCTTTGCGATGACGTTAAATCGTTATGACATCAGACGGTAGTAGAGCTGTCTCTGTCTAGTAAATAATTATGAAACGCTTATAACTTGGGCATTGTTGAAAATATTTCATTAGTTTTTTCATTGTTGCTCACCTTTTTTTTTCGAATATAATTAAGATTTGTAATAAAAAAATAATAGTCAAATACCCATTATTTTGATGATGATGGCAGCATTGTCTGTCCTTGTCGCGCGAAACGGACATTGTACTGAGTGGTGTGTCTTTGCGATGACGTTAAATCGTTATGACATCAGACGGTAGTAGAGCTGTCTCTGTCTAGTAAATAATTATGAAACGCTTATAACTTGGGCATTGTTGAAAATATTTCATTAGTTTTTTCATTGTTGCTCACCTTTTTTTTTTCGAATATAATTAAGATTTGTAATAAAAAAATAATAGTCAAATACCCATTATTTTGATGATGATGGCTTATTTAAGATTCTGTATTTTAAAACTGAGACTGCTTCGTTGGTCTAGTGGTTGCAAGCGCGACTGCTGAGCGTGGGGTCCTGGGTTCGATTCCCGGGTCGGGCAAAGTGTTATTGGGTTTTTTCATTAGGAAATTCTCAGTAGCAGCCTGGAGTCTGGATTTGTGCCCGGTCAATGGCAATAGGCTCGCTCCCTATTACATGGGACTATAACTTAACTGGCGAAATGTGGGTGTACTGTTACACCTCTGCCTACCCCTTCTGGGAAATACAGGCGTGATGTTATGTTATGTTGTATTTTAAAAGGAAAAACGAAACCCTTATAAGATCATTTTCGTGTCTGTGTCATTTCCTAAAATATCCACCCATGTATGTCGTGAATTTTACAGCTATAGTTAAGTTCCACCATTTTTCATTGTTTTTGTGTTATAGGTGAACGTAAAGAAGAAAAGCTGGTACCGAAGTTAGAGAACAAGGAGGGCGCAGTCCCGGGCGCTCCGCCCTCACAGCCGCCCGCGCATCCACCGCACATGACCTCGCCGCCGCATCACCGTGAGTTAACCTTATTTCATCATCTTCATTTCAGCCGAAAGATATCCACTGCTGGACATAGGCCTTCCCCAAAATGGGGGGGAAATGCCATAATCGCCACGCTTGGCAGGCGGGTTGCCGAAACCTTATTTAAAGCTAAAGATTTAATTTGTGGAAAGAAAAAATCGCTCACGAGCAGGATTCGAATCTGCGACTCCTGGCTAAGTACGCCGATGCTTTAGCCACTAAGCTACCGTGAACACTGCTTGTGGTATCGAATTTTACTTTTACTTGGTACGACTTTGGGTGCGAAATCTTATTAAGAAACAATGTTCCTTAACCGACTCGACCGACTTATTTAAAGCACGGTTTTTTTATGGATGAGGAATCTCGTACGCAAAATATACGCTTGAACGTGGAGTTGCGGAAACCAGCCCGTTATACTATACTATACTATACTATGGATGAGGAAGCTAGATTTGAAGGGTGTTATATCATGTCATGAGGCAATACTTTTACCAGAGTTATTAAAAGGCAACTGGGATTTTTATATCTTCGTGCCAAATTAGTTTTGATGGTGAATTAGTTTTAAGAACTTCTTTGTAAGTGTTGTGTACTGCAGACTACAGACTTGAGATAGTTTAATCAGTATGGGGGCATTTCATCCAACTATAGGCCCACAGTTTTATCTGTAGTAGGCGTGAAAAAGTGTTGCCATCTATGCAATTGGAACATTTGCAGCTGAAACAATAAGACCCCGTTCATACGGCATCTTACACCACACGTTTTTTGAAGGATAAATCTTACCGAATACATAGTGGCACATACATTGAGTATAGAACCGTTCACACGTTGTTTGTACTGCAAAAAAACGTACACAGCTTTATCATCAACTCACCCTATCGCAGTCCACTGCTGGACATAGGCCTCTCCCAAGTTGCGCCACAACACTCGGTCCTCTGCCTTCCGCATCCAGTCCCCCCCAGCCACGTTCTTTAGGTCGTCGGTCCACCTGGCAGGGGGGCGCCCTACGCTGCGTTTGCCGATTCGCGGTCTCCACTCAAGGACTCGTCTGCTCCAACGGCCATCGGTCCTTCGACAGACATGGCCAGCCCACTGCCACTTCAGCTTACTGATCCTACAAGCTATGTCGGTCACTCCAGTTCTTCTCCGGATAATCTCGTTACGGATTTTATCCTTCAAAGAAACTCCAAGCATAGCTCGCTCCATAGCTCGCTGAGCGACTTTGAACTTATGGACTAGCCGAGCTGTCAGTGTCCACGTCTCGGCACCGTAAGTCATGACAGGCAGGGCGCACTGCTTTATAGTATTATCGAATACTCGAAAGGACTTGTCAAGCAAACCGAATGGACTTTTAGCGTATGTACCAGGCCCCTCAGAAAGTATTGCGAAAAAAAGTTTTTATATATGGGAGACTGGCCAGTTATAATGTTTTTCGAAAATATGATTATTTATAAGTAAAAATAAGTAAGTTCCAATTTCAAAATTTCCCTCCACATTTTTTGCGAGTTAATTCAAAGTATTGTGTCTCACTGAAATACCAGGCCCCTCAGAAAGTATTGCGAAAAAAAGTTTTTATATATGGGAGACTGGCCAGTTATAATGTTTTTCGAAAATATGATTATTTATAAGTAAAAATAAGTAAGTTCCAATTTCAAAATTTCCCTCCACATTTTTTGCGAGTTAATTCAAAGTATTGTGTCTCACTGAAATATGGATCTGCGCCGGGAACATTTTAGAGCTATGATTTTATACGATTTCAAGTGTCGCCTGAAACCGGATGAATCGTACGATAGACTTCAAATGGCATTCATGGATGAAGGCCCTTCCAAGGCAACCGTGTATCGTTGGTATAACGAATTCAAGCGCGGTCGACCAACTTTGGGGGATGACGAAAGAAGCGGTCGCCCTTTGACGGCTGTTACCGAAGAAAACGTGCTAGCAGTGAAAAATTTAATCCAAGACAATAGGCGAATTACATATCAGGAGATTCAACACATATTGAAGATTGGATCGGGAAGCGTTCACGAGATTCTACACAGCCATCTTCGCGTGAGGAGGATAGTATCACGCTGGGTGCCGCACAACCTCACCGATGCTCAGAAGCAGGCCCGGGTGGAATGGTGCCGTGATATGCTTAACAAATTTGAAGCAGGCTCGTCTCGGCGTGTTTACGACATCGTTACAGGTGATGAGTCCTGGATTTATCAATACGACCCAGAAACCAAGCGCCAGTCGACTGTTTGGGTGTTTCAAAATGAGCCAACGCCTACCAAAGTGAAGCGATCTAGAAGCGGGGGTAAGATTTTGATCGCTAGCTTTTTTAATTTGACTGGCCACTTGGTATCAATTCCCTTACGGGATCAAAGAAGCATTAATGCCGAATGGTATACTACCAAATGTTTGCCAGAAGTTTTCTCTGTTATAAGCAACAAGCGACCAAACACAGGGCTCCGCGGGCTACTGCTCCACCACGACAATGCACCTGCGCACACCGCACTCAAAACGAGGGACTTCCTGGACAGCACGCCAGTCAAACTCCTGGGTCACCCTCCTTACAGCCCTGATCTAGCACCGTGTGACTTCTTTTTATTCCCAAAAATAAAAAATCAGCTCAAAGGGATACAATTTTCGTCGCCGGAAGATGCGCTGGCTGCGTTCGAGCAGGCTGTAAACGAGGTGTCTGCGGCGGACTGGAAAAAGTGTTTTGAAAACTGGTTTAGGCGCATGAATCTTTGTATAGAGGCTGGTGGAAAGTACTTTGAAAAGATTTGATAAAAATATATGTACGTATAGAACAATTTTTTTTAGTTTCGCAAAACTTTCTGAGTGTCCCACGTATGGATCTGCGCCGGGAACATTTTAGAGCTATGATTTTATACGATTTCAAGTGTCGCCTGAAACCGGATGAATCGTACGATAGACTTCAAATGGCATTCATGGATGAAGGCCCTTCCAAGGCAACCGTGTATCGTTGGTATAACGAATTCAAGCGCGGTCGACCAACTTTGGGGGATGACGAAAGAAGCGGTCGCCCTTTGACGGCTGTTACCGAAGAAAACGTGCTAGCAGTGAAAAATTTAATCCAAGACAATAGGCGAATTACATATCAGGAGATTCAACACATATTGAAGATTGGATCGGGAAGCGTTCACGAGATTCTACACAGCCATCTTCGCGTGAGGAGGATAGTATCACGCTGGGTGCCGCACAACCTCACCGATGCTCAGAAGCAGGCCCGGGTGGAATGGTGCCGTGATATGCTTAACAAATTTGAAGCAGGCTCGTCTCGGCGTGTTTACGACATCGTTACAGGTGATGAGTCCTGGATTTATCAATACGACCCAGAAACCAAGCGCCAGTCGACTGTTTGGGTGTTTCAAAATGAGCCAACGCCTACCAAAGTGAAGCGATCTAGAAGCGGGGGTAAGATTTTGATCGCTAGCTTTTTTAATTTGACTGGCCACTTGGTATCAATTCCCTTACGGGATCAAAGAAGCATTAATGCCGAATGGTATACTACCAAATGTTTGCCAGAAGTTTTCTCTGTTATAAGCAACAAGCGACCAAACACAGGGCTCCGCGGGCTACTGCTCCACCACGACAATGCACCTGCGCACACCGCACTCAAAACGAGGGACTTCCTGGACAGCACGCCAGTCAAACTCCTGGGTCACCCTCCTTACAGCCCTGATCTAGCACCGTGTGACTTCTTTTTATTCCCAAAAATAAAAAATCAGCTCAAAGGGATACAATTTTCGTCGCCGGAAGATGCGCTGGCTGCGTTCGAGCAGGCTGTAAACGAGGTGTCTGCGGCGGACTGGAAAAAGTGTTTTGAAAACTGGTTTAGGCGCATGAATCTTTGTATAGAGGCTGGTGGAAAGTACTTTGAAAAGATTTGATAAAAATATATGTACGTATAGAACAATTTTTTTTAGTTTCGCAAAACTTTCTGAGTGTCCCACGTATAGCAGTAGCGCATATAGCATCACAATCTCTTTCACTGTTAGTCTTACACGAATGGAAATGTATCATGTGAAAATCTTGCTGTTTATCCGTTAAAATCGATTACCGCAAAAAAAACGTGCAGTATAATGCCATGTGAACGTAGGCACCTGTTCCGGATCACTAATATGTTAAATTTGAAACAATTGAAACATTGCGTCAAATATAAAATACAGATTGTTCCGTCGCGTCGTGGGCAAACTGAAGTAAAGAAACGGCCGTGATTTCATTTGGAACAAATGGAACATCGTGTCAAAGACATTAAATACAGATTGTTACTATAAGTCTCACAATATAAGACATAGTGTTCAATGTTACGTGCATAGGCATCGGGAATGATTAACTGAGAATTATTTCATATGGTATCTCTTTGTCACTTACTTATATTTGTATTGTTTTCTCGTAATCGCGCTACTCTTGTCGCTTAGTAATTCTGTGTGACTTACTCGATCTTTATGACTCGCAAGCGACATTATCGCGCGGAATAAAGAGCAAAGTAATGTTCCAGATCCAAATGATGCATTTGAAACAATATTGATGTTTCAATCTTCTGGAATACTTGTGTTTCGGATCAGTGAGTCGTTTCAGCAAAGAGTTACACAAACAAACACGCCTAATCTGTTGTTTGAGCCTGTCTCTATTTAGAATGCGGGATGCAGCCAGGGTGCTCTTCAATGATTTGATTTTATTAAATAACGGATTAAAAACCATTGAGGTAATATGTACTACGTACTGGAGTAGACATCAGGAACAAAAAATTTAGCACAACTTGCTGGCCGCGGAGCACGCGCGGCGCGAGCGTGGCTAAGCGAGTGAGAGTGCAGGAGCTCTAAAACGTGCTACAAACATTTTGTTCGAGGTGTCTTCTCTAGTACGTGATACATATTACCTCAGTGTTAAAAACGTATATTTGTAAAACGAAAATTATTACAATAATAATTTACAACATTGAGTTGAACCGACATGGAACGATCTAGTCAGTCTACTGAAGTTAGTGAATAGTGGCGATGCAAAACGAATCCGGCGCAATGTTCATGTCGTTATGTCATCCACGACTGCCATCGACGCCGCTAGATGGCGCTACTTTTTCCGTTCTTGAACATCTGTAGTCTGCGGGGGTTCTAAACATTTGTCGTAATATGATTGTATACTTCTGCCATAACGAGTCTGAGTGAGCGCGGTGCAAAATACGAGGCTTGCCGGGAAGGAGTAGTGCGGCATGAAGTTGACGCCATTCCAAATGAAAGTGCATTTAAGCGAAAAAAAGATATTACTCCTGTTTGAAAATAAACAGTTTTCGAGGTATGTTTGGATTTTTTCATGATCGAGCCAAATAAGTGCATTCATGTTTTGGACTTATAATATTGTCACGCCTATCCTTGAGTAATACGTATTTTAATTTCAGTACCATAGAGCGAGTTGCTTTTGAGCGGGATTCGCATTAGTTGAATTACGGGTTTCGGCCCCTTAATAACATGTAATCATATTCGTTGTACAGCGATGATGATGCCGCCGAACCCCAACGCGCCTGCTCACCCGGGAGCACCACACGGCGGTCCGCCGCCACCTCCAGGTAATTATTTACACGTTTATTGAACTTATTAAACTGTATCCATGGAATTTCTTGCCGGTTCTTCTCCATAGGACCTACCATTTTGAACTGTGCAAATTGAGTCGAACGTTTCATAAGTGCTTGTGTTGGGACTAATAACATAACATCACGCCTGTATTTTCCCGAAGGGGTAGGCAGAGGTGTATAGTACACCCACATTTCACCAGTTATGTTATAGTCCCATGTAATAGGGGGCGAGCCTATTGCCATTAACCGGGCACAAATCCATACTCCGGGCTCCTACTGAGAATTTCCTAATGAAAAAATCCAATAACACTTTGCCCGACCCGGGAATCGAACCCAGGATCCCACGCTTAGCAGTCGTGCTTGCGACCACTAGACCCGTTGGTCTAATAATAATACACTGACTGCCTCGTTAGGCAGTCAGTGTATTATTATAAAAATATATAAATCTGCTTTAAAAAAAACCGCGCTATTCTATGAACTGCGTTTGGTTGTGGCACAAATTAGACTACCCCGTGACATTTTTCTTTCCGCTGTTTTGCTAATAATTAATAAAAATTTAGATAAACGGCTAAATAACCACACCACATTTTGTATGCTTCCTCGAAGACATTTGCAAATTGGAAACCTATTCAGCCAATAACAGAAAAAAGCATATTTTAATATTATCATCATTAAGTTAAAGCTTAAGTTAACACTTAAGTTCACAAATAAACGAAAATCGTTTTTTTTTTTTCGATATTTCAGTTAATATTCAGGTAATTGATCCACAATGGAAAGCTCGTCATTAGCTAAAACGAAACAAACATGACTTGTAGTATCTTGTACCCAATCTCAAAGTGTCTTCCTATTGGTAAATCAGCGAACGAAGATAGCAATGAGTAAAAACGCGCGAGGCACGTGCCACTCCGGCACCGCCTACTTTCTTTACATGTCATGACTTGTTTGTTCAAGTTTGTTGTTATGAATCCGCATCCGTGAAAGCTCCGCATTAGTTGATGCAGATGCGGATGCGAAAATCCGTAACACCCCTGCTTCACAGTGATAAAATGGTCGACTATAAGTTGTGATTCCACACAGGAGCTTACGGTGGCGCGTACGGCGGGCGCTACTACGGCGGGTACGCGGGCGGCTTCCCCGGCGCCTACCAGCACGCGGCGTACTACGCCGGCGCCCCTCCCGCCGCGCCCCCCACCGAGCACTATGCGCACCAGCACCACCAGCTGCACCACCACCAGCAGCCGCACCACCAGCATGACGTCAAGCGTGAGTACAGCGTGTCTATAACCAAAATATAATAATACTAGCTTTTACCCGCGGCCCCGCTCGCGTTAAATTATCGTAATTCATTAATTATTTATAAATGTTAATTAATAATAAAAGTATAAAAAAATATCATGTCATAAGCTTTAGCTCATATAAGACAAAGGCGAAGCATTGCTTGTAAAAGTAACATGCTCGCCAGACGAGTTGCATATTGTTCGAAGCAGGCTAAAGTGACCCTGTTTAAGGCATACTGTCAGGCGTTCTACACCGGCCAAATCTGGTATAAGTACACGAAGAGTACTTACAACACTTTTCGTGTACAATAGAACAACGCGTTCCGGGCCATGCTTAACCTGCCCTGGCGGTGTAGCGTATCTGGAATGTTTGCTGAGAACAGGGTTGATGATTTTTATGCCGTAATGCGTAGGCTTCGAGCATCATTTCATCTAAGACTTATTAAATCTAAAAATAGCATTGTAACCACTGTATTCCGCACTATTTGCTTGGCCACGGAATATTCTAATCTAATCTGAATTTTTATTTTATTGAATTATTGAATTGAAATGTAATTTTAAACTCTTAACTATAAATAAATAAAATTAGTAGTATAATAATAATTGTCTAATTGATTAATGAAGGTAATACTTAATAATAATTCATTTATTTAATTCTAATTTTCTAATTATAATAATGTGATATGGGTGTATGTGTATGACGTCAAACTTATGCCTTGCCTGTATTTTTTTTTTTATAACAATCCCTATTCCAGAGGAGGAGCCACAACCGAAGAAGGAGGCCGAATGATCGTCACCAAAACGCGTCGTCAAACGACGGCGCAAGTCCTCGACGAAGGACGCCCAGTGAAAAGTGCGTTAAACGTAATTACTCGGGATAAAACTCTGAACTGTAATGTTCTATAGATATTTTAGTAGTGATAAGTGCGGAAACAACCACACTGTAGGTCCGAAACAACAGGAAACGCCAATGTGACAGGCCCAGGAGATGACGGGACGAACTTAACTCCCTATCTGGACGATTAGCCCAGATATCAAAAGACAGGCTTAAGTTGAAAAAGGAAGGGAGGCTTTTGCCCTGCAGTGAGACGCTACGGGCTAATAATAAGTGCGGTTTCTTTAAAAAAAGAAAAAAACTTGTGGTATACTCCAATGGATATGGTGTATAGAATTTTGCATTTGTGAAAGTTGTTTTGTAACCTTTCAAGTAGTGTCAAGTTAACGCAATCGAAGATCTATTCTTTAGACTCCCAGAAGTATCTCGTGCGTGTAATGATATAAATATGACATGAAAAAAATATAAAATTATTTTTGGGCCTTTTAAATTGGCACCTGTTAGACAATGTAAAATGTTTGAAAGAAGTTTTAAATTTGGCTTTTGTTCTAGTTCTTTAGTTAATCTGTGACTATGTACAGATGAACATAATTTAAGTTTTAATTAATGTATGTCTTCGTAAAATTACAATAAACCATTGCAGATTTTAAGCAGGCGTTAAACTTAATAGAAAAATTATTTAAAACCAAGTTAATATATGGACTGCTAATTACTTGTAATCAAATGAAACAACGGAAAATTGTTTAGACTTGATTCATTATCCCCTCGTATGCCAAACCACCATTTAAAGACGACGTCCATTGTATAACTATTGTGTTATTTGAATTGGCAATCAAGCTCTTATAGTGGCCTATTCATTTTAGCTCGAATAGAAAATAATCAGCACAAATTTTCATATCCATAATCCATACAAAAATCAATCGGATCAAAAACAGTGATATTCTGGCACTTCATGGCGTATTTGTCCAAATATTCACTTCTTCTATCGTGTCGACATGAGCTAACTCATGCCGTGGGAAAAAGATTAGCCAGTCAGCAGAATATTCACTTGATTTGGTCGGAACAAAATATAACCCTATTTCTGTTTGAATAAAGTTCATTTTTTTGAGCGATATTTCGCGAATATTTTTGCGCGAATACGCCAAGTGAAGTGCCAGCAAGACCATATGAAGTAACTAGTGCATTCATTGTAGATTCAGACAAGTATAGTTGTATTCCCGTTTATCACTTTATTACACGTAATAAAATTACAGTAGTGTTATATTCATATGTAATAGTTAACTATATCTAGATTCTTGCTAATACAAGTTACCATCACTTGTCTTCATAATTCAAAAAGGGTAAAAAATTCATTGCAAAAGCTTCTGTAAAAATCAATGGGTGATATTGAAACATTGTGTCTAGTGTCTACTGGCAAATGATGGCTTGTAATAAGGTTGTGGTACTTGTGGTGAATGATTGCAAACTCTGTAAAGATGTTTATGTGAATATATGAAATAAAACAACTTTTAGACACCTAATATGATTTTATTTACATCAAATATCTTAGAATAATAGTTATTTCTCAAACATGGAAATTCTAACATTATTTTGACAACCTTCTTCGAGATAAAACGAAAATGCTGTACTGGTCAAATACATGCGAGCAGCGGCCGGCAATGTTAGTATGATCCATATCTGTCCTGTTTAGCGGCCAAATAAATTAAAAATGGAACGGACTTTTTACTTGGAAAAATTGCAACCAAGGACTTACAAGTAGAGGCCTTTTAAAGTAAAAAAGAAACAAATTAACACGTGAAAAATTATTGTTGTTCGTCATTGATTCTAGAATTTACATAGGTAAGTACTATTTAGTTTGAATTTCCAAGTCTTGGCCGCAACCAGGCATTGATAGACTCACGTGTGCCTCAGCCCACATTTTGACGTTCGTCGATCAATGCCTCTGTTTCCGGCCGCTGCAGTAATGTATAGTCTTACATGTAATTGTTAAGAAATATATTAAATAAGAGCTTGTGTCGACAATATATATTTTCTTGAGGTTCAGAATGATTTTCTTGAAACTTAATTTTTTATTACATTGATTCAAAACACTAAATACATGATATTGCACATTACCATGATATTGTAGGTACTAGTAAACTAAAGATATAGATCCAAACTTGCGGCTACGACATTGATTCTTTGCCGCCCGCGGCTCTTTTTATATGCACCTAGTTTCTATGATGACCAAGAAAGCTCTGGGCCCTGATTCACGTAATTTCATGACGCGCCGATCAAGTTGCAGTGACGCTGCAGTTCGTTTCTGACAGCGATCGCCGTAGATTCGCCATTCATTTATTACGTAAGACTATTTTCTCTAGTTTTTGACTCCCTCCCCCCCTATTATAAGAAAAAATAAGAATAGGCCGACCCCCTCCACCCCTGTTTAATATTTATTGCGTAAGAATCTAAAGGAAAAAATGTATAACGTTGACTCCCTCTCACCCCCTTGTATGAAAAAATAAGACATGGACGACACCCCCCCTAAATCGTCTTGCGTAATAAATTAATGGCCCCATAAGAGAATAGGAAAAGCATTGTTTTGATCGAAACTTAACTGCAACTGCACTTATATAGTTACGTGAATTGGGCTTCTGAAGGTCTACAGATATCAATCGGTTTCCGATAAACCAGCCTAATATCCCAGACAGGGTAAAACGACAAGTCGAGAAAACTGACCCTGCAGTAAGACCCATTTGACTATAAAACTGGGGGAGAGGCCCATAGCTAACAACAGAGTACATAACTAATGAGTTTTTAAGTTGACTCTGAGCTGAAATTAAATTGACGTTAAAAAATGGACATAAAGGTCATAATTACGTCCTTTAATTAACAATTATGACCTTTGAAATATCGAACTTCTTTGCGAAATACGTTTGAGTCAACCAAGGGCGTTGCCAGCCAATGAGCCAGGAGGGGTGGGGGTGGGTAAGATTATAGAGGATATGAATTTTAGGTAAAATAAATACAATTTGTAAAGTTTTAATAGTTTACTACAAGAAAATAAATATCTTAATTAAAACAATCTTGGCGTTTTGATTTTTTCAGCTACTTTATTAAAATCTAGGTTCTAGTCTCTAGGCTTTGCTGCCCAGCAGTTCCCTGAACCCCTCGGTGACGACCTTGGAGTCAACTTTAGTTATTAAATACACCTAATAGTAGCTGCACTATTGGTGGAGTAAAACGTTCGTCGCCTTAGCCAAGAGTGCAGTTAGCCTAATCGAGCTTCATCTCACTTTGAATACAAAGGAATCGATAAAATCGATATACCTTTACCTATATCAAAATATGTACATCTTAAGTTTTTAACAATAGTTCGTATTTATTTTTTGTATAAGAGTGGGATCTTAATATGACATATTTGATGTCTAGTACAGTTGACTGCATGACAGTGATAACACCTGAATCCGAAAACCGCACTTACTGCTTATGAAACAGACCAGTAAGCTTCAAGACGCCGCACAAACAAAGCTTTGTATGAGAACACAGTCGTAAAATGTTAGCGGGGACCGAGGGACGGACGGCGCGTTATGATTGGTCGGCTCAAAAGTTTGGTGGTATGACTCCGTATGATTGGTGCCGATCACTGACGGACTGACGTCCTGATTGGTGGCGGGGCGTATGATATACAGTGGTACTGCATATGCGTGGTGACCGGTGGTGTCCGGTAATCGGCGTCTACAGGCTTACTGGTCTGTGTTACGAAATAAAGGCGCTGTCGATGTCAAACTGATCTTCAACTCGTTCACTGACATACAGTCCACCATACATTACCCTACTAGAGATAGTAATTTGACATTGGCTCTATACAAAATATGACAAACTGTCTCTAGTAGGGTAAATCCTGGATAGATAGGATATTAATTTTGGCCGTAAAGCTGATGTCCGCGTCTCAAAGCATATCCGCATATCCTTTGCGCTTCCTAAGGATTATCTCCCATCTCGCTAACTTCATCAAAATCATTGCAGCGGATTAGCCGTGGAAACGTAACAGACAGACGAGTTACTTTCGCATTCATAATACCCGTACTAGTATGGATAAAATCCGCACTATTGAGTAGCTTAATATGCATGACTTACATGTACAATAAACTTTAGTTTACAGCATACTTGGTCTGTGGTTTACAGTGCGTTAACAAGAATCCTAAAACTAAAGTGTACAGTCCGTTTCTTTAGAATTTTGATATTTAGTAAACAACCTCGGCATGAATTTTTAATGCAAATTATACACTAAGGCCCGTATTACAGAAGCTTCCTCAAGTACAGTTTAAACTCCAATCAGCTGATCACTACTTAAGGATAGAATCGTTACTTGAGTATCGGTCTTATTCCAGAACGGTAATTATTTACTTTAATTCAACAACATAACACACGAATTTGACCTGGAATATAATAGAAATCTCTACTCAAGCGTAATCTGGACCATATTAGAGTGATTACAGATCAAATCTCAGCTGAAATTCCGAAACAGGTGACAGTATAAAATAAAACTAAACTCAGCTGAACTGTGATCAATAAATCAGTGCTTGAGGAACGTTCTAAAATCAAAGCTCAACTCAAAACTAGTTTTAAACAGAGATCAACGCTTGAGTATCCTTCTGGAATACGGGCCTAAATGACATTTTTAAACCTATATACGTGTGCGGAACTAGTAATTATATTTTCTCAGTAGTTATTTAATAAAATCAACATAACCTCTCGCAGGTCTGCTGGTAGAAATTTCTTTGAAAAAAGCAGTACCTTTGTACTAAATAATTTTAATGCTGTCTCCTTTCATATGTTATTGTGTGTACATAAATTATAAATAAATAAATAAACCTTTTCATGGCCCCGTGGCATTAGGGGGCAACGAAGCCGCTGATGAACTGGCTAGAGCTGGTGCTGAAAGCCCCAATGTGGGCCCGGAGCCAGGAGACCAAAGTATTAGCCTTTGGGAAAAATCCCCAGGCCAAGAACACTCGAAAGCGCTACTTGTGGGCTTCAAAAAAAGGTTTACGAAAGAAGCGCTTTCGTTGAACAAGAATCAGATAAGAACCCTTACTGGGCACTGCAAGCTGAACAAACACCTTCACAGGATGGGCCTCAGTGATACCACAGTTTGCAGGTTTTGTCGCGAAAAGGATGAGACGCCCATCCATATCCTATGCGAATGTGATGCAGTGCACCACATCAGAAGCCAGCATCTTGGAGGCCACGTCATCTCAACGCACGAGATCAAATCCTCCTCCCCCAAGGTCATAGTCGACTTTATGATTGACTTGCAGCTTGGGGAAGTGCTGTAATGCTGCAAGAGGCGTCACAATAGATCTTTTAGGTCGCAGTGGCTTAGGGGCATTCAAGACCCTATCTCTTTCCTCAAATAATAATAATAATAACACACTTGCTCGTAAAGTGGCTCTTATTGCATCGCTTTTAGGTTCATAATGTGGCTTATAACGCACGCGTGCTTTTTTCATTATATTATTGCACTAGTGCTTTTTACTTTACAGTTTATTTTTAAATCGCAGCAAAGAGTTTTTATGCCTGAACTAAATTAAATATTTTTGGGAATAAATCAACTGTATTAATTAAAATATGCTATATAAACATTTCATTTATTCAAATTATTAATTTTTGTCAACAAATTAATATTAATTTGTGTTAAAAATAAAATTATAATATTTTTATATTAGGCTGTATGGCGGTTTCCTTCGCCCACCTGCGCGCGCATAGCTGTATGTCACCGCGCGGTCCGCGCGCCATTTTTATCATTTTTCACAAATTCAATATTTGTCTAAAATGTGTAATTTATGTTTTTTTCCTCGCAAGTGTGTTGAAAAACGTCGTATGACACGCGTGAGCATTGACTATTATACTCTCGGCTCCATTACGCCCTCGCCTTCGGCTCGGGCTGCAATCCAGCCTCGAGTATAATAGTCAACTTAGCTCACTTGTATCATAATGTACTATTTCACCGCTACGGCATCGTAAAGGTTTTCGTGGCCTCGGTGCCACGTTTTCTATAGAGGACAAATCTGCCGTCCGATGACTAAAAGGCCGTTAAGTGACAATTTTGTCGGCAGAAATATTGTATGGACATTAGTACAAAGTTTATAACTTTGTTTGTTAGTCGTGGCTCTGAGGGCACGAAATCGTTTGTCTTGTCTTATAGGTGTCATTGGCGGTGAAAAGGTTAAAAAACCGGCCAAGTGCGAGTTGGACTCGCGCAGTAAGGGTTCCGTACCTCTCAACGACCTGATACGCCATAAAAACTGATCTAAGTTTATCAAAAGACATCAACGCACAGTGCACGAAATATGAATTTTTGCACGTCTTTCTTACGCAGGTACCACCACATGTCTACGGTTGCCATGTTTTTAGTATTTGTTGCTAAACTACATAGTATGCACTATAATCATACCAAGTTTGACGCTGGTATGTATTACCGTTTTGAAGATAGAGCAGGAACAAAAACGTTGAAAAAAATGCATGTTTTTCGAGGTTTCTTGTAAAACCAAAGGGGGTCCCTTTGGTTTTAGACTTTATTTTATTTTTAGTATTTGTCGTGATACACCTCATAGCAACACAATTTCTTAGAAAATTTCAACCGGTTACCTGTTACCTTTCAAAAGATACAGCCCTGTGACAGACAGACGGACGGACAGCGTAGCGAGAGTAATAGGGTCCCGTTTGGCACCCTTCGGGTACGGAACCCTAAAAAAGAGGCCTATCAAGATTGTTTACTAAATATGAAAAGTATCAAATACGATCCCACTTATGTACCTATTTACAATACTAGATATTTTAGCTTGGAACAAGTAGACTAAAGACAATACAATATGCAACTAAATTATTTCATCACAATAAGCATGTCACACAAATACTGAGTCATGGTACTATAAATACTGAGAGTACACACATAATACATAGGGTACTTGAAAATGTTTTCATTAAGAGTAAAAAAACAACAGTGAAAACGAAATTAACTATTAAATAAAATCATGAAAAAATTGAAATGATCACTAAAAACCATTCCTAATTTCTTTATAGTTTTCACCAATTTTCACATTTCACAGATTTTCGACAAGGAGAAAACTATGTTGTCGATTCTGTTGATCACGAACTAAACTATCGCTCTTTTTCCAATCGCGTAATGGCTATGATAGCCAGCCGTCTGGATTCTCTGTACTTGAATCGTTGTATAGCGATGCATGTGGACCAGATCCACTATCCAAACAAAACGTAGATTTTAGTGTATTTTATTGAATTGTTACTAACAATAGTTGTTAAGTTTGTAGTAACACATTATGGGTCCTAGATGCCCGAATAAAGTTTTTTTTTTTACTTATAGTAGACACAAGAAAGGGATGGCAACAATTTTTGAACTGTCAAATTAATTTACGTGTTACATTTTTTGTATTTTAGTCGGCACGTTCCGAGATCACGTCTTAAGTTGTTTGGAAATTTTAATTCAGACTCTAATTTGACAGCACTAAAATTGTTGCCATCCCTTTCTTGTATCTACTATTAGTTTATACTACTATTATTTACTATTCGTTATTTGTTTTTATTATTATATGGTGTGCAAATATACATTAAGTTAGTTATTAAGCTATTCTAATTCCATGTCTTTTAAATTCGTTTAATTTTGTGTAATAATGACAAAATTATGTTGTTGTTAATATTATTGGTATTATTATAAATGCAATGACTGTACTGCCGTGTCACTCGCAGGTCTGTTATCTTAAGATACATGAGTTACGCGTAACAGGTCTAAATCGTATTTTTTCATGATCCTCTATCACCCAGTAAAATAATATTTTAATTAACTATTACCAATTAGTCACAATTGCCTATCACCTAACTCTTGAAACTATGATTTTGCCATTGTTAGTTATGGTAAAATACTGTATCTTAAGTTACATCAATTACGCGTGATAAGTTGCGAGCGCATCGAGCAAATCCTAACTCTGCTAACTACTAGATACAGTATTTATCCGTGACTGTAGTGAGCGTACTAACTGATGATGATGTGGATATTATGAGAGATTCATTAACAAACATGGTTCTAAAAGTAATAGCCCACGGCAACATGATAGTCTTTATGGACCAGCTGAAGAAAAATAACTATTTTTCTGAAATCAATAGGTGGAATAAAAAAATCGCGGGCGAATATGCAGGAGTAATGTTCACAAACCTATTTTTGTTGGTTAGTATATCAGCTTGATGTATCTCATTTACCGGGTTTTTGAAAAGTGTACGTATTTGAAAATAATTTCCAAAAGCCTTCAAAATACGCACTGTCTGTTGTTGGATTTCCACTGGTTATTTTATGAAAATGTGTATTAATCAATTATTATTTTATTACACAGGAAATTAAAGTAAATAGGTCCTAAACAAGGCAAAGAAAAGCCAACTGGCACCTTAAATTATGGATTTCAGTCATGGTTTCAGAGTTTCAGATAATTTCAGAACGCGCGAATTGTGCTTAGATAAAATCAAACAGTTTTTAGTAACTTCGTTGGTAATTTTTACTGTTTGATGTTTATTCAATAACTACAAATTTTGTATAAAAAAGTGCAGTTATAAATGCAGTTCATGACGATACCCTTTAATCAGCAGTCGACTTAGACCCAAAAAACTGCCACCGTAATGGTGGCAGTCTTATTTTCAAAATAATCACCTTATGTTGCTTCGAGGCTAGTAGTTCTGGTCTATACTTTTCTTTTAAGTATTTTTTGGACTTACTGTTCTGTTGTCTTAGCTGGACCCTAGTTTCATTTATAACAACTAATTTGCGTAAAATTTCTTATATATCGGCATCAAACGAAATGAAAATTTGCGTGAAGTGCTTAGCCGGTTGTGTTTTGGTTCGACTCAGAGGGGCATCGGTATCTTTCTCTTAGATACCCTGGGAAATCAGAATTTATGGCAAATATTGCTTCCTTATCACTTTTTAAAAACATCTATTACCTAGCTATCTCTTTAATATTTCATTATTAATTTCCTACCATCAGATTCAATATCTTTTCGGTGTTCTGTGCTATAGTGGAAGTCGAAGGCTATTTACAGTAGAGGACATATTCAACGCTCTGTCTACTGGGATTTAATTCAGCTAACTGATTTTTAACTACAGCATCGGATGCAATAGATTCTCCTTATTCCGTCACTATGTAGTATTTTGGAAAAAAAAACGGACACGACACGACACCAACGAACGGACAGCACATTGTTGAGATTTTTTTTTTTTCGAATGCAATAAATTTATCACCTGGCTCTGATTAAATCCTTCTAAGTTTGGAAGCAAAAGTAATACAACAAAGAAATTTAGCGTAAAATCATCTGAAGGGTTGACGATTATAATGAGATCAAAAGCATTTCGATTTCATTATTATTTTTATATAAGGCCGCGAACTTTTCAATCCACGTATTTAGGCATTCTTCTTCTTCTATCGTGTCGACATGAGCTACATAATGATAACGGCTCATGTCGTGGGGAAAAGATTAGCCAGTCAGCAGGTTGGTAGCAGAGCTGAGTGCCCAGGGTGCGGCGGACGATCAATTAAATATCGTCACTCGTGGAGGCTCTTATTAGGCATTAAGAATAGTTGAATTTTGAAGATGCTCAACTTACGTAGTCGTCAAGAAATCATACGATGAAAAATAATTCAAAGATTTGCATGTGTATTGCAAAAGTGTGTTGGACTTTGTTAAAAAAGAAGTACCCCGGGAAGTAAGGCGAAGGAGTGTAAGTGCAAGAAAGAAAGCAGACTTAAATGCAGATGTAGATTTAGATAAGATCTTACATATCTAGGTTTTAGTTTTTTTTTGTATCTAAAATAATTTTGATAATACTAAGTTCTCATTTCAATTTTTATGTTAGTTATGAAGTTAATTAAGTTTATTTGTTTTAAAAGTTATCGAATCTTGGTTAGAAGAAGTCTGAGTTTTCGTTTTACTCATTAAAAAGGATATTTTAATGTATTTGAAAATTTGAGTTTTTACTAGATAAGTCATAAGTCATTATTCATTTGTTTAGATGAGTAGTATTTTTTCTATTCCTTTATAAACTAATTTAATTTAATACTAAACAATCAGTCAGACAAACTTTAGTTAAAGATACCTGTGTTTAGCAAAACATTCCATATTACACTTGTTGCGGCTAAGTCACCTATCTTAAGATACAGAGCACCGCGTAACAACCAATGTATAGAGAGCTTGTTACACCTATCTCTGTTATAGCTAATAACTCTGAAAATTTCAAAGTATTCAAAAATCTATAAATTTCCCGGTTTTCCTCAGACTTTAATACAACCAATTATGTAAAAATATTTCCTGAATGTTTTGAAACATTTAAGATAATCGCAATTATCTGTAAAAAACTTTAAACGGTGATATCTCAAAACTATGTTTCGTGAGATACAAGAGATAGGCCTGACACGGCAGCAGTAACTTGTAACTATGGGTGGATTTCCCTGAAATAAATAAATTTATTTATTTATTATTTATTAGTAAAAGAGAGCGATAGTTTAAAATAAGTTTAGCTTGTGAACAAGAGAATTGACACCAATTGTGTCCTCCAAAAACTTTAAAAGTATGAATCTTCCCTTCGATACTATATTATTGATCGAAGAATCTCCCCAATTTTTTTATTTATTTTATTTATTTTTCAACAATGGCGCCCTTATTACATTTACATAATATGAAATTCTTGTTATTTTTAAGTAGTCATGGACCCATAGTATAGCAAATAATTTGAATAAAGATGATGCCAATGCGCATGCTACTGTACTAACAAATTGGTCACAATCGTTTAAATCAAGGCTGCCCAAACCCAGTGGCCTCATATAAATGTACTCTGAATTGAATTAACCCCACAAACCCCAACGCATTTGAATTTGACCGCCAATAGGCCAGCAGTCGGCTGCCGCCGCGCGATTGGTGATGTACAGAATCTGAATCTATGATGACTGTAAGCAAGTATTTATAGTAGGCCCGTTGGCTGACATGGAATCGAAATTATAGCCCACCTCTAAAATGAATAGGGCAACGGAATATAGATTATATACCAAATTGAAAGCGAGTTATTAAAAACGTGGTAAAAAATATGGGAATTTGGCTTTTTGGTACATCTTTGCTCCCAAATCACCATAACATAACATAACATCACGCCTTTATTTCCCCGAAGAGGGCAGAGGTGTAATAGCACACCCACATTTCGCCAGTTATGTTATAGTCCCATGTAATAGGGGGCGAGCCTATTGCCATTGACCAGGCACAAATCTAGACTCCGGGCTGCTACTTCATAAAAAAAAAAACGAAAAAAAAATCATATAAATCCCCATATTGACAATTATTTTTAAATACAATATACAGTCCTAAAGATTCTTACAATGATTAAATCACAAGTGTCCAACTAGTTACAGTATTAATAATACGTGGCTATAGGATTGTTCAATACAATATTCAACCACTGGCATTATGCAAAAAACTCCCTAATTCACGTAATTTCATGTCGCGCCGATCAAGTTGCAGTGACGCTGCAGTTCGTTTCTGACAGCGATCGCCGTAGATAAGAGAATACGAAAAGCATTGCTTTGATCAAAACTTAACTACAACTGCACTTATTCTTTAGTTACGTCACTACTCAAATTGGTCTTCTGTTCTAATTTAAACGATTTATCGACGCATAACACAACTTGTAGAATAAAAAAAAAATAAGCGTTTCATCGTATTAACTCATTCCCTCCATATTCATTCATTAAGGAGCTGCATTGGGAAAAATATGAATTTTAGAATCAAAATATTTTCATTGGTTGATACGATGTAGATCTAATGTTTATAATTATGACTTTCAATTATATTTACTAGGTTCTGGTATAGGGATAACACGCTTCGATAAAATTAGCTGGATAGATTTATTTTCCAAAGTAAGGTCTGTTTTTCACAATTTCGCATTGCATTTGGAAATTTCAATAGTTTTTCCTATTGTTTTTTGCGAATAAGATACACCTTGTAGATTCTGGTCGAACAGATTTTTATTTTTATTTTTATTCACTGAGATATTTGCAAAAATGTAAAAAAACATCAAAACAGCGCGGTTCCGTTCTGTTCTCACATGCGCAATTTGCCATTTGTTAGAAAGGGATGGTTGCAAATTCAATGCAGCACCTTAAGAGGAAATGCGGACAGACTTTTAAAAATTGGGTATTTGAAAAAGCTATCGCTGTCGCTTTGCGAGCGCTCGGCCTCAAATAAGTGCGATAAGGACAACTGCAGCTCCGACTGAATAAATAGCCTTAGTAAAAAGTCATAATTCAAGGTTTGTCTCTCGACTATTTTCTCCTCTGAAACTGGACCAATTTAAAAGATATTTCATGAACTGAATAAGAAGAATATTTACTGTGTCGCTATATTCCTTTTTCATTAATAGATGTAAAATTCATACACTAGGCCCCTGTAGACGGCGGTCTAAAAAGACAATGTTGAGATTTTTTGAGGATATAGAAATAATTTATCAACAAAAACGAAAACATAGGGACACACAGAAAGTTGATATTTACTTTACTGTAAAAAATCATTGCTCTAAGGGTTACAAACCAGAAAGAAAACAGTCGAGAGCGTTTGTATGGATAGATAGATAGATAGATAAAACGTTTATTTAGTACAAAAACAAGACACAGGACATACAAGTAAAAATACAATAAGAAAGTGCGATATGTGTCTCAATATGGAGAAAAGGCCACCCGCATTCCCCCTTAAGCGCCCTAGACCCCTGGGAATTACGACGCTAGAAAGGTCAACATTATTATGATGCACAAATCCTATTTACATTACGCCTCATCATCATCATTTCAGCCCAAAGACGTCCACTGCTGGAAATAGGCCTCCCCCAAGCATCGCCACAACAACCGGTCCTGCGCTTTCCGCATCCAGCGGATACCTGCGACCTATATGACCTAAATTACGCCTAATATGCTATTATCATACACCCCCTTATTTATAAAACTATGTGCATGCCCAAAACATTCTATATCAATCATGTCCTATAAATTATTTATGAATAACAGGTACACACGGCTACACATCAAGCTGTACAGAACCAGTAAAGGCTGACCTCGCGTTGGAAGGAAAACCTATACAATGCGAGGTCAGCTTATACTGGAAATGTACAGCTTGATGTGTAGCCGTGTGTACAATTACAAAATCTAATTTAT
The DNA here is from genome assembly GCA_949699075.1 of Asteroscopus sphinx. Taxonomy (NCBI): domain Eukaryota; kingdom Metazoa; phylum Arthropoda; class Insecta; order Lepidoptera; family Noctuidae; genus Asteroscopus; species Asteroscopus sphinx. The sequence continues at coordinate 7,625,330 of OX453020.1, forward strand.
CTGTGGTCATCCTGGATTCTATTGGTGTTCCTACCAAACTCGGCAATGACAGGCCTGCCGCTCAGAATAGTGCCGTTGATCTCCTCAAGAGCCTGAATAGCCAGCTCCTCATCTGTTGAATAAAGATTTTATTAGAGTTTGTATTGAATTATGTGTTTTTAAGAGGGTGCATAACCCTGGATAACTTGCGATGAGCTGTGCTGCCTTGGCAGTATGATTATCATCATCATCATCATCATTCCAGCCGAAAGACGTCCACTGCTGGACATAGGCCTCCCCCAATTAAGGGGGGGGATATGCCATAATCGCCACGCTTGGCAGGCGGGTTGGCGATAGCAGTTTGTTGGTTAAATACTCAGAGAACTCTGCTGCCCATCCTCTGGTGAATCCCTTAGTCGCCTTTTACAACACCCATGAGAAGAGCCCACCAGGGTGGTGCAATTATTTTACGTTCGGCACCACACGGAACAGTCATCGTGGAATTCGATTAAAGTATTTTTAAGGGGACAAATACTTTAATCGAATTCGACGATGACTAAGGCCCCGTTGTTTGATCAGTAGTAAAATATGACTAATAGTTAATTTAACCATTAGTTCATTAACAACAGTTAAGGCTTTAACAATAGTTAAACTAGAAATATATTGAAGGCCCCGTTGTTTGATCAGTAGTCATGTATACTATTAGTTCAAATACGTTGGTTAAACTGACAAATAGTAAAAATTACAAAATACTGTTGTTTGATCAATAGATAAACATGACTATAGTTAAAATCATTGACAATTTGTTAAAAAGTTACTATGCATGGACAGAGTAGTTAACTTTGAACACTAGTTATTGTAAATTAAAAACGAACTTATATCATCCTCTTTCTCTGAGCCTTTTCCCAAGTACGTTGAGGTCGGCTTCCAGTCTAACCGGATGCGGCTGAACATTAGTATTTTACACGGAGTGACTGCTATCAGGCCCCCTTAACCCAGGTACTGGGTAATACCGATATCCCAAGGTTACCAGTTGTCTGACTTTCGGACTTCCGACTACCCGTAACGACTGCCATATATATATATTTTTATGGCAACCGGAACCGACAGCTTATCGTGCTCTCATAGGTACGGAGGGGTCTCGATGTGCAACGAAACGGTCACCCATCCAAGGACTGACGTCGGCTAGCGTAGCCTTGCAATCTACGCGGTTAATACTTAGCCACGAGCCCCCAAAAAAGAAAGACCTTAAATATAGCAAGATGCTTTGAATATTTTGAATGTTCTTCTGATGACGATGAAATTATTATGTTATTTGTGACTAGGTAATAGATCTGTGTTTGTGACATAATATCAATAATCTATGGTCGTGTCGTGATGACATATTGACTGAAAGTCCGTCTTGACAACCAAATTCTTTTTAAAAAGCAAAAGTAATATGATCAATATGCAGATACTCTTTGGAATATATTTATATATTTCATTAACAATAGTTAAGGCCTTACCAATAGTTAAAGCAGAAATACGTTGTTTGAAGATATTTTTAACAATAGTTAAATATAACAATAGTCAATGGTGTTGCTGGTGAAGAGATAAGTGTTCGGCGGTTCAATAAATATTCACAATAATTTCGTCGTCATCAGAAGAACATTCAAAATCTTGAAAGCATCTTCCTATATTTAAGTCCTTTCTTTTTTTGGGGCTCGTGCCTAAGTATTAACCGCGTGGATTACAAGATCTACGCTAGCCACCGTCCTTGGATGGGTGATAGTTTCGTTGCACATCGAGACCCCTCCATGCCTTTGAGAGCACGATAACGGGTTGATACGGATTGTCAGAAGCCTGAAAATCTGAAAACTGCTCTAATCTTAGGATGTTGGTATTACCAATTACCTGGGTTGCCGGGGACTGATGACAGTCGCTCCGTGTAAAATACTGATGTGCAGCCGCATCTGGTTAGACTGAAAGCCGACCTTAACGTAATTGGGAAAAAATCTCGGAGAAAGAGGTTGATTTCATTCCTAATTTACAAAAACTATAAGGGTTCCTTGTAGGAACTACGGAACCCTAAAAACGAATAGTCAAAGTTGACTACTCTGTCCATGCATAGTAACTTTTTGACAAATTGTCAATTATTTTAACTATAGTCATGTTTAACTATCATGCTAAACTACGCTAACCGCGGTCAGTCCTTCGATGGGTGACCGTTTCGTTGCACATCGAGACCCCTCCGTGCCTATGAGAGCACGATAAGCTGTCGGTTCCGGTTGCCATAAAAATATATACGGCAGTCGTTACGGGTAGTCAGAAGTCCGAATGTCAGACAACTGGTAACCTTAGGATATCGGTATTACCCAGTAACTGGGTCTAGGGCGCCTGATGGCAGTCGCTCCGTGTAAAATACTGATGTTCAGCCGCATCTGGTTAGACTGGAAGCCGACCTCAACGTAATTGGGAAAAAGGCTCGGAGAAAGAAGATGATCCAAGTTTATTTTTAATTTACAATAACTAATGGTCAAAGTTAACTACTCTGTCCATGCATAGTAACTTTTTAACAAATTGTCAATGATTTTAACTATAGGCATGTTTAACTATTGATCAAACAACAGTATTTTGTAATTTTTTACTACCAGGCCCCTCAGAAAGTATTGCGAAAAAAGTTTTTATATATGGGAGACTGGCCAGTTATAATGTTTTTCGAAAATATGATTATTTATAAGTAAAAATAAGTAAGTTCCAATTTCAAAATTTCCCTCCACATTTTTTGCGAGTTAATTCAAAGTATTGTGTCTCACTGAAATATGGATCTGCGCCGGGAACATTTTAGAGCTATGATTTTATACGATTTCAAGTGTCGCCTGAAACCGGATGAATCGTACGATAGACTTCAAATGGCATTCATGGATGAAGGCCCTTCCAAGGCAACCGTGTATCGTTGGTATAACGAATTCATGTGCGGTCGACCAACTTTGGGGGATGACGAAAGAAGCGGTCGCCCTTTGACGGCTGTTACCGAAGAAAACGTGCTAGCAGTGAAAAATTTAATCCAAGACAATAGGCGAATTACATATCAGGAGATTCAACACATATTGAAGATTGGATCGGGAAGCGTTCACGAGATTCTACACAGCCATCTTCGCGTGAGGAGGATAGTATCACGCTGGGTGCCGCACAACCTCACCGATGCTCAGAAGCAGGCCCGGGTGGAATGGTGCCGTGATATGCTTAACAAATTTGAAGCAGGCTCGTCTCGGCGTGTTTACGACATCGTTACAGGTGATGAGTCCTGGATTTATCAATACGACCCAGAAACCAAGCGCCAGTCGACTGTTTGGGTGTTTCAAAATGAGCCAACGCCTACCAAAGTGAAGCGATCTAGAAGCGGGGGTAAGATTTTGATCGCTAGCTTTTTTAATTTGACTGGCCACTTGGTATCAATTCCCTTACGGGATCAAAGAAGCATTAATGCCGAATGGTATACTACCAAATGTTTGCCAGAAGTTTTCTCTGTTATAAGCAACAAGCGACCAAACACAGGGCTCCGCGGGCTACTGCTCCACCACGACAATGCACCTGCGCACACCGCACTCAAAACGAGGGACTTCCTGGACAGCACGCCAGTCAAACTCCTGGGTCACCCTCCTTACAGCCCTGATCTAGCACCGTGTGACTTCTTTTTATTCCCAAAAATAAAAAATCAGCTCAAAGGGATACAATTTTCGTCGCCGGAAGATGCGCTGGCTGCGTTCGAGCAGGCTGTAAACGAGGTGTCTGCGGCGGACTGGAAAAAGTGTTTTGAAAACTGGTTTAGGCGCATGAATCTTTGTATAGAGGCTGGTGGAAAGTACTTTGAAAAGATTTGATAAAAATATATGTACGTATAGAACAATTTTTTTTAGTTTCGCAAAACTTTCTGAGTGTCCCACGTATTTGTCAGTTTAACCAACGTATTTGAACTAATAGTATACTTGACTACTGATCAAACAACGGGGCCTTCAATATATTTCTAGTTTAACTATTGTTAAAGCCTTAACTATTGTTAATGAACTAATGGTTAAATTAACAATTAGTCATATTTTACTACTGATCAAACAACGGGGCCTTAGCGTCGTAAGGCTCAACAACCTACTATAAGTACATATGGTCAGTAGTTGTTCAGACCCAAGCATGCTTTGTAAATCATCAAATGTCGGCCCAACTACCTAAAAAAAAACAGCCAAGTGCGAGTCGGACTCGCGCAGTAAGGGTTCCGTACCTCTCAACGACCTGATACCCCATAAAAACTGATTTAATTTACGAGAGTTTATCAAAAGACATCAACGTACAGTGCGCGAAATATGAATTTTTGCATGTCTTTCTTACGCAGGTACCACCACATTTGTCTATGTTTGTCTTATTTTTAGTATTTGTTGCTAAACTACATAATGTGCACTATAATCTGGCCAAGTTTGACGCTGGTATGTATTACCGTTTTGAAGACGGAGCAGGAACAAAAACGTGGAAAAAAATTCATGTTTTTTGAGGTTTCTTGTATGGGGACCCCCTTTGGTTTTAGCCTTTTTTTTGTTTTTAGTATTTGTCGTGATACCCCTCATAGCAACACATATTCTGTGAAAATTTCAACCGGTTACCTATTACCGTTCAAAAGATAGAGCCCTGTGACAGACAGACAGACGGACGGACGGACAGCGTAGCGAGAGTAATAGGGTCCCGTTTGGCACCCTTTGGGTACGGAAAAAAAAAAAAAAAAGGACATCTTTGTTTGGCTGAATTTGCATTTTATGTCGATTTAGGTATATTTTTACAAATTGAAGTTTGGGACGCTACTACTTGCACCTATTTTTAGGGTTCCGTAGTCCTACAAGGAACCCTTATAGTTTCGTCATTTCCGTCCGTCTGTCCTAATCCTTTACAGCTTAATAACTTCTACAGTTATAAACATAAGTAAATGAAATTTTGTGAAAATATGGTTTAGATATAGATCTCAATTTTAAAAGAATAAAAAAACCTTGGTAACGTTTTTTAGGGGTGGCGCCCATACATGTGAAATGGGGATGAAAATTGTTTTTGGTGTACCCCCTCGTGTGGGGTATCATTGAATAGGTCTACTAAAATGAAGGTAAGGTTTCATACATCACTTTTTTATCAGGTGTACCATCTGCGAATTATAGCCCACCAAAGTGGCTTACAATGTGTCCCCCCCCCCTGCCATTTCCAAACTATGCAACGTAGAAACTTGTAATCTTCCACGTTGATAGACTTTTATAAAAACTCTCTTTTAAAATTATTTCGAGTATTATGTGATTATAATTTTTTGAGTTATAGTGAGAAAACTGAAAAATACTTGAGACGTCCTAGTTCATAGGTCTTTGACCTTAGATAAAAATGATCTTAGCAAATAATGCTCCTTTAGTTACTTTCTATTTAAAAAAATCACAAAAAGAAACTTTGTGTTATATTGATAACACAAAGTAACAGCGCCACCTAGCGCTAAATTTACGAAGTGAATATATGACACACTTCTTAAATTCAGCGCTAAGTGGCGCTGTTTGCAAAAACTAAAATAGCAATGATTAATATTCTATTTGATTCGTTTGTAATTAGACCTACTTAAGGAACCCTATAATACTGAGCATGGCCCGACATGCTCTTGGGCGGTTTTAGTACATTGGGTCGTCATTTATATCGACCTAAATTTAGGTTTACGAGGCTAGATTTAATTATCGCGCGGAAAATAAGTCTGTTAATGAAAAATTACCATGCATAATCAGAGAAACTCACTTTGGAATGCTACAAAGGCCTGTCCCCTCATCCGTCCTGTCATCAGCCTTAGTTCCACAGGCCCGCCATTAGCAAGCACGAATTGGTTGAAGAGTATTGAAAGCTGCTCTTGGCTAACTGTTGGAGCAATGTTCTTCAGATACAGTACCTGAAAACAATAAATGTTATGTCATCATCACAATCAGCCTATTACCGTATTTACCGTCCGACTGCTGGGCACGGGCCTCTTCTCAAATTGAGGATTCAGGCCTTAGTCCACCACTCTGGCCTAGTGCGGATTGGCAGGCTATACACACCATCGAGAACTATATGGAGCGCAGGTGTGCAGGTTTCCACACAATGTTTTCTTTCACCGTTAAAGCAAGTGATAATCACATTCTGATCTGCACATGAATTTGACATGTGAATGTCAAATTACTAGCGATGGGTCATTAATGGTTTTCATGTCAATGTAATGTAACAATTTTTTTTCTATAAATAACAGGTTGAAAAAGCTGTTAATTTTTAACAGGTTTGAAAACAACTTCTTAGGTTTTCGCGATCACTACACAATATAATAAAACAAAGTTTAACCAGATTAAAACATGCATGTTGAACATACCCTAGACAAACTCAACCATTTTCTTCGATTTGATAAACCACAAGTCCTGGCGAAGGAAAACCGATATGTATGATGATAAACTAGAATGCTCCGTGAGGCTATTGAAATTAAATAAAATCCAAATTTTAATAGAGAAGATGGTTGGCAGCTGTTTGGAACCCAGTCCTAAAAATAATCAAGTCCCAAACAGCATGCAACACTGTAAAAGATAATGTTATTGTGAGTGATTACTGCGTGCATCGAAACAATTTTAAATCATAATATTGTACGGTAGATTAAAATTACGGTAGATTTTTTCTTTTTTTTTTTAGAAATATCTGTAAAGACGATTGTCATCTTAGTCTACCTGCGACCACGAAATGCTGTAAAGCTTTCGAAACGTCAGGAAAACCAATTTATAGTAGTTTATGAAACTGTTGCATAATAGGGGTTATTAAAACACGAGTGTGAGTTTAAAAACCGAGCCGTAGGCGAGGTTTTTAATAGTATCACACGAGTGTTTTAATACCTAATTATGTCAGTTTCATACACTATTTTATCTAAACTCGTACAATTTTAAATAAAATACCAAAGTCAAAATCTTGGTGACATTGTCGTTGTTTTTCTTGATTTCTCTGGTAAAAGATTGTTCGTCATTTACGTTGCTGCATCCAGAAATTCAGTATCACTGCTGTAGTCAGATATTTTTTCCCAGAATAAAACTTTCGACACACAAAACCATAATAATAACGTAAACAATAACAATAAAACAAGTAACGATGACCAAATCCAGTAGGCCGTGGCCATAGATTACTATATATTGGCCGTGGCGCGCGGCCGCGCACGCGCGCTGGCGCGCGCCTACACAGATAATAAAATATAGTCTGGCGAAAACATTATAATCAGAACTAATTTTCTATCCTTGTCAGGATTCCGTCAATCTCTGTTTTATCATACAAAAAATATGCCTGTAAACACTTAAATATAATTAAAAGCAATATGACAATCAAAAGTTCTGCCAAAAACGGGATTTTAAACGATAAAAATTTTCAATGTATGACAAGTGGCGCCACCCTGAATTTTGTGTACTCATTGGTGCCAAACTGTATGACTGCTAAAAAAAAGGTTTGAAAACTCCTTGGTTGGGTCGAAGTGGCATTAAAAACTCCTTAGTTGGGCTGAAGTGTGCGGTTATGGAAAAAAAATTAAATTACCGCATTGTTTTGTTCAGCAAACTGTATCGTAATGAAACTTTTTAAATTCATTACAGGTGCATGTGCGTAAAGTATGTCATTATGACATTACTTTCGAGTTCATAATTCGAATTTTACGATACGAGTGTAGATAAAATAATATACGCGATTTAATCCGGTTAAACTTTGTTTTATTATAAGGTTTGAAAACAGTTGAATGTATATTTTATTTCAATATTAACCTTTTTGCGTTTAAAAAAATATATTTTGACGACGTCTGTGGTTCGATAGTTGGACTACTGATCACGATGTCGTGGGTTCAATTCCCACAGGACACAAATATTTGTGTGATGAATATAAGTGTTTGTGTTGGTCTGGGTGTTACTTATAATACTTATGTATGTACTAGCTGATGCCCGCGGCTTCGCTCCCGTGAAATGTCGATAAAAAGTGTGTTAATCCAGGACATGGTCTATCTGTGTGCTAAATTTCATCTTAATAAGTTCAGCTGATTTAGCGTGATTGAAAGACAAACATTAAACAAACAAAAATCCATACTTTCGCATTTATAATATCAGTAGGACGTAGTAGAATACATCAATAGGATAAATAAATACATTTTGATGAAAAGAACGCGCCGCATACATATTATCACACCTGTTTCCCATAAGGGTAGGCAGAGACTAAGGATTTCCTCCTGCTACGATCCTGACACACCTTCGCTTCATCTACGTTCATTAACCTCGTCATGCATGCTCGTCGGTTTAGAATGCTTTTAATCTGGCCTTTTTTGAGAACGTCTGCGATTTGTTAGGGTTCCGTATCGACCTGATACCTCGTTGAAATAGATATTCGTGAGAGTTTACCAGAGATGCAGCACTGTCAGTGTCACCATGCACAATCAGCGTGCACCTTACTATGAAATGTGAATATTTGCATCTCTTTCTTACTCAGGTATGTACCACACATGTCTTTGTTTGCCTTATATTTATTTAATAAAATGTTATCAACAATAGAGCATGCACTGTAAGGAAAACACTCTTTTCACTCTGTCCCCTTAGCCTGATGTGATACGGCATAAGTCCCGGTAACATATTTTACGTATAATTTCTGTGATTTTCTGGAGTTCTCTTAATTTACATCAAACTAATGTTATGGTATTGAAATTACGTAGTAGCAGACTGCAAGTTTAAAACGGTAATCAAATCACGGTAATAGGCTTACCTCTTATAAAAGAGCTTCGACCAAGGAACATAATACTCTAGGAGGCTTCGACATTGAAACCAACGACTTCCTAACTGGGGATATTAAAAAAACCGGCCAAGTGCGAGGTGGACTCGCAGTAAGGGTTTCATACCACCCATTGACCTCATACTTAGAAACTGCTTTAATAAGAATGAGAGTTCATCAAAAGACATCAAGCAACGTGCGCGAAATATGAACTTTTGTCTAAGTTTGCCCTATTTTTAGTATTTGTTATTAAACAACATAGTATGCACTATAATCATACCAAGTTTGACGCTGGTCTGAATTACCGTTTTGAAGATGGAGCAGGAACAAAAACGTTGAAAAAAATTCAAGTTTCTCGAGGTTTCTTGTATGGTCCCCATCTATTTCTGTGGTCCCCATGGTCCCTTAAGTTTTAGACTTTATTTCTAGTACTTGTCGTGATAGGAGTCATAGTAACACGTATTATGTGAAAACTTCAACTGGCTACCTATTACCGTTCAAAAGATGAGACAGACAGACGGACGGACGGACGGACAGACAGACAGAAGGCTTAGTGAGAGTAATAGGGTCCCGTTTGTCACCCTTTGGGTACATAGCCTAAACAATTAACTTCCCAGCAACACTACTATTGCTATTGTAAAGCAACCTATCAAAAAATCGACGTGACGCGTGTTTATAAAAAATAAGCAGAGATAAGCCAAGCGAGTGAACGCTTACCTTTTATATAAGAGAGTCTGAGTTCGACCTTGAATAAAATTCAAGTACGATCAAACTTTCATTTAAAAGAAAAGGAAAACATCATGATGAAACATGCACGCCTGAGAGGGTTCTAAAAAGTTCTTGTTCTTCGCATGCCTACAAAAAGGCAAGATATGACGGACTTGTAATTAATTGTAATATTTTTGTACACGATATCTTGTGGCGAATAAATGATTTGATTGATAGTGTTTGCAGTTCGAAAACCCGTAGCAGGAATGCGTGGTAGTCTAAAGCCTAATAAACCTTTCTCATTCAAAGAAGAAGCTTGTGTCCAGAAATGGACTGATTGTTTGTCTATGAAAATCAGTCTACGGCAGATAAATCTAAACCTAATAAAGTTTAGCAGAAGATGTGAAGACTTACTTAAAGCGTTTTCCCATTCTGATGACAATTTTTGCAAAGACTACAAATGAAAAGTTCATCATAATCATTATTTCAGCTGAAAGACGTCCAAAGCTGGACATAGGCCTCCCCCGAGCATCGCCACAACGACCGGTCCTGCGCTTTCCGCATCCATCCATAATCAAAAGTTATGATTATTTTAATCCAAAGTGAAGACAGACTCTCTTAAGCTGCTACCGATATCTGGGGCTGCTTCTTATAATAGTCTACTTGAACCAGTGAAGCTACGACTTATTTTTTGCACTCGTCTCATGATAAATAATAATAACAACAATAATAATAAACTTATTGTTTTTTTTATTTTAAAAATATTTAAAAATGTAGGTAATTAATAAATGTATACAATAAGTAAATGGAATAATAATAACAATATATTAATTAAAATATTAACTACCGACAGCAGACAGAACATTTAATGTTGAAATTGATTTTTAAATGAATAAAATGCAAAAAAATATTCCAAAAAGTAAGATTGAGGCTGAGATTCGATCTTAGAACAAAACAATCGCGCTCCACGCGCCATGTCACCAGGCTAAGTAATCATCTACAGATAGCTATGAAATGAGCCTTGTCATTGTTAAAATCTGTCGTTAAGCTCCCTTTAGATATAGCGTGATGTTTTATGTTTCTAAAATGATTCTAGTTATTACTGATAACTGATAATTTATTCACAAAATTTTAAAAATTCATAATATTCGCTTTTAATTGTTCTGCTAGTCCCTTTTTATGCAGAAAAGCGTGATGATTTGTAGCCTAAAATCTGACCCGGTCTTTAATTGATATTTTTACCAAGTTTCAACCAATTCTATCCAGCAGTATTGGCGTGATGCCTAGACAGACATACAGACAAACAGACAAAAATTCTAAAAAAAAAAGTTGTTTCTTCAGTATCGTTCCTAGAATGCTTAGCAACAAATATTTCAAAAAAAAAACAATGTACAGTTTTTTCTTCGTTACGATTTTATTATATGTATAGATTATAAATATGTATTTACAAAAAAAAGTATATAAGTATTATATCTATTGTCTAGTACCCATAGCACAAGCTCTGCTTAGTTTGGAACAAGATGGTGCTGTGTAAAAATGTCTAAAAATATTTATTTATTTATTTAAAATTAATATTAATGAACGTTATTCACATTGAAATAAAATTGAGTTGGTTTTTGGAAACTATTCGTTTGTCAAATGCATATATTTCTTCAAACTGTTTTTTAACCGACGAAAAAAAGGAGGAGGTTCTCAATTCGACGCGTCTATATTTTTTTTTATGTATGACCACGCATAACTTTTTACAGAGCGGTCCGATTTTGATGATTCTTTTTTTAATGGATAGGGTATATCTCGAAGTTGGTCCCATTTAAATTTCAAAATCAAAATCCACCCCTAAGGGTAGTAAAACAGGGGATGAGTGTTTGTTCACTCACTGAATTCTTACCTGTTAACCGATTCTGTTGAAACTTGACACACATAAATATAGTTCTAGACACTACGACATAACGGAGACCTGGAGTTAGATTTTAACCACAAAAAAATGAAAAATAAAACTTTTTAACAAAAAACTGAACTGACGAAAACAGAAACTGAAAAGCGAAAAATAACTAATTATGAGTCGGCGCCAAACAACCAATCAACGAAGATCATTAAATTACTTTAAATAAATAATAAAAACAACGTTACATCAAATACAACGTGAAATTTTCAACGATAAACAATAACTTTCCAAAAATGCGTTCTCCGCTCGGCCACTTGCAACTTGCACGCACTTTGCTTGTTAAAAGTTCGTTTGGCGCCGACTCATAATTAGTTATTAAGCAATGGAAAACAGTTAATTCGTTTCTTGTGAAAAAGCTGTTAAAAAGCCATTTGTTGATTGAATGCCCACCGCTAACGTAATAAACGAATGGTATATGACTGTGACCTTCAATAACTGTTGATGGTAAACCCTCTATGACATGTCTATTTTTATGCTATGGGCAAAGTCAATTGTTCATTCTGAGTAGACTAAATTCAACTACGTTAGACAATAAGCCAACCCCCAAAAACGGCCATCCTTTACCGCTTCGTAGTGTTAAGCTGGGAAGAAGCTGCAAACTCCCTAGCAACAAGTCTGTTTGTCATTTAGTAGTATAATTTTAGTATAGCAGCAAACTTGCCTATAATGCGCCTGAGCTCCTTAGGAAGCCTTTAATTAATTAACATAGAATAAGGCATTTTGTTACTAACACACTAGACCCAATTGTTGTCTGTTTAAACAACAATAACTAAATAAATAAAAATAATTTGGAATGAGTCTTCAAGCTTGGTAGTTTCATTTCAAGTCCTCAAAGTTTGCCTTCTCAGGCAAACAAACAAACAAAAATAGTAGCATTCATTATCATGAAAATTACTATTTTGTTTTTAAAAGCATTTATTTAGCTAGCTTCAATATCTACCTGTCTGTCTGACTGTAGCCCACAGTTGTAAGATCTCTAAAATAACTCCATAAATATGACTAGACCTTGCAAGAGGTAGTTAGTGCCTCTATAATCAATACTGTTAGATTGAACATACCTTTGAAGGTATCCCAGGCTCATAATCCTTAAATCTATCAATCTTCTTGATATCATCCAGGCACATCTTGGTGCCTTCCAAGAGTTGAGCTTCAGCATCATTCACTGGCATCACAATATCCACAGCCCTATATTCTTCCTGCTCATCCTGTACCGGTTCCAACCTCACAATCTTGTTGTCTCGGACTGTATACATTGTCCGTAAATGCGGGCCCATTGCATTTACTTCTTGATCGCGACTGGTAACAGTGTGTGGTACCAATCGGGGCATCTCCCTCATATCCCATAGGCTTCCTGGTCTATCAACTCTTGAAGTGCTTGGTACAGTACCAATGTTAAATACATGTTCCTGGAGCAGTGTGTCCTTCTTCCTCTGGAGGCGTCGAAGGAGTTTACGCCGTTTAGTTAAAGGTATCATGTCAGTTTTTAGGTGTCCGAATAGGTTTTCTTCCAATTCCTTAAGCTCGTTCATTGGATGGCCCTCTGGGTAGAATGAAATGGGTTTCTGTTGGAGTCTGTGTATTAGATGGTCCGGAGCAGACGATGTGCTTGGTTGTTCATCTTCTTTTATGTTTGAATCACTGAAATAATCATTCTTATTTGAATAATTTACATAGTTTATTTAAGTAGTTATGTAATCATTATGTATAAAATACGTGGCTGGGGTAAATATGTTGATATGTCCAAAACAATGATTTTACAAGGCAGCAATTTTAAAGTTTGCCATTTTGTGTTAAGTCCATTAAACTTATTTATGTATTTAACTTGATTTAAGGATAATTTTATGCAGTCTGTTGAATCTTGTATTTTTTTTTCCATAAAGCCATAGGTGTGGGAAGTAAATAAAAAAAAAATAACATGTGTCTAAAGTTGTCAACATATTGACGCCAGCCACAGAAACAGAAGCAGTATTTGTTTTATTTACTAGTGTTCAAAATACTTTATGCGCTCCAAATGCTACAATGGCTATGACAATAACAAAACAAACTAATATTATGTAAATTTAATACACTGAATAAATGATATTTTAATATTTCAAAGCTAAAGTTAACAAGTTTGTCGCTGGTATTTATTACCGTTTTGAAAATAGAGCAGGAACAAAAATGTTGAAAAAAAAGGATGTTTTTCGAGGTTTATTGTATGGGGACCCCCTTTGGTTTTAGACTTTATTTTATTTTTATTTTACTTTATTTTATTTGTCGTGATGGACACTATAGTAACACATATTCTGTGAAATTTCCAACTAGTTTTCTATTACCGTTACATAGATACAGCCCTGTGGCAGACAGCCAGACGGACGGACGGACGGACAGCGTAGCGAGAGTAATAGGGTACCGTTAGCACCCTTTGGGTATGGAACCCTAAAAATTATCAGTCAACCACTGATGTGGTAACACGATAAAAAATTATATGCATTTTACCTTTTAGTTTCATTGTGCATGTAACTAATTTTGTTATAAATTACTTCTAATTTATTTTTTAAAATTCCAGATTCGATCTTCTTGCGTTGGTCCAAAAGCCCCGCCTCATTCTCTTGGTATAGCTTTATTTCTTCGGCCGTCAAACCTGCCTTTTTTAACCATTCCTGATGATGAACTTCATCTTCAGCTTTTCGGAACTCTTCCATCGATGATAATCCATATTTAGTAAAAGGCAAAACCTCGGTTGCCTTTTCAAAATCCTTCGGCACTGATTCCGAACTAAAACAATAATATTGTAAGTGTATTAGAGAAAAATTGTATGTGTACGAGAACGCTATCAAATAGGTATTTATTGTTTTACAATCACTTACCACATCGTGAAAATCAATTTATTAGCCTTTGCATCCAATTTTTGAGTTAAATCATACCTCTAAATACAATAAAACTAACAAATTGAACAAAACAACAATAATAAACATCTATTTCCCCCATCACAGATAGCACAACAGATATATATCATTAATCTGTGCAACAGATAGCTAGCTACCACAGATTAATGATATATTAGGTTTAATTCAATGTATATGTGCTAGCTACCAAAGAGAATATAACCACTACGTTTACTAGCTTAGATTATGAACACTACAGATGGATTCCTAACTACGTTAGAGCATGTGGGAAAGAAATGGACTTATGCCACTGCTCCTAAGATAGAGCAAGACACAAATATTATATCTCCATCTCTTACATGTTACCCATATTTTCGTTGTCACACTTTTAAAGTTTGACAAACAAAGCGTTCGGTCTGTCAAACTAAAGAGTTTTATCAATTGTGCTTCGTAGTTTTCTATAATTTTATGGTGAAACTTCGTGATAAAACACTCATACAGTTCCGTGATATGGTCGGGTGTAGTGTGTTAGGCTGCAAGAGCCGCAGCGAGCAACACATTGAAGGATTAACTTTCCACGGGTAAGTGGCATTTTATATCTAAATTGTTGTGTTTATTTAACTACATACAATGTGTTTCTACAAGTACGTAAGTGTTAATTATTTTGAACCCATTTCTTATAGAAATATTAGCAGTTTTCAGCGTTTTCTAAATAACATAACCTAAAATATTTCTGTGTTTAGTGTTGCCATGATAGACATGTTTACGTTCCCAGTATTTAGGGTGCTACCTGTTATATGGTGCTTTATTTATTGATGAAGTAGATTGGTTTATATGGTTGTTTTAGTATTATGTGTAGGGTACACACAGTGTAGTATGTGTGTAGTATAAAATTTTTTTAGCCACTAACAAGGCAATGGCTCATATGGTTATGACCATTTTGAAAAAAAACATTGAGAAACCCACATTTACTACGTTGAACGACCATGTTAGAGATCATAACCCGCTGGATAGCCACCTCGTAATCCTAATAAAAGCAGTTGCATTAAAATATTTAGATGTACGAATACATCACCTTATAAAAACTGTTTCACAGAAAGGTGATAGAGTGAGAAACTTTCATACGAAATTGATTCTGTTTAAAGGCCAATAAATTACACTTAAAATTACAATAAATCCTATACATCCAATCAATATCCAAAATATATCTATGTATAAATATATCCAAAAAAAATTACAATAAATCCTATTTTTCCAAAATACTTTATTTAATTTCCCTGTTCTAAATTACCTTTACATACATACGCGATTCATAGAAGAGAGTGTAGGAGCCACTGGCTTCCATTAAATGTTAATCCGGCAAATAACTTGAACAAAGATGGTACGATTGCGCTTGTTACTATACTCAATACTGACATAGAGGTTAAAATCGTTAAAACTGATCACTGCGCATTTTCAAGTTATTTTCTACGTACGCTAAGAGCCCTTAACTTAATCTCAAAAAAATGGGGGTAAAAATCCTAGTGTGGTATCACTGAAGTAAAAACTATTGCTATCTAAAAGGGACACGTCGATTTTCTATCTATAGTGTTCTAAATCTATGTTTACTAGCTACTATCAAAGAGTCACAGACTACTAGGGGATACTACGTATCAGACGGACGACTTAGAACATTTTTTTTCGTCAATAGCAGAGTGCTTCCCTAGAGTTTGACATTTAACTTTTTTTTAAATTCGGCTTGATTTCGTAGGCTCATTGTGGGCGAAGGAATTATCCATACGTCCAAGCGCGGCGCGGGGGGCGGGGGTTAGGCTTTCTATTGAACATAAATATTTATTTGAATATTTATAGGAATAATTCAATAAAAAAACATTTCTTTTAAACCATCTTTTTATTTTTTAACATTTAGACACAATAGTTAAACAATTCTGTTATGCCGAACACATACACAAAAATTTTTCTGACTTGTCTTTTTAGTAAATAATCTTGACACATCTTTTGCAATTCGTTAATTACAATTATTTTTAAGCCATAATAACTTACAACAATATAACACAATAATATTGTTACTTAATACGGGATATTTACCATGTACGTGGGACACTCAGAAAGTTTTGCGAAACTAAAAAAAATTGTTCTATACGTACATATATTTTTATCAAATCTTTTCAAAGTACTTTCCACCAGCCTCTATACAAAGATTCATGCGCCTAAACCAGTTTTCAAAACACTTTTTCCAGTCCGCCGCAGACACCTCGTTTACAGCCTGCTCGAACGCAGCCAGCGCATCTTCCGGCGACGAAAATTGTATCCCTTTGAGCTGATTTTTTATTTTTGGGAATAAAAAGAAGTCACACGGTGCTAGATCAGGGCTGTAAGGAGGGTGACCCAGGAGTTTGACTGGCGTGCTGTCCAGGAAGTCCCTCGTTTTGAGTGCGGTGTGCGCAGGTGCATTGTCGTGGTGGAGCAGTAGCCCGCGGAGCCCTGTGTTTGGTCGCTTGTTGCTTATAACAGAGAAAACTTCTGGCAAACATTTGGTAGTATACCATTCGGCATTAATGCTTCTTTGATCCCGTAAGGGAATTGATACCAAGTGGCCAGTCAAATTAAAAAAGCTAGCGATCAAAATCTTACCCCCGCTTCTAGATCGCTTCACTTTGGTAGGCGTTGGCTCATTTTGAAACACCCAAACAGTCGACTGGCGCTTGGTTTCTGGGTCGTATTGATAAATCCAGGACTCATCACCTGTAACGATGTCGTAAACACGCCGAGACGAGCCTGCTTCAAATTTGTTAAGCATATCACGGCACCATTCCACCCGGGCCTGCTTCTGAGCATCGGTGAGGTTGTGCGGCACCCAGCGTGATACTATCCTCCTCACGCGAAGCTGGCTGTGTAGAATCTCGTGAACGCTTCCCGATCCAATCTTCAATATGTGTTGAATCTCCTGATATGTAATTCGCCTATTGTCTTGGATTAAATTTTTCACTGCTAGCACGTTTTCTTCGGTAACAGCCGTCAAAGGGCGACCGCTTCTTTCGTCATCCCCCAAAGTTGGTCGACCGCGCTTGAATTCGTTATACCAACGATACACGGTTGCCTTGGAAGGGCCTTCATCCATGAATGCCATTTGAAGTCTATCGTGCGATTCATCCGGTTTCAGGCGACACTTGAAATCGTATAAAATCATAGCTCTAAAATGTTCCCGGCGCAGATCCATATTTCAGTGAGACACAATACTTTGAATTAACTCGCAAAAAATGTGGAGGGAAATTTTGAAATTGGAACTTACTTATTTTTACTTATAAATAATCATATTTTCGAAAAACATTATAACTGGCCAGTCTCCCATATATAAAAACTTTTTTTCGCATTACTTTCTGAGGGGCCTGGTACAACATTAAAAGACATTATGTTAACAATTTCATACACTAAATTTTTTTTTTTTACCTAATAACATGTGCAGAACTTGTAATTATATTTTATCAGTAGTTGTTTGAATAAAGAGACATGCCAAGATTATTTACTAAATAAGTCAAGAGAGAAAATCAGACTTAAGATCCTTTACATTATGTAACAGCAGCCCTTAGTAGTTTCTCTCTTTTTGCTGACCAATGAAGAACCATTACATGAATGTAAGCTGTGTAACAAATCGTCGAGAAGAGATATGAACTCCAATGTATTCTTCAGAGCTTCCCTTCCATCAACATAGCAAGCTGTAAGAAATAATAATATATATTATTTTAAATGTATTTACGCAGGTTTTTTTTTCTTTCCACAATTTAAATAGTTAATAATATAGATGCTAAGTTATCCACTAAATAGCCCAACAGCTAATGCATTAATCTGATAAGAGAAAGATATGAACTGCATTCCTAAAGTATCTTTAATTTAGCTTAAGCCCGAACAGTGACTGTTCTGTCGCAGCATTGTAACTGTTCAGGTGTTCACACAGTAGCAGTACTGTTATGCTCACTGTTTTGCCTCACTGTCCTGCCCTCGTGTGCAATAGGCATTTCTTAGTTGAAGCAGTCAACAGAAATATAAGTAATATGCAACCCACACTCAAGTCTTTCTTTTAAGTCACAAAAAAAGAAGGTTATTGAATATATAAAAATGAACTAAAACTTACCGGGTTTGGAGTTTGTCTTAAGTTGTTGTTGGAGCCAATTGGTTCTAGCGGGGCTTAATATGCTGTACATACACCGTTTATTGGAAACATTTGGCCCTAGCCGGGGCTGAGCGATTAAATCCATTAAAGGATTCTGAAACAGCTTGTTGTAAGTGTGATCATCATTTTTCCTTATTCTCGTATAATCATGATCAACGTGAGGCAGGCGTTTTTGTGTTAAAAATATAAATATTATTAGGTACAGTCGACAGCATGACAGTGGTAACACGTCAATTCGAAAACCGCCCTTACTGCTTACGAAATAAAGATCCTGCTAATGTCAAAGTGTTACCACCGACGTGCGGTCGACCGTACTGCAGAGGTTATTCTTGTTCTGTTGGGTCGACATGAGCTACATAATGATAATAGCTCATATTGTGGTGTAAAGATTGGTCAGTCAGATGTCTTTTAATAATTATTAATAATTTAAAGTGCAATTCAACTTACTTAAGTCTACACCTGTACGTGGAAATTACCACATCTGTACTTGGTTCTCGTCTTTCATAAATAAAGAAGGATATGTAAGCCGAATGCAGCAGTCAGTCTTTGCAAAATGCTTATGGCACACCCAGTTTCTGGAGGTCCTTTAGAGTCATATTTCAAACATAATCACTATTGACGCACTTCACCCACTGTTTGAGTCCTATTAGTGTCTTCGGGAATATCTGTAAAATTCCTTTTGTTGGACCAAGCAAGAATACAATAACGCCTAACATTGCGTACACAATGACGTATTACAGGTTTAATGGAGATAAAACACAGAAAAATAGTCGTCGTTACTTGAATCAATCAACAATTTATAGTTATTATAAGTAAATAAACCTCAAAAATTAATAAATGAAAAACCGGCCAAGAGCATGTCGGGCCATGCTCAGTATTATAGGGTTCCTTAAGTAGGTGTACAAACGAATCAAATCGATTATTAATCATGGCTATTTTAGTTTTTGCAATAATTGGCAGCATTCGCGACTTAGAGCGTGTTGTTAGTAGCGCCATCTAGCGATAAATTCAAGAAGCCAAATTTAAGAAGTCTGATTGATGTCAAAGTTACTTTTTGTGATTTTTTCAAATAGAAAGTAGCTAAAGGAGCATTATTTACCATGATAATTTTTCTCTAAGGTCAATGACCTTTGAACTAGGACGTTTTAAGTATTTTTCGGTTTTCTGTCTATAACTCAAAAAATTATAATCACATTATACTCGAAATAATTTTAAAAGAGAGTTTTCACAAAGGTCTATCAATGTGGAAGATTATAAGTTTCTACGTTGCATAGTTTAGAAATGGCAGGGGGGGGACACATTGCAAGCCACTTTGGCGGGCTATATTTCGCAGATGGTACACCTGATAAAAAAGTGGTGTATGAAACATTACCTTCATTTTAGTTGACCTATTCAATGATACCCCACACGATGGGGTGCAGTGAAAAAATTTATTTTTTCCCCATTTCACATGTATGGGCGCCACCCCTAAAGAACGTAAAAACTATTTTTTTATTCTTTTATAATTGAGATCTATATGCAGACTATTTTTTAACAAAATTTCATTTACTTATGTTTATAACTGTAGAAGTTATTAAGCTGTAAAGGATTAGGACAGACGGACAGACGGACAGACGGACAGACGGACGGACATGACGAAACTATAAGGGTTCCTTGTAGGACTTCGGAACCCTAAAAAAAGACAAGACTGAAGGGTTGTCAGATCGAGTTTCTGAATTTTCCCCATATTCACTAATTTGGCAAAAAATCCCCATTTTTTTCAACTAGGAAATTTTACTAATTGAATAATATAAGACAGTTTTTATTCATAAAATTGCTAAAAGAACATTTTACAGTGTATCGTGGATAATTTTTGAAACTTTCGGTACTTCGTCTGTATTCAAACCTTCAATTATTTTCCCAGAGACATTATATAAACTAGTACAATGTCTGTATTGTATCTGTGTTTTCCTTTCCCCAAAATTTGCCCAGGAATTTCATTCCCCAAAATTTCCCCAAGAATGATTTTTTTACCCAAAATTGCGAAAAAACCCCCACCCCTAACCATTCAAGACTGATTATTATTTTCTAAATTGCCAGCGGGGGGTTAGAGCCGAAGTAAGGGGAGGGCGGTAAATGTCAATATCTAGGTGAGCGCTCATCTATGTTTGTCTATGATTATTCTGTATAGCGCAATTTTTTTGTTCGAAGATAACCTGCCGTGCAAAGAGTATATAATGCTACTATTAAACGTAGTGGTTATATTCTCTTTGGCTACTATTATCTGATCTGTGATCACAGACATGCGTAGCATCTCTACTTGGTCTGTGTCACAGACCAAGTTGTGGTTATATTCTCTTTGGACCAAGTAGAGATGCTACGCATTTCCCCATTTACCTATACCTATTAGTGATGCGACTCGAGTCCGCTTTTACTCGAGTGACTAGAGTGACATCGAAAAAAAACGCACTCGAGTGAAACAAATATCGACTCGAGTTCACTCGGACGGAGTCGAGTCACTCGCCAATCACTCACCGAGACATGCAAAATGATGTGTTTTTATTCGTATGAACGCTTTTCCATTTTGTGTTTGTTATTTGGTTTTATGAATAAACGATGTTTTGAAATAAAACAAATCTCAACTTATTGACAAAATAAAAAATAATTAATTCAACGATTGTGATTGTGACCGATGACTCGATAGAGGCGAGTGATCGAGTAACTCGTGAACCATTCGAGTAGTACTCGAGTTAATTGTAGAATGACTCGAGTGATAAAATTGGATTCAAGTCGCATCACTAATACCTATGGACTTGTAATACTACGAAATAAGCGTGGCATACCTCTACAATATCCGGGCCACTGTAATGGCGGCCATAGCTAGGGATGTGTAAGTAATCAAAACTGAAAAGTATCGATATCGATGCTCGTGTTTCTTACCAGAGATGTGGCTGATTACAATAATTTTCAAGTAGTAATAAATAATGCAATTATAACAAATACTAAGTTCAGCTGTCCCTAGGACATAAAAAAATCAAGCTCCTAAGTCAAGGCAATCATATGGCTATGTCACATATTTTGATACTCGCAAACTCATATGAAAAACCTATAGGGTACTTCACGTTGACCTAGAATCATGAAATTTGGCCGACATATCGAAATATCGACGTCATCTTCATCATCGACATCATCACCGTCGTCATCATCATCGTCATCTTCATCATCGTCATCATCATCACACATGACAAGACTTCACACTTGCACTGCTGGACATAGGCCTCCCCAAATACACAATACAGAATCTACTTATTTATATCTCTTATCTATTTATTTGTGATATTTATTAATTAATTTATTGAAAAAGTATTATAATCAAAAATAATAATAGAAAATTAACATTTGATTAACATTTATATTTGAGTAGCTACAATATTTGTAAAAGAACGCATTAAAAATAATTCATGCTTGAAAAACTGTTCAACCTAACCACTCTTTTCACGTCGCAGTCCGATAAATAACAGTAGCTAACCGGCTGCTTATTGGTAGCTGACGGAATTTTTGGGTAATAACGGTAGTCTACCGTTATTTTACAACTATACTCAAATTATACTAGCTCACTGCTACGCTTTTTATATGGTCTGATTGCTAGGAACTTTTAGCTACATCTTAAGTAAAACACCCCTAAATTGATGGTAAACTATAAGTTTCTGAGGGATTGATCTTTGCCTCGTATGAATATCCAATTTTCTGCTAGAAAAGTGATTTTTCAATCAATCAATTTTTTACGTCTTCCTTATCCATCCAAAGGTTGTCTGGAAGATATCGCTATTAGCGATAAGACCGCCAATGTACCCTTATTTTACGTGTTAGTTCTAAGTTTAATAATGTTAATGGTGTACAATAAAGAATATTCTATACTGTAAAGCGTGTGTGATTGATATAGTTTACTGTCCTAAGATAGTTGTACACCATGAACTTTCCAAACTTCTGATAAAGAATGGAATCAGGCGTTACTCTGCGGAAATCTATGACATGCAAAATATGAAGTTACAGTATTTAGTGTTAATTCTTCCAAAACTAGGTCTTCAAGCTTTGATGCAATACGCAGCACCACCCTTTCACCCACTAATATATGCATATGCAGCAGGTGCCAGAAGGCAAGGCAAGGAAGAAGAAGTAGGTGGTTTTTCTTTGTGTTAGACTGAGTCAGGCTGGCTACAATCTTACATTAAGAGGCCCTAGTACATTCACAGAGTAAGTTAGTAGGTAGTTCCATAATATCCCGATAAAATAAAAGCAAAAGATCTGATAAACATGTCTACAAACTATATAGAGTTGCTATCGCACATGTCTTACGAATTCAACGAACTTGTCTGTCCAACTACTGCAAAAGGCAAAGAACGCTCAAATCAAGATATTGTGAATATCATTGAATACCTCAAGACACCCGGAAGATGCAGTGAAATTTTTCGAAAGGTTGTATTGAAAAAAAAGAAAGCTACAAATACAGTTGAAACGGCATTGGGGATGTTAATATCATCAAATTAACCAAGCCTGGATTGGAATCCTGCTGGAATAATGTGAACCGGCCATAAAATTCAGATTCTTACTCCAATTGGTTACTTTGACTGATCAATCTGTGATTTTGATGAGTATTTTAGATGAATGATACCTAAGTACTCCTTTTTAGCGTACGTAATCTTTAAGCGTGAAGGAGGTCTCAGATAATTTCTCTTTTGCTCACTATTTCAAAGTTACGACCATTATTTTTATGCGACTGCCCACAATAGAAGGTCCAAGACGTATCTCAGGGTCTACTCAACGAATTGAGATAAAACACCTCCAAAATTGATGGTTTTTGTTATTTTTCTCATTTTTATCCCCCCTAGCCAGGTTTCACGAAAATAAAACTCAATAACAACATCTAGTTCAACTAGATAACTAGACTAGTTGTATTTTTAGGAAACTGCAACCAACCAACAATCATACCCTCTACTTCGTATGCAACTTCATACAATAGACAGGTCAAGCTGTATTCCAGGATTTACCTAACAAATTGAGATAAATCGCACCTGAATTTGTAGATTAAGCTAATACATATGTAAGTACAACGTTTCTTTATGATCTGTTCAGCCATTGTTACGTGATGAGGTATGAACACACAGGAATACATACATTATAAAAATTGTTGATTTGTGTTATATTTCAAAATTTTCATCCCTCTAGCTGATTTTAATGAAAACAAAACTCGATAACAATAAGTATCTAGTTCAACTAGATAACTGGACTAGTTGTATATTTAGGAAACCGTAACCAACCAACAATCCGCGCGTGCGCCGTTAACTGAGACAATAAACCATTTATCTTTCTTTTCTTTCAATCATGCCCTTTACAATATATATATGTCACTTCATACAATAGAGGGGTCAAGCTGTATTCCAGGATTTACCACATACCTCAATTTTTCCACACAACAAAGTGGAATATATCGTAAGTTAGGCCAATACAACTATAAAGTTTCATTGCGATCCTTTCAGCCGTTCTCACGTGCTGAGATAAACAGATAGACAGACATGATTTAAAATAAAGGTTGATTCGTGTTCTATTGACCCGTAGCTAGTTTTCGCGAAAAAAACCTAATAAACAGACTTTTCGACATTTACGACTTAAGTAAGTAATAGTGTAGAGAATTGATTATAATAAGGCACAATTCTATAATTTCAGATTTTAATTTAATAACCAATTATTATGTGTGTAAAATAAGCAAATTTACTTTACATATCATACAAGAAACGAAAATTGTACGCATAAAATATTTATCCGCTGTTTTGGATAAATACTCGAGTAAAAATGGATATTTATGAGTATTTATCCATTATTTTATTATTTTTTAACGCATTTACGCATGCGAAGCGAAATCTAAAGATTTAAATTGTGGAAAGAAAAAATCGCTCACGAGCAGGATTCGAACCTGCGAAATAAAATCTTTAAATCTTTATTTATCCATTTTTAGTATTTATCCGGATAAATGCCCATCAATAATTATTACAGATTGTACGATAATTTGGTCGTAAAAAGATAATTTCGATGCGAAAATGCGATATTTTGAACTTTTGGAGTTTGCAACACTACTGTGCTCCAATGTACTCCACAGAGTACATTTGTATATATATATATGAGAATATTGAGAATGTACTCTGTGGCAAAGATAATATATCACACGTTCATGCGTATAGCATCTCTAGTAAGTCTGTGACCAAAGAGAATATAACCACTACGTTTATCTGTGACTACGTTTTACTCTGTGGTAAAAAGTGAAAAGTTGAAAACGCAGTGATTTTAATCAATTAGCTATATTCTTAATATTAATTTTATTCGATCGTCTTAGAAATATGTTACTATACTCTTTTTGTACACTCCTTTTTCGTTTGATCTGAGACTGTACTGTACTATGTTGTAATCTTTGAGAATTTGTGGAATACATTGGTTTTAAGATAGTATTTTCGCAGCAGTGCCTGTTCAAATTACAACCTACAATGAATTCATGGGGTAACGAGCATTATGGTATGCCAAATATGATGACTGCAATGCCTGGTATGATGTCAAACATGATGCCAGCGGGAGCTATGGCACAACCGCTTGTTCCGCCTTACAGCATGATGGGTGATATGAATCAAATGCAGATGCAGCAAATGGCGCCCCTTGCGAACCCGCCGCAGCCTCCAAGCCAGTTCATAGGCCCTGTGATGCCAGAAACTCAGGGAAATGAAGTCGTAACCATACCTGAAAATGCCGAACAAGTAAAGGATCCAGGTCAAATGCAAGATAAACGGCAAGGCAGAGACAAGGGTGATCGACGAGACCGCGAGCGGGAACGTGAACGAGGTGATTGTTATATTGTATAGAGTTCCCTGAGTTTTTGCAGTATTGTGTACATAGATACATTTCGTATGAGATTGTTTCATTCCAAATACGCACACGGTGGCACTGGTAAAATTCCCATATAAGATTTGTCGATAACTACACAATAATGCTAACTACATGATATTGCAATAACTCATACTAGTTGCACATTACACAATGTAAGCTATACAAAATAATCATGTGTGTATGTATTTTCTTTCAGCCTGCATGCTATCAATCATACTGTAATATGATTGACCCTACATCTTATTATGCCATGATTGACCCTATGAGGCTGGCATAGTCACCCAGAGTGAACTGAAGCCTAAAAAAAAACAGATTTTATTTTTTTATTCCATCATCATCTATCCTATACTATAGTTTTTTTTTTCTATAGTATAGGATGGTGAAACAAGCTAAAGGCCCACCTGATGTTATGCGGTTACCTTTGCCCATAAAAACTGCAATACCACCTAGACTGTTGCCTAAATGGTACCGCAAGTCGGTTCGCCAAACTGAGACATGAAGATGGAAAGTCTCATGTGATTGTAATTACTTACCTCTACATAGCAACAAACACTACTGTTTTAGAGAGAGGACGTCGCCGATCGAGGTCTCGCAACCGTGACTACAACAATAAAGACCGGAATATGAGCAACCGCAGCAGTCACCGTGAGAGGCAGTCCAAATGGGATAACAATGACAAACCCAACCAACAGCAACAACAAATGGCTCTCGACCATAATAATATGATGATGCAAGGTGAAATTAACTTATTTTTATGGTTCCGTACTCAAAGGGTGCCAAACGGGATCCTATTACTCTTGCTATGCTGTCTCTCCATTCGTCCATCTGTCTGTCTGTCATAGGGCTGTATCTTTTGAATGGCAATAGGTAGTCGGTTGAAATTTTCTCAGAATGTGTGTTTGTATGACCCGTATCACAACAAAAACTAAAAAAAAAAAGTCTAAAAACAAAGGGGTCCCCATACAAAAAACCTCAAAAAACATGAATTTTTTAACTTTTTGCTCTTGCCCTATCTTCAAAATGGTAATACATACCAGTGTCAAACTTGGTCTGATTATAGTGCATACTATGTAGTTCAGCAACAGATACTAAAATAAAAATAGGGAAAACATAGATATGTGGTGATACCTGCTGTGTAAGCGATGAAAAAATTCATATGTAGCGCATGGTGTGTTGATGTCTTTTTAACTGACTTCAAAAAAAGGAGGAGGTTATGTATTCCGCGGGTTTTTTTTTTTTGAGATTTGTGGGCCGATTTACATGGTTGTTTTTTTATTTGGTAGAGAAAGTCCGCGCGGTGGTCCCATATAAATTTTATTGACTTAGGTTGAGTAGTGCCTGCGTGATCGAATCAGAAATGAGGAGATTCGCAGGAGAACGAAAGTAACCGACATAGCCCGAAGAATTGCCAAACTTAAGTGGCAGTGGGCGGGGCACATTGCTCGCAGAACGGATGGCCGATGGGGCAGTAAAGTTCTGGAGTGGCGACCGCGTACTGGAAGGCGCAGCGTGGGTAGGCCCCCCACAAGGTGGACCGACGACCTGGTGAAGGTCGCGGGAATCCGCTGGATGCGGAAGGCACAGGACCGGTCGTTGTGGCGATGCTTGGGGGAGGCCTATGTCCAGCAGTGGACGTCTTTCGGCTGATGATGATGATGAGGTTGAGTAGCTTCAATAAATCAGTTTATTTTAGCTTCGCCTATCTAGATGATCTGCTCATTGGTTCGTTTTTCTGAGAATTCTTGGCCGATATGCGTGTTTTTATTTCACGATAGTGATTGGAAGTTTGGAAGAACATGAGCGAGACCTTTGCCCAGCAGTGGGATAGCAAAGGTTGACAAAAAATATATTCTCAAATTGGTTATATAAACATTTATGAATCAACCCTCAACTAAAAAGTATGAAATAAAAACTTTTTAACAAAAAATAAAACCGACTTCAAAAACCTTAACTAAAAAAAGTAAAAAATAATCATTGTATGTATTTTAAAATCTTAACATAAACAACATTTTGAAGGCGGCGCGTGATTTTTAACCGACTTCATCATGTACGTTCACATAAACTGTTTTTTACTGTAGATATTGCGCTCGACTGTACATTACATGACGCAAAGGGTCAACCACGCGCCGCCTTAAAAATGTTGTTTATGTTAAGATTTTAAAATACATACAATGATTATTTTTTACTTTTTTTAGTTAAGGTTTTTGAAGTCGGTTTTATTTTTTGTTAAAAAGTTTTTTATTTATTTTTTATTTATATATGCTTTATTGTACACCATAAAATCATTACATTGAATATGCATGCTTGCTTGATTTGCTAGCTTGCTGGTTGCTTTTGATGAACTCTCGTAAATGAAATCCGTTTCTATGGGGTATCAGCATAAAATAGATAATAATACTAGTATTATTGTCTATTCTTATGGTATCAGGTTGATGGGTGGTTCGGAACCCTTACTGCGTGAGTCCGACTCGCACTTGGCCAGTTTTATTTTTATTTCCAATCTCAAATTTATTTTCACATGATTTAATTAGTTAGATTAATTGTAACTATTTTAAAAAACAATATCAGTATCTTGCAGTGAAAAATAGTTAATGGCATGAAATTAATTTTCTGTTCTAGTTAAGAATTTCATTCTTAAATATATTTTGCAGCAACCAGTTTGATCAGTAGCTCCCATAAAGTACCACTTTCAATGGATATAAAACTAAATGATTTGATAAGCAATTCTCAGTATAGGAACCCCTAAATCTTACTAATGTCAGTCTTTTCATTTAGGTAAACTCTGTTTTTTTCTTACTTGTCGTATTTAGTAAACAAACATGCATGTCTTTTTAATACAATTCATCAATAATAATGATTAAAAGACTTTATGTTAACAATGTCCCAAACTAAATAATTTTTTTAAACCTTGTGCAGAATTATTAATTATATTTTATCAGTAGTTATTTGAATAGAGACATGCCAAGACTGTTTACTAAATAAGACAAGAGAGAAAAAAACCGGCCAAGAGCATGTCGGGCCATGCTCAGTATTATAGGGTTCCGTAAGTAAGTCTAATTACAAACGAATCAAATCGAATGTTAATCCTTGCTATTTTAGTTTTTGCAAACAGCGCCACCTACCGCTAAATTTAAGAAGTGTCATATCAATATAACACAAAGTTTCTTTTTGTGATTTTTTAAAATAAAAAGTAACCAAAGGAGCATTGTTTGCTAAGATCATTTTTCTCTAAGGTCAATGACCTATGACCTAGGACGTCTTAAGTATTTTTCAGTTTTCTAACTATAACTCAAAAATATATAATCACATTATACTCGAAATAATTTTAAAAGAGAGTTTTTATAAAGGTCTATCAATGTAGAAGACTATAAGTTTCTACATTGCATCATTTAGAAATAGCAGGGGGGGGGGGGGGGCACATTGCAAGCCACTTTGGCCAACTGTATTTAGCAGATGGTATACCTGATAAAAAAGTTGTGTATTACCTTCATTTTAGTAGACCTATTCAATGATACCCCAGACGAGGGGTTGCAGCGAAAAAAAAAAACATCCCCATTTTACATGCATGGGCGCCACCCCTAAAATACGTTATCAAGATTTTTTATTCTTTTAAATTTGAGATCTATATCTAAATCATTTTTTAAGAAAATTTCATTTACTTATGTTTATAACTGTAGAAGGTATTATGCTGTAAAGGATTAGGACAGACGGACGGACATGACGAAACTATAAGGGTTCCTTGTAGGACTACGGAACCCTAAAAACAGACTTTACAGTACACCCATACAACATGAACCAATAATTTATTTTGTACAGGAGGAGCTATGATGCAGTATAACAATATGATGCAGAACATGCCAAACTCAATGATGACCCAACAACAGATGGAGATGAACAACATGCAGCACATGATGCCGGGCATGAATATGATGCCAAACATGTTGATGATGAATCAACAAATGCAGATGCCCAACCAGCACATTTATTTCAGCAACGGAGTAATCCTTCCTGCCCTCCCTGGTACCACAACACCTCCGAGAAGGGAACAACCTCCTGGATGCCGTACAATCTTCGTTGGTGGTCTGCCTGGAGGTATCACGGAAGATATTGTGAATGAAATATTCCAACGGTTTGGTGGGATTGTAGAAGTCAAGTTGCACCAGCAAGGTGTTTGTCACGTTCGTTTTGAGAAGCCTGAGAGTGTGGAGCAGTCTTTCTTTGTGTCCGGTAGCCGGCTGAAGTTTCACGATCAGATGGAAAGTGAGGCAACCACTCTATTCATTGATTATGCCTTGGTAAGTGTAAGTATGTGATATTTTACTATATAAACTTGGATCGGCAGATTTTCAGCTTTCTGGATTACCTCATTAGTGTATATAATCTAATATTTTTCCTTTTTGAAAAATTTTCTCCTCCTGCTAGAGCAAACAGATATTCCCACCTCAACATCCTCCTCGGCTTTTCCCTATTATATTGGGGTCGGCTTCCAATCTAACCAGATGCAGCTGAACATCAGTATTTTACACAGAACGACTACTAGATCAGACCTCTGCAACTCGGCTACTGTGTAATACTGACATTCGGAGGTTAGATCAGTTGCCAGACTCAGGCTTCTGACTACCCGTAATGACTGCCATAGATATTCATATGACAACTGCTTAACATGCTCTCCTAGGCACGGAGAGGTAATTATAATTTTACAAGCATGACTAAAACCTTATCAGAACCGTGAAGACCAGAATGAGTATGAGAAGAACAAGCGCAAGCGTACTCCGACTCCGCCCCGCGTGGAACAGTACAATGCAACCACACTTGTGACTATTGGAGAGAAGATCAAGAGTGATACTGATTTTGCTGAGGCCGCACCTGTGAGTACCTTGACTAGTTGATTTGTATAACAAAAACCCACTAATATTATAAATGTGACCATTTGTGAAGATGTTTGGATATCTGGATGTTTGTTACTCAATCACGCTGAAACGGCTGAATGGATTTGGATGAAATTTGACACACATACCTGCATTAAAATATGGGCTACTTTTATCATGGGAAAGTAAACAGTTTCATTTTAAACAGGTTCTCGAAGCATGTGCAATAAATCTTTCTGTTATAAGTTGAATTTTACGCGGTTAAAACCACAGGCAAATTTTAGTTATACATAAGCTACTCATATTTGATTGAACTATAGAGAGAGACAGCCAGCATGCTATTTCAAAATTCTTGCTTTGTATGTAACCATGTTACTAATTTGGTTTGTGTATTTGAACTCAAATGTCATTAAGAAAATACTCAAATATCATCTTTTTAAATGTTAAAGAATAGGCAAATATAAAGAAACGGCAACTTTAATGTTTGATCCATCATTTTTTTAAATTGGCCTCTTGTTTCTAATTTCCATAAATCAACATTAATTCTTGTTCGCAGACCCTGGCAGCTTGGCTGGAACGCGGCGAATGCAACAAGAAAAACTCAAACACGTTCTACTCCTTAATCCAAGCCAGCAATAACCAGCTCCGAAGACTCTTCAATGAGAAAATGCTGATAGATGACGAGTACCAGACCTTGAGGAATACCATCAGGGACAAGTTTGGACATATAATCATGCAATGTAAGTGGACTGAATTAGTTTTATAGTTTAGCTACAGTATTGCTGGTACTGGACCAGCAGTCCTGAAGGAGAATAGGAGGCCAAGAAGGTCCAGAGTACGAAAACTTAGAGGCAGTCCTGAAGATTATCAACAGAGTTGCAGAGAAAATGTCAACAGCTAGCAACCGATCTTTATAGCAATTTTATGTATTCGCCGGAACGTTGCCGCTTTTGCTGTCGACTTCTTAACCCTGCTAGATGTCAGTTGGTAGAAATAGAAAACCTATTGTTCGCGCTGCCGACTGGCTGTTCTACGTGAAGACGGGTCAACTGGCGTTGGAGTCTCATAAAATTGCGTCGGTACGTCATGACGTCACGCGTTTAGCTGGCAAACGAGCAGGTGATGGAGTGAGAGGGGTCGATTGACTGACCAGTCTTTAATGTCAGTCATCGGACGTCTACTGGATAGAGTAAGTAGTATTCTTCATAGGCATATTTCACAGCAGACGAGTCCTTGAGTGGTGACCGCGAATCGGCAAACGCAGCATAGGGTGCCCCCCCCCCCGCTAGGTGGACCGACGACCTGAAGAATGTGGCTGGCGGGGACTGGATGCGGAAGGCAGAAGGCAGGAGGAGGCCCTGCGAGGGTTGTGGCGCAACTTGGGAAAGGCCTATGTCCAGCAGTGTACTGTGATAGGCTGAGTTGATGATGATATTTCACAACTGCTGCGCGGATAGGTCAGCACGAGGCGGAAAACGCAAGAATTAGTGCCTATTCTCAAAATAGATTCAAACCAATAAGCTATTGCAGTAAGTAAGGCATTCTAGAATATTATAGATATTTCAGGATGCATTCGACTGGATTTGGCGGTTTTTGGAGCTGACTCAAGATGCTGAACCCTGCAATGTGGCGAATCTTCCGTATTTATAAGCGTTTCTTTAGATAACTGATATAGATGCTGAAAGCGTGTTTCCAGCAGAACGCCTCTCCTGTACAGTCAGTATATCACGTCGTTTTACTGTGAACTGTATAATTATGCTGCCTGATGTTAAGCGGTTACCTTTGCCCATAGAAACTGCAAATACCACACAGGCTGTTGTCTAAGGCTTACATTCATAGACGAATCTAAGCGTGAACTCATGCTTTCAACTGTCAAATAGCACTGCATTTTGACAGTTGGAAACGAGCTCACGCTTAGATTCGTCTCTGAATAAAGCCGTTTATGATATTGCAAATCGCGTTCGCCAAAATGAGCATGAAGATGGAAAGTCTCATTTAATTCTAATTTCACCGGCTCCCGTACCCTTCGCACCGGAACACATCAATGCAAGCATCACTGTTTGGCGGCAGAAATAGGTATGGTTTGCTGGTTGTGTCTTTTCTGATGTTTTAATTAATATCACACTCGATCTGCTAAGTTGATTTGGTCCATAAGTTTTGGTCTTCATAAAATATGGAGAGTGACGATTGGTTTGAACTTGCCATTATTTCAATCTCTCTGCAGATTTAATGTGATATTATGACAAATTGGACCTTTATCTGTTTGGTTGAACCACAAGCTCACGTGATCCAGACATTTTCGGACGAACCCCGCAAAAGTTTTTTTTTCCAAATTATATGTTCGTCCACGTCATAGGAAGTATCCAGTAAGTGAGAGTAAATACGAACAGTCAAGCGCAAATAGATTGTGACAAAACAAGTAAAAACAGAGGCCGCCTTGTAATAAACTTATCTAAGTCAGTTCTGCTTATAATGGAATTAAAAGCGTGATACTTTTGAAGAGAAATGCGAAGCATACAACTTTGTTTCCATCTAGGATGTGATGGTGGGGCGATTTCAAGCAACAACTCCGTGGCAGCAACATTTTATTAAGTCAAATCTAAGGATGGGGATCCATGCTTGTATCACATGTCGGCTAACAGGGACGCTATGCTTCATAAAGGTGGCTTCCTTTTAGTTTCTTAGATAAAGGGCAAGCAAAATGGGTCAGCGGTGCTGTCAAGTAATGTGACGTCGACGCTGCGAGTTGAAGTCACCGCTTCTAGTACATCTTGAATTACCCGACTGTGCCAGAAGGAGGGTTATTATATTTTAGGTCCTATTAGTGTCGCTGGTTCCCGTCTCTACAAAAGGCAACAACATTATGTGTTAATTGTATCAGGTAAACTGTGTATAACGTATTAAAAATATGATTAACTTGCTGTCAGACAGAAGACTTATCGTGCGCTTATATTCTATTTAATCTAAGGATCGGTAAAATATCCAGCTTTACAGTGATGCATTTGCCGACATTTCCTTAACAATATGTAAAATCATATGTTATGGCGGCGTGGTGTTGTTCCCGACACAACCTTGGGTAGTTATAATTCAACTAGAACAAAATCGACTTAGGCAAGGCGATAAAAACCAATCTTTATTTATTTAAACAAATTCAACTTCAACTGTCTAAATACAATAGAGTCAGGAAGGAATTTTACAGAACAACATCCTGACTCGTTATTGAGGCTGCATACACACTCGCATAACATCATGCCTCTATTCCCTGAAGCGGTTGGCAGAGATGTATTATATAGACATAGTACACCTACATTACGCCAGTTATAAGCCCCATGTAATAGGGAGGAAACCTATTCCTATTAATCGGGCACAAATCACGACTGCTACAATACTACTACTGCTGCTGATGCTGCTTATCACTTTGCCCGACCCGGGAATCGAACCAAGGACCCCACGCTTAGCAGTTGCGCTTGCGACCACCAGACCAGGTGTAGGCGGAGGCTACGAAGCTACAAAATACCGATGTTTCTTCGTTACTAGCGTATACTTCGTTCGTTACGTTAATCACGATTGTCTTATAAGGGGCGGCATTAGGAAAAATAGGGATTTTGTTTCAAAATATTTTCATTTGTGGATACGACGTAGATCTAATTTTTATATGTATGATTTTTTATGATATTTGCTGGATTCTGGTCTAAGGAAAGCACGATTCAATAAAATTAGCTCGATAGATTTATTTAAAACATAAGGTCTGTTTTTGCATTATTTCGCATGGCATTTGGAAATCCCAATAGTTTTTCCTATTATTTTTTGCGAATAAGATACATCTTTTGTACATTTCTAGATTCTGGTTTAACAGATTTTTATTTGCGTATTTATACGCCGAGAAATATGCAAAAATGCTAAATAATACATCGAAACTGCGTGATTCTGCTTTGTTCTCACACGCGCTATTTGCCGTTTGTTAGAAAGAGACAGTTCCAAAACCAATGCAGCCCCTTAATAGGCAGTCAAGTTAGGAAATGATGACCTAAAGCGCATGTGGTGAAAAAAAGCAATGATTTAATCATCATGTGAGGTTGACCATGAAAATTCACTGAATCCTGGGATGATGATCCAGGATAATGCAGACTCAAGCAAATTCGTCATCACTTCTTATGTAAACTAATTTTGTAGATATTATTTCCACAGACATGACATTTTATATTTTTAGACTAAATGATAATCCTAATAAGTTTAGTTTTTTAAGAAACGTATCTCGGGCGCGAAATAATTGTTTTGTTAAAATACTGTAATGAACATACAGCCAAAAATATAAAATGTCAATGTAATTTTTAACACAACATTTGTCAACGGCAGTCGAACAGGTAGCGAAAATTCTGACGGCAGCCAAGCTCCAACGAGTCTCTGACCATTTCTCGAAGCAGCAGCGCCGGAACATCGAGATGTGGCTCAAAATGACCGAGGTACGTAAGATTTCGTAGAGGTTTCATTGAAAATAGGTGATAAAGTTTACAAAAAAGTAATTTCATGTAAATTCTAGAAACAATGTTACTATTTAATAATCTAAATTGAATTAAATATCAATGTACACAACAGTGTACGTGTGTGTGTGTAGAGTAATGGTAATTAATAAATTACCATTCGGTCTAATGAGGTAAGTTAAATGATTCTGCCGGGTTATTAATATGTCGTCTACATAGACAACATGGTGCCCATAATCGCAACCGCAACGCACTGTACCCACTTGAGGACGCTATTCTGAGAGTTAGCTGAAAATGGGATACCTTGTCAGCTAATAGTAACAAAGAAAATGGTAATAATAGTAACTCTCCAGCTCCAGACAGTTTGAACATCTTAAAATATGAACTGGCGAAACCCATCGTTTGAGTCAAAGTTTGGTGGGGTGAGACTTTGGTTTTGGTTGATGTTAGCTTCTTCGGCTGCTATTTAAACGTTTGGGTTGGGCTCCACTTGGTCGCAAAACAACTTACTTGAAGTGCGTATTAACCAGCGGCGCACTTCTGGGATCGAATGAATGGAATGGAACTGCAACCTCCGTTGTGATCAGTGCTCTGCGGACACTATGGTGTGATCGCGAGCTATTACGAGTGCGATGCAATGAAGCGCGGGTAAGGTATTGAAAATATCATCATCAAAATGCGGTCCCGTGCTGCCAAGAGGTGGTCAGCCTTCTTAGTATTTGGATACGTTCATCTGCCCACCTGCAGTTTGCTTTTTGGTAAAGTATTTATTTCCAATCTGCCAAAGTATTGCATCTTTAATGTGTTGCCTTCATGTTATGGAAAGCTGATTTGCCAGTAACTGCGGCGCCTCAACAAGTCTTTTCATCAGCTTCGAAATCGTCACATCGAGACAACGGGTTCCCTGAGAACTGCAACGTGCTTCATCAACATCGGTTTCATAACTTGAAGTCATCACTTTATTCAGCTTTTTTAAAACTATATCATTCTTAGTTTTGTACAATTCTTTTATCTTAGCAATACTTTAGCAGGTTGTAAATGTTTGTTTTCCTTTTTCTTTAACTGAGAAGATGCAGCTGTATTGAAGATAAGATGTAGCTAGCAAGTAGCTGTTCATCGATGGATTGTTTTTAATTAGGTACTGCTAAAACAAATTGTGAGGACTTACGTATTATTTAAGAGCAAAACATCCCGACGTTTGCTCATGACTAATAACTTGAATTTTACAGGAATTGGACAACATTAGAGATGAATTCAATGCTATATTTGATGAAGAAGAAATGGAAAAAGGAAGCAAAAATATGGTGTCTTTGGAGAAATATGAGCAACTGAGAGTGAGTATCTTAAAAATTGTTTGAATAAAAGTGAAGCATGATATGAAGATGAGCACACATGATGGTTACTAATATGATTTTTCAATTGTGTATAGCAGTATTTACTTTATTTTATCGTTATGAAACAAAATAGTAGAAAATATCCGTGTCAATTTAAGGCGCATGTAATAGCTAAGTGGCGCCCCCATCAGTAAAAAAATAATTGTTCGCTGATTACATAATTTATCGAAAGTTCGGTTTTACCAATGGGCATTGTCCAAAAATGTTGACCTATCGATTTTATTTTATTTTTCGAAAATATAGAGCAATTTAAAAAACTAATTTGAATATTTTGTTAATAGTCTCAGTAGTTATTAAAAAAAAAAACATTTTCGGATTTAAAATTAATTAATTTGTTTAATGGTAATGACGTCATCATTGGAATGAAAAATGTATACCTTTGCCACACTATTAAAGAATAATCGATACGCCATCTGTCACTGTCAATAAATGTCACAATCAAGCTATTCCAAACAAATTTATAACCTCACTAACCTAAGTATTACTCAGTATAACCCAAATTATCACATCGATTTTAAACCTATTTTCGTCAATAATATATTATTATAAGAAGGAAAGTTATTTTTGAAGGTGTAAAACTACTTACGCCATCGACAACACACTTTAAGAGTCTGTTTGATTTCTGAACCTTAGTGAGTGATTCTTATAATAAAGCTGACTCGCGCAACCTGCCTAAAGTCGAAAACGTTATGATATTAGAGTATATTGCAACCAGCAGTCATCATAGCGTGGCTGAAATACGGGGAGCTAAAATCTTAATGTAAGTAATTTGTATATACAACATGAAACAACTTCCGAGTAAAACGTGTTACTATAAGGTACCGATTCTTTCCAAATCTGTGTAATTGCAAAATAAGTTGATTGTTTTACTGAAATTGTTGTAACGAGTTTATAACGTTGTGTTTTTCGTGGTTTTTCTGTATCAAAATGACATATTGACATCTGTCAAGCTAAGCTTGATTTTTTGTCTGAAGTAGGCAATGGGACCAAGCCTTTTTAGACGGGACGGTCTAGTGAAGGTCAAAAGAAGGTCAATTATGTTTTATCGAAAATATCAACAATCTAGGAATATTTTTCATTATTTTTTGGTCCATAATGATCAGTTACTCTATTCCTCCAAATGATTTTTCAATTACAACATTTTAAAAAATATGAACAATGCCCATTGAAGTTAAGATACTGTAGTTTAATCAGAAACTATTAACTCGGTAAAATATAGTTCGCTGTAGTTGTAGGTAGAAAGAATGCGAAAAACAGCCACTTGTGGCACTTTTTCTATCTAAAACTACAGCGAACTATGATTTACAGAGTTAATAGTTTCTGATTAAACTACAGTACCTGTACTTGAATTGTTAAAAACTAATGTTTGATAAATTAAATACTTGGCGAGTAATATTTTTTTACTGATGGGGGCGCCACTTAGCTGCTACATGCGCCTTAAATATATTTTTTAAGTAAGTTTAGAAATTCGCGAACTAGTTTGACACTTAAAAATCGTCAAATCATGTTGACATAAAGCTTTTATAAATTTTTATTAAACGTCAAACTACATAGTTCGCGGGATTCCTGAGTCAACTGTAGTTGGTTTCAAAATTACTTTCATCATCATCTCTCACCTATCGCAGTCCACTGCTGGACATAGGCCTCTCCCAAGTTGCGCCACAACACTCGGTCCTCTGCCTTCCGCATCCAGTCCCCCACAACCACGTTCTTCAGGTCGTCGGTCCACCTGGCGGGGGGGTGCCCTACGCTGCGTTTGCCGATTCGCGGTCTCCACTCAAGGACTCGTCTGCTCCAGCGGTCATCGGTCCTTCGACAGACATGGCCAGCCCACTGGCCACTTCAGCTTACTGATCCTACAAGCTATGTCGGTCACTCCGGTTCTTTTCCGGATAATCTCGTTACGGATTTAATCCTTCAAAGAAACATCAAGCATAGCTCGGGAGCGACTTTGAATTTGTGGACGAGCCCAATTGTCAGTGTCCACGTCTCGGCACCGTAAGTCATGACTAGCAGGACGCACTGGTTGAAGACCTTTGTCTTCAAACTTTGCGGTATAGGCGACGAGAAGACTCGGCGAAGTTGGACAAATGCTGCCCAGCCCAAACGGATCCTTCTGTCGGCTTCTAAGTGTCTACCAAGCTGAATTACCTGCCCTAGGTAGACGTATTCCGTTACAACTTCGATTGCCGACCCTTCGACAAATATTGGCATCGGCATGACATGGCTATTGAACATGACTTTAGTCTTGTCCAGATTCATGCCGAGACCGACACGCCGAGAGGTTCCGTTTAAGCTGTGCAGCATTTCGCCCAGTTGTTCCAGCGACTCGGCCATTACAACGATGTCATCGGCAAAACGGAGATGTGAAATGTTCTCGCAGTTAACGTTAATACCCTGTCCAGTCCAGCGTCTTGAAGACGTCCTCCAACGCGTTAGTGAATAATTTTGGCGATATTACATCCCCTTGTCTCACCCCTCTGCGCAGTTGGATAGGCTTAAAATTACTTTGACTCCTCTTAATTCTGAAATATAAAACTATAGACCATCATTAAGGCTATGTATACAGATAATTAATTTTCATTAATTATTATTGCTAGGTTGAAAATGAAAACTTGACATACGAGTTGGAAGGTTACAAGAATGAAGCTCATTTGGCCAAAGATGATGCTGAGAGAAGATTCGAGAAGTTCAAGGCGCATTTCATCGCCCAGCAGGCTTTGCAAAACAAACAGGTAACAATTTTCTGTCTATTCTATAGTCTTCCTATGTGTCGAAAGTTGAAACACAAAACTAAGATCAACCTCGCAACGCAGAAATCTACGAGCTCGCACGACGCTTCGCAAAATCTTGCGACATGGTTCGTTTCGCGCATTCCTGCGATATATGAATGGTTACCAAGGTTAACCGAACTATGGCCAGCAAGACGCCTTGCCGTACAAAATCGCATCGCATCGAAATGCAGCGATTCGCGTTGCAGTTTCCCACGTTGCAAATTCACATCGTGCCTTTACGCAGTTTTGTGTTTTGGGCCTAAGTTGGCTTCCTATCGTTTATCCATGGAGTAATAATAATGTCCCCCCGGCCGAATTTCGGTCACGGCGGCCAATCTCAATGGAGACTAGCCATCTGCGCGGGACATATTTATAGTGCACAAGTGTGTGCGCAAACACAGGTGCACTCTCTATTCCCTCACTCTCATAATCCGATGGGACGGCAATTCGACACGACCGGAGAGAGATCAGGTGGTATCCATGAAACTGATCTATTGATTTGCATAGATAAATATGATATTGACCAATAGGAGCGCGTTATATCTAGTCGAAAATTGGCGAAATTTATTTTAAGCAAATCAGATGTGACTACATAGTTAGTATTAAATGCTCGATGCGTTTATTGAACTTTGAGATTCAGTTCTTTTTAACTTTAAAAGTATAGCATTGCGTAAAATATAAGGGAATTAAACATTGAAAACGTTTTGTTTCCTATTTCGTAAGTTATTCATATTGAGTACTTTTTCTTTTATGCCTTCCAAACTGTCATGAATGACATTTTATAGGGAGTTGTTTTAACTATTGTGATGATTGTTGCTTGAAAACTTGTCGTGGTATCTTTATTTGAGGTTCTATTTGCATTCCATTAACTAAATTGCGAACTAAAGAATCATGGCAGGGTTTGTACACAAAAATAAAGATTTTTAGAGAAGTTGGAATAGTTTTACTATGGATCCTTGGAAAAGAATAACTTTCGGCTTGTAAAATATTTTTAGAACCCCAGAATATAATTATATAATATTTCCAAGTAACTAATTTGAAATTGTGCTAATTTCTGAACGCGCGAAAGAAATATTTAAAGGGCTTACCTAAACCTCTCAGGCGCAGCGACTTCGCGCGGTAAAACTCCCTCACCGCTGCGCATGCGCCGTTCAATAGAATTTGAACCTTAAAAGATAAAAAAAAAGAGCATAAATTGACTTGGTTTTGCTGGGACGTTTTCGTCCCAGCGGTGCTTAAGGGTATAAACGATTTTTTTGGTGAAAAACGTCCAGCGGCGCCTGAGAGGTTTGATCCTTATGGACTAGCGAATTGCCTACTAGCGATCAAGTTCAAAGCCATTCCGAATCCACAAAAAAAAAATCATTGTATGAGATTTGCCATGATTCTTGATACCTACTCTACTTCTAGGTCTACCCACCACTACCCCCACCGCCGATGCCGAACCTACCAATGGATACTCCAAGCGTGAAGCCACAGCCACCACCACCTCTACCAGACGAGGTTACATCCTCAGGCATCCCTGTCAAGGCTTCCGAAGCGAAGCTCATCAGTCTACTATCAGCATTCCTTATGGTACACCCACTCGGAGCTACTTTGGACTACCTAGTCTCCTATGTAAAGTCTTTGTCCCCAAATGTGACTCAATCAGTAGTCCATGAAGTCCTGAAGAAATATAGTGATGTATTCCGTCGGAAGACAACCGGCGTAGGCGCATGTATTGAGCATAAGTGGTGTTTTGTTATATTTGATGTCATGAAATTGGAGTAATCATGTCATTTGTAATTTTAAGATATATTTGGTGTAATAAATGAATGAATAAATAGGTATAATTTGATTGGATCGTTTTTTTTTTATTGAAGGTTTTTTTTCTTCTTCGGTTGACTGGGAGAAAATGCCTTAAGGCATTAAGTCCGCTTATGTACACATGTTTCATGAAGTTTAAATAAATAAATTTGTATTTGTGTAATTGCAATTGATCTTTGTTAATGACAATAATGACAGATTTAGGTATATTGCTAATCAAAAGCAATAGAATATTAGAATGAAATTACGTTTTGAATGAAATGCGGCGCTATTATGAGAGTTTTCTATTATACCCAGTAGCTTATTAGCCCAGACAGTCCATAACTATTCACTACAGGAAGCGGGCCTCTTCTCAGACTAAGAAGCGTTGGTGGACTTTACACAACAGATACCAACTCGCTACGCTACAACGGTGTCGATTCTCTTGTTCACGATCTAAACTTATTTTAAACTATCGCTCTCTTTTACTATTAGTAGATACAAGAAAGGGATGGCAACAATTTTAGTGCTGTCAAATAAGTCTGAATTAAAATTTCCATACAAGTTTAGTCGTGATCTCAGAACGAGTTCACTAAAATACAAAGAAATGTAACACCTTAGATTAAAAACCTGTGACACAAACTAATTTGACAGCACTTAAATTGTTGCCATCTCTTGTGTCTACTGTTAGTAAGAGAAAGCGATAGTTTAAAATAAAGGATGTGAATCAATGGGCCCTTTTTTTTTTGAACCAGTATCATGTGTGGTTTTTTTGGTAAGGAAAATTATCTAGGCCAGCGGTACTCTAAGTGTGTTCCGCGGAACCCTAGGGTTCCGCGATACCCCTGTAGGGGTTCCGCAAGAATTTAGAAAAAAAAAACAAAACACCTCTCTCTGGTCACTGGTCGAACGTTTTGAATCCGCCCGCCGCGCGTATACTTGTGAGCGCGCAGTCCCTTTGATAAAAGCCGCCTCTGAATTAGACGCTATAGTTGTGAACAAGCGACTTTCGGCTCTATCTTCAAAAGCATAAAGTCGAGATTGTTTACAACGCATTTTTTTGTATTTATATTTTTATTTCCGCTTTTTGTTTATCAAAGGCGCCGACTCGAGTATTTTTGAGAATGTTCGAGTTCGAGTCTAGGACTAAGTATAAAAGCGCTATTATATAAAAAAAGTCGCGCCTCGTCAGTCAGTTGACGATTAGCGTTCGGAGCGATAAGTTCGTACCTACCTACTTACAAGCTGGCTAGCCTGCTGCCTTCTTGTAAGTTCTACTGCCCGCTGTATTCTGATTGTATCAGTTTTGTACATTTCTTCTTTGGACTAAACTTTGTCTCATAAACGCAGTAACGATTGTGCATTATTTTGACCCTACCATCCTGACGTGTAACATTATTAATAAAGAAGAATGGAACGTTGGCTTAAAGGTGTTAAACGTGTTGCAACGACATCTTCTAATGACGCTGAATGTTCAAAAGCAGTACGCGCGGAGAATACAGCAATTACCGATCCAGACGATGATGCCACGACGTCAAGCTCCACGGTTTCAAAGACGAAAAAAAGGAAGTATGATGAATCATATATCAGTTTCGGATTTGTTGATTCCAACGGCTCACCTCTCTGCATGTTATGTAGTAAACTGCTTCCTAATTGTTCCATGGCACCTGCCAAATTACG
The DNA here is from genome assembly GCA_949699075.1 of Asteroscopus sphinx. NCBI lineage: Eukaryota > Metazoa > Arthropoda > Insecta > Lepidoptera > Noctuidae > Asteroscopus > Asteroscopus sphinx. The sequence continues at coordinate 7,667,675 of OX453020.1, forward strand.
CAGACATTTAGAAACTGTACACCCCGAGTCTAAAGACAAGAATAAAGAATTTTTTGTTCGTAAAAAAGAACAGTTATTGGAAAGTCAAAAAAATATGATGCATGTAACACAAACTATCAATGAAAAGGCCACGGAGGCATCATATTTAGTTAGCTATCGCATTGCACAAGCAGGTGAAGCGCACACTATCGCTGAGAATTTAATAAGCCATGTGTGTTAGACATAACAAAATGTATGCTCGATGAAAAATCTGCAAAGCATCTTTCTACTGTACCGCTATCAAACGATACTGTTTCACGGCGAATCCATGATCTGGCAAGCTACGTCAAACAAGAACTAGTTGCACGTCTACAAAAAACACGATTCGCCTTGCAAATGGATGAGTCAACTGATGTCACTGGTCTGGCTATCTTGCTGGTTATCGTGAGATATCCATATGAACGTTCTTTTGAAGAAGACATGCTTATGTGTTCACCGCTGCCCACAAACACTACCGGGGAAGAAATTTTTAATAAAATAAACATATTTTTTAAAGAAAATAATCTTAGTTGGAACGATTGCATTGACATTTGTACAGATGGGGCCAAGGCGATGACAGGTAAAACAGCAGGAGCAGTATCACGAATAAAAAGTAAAGCGCCTAATTGTAGTTCCAGCCATTGTATTCTGCATAGACAAGCACTTGCGATGAAGGAAATGCCGTCAAATCTAAAATTAGTTATGGATGAAGCGGTAAAAATAATTAATTTTATCAAATCACGACCATACAATCCCGATTGTTCTCATTATTGTGTGAAGATTATGGCAGCAAACATAAAACACTGCTGCTCCATACAGAAGTGCGATGGCTGTCTCGGGGTAAAACTTTAACAAGGCTATTTGAACTTAGAGCAGAGTTACAAATGTTTCTTTCAGCAGATACAGTTTCTTTTAATTTGAAAGACCGTTTGTATGATAAAACTTGGTTGTTCCGATTGTCTTTTATGGCGGATATCTTTCAAAAACTGAACGAATTGAATTTATCATTGCAAGGTAAACAGACAACAGTGTTCCAGGCCTATAACAAAATAACTGCCTTCAAAAGAAAATTAGATTTTTGGATTATTTGCGTTGGTAAGAGAGAAATAGAAAGCTTTACGTCACTCAGTGAGTTTGTTAGCGATAACGACTCGGAAATGTTTCAAGATGATGTGTTTGAAGAATTGGTCCAATATCTCACTTCGATGCGCGCATCTTTTGTAAAGTATTTTCCCGAAGAACATAATACAAAAATGAAGCTGAATTCATGGATTCATAATCCTTTTTTACCCAACTTGCAAAAGCCCGAAAGTATGTCAAACGAGATATATGAATCTCTTTTAGAAATGTCATCAGACACAAGTATGGAGTCACTGTTCAAAACGACGCCTCTCAACGATTTTTGGTGCAGAATCCGTGATGAATATCCAATGCTTGGCAGAATGGCTCTGAATATTCTTCTCCCGTTCCCAACAACATATTTGTGCGAAACAGGATTCTCAACCTATGCAGCCACGAAAACAAAATATCGCAATCGACTGGACGCCGAACCTGATATGAGACTTCAAATGTCTTCTATCAAACCTGATATCAACCAATTGATGAAAAATAAAAAACAGTTTCATACCTCCCATTAGTTAAGATTTTTTCATTTTTAATATCTTCTATTATTGTACTTGGCATGTGGTTAAAGTAAGTAATAATTAGTAACTGTTACATTGTACTTTTATTATGCTTATATAATAAAGAATACACTTTTAAAAACTATTGTTTTATTGTAGGGTTCCGTCAAGTATTTTGCTTGTCAAAAGGGTTCCGTGACCAAAAAAGTTTGAGAACCGCTGATCTAGGCTATGCATACGAAAACAAAAAAATTATTAAAAACACCCTTATTTAATGAATAAATATTTTAAAACCATATATTTTCAGCGTAATAGGCGTAATATTAGTTTTACTTAACGAAGCAATAAAAAAAAGCTAAATATAGTTTTTAAAGCATACACTTTAGTGTTATTTAAAATATTTTAAAACAATATTAGATTGTTTTAAATAAAATCGACTAAAGAACTCAATGATTTGGATTTATGGCATTGATTCCTTTGCCTCACACAGATATTTGTTTTCTAAATACATTGCCCTATGAAACCCAAAGAGTATTGAAACCTATGGACTAGAAATACCTACCAAATACGCGTGGCATAAAACCACATATAAAACAGACGTCTGTGTGCTATATTTACAATAGCCGGGCCCGTAAAGTGGCGACCATTGCAAGGGATGTAAGTAATCGAAACTTATAATATTCCATATATATTACATTTTCATCATTTGTTGTCCATAGCATAAACAATAATGGAGTATTTCTAGTCCATAGGTTTCATAGGTCGACAACCATGACTCCAAAGAGTATCATCATCATCATCATCATTTCAGCCGAAAGACGTCCACTGTAGGACATAGGCCTCCCCCAAACATCGCCACAACGACCCACAGTGTGATAAGATCCCGGTTTTTGTCTCATCGTGTTTTTATTGAGTTAATCGATAGAGTTTACAATTCCGAAGATTAGACTAAAACTCCGGGTTCGCTAAGACTTGAGGTTTTTTTTTTAAAAAATGTCAAAGTTTCGCAATATCCGACTCTTGAAAAATGAAAAAAAAATCATTATAATTTAATGGAAGTACTTATTACAGAATTTATTTATTCTATCGAAAAATGGAATAATAGCCGACCGTTCTACCAATTCCTGTTGCATTAGTATGAATGGGTCGAGAGATATGATTTTTTTTCTCATTTTTCGTTTTCATTTTTTTATTCATCTAAACCGCCGTAGTAGGTGGTCATTCCTATATCAAAAAATTGCTGATACTTTCTATTATGTGTAGTATTAATTCCAAAACCTAACTCGTTGGTTTCCAGGAGTTATTGGAAATTTTAGTAATATCCGAAATATCCGTACTTAGGGCTGCCACTTCAACCAAAACATAATTTGTTTATTTTTATTAAGTTTTAGCTTCCTTATCACGACCATAACAAGATATCATTATTTTGTGGCTTAGATGGCAAAGATTGAGTAATTTTATAAAGGAAATTAAAAAACTAATGGAGAAATTGGTATCATGTTGACTGTTACACGTTTTTTGTAAACCGTCTATAAATTCTAACCCAAAAGACTCAACTAATAGTAAATAAAAGAAAATCCTTTCCGATGTCTCATAAGTATATAAATCAACATTAAACATGAGTAATATACCTATATCAACATTTTTGACAATTTATTAAATATTCTTAGTCAATTTAGTTCTTTGTTATTAATTTTACAATTCTTTTAAATCAATTTTGTTTTACTTTTTAACCGACGAAAAAAACGAGGAGGTTCTCAATTCGTCTTTTTACAGAGTAGTCCGATTTTGATGATTCTTCTTTTAATAGATAGGGTATATCTCGAAGTTGCTCCCATTTAAATTTGAAAATCAAAATCCACCCCTAAGGGTAGGAAAACAGGGGATGAGTGCTTGTTCACCCACTGAATTCTTACCTGTTAACCGATTCCGTTGAAACTTGGCATACATAAATGTTCTAGACACTACAACATAATAATAATAATAATAAAAATTACAAACAAAAACAATAGATATTTCTGTCGACGACATATCAATTAAAAAAGGCATATTCCAAGGGGACTCGTTAAGCCCTTTATGGTTTTGTCTGGCCCTAAATCCACTCTCCCGTGCATTAACTGAATCCAAATTAGGCTTTGACATTAAGAACAATAGAACGGTACTACACCAAATAACACATTTACTATATATGGATGACTTAAAGCTATATGCTAATAAAAATACAGAGTTACATAGATTATTAGATATAACTACATCATTTTCTAAAGACATAATAATGGATTTCGGACTAGACAAATGCCGTACACTAAATATAGAGAAAGGTAAGATTGTAGGAGGGAACTACTCTTTAAGCACCGAAGAAGCAATAGAAGCTATGAAAAATGAAGAACTATATAAATATTTAGGATATAATCAGGCAAAGCTATTAGAACATAAGACTATTAAAGATAAACTCAAAAAGGAATACTACAATAGAATTCATTCATTATGTAAAATGCATCTCTTTAGTAAAAATTTATTTAAATCGATAAATACATACGCGATTCCTATACTCACGTACTCTTTCGGTGTTATAAAATGGTCTAACACAGAATTACATGCACTCGAAATTAAAACAAGAACCATCCTTACACAACATAGATACCACCATCCCAAATCAGCAATAGAAAGAGTGATCATTTCTAGAAAAGAAGGAGGAAGAGGATTAATAGAAATAAGACACCTACATAAACGACAAATAATAAACTTAAAACAATTTTTTAGACAGAAGAAGAGTAGTAGTCAGTTACACAAAACCATAATAGAAATAGATAATCAATATACACCACTGAACCTAAGCGAAGATAATAACTATGAAACAATAGATAAAGCAAAACATATAGAAGACATACACAGAAAATGGAAGCAGAAAGAACTACACGGAAGACATCCTAATGATCTACAGCAAACACATATAGATAGAGAAGCGTCTAACAAATGGCTTGAGTTAAGTGGACTGTTTCCCGAAACGGAAGGATTCCTTTTTGCTATTCAAGACCAAGTCATCAACACGAAAAATTACAAAAAATACATATTGAAAGATAGAACACTTAGAAATGATTTATGTAGGAAATGTCACGCCAAACCTGAAACAATACAACATATCACAGGAGCATGCATCACACTAACTCAAAATGACTACACTCACAGACACAATCAACTTGCTAACATCATACACCAGAAACTTGCAAAGAAACACAATCTCATGCAGGACCCATACACACCATATTACAAATACTCACCTAGGGCAGTATTAGAAAATCAGTTCTACAAACTATATTATGACCGCACTATAATTACAGACCACACTATATATAACAATAGACCTGATATTACTCTAGTTGATAAAGAAAAGAAACATACATACATAATAGATATAGCAGTACCAAACACTCACAATATACAGAATACTATTACAGAAAAAATCAGGAAATATACAGAACTACAAGAAGAAATTACTAGAGTATGGAAAATGAATAGAGTGACAATAGTCCCAATAGTCATTTCAACGACAGGTGTCATCCCAAAACAATTATTTAATAGCTTAAATACCCTCAACCTTTCTAAGTACACATACCTCACACTTCAAAAAGCAGCTATACTTAACACATGCCGGATAGTTAGGAAATTTTTACAGTTAGATTTAGACAATAGTATCTCGCCAATGCAGACAATTCAGCCATCTCAAATTTAAGGTCGCACTTTGGTTTACACCCGTGAGATCTTAAAAAACCCCAGGTATTAGAAGCCTGAGAAAATTTAATTTAAAAAACAAAATAATAATAAAATATTTTATCTTCAGAAAACAACATTCCATAATCATTTTTGTTAGTAACAATGAAAAACTTAAACAACTATGTTAGTAAACACAGATAACAATCATTAATAAATATTAACAAATGTCGAGTCATTGATTCGCACCTCTCACATGTAAATCAATGAAACGACTGAGGACGGCGGTGTCCATCCTTCCCGCTAACATCTTCAGGATTCCATTGCTACTCCCCCGCATCCTCTGCACAACAGACGCAATTTTCTTGCGTATGATGGCATGAAAATCATCCACATGTGCATCCGCAAACATGCCTGAAGCACTACAATACCGAGGGAGGCGCAACAGAGCCCTGAAGATGTTATTATACCAATATGAGAACATTTCTATGACCTCCAGAGAAACACCCACCTGTTTCAACTTAGCCCAAAGTAAGTTATAGGACACGAGATCGAACGCCTTAGATAGATCTAGGAAACATGCATAAATTGGTGTTTTTCTTTCAACATAGTAGTTCACAGTATGCTTAAGTGACAAAATCGCCGTTTCCGTTGACAAACCTGATTGAAAACCAAACTGAGCGTCCTGAAATTGTATGCATCCACTAAGGCGCTCGTCCATTATCCTATCTAGTACTTTTGCAATCACAGTTGCAAGTGAGATTGGTCTATAATTATTTTTGTCCGATATATCTCCCGTACGATTCTTAACAAGTGGTACAACAATAGTTTTCATTAAGTCTGGTGGCAAATATGAATGCCTTATACACAGAGTATACAACATAGACAGCAACCTATGTATGTGAACACCCGCATACTTAAGATGCTCCACACTGAGCCCGTTATGCCCCGGCGATTTTCCTCTTTTCATATTGCCAATAGCCTGACGTACCTCCCCACTAGTAATTCGAATTGGATGTGTAACGCAACAGACATCACTGGTAACAGTGCTAGGTAAGACACACGTTTTTAAAGGTGACTCCACTTTAAAATGATGTTTAAAAACGTCGGCAATATGTTTAGGGTCGGGTTTATAATGGAGACCTGGAGTTAGATTTTAGCCACAAAAAAATTAAAAATAAATCTTTTTAACAAAAAATTGAACCGACGAAAACAGAAACTGAAAAGCGAAAAATAAAATGTAGCTTTTAGTCTTAGTAACTATTTTCCTAGCTAAACTAATGTAGTTAACTAATTATGAGTCGGCGCCAAACAAACAATCAACGAAGATCATTAAATTACTTTAAAGAAATAACAAAAACAAAATAACATCAAATACAATACAAAGTCAAATTTTCAACGATAAACAATAACTTTCCAAAAATGGATCACTTGCAACTTACACGCACTTTGCTCGTTTGTTTGGCGCAGACTCAAAAAAAGTGTTATTTATTTTACAACTTATTTTGAATAAATTTTAGTATACTTTTATATTTTACAATTCTTTTAAATCAATTTTATTATACTTTTTGATTTATAACAATTCTTTATAATAATTTACTTTGTATACAACTTTAACCTCTTAGAGAAAAAAAAGGCTAAAAAAATTCCATTGCCACCGGCCGCATTGTCTTTACCTGTCAATGAACAAAATCTAGCCATCGATAATTATTCTCATGTTGAATTAATTGTAACTAACAATGAAGATGAATTTTAGTTCGGTTAGCCTACATAATATGTTACAAATTTATATACATTTTCCTTTCGTTATTGCATTGTGAATTTGTGTCGACGCCGGCTGTCACTGAAAACCAGCGCTGTGTAGCATATTAGCATAAGCATAGCTATATGCTGAGCGGTGGCCGTTTTGCGCGGATGTGACACATATCTTACCACACTTCTTGGCTCTGTACCTGTATTTGTTCTGTGTTCTTGAATTTTTTGGTAATTTTGTGCGTCACTTTTGAAGCAAATAAATATTTTTTCTTTCTTTCATTTTCTTTCTTTCAAATAGCCAACTCCGTATTAATTATTAAAAAGTATTTAAAACACCTTCTTTTTTTTTCAGATAAAATATATTCTTATTGTTTTTTTTTCGGATACATGAAAGTGTCACCCCTAAGGAAAATTTTGAATCTCCAATAACTCCTGGAAACCAACGAATTAGGTTTTGGAATTAATACTACACATAATAGAAAGTATCAGCAATTTTTTGATGTAGGAATGACCACCTACTACGGTGGTTTAGATGAATAAAAAAATGAAAACGAAAAATGAGAAAAAAAATCATATCTCTCGACCCATTCATACTAATGCAACAAGAATTGGTAGAACGGTCGGCTATTATTCCATTTTTCGATAGAATAAATAAATTCTGTAATAAGTACTTCCATTAAATTATAATGATTTTTTTTTCATTTTTCAAGAGTCGGATATTGCGAAACTTTGACATTTTTTTAAAAAAAAACCTCAAGTCTGAGCGAACCCGGAGTTTTAGTCTAATCTTCGGAATTGAAAACTCTATCGATTAATTCAATAAAAACACGATGAGACAAAAACCGGGATCTTATCACACTGTGCGACCGGTCCTGTGCCTTCCGCATCTAAAGAGTATATAACCGTTCATATATATTACAGTACTCTGTGATATAACCATAGATTAATGATATATGTACTGATATAACCACTACGTTTACATGACTCCAATAGAACAGTGTTGCAAGAATCAATTATTAATGTGGGTTACAATTTTATTTTAAGAACTATAATTATTTAAAAAAAAAATAACAACAGAAGGGTGCTTTAAAAAGAAATCAAAAAATATGCAAAGGCTCCTTAATTTATGTAGTTTCATAAAAATATAATCTCTTCTTGGTTCACAGCAGTTTCGAATTATAGCCCAGCCTCCATACAAAAATATAACATGTCCTTTAGTTCGTGAACAAAAGAATCGACACCATTGCTTCGCAATTTTAGTCGGCACATTCCGAGATAACGACTAAACTTGTAGGGAAATATTAACTCCGCCGACTAATGTGACAGCTCTAAAATTGTTGCCATCCGTTTCTTATATACACTATTAGTAAAAGAGACCCATGGTTTAAAATAAGTTTGAACAAGGAAATCAACAACAATATCACGAATTACTATAATATTATTAGCTCTTATATGTTTACCTACACAAGGCCATCACAGCACCACAGAACACTGAATAATATGACAGAACCATAAAGTTATTATACTGTCAGTATATACAAAGTCTTTGGACAGAACAGTGTAATATGAACGAACGGTTGCCATGTTATATTATCATCACCTTGCTCAGTCTTGTTATGTAGTCTGTGAGTTCTGTGACCTTGCTTTGCACGATACGCAGTTAGTAGAAGTAGCTCAAAATAAATTTCTTCACTGCTCATCCCCCTGATCATGGTGACACTAACGATCTTACGTGAATAATTAGAAAGCTAAGAATGTTCTTGGCTTATGGGTAATAAGCATCATAGGAATCTCACGGCATCGGTTGTCGCGAGCTTTTAGTATATCTCAGTCATACACACATCTCTGCCACTAGGCAGAGATGTGTGTGTGTGATGTGTGTGAACGGACTACCGTTCTCAGGTAGATAGTGAACAAAAAACAATGCTGCCGTCCGATGACTAAAAGGCCGTTAAGTGACAATTTTGTCAAATTTTGTTACATATACTACGAAAAAGAGCAAATTTTGCTCTCTTTAGTAGTATATGTAACTCGAATTTGACAAAATTGTCACTTAACGGCGTTTTAGTTAGCGGACGGCAGAATGTAGTTTGATACTTATAATCTTTTTTACTAGTAATTCCAAGATTTCCAAATAATATTTAAATATCAGATTTTAAATAACGCGGCATGGCAACACCAGTTCATAACTGTCAAAAACAGTTTGTTGAGTTTGGTGCTGCGGAGTGGTCTTGTTTGTGATTAATAATTTTATTTCGTTAAAATGACGAAATGGTGGAACTGGGTGCTCGGTTTTGCATTATTCTGTCTATTATTCGTCGCTATACCCATAACTCTCTCCCGGGGGAAGCAATCTACAGAAGAACTGAAGCCAATATTCGATGACTACATTGCAAAGTTCAATAAAAGTTACAAAAATCCTGATGAATATACAGCGAGGTTTCAACATTTCGTGGTAAGATCTTTTTTTTAATAGTAATTTTTTAATTTTCTATAGGTACTGAAAAGTAAAAGTAAGACTGAAGCATTTCAAAGATTTCCTGTGGAGTATTTCTCTTTTGCAAGTTGAAAAGTTCATCAATTTGTTTGTTTATTACCTTATCACGAGGAGTTAGTTTATTTATATGAATGCATAACAAGGGTAAGATAAATTACTTTGTGAAGGTACCTATAGGTACCTTCAAGTTCATTAAAATTGTAAATTATTTGTTACTCTTAAAAAAGTTCTAAATAGGTAGGTGATTTTGAAAAGTTTTATATTATAATTTATTTGGGGTCAGCACAGCATGTATTTTTCTTCCATATATCTCTATTAGCATCAACTGTCATCTCTGTGTTCACTTTCTTTCTATTCAAAATACTAATATTAATAATACAATTAATTAATATTAGTCACAGTAGGTAAGTAATAACTACAATCTCATGCTGTAAAACTTTACAATTATTATTTACAATCTAGCAGAATAAATACAGTAGTAATGAGAGCTTTGAGAAGTATGTGTGGTGTAACTTTGAGAGATAAAGTAAGGAATTACATGATAAGGGAATTCCCCACGTAAAAAAAAAAAGTGTTGTGGAGTGAAAGAAGATGTAGTGACAAAATAAAGTTTACAGGTATTGGTACAGACATAAATAAAGTTTTCCTTGCCCAAAAAAGGTGTATAAGGTCTATATGTGGCATTGCCCCGGACGTGTCGTGTCGTCCGTACTTTAAATTTCTAAAAATACTTCCTTTGCCTTGCCTTTACATATTAGAGGTAGGGAAATTTACTAAACAGCACCCTAATATATTTATGCTTGCAAAAGACTTAACACAAAGAACTAATATCAGAAATCCAAATAGACTAGTATTAGACATTATTCCTAGAACTAGTAGGTTTCAAAAGAATTGTTACGTTATGTGCATATTAATTTATAATAAAATTCCAAAAAGGATTAAAGAACTACCCTTAAATAAATTTATAGCAGCACTAAGTTACTGGTTATTGCAGAACACTTTCTATTCAATCGAAGAATTTTTAAAGTATTGTGACAAGAAAGAATAATATTACATCTGTTTGAATTATATATTCTATTTTTAATTATTATAAAGAATGTGTAAAAATGTCAACATATAAAAGTTCCTAGTTATAAGTAAAATTTGCATGCTGTTAGTGATGGCTAAATGGGCTTGAACATATTTTTATCATGTAACAACATTCGATGCACCCTATTTATTGCAAATAAAGATATTGTATTGTATTGTATTGTAAAAATTGAGAAAGGTATGTTAAGATGGTTCGAACATTTAGAGGGGATGAACCAGAGGAGATTGACGAAACAAGTATACAAAGCGATTGTGGATGGAAGAGTTGGAAGGGGATGACCTCGGCGAACGTATCACAATCAAATGGCAGACGTTCCCAAAAAATGCCAGGTTAAAAATACTCTAAAGCGACAAGCATGCATGACGAGGTTAATGAACATAGATGAAGCGAAAGTGGTGTGTCAGGATCGTAGCAGGTGGAAATCCATAGTCTCTGCCTACCCCAATGGGAAACAGGCGTGATTATATGTATGTTTGTATGTATTTACAATCTCATTATTCAATGACCAGTTCCATAATTTATTTTTTGTTTAAAAATAATTTTATTTTAATGAACATGTTATGAAGGAGGTAATAATAACAATATTGTTCAATAGCTCAGACCAAGTAATAGGTAATTAGTAAGATAACACACCATCTCAAAGTTGTGCTCACATTTTTTGATAACAGAATACAGTAGTCTGTTTTTTCTCACTTGTGTTATTTAGTAAACAGTCTTGGTGTGTCTCTTTATTCAAATAACTACTGATAAAATATAATTACTAGTTCTGCACATGTAATTAGGTTAAAAAATGTTATTTAGTCTGTACAATTTTCAACGTGATGGTTCTTAATAATAATTATTGACAAATTGCGTTAAAAAAACAAGTCAAGATTGTTTAATAATTAAGACAAGTAAGAAAAACAGAGTATACAACACAGCATTCATAACATAATTCATTACTATCTGAGACTGTACTAGTATACAATTAAAATTATAAATCGTTGACAGAGAATAAACACACAATGTGTTTTAAACAGTGAGCAGTGCAGTGTGTAAAAATATAGTCCATGAACTTTGGTGGTGGTAATAATTTTGCAACTGAAATTATGGAATAGTTTTTATGCAAAATAATAATAGTTATTATAAGTTCCTCGACTGCCTCGTTGGTCTAGTGGTTGCAAGCGCGACTGCTGAGTGTGGGGTCCTGGATTCGATTCCCGGGTCCGGCAAAGTGTTATTGGGTTTTTTCATTAGGAAATTCTCAGTAGCAGCCCGGAGTCTGGATTTGTGCCTGGTCAATGGCAATAGGCTCGCCCCCTATTACATGGGACTATAACATAACTGGCGAAATGTGGGTGTACTATTACACCTCTGCCTACCCCTTCGGATAAATACAGGCGTGATGTTATGTTATGTTATTATAAGTTACATTTCTGTATTTAAATTTTCTGCCAGATGAAAGCACATTCATTCTCATTGTTGCCATGAGAATCCTACTATAATTATGAATGCAAAAGTATGTTTGTTTGAAATAGCTGAATTGATTTGGATAAAATTTGCCACACAGATACCATGTCCTGGATTAACATATGGGATATTTTTATCAAGAGAAGCCACAGGCATCAGCTCTAGTATTACAATAAGTAATTATCACACTTTGTTGTTTGTGATTGTACTTGTTTTAATGTTATCAGCACAAAGAAACATGCTGCTGCCTATTCTTTAATCCCTTAGAATCCTTTCCACAGAAAAAAGGGAGTGGCTACCATATATTGTTTCTGGCTTAACATTTAAAAGCTGCTGACTGGCTAATCTTATTCCCATGGCATGAGCTATTATCGTTATCACATATAATAATAATAATAATGTCCTCCCGGCCGAATTTCGGTCACGGCGGCCAATCTCAACAGAGACTAGCCATCTGCGCGGGACTAATTATAGTGCACAAGTGTGTGCGCAAACACAGGTGCACTCTCTATTCCCTCACTCTCATAATCCGATGGGACGGCAATTCGACACGACCGGAGAGAGATCAGGCGCAGGACCGACGGCTTAACGTGCTCTCCGAGGCACGAAGGGGTCTCGATGTGTAACGAAACGGTCACCCATCCACAGACTGACCGCGGCTAGTGCAACTTAACCTCGCAGATCGTATAATCCACACGGTTCTTACTTAGCCACGAGCCCCTATAATATAGTCATTATGTAGCTCATGTTGACACGATAGAAGATTTAAAAACAGCAATTTTAATACACTACACTGCTTGTAATCTACTAACGGCCAAAATTAATATCCAATCTAACCACGATTTACCATACTGGAGATAGAAATTTGACATATTTTGTATGGAGCTTATGTCAAATTCCTATCTCTAGTAGGGCAAATCGTGGATAGATTGGATATTAATTTTGGCAGTTAGTATGTATATCTATTTATTATGTTAATTATTTTAAAAGCAAGCATTCAGATAATAGATAGATACAAAAGTTAAATCAAAAAAAATATTAATAATAAAATTGGCATTGGCTCTAAACACGGTGAACGTTTGTTTAATACCTATAAATATATTGCATTGATTAGTAAACAAGGTGATGTGTCAGGTCAATAATCTCCACGAAAATCTTAATTTTGGCTTTTATAAAAAAAAACCAGACCGCCAATAATATATTTCAAATGGCTTCATATGAAATGTTTCGAGTTTAGTTTTGGGTTATTATTTAATTAAAATACACTTAAAACAAGTGTTAAGTATGAAAGCGAAGTTTTAAATGTTTGTTTTGAAAGAGCTTCAACAGAAACTTTGGAATCCTTATAGGCATTAGTATTGAATTCACCTACAGGTCCTACACAGTTACCTAAATGTAGCTTTATTAAGAAGATTAAGTTTTCCTTTAAGAAGGAAATCGCCAGTGTGAAGTCCAAGTTTATTGGCAGAATTGGCGAGATTAACGAGCTATTCTTCGGGATCTCGCACATGGTAGTCTTTTGCCAAGGCTCTACAAGGAAACTTGTCAGTCATAGTTTCCACCATTTTGCAGGGATGACAACTCCCTAGCTAATACAACAAAAGAGAAAGCCGATCACTTGGGCCCTGTTTTTGCGTCGAATTCTACTCTTGATGTACAGGGACAGGGAAGCACACCTCCAACTATCCCGCGGTGTAACTGCTCTATGTCTGATGTGTGTTTTACGCTGAAAGCTGTTTGTAGATTTTCCCTGGAAATTCATAAGTCGAGCGGACCAGACGGCATTCCTGCTAATGTACTAAGGACATGCGCTCCGGAGTTAGCTTCAATTTTAACGCGCCTATTTCAGCACTTGTACTCTACCGGCGCGGCGGCGTCGTTCCGCACTCATGGAAGACAGCTTTAGTGCATAAAGGGGACTGCTCAGACCCATCTAACCACAGGCCCATTGCCATCATTTCCTTACTTTCCAAAGTAATGGAAAGTATTATCAACCGCCAGATACTAAGTTAACTGGAAGACCACCAGTTGATAAGAAACTGCCAATATGGTTTTCGTAGCGGCCGTTCAGCTGGTGACCTTGTGTATATAACACCCCGATGAGTGGAGGCGGTGGAGAGCAACGGAGAGGCCTTAGTGGTTAGTTTGTAATTTGTATATAGCGAAGGCCTTCGATCGGGTCTGGCACTAAACTCTTCTGTCAAAGCTTCCTGCATACGGACTAACGGACTCACCGAGAGATTAGTAAAAGCGTGGCTGACTGTTCTTGCTACGAATTGATGCCCATGTATGCTGGCGTTTCACAAGTCTCTGTGCTATCCCCCTCACCGAGAGATTAGCCCAAGCGTGGCTGACTGTTCTTGCTACGAATTGATGCCCATGTATGCTGGCGTTCCACAAGGCTGTGTGCTATCCCCCACTGTTTATTCTGATTACAGCACCATGTATGCGCTTTACTCAGACCAAGCTAATCTTCCGCGTTAACACGTCGTAGAGTGCCAGAAAGGACTTGTGTCTGAAATTGAGACTTCTCTGGAGCGAATCTCTGAATGAAGCAGACTAAACCTAGTCATCTTCAATCCCACTAAGACACAAGTCTGCGCGTTTACCGCTAAGAAAACCTCATTTGTAGAAGCACCTTCCTCTCTTTCTTACTACGCCTAAAATGGGAATCCTTGGCGTCGACATATTGATTACGTTCAGTTTCACAGTCACTTGGAGGGTAAAGCCAAATTGGCTTCCAAAAACTCTGGGTGCTTGATAGAGCGAGACAATAGTTCAGACCGGATTATCGCCTCAAACTTTATAAGGCACAAATCCGGCCGCACATCGAAAATTACTCTCATCTGGGCTCGAGCACCCGAGACCACTTTTTCCACTTCGGCGGCTCGAATCGTCAGTGACTATACTATTTCCAATTGGCTTGACCCTTTATCCTTGCGAAGAGACGTTGCATCTGTATGTATCCTGTATCGCATGTACAATGGGGACGACCATACCAGCCGCTGACGTCCACCATTGTACCACCTGCCATAAATCTAAATTCCATCCTCACTATCTTGATGGTTGGCGGTCAATTGTACGTTTCACACGCCATTTTTTGCCTCTTTTTTGCACGTGCGCCTGTAGATCCAACTTCCATCAGCGATTTTCTCGAACAAATACGGCATGGGAGCATTCAAGAAAAGAGCTTACGTCTTTTTAAAAGATCGGCAATGCATCGGCTGCTCTAGTTTTGCGGATGTCCATGGCGGGCGGAGATTTTCATCAGGTGACGCGCTTGCTCGTTTTCCCCCCTATGTTATAAAAAAAACTAGTTTTGCACTAACGAGAATGAAGCAATATGGTCCGAGGATTGAAAGTGTATGTTAATGGGCTATGTTTATATTATCTGTGGCTATGTGTAATTAAACTAAAATGCAAATAATTAAAACCTTCTACAAGTCCATCTTCACATTAAATCACTTCTTTTCTAGGCATCAGTACGAGAAATAGAAAAGTTGAACGCAGCGTCAGGAGGACCTGATCACATCAAAGCGAAATATGGCCTGACGAGGCTATCAGACATGTCCAAGACTGAGTTCCAGGAGATACACCTAGCAGACGAAAGACTGCTTAAGCCTGTTGGTTCATATGGCAGGAGCAGGAATCGGCATGATAGGTCAGAAAGAGATGCACGTGACGGAGAGCATAGTGACCATGAGATAATTAGCAGGAAGAAACGTGTGGCGTTGCCGTTGCAGATGGACTGGTAAGTTTATTTGTCTATTATCTTATAGTTATTACATAATTCTGCAAGCCTCTCTGGCTCACTCCTATACACCCATTGTAAGAATATGACACTTGTATACTTTTCCTAAATTCGATGATTATCATTCATAAATCAGTCGTTCCTCCACTTATTCCTCAGGGGTTCTATTGATATTTTATGAACGAAAGTCACCGAGCTCAACTGTGCGAATAACCCACTGAGGTAGGGCTTAAAAAATGTTGTGCGTATATAACTCCTCAAGACAGAAGCTTGACCTGCCCCGCGGTCTTTTCCACTTTATGCAGGGCAGTAGACTGGTATTTTGAAGAAAGTGCCAGATGGATTTGTGTGGACTTGTCCTAACTCATGGTACACATGCATCAGCCATCGTATATGCCTCCTACCAGAGGTTCTACGTGGGGATCGTACGGCCCATGGCCCTTAAAGAGGCCCCAGTGGGGGCGGACACTCTGAAGCCCCGCTATGTTGCCGCGTCGTATTGCTTTAGGCCGCACTTTTTATACATATAGTAGGCTACTGATGGTCCCTTCTTCGAGGTGGCGAGCCTCCTAGCTGGATCAATGCCCTGGAATCTGGAGGAGAGAGACCTTGCGCTGCGATCCGTCTGATCAGAACGAGGTCCGGTAGATTCTGGTGGCTATATGGGAGCTGCGACTTGCGCAACCCAGGAGGGTTGGAGGCTTGGCGGGTACGCCACGATAAGGCTCGTTATGGAGAAGTGGTTCGAGAGGCGCCATGGTGCACCTGCCTGCTGACGCAGATACTCACAAGAGGGTGCATCTAACGTTAGGCCGTACTGGGAGAAGGAACTCGCGTGCTAGCGGTGAGCCGGGACCTGTGAATAACAACGATTGGGAGAGAACATCAACTAGCATCAACGGTACATAAGGCACATACATCAATTGCTGCTGTGTATCACGTGCTTTGCTCTAAGACGAAACTCGTCCTGTACGCGCCAACTTGAAATACATATTTTAATCCATTTATAAATAGTTATTGAACACTGATTGCAGTTATGTGAGGAAAATCCTCGGTACATCCGTTTTATATCATAACAAAAGACCGATCATCATTAAATCATTATGGCGCGTCTTTATTCCTTCAAGCGCGTACAGGACGAGCTCGTTCTGTACGCGCCATATTCAATTAGGATTTTTATGAAAATGGTAAGCTGTACGCTTTTTTTAAATTAAGGTACAGCGCAGTACACACTCGTACATGCTTTTCATGGTATTTAAATAAAAATACAAAACTTGACGCGTACAGGACGTGGGACACTCGGTACTGGTAGAATAATACAGAGCCTATCCTATGCCCCTAGCACTAGGTAAACTAATCCTTCTGACTCTGAAAAGAGGCCGTAGCCAGCAGTGGGCCAGAAATGGGCTGATTATGTTATGTAAGTGGTTGATATGATAAAACCTCAGGTAGAACGCTTACGGTGCGCTAAAGTAGCAGACAGAGTAAAAACGAACTATACTTTTGCCTATTAAGTTGGTTATCTCAACCACAGCTTTATTACATTTCATTTCATTAGTCATACTCGTTTTAATAACATTATTTACCCTTGACTGCATCGCGTCAATAAACGCACAATCGAATCGTCCATACGAGATAAAATGTCGTCACCGTTCACAGTTTTAACTTTTTAGGGTTCCGTAGTCCTACAAGGAACCCTTATAGTTTCGTCATGTCCGTCCGTCTGTCCGTCTGTCCTAATCCTTTACAGCTTAATAACTTCTACAGTTACAAACATAAGTAAATGAAATTTTGTTAAAAAATAGAATAGATATAGATCTCAATATTAAAAGAATAAAAATATCATGGTTACGTATTTTAGGGGTGGCGCCCATACATGTGAAATGGGGATGAAAATGTTTTTTTCGCTGCACCCCCCGTGTGGGGTATCATTAAATAGGTCTACTAAAATGAAGGTAATGTTTCATACATCACTTTTTTATCAGGTGTACCATCTGCGAAATATAGCCTGCCAAAGTGGCTTGCAATGTGTCCCCCCCTGCCATTTCTAAACTATGCAATGTAGAAACTTATAATCTTCTACATTGATAGACCTTTGTAAAAACTCCCTTTTAAAATTATTTTGAGCATATTGTGATTATAATTTTTTGAGTTATAGAGAGAAAACTGAAAAATACTTAAAACGTCCTAGTTCAAAGTTCATTGACCTAAGAGAAAAATGATCATAGCAAATAATGCTCCTTTAGTTACTTTCTATTTGAAAAAAATCACAAAAAGTAACTTTGTGTTATGTTGACGACACACTTCTTAAATTTGGCGCCATCTAGCGGCGTCTAACAACACTCTCTGAGTCGCCAATGCTGCCGTCAAGTGCCGTCTATTGCATTTGGCACTGTATAGCGCCATCTAGCGGCTACTGACAACACTCTCTGAGTCGCCAATGCTGCCGTCTATTGCAAAAACGAAAATAGCCATGATTAATATTCGATTTGATTTGTTTGTAACACCTACTTAAGGAACCCTATAATACTGAGCATGGCCCGACATGCTCATGGCCGGTTTTTTTTTGTAGGTAACTGGACCGTATTTTTTCTTTAAATTAAAGATTATCTTTTGTTTTTAGGAAGGGTGTTGAACTCTATCGATGGTCTAGTTTTGTTTTCATTCATTCGAAGGTGTTTAATTTAGATGAAGGTATAATTACTTACTTTATTTGTTGTTATTATTTTGTAACTGTAAATAGTAGTCGCGGAAATCCGCTGGATGCGGAAAGCGCAGGGCCGGTCGTTGTGGCGACGCTTGGGGGAGGCCTATGTCCATCAGTGGACGTCTTTCGGCTGCAATGATGATGATGATGATGAAACAGTAACTACCATTATAATAAAACAAGTTTAATCGGAATTAGTTTGTCGAATCGCGAATATTTTTCCTGATGTTTCGAAAGCTTGGCAGCGTTTGTGCTCGCAGGAAGACTAAGATGACAAGCGTCTTTACAAATATTTATAAAAAAATAACTACAGTGCAATTTTTACCCGACTGCGCCAGAAGGAGGGTTATGTTTTTCGAGTGTATGTATGTATGTATGTATATTTCTTTGGCACGCTCTGTGGCCTAAACGACTTGATGGATTTGAGATTGAGAGGTGTCGTTAGATTCGTCTTAATTCTGAGAGTGACACTGGGTACATAAAAATAAAAAAAATTAATATGGCCGCTTTTTGGCGCCATATTACCCCTTCAAAAATTTTTTTTTTTCGTCAAAAACTATCGAGTGGGGTATCAAAATAAAGGGTTTTATAAATGCTTTACAAAAATATATACAACTTATATGTTTAAATGTAATTTGGAATGAAAAATGCTAAAAAACAACAAAATATTCAACGTTAAAAATGAATTTGACTTTTCAAAAAAAAACATTAATAGTATGATAAATAAAACATGACAAAATTAAAAAAAAATTAAAATAAAAAAATTAATTAACAAAAACAAAAAACCCGACTGCGTGTAAAAATAACAGAAAAGATATAAACAAGACTTATCAACACGCAGGCGGAGGCTACCTATGAACTATTATGTAATTCATGACGAAAAACATACGTAGCCTCCGACTGCGTGTTGATAAGTCTTGTTTATAGCTTTTCTGTTCACGCAGTCGGGTTTTTTGTTTTTGTTAATAAATTTTTTTATTAATTCATTAAAAACTAGCTACCTACCTTGGACGAATAAAAAAAGGTGGACGGAATTTCGCTAAACAAAAAGTGAGGCATCCATAGTAAGACGGCTCGCTTAACAGTACAGGCTGACACGCACACATTCACACCCATAGTAAGACAAAAAGCCGCGATTACGCAACAAATCACGTGTGACGCTAGTCATTGTCGTAGTGTCACAATAGTAGTTTATGAAACTGTTGCATAATAGGGGTTATTAAAACACGAGTGTGAGTTTAAAAACCGAGCCGTAGGCGAGGTTTTTAATAGTATCACACGAGTGTTTTAATACCTAATTATGTCAGTTTCATACACTATTTTATCTACACTCATACAATTTTAAATAAAATACCAAAGTCAAAATCTTGAAATCTTGGTAACATTGTCGTTGTTTTTCTTGATTTCTCTGGTAAAAGATTGTTCGTCATTTACGTTGCTGCATCCAGAAATTCAGGCGGGGTCATATTCTCCTCAGTTCAGTATCACTGCTGTAGTCATATATTTTTGCCCAGAATAAAACTTTCGACATACAAAACCATAATAATAACGTAAACAATAACAATAAATTTACAAGTAACGATGAACAAATCCAGTGGCCGTGGCGCGCGACCGCGCACG
Source organism: Asteroscopus sphinx (assembly GCA_949699075.1). NCBI lineage: Eukaryota > Metazoa > Arthropoda > Insecta > Lepidoptera > Noctuidae > Asteroscopus > Asteroscopus sphinx. Next base: position 7,687,895 of record OX453020.1, read on the forward strand.
CGCACTGGTGCGCGCCTACACAGATAATAAAATATAGTCTGGCGAAAACATTATAATCGGAACTAATTTTCTATCCTTGTCAGGATTCCGTCAATCTCTGTTTCTTCATACAAAAAATATGCCTGTAAACACTTAAATATAATTAAAAGCAATATGACAGTCAAAAGTTCTGCCAAAAACGTGATTTTAAACGATAAAAATTTTCAATGTATGACAAGTGGCGCCACCCTGAATTTTGTGTACTCATTGGTGCCAAACTGTACGACTGCTAAAAAAAAGGTTTGAAAACTCCTTGGTTAGGTCGAAGTGGCATTAAAAACTCCTTAATTGGGCTGAAGTGTGCGGTTATGGAAAAAAAATTAAATTACCGCATTGTTTTGTTCAGCAAACTGTATCGTAATGAAACTTTTTAAATTCGTTACAGGTGCATGTGCGTAAAGTATGTCATTATGACATTACTTTCGAGTTCATAATTCGAATTTTACGATACGAGTGTAGATAAATAAAATAACAATATATATATCTGGTGTGTTAAAATGATGTCGAAATTATAGTGAGTGGGTTTAGGAAAAAACGAAGTGCTTCAATCTTTTCTTAGCGAGATTGTGTCCGCCATTTTTATTCGTCTGAGCTGCCTACCATGTTATTATTTTTTATTTTTGAGTAGCTGGGCTGGAGGAGTGGATGACACCCTGTGGTAAAAAATAGCAGATTTAAGATACCTAAGTAAGCTGCTCTTCGAATGATACTTTCCATCAAGCTGAAATAAAGTAGCTTTCACAGAAGGACAGTTAGCTTAAAAAAAAGCGGGTTCATCCCGATCGCATGCCACCCTGTGGTAAAAAATAGCAGATTTATGTTACCTAAGTAAGCTGCTCTTCGCATGATACTTTCTATCAAGCTGTAATAAAGTAGCTTTCACATAAGTACAGTTAGCTTAAAAAAAGCGGGTTTATCCCGATCGCATGCCCCGTACACAGACAGTAAAAATATCTGTGGCCCCATCCTATAGAATGCAGAGTGTTCGTCCAAAATTAATAGATCTGAAAAACTAAGAAAATTCAACTATAGATAATTCAATAACACAAGGGGTGTTTCTGACAAGAGTTTTATACCACTGAGATAAAGTTTATTATTGGTTGCTATTTCATTGATGCTGCTTTGGGCTCCAAGAATAATCTTGGCGAAAGTTCTTTGCCAAAACTAGTAAAGTACCAAGCTGGAAAATAAAAAAAATTGCGGTTGGAAATCCCTGCCAAGCTGGCTGTGGCAAGATTGGGAAAACATCAAAAGGCTGGTTAGGTATGTCTCAAAGCCTAAAATTACTTACTTTATTGGTTTATCTAATTTAGACCAGGGTTGATAATCAAGTAATTTATTCAGTTAAAATCACTGATTTAAATCACAATTGTATTTTTGCCATAAAAATCATAATGTGACGGGACCAGAAAAGAAAAATACTTATTAAAATTATGCAGTTTTAATTTTTTACTGAATGCTGAATAAATGGCAATAACGAACTACAAATAAAGTACCTAATTAAAAAAATCTAGTTAGAAAATGCTTGAATTTATTTTTTGGAACTGGTTATTGACTTATAGCACAGAATATAATAATAGTTGCTTATAGAACAATAAAGAGTCTTAGTAGCTCTTCTTTAGGTAGGTACCTACCTTTATTTTTCTGTTGAAAACTTGACTTGGTCATTTTTATCATAAATATAAAAAGATTCTTTGTCAGAAGATTATCATTTATGAAAACCACTCAAAAATAATAACATGCTACCTTTTTTTTCTTTGGAACCACATTTATTTGGACAATATTTGGAATATTATTAGCCACGAGTAAGTTAATAATAAAAAAAACTAGTTAAAATCCTTCAAAGACAAATAAAAACTGTCTTAAATAAAAAAAACCTGATTTAGGCAAACTGTTTTTAATGTTGTTGAATTTTTGGACTCTAATGTTGTATGACGTCAGTAATGAGTAGATAGATACGTCATCATCATTATGTCATTACTTTTGTTGTACCGAATAATATCATCATTATCAGCCCTTTACTGTCCCACTTCTGGGCACGAGCCTCTTCTCAGAATGAGAAGGCTAAGGCCTTAGTCCACCATGCTGGCCTAGTGCGGGTTGGCGGACTACACACACCATCGAGAACTGTATGGAGCACTCTCAGGTGTACAGGTTTCCTCACGATGTTTTCCTTCGCCTTTAAAGCAAGTGATAATCAAATTCTGATCCGCACATGAATTTGAAAAGTCGGTGGTGCGGGCCGGGTGCGAACTCACACCCTCATGCATGGAAGTCAAGCGCTCAATCGCTAGGCTAGCTTCGACTAATATGAAAATCATTAGTTGTATAATATTCAATCAACGTACCTACCTATTACTTCATCATCATTTCAGCCGAACAATGTCCAGCAGACAAAGGCCTACATCAAAGGGGGAGGGGGTATGCCATAATTGCCACGCTTGGCAGGCGGGTTGGCGATCGCAATTGGTTGTTTAAATATTCAGAGAACGCTGCTGCCCATCCTCTGGTGAATCCTTTAGTCGCCTTTTACGACACCCATGAGAAGAGAGCAGGTGGTGCAATTCTTTACGTCCGGCACTACACGGAACCTATTACCTATTATTTACACGAAAGGAAATTCTCAATTTATGTTTTGTTAGGTAATTTAAATTTTTGTCAAATTTATCTTGATCCATTTTATTTACCACGTTTTTATCTTTCTTTCCTGTCTGTTTGTCTGTTGGTACTTTGCAATCAATTTTAAACTAACTTCCCGATGCGTTAAAGACTTGAAACTTTAATAAATCAAAATCTTAAAAATCATAATCTTTAATCTTTTTTTTTTAATCATAGCTCAGGACTAGATGACAATGCAATATAAACTCAGTAGATATATTAAAAATGAACTTTTTCATTAAATTATTCTAAACGAGTTCCTCTATCGTCGGTCAAAGATCTTGTGAAGAATAATATCTCGTTTTCTACTGTCATCCATTTATTCAAGAAATCTCAAATGCCAAGTATTTTAGGATTTACTGACGATATCAATTATTTTATGCTTGAAACTGACATAAATAAAACACTGGTAGATATTACTGAATGGCTTAAAGTTACATTATTATCAATTTAAATAAAACGAATATCATGGTATTCAAAAACAGAACCACCTATTCTACACCGCTTAATGAAAACTACTTAAGAAATGCGGTGAAAGAAGTAGAAATCACAAAATTTCTAGGCTTAAAAATCAAAGCGTTTATTTAACTTTTCTAGCATTCGCTATAGGTTAGGGGCAACGAAACCGCTGATGAACTGGCTAGACATGGTGCTGAAAGTTCCACTGTGGGCCCGGAGCCAATCTGTGGCATTCCTAAATACACCAGTACAGCCTACCTTAAAAACTGGGGAACTGACCAAAGTATTAGCCTTTGGGAAAAATCCCCAGGCCAAAAACACTCGAAAGCGCTACTTGTGGGCTTCAAAAAAAGGTTTACGAAAGAAGCGCTTTCGTTGAACAAGAATCAGATAAGAATCCTGACAAGAACCCTTACTGGGCACTGCAAGCTGAACAAACACCTTCACAGGATGGGCCTCAGTGATACCACAGTTTGCAGGTTTTGTCGCGAAAAGGATGAGACGCCCATCCATATCCTATGCGAATGTGATGCAGTGCACCACATCAGAAGCCAGTATCTTGGAGGCCACGTCATCTCAACGCAGGAGATCAAATCCTCCCCCCCGAGGTCACAGTCGACTTCATGATTGACTTGCAGCTTGGGGAAGTGCTGTAATGCTGCAAGAGGCGTCACAATAGATCTTATCAGGTCGCAGTGGTTTAGGGGCGTTCAAGACCTCTTTCCTCAAAATAAATAAATAAATTCGCTATAGGTACTATACTGCATCCAGCAAAAAAAATCGCGTTAATCGAGAGATTCTACAGATTTTTAACCTACCTATACAAGCGGTTGATCTGTAAACGTGCCATATTTCTAGAGAAAATGATAAATAATGTGCTAAGTCATCAAAAATACTAAAAAAAAAATTACGATTAACGCGCGAAACACGGAGGGAATTTGTTTGTTTACAAATAGGTATTTAAATATTTAAAAAAAATTGATGTTGATTTTTTTATTAATTCTTGTTTCTTGTTTAGTATCAGTGGTATAGTCATCTCCTTAAATATGGCACGAATACAGATCAACACGCTGTATAAATTTTGCTATTCTACTATTACTATACTCATATAGCCAACTAGTTTTAAATTATATGTACGCCCGTGCCATTATTATCATGTAGGTACACCAGAAGGCCAATTCTCGTAATTAAATACGTTAAAAATATACCTAGGTAGTTCCAAACTAATCTCAACGCTAGTTTCACAACTAAAATAATAATAAGCAGCAGTGATAGCCTAGCGGTTGAACGCTTGCCTTCCATGCAGGATGGTGTGAGTTCGATCTTGGCCGGCACCTCTGACTTTTCGAATTCATGTGCGGATTTATATTCGATTATCACTTGCTATAACGGCGAAGGAAAACATCGTGAGGAAACCTGCACAACTGAGAGTGCTCCATACAGTTCTCAATGGTGTGTGTAGTCCGCCAACACGCACTAGGCCAGCGTGGGGGACTAAGGCCTTAGCCATCTCATACTGAGAAGAGGCCCGTGCCCAGCAGTGGGACAGTAATGGGCTGGTTATGTTATATGTATAGTCTTCGGATAAAATACTGTGTAGTGATCATTTTGATGCTAAGACCTAATTTCTAATGTATGAGGCTGTACTTTAATAAATAAATAAATACGACCTACTATTTTGCTATTTTGGTCATACAACCTAATATCAAATTCTATGGATCCCTGGCTAAATCGAAACGTTAGATCCTTGTTAATTATTAGAGAAAATAAAAAACTGCGAAATGCCGTGGTTTCTGTATACAGAAACCACGGCATTTCGCAGTTTTAGCGATTTTGTTAGTAGATTTAGCTTGGCCACAGATTAGATAATAGTTACAACCCTGGCGCACTTTGGTGGAGCAACGCAAAGCTCAGAACGGCCATATATTCTCGACCTTATAAAAACAATTCAAAATCATACAATTTAAATTAAAAATTAAATTATTATTTATTAGACAACAAGGAACAATTTAGGTTAGTCAAAAGCAGTCAAAAGGGTTCACAGGCATATGAAAAAAAAAATGTAAATACTCCAAAGACTGGTTCAAATAAAACATAATAGGTAATTACAGTACTTTACTAAAAAAAAAAAATTCTGTCTGTCAAACTGCGTGGCAACTAAGGTTAAACAAGAACTTGTTTATAACCGGTCTTCGTTACTACTATTATTTGTTCTATCGTAGTAGTAGGTATCCATTTTAATATAATATTTTTGTGTGGTCAGTTCACCATATAATTTGTTGATCACTTTGGCATTGAAGGGTGATGTAGGTAACATTAAGGTTTTTAGTAAATTTAAGTAGGTCAACGAGATTTCTGAGTTTTTAAGTCATGATATGGAGAGGTTTTTGTATAACTGAGGGACTTGATCTTCTTCTAGCTTCTTCTCTGGTTATACAACCTTTTACCCAAAATGCCAGTAAATTATTCGAGTAATCTGCCGTTTAATCAGAGAATTAACATTGATAAACACCGGCTTAAAGCAAGCAAACACACAACAGTAGAAGTAATAAGAAAATTTATCTATGTACCTATATTGTTACCTACCGGTGCTGAGGACCCTTTTCTTGACCTTGTTAAAAGATAGATAGATAAAACGTTTATTTAGTACAAAAACAAGACACAGAACATACAAGTAAAAGTGTTAACATATATTTCGTTGTGAAAATACAATAAGAAAGTGTGATATGTGTCAAAAAGTTGAGGATACTATTAGTCTCTTCTACTTAGTTTGTAATCTGAAATAATAGTACATTACTGTCGAGGCCTGAAATGAAGCAATTTACGGCCGGTACTTCCCAAGTGATTTTGAAAGGACGAGGCGCAAGCCGAGTCCTTTTTAACTAAACGAGGCCGTTAATTGCTATTTCGGCCGAGACTTGTATAGTACTTTTTTCTTATTTGCGAGGAAACAAAACACAAATTAATTCAACAGTATCTCATTTTCATTCACGCCAATTCTCCCGCGCGCGGATCTTGTTCTAATTTCAAAGTTTAAAAAAAAATGCGCATTAAGCCTATATAATGATAAATATTTTGTACCTAAAAACACCTAATTTATGTAAGAGTATGTATGTACTTAAAAACCTCGGTAGCATAATTTAAAAAATAAAAAGTGTCCAGCAATTTCTATTATTGTCCTGTTGGATATTACCGGCCTGTTATTTCGTTGCGTACGGAAAAGAGCCGATGGTTGTATTCTTTTTTTTGAATAATGAACCAATTTCCGAGCAAGTGGGAGAAAAGATTTATTATAATTGTTATATCCATTGTCTAGTACCCATAGCACAAGCTCTGCTTAGTTTGGGACTAGCTGGTGCTGTGTAAAAATGTCCCAAAGATATTTATTTATATTTTTTTTATATCGGGAATATATGACGGTCAAACGCAAGCCCATAAATAAATATATATACAGTGTGAGTCTTGTACATATTGGACCTAATACAACATTCGATAAATTATTGTATGGTAGTTCATATTGTAAAACAAAAAGAATTAGATCTCATAGATTAAAACTATGTTTTTTAGCCTATTAAGTTATTTATTTTAACTATATATTTATTTTGACTTTTATAATGTATGTGTAAATTTGCATGCCGTAAGGTTGAATATGGTGATACTAAATGTAATATTTATTTTTAACATCAAAATAGGTACCCAAAAAAAAAAACCTATTTCGCAAATAAATTGATTTGATTTGATTTTTGATTTGATTTATTTATTAGATTTATTTATTTGTTAAACTTGGACTAGATTACATCGAAGGATTTTAGCACATGATACTTGAATTTTTTTAGCCTATGATAGATAATAATATAATCCATCGCCCACGAATACGGTTCAAGAACCAGTTTGACTCAAATGGCCAAACTGTTGTTATTAACGTTCATAAAGTAACATTGAAAAATATTATGCAATCTCTACGTAGGTGAAGGCACAGAACAGAAAATAGTGCTACGTAGTTAAGGTACAAAAACCTTACAAACATGTTTTCTTAATAACTGACTGATAATAACACCAAAACTTAAGACTTGATAAGGCATAAAAAGATTAACAAGTCAATTATTCAGCTATGGGCCCTCTCGTATGCCGTAGTTTCAGTCAATCAATCAATCAATCAACTCAGCCTATCGCAGTCCACTGCTGGACATAGGCCTCTCCCAAGTTGCGCCACAACGCTCGGTCCTCTGCCTTCCGCATCCAGTCCCCCCCAGCCACGTTCTTTAGGTCGTCGGTCCACCTGGCAGGCCCTACGCTGCGTTTGCCGATTCGCTGTCTCCACTCAAGGACTCGTCTGCTCCAACGGCCATCGGTCCTTCGACAGACATGGCCAGCCCACTGCCACTTCAGCTTACTGATCCTACAAGCTATGTCGGTCACTCCGGTTCTTCACCGGATAATCTCGTTACGGATTTTATCCTTCAAAGAAACTCCAAGCATAGCTCGCTCCATAGCTCGCTGAGCGACTTTGAATTTGTGGACTAGCCCAACTGTCAGTGTCCACGTCTCGGCACCGTAAGTCATGACTGGCAGGACGCACTGGTTGAAGACCTTTGTCTTCAAACTTTGCGGTATAGGCGACGAGAAGACTCGGCGAAGTTTGCCAAATGTAGTTTCAGTACGTTAGTACTATTCACAGAAATAGATAGAATGGAAAAGTGGGCGGGGAGCGCGTGCCAACAGTCTGCACCATAGTGCAGGGCAATTTAAAACATTTCTCAGTACGCCTTGACTTGTTTCTGTAAATACTGTAACAAAAACCCACAAAAATGCATTATTGAGCTGTTTCTAATTGTAGAACAAAAGCTGTAAAGTAAAATTGATTTAATTTTTAACCGACGAAAAAAAGGAGGAGGTTCTCAATTCGACGCGTATATATATATATTTTTTTTTTTTTTTTTTTTTATGTATGACCACGCATAACTTTTTACAGAGTGGCCCGATTTTGATGATTCTTTTTTTAATTTTTAATGGATAGGGTATATCTCGAAGTTGGTCCCATTTAAATTTCAAAATCAAAATCCACCCCTAAGGGTGGGAAAACAGGGGATGAGTGCTTGTTAACCCACTGAATTCTTACATGTTAACCGATTCTGTTGAAACTTGGCACACATAAATATAGTTCTAGACACTACGACGTAATGGAGACCTGGAGTTAGATTTTGACCACAAAAAAAGTTAAAATAAAACTTTTTAACAAAAAATTGAACCGACGAAAACAGTAATTGAAAAGCGAAAAATAACTAATTATGAGTCGGTGCCAAACGAACTTTTAACAAGCAAAGTGCGTGTAAGTTGCAAGTGGCCGAGCGGAGAACGCATTTTTGGAAAGTAATTGTTTATCGTTGAAAATTTCACGTTGTATTTGATGTGACGTTGTTTTTATTATTTATTTAAAGTAATTTAATGATCTTCGTTGATTGGTTGTTTGGCGCCGACTCATAATTCGTTATTTTTCGCTTTTCAATTACTGTTTTCGTCGGTTCAATTTTTTGTTAAAAAGTTTTATTAAAAATTAATGACAAAAAAACGCATGATCCGCAAGTAAAATTATGATTACAACCGTACTATCTATCTATTTCTGTGGTACTATTAGATATTCTGTGGTTCCAGACACGATAAAAATTCCACTATGACTCGTTTAGATCTGCGTTCCGGCCGACTGCAGGATGACAACGGGAAGGCAACATAATCTCCAATGACACGCGATGACCGTTTGACCATTGTGGTTATCCAATCAAATTGATAGGTAGATTTACTAATTATGTGGCCCTTCTGCCTACGGCGCGATGTAAACATCAACTACCGTTTGCGCCCTTATTTCGGTGGCATAAAGTTGCTTTTGACTAGTCAAGCCTCAAGGTTCAACAAGTTGTAACTAAATAAACTGAAGGCCGAAAAGGGCTTAGGCGCTTTTTGGTTTTGGGTGTACATTAATATAGGATAAACTGTACACCCAATACCAAAAAGTGTCATAATTAATCTAATATTTGTATATAAGTAAATGATTGTTCTTGTCATAAGAAGCAGGTCTCTAAACGTTTACTCTCTTAGATCTTAGGTGCCCTGATGGCAACCGCGTATACTAGAAGCCAACCATAACATACTAAACTGATGGTTAAAGTAATAATAATAGTAATGTTTCATCTTTTTTTTACATGTTTCAGGAGGACCAACGGTGTGATAGGTCCTGTGAAAGACCAGGGTCTTTGTGGAGCTTGCTGGGCGTTCAGCACCGTTGGCACCATTGAGGCTATGTCAGCTATCAAAACTGGCAAGCTCGACTCACTTAGTGTGCAGGTAATGTACGCTAATGTTATTACAACTTTTTATTTAACTTCACTTGTTAGTTTGTTAGTATGTTAGGGACAAATCTTGCAAGTATCTTTGAACCAGTTTCTATTATCAGAATTGGCTAAAATTTGCTCCGTATATGTAAATAATAATCCAAGTTATGTACTTTACCCAAAATCATATGCAAATAAATGATTTCTATTCTATTCTATTCTAAAATTGTAATTGATGGGCTCGTGACGAAGTAGTAGCAACCGTACAGATTGTAGGATCTGCGAGGTCGCAGATTGTAAGATCGTGCATTGGCCTACTTCATTTGAATTTAATTGTGGTGTAAGGTATTGATTTTTTCATGTAGGAAGATTAATTTACCGTTAATAGGTCTATTAAAAGATAAATAATCATCATACTTTGAAAAAATATAATAACTTACACCACTATTGATTTTGAATGAGGAAGGCACTGGGTACTGGGTGTGCCTCTGACTGTAGTAAATAAACAATTTTTCTTTCTTTCTTTCTAATTGCCTATATGAAATGCACGCTACTGGTCCGTGGATAGGAGGTCACCATACACCGAGACCCCTCCGTGCCTCGGAGAGCACGTTAAGCTGTCGATCCCGGTTGACATACGAGTATCTATGGCAGTCGTTACGGGTAGTCAGAAGCCTGAAAGTCTGACAACTGGTCTAACTTCCGAATGTTGATATTACCCAGTAACTGAGTTGCGGGGGTCTGATGGCAGTCGCTCCGTGTAAAATACTGATGTTCAGCCGCATCTGATTCGACTGGAAGCCGACCCCAACATAGTTGTAAAAAGGCGAGGAGGATGATATGTAAAATTGTAAACCCGATACGGTGCTTAGGAGTTGATCTGATAATGGAGACGGAAAGTAGATAACAGAACTCCTCAATTAATAAAAGTAAATTGATGGTGTGTGTATGATGCGGGAAGCGCAGAACCGGTCGCTGTGGTGATGCTTGAGGTAGGCCCTTGCCCAGCAGTGGACGTCTTTTGGCTGAAATGATGATGGTATTTGGGCTCATTTTAATCAGGTCGAATCGTTGTATTGTAAAAGCTTATTCAACAAAAAGAATCCCTTATTTGAATATGTTTCTAATGGTGCCGATTCTGTTGTTGACGAAGCCTATTTATGTCGCTTCGTAACAAAAACATAAGAAAAGGATCTTCTTAGCGAGTCGATGGCAAATTTTGTTGGCCCAGTATTCCGCAACGCGCACTGCTTTGTGGTTGGCGGTCATTAGCTCCTCACGCGTGCAGGTGACTGGGCACGCGGTACAAGATAGAAGATGAGCCATTGTTTGAGGAGTGACGCCGCACTCACACTAGACATCTAAACCGTCCGTGAACCCCTCATTTTTAGGGTTCCGAAGTCCTACAAGGAACCCTTATAGTTTCGTCATGTCCGTCCGTCTGTCCGTCTGTCCGTCTGTCCTAATCCTTTACAGCTTAATAACTTCTACAGTTATAAACATAAGTAAATGAAATTTTGTTAAAAAATAGTCTGCATATAGATCTCAATTTTAAAAGAATAAAAAAATAGTTTTTACGTTCTTTAGGGGTGGCGCCCATACATGTGAAATGGGGAAAAAATAATTTTTTTCACTGCACCCCATCGTGTGGGGTATCATTGAATAGGTCTACTAAAATAAAGGTAATGTTTTATACACCACTTTTTTATCAGGTGTACCATCTGCGAAATATAGCCCGCCAAAGTGGCTTGCAATGTGTCCCCCCCCTGCCATTTCTAAACTATGCAACGTAGAAACTTATAATCTTCCACATTGATAGACCTTTGTGAAAACTCTCTTTTAAAATTATTTCGAGTATAATGTGATTATAATTTTTTGAGTTATAGACAGAAAACCGAAAAATACTTAAAACGTCCTAGTTCAAAGGTCATTGACCTTAGAGAAAAATTATCACGGCAAATAATGCTCCTTTAGCTACTTTCTATTTGAAAAAATCACAAAAAGTAACTTTGACATCAATCAGACTTCTTAAATTTGGCTTCTTGAATTTATCGCTAGATGGCGCTACTAACAACACGCTCTGAGTCGCGAATGCTGCCGATTATTGCAAAAACTAAAATAGCCATGATTAATATTCGATTTGATTCGTTTGTACACCTACTTAAGGAACCCTATAATACTGAGCATGGCCCGACATGCTCTTGGCCGGTTTTTGGAGATTATCTTTGCTTCTGCCAACTTGGGTCCGAAGTCTATTTAAGGATTTCCAAGTTGACCACGGGAGAACATGCCCAGGTGGTAGGGTTTCCGATGGTTTTACAAAGAAAACAGGGGGTTCAGACGTTTGTCACCAGAGATTCTTTTGAAGCATTGGTATCAGCCGGAACCACGCACCTGAAAAAGTTTTTACGACTTTTAAGCCTTTGAGGCACTGTGCTGTAGTTGTGCATTGGGTGACAAGAAAAGGATAGAAGATATTTAGTCGTGTCAAATTAGTCCATTTCATTGACTTGATTGTTGTAACTTGAATTAAGAGCCCCCGTAGACTACAGACTATGGCCGATATAATTTTTGTATGGGAAATCGTGTCTGCCGGTGTGCGCACTCCCGTATGTCCCCGTACTGATTAAGAACCCGACTAAACTATTGACCGATTAAATCTGTGGTCTGCGGGTGGGGGGAGGGGTAATGTGTTTCTAATGGTGCTGTTCTGTCGTTGAGATATAAACCAATTTAATCTCACTATATCACTTTCTAATAAAACAACATTAGAAAAGGATAGAAGATATATCAGTTCTGTCAAATTAATCCACTTGCTGTTTTGTCCATCATTCAAACTCTTCTTTTTTGAAAACAATTGTGTTTTTAAGCAATATTTCTTTATTATTTTGTTTAAAGCATACCTCTTTCACAATAGTTTGTGTGAATAATACATATAAAAGTAAATTCTTCGCAATTATTGAATTGCGTTATATGTAGTTCCACTACATAAAAGCAGCCAGTCGACATTTTATTGGCTAAGAAAATGTATGATCAATGACCAGCTGCCCAATTTAAACCAGGAAGCAATTTATTATCTTGTAACGGCATGTGGATCGACACCTCGTGAGCGTTATTTCTTTCATGTTAATAAACTGCTATATTTTATGCGTCCTTGTGAGATTTTAATCATCATCATCATCATCATTTCAGCCGAAAGACGTCCACTGCTGGACGTAGGCCTCCCCCAAGCATCGCCACTACGAACGGTCCTGCACTTTCCGCATCCAGCGGATTCCCGCGACCTTCATCGGGTCGTCGGTCCACCTTGTGGCCTACTCACGCTGCACCTTCCAGTACGCGGTTGCCACTCCAGAACTTTATAGCCCCATTATCCATCCGTTCTGTGAGCTATATGCTCCTTCCACTGCCACTTAAGTTTGGCTACTCTTCGGGCTATGTCGGTTACCTTCGTTCTCCTGCGAATCTCCTGATTTCTGATTCGATCACGCAGGGATACTCCGAGCATAGCCCTCTTCATTGCCCTTTGAGTGACTTTGAGCCTTCTTATCAGGCCCTTTGTAAGCGACCATGTTTTAGTGCCGTCAGTTATCACTGGCATCACATACTATAGTGACTTTCGTCTTGAGACACTGCGGTATTTTGATTGGGATTATATTGAGATTTGAATATAAAAATAATAATATAGCCTACTTTTAAACCAGTTGATGACAGCGGCTTCGTTTATGACTTATGAGTTTATGAGGTATATCTATAATAATTATTTTCCTATGTTCGTACACACGGCTACACATCAAGCTGTACAAAACCAGTATAGGCTGACCTCGCCTTGTAAGGAAAACCTATACAATGCGAGGTCAGCTTATACTGGAAATGTACAGCTTGATGTGTAGCCGTGTGTACGTACGTATTTTTATGTACTTTTTAAACTTCAAGAAGTATACTGAGATTTGTTCCTACACGGTCGCTGCATTTAGTGAAAGTGCAGTGGATGCTGCATTCTAGTAGACATTTTTAGTAGGACTGCGAGTTCCGCGGGTCCGATCAAATGCCAGGGTGGGCTACATCAGGCCCGCCGGCCGCGCGTTGCTCATTTTTTTCTATACGAGTCTGTTTTATCTCACTGCAGGGCAAAGTCCTCCCTTCCTTTCTTCCTTTGCGTTGCCCATACATGGTTTAAATCCACAGAGATAAAATGTTTGAAATAATAATTAAGTAATAATAACTTTTTATTTACATTTCCACCAATCTTTTCAGGAAGTTATTGACTGTGCTGGTCTAGGCAACAGCGGGTGCGCAGGCGGCGATATCTGCCTTCTTTTAGACTGGCTGACTATGACCGATACACCTGTGCAGAAAGAGACAGAATACCCTCTTCGTCTCGCTGATGGTGTTTGTAAAGCTAAGAAGAACAGTACAGGAGTTAAAGTGAAGACCTTTACTTGTGACGAGTGAGTTTAAGCCTTACTTAGCGTATAGAGCTTAAATTCTATTCCATTTTGTGGTTTGGACTGAATGTCATTCCTTTGCTTATCTGTGGTAAATGAGTTTGAATTTTGATAATCACCTTCGTAAGGTTGGAAGGCGTCTAAAGACGTTATAAAGACAAGGTCTTGAGCGAAGTAAATTGTTTAAAAGTTTTAAGTCGTTTAATGTTGAAATTCATCTGCAGTGTCGGGAGGTCTTCTGACCTTGTGATTACTATGGTGATATGATATGATCGACACGCCTATTGAGAAAGAGACAGAATATCTGCTCCGTCTCACGGTGTGTGAAACTTAGAAGAACAGTACAGAAGTTAAAGAGAAAACTTATTTGTGACGAGTTAGTTCGAAGTCTATTACTTAGGTAGCATGGTTGAAAATGTTGAGATTCGAGTGATACAATTATGGGGTGAGGTATGAAAGATTGTTTGTGATCTTCGTGTTTGATTAAATGTGTTTGAATTATATCGTCATTTACATAAGCCTGTAAGTCGTCTGAAGTCATGACAAGAACAAATTGAAGTAGGTTTGTACTCTATAGCGCAATGTTTAGAGTTGAAAATCGTCTGCAGTCTTTGTAAGTCCTTTGTCCATTAGATTGGCTAGCACGCATGTGCAAAAAGAAACAGAACACCCTCTCCGTCACACTAATGTTACGTGACGAGTGTGTTTGAACCCTACTACTTAATTAGTAAGCTTGAAATTAGAGATACCTACAATTTCATGGTGAAGATGATACTGTTTTTGATCTTCTTGTCTGATTGAGAGTAAATTCTATTTCTATCTAAATAAAGTTGCAAGTCATTTAAATTCATGATATCTATGTTTCGAGTCAATTATGTTTCTACTTTTGTTTCTACTTTTTCCGGGAAATTCACTAGTAGCACATAAAGTGGTAAAGGCTTCTGTCTATTGCAATCTTGAAGTTGAAGAAGTATCGATTTCCAGTTAATTTTAAATAAAAGAGTTTCTTTATTCCTCGCGGCCTCTTCGTCACTACATGAGTTTTCTATGGAAACTTACCCACTATATTATATCTATACCTTTTCAGTTTCGTGGGTGCTGAGGAGCAGATCCTGACGGCAATAGCGACGCATGGGCCGGTCACGGTGGCTGTCAACGCTCTGACGTGGCAAAATTACCTCGGAGGAGTCATACAGTTCCATTGCAGGTATGGCGAATCAATAAATACATCAGGCTTTCGTACTGTACTGCTTCTTTTATGTCGGCACTATTATATCTGTGCTAACTTCACCGATTGCTCACTTCAGAGGGCCTAGTGCGGTTATGACACTAACCCATACTGCTATCTGCTATCAAATTCGACGACTTTTATTCGTAAATCGGTGGCGCCCCTGGCGGATTCGAGGATGAACTACTGCTTACGAATGAAAGTGACGAATTCAATGGAAGTAAACTCACACTATCCCTCAGGTAGGCAGCGTTATAATTTTCGTTAGTGATAGACATGCCTGAAAAAATTAAATAGGACATGTTACCAGTTCACAGTCGATTTTTTTTAACAAAACGAAAAGGCAGTTAAGTTAATTTAATATTTTCTGTTTATAGTTGGTTTAATATTGCTTGAGTCTTGAAACAGAAGCCAATTCGTACAAATAATGTCAGAATACGTAAAAAAATATAGTATTTGACATCTGTCACAGGACTCCAGCAATATTGTACGAACTATAGTTAAGCTCCGTGTTCCGTGTGGTGCCGGACGTAAAGAATTGCACCACCCTCTCTCTTCTCATGGGTGTCGTAAAAGGCGACTAAGGGATTCACCAGTGGATGGGCAGCAGCGTTCTCTGAGTATTTAACCAACCAACTGCGATCGCCCACCCGCTTGCAATGTGTGGCGATTATTGCATATCCCCCCTCCCTTTTGGGGAGGCCTTTGTCCAGCAGTGGACGTTTTTCGGCTGAAATGATGATGATGATGATAGTTAAGCTGGCAAAATATAGGACAGGTATAAGTCTGATCAATAAAATTGTTAGTCAGTTCACGTTGCCGAATGTTCGGTTCATGAACCGAATGTTTTATTTATTTATTTAAAGTTAGAGTCTGACCACGCTAACTCTGCATAAGAAAATGGGAACGCCGTAAACAATAACTATCAAAATCTCTGTGATGATCTTATTGTTCCAATGCAAAGTTTCCTTTGTCAGACTTACAGGCCAGTAAAGTTAACTAACAACAATAAAACCAGCCCATTACTGTCCCACTGTTGGGCACGGGCCTCTTCTCAGTACGAGAAGGCTAAGATGGCCTTAGTCCACCACGCTGGCCTAGTGCGGGTTGGCGGACTACACACACCATTGAGTACTGTATGAAGCACTCTCAGGTGTGCAGGTTTCCTCAAGATGTTTTCCTTCACCGTTAATGCAAGTGATAATCGAATATAAATCTGCACAGGAATTCGAAAAGTCAGGGGTGTGGGCCGGGATCGAACTCACACCCTCCTGCATGGAAAGCAAGCGTTCAACCACTAGGCTATCACTGCTTACAGTTAACTATGCATTGGAATAATAAGATCATTACAGAGATTTTGATAACGCTAACTCTGCATAATTCTTAATTGAAGGGGTACTACAGCGTCACCGAATATGTAAATGACAAATTATGATATGAAATGTTAGAAATACACTTGATTTGGATTTATTAACTATGTGACATTGTATAATTGTCATTTTTTGTACTGAACTTGGACATAGTAATGTGATATTGTATAATTGACATTTTTTTTTTCTTCCTATTTTGACTTTTGTAATGTATGTGTAAATTTGCATGCCGTAACGTTGAATATGGTGATACTAAATGTAATTTTTATTTTTAACATCAAATGTAATTTTACCCATATTTCGCAAATAAATTGATTTGATTTGATTTGATTCTTAAGCAGAGTTACGGCCAAAATTAATATCCAATCTATCCATGATTTGCCCTACTAGAGATAGAAATTTGACATAAGCCCCATACAAAATATGTCAAATTTCTATCCCTAGTAGGGTAAATCGTGGATAGATAGGATATTAATTTTGGCCGTTAGTGTGGCCAGACTGAAGATTTATAGTCAAACAAAGATCTTTAGTATGGAGAAAATAATTAATCCTGTGCCATTAACAAATCTTCACAGGTAGGAACACAGAAATAGATAGAATGGAAAAGTGGGCAGGGCGCGCGTGCCAACACTCTGCACACACACTAGTGCAGGGCATTTCAAAGCCTTTCTCAGTACGCCTTATGACTTGTTTCTGTAAATACTGTAACAAAAACCCGCAAAAATGCCTTATTGTGCTGTTTCTAACTGCAGAAACAAAAGCTGTAAAGTACATTTGATTAAAGTTAATTTTAAAAAAAATAATGACGTCAATATGGGAGGCGTAGTTTGTTCGAAAAGTTGCCACGCATGAATCGCAAGTAAAATTGTGATTACAACCATTCTACTCTATTTCTGTGGTTCGGCCCATGAACCGAATACCGAAGTTCGGTAAAAGCAGCCGAATTTCGTTATTACCGAATTGGGGTGCATTAAAAGATCCTCCACGAGTGACGATATTTAATTGATCGTCCGGCGCACCCTGGGCAGTCAGCCCCGCTACCAACCTGCTGACTGGCTTTTCCCCACGGCATGAGCTATTACCATTATGTAGCTCATGTCGACACGATAGAACACTGGTTCCCAAACTTATTTTGTCTACTCGAAAGTCGAGCGTTCAGTCGGTGTCTAAGAGTCCTAGCTAGATGAAATTACAAATCGCCACAGGGAGGCATTATCGCCCACTTTGGGAATGGCTGCGATATAAGACCGAATGTGGAACGAACTTCGATTTATCTCTTAATATTCGTACTGTATCTTTCATCAAGTATAACTTTCTTTTTTATTACAGTGGCGCCGCAGCAGAGCTAAACCACGCAGTCCAGTTAGTCGGCTATGATTTATCAGCCGACGTACCATTCTACATAGCCAAGAACTCCTGGGGTAAAGACTTTGGTAATGCTGGCTACGTCAACCTGGCTATTGGCACCAATATCTGCGGGTTGGCGAACGAAGTGGCGACTGTCGATGTCAAGTAAGAAAAGTGGACTTTTTTGACGATGAAAGTGTTGCACAAATGGCGTGGCCAATGTTTGTGGCAAATACAGAAGTTTAGGTAAGACTATTGATCAATAGTGATCGGTCGTGAACAAGTTTTTTTTTTATAATGATTCGTACAATACAACATAAGCCAAACGTTCAACGGATGCACCTGTACGTTCCAAACAATACACCATAACGTCGGTCCAAGATATTACTGGAAAATCGCGAAAATAACACTTTTGAGATAATGAGATGATTAGGATTTTCCAAATCATAAAATCGTGATGAAAACTAAATTGAAACTAACTGATTGTTGAATTTTTGTTCGTTAAGAGTAAGCTTCTTTACTTTTAATAAAATTAAGAAATCTTAGTCAGAAATCTTTCAGGTAAACCACCACTAAGGCTAAAATCAATCAATCAATCAATCAACTCAGCCTATCGCAGTCCACTGCTGGACATAGGCCTCTCCCAAGTTGCGCCACAACGCTCGGTCCTCTGCCTTTCGCATCCAGTCCCCCCCAGCCACGTTCTTTAGGTCGTCGGTCCACCTGGCAGGGGGGCGCCCTACGCTGCGTTTGCCGATTCGCGGTCTCCACTCAAGGACTCGTCTGCTCCAACGGCCATCGGTCCTTCGACAGACATGGCCAGCCCACTGCCACTTCAGCTTACTGATCCTACAAGCTATGTCGGTCACTCCGGTTCTTCTCCGGATAATCTCGTTACGGATTTTATCCTTCAAAGAAACTCCAAGCATAGCTCGCTCCATAGCTCGCTGAGCGACTTTAAATTTGTGGACTAGCCCAACTGTCAGTGTCCACTTCTCGGCACCGTAAGTCATGACGGGCAGGACGCACTGGTTGAAGACCTTTGTCTTCAAACTTTGCGGTATAGGCGACGAGAAGACTCGGCGAAGTTTGCCAAATGCTGCCCAGCCCAGACGGATCCTTCTGTTGGCTTCTTTCTCGAAGTTGTGTCTACCAAGCTGAATTGCCTGCCCTAGGTAGACGTATTCCGTTACAACTTCGAGTGTCGAGGCTAAAATCGCTTGCACTCAATTGTCGATGGCAGTGGTAGCTACGTGTAATGTAGCAGGATTCGTTGAAGGGATTTTAGACGGAAGGGAAGTATCGTGACCGTACATTGACCTTCAACGCCTCGTTTTGGAGTTTTGATTTTTCAAGAAATCTTCCACAAATGACTGATACATTATTTTCCAAATGGGTTAAAATGTTGCTCAGGGCAATAGTGTTATACGACCGTTCGACTGTGTATTGGGTTGTATTTGAGTTATTCCGATAGTGACTAAGGGCCGATCTTTCAATTGCAACTTGAATAACCAGTTAGCTATTCAATGAGTAAATTTAACTGATAATTTGATCATTTATCGGCTTGGTAGCTAAAGCTTGTTTGATAACGAACCGAATGGCATTATTATGCTAAAAGACAAAAAAAATTGAGAGGTTCCTGTAATGTCCAGGACCGACGATAATACAGAGTGAGTTTTGGAAATAGAGCTGAAGGGTCAAATTAGAAAACATTAGGTAGGGAAAAGATGTCAAAGGAGTCATGAACTCTATTTTGGAGAAAACAAAAACAAAGGCAGCTGCTTCGGCCAGGAACAAAACCCTATTTTTTTTTTTTCTTAATGGGCTTGCGTTTGACTACCACCTCACGAGACGATGGTGCGTTTCATAGATAATATATTTATACTGGTGCTGTTGACCAGATGCTTTAAAAAAATACATTGTCTTCTCTAAAACCGAGCCAACGACTTTATCTTTAACTTTTCTCTATACCCAATGGTTGCGGATTTAGACCTCTAGTTCTATTTTCAAAACACGCTCTGTATAGGAAGGGAATTATGGACTTTAATGAAATAAAAATAAAATTCATTTTGATTTACAGACACATTCGCTAAATTAAACTCTCATTTCGTTCGGCAAAATTCGGCCGTGACGAAATTAGCCGGTGAGACCTCTTGGCTTGTGTTGTACAACCACATATCAATGGTAATGAATAAAACCATGATATATATGCAGAATTGGCTTACGGCCAAAATTAATATCCAATCTATCCACGATTTGCCCTACTAGAGATAGGAATTTGACATAAGCTCCATACAAAATATGTCAGATTTCTATCTGCAGTAGGGTAAATCGTGGATAAATTGGATATTAATTTTGGTCATTAGTTTGTAAGTTTTATACAAGACAAGCACTGTTTATACTGGTTTTGTTGCCATCTAGGTGTGCTTTACTGTACTAAACTTGGGCATTCCTAACGCAATAATTTATTGAAAAGTTTTTGATACATACTTTTTTATATGAGCCATACTCCGTTACATGCAGGGTACTTTAGAGATTATTTAGGAATAATTGATTATTTTTTAGTAAATTTACTCAGATTTATTGACTGCCTCGTTGGTCTAGTGGTTGCAAGCGCGACTGCTGAGCGTGGGGTCCTGGGTTTGATTCCCGGGTCGGGCAAAGTTTTATTGGGTTTTTTCATTAGGAAATTGTCAGTAGCAGCCCGGAGTCTGGATTAGTGCCCGGTCAATGGCAATAGGCTCGCCCCCTATTACATGGGACTATAACATAACTGGCGAAATGTGGGCGTACTATTACACCTCTGCCTACACCTTCGGGAAATACAGGCGTGATTTAATGTTATGTTATGTTGTTTATTGAGAAATATTAAACTACGTGTTATTGAAATAACTGAAAACCTCTTAAGGGGTCATTGTACTCATCAGTATGAACAACTTTTGCTATGGGACCAACTCTGAAATCAAGAAAAAATACTGCTGTCCCCTATATTTTTGTTCACATGTGTCGACAAAATGTAGGGATCAGCTGATATTTTTTTCGTGATTTCAGTGTTAGTCCCATAGTAAAAGTTGTTCATACTGATGAGTACAACGACCCCTTAAGAGGTTTTGAGTTATTTCAATAACACGTTGTTTACTATTATACAACAATATTATATAGTATAGTCGATGAATGCAGCTGTGTTTTTTATGTTGAGTATTGTTTTATTTTTTATATAAATATATACATAAATAAAAAAGTAGTATAGAATGTTTTTGTTGGTATATTTCTTAGTAGATTATTTTATTCACATTTATCTTATGTAATTTAAATTAGTTTTGCCATTTTTCTAAGTGAATAAGTTTTTGTTTCTGTTAAATAATATGTGTACACAAAATATACGTTACATTTTATTTGTACTAAGATTTTAACTTATACTTAATAAGTACATTTGATTTAAATTAGTAGTACAGCTATAGTATTATAAGCTTTTATGTAACCTGCTTCATTATACGTATGTATGAAAGTTTTTCCGGTACAAATTTAGCCATCCATTTTTCGACCACTTGCTGGCCATTTGATTGAGCTGAAATTTAGTATACCTATCTTTATGGTACAGTCGACCGCACGTCAGTGGTAACACTTGAATTATGAAAACCGCCCTTACTGCTTACGAAATAAAGACGCTGTCAAGTTCTGTTACCACTTTACCACTGACGTGAAGTGCGGTCGACTGTACCATACCAGTACCATAGAGCAGTAACCCTAGCACGAACTATTTTGACGTATCGAAACGTTAATGTACAGTACGCTTAATATCTGGGCAAGGCAAGACTCTGATAGCTTGTTCATTTGAGTGGCAAGATGGCGGGGGAGCGCATGTTATTGCTGTCTCAGTCGTTCGTTAATGTTCGATGCATCCTTATGTCCTGCTCACACTTATTACGCGACTGTACCTGCGCGGCCCTTCGCAAAGCCTGGTATCAGAGCGGCACAGTTATGCTGAAATTTTAATCGCTTCTTTCCCGAAAAGGGGTCATTGTAGTCATCATTGTGAACAACTGTTACTATGGGACCAACACTGAAATCGCGAAAAAAATATCAGGTGGTCCCTACATTTGTTGAATGTTGAAATGTTTCAGGGTTGGTCCCCTAGTAAAAGTTGTTCATAATGATGAGTACAATGACCTCTTTTCGGGAAAGAAGCGATTAAAATTTCAGCATGTATTACGTGTATTGTAAGCGTTTTTTGAATCAAACATACAACAGTTTTATTACATTTTGATTAAATTTTATGCATAATGCGTTTTCTATCGACGCCAGCTGTCGCTGAAAACCAGCGCTGTGGCTCTGCTCCGTGCATGAGGCACAGCAATATGCTGAGTGGTGGCCGTTTTGCGCGGATGTGACGCATATATTACCACACTTCTTGACTCTGTACCTGTATTTGTTTTGTTTTTTTCTTTAGTTTTTTGGTAATTTTGTGCGTCACTCTTGATAAATATTTTTTCTTTCTTTCTTCCACTTTGTATCATACAGAAATATGGCTTAAATCTTTAAGTTAAAAGAATATTATGACTCAAAAGAGTTTTTCAGATCCAAACTTCACTTACTTTTACGTTTTTATACGTCAAAATGGTTCGTGCTACGGCTACTGGTCTGGTGATGGAGCCAGAAGGAAAAGCTTGTTGACGTATATTTTATTTGTTATATAATTATAGCTTAGTCGTGTTGACAAATACTCAATTATTAAGGTTTAGGAAAAACATTTCAAATCGTTATTGCCATATTTTTCCTTATAATTATCGCCAGGAAATGCACTCAGGGCCGGATTAACCATTAGGCAGAGTAGGCAACTGCCTAGGGGCCCCGTATCGGCTAGGCGCCCCGCGCGCACGCAAAAGTGAATGAAAATGTTTCATACAGTGATTTTATTGGAAAAGGACATTGATAAAAATAGCCTTAAACTGTTACAAAGATGAACTATATACGAAAATTACATGCGATTTTTTCCGTTTAATAATATATATTGTATTTAATGCGGACAGTACAAGAACCATTTTTTATATGTAAAGGAGTATCAATACATTAATGACGTAACCGGATAAAATTGTATTATCTATGTTATCTGTGTATCATCCATATTTTTATTTCGATACTCTATAGTCTATGATTCAATAGACTCCTTTTCACACAAGAAATTCCAAAAAATTGGCTTCGACTGACAACTTGACGACAATCCTCAATGACAATAGGTATTATTGCTTTTTTTCGACGCATGCTGTCAGTTGATGAAGTACTTCATAGGTACTTACAGAACAGATCCATCTAGTATCGAGTAGTAGAACTAAACGTAGCGTATTGTATGATAAACAAAAGTTTTGAAATGCTTGATCTGTAATTGCGATTTGTGAGTTTTGCGACCGTGATCCCTTCATCGACTTGAAAAGAGCTGATGATCCTCAAACGGCTGAAAAGGGGTCCCGAGAATTGCATTGCCTAAGGGCCCCGACAGGTTTAATCCGGCCCTGAATGCACTGTTTAAAATAACGCGGAGTTATTCACTTTGACAAACTATTTAGGCAAGAGTCTATGTAATATTGCAGAGGAGCGTCTATTCAAAAACAATTATATCATAAGAGCTCAATTTTCCAATTAGCATATCCAATAGTTAGGCACACGACGTCGGCTTAAAAAGGCGTTTTGACAAACGAGAGGCTAATGAGCATAAGGTGCAAATTAGCTTGCTTAGCATACAAAAAGTAACAAATTTTCACCTTATGGTCATTAGGATATAACTATTTTTAAACGTTAGACGTTTGTTATAGGTAGCCGCTTAACATCAAGCGGGCTTTTAGCTCGTTTCGCTATCCTATGTTGTTAAGTGATAGATACATTGTATATAAGTAGGTAGAGAAAATGAAATCCTCCATTACTAAATCGTTTAGTTTTATTATGAAGAATACTCAATAAATAAATAGGTATTGTTCTAAATAAATGTCTTCTTTAAACCATGTATCTACTATATATAGGTTTTTCCAACCTAGGGTCTGAGGACCCCCAGGCCAGGACGCAAATAAAAAAGTCAATAATAAATTCAAAATAATAGAATTAATCGCTATTGATTAATGATATGTGAATGTATATTTTTATATCAGCTAAATATCTGTATACCAGAGGTCTTATCCTAAGGCGCGCCGCATAAATAAACACAGCCCATGGCCAGGACACGCGTTTATAGTTTTGTAAAACGTGATTCTGCACTGCATATTCGCACACCTAGATCCAAACTTACATCCAGTTTTTGAAAAGGTGATCAACGCAAAAATTTACGAATCAGCTGTCAAATCCCATGTCAAGTGTTGTGATTGGTTGTTTGTTAGTATTTTTGCCGAATAATTTTTATTATTTTTCCCAGAAACTGGGGGTGGGACAACGCAAAGTGTCACAAAAACAATTAATAATTGAATCAGTAGAAAATAAACCCTTCGTAGGATATGAGCGAGTTTAGAAAATCTAGTATTTTTGAGTCGTCTTAGTTTTGATCTAGGTTTGCTTTATTATTATTGGTACACACGGCTACACATCAAGCTGTACATTTCCAGTTTATGCTGACCTCGCATTGCATAGGCTTTCCTATGCGAGATCAGCTTATACTGGAAATGTACAGCTTTATGTGTAGCCGTGCGTACCGTGCGTGGGTTTCTCGTAAGGCCGGCTGGGTTCAATAAGCGGCGGGTCTACTCTTCAAGTTTTTTTTATTCCAGTGACATTCATGAATAATGATTAGATCAAACACATGGTATAATAAGATGTTTTACCAGGTACTCTCTTCCCGTGACAGCTAGGTCACGTGATTGCCTCCGTACTACGTCATCGGCTGGGGAGCCAATAGCGAGCTGTTATCGTGACACTTGTCAGTTTGATGTGTTGCCACTTTGTGTAAATAAATTACCCGAGCAAAATGCATTTTTTCATTTACTTGCTTCTATAAAGAATCTCTTTTGAACTAGTAATTTTATACAGTTTCCTTTAATAACTAATTAGATGAATAACACGAGATAACAAATAGGCTAGTTAGGAATTTATTTTATATTCATTATGAACAAAAATCTCCTTAAATATATTGAAGATAGCAATCAATGGTAACACTGATCGTGACGTAGCTTGGAGGCATCGCGCTGTCATCGCGGGAAGAGAATACTTGGTGAAACATCTTAACCACGATTAAAAGTAGGTATGTATTGAATAATTAGCTTATTGTGACATAAGATAGTTCGCTTCCTATATGCCTATAGTTTTATACATCTTTATACAAGTAAAAACTTTATACGAATTTATAAAATTGTGTCATCTATGTAGTTGCTAAGCAGAACAAAACTATTACAATAATAAATACAAACAAAATGTTAAAGAGCCTTTTGAACTAAGTGCCTTATAAATACGTGTATATTGTTATAAATTAAAAGGCTGTTTTATACTGTATAATGACTTTTTATGAATGTAACCAACCCGATAACGAATCCACCAACCCGCAGTAGGTCAGCGTAGTGGTAGAGATGGGTAATGGGTAATAACCCATTCTTTCCATTTAGGTTAAAACCGGGTGATTTGGGTTTTAACCCGATTATAACCCATTATCACCTATTTTCATGGGTGAAAATGAGTATTGTAATAAAAGACAATTAAAGTAAGTATTTTAACACTGAGATATTAGTATTCACATTCAGCTAGCAAAAAATAAAAGTGTGCTTTCAAAATCAGGGCCATTAATTATTTATTGAAAGAATTACAAAGTAGTAGTTGGCAATTTGATCACTTGATTCTGAAATATGATGAAATTCTAAATTGTTCTCGGTACTGTAAGGCACCAGATGTACTGGTGGTCCTCGGACATAGCGCGACTACGAGTTGCGTGTGTTGCCGAGCGACGCCGGTACAGCAGGTTCGGGAAGCATCCCCTGCAGTTGAGGAGGAGCTGTACGAAGGGTACAGAGTAGCGAAGGTGGCTCTTCAGGTGGCCATATCAGAGGCTAAAGTCTCGGGATATAATGCCATGCGGGTGGCTCTGGACGGCAGTCCGTGGGGGCGTCCATACCTTATGGTACGGGGCAAACTTCGCCCGTGGCCCCCCCACTGTCACAGACTCTCCGGATCAAGGGCGGATCACACCCCTCCACCGATGGTTCCTCATGGTGTCTAACGCGGATAACAACGACGAAGTGCCCGAAGTGACCCGGGAAGAATTGAAGAGGTGGTGAAACGGCAACAGGCCAAAAACATTTTTTTTTTTTTTTTTATGGCCAAAAACATTGCCCCAGAACCTGACGGCATACCTGGCCGAGCATGGGCCCTAGCTCTGAAGGCCCTTGGGCCCCGATTGGGAGGGCTCTTAAGCGCATGTTTCGAGCGGGGCCAGTTTCCACGGAGGTGATAGACTAGCAAGCCGGTCCTGCTGAAAAAGGAGGGGCGCCCTGCGGACTCACCATCTGCATACCGCCCCATCGTGTTGTTGGATGAGGTGGGCAAGCTCTTTGAGAGAATAATTGCAGGCCGCCTTGTCCAACACTTGACTAGGATGGGGCCGGATCTCGCGGAAAACCAGTATGGTTTCCGCCGGGGGCACTCCACTGTGGACGCCATTATGCGCGTGATGGCTCTGGCGGAGGAAGCAGTGGCCCGGGATGAGGCGGTTTTGGCGGTGTCTCTCGACATCACTAACACTATCAACACCTTGCCCTGGAGTTGCATTAGGGCGGTACTCGAATACCATCGGGTGCCGGTAGGTAAGGTAGGTACCTTCGCCATATCATCGGGGCCTACCTGACGGACAGGGCCGTCATCTACTCGGGTCGGGAAGGATGGGGTCGAAAAATGGGAGAAGCGACTTGCGCAACCCAGCGCAGGGCACGCCACAATAGCGGCGGTAAGGCCCGTCATGGAGGAGTGGCTGGAAAGGAGCCATGGTGCCCTACCCTACCGGCTGACCCAGATACTCTCGGGGCACGGTTGCTTCGGGACGTATCTGTGTCGCATAGGCCGGGAGCCGACACCCGAGTGTCATCACTGCGGGAGCTTCCTAGAGGACACGGCGCGGCACACACTAGAGGAGTGCCCAGCTTGGGTCACGCAGCGCCGTGACTGCATCACTGCAGTAGGCGGCAGCGCTCTCTCGCTTCCAGCCGTGGTTCTGTCTATGGTCGGGAGCGAGAGCGCTTGGGAAGGCGTCGTCTCCTTCTGCGAGGAGGTGATGTTCGCTAAGAAGGTGGCGGAGAGGGTTCCAGAAGCATTGACCTCTCTCCCCAACCGCAGGAGACGACCTGGGCGTCGCAGTAGGGCGTATGCCGATCTCCAGCCACCCTAGGTGTGGGCCTGCGGGCGGTGGACTCGGGGTGGCCCGCCACCCGGACAGTAAAGACCCGTGAAGGTGGCGCGTAGTGTTCCACGCGCGCCAGTCAACAGGAGGGTGTGGCTGATGTGGTTACCGCACGGGGAGAAGGGGCTCGCCTATTAGTGGTGAGCCGGAACCTACCGGGGATGTTTGGGAGAATAAAAGTTTCCCACGCCCCCGGCCAAGGGTCATTAGAGGAACACCGTGGTGGTTTTTAGTCGGTAAGAGTCCGACACTGGCTCCGCCTTCGCCGGGCGGAGTGAGTCCATGAGGATTTTCCCCACGGAAAAAAAAGGTTAAGATCAAAATGTTACAATATCGGGTAGTAGATAGATAAAAATACAAAACACGTGGACCCTCACCGTGACAAACAAGCTAGAGTGAGATGAGAGTATATAGGGACGCGGGGAATTATTGCGGCCGCATCCCACTGGCATATCGCGCGTTGCCTCCTTGCCTCGATGCGTGCCTCTTATTGCATGTTAAAAAAAAGTTAATTAACAAAACCAAAAAAGTCTGAGGCTACGTATTATTTTGGTCATGAATTATACAAGTAGTTCACAGGTAGCCTCCGCCTGCGTGTTGATTTGATACTTTCCCATATACTTACCTACAAAAGTCTTGTTTACATCTTTTCAATTGTATTTACACGCAGTCGGGTTTTTTAGAATTATTAATTAACTTTTTTATTTCAAAATTTTTAGTTTTTTCATGTTTTATCGCGGTATTAATGTTATTTTTTTAACTACACGCATAAAAATAATTCATTTTTTACATTGAATATTTTGTGTTTTTTAGCATTTCTCATTCCAATTTACATTTAAACATGTAAGTTGTACATATTTTTGTAAAGCATTTATAAAACCCTTTTTTTTGATACCCCACTCGATAGGTTTTGAGGGAAAAAAAAAATTGTAGACATAATATTGCGCCAAAAAGCGGCCATTTTAATTTTTATAATTTTGATATACCCAGTGTCACTCTCACAATTAAGACGAATCTAACGACACCTTTCAAGCTAAAATCCATCAAGCCGTTTAGGCTACAGAGCGTGCCAAAGAAATATACATACATACAAACATCCATACATACATACATACAGACATATATACACTCGAAAAACATAACCCTCCTTCTGGCGCAGTCGGGTAAAAATCGAAATCTAAAGGAATTAGTTTTCACCCGCTCAAAACACCCAGTGGGTGGAATGAAATGGGTGATAACTGGGTTTTAACCCACTCGCGGGTTATAACCCGGGTGATTACCCATCTCTACGTAGTGGTCGCCATTTTATACCATAACACAAAATTTACATACAAGGTGGCGTAAAAGTCATCACCCTATCGGAAGATGCTATAATTTTTGCAAATGGCGGCAAATGTCAATTCTACTTTGACAATTGTGAAGTAAACACAGAGACATGACATTTACCGTAGATGTCATATCTGTGAGTAAACCATAGAGTAAACAGATATAAAATACACGTCAAGATGATGTCACAAGTCTATGTCAACTAGCCTCGGACTCTTGAAGCACTCGAAGAGAACATCCGTCAAGAATTCCGGGAGTTCTGGCAAGGGAGATGGAAAATGCCTTAAATCGGGCCCGAATGGTTATCAATTCTGGCGGCGGCCACTTAGCCGATATAATTTTCTTGGCTTAATGAAATAGTACATTATGATACAAGTGAGGTAAGATGTTCATTATACTCGAGGCTGGATTGCAGCCCAAGCCAAAGGCGAGGGCGTAGTAAAGCCGAGAGTATAATGAACATTGCTCATGCGTTTCATACGACGTTGTTCAACACATTTGCGAGGGAAAAAAATACTAAATAACATTTTTAGTCAAATATTAAATTTGTCAAAAATTACATGGATTTCTTTATTCGCGCGCCATGTCTGTGGTTGAGTTAACGTAATAGCTATGCGCGCGCAGGTGAAGGAAACCGCAAAACAGTCTAATGTTAAAATTATAATAAATTCATTAATTTGACTAATAACACAAATTAATGTTAATTTGTTGACAAAAATCAATAATTCAGTGTAATCTTTTTCCTCTATCGTGTCGACATGAGCTAAATAACGATAATAGCTCATGCCGTGAGAAAAAGATTAGCCAGACAGCAGGTTGGTAGCGGGGCTGACTGCCCAGGGTGCGCCGGACGATCAATTAAATATCGTACACGTGGAGGCTCTTAATGCACCTACTTAAGTAATTAATTAAGTGTAATCAAATGTTTATTTATCATTTATTTACTATTACAGTTTTAATAAACTAATTAATATTCACAAAAATGTTAACTTTTTTTTTGACATAAAAACTCTTTTCTGATATATAAAAATAAACTGTAAAGTAAAAAGCACTAGTGCGATAATATAAATTAAAAACACGCTTGTGTTATATGCTGCATTATGAATCTAAAAGCGGTGCAATAAGAGTCATTTTACGAGCAAGTGCGTTGAAAAAAAATTAAGATCCGTTCCCATTCTTTTAGTTCATCCAAAGGTTGTCTGGAAGAGATTGCCTTGTGCGATAAGACGCTCATTGTACTACTGTCTTTGTTTTCGTTTGGTGTATGTATGTACAATAAAGAATATAATAAATAAATAAGATATCAAACAAACATAAGTAATCCAAAGGCAGAACCAAAGTTTTACAGTCATAAAAAAATTACAGCCAAAGAACATTAGGTGATAACTTTTGCACCACCCTGTACAAGCTATTATTAACAAAAACATAGTAACTACGGCCCGTAGCCTACGGGTAATAGGTATACACGCTGAAATTTGATTGATTTAAGAGAACACAAATGTAGGGACCAACAGATTTTTTTTTCGCGATTTCAGGATTGTTCCCATAGTAAAAGTTGTTCATAATGATGAGTATAATGACCCTCTTTCGGGAATAAGCGACTCAATTTTCAGCATGTATTAACATTTATAGTAGGCATGCCTACGTATATGGACTGTTTTAGTGTTTTATGGTAATAATAATACGAGCTTATTAATAATACAGAATAACGCAATTACAGTGATAGTAGATAACATACCATGAGGAAAACATAATATTTACCTAATACCCAGAAAAACGGTTAGTTACCAGTCAGACTTGTGTATCTCGGGTTCCGTACACAGACTTTTTTTTCAACTTCTCGGTTTGCTCATTATATATATAATTCGTAAAAAATATACAGTTATTTTCCGGAAATTGATACAACTTAACTTTAATTTTAAGTTGGTGTCTACAACTTTATTCTTAGTTTATTACTAAACCTCTTAAGGAGTCATTGTACTCATCATTATGAGCAACCTGAAATCTCGAAAAAAACACCTGATCCCTGCATTAGTGTTGGCATAACTCGACATAATGTATGATTTGTCACTGTTTTTTTTTTTTCGCGATTTTAGTGTTGGTCCCCTAGTAAAAGTTGTTCATAATGATGAGTACACACGGCTACACATCAAGCTGTACATTTCCAGTATAAGCTGATCTCGCATTGTACGGAAAGCCTACACAATGCCAGGTCAGCTTATACTGGAATTGTACAGCTTGATGTGTAGCCGTGTGTACAATGAACCTTAAGAGGTTTAGTGTAAACTAAGAATAAGGTTCATGGTCGTATAATGGTTAATTAATGAAAGAAACTCTGGTTAATTGATGACTGCCTCGTTGGTCTAGTGGTTGCAAGTGCGACTGCTGAGCGTGGGGTCCTGGGTTCGATTCCCGGGTCGGGCAAAGTGTTATTGGGTTTTTTCATCAGGAAATTCTCAGTAGCAGCCTGGAGTCTGGATTTGTGCCCGGTTAATGGCAATAGGCTCGCCCCCTATTACATGGGACTATAACATAACTGGCGAAATGTGGGTGTACTATTACACCTCTGCCTACCCCTTCGGGGAATACAGGCGTGATGTTATGTTATGTGTTAATGAAAGAAAGAAAAAGATTGATTTACCGCAATCAGCAAGTAGGTACACAATAAATAAAATGAAATATTTAAATATTTACCTAAATGGTCACGGTTGTTATATACATACCTATAGGTAACTAACAACCGAGGGTTCTGTTATGACCTTTTAGCCAAGGAACTCTAAACACGAGGAAACAGTAATATGTAGGTACAGTCAGAAATCTTTCCGGTGAACCAGCACTAAGGCTAAAATCGCTTGCACTCATTGTTCGATGGCAGCGATAGCTACGTGCAATGTAGCAGGATTCGTTCAAGGGATTTTGTTGACAAAATGTATCACCGCGAAATATCGTGATCGCTATGTACATAGCTGCAAATATACTACAGGAAAATTATTTACAATATCTGACACTAATGTTGTGCACTGTACTCTTTGCTAACAAAAACATGTCTCCTCCTTATAAAATAATATTCTTATTATGGTTGTTTATTATTCTTATAATAGGTATACTCGTAGATCTCCCGCAATTCAAGAAATTATTTGACAAAGTAATTGGTATTTATGCAAAAGAACCAGAAGTTAAAGTGTTTGATGTGTTCCAATTGAAATACAACAGTTATTTAAAGGATTTTAATAAATCTTACAACGGCGAGGAATATGATAGAAGATTCGAGAATTTTAAGGTAAGTTGTTTTTAAGACTATGCTCCCGAAACTATCCCTCAACTTATTGTACGTACTCGTATTCTTGCAAATAAATAAATCTTATCGTCAGTCGTAATGTCAGATTTAAATAGGTACGGTCGACCGCACGTCGGTGGTAACACTTTGAAATTAGCAGCATCTTTATTTCGTAAGCAGTAAGGGCGGTTTTCGAATTGAAGTGTTATGTCACTGTCATGCTGTCGACTGTACTAATGTCTTTTTGGCGTGCTTTTTAGGGTTCCGTAGTCCTACAAGGAACCCTTATAGTTTCGTCATGTCCGTCCGTCTGTCCTAATCCTTTAAAGCTTAATAACTTCTACAGTTATAAACATAAGTTAATGAAATTTTGTTAAAAAATGGTTTAATACAATTTTTTTTTTTTTTTTTTTGCCGTTGGGAAATTCTCATGGACGCACTCCGCCCGGGGTAGGCGGAGCCAGTGTCGGACTCTTACCGACTAAAACCACCACGGTGTTCCTTCAACTACCTTAGCCGGGGTCGTGGGAACCCGTGAGTATTCAAACAACCACCCCCGACAGGTCCCGGTCCGCCACAAGCAGGAGAGACCCTTCTCCCCGTGCGGCCTAACGTCAGCCGCACCCGCTGGTGCCGCTGGCGCTGTTTGCAAAAACTAAAATAGCAATGATTAATTATCGATTTGATTCGTTTGTAATTAGACCTACTTAAGGAACCCTATAATACTAAGCATGGCCCGATATGCTCTTATTCTGATAAGTGACGAAGGTAAAACCATAGTGATTCAAGTCGTATTTCCAACTTTGTGAGACTGTTTGGGTTTGTTGTACAGTCGACCGCACTTCAGTGGTAACAGTTTGGCCGTAACAGCATCTTTATTTCGTAAGCAGTAAGAGCGGTTTTCGTAAGTGTTACCACTGTACAAAAAACCGGCCAAGAGCATGTCGGGCCCTGCTCAGTATATAGGCTTCCGTAGGTAGGTGTTATTACAAACGAATCAAATCGAATATTAATCATGGCTATTTTAGTTTTTTCCGTTTTTGCAATAGACGGCAGCATTGGCGACTCAGAGTATGTTGCAGAGACATGACATTTACCGTCGTACTACCGAAGGTAAATGTCATGTCTCTGGTATGTTGTTATACAGCGCCATCTAGCGGCACAAATTTAAGACGTGTGTCATGTCAATATGTATGATGTAGTCTATTTTATTTCTATTTATACACACGGCTACACATCAGCTGTACTAATCCAGTATAAGCTGACCGGCTTTTCGTCCAATGCGAGATCAGCTTATATTGGAAATGTACAGCTTCATGTGTAGCCGTGTGTACACCCATAGTAAGACAAAAAGCCGCGATTACGCAACAAATCTCGTGAGACGGTAGTCATTGTCATAGTGTTACAAAGAGGTCACAAATAAAATAACAATAAATATCTGGTGTGTTAAAATACTGTAGAAATTATAGTGGGATAGGGAAAAAATTAAGTGCTTCAATCTTTTTTTAGGGAGATTTCGTCCGCTTTTTTTATTCGTCCGAGGGTTTCAATGGTTTTTGTAGGTAACATTTTTGCTTACTCCGCCATCGCGCACCAAGAGACCCAGCAGTGGGACAATGGTGGTCTGATTTTATGATTTCAGGCATCTCTGAAGCAAATAGCCGAGTTGAATGCGTTGGAAGGCAACACAGTATTTGGTTTGACGAAATTTTCCGATATGTCTAAAGAAGAATTCTCCGAGCGGATGTTGTTAAAACCTGGAATCTTAAGTTCCTGTACAAATAGAAATAAGAAATGCGTCGAACCACGCAATACCACTCTATTACCCTACGGATTTCAACGTTACTATGACGACATACCAACGTCATTTGACTGGTAAGTATTCCTTAAGGCCCAAACAGACCAAAAGCATTTCAGTAGTAGCGCAGTGCATGAGCAGCGTGGCTTACGTCATTCTAGGCAGGTAGGCAGTTTCAAAGCACTTTGACGGCTGGCCCGCAATAGAACTGCTTTCAGTTTGATGTGTTGTGTCGTTTGCCAAACAATACAACTGTCTCCTACCTCCAGTGGCGTAGCTACCGTAGGGCTAGGCGGGGCAGTGCCCCGGGGCCCCCAAGCTCATGGGGCCAAACGACGTTCGAAAAAGTTATATAATATACTAGTTGAATGTTGAATAAAGAATGTTCGACTTTAATTTTTTTGCCCCGGGGCCCTTGGTTACATAGCTACCTGCCTGTCTCGTAATCGCTTTGACATCACACTGTTTCTCTGCCCTGCCCCGCTTCTGTGTGACGATTAAGTATGGCGGCCATAGTGATACAACGCAACCGCGCCGCTCCTGGCCAGCGCATCTCACGCGCTGCGCTGCCTTGTTTGTTGCCCGGTGGATCTAGAGCAAGGCAGGTATTATTTGGTGTGTCGTGCTTGATATCGATATTGATTGGTTCCTTTTATTACAACATACGTGGGCACGCCTTCAACCCGCGCTGCTACCGACATGCTTTTGGTGTGTATGGGCCATAATATTGGCACAATACTTCACGTATTTGTTCAATTTATTCACGTACTTGGCCAAAACAAAATATAGCCTTTCTTAGCATTTCACATGAATAAAGTATATTTTGTACGGGACGAGCTGGACCAAATCAAATTAAATAGAACATCGACTTGTCATCATTGGCACAAAACCGAAGTGTCAACAGTGAGATGTTAATAAATATTATATGGGCTTGCTTATAGCAGTAGGTAACAACTTAGTAACAAGTAGTAACAACATAAAAGAATATGCACAGATTTGACATTTACCGCCGGCGGTAGATGTCAAATGTGTGTAAATAGGTTTCATAGGTCAATGGAGAATATGCATTTATGACAATAATTTACGTCAATTACTTAAGTTTTTATACTTAATTGTTTTATTTTTCAAATACTTACTAGTTATTATTTCATGCATTTGCTCGTAGCTGCCCGTAGCATTACTGACGGGACCCATCTGAAAACCGCTGCAACATTTCAGTGTTGCAGCATGATAATAGGTATGCTGAAATGGGGGCCTTTTTTGGTCTCGTACAGTCGACCGCACTTGAGTGGTAACAGTTTGACCTTGACAGCACCTTTATTTCGCAAGTAGTAAGGGTGGTTTGGGCCATCCATAAATTACGTCACATGTTAAGGTGGAGGGAGGGGTCTAAAGTGTGATATCGTTTGACAAGGGGGGAGGCATGAACATCGTGACTTCACATGTATAAATCTAAAGTATTAACACTAAACTACAACTCTAACAAAAAACTTTAAAATATTATCAACTCTATCTACCTTATTATAAGGTTTAAATTTGTTTGTATCACTTTGGAAGTGCTGTTTTTAGCCCCGGATCTAGTTTTAGAATATATAGGGGGGATTGCAGATTACCAAATGCCAATTTGT
Organism: Asteroscopus sphinx; assembly: GCA_949699075.1. NCBI lineage: Eukaryota > Metazoa > Arthropoda > Insecta > Lepidoptera > Noctuidae > Asteroscopus > Asteroscopus sphinx. The sequence continues at coordinate 7,723,157 of OX453020.1, forward strand.
CGCCCCCTAAGCTAAAATGAGCGACTGCTGAGCGTGGGGTCCTGGGTTCGATTCCCGGGTCGGGCAAAGTGTTATTGGGTGTTTTCATTAGGAAATTCTCAGTAGCAGCCCGGAGTATGGATTTGTGCCCGGTTAGTGGCAATAGGCTCGCCCCCTATTACATGGGACTATAACATAACTGGCGAAATGTGGGTGTACTATACACCTCTGCCTACCCCTTTGGGGAAATACAGGCGTGATGTTATGTTATGTTAAGCTAAAATTACTAACAAAAAAACACAATTGTTAATTTAATACTGAAATAATAAAAAACAAACATTTATTTTCCAAAGATTTTGTGACTTTAAATATTTCGAGACGCAGACACGAGATTATGTACCTATATGAGACTTTAAATATTTCGAGACGCAGACACGAGATTAAGTATATGAGACTTTTCAGCAAGTCTAAGTTTAGAATATCGAATATCAAAACAAAGGTTCCTGTAAAACAGCCAGACAGCGAGACTGGGGGCGGTAAGCCACCAGAGCTGGCGGCGTCTAGGCTTCACCGCCCGCGGCGCGTGTCCCTTCGGCCCTCCCCACCTAGAGATACGGGCCTAGCTGTTTTAATTAAAAACTTTCTTTTGAAATTGCAAAATATGTGACTCCTGGGGGGTGGTCCACAAATGTGACACCTGTGATGGCCCCTGTTCATAATTCAAGTGTTACCACTGACGTGCGGTCGACCGTACAAACATGTTATTTTATTTTTTATACTTGTTTGTTTGCATGTTACGAGTACAAAATATTTTATTCTTAATTAATTAATACTGATTTTTTTTTAATTTCTCGCCTAGGCGTGACACCAAAGGCGTGATACATCCGGTCCTAAATCAAAAGCAATGTATGGGATGCTGGGCTTTCGGTATTGTGGGCGTCATGGAGTCTATGGCGGCGATCAATCTCAAAGATTACGAAAGCAGGAGCGTACAGGTAGTTATACTTCATGATCAAATAAATTGCTTCTTATAACTGGACCATTACCCAGTACTATGTTCCTCTGTGGTACGGTCGACCGCACGTCGGTGGTAACACTTTGACATTAGCAGCATCTTTATTTCGTAAGCAGTAAGGGCGGTTTTCGAATTGAAGTGTTACCACTGTCATGCAGTCGACTGTACTAATACAAGGCCTTATTGAAACGTGTTGAGAGACAAAGACAGAGTTATACAGGGCTTGTAGCGCCATTCTGACTGCCTCGTTGGTCTAGTGCTGCGACTGCTGAGCGTGGGGTCCTAGGTTCGATCCCCGAATCGGGCAAAGTGTTATTGGGTTTTTTCATTAGGAAATTCTCAATAGCAGCCTTGAGTCTGGATTTGTGCTCGGTTAATGGCAATAGGCTCGTCCCCTATTACATGGGACTTATTAACATGACTGGCGAAATGTGGGTGTACCTAGGTACCTACTATACACCTCTGCCTACCCTGGAGCTGGGGTGGGGTGGGGATGGGGGCGCCACTTGGCTGCTACATTCCCCTGAACTATCGTTTATACGAAGCAACAAACGATACTTATCGACAATTTTCGATCGTAACCCTACTGTATTTTAGTTGTAAATGTCATTGGCAGTCACTGAGGTAATATGTACGTGACACACGGCTACACATCAAGCTGTACAAAATATAGTACAGTATAGGCTGACCTCGCGTTGTAAGGAAAACCTATACAATCCGAGGTCAGCTTATACTGGAAATTTACAGCTTGATGTAATGATGTGTAGCCGTGTGTACTACGTACTAGAGTAGACATTACGAACAAAAAATATCGCGAAACTTGCTGGCCGCGGAGCACGCGCGCGGCGAGCGTGGCTAAGCGAGTGAGAGTGCAGGAGCTCTAAAACGTGCTACAAACATTTTGTTCGAGGTGTCTTCTTGTATTTATTTTGTTTTTGACTCATTCACCCGAACATTGTCTCATCAACTCAGCCTATCGCAGTCCACTGCTGGACATTGGACATAGGCCTGTCACAAATTGCGCCACAAAACTCGGTCCTCTGCCTTCCGCATCCAGTCCCTCCCAGCTACTTTCATCACTCAAGAACATTGTCTACGACGTCGTAAAAGATCACAATATTTTGTCAGTGAATTCGATAAACGACGTAGAATCCGAACATTTATTAGGGTAGGGTACGACCGATATATTAGGAACATTATCGTGTATTTTTTTATATATTATAGGATGGCGAAACGAGCTAAAGGCCCACCTGATGTTAAGCGGTTGATGTTTCAATTATGTCGTCGATTTTGCGAGTAGACCTCCTGGCACAGTGATGATTTGATTGTAGTTTATCATTATTATAGATAGATAGATAAATAGATAGAATATACTTTATTGTACACCATGAAAATAGTAGTAAACAACCCACAACCCCCACACAGACACAACCTCCACACACACCCACACAAACCCCCCCACACACACACACACAACCCCTACACACCCTTTTATTACACAACGCATTTTGTTACATCCTTACACTACACTTTCACTTTCATTGTTATTATTACCTTAACTATAAATTATGTACACATCCGTGGCACCAAGATTTTTATGGATAATGCTGAAATGTTAAAATAATATATTGACTTTTGTTTACTATGTCCGGGTGGTTGGGAGTCCTGGAGACCTGTAACATAGGTTCACCTAGTACAGGCTCCAGTTTCCACAACATAATGTTAAGCAAATATTTGTTTTAATGGTTAACACTGTAAACATTATTTATGTGGTGGAGAAAAAAAAAACAACGTATAAATTATGGGCACATGGGCGGTCTTATCGCTAAAAGCGATATCTTCCAGACAACCTTTGGATGGACAAAGAGACGTACGATCTAGATAATGGGGGCAGTCCGTGGCGTACTACTGCATGTTTATAAACTAAAATAAATATTATATTATTTTTAATTCTTTCTTTCATTTTCTCAACCGCCAGGAATTGATAGATTGTTCAAAGTATACCCGTGGTTGTCATTATGGTAGCGTCGTTCGCGCTGCGGATTACCTCTGCAAACACAATTTGAAGATCAACACGGAAGAGAAGTATCCCTTGAAACTCGTAACTGGAGCTTGCAAGAATTCATTGACAAAAAGCGGAAGATTGCTAAAGGAGTTTGTACACCAGTGGTGAGTTATTTCTTTCTCCGAGTACTCCGAGTACTTCCTTTTCCCAAGTATATTACAATGTACTCTGTGCCTCTGTGACTGCCTCGTTGGTCTAGTGGTTGCAAGCGCGACTGCTGACCGTCCTGGTCCTGGGTTCGATTCCCGGGTCGGGCCAAGTGTTATTGGGTTTTTTCATTAGGAAATTCTCAGTAGCAGCCTGGAGTCTGGATTTGTGCCCGGTCAATGGCAATGCTCGCCCCCTATTACTTGGGACTATAACATAACTGGCGAAATGTGGGTATACCTCTGCCTACCCCTTCGGGGAAATACAGGCGTGATGTTATGTTTATGTTTTACTCTGTGCCAATTACAGTACCCGTAAGATTGTGCAGCTCTGATACCAGGCTTTGCGAAGGGCCGCGCAGTTACAATAGCCTAATAAGTGTGAGTCGCTATACAAGCACGCCATCTCTGAAAACTACTGAGAAGCGCTTGGAACCCAGTCGGCACTACGAGCGGCGAGCATCCCTATTCTATATCAGGGTTGTTGCTGATCCAGAATTTTATCACATCAGCGGATGCTGATGCTGATGCTGATTTTTGACATTGACATCAGCGGATGCTGATTTTTTTGAATTGGAAATGTGTACCTTATGAATTTATATAAAAATGTAATTTGAATTTATTTATATAATATATCTTTTTAAAAAAATCCGATATTGGTTAAAGGCAAAAAATAGTGCCTTTTTAAAACTTTTACTGTGACTAATCAAATTTTAAAATTAAGGGCAAAATAATATAACAAACGAAACTTTTTCATATTTCATAGAGCCCTAGGAAAAAAAATCGCGACCCTACATTTTTATTTACGAATTATTAACTAAAATCTAGTAAATTATGAAAAACATAACATGCACATTGAAAATCTACGTGAGACAAACCCGTAAAGAAACCTGTAAACTAGCGCGAGCAAAGCGAGCACATTTTTTTTTTTTAGTATTACCGAAAACGTTACTCCATTTTAGGCGCATTTTAAAAGGAGTTTTAAGGCTTTTCTTCTTAAATAAAAGCATTTGAGCTTTATTTCACTATGCTTAAACAAACGAGAGATAAACTTATATACAAAGTTTTTGCATATAAAGAAAGAAACCTTTTGTAAGTAAAACTATTTAAACTGGACCTACTTTATTCCGTGTGGTGCCGGACGTAAAGAATTGCACCACCCTATATCTTCTAATGGGTGTCGTAAAAGGCGACTAAGGGATTCACCAGAGGATGGGCAGCAGCGTTCTCTGAGTATTTAACCAACCAACTGAGAACGCCAACCCGCCTGCCAAGCGTGGCGATTATGGCGTATTCCCCCAAACTGCTTGGAGAAGCCTATGTCCAGCAGTGGATGACTTTCGGCTGACATGATGATGATGAATAATGGACCTACTTTGAGCGCACAAAAGAGCAGCGCGAACGCAAACGCCAATATTTCTTTGTTTAAAAAAATTTAAAGTTCCCCTTTTTATTGACGACCTCTGTGGTCTAGTGGTTCGAGTTAGGGACTGCTGATCACGAGGTCGTGGGTTCGATTCCCACAGGACATAAATATTTGTGTAATGAACATAAGTGTTTGTGTTGGTCTGGGTGTTTCTTATGTATTATAAGTATGTATTTACAAAAAAAAAGTATCTAAGTATTATATCCATTGTCTAGTACCCATAGTACAAGCTCTACTTAGTTTGGGATTAGATGGTGATGCGTAAAATGTCCCAACAATATTTATTTTATTTTATTAATGACCTTAATGCTTCTGTTACGATTGCATTCGTTAATGAAGAGCTTGAATATTTTTATCCAGCAAAGGCAATCCAGCATAAATCATTTTCATCCTTGGATTTTTATTAGCTGACTTTTTTTTTTTTTAATAGCTCCACATTTCCCTTTTTGTTAGAACGCCTCTTTCAACTGTACTGTCTGCTGTTGACATTTGTCGTAATAGACAAGTTTGTTTTGGTTTTGCTAAATCACCGAAGTGCAATAATCTGTGCTATGATTGGTCAAAACCATAAACTTAGTATACTAGCGGTCAAAACTCATAAGCGAAACAAAAAATGTCCCATAAGCCCCTCCCCCTTCGGTCACGTTACAACATGAACATCAGCATAAATATCAGCATCAATTAATGCGGATGCTGATGCTGATGCTGATGTTGAAAATGTTGCTGATGATCAGCGGATGCTGATGCTGATGCTGATATTCGCAACAACCCTGTTCTATATGCGTGTGTGCGTTCGTATACAGACGTAATCTTGTGTATGTAGGTGGTGCTAGCATTCATATTGTATAGTGTGTCCGAGGTGTGCTTGTAGTAGCAATAATGTTGTACCTGTATGTTGCAGTAACGTGAATGAATCAGAACTTGTGCGGCAAGTGTACACCAATCCGGTGATCGCCGCAGTCGACGCTGACAATTGGCAGAACTACCTCGGCGGGGTCATTTGGCGGGCTTGCCTGTAAGTAATAAAATAAAAATTAAAAACTCTTCTTTGTCCAACTTCAAGTAGACTTGATTACTACACATTATAATAAAACAAGTTTAACCGGATTACATCGCGTATATTATTTAAATTAGTTTTCCTGACGTTTCGAAAGCTTTGCAGCGTTCGTGGTCGCAGGAAGACCGAGATGACAAACGTCTTTTCAGATATTTCGAAAAAAAATATTAATCTACCGTACAATTTTTATTAATTTAAATTGTTTCGATGCACGCAGTAATCACCTGTTTGGAACCAAGGGCGGATCCAGCCTACGTGTCAGGGAGGGGGGGGGGGTGTCGCGTACTTATTTCCAGCCCCGGATCAACATTTTTAATTAAAAAGAGGGTGCAGTGTCCGAATTGCCGCCCTCTAGGAAAAAACATTCAACCAATTAAATTATAGGATTTTCGTAATTTTTGCCAAAAAATCAACTTTAGAGCATTAGATTTTCTCTCTGTAGAATATTAATGTAACGGAATAGTTGCCTATACGCCAAAAAACACGGAATGAAAATATATACTGGCGCGAGCAAAGCGAGCGCGTACCTTTTCTCAGTTTCGGCTTTGTTTTTATTAACGTACCTAACAAAATAGTTGCATTCAATATACGTCCAGTACGTAGAAGGAAGAGGATAGAAAGACAAGCGTGAGCGAAGCGAGCGCGAAATTTTTTAGACTTCATGAACAAACTGTTTAGCTCTTCACAATAGCATAGATAGATCTGTGACAAAATAGCACGCATTTATTTGAGTAACCTGTTTTTTGGCATTTGTTTGCAAAAAAGGATTAAATTTACCTACTTGAATTTTTTTGACCTTTTTTTATTTGGGATGTTATTTTTTCATTCCAATTTTCAAAAAACTTTTTTATTATGATCTAATATCGATGTTTTAAAGGTTCTCGAATTATTTTTAATTTGGCGAGGTTTTAAAAGGCTAACATGGCTGTTAAGTAGTTATTTCTGTTGTTGATGGTTAGCTAAGGCCCGTATTACAGAACGATACTCAAGTTCAAGCGTTGATCTCTGTTTAAAACTAGTTTTGAGTTGAGCTTTGATTTTAGAACGTTCTTCAAGCACAGATTTATTGATAACAGTTCAGCTGAGTTTAGTTTTATTTTATACTGTCACCTGTTTCGGAATTTCAGCTGAGATTTGATCTGTAATCACTGTAGTGTGGTCCAGATTACGCTTGAGTAGAGTTCAGGTAAAATTCGTGTGTGTTGTTGAATTAAAGTTTATAATTACCGTTCTGGAATAAGACCGATACTCAAGTAATGATTCTATCCTTAAGTAGTGATCAGCTTATTGGAGTTTAAACTGTACTTGAGGAAGCTTCTGTAATACGGGCCTTAGTATTCAATCGATGGTGACGCAACGGGGAGATTGGAGAAGAAACTCGCGACGCAGGCTGTTCGGCAAAATTAAACTAAATCGCGCGAATATTATTCACAATGAACGAACGGGTTCGACATACTTTCATTCATTCATTGTACATTCATTTAGTAAATTATGTAAATAGGAAAAAAATCTGTGGTTGACCTAGGCCCAGGGGGGGGGGGGGGGTCGTGACCCCCATGACCCCCCCCCCCTGGATCCGCCCTTGTTTGGAACCCAGTTCTATAAATAATCAAGTCCCAAACAGCACGCAACACTGTAAAAGATAATGACATTGTGAGTGATTACTGCGTGCATCGAAACGATTTTAATTAATAAAAAATTGTACGGTAGATTAAAATATATTTTTAGAAATATCTGTAAAGACGCTTGTTGTCATCACAGAGTACATTTTTATAGTTGTCATCTCAGTCTTCCTGCGACCACGAACGCTGCAAAGATTTCGACACGTCAGGAAAACCTATTTAAATAATATTCGCGATGTAATCCGGTTAAACTTGTTTTATTATAAGACTTTGTTGACTTAGCTAATTGTTTATTTCCTGTTACGAAAGCAAGAATGAGTTTATTCATCATCATCAGCCCATTATTGTCCCACTGAAGGGTGCGGGCCTCTTCTTTAGTGAGTCGGCTTAGAGTACTTAATATTATAATGTAAATAAAGCGAGTGTGCTTTAGAGCACACGACTGAAGTAAAACTTCACTAACTTATATCTCCCTCAATACTATTTCAATGAGAACAAAGGAATGGCGGCGCGGCGCGCGTACATCTGCCGGCGCTGAGTCGTGGCCGGCCTAGCGCGCGCCTCGTTCCCCGCGTCCCGCACTACCCCCTCCGTTCGCCTCACTTTTCGTAACGCATTTACCAGTTTACTCCCCTAGTCAAGCGTGCCTAAAGAAGTTTGACTTCAATAATGTGTTTTGCCCCCACAGAAACAGTAAATCGAGCCACGTGATCCAAATAGTTGGTTACCACGGTTATATGAACGGCAGTGAGCCTGATATGACTAATCTGCCGTACTACATCATTAAGAACTCGTGGGGAAAAGACTTCGGAGATAATGGCTACGTGAAAGTCTACATCGGTGATAACATTTGTGGTATCGCAGACCAAGTCACCTTAATTGATGTAGTTTGAATACTAAAGCCACAGATATAGATAGAGATAGAATGGTTGTAATCACAATTTTACTTGCGATTCATGCGTGGCAACTCTCGAACAAACTACGCCTTACACATTGACGTCATTAATTTAAAAAAAATAACTTTAATCAAATGTACTTTACAGCTTTTGTTTCTGCAGTTAGAAACAGCACAATAAGGTATTTTTGCGGGTTTTTGTTACAATATTTACAAAATTAAGTCATAAGGCGTACGGAGAAAAGCTTTCACAGCACGCGCGCGCTGCCCACTTTTCCATTCTATCCATTTCTGTGACTAAAGCAAACAAGAACGTAGTCCATGTTTACTTACTTACTTCCACCACCGCTTTGAATATATTTCTGTAATGGTGTTATTATTTTGTAAAAAATATGGTTTTGCCGGCTAAACGCTATACATATTTATTGTGTCAACAATATGTTTATTATTTAAAATTTTATCTGACTAAAAATGGAGAAGTTTCTCATTCCAATATTGTAAAATATGAAAGAGTTATTTTTTCATGTAAATACATGATGTCTTCTTAAAAACAGATGTCACTATTTCTATTCAATGATGGCATAGCTTAAGAAATAATGTCTGTGTTCATGTCTAAATGGTACAACATAATATAAGTTAGTATTTTTTTATGTTAATAAATTACAAAACGAGCAGCAGGAGCAAAGTGAATACGGAAAAGGGGTATAAAGTTCCGTGTGGTGCTGGACGTAAAGAATAGCACCACCCTTATCTCGTCTCACGGGTGTCCTAAAAGGCGACTAAGGGATTCACCAGAGGATGGGCAGCAGCGTTCTCTGAGTAACTGCGATCGTCAACCCGCCTGCCAAGCGTGGCGATTATAGTATATCCTCCCTATCGGGCAGGGTCCTCAATCTTAAAACAAATAATCGGGTACAACAGCTTTTACAACGCTGCAAAAAAACGTAGTACTTCGAATACTTGTAGATAACAGGTAAGATGGTGGTTTTTAATTTAGTAGCATTATATTTGTTATTGTTACGGACTAAAAGTAATAGATGGCGGATTTACCAAATTTAAGAAACGAGATACTGTAATAGTTTATTCAATATCGGATAGATGTCGCTACATGACCCCATATTTGATAATTGTTCCAAAGAGATTATGATTTAATTTCACGACATAATTTTACTGATTTTTCACGAAATATTATAATAATAAATAAGTATCTTTTTCAGAGCCTTTTTTGTTGATTCTTGAACATTAAAGTATTTTACTTTTACTGATTTTGACTGGTTGATTATAGTGCTAAAATTCGCAAGTCAGAAACAAGTGTTAATAGCAGTACTATCTTGCGGTCCGATTTATAAACGCAGGGCGTAAGCTCGATCCTCAAGAAATGATTCTCTTTTTGCATTTTTTATTTTTAGTTCTGTTGATGTACTAACAGCAGTTCCAAACTAAAAGTATCAGATGGCGCTAGTAAGCGGTTACCAGTTTTGTGGTGGAAGATTGGTCTCTATTTCAGTATATTATAATGTACTCTGTGCTATCGGGGGAGGTCTATGTCTAGCAGTGGACGTCTTTCGGCTGAAATGATGAATGAAATAATAATACATACCTAATAATATAATAAAAAATAATACCTGTTAATTAAATAAACGTAATTTTATTTATTTTATTGAACAGCGTGAGCGGAGCGAGCAGAATTTTAAAAGGAGTTTTAGGCTTTGATTATTCTTAATATAATTGCCAATTTGCCATTTAAATTTGAAGCATCTTGTATTACACATAAATAAAACTTGAGATTAGTTTTTAAAAGTGGTTACATTAAATAAAATTAGAGGCACCAAAATAGAGGAGGAGGTGGAACGTCTCATTGTGAACCTAAAAACAGATTGTGCTGTTGGCTATGATAAAATAAACAGCTCTTTCTTTAAAACATATAAAAAGTTTTTAGTTTCTTCTCTTACCTTCATATTTAACTCTTGCCTTAAGCATGGTGTTTTTCCCGACAGCTTAAAAAATCTAAAGTGTGGGTACCCTATTCATAAAAGTGTTGGCAGAAGTCGTAACATCAACTACAGCTCAATTTCAATACTGGGAGTATTGAGAGTATTGTAAGTTTAGAGTATTGAAATTGTCAATACTGGGAGTATTGAAATTGTCACTATCTAAACTTCTAGAAAGATTAATTAGTACGAGACTAGTGGGGTATCTGGAAACTAAACCCCTGTTTTCAACAAACCAATACGGTTTTCGTGAAGGTAAGTCTACAGATAAGGCAAGCAGCAGATTTAATTAATTTCGTTAGTAATAACCTTGACAAGAAAAAGAAATGCCTTACAGTTTTACTTGACTTGGCCAAGGCTTTTGATACGATTTCTGTCCCGATCTTACTCAACAAGCTAGAAATACTAGGAATCAGAGGTACGGTCGACCGCACGTCCGTGGTAACACTTTGACATTAGCAGCATCTTTATTTCGTAAGCAGCATGGGTGGTTTTCGAATTGAAGTATTACCACTGTCATGCAGTCGACTGTACCTACACAATTATTATTTTTCGAAAATTACCTAACCGGGAGGCTTCAGAGTGTTCGGATTGGTAACTTTAATAGTGGAGACCTTCCAGTTACACACGGGGTTCCACAAGGCATTATCCTTAGGACCTATTCTATTTCTCGTATTGTACAACGTGTTATTGAAATAACTGAGCAACTCTTAAGGGGTCATTGTACGCATCAGTATTGTAAGCGACCCAGTTAAATGTAACTAAATATTTCTCATTTATTTTAATTAACCAAAAATGTAGGTATTTATATATTTTTGTTTCCGATGTACAAGGAGTGCGTGGCGGGGGAACAGTACCGCGGGGGCAGGGGTCCACGCGCGCTTATGCGTTTTGAAAACTAACGAGTCCAAATCTGAGCTTGACGCACGCCGCACGCTCCTTATCGCAAAAATAATAGTGTTACAATTACAACCTTTACGGAATATAATCGTTTTCGATTCCAAAAGACCTGGATTATATTGTATCTCGCATCAAGACCACCAATACAAACCCCAACCTCTTCAAGTATGAATAACTTCTACTATGGGACCTACCATAAAATCGCTAAAAAAAATCAGCTGATCCTTACATTTGTGTTCACATAAATAAACAAAATATAAGAATCAGCTGTTGGTTGGTCCTGGTCCCATAGTAAAAGTTGTTCGTACTGATGAGTACAAGAGGTTTTCAGTTATTTCAATAACACGTTCATCATCATCCTCCGAGCCTTTTTCCCAATTATATTGGGGTCGGCTTCCAGTCTAGCCAGATGTGGCTGAACGTCAGTATTTTACACGGAGCGACTGCCATCAAACCCCCGCAACCCAGTTACTGGGTAAAACTGACATTCGGAGGTTAGACCAGTTGTTAGACTTTCAGACTTCTGACTACCCGTTACGACTTCCATAAATATTCTTTTTGAAGTCGGTTTTTACTTTTTTTTTAAGTTTATTTTTATGAAATAAACATTTTACAATTATACTATTAAAAATGTAACTATTTGGGCTGTAGGCACGGCGAGCGTACAAAGAGCGTTTTTTTCGTAAAAAATGAGATTTAGGCTTCTTTCTCCATTATATAACTGTCGTTTAATCCGCCTTGGATTTATAAATTGAGATATCATATTATAAAATATTGGCCTGGCGGTTTAACGGTGAAGGAAAACATCGTGAGGAAACCTGCACACCTGAGAGTGCTCTATACAGTTCTCAACGGTGTGTGTAGTCCGCCAACCCGCACTAGGCCAGCGTGGTGGACTAAGGCCTTAGATTTCTCGTATTGAGAAGAGGCCCGTGCCCAGCAGTGGGACAGTAATGGGCTGGTTATGTTATAGGTTTAAAAGCCAATGGCAAAACTGTTGCCTTTTTGTTTTTTTGTAGTGCCCTAAGAAAAAAGAAGAATAAGCAGGTAGAACAGCAGCGCGAGCGAAGCGAGCGCGAATTTTTTTTGGTTTGCTAAATCATCATTCTATTTTAAAAGCATTATACCTATGCACTTCCAAATCGTTGAATTTATTCGGGCCGAATCTACGTACAGCGCACGAAGGAGCAGCGCGAGTGCAGCAGTCGCAAATATCATTTTATTTCTGTTTATTTAATAGGTAACAACAGGATGTATTTTAAGGAAGTTTTGGGATTTATCTACAGCAGTGCTGGATTTCGTTTTTGCCGCCCTTGGATTGTGTTTTTGTTATTCCGTGGCGGCAAATATGTTACGTGAGTTTTGGCTCACGTACAACAATCATCATGCTGGTAAGTAATAAATGCAGGAACCTTCAAAAAAATCAACATTCCTACCAACCAACCTACCTAATAAATTGACCGGATGCGGGAATTGATTGTGCGACCATATAGGTAGCCTGGGTAGCCATAGACCGCAGGCACTCCGCCACACCACCACTGCACATTTAGGTTTTTTAAACCAACAAGATAGTAAATTGGTTGATATTCCATCCTTCGCTTCGCGCAAGAAGCGTTTGGCTAGGCTAACAACAAACATAACATCACGCCTGTATTTCCCCGAAGGGGTAGGCAGAGGTGTATAGTACACCCACATTTCACCAGTTATGTTGTAAGTCCCATGTAATAGGGGGCGAGCCTATTGCCATTAACCGGGCACAAATCCAGACTCCGGGCTGCTACTGAGAATTTCCTAATGAAAAAACCCAATAACACTTTGCCCGACCCGGGAATCGAACCCAGGACCCCACGCTCAGCAGTCGCGCTTGCAACCACTAGACCAACGAGGCAGTCTAGTCTAGTCTAGTTTGGCTAGGCTAATACTTTTATTATGCGTAGGTACAGTCACGAACTCACGATCCTTCCCGGTGATACATTTTGTCGACAAAGTCCCTTGAACGAATCCTTTTGCTACATTACACGTACATTAGTGGTGGTTCACCGGAAAGTTTGCTGATAGTACCTACCTACCTACCGCCAAGGAGTGACTTACATACCTAATAACCATCTACTAACGTATTGCCGGCGCGTCTGTTTCTCGATAGGTATAATCTGGTGGTCTTCAAGGCACGAGGGAAAAGATTTTTGCTGGGCAATCATGCACTATCGTCGTCAGAGGAAGCGCCAAACGTAGGCCCATTTGGGATAGAAAAAGATTTGTTTGTTTGTTTGACTCATAGGTAGGTATGATTAAAGATGTTTTTGGCATAAGTATACCTTAACCCCTGGTGCTTAGTTCGACTAACACTTGAAATACTTTATTAAACCTGCAATTCGAATTCAAAAAGAACGGGAACGCGAAGATAAAAAATTTACAATAATACAGTAATGTATGATATCGACATTTCAAAATCCATTGACAGATAATTTAAAACTTAAATGCTCCTTTTGTTCCCGAGTACAGCAATGGACCTTGCAGTGAGTTAATAGGTAGGTAGGTACCACGAAGAAAAGCTTTCTTCTCTTCGTGATAGGTACCTATTCCATACTCCAATAATTTATGCACATGAACATCGCAAGTATCGCAACACTATAAATAAAATTCAAATAAAGAACTTCACATTAGTTGGTTACCGGCCGCCACGCAAGGAAGACGTATCAACCGCTTATCTCCCGGTATGTTTTGTTAATTAACTTTATTATTTTATGTTTTCACTATCAGACCACTTTATGCGGTAATAGTAAATGATAATAAACGATAAATTGTACTCTAGTTTGTTATTATTCGACCGATAAGTATTTAAAACGAAGAATAAAGTGTTTTATTGGTAAATGGCACTTGAAAATGTTTGTTTGATAAGAATTTTCAGTGTGAATAGCTGGTCTAGCTCAAAAGTAATTATGTGTGTTTGTATATCTACAGTAATTCAACATGAGTTGTCACTTGTCACCAATTGTCTGTAAGTTTTGTAGGTAACATCACGCGTTTCGGAGACACGATAGGCAGACATTCAGCAAGTGCCCGAATTTTTGAAATTACTCGTCTTTCCTCTTGAGTATAATAGTTACAAGCAAAAGCAAGTTATGAGCATGCAATTCTTGGTTTGGTTACCCGATCGAATAGTGTTTTAGTTTTGTGATAGAAATCTTTTAGTGGCAGGCAGCTCAGAATCTGAAAATGTTGCCGGTAAATGGCAAAAGGCTCGGCTTACGGGACATCGGTTAAATGTAGGTGTTCATAACACACCTTTGCTGAAAAACATTCTAAAGATGTAAACATAAACTCATTAGAGTTTTACCGTACATCAGTATCATCGACTGTACAAACAGGTAAGTAAACAAAAATGTAGTTAACAAGGTAGGATATTAAATAAGTACAATGTGGGTAGATACTAGATAATATTTAGCTACATTATGAAGGAGCGAACACTGGAAAGGAGGAGATGGCTTCGGGGGGGACTATTCCTAATCTTTAATAATAACTTTGCAAGCTAGGCCAACACATCTGTCGTATTTTTTTATTGTAGGTCCCTGTAAATAGGTAGGTATAGTAGTAATAGTATAGACGTCTGTGGTCTAGTGGTTCGAGTGTCGTACTGCTGATCACGAGGTCGTGGTTTCGATTCCCACAGGACACAAATATTTGTGTGATGAACATAAGTGTTAATGTTGATCTGGGTGTTTCTTATTTATTATAAGTATGTATTTACAAAAAAATATATATATGTATTATATCCATTGTCTAGTACCCATAGCACAAGCTTTGCTTAGTTTGGGACTAGATGGTGCTGTGTAAAAATGTCCTAAAGATATTTATTTACTATTTATTTATTTATTTACTTTATTGCACAACATAAAAGTACCTACATGGTAATTATTATGAGGTAAGGTGTACAATTAATGCATTTAAATAGGTATAATTTTATTGTGAACTCTAATATTTGCATGTAATTATGTTATGACGAAATATGCTGAACTACCTTCTAAATATATTGGTAACACCAACTGTGACCATATTTAAAAGCAAATAAATACTATTATTATTATTATATTGGCGGCTCCACCGCGGTCTCTTCCAGATAACCATTGAAGGGACTGGAATGTCATGTATCAGTCCTATATCTTTGAGTATCGAAAAGACGGTTGAACGCACAGAAATACTACTCTCCTATTTCTGTGGTTGAAAGATTACGTCAGAAGGATGAACAGCAGCGTCTGCCTCGTTATCATTCTCCTGCCCCTATTCCAATTTCTTTGGGGTCAAAGTAACATGTATTTTTCTTCCATGCATTTCTATCAGCCGCCATCTCTTCACTTTAATTCCAGCCATACCTATCCCAGCTACACACAATCCATCCATCTTTTCTTAACGCCATCCACATCCATACCTACTGTCTGCTAATAACAACATGATGGAATATTGCTCTGATCTCAAGCTCCCGAGTACCTACTCCTTCCACTTGACCGCATTCAACGTAGAACGGCTTGAATCGTCGGCGACTATGCTATTCCCAATCGGCTTGACCCTCTGGCCTTGCGGAGAGACATTGCATCTCTATGTATCCTGTATCGCAAGTACTATGGGGGGGGAGTGCTCTGAGGATTTTTTTGACCTCATATATACCAGCTTCCACTTGACCGCATTCAACGTAGAACGGTTCGAATCGTCGGCGACTATGCTATTCCCAATCGGCTTGACCCTCTGGCCTTGCGGGGAGACGTTGCATCTCTATGTATCCTGTATCCCAAGTACCTACTATGGGGAGTGCTCTGAGGAATTGTTCGATCCATGACCTACCAGCCGCTTATATCGTACCATCTGCCATAAATCTAAATTCCATCTTCATCACCATCTTGATGTTTGGCGATCGACTGTACTGTACGTTTCACACGCCATTTTTTGCTTCGTACAGCAAAACTGTGGAACAAACTTCCATCAGCGGTTTTCCCAAACAAATCCAACATAGGAGCATTAATAAGTCCGTAGTTCTAACCTTATTTTACTACTTTACTGGTGCATCTAGCTTATTTTTTGTCTCTGCATCACCCTAAGGTTGTCTGGTAGAGAACGCCTATGGCGTTAAGACCGCCTTTGTACCCAGTTGTGCATAAAGGATTAAATAAATAATAAAAGCAGCATGTCTTTTTAAAAGGTAGGCAATGCATCGGCAACATCCTTGGTGTTGCGGATGTCCTTGGATGGCGGGTCAGGTGACCCGCTTATTCGTTTGCCCTATCATAAAAAAAAAATAGTTCACCGATTTGTCTGGTTATGGGAGTTTCCTCTTTGATCAGTCATGGGGAGGGTAGTATGATACACAGATAGTATGATATTATTATGTTCTTTCTTAAATTAGTTTCAGCAATGGTGACGTTGATTGTCGATGACTTTGGGGTGTACAAGGAGAAGAAGGTCAAACGCTTCACATGGCGGACTACCGGCGGAGTGGCAGTCTCCGCGATATCCTATGGCGCTATAGTTCAGTCTATTAAGGTAGGAGAAATAATATTTTAGTTATTAATTACAGCAGTTATTTTTTAAGGGTCGAATGGTCTTTTTTTTTTTTTTTTCTTTTTTTTTTTTAATATTTTCGGGACATTTTTACACAGCACCATCTAGTCCCAAACTAAGCAGAACTTGTAATATGGGTACTAGACAATGGATATAATACTTATATACTTTTTTTTGTAAATACATACTTATAATATATAAGAAACACCCAGACCAACACAAACACTCATGTCATAATACACAAATATTTGTGTCCTGTGGGAATCGAACCCACGACCTCGTGATCAGCAGTCCGATACTCGAACCACCAGACCACAGGAAAGCCTTGATCTTGTGTGTCAGCCAACCCGCACCAGACCAACCTGGCGGTGCTATTCACTAACGTTGTGAAATTTGACCGGCAAACGATACAAAACGACCACTTCCTGCGACCACGAACGCTGCAAAGCATTCGAAACGTCAGGAAAACCAATTTTAATAATAATACACGATGTAATCCGGTTAAACTTTTTTTAACGATTTCAGAACGGATTCGGAAACGCAACGCAAAATTTACGGAAACTCTTCCGAGAGCCATTTGTTGTCGGAAAGCACTCGATGTAAAATTAAAGAACTATGAATAGCGTTTCTGATTCCGTTCGATTCTCAAATCGTTTTGTTTGATTATAAAACAAGTTTAACCCAAAGACATTTCTATAACGTCAGTATAATACCTTTATGGTTTAACCGGATTACATCGCGTATTATTATTGAAATTAGTTTTCCTGACGTTTCGAATGCTTGCAGTGTTCGTGGTAGCAGGAAGTGGTCGTTTTGTTTCGTTTGCCGGTCAAATTTCACATCGGAAACGGAATCTTTTGGAACGTTCGTGAATAGCACCTACTACAATAGACTAGGGTCTAAGGCTTACATTCAGAGACGAATCGAAGGGTGAACTCATGCTTCCAACTGTCAAATAGCACTGCATTTAGCTCTGAATGTAAACCTAAATGCTTTTCATTCTGAGAAGAGTTCCGTGCACAAAAGTTCAACGGTAGGTACACACGGCTACACATCAAGCTGTACATTTCCAGTATAAGCTCCTCGCATTGTATAGGTTTTCCTTACAACGCGAGGTCAGCCTTTACTGGTTTTGTACAGCTTGATGTGTAGCCGTGTGTACTATAGTATTATAATATATTATCTGTGACGGTCATCATCCTCCTGCCCTTATCCCAGTTTATTTGGGGTCGGCGCAGCATGTTTTTTTCTTCCATACATCTCTATCAGCCGTCATCTCCGTGTTCACTTTCTTTCTATTCATATCATCTTTCACACAATCCATCCATATTTTCTTCGGTCTCCCTCTTTTCTTATAGCCATCAACATTCAAACTTAAAACTTTCCTCGTAACATGCTCCTCATTCCTCCATATTATCTGTGACGGTAATGAGCTGATTTGTACCTATGTTATAATTACATCATCCCTAAGCCATTGATGATTCATTTCTATTGCCATAAGGGAGGCAAAGTGGTATAAGTGTTTTCTATACTAACCACTCAACGTTTTGGAGTGAGTTTTCGACGTTTGGGTATTAAATCAAATGTGTAAGTTAGTAGGCTTTACCAAAAAGCTTCTAAGTGGCTAGAAAAGGGGATGCCTATTCTTTGACAAAAACCTACACGCCTTCTTAAACACCACCATCACCTTCCAGGTTCCAGACCGCCTAGGAGTCACGAAGGACGTGGTCCTCGGCTTTGACGACCTCGATGGGTACGTGAACAGGAACACCCCATACCTGGGAGCAACAGTGGGGAGATGTGCCAACCGCATTGCCAACGCATCCTTCGAAATAGACGGCCGCACCTATTATCTGGCCAAGAATATCGGGAAAGACCACTTGCATGGAGGCATTGTGGGATTTGATAAGGTATGATGTAATAAGTTTAATTCTTTTAGCATGTCCTTGGAAATTTTTGGAATTGTGTTGCGACTTGTGTTCGATAAGAATTATGGAACTGTATTTATATACAAATATACAATATTTACAGCCCACAATGTGTTTTGTAATAACTGAAATTCACTTAAGGAGTCATTGTACTCATCAGTATGAACAACTTTTACAATTACTATATCCTTCCCCGCGGACCTCGATCACGAGCAGACGTGCCGTAGACATTTAAAAGTTTTTATTTTAAATAATAGTAAAATATCTTCAAAATTTATTCTGCATTAAAAAATAGGAGTGCATAACTCCAAGGAGATTACTTCAGTTGACTTCAGTACTGCTGCTACATAACACACAAGTAACCTTCCTACGCACACCAACGCGGACCTCGGAGAACCACCCTCCTGCGCACAAGCAAGTCCGGGGTAACGTGCTATCTCCGTCGTGCGTCGTGCAACGCCCCGCCCAACTCATTAGCAGGTACGCAGTGCACACCAACTACTTACCGGTGTCGCCTGAAAAGATCCGCCCTGCAAGTGACGTCACCCGCTGCCACTGTGTAGTGCCACCGCTTCTATTGCTTGCGCTCCTAGTACTCAAGAGAATTTTGTTGCCCAGTTTTATTGGAAAATACTGATGTTTTTAAAGTTGTAACGTAAAGTTTAACTTAATTGTATAGCACTCCCATAAACTAGTTTACTACTTATCCACACTGATACCCTAGTCAAATAAAATGCCCATCAATCGCACTCCCCCCCCCGCGCCGATGATTTTTACTACAACTTCCACTGAAGAACTTGGAAAGCCGGAGGTACAAACACGCTCCATTACCCCTGAGACTACTTTGCATCAATGCGCCTCAGTACCTAATCTCTCTTCGAACTCAACAACCTTAACTGAACGTAAGAAAAGGAAATTCAACGGAGACGAGGATGAGAATACTGTGCTAACAATTAGCGCTTTCTCCATTTTTTCTAAAGAGCAGGAACATCGTTTCGAAAACCTCTTATCCAAAATGACTGATCTAATGGAACAAAACCGAGACTTGAAAGAGAGCGTTCAATTAATGTCAAACAAGTATGACGAGTTTTTGAGCCGCATTACGTCTCTGGAAAAAGAACGAACGGATGATAAAAAGATGATTAGTCAATTAGAAGAAAATATTGAAAATTTGGAGCGAAAATCACGAGCGTCTGGCATTGAGATACGAAACATACCTAAATTTACTGGAGAAACTAAACAGGAGCTTTGCGATGTGGTATTGAACATGGGTGCCTGCTTAAATGTAAACTTTGACCAATCGACTATAAAAGACATCTACCGAGTTAACTCTAAGGACGATTCTAAACCTATTATTGTCGAATTCTGCTCGGTGCTACAGAAGGAAAGGTTAATAAAAGGTGTAAAACTTTTCAATTCGACTAAGAGCAAAGAACAAAAGTTGAACACTACTCACCTAAACCTGAAACAACCAGCCCGACCAGTGTACGTATCTGAAACTCTTACGCAAAGAACGCATAAACTTTATTATTTGGCTAGAACTTTTCGAAAAGATCACGGTTTTGCTTTCTGCTGGACGGCTAACGGCATAGTATACCTTCGTAATAAGGTGGGCGATCCACTGATCCGTGTTTTATCTGAACAGGACCTTGTAAAATTGAAAAATAATGTGTGACTATATGTATTTCAATTCTTATTTTCTCTGTATATCATTAACTTGAACCTTTACGATTTTATGCATGCTTCTCTCATTGTTAATCGCAATAATATGTTAAATTGTTTTTTATCTACACTCGTATCGTAAAATTCGAATTATGAACTCGAAAGTAATGACATAATGACATACTTTACGCACATGCACCTGTTATGAATTTAAAAAGTTTCATTACGATACAGTTTGCTGAACAAAACAATGCGGTAATTTAATTTTTTTTCCATAACCGCACACTTCAGCCTAACTAAGGAGTTTTTAATGCCACTTCGACCTAACCAAGGAGTTTTCAAACCTTTTTTTTAGCAGTCGTACAGTTTGGCACCAATGAGTACACAAAATTCAGGGTGGCGCCACTTGTCATACATTGAAAATTTTTATCGTTTAAAATCGCGTTTTTGGCAGAACTTTTGATTGTCATATTGCTTTTAATTATATTTAAGTGTTTACAGGCATATTTTTTGTATGATAAAACAGAGATTGACGGAATCCTGACAAGGATAGAAAATTAGTTCCGATTATAATGTTGTCGCCAGACTATATTTTATTATCTGTGTAGGCGCGCACCAGCGCGCGTGCGCGGCCGCGCGCCCTACCTACTGGATTTGGACATCGTTACTTGTAAATTTATTGTTATTGTTTACGTTATTATTATGGTTTTGTATGTCGAAAGTTTTATTCTGGGCAAAAATATCTGACTACAGCAGTGATACTGAACTGTGGAGAATATGACCCCGCCTGAATTTCTGGATGCAGCAACGTAAATGACGAACAATCTTTTACCAGAGAAATCAAGAAAAACAACGACAATTTTACCAAGATTTTGACTTTGGTATTTTATTTAAAATTATATGAGTGTAGATAAAATAGTGTATGAAACTGACATAATTAGGTATTAAAACACTCGTGTGATACTATTAAAAACCTCGCCTACGGCTCGGTTTTTAAACTCACACTCGTGTTTTAATAACCCCTATTATGCAACAGTTTCATAAACTACTATTACTGTACCATACACATAACAAAACAGCACACAAACTTAAATATACATACAAATTTACAGACTCACTAGTTAATAAATCACCAAATGCACTACCAAATCATATATTCACTACAATATTACACGACCGTTCTAAATATTACATGTACAAGTATACTCCAAATACACACTATGTGCTCTCAGTGCAGATAACATTTAAAAGTCTAGACTATTGCATACCTTTCTTAAAAATCCCTATAAGTATATTTAAAACAAGTGTGAAAATTATAGTGACAATAAAGCTTCGCCGCAAGATTCGATAACATAAACTACATAAACGCAGACATTGATAATGTGTCTGTCTCGACATCCCTTACGTGTGAACTAGATAAGTGTTATCTGCTGATTCCATCCTGTGAAGATAAGCGTCTAGTAATTGTCACTCAAAATATTCGCAGCATCAACTGTAATATTTCAGGGTTCGAAGTCATGATATCGAGATTAAAAATAGATTGTGATATACTTGTGCTTACGGAATGCTGGCTACGGGGCACTCCTGTTGTTCCTGTTCTGGATGGGTACCGACTATACTCCACAAAAAGAAATCCTATACAAAATGATGGCGTCGTTGTTTATATTAAAGACCACCTTAACTTCTCAGTGGAAGAACCACCCTCAGTGGAAAGTAATGTCTTGATTGCTACTCTAGACAAAGAAATGGCCATTATTTCTGTGTATCGCTCTCCATCTTTTAAAAATGCAGACCCTTTCCTTCATTCACTAAATGAAATTCTTTTAAAACTCTCCTCTTTTAAAAATATTGTAATTATCGGGGATATAAACATCCCCATCAACTCTGACAAAATTGACCTCGCTGGAGAGCAATACCTGGCAATGACTGCTTCCCATGGACTTCTACCAGCCCACACAGAAATAACGAGAGCAACCAGTGGGACATGTATAGACCATGTTCTCCTTAAAACTAAATAACCCGCCACCACTCTAATCCCACACGCTACCCTAACCGATCACTATCCAATACTATTATGCATATATTTTAAACTAAAATGCACTACCTCACCTAAATTAGTCTCCAAGGTTAATCCTGAGAGTTTATCAAGTGATATATTGAAAATAAACTTAAGTCCTATATATCTGTCTCAAAATCCAAACTGTGCAATGAATTATCTTATAAATGAAATACAAATGGCACTAATAAATAACACCACAACTGTAACAGTGACGAGAAGAAAGAAAATAATTAAACCGTGGATCACACCAGGATTACTCCGCTGCATTAAAAACAGGGACAAACTCCATGCAGAAACCAAATTATCAGCCGGTAACGAAACTTTAAAAACTACCTACACCCGATACAGAAATTTCTGCTGCAAATTGTTAAAAAAAGTTAAAAGAGCGTATGATAAAAGTCAATTAGAAACACTAAAAAACAATCCTAAAGACCTTTGGAAGACTATTAAAAATATAACAAATACTGCAAAAGAAATTAATCATCCTGTAAATCTCTTGAAACTTGGTTCCTCTCCTGAAGAGTCTCTGAATGAGGTTAACAACTTCTTTATTAATGTAGGTAAAAACCTGGCTGAGCGTTGCCTGATTAGCCAAACTAGTGCAAGGCCAATGAGTGGCTGTACTGTCTCAAGCTATACACACCTTAAGTCTTTTGTTTTGGAAGATGTGTCTGAGGAGGAGGTCGAGCGTCATATCGTTGGGCTCAAAATTGACTCTACTATGGGATGGGATAAAATATCTAATAAACTTCTCAAGCAAAACAAAACCTTCTTGTTCCCACCTCTCACCTTCATCTTCAACAGATGTCTTCAAACTGGCATATTTCCAGATCTGCTTAAGAAATCTGAAGTGCGGCCCATTCACAAGGCTGGGGACAGAGATCGTATCAGTAACTATAGACCTATCTCCATCCTCCCTTCAATATCTAAAGTTTTAGAAAAAATTATTAACACCAGATTGGTTAAATATCTTGAGCAACACAAATTATTTTCTAGTAATCAGTTTGGTTTCCGTGGTGGTAAATCCACTGATGGGGCAGTGCATAAGCTAACCAATATTATCTCCGCCAAATTGGATACTGGGAAAAAGTGCCTATCCATTTTCCTAGACCTCGCGAAAGCCTTTGATACGATTTCTGTCCCCATCCTGCTCGGGAAGCTTGAGAGACTTGGCATTAGGAGCACACAGTTGGAGCTCTTTGTAAGTTACCTATCCGGACGATTGCAAAACGTGCGAGTGGGAAATTACACCAGTAGTGAGCTCCCTGTCACCTATGGCGTACCCCAGGGTAGCATTTTAGGACCTACTTTATTTCTCGTCTATATTAACGATCTAACTAACCTCCACCTGACCCAAGGTGAAATAATCTCCTACGCAGATGATACTGCTCTCCTCTTCTCTGCCAATACCTGGGAGGAGGTCTTTAATGCTGCCCAAAAAGGATTTGACCAAGTGAAAGAATGGCTCCGCGATAATTTACTTACACTCAATGTAGATAAGACTAAATATATCACATTTAGCTTACGCCAAACACCCCAAGCTATAGACACTCATACCATAATTCCTCATGATTGTACGGGGGAAGGTAAGTGCACATGTAAGCCACTAGAGCGTGTTAACTGTATCAAGTACCTAGGCGTAACCGTGGATAGCAACCTTAACTTTAAGGAACATATTAAGCAACTATGTGGCCGGGTACGTAAACTTATTTACATTTTTAAGAATCTCCGATACGTCGCGGATGCCGTTCTTTTGAAACTTGTCTATCTTTCCCTTTGTCAATCAATCGTTACTTATTGCATATCGTCTTGGGGTGGGGCTACCAAAACCACTCTTAAACGTCTTGAAATAGCTCAACGAGCTATCTTAAAAGTATCTACCTTCAGGCCTATATTATATCCAACTGCTCTACTATATCAGTCGTGCCAAGTGCTCACTGTGCGTCAGCTATTTTTCCAATATATCATTCTCAAACAACATGGTGAACTGACATATGATAAAAGCCTATTAACTAAGCGTAGGAAGCATGCGGTTTGTACAACCTATCGACCAAAAACAACCTTCATCAGGCGATTTTTTAGCTTCCTTGGCCCATATATGTACAATAAACTTAATGAAACATTAAACATCTACCCTCTGAATACCACAAAATGCAAAAAGAAACTCCTCGCATACCTCCAAACTCTCACATACGAGCAGACTGAAGAGTTATTAAATATTCCGATGTAAATAGTCAACTTGTACTGCACACATCCACCCATAATATACACACACGCACCTACACCCCCCCTCACACGCCCCCCACACACACACACGACATACATATACACTCCTTACTGTAGTTTTATTTTTATATACTAGCTTAGTTTTTCTTTTATTTTTTTATAAATCCACAAACAAACCTATAGTAAATAAAAATGCTGATGTTTGTATAATACATAACCAATAACTACTTTGTATATGGCATAACCTACATATTTAATAAAACTTTATCTGAGGGAATTGGCGCTGTTCGCCGAGATACAGGTTTCCCACCTAGTTCGGCAGCAGATGCTCCCAATTATTAGTATTAATTACCTATCTGTGAATGAATGTCTCTATTACTGTATAATGTAATGTATTTTATGGTGTACAATAAAGCAATAAAGCAAATTCAAATATTATGTAATCTGTATTTTTACTATGGGAACAACACTGAAATCGCGAAAAAAAAAACTGAAGTTACTTTCATTTTGTCGATTTATGTGAACACAAATGTTTGAGTGTTGGTCCCATAGTAAAAGTTGTTCATACTGATGAGTACATTGACCCCTTAAGGGGCAAGTTCACCCAGAAGATAACAGATGTTTATGTAAAAACCACGGCAGATTATGATGGCAGTCGCTCCGTGTAAAATACTGATGTTCAGCCGCATCTGGCTAGACTGGAAGCCGACCCCAATATAATTGGGAAAAGACTCGGAGGATGATATAGTGAAACAGTAGGTTTTGAAATAGTTGTTTTTATGAGGCTTCCCTTGAATATTCCTGGATTTTTCGTTTGAAATATTCTAAAACTAAAGCTCAACCCAGAACTGGTTTTAAACAGTGATCAAAGTTTCGTTTTGTGATACGGGCCTTAAATATAATAGGGCCATGAAAGAAAAATGCACGCTCGAAAAACGGCAACGTGTTACGGCCCTTATTTTATTCGGTTTTTATTGTAAATTTTACGAATATGATTAAATGCAATTGTTTTGTTATATTGGAGAGTAATAATCCTAATATTAATATTTTATGCAGCATAGACTCTTCTAAAATTACGAAAAACAATCAAATACAGAATATCAATGAATAACCTCAACAATTTCAACCATCAAACGTCAAAAATGTCATGTTTAAATACCCGGTTAGTACTTAAACGACGTCCCCGACTTCGGTTAGAAAAATCGATTGATTACTGTGATATAACGGTTGGTTATCGTTGGTGAACACCAAAGTTCGGGTTAAACATCTGGTTTTTATATAAACATCTGTTATCTTCTGGGTGAACTTGCCCCTTAGACTGACAAACGAGGGTTGATTTCGAACATTTGTTTTTCTTAAAACTTTGCCCCACACTAAGATTTCTTCTGTTTTGGTTGGTGCGTTTAAATATTTGTTTCTTTGTAAAAGGGGAGTGTAGAGTGCCGATTTGCCGCTCTCTAGGCTGTTAGGCCAGCGGCTCATCATGTTGAAAGAGGGCAAGGATGATAAAACGTGCAACATTTCTATTTAATTCCAGGTGGTATGGGATACCACAGTGCTAGGCAACAAAGTCGTCTTCAGCTACTTATCCGAGGACATGGAGGAGGGGTATCCCGGCGACCTGGTTACTAATGTGACCTACGAAGTCAAAGACGACAATAGCTTCCATGTGGACTACGTAGCGACCTCCACGAAGAAAACTGTGGTCAATCTGACCAACCACTCGTATTTCAACCTGGCGGGACATGACGCTGGGGCGCAGGAGTTGTACAACCATCGCGTCATCATCAATGCTGATAGGTTAGTAAAAATCAGTAGGTAGTAGCCTAGCGCAGTGTTTCCCTTCCGGAGGTCCGCGAGCATGTTCCAAGGGGTCCGCAGACCACAAATAAAAATAAAAAGTCATTCAAAATTACAAATTTCCATATTTTTGTTTTCAAGGGATCCTTGCCGATTATTTTTCTATCGTAAGGGTCCGTCGTTAAAAAGGTTGGGGAACGCTGGCCTAGTGGTTTAGGGCTATTGCCTTTTATGCTGATGCTTTTATCATGAGTTTTTGCGATATCGTGTAGTTATCGACAAATTTTATATGGGACTTGGTTTAGTTCTAAATACGCACACGTGGCGCTGATTAAATTCCCATATAAAAATCCCATAACTATACGATGACATTAACTTAACGACCACAGAAATAGATAGAATGGTTGTAATTGTTGTTTGACGACCTCTGTGGTCTAGTGGTTCGAGTGTCGGACTGCTGATAACGAGGCCGTGGGTTCGATTCCCACAGGACACAAATATTTGTGTGATGAACATAAGTGTTTGTGTTGGTCTGGGTGTTGCTTATGTATTATAAGTATGTATTTACAAAAAAAAAAAAAAAAAAGTATATAAGTATTATAGTCATTGTCGTGGGTACATGGGTACTAACCCATAGCACAAGCTCTGCTTAGTTTGGGACTAGATGGTGCGGTGTAAAAATGTCCCAAAGATATTTAAGATATTTAATCACAATTATACTTGCGATTCATGCGTGGCAACTTTCCGAACAAAATACTCCTCCCATATTGACGTCATTAATTTTTAAAAATTAACTTTATTCAAATGTACTTTACAGCTTTTGTTTCTGCAGTTAGAAACACCACAATAAGGCATTTTTGCGGGTTTATGTTACAGTATTTACAGAAACAAGTCATAAGGCGTACTGAGAAAGGCTTTGAAATGCCCTGCACTATGGTGCAGAGTGTTGGCACGCGCGCCCTGCCCACTTGGCCATTCTATCTATTTCTGTGTTTACGATATTACAAAACTTATGCTAGGGGCTCTGGAGGATTTAATTTCGATGCGAACTTAATTTAAATTTCATAAATAATGTGTAGATCGGAATTGGGGCTGTGTTGTCGCTGGAATTTGACTATCGAGGAAAAAAGTAAGGAAAACCACAACTGAAAGAGGTCTATAAAGTTCTAGATGCTGTGTGGGTTAGAGGACTAATGGTGGTATGCCACTGAACACTGGTCAAATTTCTTTGTCCAATCCAATTTATTTGATGATCAGTGTTTTTTTACATACAACATTTGATGAAATCATCCCATTTCTTTGATCAAAGTCATATTGGACAAATAAATTTGACGAGTGGCATACCACCCTTAGGCCTAAATCTATTTCATTCTAAAATGGAGCCTTTGTCCAGCTGTGGGCCAGTGATGAACTAATCATGATTAGTCCATCTGGCCCACTCATGAGTACTCCTCTAGATGATTTAAGAGACCATCATAAGGAGCCGTGTTGGTGAGGAAAAATGATGGAACAGAAAGTTTTTTGTAACGAATAAACGTAGGTACCGGTGATACATTTTGTCGACTAGCTTGAACGAATCCGGTGGTTCATCGGCAAGTTTTCTGATAGTACATATTTTGATATTATTTCATGTCTTTATAGAATCACCAAGACAGACTCTGATTCGATACCCACTGGTGCATTCTGCGGCGTTCAAAACACTCCCTTCGATTTTACGCTGGAGAAGAAACTTGGCGACGTGATGTCTTCCGGCAATAACCTGTTCGATGACAACTACTGCGTCAACTCCTATGGAAACCAGGTGAGAACTGTTTTGAAATATGGATATTTCCATCATCGGACGACCAGACGCACGGCGATGCGCCACCGTTATATGGTAGATATTCCACCCTTACGCACGAACCGGTTTGCTAATAGCTTTATCATGCGTACCGCCAAAGAGTGGAATTCCTTGCCGGTGTCAGTGTTTCCCGAGAAGTATAATCTGGTGGTCTTCAAGACTCGAGTGAATAGGTTTTTGCTGGGCAAGCGTGTCCCATCGTCGACCGCACCATCGCTTAACATCAGGTGAGGTGGCGGTCAAACGCAAGCCCGTTAAGAAAAAAAATATGGAACGTGACCTTTATATTATCTTTTAATGCTAGTTTTAACAATGTTTTTAAAATGAGTATGTATATCCATGGAGTTTCTTGCCAGTTCTCCATAATAGGACCATTTGGAACGGTGCAACTAGAGTCCACTTTTTATATGTAGGTACCCGTATATCTATCAATTCAATTCAATTCAATTTATTTATTCAGAAACAATTTTAACATTGTGTTTGAACATAATCACTTTAGTTAAAATTCAATAAATCAAAATTATTAGGTAAATACATTAATTTAAAAAAATACACAATAATATAACCACCAAATATACATCATCACAATTCATAATTAATAACAATATTTTATTATGTCATAGTAATAAAATCAACGTCTAGTAACTACGTTAATACACTTACGCTGGGTTCCTATAATTTGCTTTTACCGACGACGGCTCGTTTTTCCTTGAAAAAACTTCAAACTTAATGTCAATATTTGACGTTTTTTAAGGAAAAAACGAGTGACCGTCGGTAATGGCAGATTATAGGAACCAGGCGTTAATAATTAGAATAGTAATCTCAGTCAATTAATGTCAATTGATTTAAATGTCAGATACCGATCAGTCACATTCTTCTACAAATCGTCGACAGAGTAATAGCACTGCTTCAACAGAAAATGCTTTAACTTGATTTTAAATTCTCTATGATACAATATATTCTTTAATTCTATTGGAAGTTTGTTAAATAATTTCGTTGAACTGTAGTATGCGCAATGTTTGAAAATATTGAGATGAGGCATAATTTTGGTCTGAAAGTCTTTTCGCCTCGTACTCTCCCTCTGACCTCTTTCCTCTTCAGATTCATATTCGTGTAAGTATTTTGCAAAATTAGTAAGTAATACCAAAATATATAAACTTGGGACGGTTAATATCTCAAGATCCATGAAATATTGTTTACACGACACTTGTTGTCTTATACGGACCATCGTTCTGATAGCTCTTTTCTGTAGAATGAACGCCCTCTGTATGTTGTAATCGTAACTACCCCCCCAGAACAAAATACTGTATCTTAGCCTTGATTCCACTAGTGCAAAGTATATCATTCTTAACTGTGGCATAGTAACCTCATCACGGAGGCTCCTGATTACATAGCAAGCAGAACTAATGTTTTTAACTAAATTGGTGAGTTCATGTTTCCAGTTTAACTGGCTATCCACATGGACTCCGAGAAACTTGATAACCTCTACACTATTAATAGACTCACCATTTATAGTACTCATCAGTCCAACATTATTTTTAGCTGTAGATCTAAATAAAATAACATTTGTTTTACTGGAATTAATTATTAAATCATTGACTGTAAACCAATTATGGAAAGCACTTAAGGCTTCATTGACTCTTTGAGTGAGACATTCTAGATTATCAGCTGAAACAATCGCATTAGTATCATCGGCAAATATAACCAATTCTACTGCTTCCTTTGAGATGTAAGTTATGTAATTGATTAAGTCATTCATAAAGGTTATGAAGAATATTGGCCCAAGTATAGAACCTTGAGGGACGCCTGTTTTGATGTGAACTATTTTTGACTTAAAAGCTTTTTCACATCTGGTCTTGCGATCCTCTTCAATATTCTCGTTTATAGAAGCATTAATTTCTACATACATGATTCTGTTTTGCAAATATGATTTAAGTATATTTATGGCCTTACCTCTAATTCCGTAGTGTTCGAGTTTAATCAGGAGTAACTCATGGTTTACTGTATCAAAAGCAGAACTTAAATCCAAGAAGAGACCAGCTACTCTTTCTTTTTGATTCATCCGACTAACAATACTCATTACCAGTGCACTTATTGCGTCTTGAGTACCAACAGTGGTCTGATACCCAAACTGTTTATGACTTATAACTTGATTTAAGTTTAGATGTCTAGTAAGTCTCACTTTTATTAACTTCTCAAAGATCTTGGACAAGCTTGGGAGAAGTGAAATAGGCCTATACTTATTGGGGTCTGTCTTAGAACCTTTTTTGTGAACTGGGATTACTTTTGCAATCTTGAATTGGTCCGGAAAGATACTGTTATCAAAACATTTGTTATAAAAACCGCTTAACGGCTCAGCCAGTATATCTATGTTATCTTTGATAATTGTAATAGGTATTTCATCATGGCCACTCGAAGTCTTAGACTTCATTTTATTTACTAGCTTTAATATTTCATTCGGCGTAACAGCGCCCCAAGAAAATTCCTTTTCTACTCTATTGGTGCATTTTTTAAGGATATCTACTGCCAGTTGAGAGAACACAGGGGATGAACTGTTATTGAGATTAAATTGATCAGCAAATATGTCAACAATCTTTAAGGGATCCGATACCAACTTGTCTTCTGATTTTAGGGTCATGTTTTCCTTTTGTGTATGTTCTTTATTTCTATGCCTATTCACCACCTTCCATATATGTTTTGAAATATTATTACATTTAGATATCTCATTTTGTACTGCTAGTTTCTTTGCTGTTTTAATAACTTTTTTATATAATTTAATATACCTATTTCTGTAATTTATGACAGTTGGTTCATTATTATTACTCTTACCGACTACTAGGAAACGTTTCATCTTACTTGAAATTTTAATGCCTTTCGTAACCCAACGTAGAGCCCGAGAAGATTTGAAACGAAATAGCTTTTTAATTTTTTTAAAAGCCTGGTTAAATATGACGCTAAATTGTTTAATGAATGCATTTATACCCATATCGCTCCAGTTTTGACCAACCAACAATTGTCTATAGATAAGCTTGTTTTTTACATTAAATATCCTCATAGCTTTGTAGACGATATTACAACGGTTTTTGTTTATGCTGTAACTATTGATCCCCGAGTTGCATATTAATCCCGCATGACCGTCAGCTAACCCATTGTGATCAACATCATACCCTAAAATGCAATCGCTGCTAAAATTATAAAATATATTGTCAACACAAGAATTAGTATCGTTGCGGATAAAAGTTATCGCACTAATTAGATGTTTAAAATTATAACATTTAAGTAGATTGGTTAGATCATTACTATTTTTATTAACTTTCAATAGATCAACATTAAAATCACCACAAATAAAGCATTCACTATTAAAAAAGTGCTCTAACAGTTTTTCCAACCTATCCATAAATATATCAAGATTATTGTCATACGGGCTACGATAACAGCAACATATGGACACTCCAGTTAACGCATCTTTGACACCACATATTTCAAACGCATCCATCTTATAAAACTTTTTCACTCCTGGTAACTCTACACAATCCCTGTCTTTTCGTGCTAGAATAACTGTACCTCCTCTTATCTTATTTTTTCTAGTATTATAAGAAACCACCTTGTAATAAGTCATGTATCTGGTCTAAATGAAATAAAAACTTCGCCTATCCGGTCTATATGAAATAACAACTTTGCCTATCTGGACCACACATACACACACCCCACCCCACCCACAGTAACAACTTTGCCTATCCGGTCTACATAACTTTGCCTTTCTGGTCTATATTAAATACAACTTAGCCCTTGATAAAATTAATAGCTATTGGGAAACAGACGCAAGGAATAGGGTATTTGACTATTATTTTTTTATTAGACATCTTAAATCTACCTATTCGAAAAAAGATGAGCAACCATGAAAAAACTAATGAAATATTTTCAACATTGCCCAAGTTATTAGCGTTTCAAAATTATTTACTAAACAGAGACAGCACTACTACCGTCTGACGACGCACCATTCACTACAATGCACTACGTGCATTGCATTGCGCGCATTGCATTTCGCGCGACTAGGACGGAAAATGAAACCCCTCCAAAAACTTAAAAAAACGTGTATCTCTTCCATTTTGCAATTTATTGTATGCATTTTTTAACAAATCGTGTTTTAACTATTGTTAATTTCCACTCCTTAAGCGGTACGCATAGTATAGTATAGTATAACGGGCTGGTTTCCGCAACTCCACGATCAAGCGTGTATTTTGCGTACGGGAAAGCGGTACGCATAATGAAAGTGTTAGCAAAACGCTTTTATAAGTACCTAGGTATATCGAGAACAATTTTGTTTCAGCCTTTGACCTTCGTATCCAGCGTAGGCCATCCATCTTCTGGTCGCTTCCTCGAAGTATACAGTGATCAACCAGGAGTTCAATTCTACACTGGGAACTCTCTTCCGGCCCCTACGGAATCAGCCCTGGTAGGCAAGGGAGGGGTCGGCTACCGTCGCCACGGAGCCTTCTGTCTAGAGACCCAGAAGTACCCAGATGCTGTACATCATACCAACTTCCCAAGCGTGATCTTGGCCCCTGGAGCCGTTTATAAACATTCTGTAGTTTATAAGTTTGGGCTGTATAGGTCAAAGAATGTTGAGGAAGTACCTATAGTGATGTCTGCTTAGAAATTGAGCACTTATGACATATATTAGTTATTGAAATAACTGAAAACCTCTTAAGGGGACAATGTACTCATCAGTATGAACAACTTTTACTATGAGACCAAATCTGAAATCGCGAAAAAAAAAACAGCTGATCCCTACATTTTGTCGATTCATCAATTCATGTGAACAAAAGTGTACGGGACAGCTGATTTTTTTCGCGATTTCAGGGTTGGTCCCTTAGTAAAAGTTGTTCATACTGATGAGTACAATGACCACTTAAGAGGTTTTCAGTTATTTCAATAACACGTTGTATAGAAATGACAACGGTTTTTCGCTATTTGCCTCTCACTCGCACTTATTCATGCAAGTGAAAAGCAAAAACAGTTGTAACGTATAACGTAATTGCTTGTCAAATATTGTTAAGGCTAATTTTGTGCCATTGTAAAAGCCACAAGTTGCCATATTTATTTTTGTTTGTATTTTGTGCGTATTCATACATTAACGAGAAATTTACAATTTGTTATTGTTATTGAAAGTTTGAAAGTTTTAGCGTACTGGAAGGCGCAGCGTGGGTAGGCCCCCCACAAGGTGGACCGACGACCTGGTGAAGGTCGCGGGAATCCGCTGGATGCGGAAGGCACAGGACCGGTCGTTGTGGCGATGCTTGGGGGAGCAGTGAACGTCTTTCGGCTAAAATGATGATGATGATTGAAAGTTTACCCTATATAAAATAAAACATAATTGGTAATATCTCAACACTGTTTTATTAAAAAAGATAATATTATCAGAAAGATACACTAACAAAAAGTTGACAATAAAACTTAAATAAATATTAAATTATTTGACATTTGATTGTTTTGCTAAATTAAAATACATGTCATGGTTAAAAACATTACTCGAGCTAAATGCATTACATATTTAAATTAAATCGTAAAATGAAATTAGTATAACTAAAGTTTTTTTCTGAACAAAGTAAAATATTGGTAATAGTACATTATGATACAAGTGAGCTAAGATGTTCATTATACTCGAGGCTGGATTACAGATTGAGCCGAAGGCGAGGGCGTAATAAAGCCGAGTAATGAACATTGCTAACGCGTTCCATACGACGTTTATGAACACACTAGCGCGGAACAAAATCATAAACATAGTCTAGACAAACATTCAATTTGTGAAAAATGGCGCGCGGATTCCTGTAATCGCACGCCGTGCCCAATGAGAATATACCGTAAAATGCCCTAACTTTGCCCACAAGCCCTACTTTGCCTAAGGCATTAACTTAGTTTTTACACACACTGGAAGTTTATCACTGAATCAAAAGTTAGTGTTGTCATAGTTTTAAATCTCCCCGAGTACGGAAATCGTAGCTATAAATTTTGACTCAAAAAACAATTAGGCAAAGTAGGGCTTCTGGAATTTTACGGTAACTAATCACTCGGCTGTGCCTGTGGTTGAGTGACGTATAGCTATGCGCGCGCAAGTGGTGGAAGAAAGCCGCCAAACAGCCTATATTAAAAATATAGTAAATAGATTGTTTTATTTCAATTGAATGTTAATTTGTTGACAAAAATAAATAATTTGATGAAATGAAATAATTATTTATCATATTTTATTAACACAGTTGATTTATTCACAAAAATATTTAATTTTGTTTACTCTTTGTTGAGATTTAAAAATTAACTGTAAAGTAAAAAGCACTAGTGCGATATTGTATGTACCTAAGCGGTAACTTTACGGGCAAGTGTGTTGAAAAAACTTTTTGATCAATTATTTTACTAATAATTGAAGGCCACTTAACACTAGAAAATTAAAATCTAGAATGATATTTAATCCTATAATGATGATTCGAGGCCATTTGCACCGTTTTGGCCACTCTTCCCGTTTTGGTTTTTCTCCCCATTCTCCTTGAAAGTGTCTCCCC
Source organism: Asteroscopus sphinx (assembly GCA_949699075.1). Classification (NCBI taxonomy): domain Eukaryota; kingdom Metazoa; phylum Arthropoda; class Insecta; order Lepidoptera; family Noctuidae; genus Asteroscopus; species Asteroscopus sphinx. The sequence continues at coordinate 7,757,875 of OX453020.1, forward strand.
AAGTGAGGTTGAGGCTCCTCTTCATACAGTCGTCTAATGGTGGGATCATAGAGCGAGGCAGCAGGAATGTTGACAGATTGAACAGGTCGAGGAACACTTTGTAGCGGTCACTAGAATAAAAAAGGGATGTTTTTTTTTTTTTTGTTATAGATATGTCAAAGATATAAATTGAGGAAATAAAAATCGCTCACGAGCAGGATTCGAACCTGCGACTCATGGCTCAGCCAGCCATCAAGCTACCGTGAACAATGCTCGTGCTATCAAATATAACTTCCACTTACGCCTTTCGGTGACGTCAACAGTATCTCATTGAGAAACAGATCGTGTCCCTCAACTTTGCAGGTAATTCAGAGTCGTAAAGATGTGCCTACCCTTACTACCTAATTATTTTTCATTTTATCGTGAGCGATTTTTTCTATCCACAATACATTTTGTCAATAGTAAATAATGAACTAAAGGGCCTATTAGTTTCATTGAATTCATAACAAAATATGGATTTTAGAAAGCCTTGATTCAAATACTCCGATCAGGATTTTGAAAAAAAAAATCAACAACAAATTGGCAATAAATAATTTTTCTTTCTTTCTTCTTTAATTTTCTACCTACAGTATATTTTTTTAAGGAGTTCGGAAAATTTGCATTGTGGTTTAGTATCTTTTCCTTATATCGGTATAATGTGATAGTTTTTAGGGTTCCGTACGGGTAAGGGTGATAACAGGACCCTATTACTCTGCCTACGGGCCCAGCAGTGGACTGGGATAGGCTTAGTTGAGAATTGTGTGTGTGTGTGTGTGTGTGTGTGTGTGTGTGTGTGTGTGGGTGTGTGTGTGTTACCTTAGTGTGGAGCGCAGGTACTGGTAGCCGGACGAGCCGCCCGTGCCGAGCTGCATGGAGCCTATCATACGCTGCACCATGATCACGTGGTTGTCTGCAATTAATACATGCTTGATTAATAAATCATTGCTTGATATTAATCAGCCCAGTTTTTCCTCTGCTGTGCTCAGGCCTCTGCAGTATAATACATAGGGCATTTTTTATTTTTTAGGGTTCCGTACCCAAAGGGTGCTAACGGGACCGCTAACGGGACCCTATTACCCTCGCTACGCTGTCCGTCCATCCGTCAGTCTGTCACAAGGCTGTATCTTTGTAACGATAATCGATAACCAGTTGAAATTTTCACAGAATATATGTTACTATGCTACCTATCACGACAAATACTAAAAATTAAAAAAAATACTAAAACTTAAGGGGGTCCCCATACAAGAAACCTCGAAAAACATGCATTTTTTTTAAACGTTTTTGTTCCTACTCTATCTTCAAAATAGTAATACATACCAGCGTCAAACTTGGTCTGATTATAGTGCATACTATGTAGTTTAGCAACTAATACTAAAAATAGGGCAAACATGGACATGTGTGGTGGTACCTACGTAACAAAGAGAAATTAACATTTCGCGTACGTCGTTGATGTCTTTTGATAAACTCTCGTAAATTAAATCAGTTTCTATGGGGTATCAGGTCGTTGGGTCGTACGGAACCCTTACTGCATGAGTCCGACTCACACTTGGGCGGTTTTTTTTTTCATTATCTTACATACAGCTATCATTACAGGAAATCCCAAATCGATAGTGCAGTTACTGATTTGATAACTTATCACTAAATTACATGTTGCCAAATAATTTTTTTTATTTGGCAATTTTATAGAAAATTTATAGAAAAATTTAAATTTTTAATTATTGCTAATGCTGCAAAATATTTGAAAAATGGCTCAGAGGAAGAATAAAATTTAATCAATCTAATTACATATTTAAAATCCAATAAATAATTAAATACAAAAGTATCACGATCCTGAGTGAGGCACAAAAACTATCATATGCGCTACTTTCGTTTTTAGGGCTGGCTTATCGCTTGTGTTAGTCTGACCACAAACCAAAACAAACCAAACCAGTAGGTTTGTGGTCAGACTACAAAATACGACGCTGCATAAACAAAGTTTTGCATGAGAACACAGTTGTAAAATGTTGGCGGGGGACAAGGGGCAGACGGCGCGTTATGATTGGTCGGCTCAAAAGTTCGGTGGTATGATTGATGCCGCTCGCTGACGGAGTGACGTCGTGATTAATAAATAATAATAAATTAATATTTTTGGGACATTTTACAAATCACCATCTAGTCCCAAACTAAGCAGAGCTTGTACTATAGGTACCAGACAATGGATATAATACTTATATATAATTTTTTTTTGTAAATACATACTTATAATATATAAGAAACACCCAGACCAAAACAAACCCTCCTGTTCATCCCACAAATATTTGTGTCCTGTGGGAATCGAACCCACGACCTCGTGGTCAGCAGTCCGACACTCGAGCCACTAGACCACAGTCGTCGTCTATTGGCGGTGGGGCGAATGATATGGCAGTGCTACCTAGTGCATATGCTTAGTAACCGGGGGTATCTAGCTAAGTGGCGTCTAGAGGCTTACTGGTCTGTGTTGTAACCAAAGACATTTCTATACTGACGTAAGTATAATACCTTTATGGTTGTAACCTAATGTGTACAAAATTACGATGTTTTTCTTCTGAAGATTCGCACCAGTGATTGGCGAGATACTGCCAAAGATCGCGGCAAGTGGCGTTCTCTCGTTGGGGAGGCCAAGACACATTTTGGGTCGCTGGGCCAACGGAGTCGGTAAGTTTTCCTTCAACGTTAAGCAAGTGGTATCAACCCATGGACCGCTTGATTTTGGAGATCTAGTCGTTGCATTCAGTGTTCGTAGGATGGTTAACAATTGTCAGTACCGTACCGTTCGTAGTATTGTCTGTTGTCTACCGTAGGGCTAGTCGGGACAGTGCCCCGGGGCCCCCGAGCTCAAGGAGCCATGAACGACGTTCGAAAAAGTTATCCTCGTTGTATAAAGAATGTTCCACTTTTAACTTTTTGCCTCAGAGCCCTTGGTTACACAGCTACGCCACTAACCATTGTAAACACGTCTGTGCCTCGGATGGCACAGAAATCTATCACATAGTTTCCTTTTTAAGACTGGCCTACCCACGAAGAAAAGAAAGGAGGCCCTACCGCTTATGTTTGGAAAAGTCTGCTTTGAAATGGTATGTACTCACATCTCCACTTGGTGATAAGACTGTCCATGTCCATAAGGAGTGTGAGGAGCTGGTGCGGCTGCGAGAACCGAGGCTCGTCTCTGTAGAACGTGATCATGATGGCGCCCTGCAGAGCCCTGTGAGACAACCTGCAACGCAATGTAACGTTTGTACTATATGTATACTAGTTTATGCCCGCAGCTTCGCTCCCGTGGTACCAAAAGCAAAAAGAAGTATATATAAATTAAAATTTTAACCAAATTGGTGCAGTAGGTTTTGCGTGATGCTCCAACAAACGTCCTCATCCTCCTCGCCTTTTCTCAACTATGTTGGGGTCGGCTTCCAGTCTAACCAGCTATGCGATTCAGAACCAGCTGTCGACCGATTCGGTTTGTTATCTCGTTTCGTCTTATGATTCACGTAACGAGAGAAAAAGAGATAACAAACCGAATCGATCGACAACTGGTTATCGTATGGTTCTGTAGGTCTACTCGCGTTTTACGAACGACAAACGAAGTACGAACTTTCGTTCCGACTGATACTTACATAGTAAAGATAGGCACATAAAAAGGCACAATTAAGATAGACTACGGTTCATAGTCGTATACAATTTACCGGAGATGAGAAAAACAAACGTCAAAACACGATCATCGCATGCGATAAGGGAACGATGGTTGACCGGAGTAGCAAATTGTGCGATGAATCGTACGATTTATCGAATATCGTCGAACGGGAGTAGACCCCCTGAATCGGGGAGCAGATGCGGCTGAACATCAGTATTTTACACGAAGCGACTGCCATCAGATCCCTGTAACCCAGCTACTGGGTAATACTGACATTCGGAGGTTAGACCAAACAAACAATAACGTAGACAATTGCAATTTTACAATAGTTAAGAAAATATTTACCTATGTTTTGCTGATAGGAATCAGCATGATTTTTTAATTTATTGAAGCCATAAAACATTAAGGGTACAGTGTTTTTAAAACACTGTTTTAGGTATTTTTTGTCGTACCTATAGGTATAATCAGAGAATTAATTTTGGTAAACTTCTTGGTACCTAGGTATAACTTCTTCTTAGTAAGTTAGACGCTGATCTCAATATACTCTTGATAAGGCATTTAATCCTCTTTTTAAAGTTATCGTAATTAGTAAGTACTAACCTCCGTTCTCCCCTGGACCTGAGCGCATCGTGGACGGCCGGGTCGAATATAGAGCGGTAGGTCTCGCGACGATTCTCAGCGTCCTGCAAGCGGTGACGACGGACAGTCTCGTTGGGTTCAAGCTGAAGACAAAATATTTCTGGTTATTAATATTGTCCTCCCGGCCGAATTTCGGTAACGGCGGCCAATCTCAACGGAGACTAGCCATCTGCGCGGGACATATTATAGTGCACAAGTGTGTGCGCAATCACAGGTGCACTTTATATTCCCTCACTCTCATAATCCGATGGGACGGCAATCCGACACGACCGGAGAGAGATCAGGCGCAGGACTGAAAGCTTTACGTGCTCTATGAGGCATGGAGGGGCCTCGATGTGTAATGAAACGGTCACCCATCTACGGATTGACCACGGCTAGCGCAGCTTAACCTCGCAATAATCTTACAATCCACGCGGTTATTACTTAGACACGAGCCCCTCACTTGGTTACTAACAAAGATAGAGAGCTTAAGATGTTTGATTAATTGAACCCAAAATACTTGAAAAAAAATCTGCCATAATTTGGTAAACATTCTAAAGCCTTTGTGGCCAATAATAGTACTTTACTGTCGAGGCCTGAAATAAAGTAATTGACGGCCGAGTAATATTGCTATTGCGGCCGAGACTTGTATTAGTACGAGAGCCAATTGTAAAAAAGTCTTCAAATAACGATTTTCGTGGGACCTAGTTCCGCCATACGGACAACTGGTATGTACTTATTCGGCATGTTTTTCTGAACACAAAAAGTGCGGTAGTCTCTTACTAGGGGTATGGGGGGAGTAGCTATGAGTATGACGCAGCAAAGATGGCGGCCGGGCTATTCTGTTTATCGATATTTCTAGATAACTACTGGACCGATTCTCATAAATAAGGTTTCAAATGAAAGAACATACAATGCACATTATTTCATTCCATACATTTGTTCATGTGAAGCCAATACCAACAGAAATATTAACAAAAAACTACATTTTGAAAAATAAAACTCCCATTAATATGTAAATAGCTCGGTAACCGTCAGGATTATGGAAATTACGTTACAGTAAACCGTATTGCTATTTTTATCATCTTTCTAATGAGCCTTAAATCAATACAATCGAGTAATAAATAACGGAGCTACAGTTGTTTTAGTGAGCATCGGTAGCGCCGAGCTGTCGTCGGTAGCTGAGCCCTTGGTACGAATAATCTCGAATTGAGAACAGCTTCTTGAGTCGAAATGTGGTCCCATCCGGCAGAAACCATGAAACTTGGCATGCATGTAGCTTTTATGTGCTTCAATTTATAAGTAGAAACACGTCGAAAAAGTATTGTTTCCCCCTCTCCCCTTTCTTTGTGTCCCCAATCGTAGTTTTTTTTAATTTTCTATAAAAACGGTTAATGTTTCGAGAAAACGGTCAAAGACCAATATATTTTTCATTAAATTATCTACAATATTGTCATTGGATGTATGTTGATAGGACTTACGGTTTTCCAAATAAGCTAACATTCATTGGTGTAAATACAGGGTTTCAAGCAATTTATTGAAACTTCCCATCAAGTCCAATTAAAATTTTATGTATTTTTATTTATGACTTATGCAGCATATGTTTGTGTAGCAATCTCTCCGGCACTTATAACAGGCCAGTGTAGCGAAGCCTACGTAGATATCAAACTGTAATACAGCTGTGTTCGTCAATCCCTTTACGGAAGCTGAGGTTTCCTTTTCTTAACCCCCAAGATACAGGTCCAGGCCTAGTTTGCGGGTTAGTATCAGATTTCTTGCAATACATAAAATTTTACGATATTGACTGTAAACATTTTTGAAGCATGTATTTATAGCGTCAAATAAACATTTTTTTTTTTTAATTTTTTTTTTTCTGTACTCCATAATGGAGTCCAAACACTATCTTTCCTTGAAGTAAGGATATTCAGGGGTTGCTAATTGCTATCAAGCTTTGACCCCAGATCGGTCCTGCCTGTAAACATGCTCCTTTCACATGCCGTAAAAGAGTGGCAAATGTTGTCGACAGCAGGGTGGTACGATAGTGTAAGTCGGCGGCCTAGAACTCGCCTTGCCAGCGACCACCCTCATATTTATCATGTATGTACTTAAGTGGACTAGTGTCAGTGATCAGTGGTACTTACCTACTTCACTTCACTTCCGTTGTTGTCCCGGTAGAGTGATTACTCCGTCACTGCTGGTTACCACTAGCAGTGACAGAGTAATAACTCTACCGGGTATTTATCAAGGGAAGGGCTGTGCGGATGGATAAGCTGTCGACAACATTTGCCACTCTTTTACGGCATGCGAAAGGAGCATGTTTACAGGCAGGACCGATCTGGGGTCAAAGCTTGATAGCAATTAGCAACCCCTGAATATCCTTACTTCAAGGAAAGATAGTGTTTGGACTCCATTATGGAGTACAGAAAAGGAAACCTCAGCTTCCGTAAAGGGATTGACGAACACAGCTGTATTACAGTTTGATATCTACGTAGGCTTCGCTACACTGGCCTGTTATAAGTGCCGGAGAGATTGCTACACAAACATATGCTGCATAAGTCATAAATAAAAATACATAAAATTTTAATTGGACTTGATGGGAAGTTTCAATAAATTGCTTGAAACCCTGTATTTACACCAATGAATGTTAGCTTATTTGGAAAACCGTAAGTCCTATCAACATACATCCAATGACAATATTGTAGGTAATTTAATAAAAAATATATTGGTCTTTGACCGTTTTCTCGAAACATTAACCGTTTTCTCGAAACATTAACCGTTTTTATAGAAAATTAAAAAAAACTACGATTGGGGACACAAAGGAAGGGGAGAGGGGGGCAACAATAATTTTTCGACGTGTTTCTACTTATAAATTGAAGCACATAATATAAAAGCTACATGCATGCCAAGTTTCATGCTTTCTGCCGGATGGGACAACATTTCGAATCAAGAAGCTGTTCTTAATTCGAGATTATTCGTACCAAGGGCTCAGCTACCGTCGACAGCTCAGCGCTGCCGACGCTCACTAAAACGACTGTAGCTCCGTTATTTATTACTCGATTGTATTGATTTAAGGTTCATTAGAAAGATGATAAAAATAGCAATACGGTTTACTGTAACGTAATTTCCATAATCCTGACGGTTACCGAGCTATTTACATATTAATGGGAGTTTTATTTTTCAAAATGTAGTTTTTTGTTAATATTTCTGTTGGTATTGGCTTCACATGAACAAATGTTTAGAATGAAATAATGTGAATTGTATGTTCTATCATTTGACACCTTATTTATGAGAATCGGTCCAGTAGTTATCTAGAAATAACGCTTAACAGAATAGCCCGGCCGCCATCTTTGCTGCGTCATAGCTACCCCCCCCATACCCCTAGGAAGTGACTACCGCACTTTTTGTGTTCAGGAAAACATGCCGAATAAGTACATACCAGTTGTCTGTATGGCGGTACTAGGTCCCACGGAAGTGTCGAAAATCTCAATTGGCACCCGTACTATATAGTACTTTTCTCTCATTTGCGAGGAAACAATACACAAATTAATTCAGTAGTATCTAATTTTCATTCGCGCCAATTCATCCGAGCGCGGTTCTTGTTCTATGTTCAAAGTTTTGAGAAAAAAAAATGCGCATTCAGCCTTATTAATGATAAATATTTTGTAACTAAGAAAACCTAATTTATACTTAAAAGCCTCGGTAGCATAATTTAAAAAATAAAAACTGTTTATATGTGGTCCAGCAATTTCTATTAATGTTGTGATTAATGTCGTGTTGGATATTACTGGCCTGTTATTTCGTTGCGTACGGAAAAGAGCCGATTAATGTATTCATTTTTTTTAAAAATAATGAACCAATTTCCGAGCAAGTGGGAGAAAACTATATTATTTCAATGTTAAAATCCTTGCCCACTTTTGTCACTATTCACCCCTACATCCCTATTCATCTCGTTTTACAGTATCCATTGTCTTGTCTACTACTACTACTTAAACTCGGCGAAAAGCTTACCGAAGCAGCATCAATGTCTTCCTTGATGAGCTTGTTGACGGCGGCCTCGAACTTGCCCCAGAAGTTGAACCCGTGCGTGGTGAGGCCAGGGGTGCGCTCCAGCCAGCGCTCCACCAGCGACAGGAGGGCCGGCTCCTGCTCAGACCTGGTGCCATGGAAAAAAGAGATGCTTGCTATACAAAAGTGTGAAATAGCATGGATTTAAAAAGAACCTGTATAGATATTGAGAGAAACTCATTGAAGTACAGTCTAACAAAGCAATTTATATCCAGGGTTTCCAGATATAGATGAAGATTTCTCAGGAAATTATTGTAGAACGGTTTGATTAGGGTTTTGTATAAATACAGTTTAACTTTGTCCGTTATTAAAATGATATTTCACTCGAAAACATCCATAATCTTCTGAAAAAACTTGATTTATATCTGGCGACCTTGGATACTAATTGCTTTGTTAGACTGTACCTATAGTTGTTCTTTTACCACGTTTTTATTAAGGTGCTGCATTGAATTTGCAAGCGTCCCTTTCTAACACACGGCTAATTGCCCGTGCGAGATCAGGGCGAAATCGCGCTGTTTTGATGTTTTTTTACATTTTTGCTAATATCTCAGCGAATAAACATGTAAATAAAAATCTGGTACACCATAATCTAGATGTATCTTATTCAGAAAAAAACAATAGTAAAAAACTATTGGGATTTCCAAATGCAATGCAAAATAGTGGAAAAACGGACCTTACTTAAAAATAAATTTGTCGAGCAAATTTTATTGTATCGTGTTTTCCCTACACCAAAATCTAGTAAATATAATGAAAAATCAGTTATATAAAAACCGGCCAAGAGCATGTCGGGCCATGCTCAGTAATATAGGGTTCCTTAAGTAGGTGTTCCAAACAAATCAAATCGAATATTAATCATGGCTATTTTAGTTTTTGCAATAGACGGCAGCATTGGCGACTCAGAGAGTGTTGTCAGTAGCCGCTAGATGGCGCTATACAGTGCCAAATGCAATAGACAGCACTTGACGGCAGCATTGGCGACTCAGAGAGTGTTTTTAGACGCCGCTAGATGGCGCCAAATTTAAGAATGGTATCATGTCATAATAACAAAAAGATACTTTTTGTGATTTTTTCAAATAGAAAGTAGCTAAAGGAGCATTATTTGCTATAATCATTTTTCTCTAAGGTTAATGAACTTTGAACTAGGACGTTTTAAGTATTTTTCAGTTTTCTCTCTATAACTCAAAAATTTATAATCACAATATACTCGAAATAATTTTAAAAGAGTGTTTTTATAAAGGTCTATCAATGTCGAAGATTATAAATGGAAAGAGAGAGAGAGAGCACGTTAAGCTGTCGGTCCTGGTTGTCATACGAATATCTATGGCAGTCGTTACGGGTAGTCAGAAGCCTGAAAGTCTGACAACTGGTCTAACCTCCGAATGTCAGTATTACCCAGTAACTGGGTTGCGGGGGTCTGATGGCAGTCGCTCCGTGTAAAATACTGATGTTCAGCCGCATCTGGCTAGACTGGAAGCCGACCATAATATAATTGGGAAAAGGCTCGGAGGATGATGAATGTCGAACATTATAAGTTTCTACATTGCATAGTTTAGAAATGGCAGGGGGGGGACACATTGCAAGCCACTTTGGCAGGCTATATTTCTCAGATGGTACACCTGATAAAAAAGTGGTGTATGAATAATTACCATCATTTTAGTAGACCTATTCAACGATACCACACAGGAGGGGGTGCAGCGAAAAAAATAAATTGATCCCCATTTCACATGTATGGGCGCCACCCCTAAAATACCTAATCAAGATATTTTTATTCTTTTAAAATTGAGATCTATATCTATACTATTTTTTAACAAAATTTCATTTACTTATATTTATAACTGTAGAAGTTATTAAGCTGTAAAGGATTAGGACAGACGGACAGACGGACGGACATGACGAAACTATAAGGGTTCCTTGTAGGACTACGGAACCCTAAAAACGGACCTTACTTTGGAAAATAAATCTGTCGAGCAAATTTTATTGTATCGTGTTTTCCCTATACCAAAATCTAGTAAATATAATGAAAAATCAGATATAAAAAATTTGATCTACGTCGTATCTACAAATAAAAATATTTTGATTCTAAATTCCCTATTTTTCTCAATGCCGCCCCTTAACTCGCTTTCAGTCCTGTCTGTCTGATCCGTTCCCGATGAGCTACGTGGTATAAAAACATTTTTCATCAAATTATTTAAATATTACTCATAAATAATATTATCACGCCTGTTTCATCGATGTCGCTCGACAAAATGTGTATATGGTACTGTTTTTTCACTATTTCAGGGTTGCTCCCATCGGTGCCGTAACTAGGCTAGTGCCAGCAGTGTCCAGGCACAGGGCGCAGACTCTGGAGGGGCACAGGAATGACCAGACCAGGACCAAGTTTCGGGCTATACAACGTGTTATTGGAATAACTCAAAACCACAGACACTCCAACTAGTTTTTATTATAATAAATTGATATGGAAAGTAATTTTTAATTTAAATTTATTATTGTAGAAGATATTTGTCATTTTTGGTATCATGGTTACTCTAATTGATTCATAGCGCTAGATTCATTCACGAACGTGCGACGCTCTCAACGCTACTGTGTCGGGAGGTGAATAACCTCTTAAAATTTAGTTAAGTTTTAATAGTTTTAGGAAATAAATGTTAACCAAAAGTTTCCATCACACTTTTTTTACTGAGTGTCGCTCGACGCGGCGCTGAGTGCCTTTGCGCTCAGCGCCGCGTCGGCGTATGAAACCAACGATTTAAGAAGCTAAGCTATATGAAACTTTTAGACTCGGAATGGTATGAAAATATTTTTTTGGTAAAAATTAACCTATATTTAAAAGTACTTAGTGTAATCGATTCTACTCTCGATTCTGAACAAACTAGTTTCAGGTTTTGAGTTAATTCAATAACATGTTGTAGAAGCGCAGATAAAGTAGCTCGCCGGGCGCATAAAAGGCTAGTTACGGCACTCGTTCCCATAGTAAAAGCTGTCCATTATGATGAGTATGTAGCGACATCTATCCGGTGACATGAGAACTATCCTACATCGCGCAAGCAGAGTTTACACGCAAGTTAACATATATACAAGAGCCCAACATCAACCGTTGGGCAGTAGCACGCCAGGTGCAGACTCAGCCTGGTCGGAGGATCCTCCCTTTGTGTTGGAGGAACATGATACCTCGTTCCTCTACAAGTATACATTCGCCTCGCTTATAATGTTACAGCTCCAAGGTCTTGGGTGGTTACAGGCATCAATCTCACAAGCATGCGCTCAAACCGGAATGACTGTGCAGGCCGAGAGGAAATGCGGGCAGAGAGACTTTTGAAAATTAGGTATTTGAAGAAACTATCGCTGTCGCTTTGAGAGCGCTCGGCCTCAAATAAGTGCGATAAGGACAACTGCAGCTTCCAGCCTTAGAAAACATTATATTTCGAGGTTTGGCTCTCGACTATTTTCTCCTCCGAAACAGGAGCAATTTAAAAGATATTTCATAAACTGAATAATAAGAATATGTAGGTACTGTGCCCTAAGACTGTGCCGCTATGTTTTTCTTTTTTCGCACTAGGCCTCTGTGGACAGCGGTCAAAACAGGCAATTTTGAAGATAATTTATTAACAAGAACGAAAACTTATGGCCATAGAAAAAGTAATATTTATTTCACTTTAAAAAAATCATTGCTCTAGAGTTATAAACCAGAAAGAAAACAGTCGAGACCGTTTGTATGGAGAAAAGTCTACTCGCATGTATCGGTTCTGTGTAGGAACCGAACGTGTGACTTGCAGCGCAGGTGCAAATCAATTAGCCACTTCACCAATATAACATGTAGTCATACATACCTTTGTAGTGCGTCCATAGCTTCAGGGTCGTCTCCAAACACCGTCTGGTAGCTCTGGTTGTACTTGACGCGGAGAGCTTGCTTTAGACCCAGCTGGAAACAGAAAGGAATTAATGGAGAGGCGAATGAAAAACTAAAGCAGTTGTCGGTACGGTCACAGATAATATAATACTGTACTAGGTACGGTCAACCACTTTATATCAATCCTACTAATCCTATTCTACTAATATTAAAACTTGGGAAAGTATGGATGTTTGTCCTTGTTGACAAACAAACAAACATCCATGTATGTGTGTATGGATGTTTGTTGTTGTTGTGATTGATCACGCTAAAACGGCTGAACGAACTTGGATAAAAAGGGACTGGGCAAATTTGTTTGGAAGGCAGTTCTTGGGCGATTCACACCGCGGTCCGAATCAAGCGTGGTGTGAAACGCCCCAAAACCCTCGTGAACTAGCAGAAAAATTGTACATTACTGTCGAGGCCTGAAATGAAGCAATTGACGGCCGAGTAATATAAGAAGTACGAGGCGAAGCCAAGTAATTCCGATATTATTTTAAAAGGACAAAAGGAGGGATTGTTGTTTATGTCCTATGTCCTTTTCCATACTACGATCGGTTCAGAGGTTAAAGTATTATTTTGAAGACCTACCTCCCCACCCTAAACGGGTCACGTAGTATGGGTACGTTCCCTGAGGGCGGTTTTCGTAATTCAAGTGTTACAATTGACGTGCGGTCGACTGTACCAGGGGTGCCAAAAATCATGGAAGAACATAAATACATGGATTAAGAAGATTACCTTGTTTTCTAGAAGACGAAACTGTAAGCTCTGGAATCCAGAGGCAGGTCGTAGGTAGTGTCTGAAGTCCATGAAGTCCAGCGGAGTCATCGTCTCCAAGATCATGACCTGGTCCACCAGCAGCTGAGAACAGAATATTACTCATTGTTATTAATTATACTTTATCGTATCTACACCTGGATGCGGAAAACGCTGGACCGGTCATTGTGGCGATGCTTGGGGAGGCCTACGTCCAGCAGTGGACGTCTTTCGGCTGAAATGATGATGATGATGATGATGACACCTTAAAATAAAATATCCAGAATATAGTATACAGGCTGTCCCAACCTATCGCAATGCTGCTTGGAAGGGAAGTACCTACTTTTAACATTGCAAATATGAAATTTTACTTATAGGAAACTTGATTTAACTTTTTAAATAAGAGTGTCAGACTAAAACAATCGCAAAGGAGTAGCCGTGTATTTTATGGCTTATGTTGATAGATATCGATAGAGTCGATAAAGAGGATCAAATGTCTCCAGCAAAAATAGCATCTCCACGAAATAAGAAGTAACAGCAAATAAATAGTAGGTGTTTTTTGAGTAAAATTGCTGCCCTGGTGTAATTTTAATTGAAATGTACCGAAGCTAATGTTAGTTGTCATGGTTTTCCTTTAATTTAAGACATATTGTTTGTTGGAGAGATTTGATTCTCATTTTTGACCATAGTATTAATTGGTTGCCTAAAAACACAGGCTGATATTTTATCCGTTTATGCTGGTTCGATTCCCGGCTCAGGAAAGACATTTTAGAAAAATCTCTGAATGCAGTGTTACACAATGAAGTCTCGTTCCATTTTCAATATTTAAAGTAATTTTCCTCCAAGACTCCTAAAGCGTCTGCTACAAGGTGACAAACCAGCCTCCGCACCAAGGTGACCTTATTGGTTTCCAACCATGTAGACAGTGATTTGTCACCAAATTTTGTTTGACGAAGGCTGTCAGCGACCAACCTCCCACCATGTTCACCTTAGTGGGGAGGCTGGTTGCTCACCGTGTAGCCCACGCTTAACACATAACACTAACAAAATAGGAAGTAAGTTTTTTTTAATATTTTTTACTAACAAACTAACATACCTACATCAATTTTTATTTTGAAATCTCTTAATTTAAAAACCTTGGGTACCTTCCTATGTAATGTAAGGAATTTATTCAAAGCTTATTTATTTTTTATTTTATTTTATTTTACCTGTAAGAAGCATTGCGATGGGACTATGGGACACCCTGTAATTTATAATTATTATCTAATGACCGGCGTTCGCAACGTAAATTGTAGTTTTCCTTTCGCACAGCTGATTCTTACTTAGTAGCCAATTACAGAGCAATTATGTAGTATTTCGACGTAAATAATAAAGCAACTCGGACGATACCTAGTAATTGAGGTAAATAAAAAGCAAAACCTTCACATTGTAGGGTATCATTATTATTCTCATTCTAAGAAGAGGCCCATGGCGAGCAGTGAGACGGTAATGGACTAAATGTTGTTACAAAGTTGTTAAAGAATAAAATTATTTATATTTATATTTTTGGGACATTTTACACAGCACCATCTAGTCCCAAACTAAGCAGAGCTTGTAATATGGGTACTAGACAATGGATATAATACATATATGTATATTCGTTGATGTAAAAACATACTTAGAATACATAAGAAACACCCAGGCTAACACAAACACTTATGTTCATCACACAAATATTTGTGTTCTGTTGGAATCGAACCGACGACCTCGTGATCAGCAGTCCGACACTCGAACCGCTAGACCACAGACGTTGTCAATTATTATTATTATTATTCACTTGTTTTATAGAACAGATAATTATTCTCGTGGAAATTGTTGGCTTTTCATGGTAATATTTAAGGTGGAGACTGGCTTGTAACATTCACGTGTAATATAACATGTAACCCATGGTATAATAACACCAGGTAGTCTCTTCCCGTGACAGCTAGGTCTCGTGATTGCCTCCGTACTACGTCATCGGCCGTAGAGCCAATAGCGGGCTGTTAGCGCGACACTTGTTTTTTTTTTTTTTTTTTTTAAATTTATTCATGACCATGGATACATGTCCTTCAGTCGTAATCATTGAACATATTATACTTGTATCCTAGTAAAGTGATGGAAACTTTACTAGGTTTCCGAGGGGATGTTGAGATGATACGAAAGTCATGATTTTCAACTTTGTACCATTTATCCACACTTGTACACGTTAACGAGCACTTAACATTTAATAATCCACCATTATTACACATTAACACTCGAAGAAACACAAATTTTGGAAAATAATACAAAATCCACAACATGATCTTTACGAATTTTCCCGCCAACCCGCGACACTTGTTAATAATAATTTTTTTAATTTTAATTTATTCATGACCATGGATACACTTCCTTCAGTCGTAATCATTGAACATATAACACTTATATCCTAGTAAAGTGATGGAAACTTTACTAGGTTTCTGAGGGGATGATGAGATAATACGAAAGTCATGTTTTTCAACTTTGTACCATTTATCCACACTTGCACACGTTAACGAGCACTTAACATTTAATAATCCACCATTATTACACATTAACACTCGAAGAAACACAAATTTTGGAAAATAATAAAAAATTCACAACATGATCTTTACGAATTTTCCCGCCAACCCGCGACACTTGTCAGTTTGATGTGCTGCCACTTTGTGAAAATAAATTACCCGAGCAAAATGTATTTTTTCATTTACTTTCTTCTATAAAGAATCACTTTTTAACTAGTAATTTAATATAGTTTCCTTTATTAACTAATTAGATGAATAACACGAGATAACAAATAGGCTAGTTAGGAATTTATTTTATATAGCTGTGCCCGCGACTCCGTCCGCGTGCATGTCGGAAAATAATATCGTGTCATAATTATGAACACAATATCTTCAAATATATACATATAAGCGCCTACACAGACGATTACACTATTTACCAACCATACTATATTTTGTTTTTACAACCAACCGGCTAAGGTGATGGAATTTCATGGAATTAGCCCTAAACTCCCTCATTCTGAGAAGACGCTCGTGCCCAGCAGTGGGAAGTAATTGGGCTGATTATGTTATTCTATAACACTAACCACATCTCTTCTTATGCTGAGAAGAGGCCCGTGTCCAGCAGTGGGACTGTAATGGGCTGGTAATGTTATGTTATTCTAGAATACTAATAAAATCCAGTACCAGTAGTATATCTAGTTCTCATTTTGAGAAGAGGGCCATACCCAGTAGTGGGACAGTAATGGGTTGACTACGTTATGTTATTCTATATTTTCTAGTTTCTTAACTCTTCTCGTTCCGAGAAGAGGTCCGTGCCCAGCAGTGGGGCTGTAGGTAATGAGCTGTTTATGTTATGATAATCTATTACACTAACAATATCCAGTTCCTTAACTCTTCTCATTCCAAGAAGAGGGCCATGCCCAGCAGCGGGACAGTGATGGGCTATGTTATGTTATTCTATATTTTCTATAATACTAATAGAATCCAGTTGTATTTTTAGGAACCTGCAACCTGCATCCAACCAACAATCATGAGCTCTACTTTGTATGCAACTTAATACAATAGAGGGGTCAAGCTGTATCGCTGGATCTACTCAACCGATTCAGATAAAACATACCCTATATTTTAAGTTAGACTAATACCAATACAAATGCTAAGTTTCATTACGATCCGTTCAGCCTTTTTCACGTGATGAGGTAACAAACAGACAGACAGACAGACATAAATTTTTTAAACGATTGATTCGTGTTCTATATCTTATTTCTAGTCCCCCTAGCCGGTTTTTGCGAAAAAAAACTCAATGTACAGACTTTTCGACCTTTACAGTTTTATTATAGTATAGATTCATTATGAACAAAAATCTCCTTAAGTATATTGAAGATATCAATCAATGGCAGCACTGATCGTGACGTAGCTTGGAGGCATCGCGCTGTCATTGCGGGAAGAGAATACCTGGTGAAACATATTATTATACCATGATGTAACCAAAGTGAATATGACAGGTGTCAGTCTCAGTATAGCGAGTGAGTGAGAGCAACAAGTCAGTCTCCACCTTTAGATGATTTTTTTTTGCTGAGCAATCGTGTTCGTCGGCCAGAGGGCAAACGCAAGCCCATTATGCGCAAAAACTAGACGGTTTCAAGGAAAAATCAGTTTTTAAGTACCTACGCTTAGAAAATTAGTTGAATACATCAGAAGTGGGGACCAGTTTACTTCTGATTTCGTGGAAGCCAATTTGTTTAGTGTTGTTTTATTTAACCCTTTTCCAAGGTTGTTTCGGCGTCAGAAGTAAGAACTTGAGTCCCGTTCCCGTACATGTTTCCGAAAGACGTTTGACCGAATTGTAAAAGATGATGGAATGAACTTGAGTCCGGTGCACGATTCTTCGAATCACGTTTTGTGTATACGTCGTTTCACCTCATGAATTCTTGACCGTGGGTCTCCTATAAAAATCATGCTCTATACCTCAGAATTCCGGTGTAGTAGTATAAAAGTTATTAATAATTATAGTAGGTACTTTAATACTCCCTTTCCAAATCCAATCAGCATTTGTATTGAATACAAGATATCCCTGCTTGTCATAAGTTCATAACATTTGCGAACAAGGTGAAAGTGAGAGAGGTGACAGGGAAAGTTGATACACGATACATCAGATGATAATGAAATAACCGCAAGTCTGTCTACAATGCATTAAATTGAGCCTATCTTATAATTAAATTAATCATAAATAAATATTTAGGACATTTCTACACAGCACCACCTAATCCCAAACCATGCAGAGCTTGTACTGTAGGTAGTAGACAATAGATAGTTTTTCCCAGGCCCCCGGCCAAGGGTCGGTAGAGGAACACCGTGGTGGCTTTTAGTCGGTAAGAGACCGCCTTCCCCGGGCGGAGTGCGTCAATGAGGATTTCCCCCACGAAAACAAAATGAATATAATACGTATAAACTTTTTTGTAAATACATAGTACATTCTAACAAAGCAATTAGTATCCAGGGTCGCCAGATATAAATTAAGTTTTCTCAGAAGATTATGGATGTTTGAGAGTGAAATATCATTTTAATGACAAAAAGAATGCATTGGGACTACTACTCGATATGTCAAAAGCCTACGATAAAGTACTATATAACATATTACTTACAAAACTTTACGGCTCAGGCATACGTGGCCCTGCTTATAATTGGTTCAAATCATATTTAAGCGACAGAAAACAAATAGTCCAGATTGAAGACCATAATATTAAGAAAAAGGAGATAATAACAGTCCGGTCTCAAGTAAGAAACCTAACATGCTCCATCCCTCAAGGAAGTGTCCTAGGATGCATACTATTTTTAATTTATATTAATGACCTCCCAAAAATCTTTGACAAACAAATTGCATTACCAGTACTATTTGCCGATGATATCTCTATACTTGTGAAATGTGACGACAATTGTGCCCCTAATGACATCTTACAAAATACTCTGCACACGGTAACACTTTGGCTACAGGATCACAATTTAGAAATTAACTGTAGCAAAACTAAAATGATACAATTTAGATCGTATAAAAAACCCCCCCTTAAAACTAATTTAATTTTTAATGACATACCTATAGACACGGTAACAACATTTAATTTACTAGGTATAAATATAGACACACACCTAAATTGGAAAAACCACATAGAAAGTATCAAATCTAAATTATCTAAATTTAGCTACGCTCTGTTCCAACTTAAATACAGCACGAATATAGAAACAGCACTATCAGCATACTATGCCTACGCATATTCGTGGCTGAGATACGGAGTGATGCTGTGGGGGAATAGTGTTAATGTAAACGAAATGTTCATAGTACAAAAAAAATGTGTGAGAATCCTGGCCCATATTGACAATACACAAAGCTGCAAACCATATTTTATAAAATTAAAACTCCTAACCTTACCTTCCATATATATACATGACATTTGCATTTTTGTATTTAAAAATACCAATATCTTTCCAAAACTAAAAGACACTCATAATTTTAATACGCGCCATAGAAATAGACTATACCTTCCACCCTCTCGAATCAAAATGCTCAACCAAAGCCCGTACTACATGGCAGTTAGAATCTTCAACAAATTACCGGCAAAAATTAAAGAAGAACAAAAATTTAATATATTCAACAGATACTTGAAAGAATATCTAATACAAAATTGCTTTTACTCAGTTGCAGAATACTTAGGGCCAGATATTAATTAATTAATGCATGTGATAGATATCTCAATACACTAAAATGAAATAAATAAATAACGTAAGACGATTAAAATTACATTATTAGGTTCATAAAATAAAATACATAAAATATTACTAACTAAACACTACTACTAAATTAAATAATTAAACACTAATAATAATATACGCGATTTAATCCCGTTAAACTTTGTTTTATTATAATTAAACACTACATTAATTTAATAATAATATTGCAATTCAATTAAGCTAAAGTAAACATTACTTGTTATGGGTAAATTACCTACTAGATACTTACAAATACATTAGTTACAAGTTATAAACCTTATTATTTACCAAACCATACCTATATTATCTTATGAATATTGGAGCATACTCTTGATTGGACTTACATTATTTTTCTTATTGTAATAAATAAAATTTAAATGATTATGTTTAAGAACTTAACAAAAATTGTAAATTTTAATGGTCAATTAGGTATTTTAATTATTTCAAATCAAATTTCAATTTTAACAAAAACATTTTACAATTCCATACAAATTTAATTTATATAACAAATTATCAATAAAATTGAGATTTAGAAAATTAGTTATTATCAATACAAATCGAATTTCTATTTTTTAATAATTTTATATCTATCATTGCTATGAAACCTATTATTTATAAGTATGTTGCTGTGCCCTTACCGGGTTTCATGTTGAAACCATACTGTAAGTACCTACAGGACTTATAAATGTAACACCTATGTACACATGAATGCAATAAAAGTTTTTGAGTTTGAGTTTGAGTTTTAATAAAGGAAAATGTTAAACTGTATTTATACAAAACCCTAGTAAAACATTTAGGTAATACCTATGTACTACGTACTGGAACAGACATCAGGAACAAAAAAAAATTGCACAACTTGCTGGCCGCGGAGCACGCGCGGCGCGTGGTTAAGCGAGTGAGAGTGCAGGAGCTCTAAAACGTGCTACAAACATTTTGTTCGAGGTGTCTTCTCTAGTACGTAGTACATATTACGTCAGTGTAGTAAAACCGTTCTATAATAATTTTCTGAGACATCTTCAACTATATAACTGTTGACCCTGGATATTAATTGCTTTGTTAGACAGTTAGACTGTACATACAATAATGTAAGAAATTAATTATTAGAACACGAAATGTATAAAAATTCTATTCTATTTGGGTTCGCATCATTATATTGCAATCCACTGTTGGACATTAAGCCTCCCCTAAGCTGTGCCACAACACCCGGTCCTCCGCCTTCCGCATCCTGTCCACCCCAGCTGTCTTTTTCAAGTCTACCTGGCTGATGGGGGATGCCTTAGGCCGCGTTTGTCGATTCGCGGTTTCCACTCAAAGACTCGTCTGGTCCAATGGCCATCGCTCTTTCGACAGACGTAGCCAGCCACATCAGCTTAGAAGCTTAGACCTTGTTTGCCGGTACTCAAAGACAAGACTTTATATGATAATAAGCATTTAAAAATGTTATTAGTTTGCATGTATATTCATGAATAAACGTGTTGGAGCATTCAAAATGGGGTGCATTAAAAGAGCCTCCACGAGTGGCGATATTTCATTGATCGTCCACCCTGGGCAGTCAACCCCGCTACCAACCTGCTGACTGGCTAATCTTTTCCTCACGACATGAGCTATTATCGTTATGTAGCTCGCATGTTGACGCGATAGAAGAAGCATTAAGGCTCCATATACACCAAAAGCATGTCAGTAGCGGCGCGGGGCGTGAGCAGTGCGGGACACGGCACACTAGACAGGCAGGCCGTTTCAAAGCTTTTTAAAGGCGGGCTACCGTTAGAAGTGTTGTGTCAGTTATAAAACGAATACAACTGCCTCGTAATCACTTCTATGCCGCACTGACGGCCATAGTCATACAACAAACGCACCCACGCCGCTTTTGTCCCGCGCATCTCACGCGCCGCGCTGCCTGGTTTGTCATCTGTCAGGTCTAGAGCAGGGCAGGCCCGGCGCAGTTTACTTGCGGGCCCACGTTCGTATTTCATGTGTCGTGGTCGTTGAGTTCCTTATACTTGCGCGGGCCCGCCTACAACCCGCGCTGCTACTGCCATGCTTTTGGTGTGCTGGAGCTTTAAAGGGCGCAATAACAAACGTCACTAGTGCGGGCCAGTTTATCGATAAAAAAACGTTATGGATGTCGATACAGGTCAAATGTCAGGGCTCCCACTATCGCTGTTATTACGCATAATGATAGTAGAGCAATATAAACATCTCTCCGTTTGTATGACGAGTCGAATTACGTATGAAGTAACTGTACTCTCGAATAACAGTGTTTTTCCTTGGAATATGTATTAACAAAAATATCATGTAGTTAATTTTAATAAAGTACATGTTGTGCCGGACAAGTTTTTGGTTCTTCTCGACAGGAATTAGGTATAGTTTGAACGTGTACAACTGTACACGTAGGTACTCGGTTTGCCAATAAGTGCCGTCAACATTTTTTTTTTACTTGGCCTCCGTCAATTATTATTCCGTTATTTCTTCTGCTTTTAAAAACCACACATCCACAAGCGGATGTGACCGTTTGTGCACAAGTGTGAACCCAGAATAATTATCGTAGATCCCGTAGATAAATCACACAAATATGCGCCCGGCGCCGGCGGGTCGGGCAAGTGTTATTGGCTTTTTTTCATTAGGAAATTCTCAGTCGTAGCCTGTAGTCTGGATTTGTGTCCGGTTAATGATAATAGGTTCGCTCCCTATTACATGGGACTTAGATATAACATAACCGGCGAAAAGTGGGTGTAATTAATATACATTTCTGCCTACCTGTTCGGGGAAAAACAGGCGTAATGTGATATATCCACAGGATATATCTTATCATGGACGAATAAAAAAAGGCGGATGGAATCTCACTAAACAATAAGTGAAGCACCAATAGTAAGACGGCTCGCTTGATCGTACAGTCGACTGCCCGACAGACTAGCACTTGAATTAGAAAACCGCCCTTAGTGTTAACGAAATAAAGACGTTGTCAATGTCAAAAAGTTACCACTGACCTGCGGTCGACCATACGCAGATTAGTGATATATGTACTAGTATGTGTCACCAATCGTACGATCAAGCGAGCCGTCTTACTATGGGGTTTTTCACTTATTGCTGAGGCAGAGCGTCAATTGAACGTGGGGCGTGCATGTCACACTGCGCGCGGGACTGAATGGCGGCGCGGCGCGGCGGCGGAATGACAGCGCCAGAAGAAAATGTTCCGCCGTCTGTGTGACTACAACTATGCATTCTCATACAACGCCAGCGTATCGGTCGCGCACCGCCCGACGTTGTCTTTCCGCCCAGTGGAGCGGCGGCGGATCGATCACGCCGTCAAAACGCCCGGCAGGACTGCGCTGTGTGCACTGTCTAATACAGTTCAGTACAGTCAACAAATCGGAATCATGACCCACTCAGTCGATAATTCGAATGAAATTGTCAAAACAGTAAAATTTTCTTCTTATTAGCATAATGCTGCACTAAGGACATTTTGAATATTAAGGAAACTGCGTTAATACGGGTCAGAGGTCTAATGCAATAGATTAATATTTGGATAAAAAGTATCGTTTTTGATAAAGCTAGAATTATGTTTTGAATTTCAAATTTATTGTCGTTCCGCATAGTTTACCTATAAAAAAGAAATAAACATTTTTTTTTTCAGAAACCTGTTTTTTCAGAAACCTGACTCTTTCAATTCCAGAAGAATATTAATTTAAAAGAAATTGGTAAACTAACTGTCACTGCCCAATAAAATTGATTACAAAATTGTTGCCAGGGAAATATCTTAATAATATAAATAATAATAATAATATAATAATATAAAGTTTATTAGGTTCAAAAATTACTAGTTTACAATTTGTTCTTTTTACAGTTTATCAAAATGATATTTGGTACAATTTTATTTAGTCACGTTGACAGCTGAACTAGTATTAACTGTGTGACAGCTGTCAGCGCCCTCCATTCTAAGTCCTAACACATAAAACAGTTTCAAGTAATTTTGTTTATTCTATTACAATAAACTTAGAAAATAAAAAAATAAATAAAAATAATATAACAATTCATAGCTGTTTGTATATGGGGTGTGTGTGTGTGAGTGTATGCATATGTGTCTGTGCAGTGCGTGAGGATGTGTTTTGCTTATGTAAATTTGTATAATTTCCTACTTATTTAATTATTTTTATCTTTAAGCGAAACTCGACCTAATTGTACCTATTTGAATGTTTGTAGAATATTAAGCTTATGGTGGGTCATGATTCCGATTGGTCGACTGTACATTACAACACGACGAGACCCACCGATGATAAGCTGCAGTTTCGTCTCGCTTCAGTTCCGCTCGCTGTGGGTTTGCAGCTTTAGCGAGATTCCGTCTACCTTTTATTATTTGTCCATGTATGTTATGTACAAATATTTTTCCAGTGCTGAAAACCCGCGAATACTCGACAGCATCATCTTTTCCTACCTTTAATATAAGCACGATCCTGTTGAGCCTCTTCAGGATCTCCATGGTGTGGCTCTCGTCAAGGCCTTCTACGTCCAGTAAAGACCGCACCGAATCAACTTCGAAGATTATCTGCTTGAACCAGAGCTCGTATGCTGGAAACAAATGTATGTCACTTTAGCATCAAAATTTATCGAAAAAGTAGTTAAGTAATATCATCGACAGCACCTCAAGGAACCCGTTCTACAATGTTTCCTTTTTATTGTTTGGAGTAAAAATCGGTAAAAATCCTCATGGTGTTAGCGGCGCAACGAACTATATCATCAACATGCAACGAGTTATTGATATAACTGAAAACTCTTCCTTAAGAGTGACCCCTTGGTCATTGTGAACAACTTTTACTATGGGACCAACACTGAAATCACGAAAAAAAATACAGGGGTTCTCTACATTTTGTGGATTTAGGTATGTGAACACAAATGTAGGCTATAGCTGTTTTTTTTGCGCGATTTCAGTGTTTTAATATTATTTTGGAAAAAGAGGTAAGGTCTTTGCAAGACCCTTATGTCACTGCGACCTAAAAGATCTATTGTAACGCCTCGACTAAGGCACCTCCCCAAGCCGCAGGCCAACCATAAAGTCGACTATTGCCTTGGGGTTTGAGGATCTGATCTCATCAGCTGAGATTGTGTGGCCTCCAAGATGCTGACTTCTAATGTGGTGCACTGCATCACATTCGCATAGGATATGAATGGGCGTTTCATCCTTTTCGCGAAATAATCTGCAAACTGTGGTATCTGTGAGGCCCATCCTGTGTAGATGTTTGTTCAATTTGTAGTGCCCTGTGAGGGTTCTAGTCAGGATCCTTATGTGGTTCCTGTTAAGCGAAAGCGCTTCTTTCGTAAATCTTTTCCTGAAGCCTTCTAGAAGCGCTTTCGAGTGCTCTTGGCCTGGGGATTTTACCCAAAGTCTAATGCTTTGATGAGTCCTTAAGATTAGCTGTGGTGGTGCATTTTGGAATCCCACAGATTGGCTCCGGCCCTACAGTGGGGCATTCCGCACCAGCTCTAGCGAGTTCATCAGCGGCTTCGTTGCCCCCTAATTTCGCAGTGCCCAGGTACCCATCCTAGCACCAATATTGAGACACATATCACACTTTTTTATTGTATTTTTACTTGTATGTCCTGTGTCTTGTTTTTGTACTAAATAAACATTTTATCTATCTATCTATCTAGTGTCACAGAATTTGTTTTTCCTAGTGAATTTAGTAAGACACACTCCTTGATAAGCTTGGAGTCAATTTCCTCTGATTTCAGTGTTGGCCCCATAGTAAAAGTTGTTCATAAAATCAAAATCAAATGTTTTTTTTATTTCAAATAAACCTAATTACAGGCACTTTTGAAACGTCAGGCTCTAGTTGCAAGGTTTCAAATTGTGGGTCCTATGGCATAGTACTATTAGATATTCTGTGCCTATGGAGAAGAACCGGCAAGACACTCCATGGATAAACTCTTTTTATTAAAATAGGTTATTGTTTATTACATCAAATTTATTCAAATAGATAGATAGACAGAATATACTTTATTGTACACCATGAAAATAGTAGTAAACATTTATTTATTTATTTATTTATTAAATTTATGCACACACAGATAAATAAAATTAAAATACATAGAAATGAATAGTACAAAGGCACTGCTTATTTCTATAAGAAATTTCTTCCAGCAGACCTGCGAGAGGAAAATTTGAAGCAAAGAGATGTAGACACAGTGTGTCAAGTAATACTAATAAATATACATACCTACATATATATATATACTCATACATAAACTAATATATAACGTAAACATGAACAACGTATTTATGAAGTATTCCCATTTGAGCACCTATTTTTAGGGCACCAATGCTTAGAGCACCAATGCTATTCCCTTTTCAGCACCAATCTGTATTTTTGATTGGTGCTCTATTGGGAACAAAATAAATAATTCGACTTTATTCCCCTTTGAGCACCTACGGTACGGTAGCTTTTAGTGATGCGGTGTATTGTAAAAATTATCGAAAAATTCACAATATTATTATTTTTAGTTAATCATGTATTGTTATTATCACATGTTTCCTCAAATCAAATTTTGTGTACATAAACCAATTTTAGGCAAAACTAATAAAATAAATTACCTAACTCTATTCATATTAATAGGAAGAGCGTAGGTAAATTGAGAGGGCCACAAACTGCGCCGACTGTACTGGTCCCAGGGATATCCCGAGTAACATGAAGTATGAGAAATGTCGCACTTTCAGCGGTTGGCATTGGCACCCAAGCTGATGATGTAGATTCTCCTAGCCAGATCAATGCCCTGGGATCTGGAGACCTTGCGCTGAGGTACCACCAGCGTGAGGACCCGCCAGATCCTAGTGGCTGAATGGGAGGAGCGACTTTTTTTAAGCGGAGAAAATGCCTATCTCATGTCACACTGCCGGGGAAGCAGTGCGGTTATGTGGGGCTTGCACTCACTAAAAACTCCGCCGTGTGCCTACTTTCGCCTTGGGTGGATGGGCCACGAGAACTGCTACGCATGACTTTCGCGACCTATCCAGCGCGGCCCACTTCAGGGCCTACATACTTTAATTGTATACATTCTTTTGGCGATGTCCGGGCACACCTGGGACATCACCACAACTCAAGGGCCGTGCAACTCGGACGATAAACTCCCCAATCTATCGCCCACTGGCTTTATTTAGGGTGGCATCAGATCGCCATATAGACGTCTGCGCCACCCTGTCCGTCTGCGGCGGATCGGATCAGCGAGAGAGTCTTCCTCCCTTGCTCAACCTAGCGCAGGGCATGCTGCAATAGCGGCGGTAAAGCCCATCATGGCTGGAGAGGAGCCATGGTGGAGGCACGGTTGCTTCGGGAAGTATCTGTGTCGCATAGGCTGGGAGCCGACGCCCGAGTGTCATCACTGCGGGAGATGTCCAGAGGACACAACGCAGCACACACGGGTGGAGTGCCCAGCTTGGGTGGCGCAGCGCCGTGACCTTATTACTGCAGTAGGCGGCAGCGACCTCTCGCTTTCAACCGTGGTTCTGTCGAGAGTGCTTGGGAAGGCGTCGTCTCCTTCTGCGAGGAGGTGATGCTCGCTAAGGAGGCAGCGGAGAGGGTTCGAGAGTCGACGACTTCTCTTCCCATCCGCAGGAGACGACCTGGGCGTCGTAGGAGGGCGTATCCCGATCTCCAGCCACCCTAGGTGTGGGCCTGCGAGCGGTGGACTCGGGGTGGCCCGCCGCCCTACCAGTCAAAGCCCGTGACGGTGGCGCGTAGTGTGCCACGCGTGCCATTCAAGAGGAGGGTGCGGCCGATGTGGTTGCCACACGGGGAGAAGGGGCTCATCAGCCAGTGGCGAGCTGGAACCTGCTGAAGATGGTTGGGCGAATACGGGAGTTTTTTTCCCACGCCCCCGGCCAAGGGTCAATAGAGGAACCCCGTGGTGGTTTTTAGTCGGTAAGAGTCCGACACTGGCTCCGCTTTCCCCAGGCGGAGTGTGTCCATGAGGATTTTCACCACGAAAAAAAAAGTATGAATGTATTCGAACTGTTCCAGAACTTGTTTTCGTCGTGATGCAAATATTTTCTATTATTATCTAGCTGCGGTGCATTTCTACGTGACGTAATAACATAACTTAACATCACGCCTATATTTCCCCGAAGGGGTAGGCAGGGCTGTATAGTACACCCACATTTCGCCAGTTATGTTATAAGTCCCATGTAATAGGGGGCGAGCCTATTGCCATTAACCGGGCATAAATCCAGACTCCGGGTTGCTACTGAGAATTTCCTAATGAAAAAAACCCAATAACACTGCCCGACCCGGGAATCGAACCCAGGACCCCATGCTCAACAGTCGCGCTTGCGACCACTAAACCAACGAGGCAGTCACGTAATAAGTTCCATTTTATTTTGTGTTGAAAATAAAAATGTATTAATACGTGAGTGGACCTTTACAAGGAAGGTAAATCTACCAATGAGCCTATTCTTACAATTTATAAAAACAAGGCCAATAATTTGAAAGATCGAGGGCTCGATTTAGCCGCCCATAGCATGTCTTATGCATTTTATTTTCACTTACAAAATTGTCTTAGCAAAGTTTCTCCAGCTAATTTACATACAAACATATTATCACACCTGTATCCCATTGGGGTAGGCAGAGACTATGGATTAACTTAACCTTATAAATAAAATATATACAAAGTATAAGTAAGAAATATTATTAAACTAAGATATAATTGCATAAAGACTTTATATTATTACGATGAATGAGATTTATTTTTATGTTTTATAAGAAGATTATGTACCAAAAATAATAAAACCGGCCAAGAGCATGTCGGGCCATGCTCAGTATTATAGGGTTCCTTAAGTAGGTGTACAAACGAATCAAATCGAATATTAATCATGGCTATTTTAGTTTTTGCAATAATCGGCAGCATTCGCGACTCAGAGCGTGTTGTTAGTAGCGCCATCTAGCGATAAATTCAAGAAGCCAAATTTAAGAAGAGTGTCATTTCAGAGTGTAGAAAGTAGCTAAAGGAGCATTATTTGCTATGATAATTTTTCTCTAAGGTCAATGACCTTTGAACTAGGACGTTTTAAGTATTTTTCGGTTTTCTGTCTATAACTCAAAAAATTATAATCACATTATACTCGAAATAATTTTAAAAGAGAGTTTTCACAAAGGTCTATCAATGTGGAAGATTACAAGTTTCTACATTGCATAGTTTAGAAATGGCAGGGGGGGGGGACACATTGCAAGCCACTTTGGCGGGCTATATTTCGCAGATGGTACACCTGATAAAAAAGTGGTGTATGAAACATTACCTTCATTTTAGTAGACCTATTCAATGATACCCCACACGATGGGGTGCAGCGAAAAAAAATATTTTTTCCCCATTTCACATGTATGGGCGCCACCCCTAAAGAACGTAAAAACTATTTTTTTATTCTTTTAAAATTGTGATCTATATGCAGACAATTTTTTAACAAAATTTCATTTACTTATGTTTATAACTGTAGAAGTTATTAAGCTGTAAAGGATTAGGACAGACGGACAGACGGACAGACGGACAGACGGACAGACGGACAGACGGACAGACGGACAGACGGACAGATGGACAGACGGACGGACATGACGAAACTATAAGGGTTCCTTGTAGGACTTCGGAACCCTAAAAAGCTGATTGTAATATTAATTATAATTAAACCTAGTAAAATAAAAAAATTAATACCTATGATTAATAAAAATACTGTGATTTTTTATCCAAGTCTTACATAAAATTATAATAAAACAAGTTTAACTGGATTACATCGCGTATATTAATGATATCGTGATTTTATATTTTATTTTATAATGTATACAATGTATAGTGATCGTAGAAACCTAAGAAATTTTCACATAATTGTTGACATACTGTAATATAAAACTTTTGTTTTTTATCGATATGTTTTACTATACACCCTATCACTAGAAGCTACAGCACCGTAGGTGCTCAATGGGGAATAAAGTCGAATTATTTATTTTGTTCCCAATAGAGCACCAAGCTAAAATACTGATTGGTGCTGAAAAGGGAATAGCATTGGTGCTCTAAGCATTGGTGCCCTAAAAATAGGTGCTCAAATGGGAATACTTCTAAATTATGGGTACATGGGCGGTCTTATCGCTAAAAGCGATATCTTCCAGACAACCTTTGGATGGACAAAGAAGACGTAAGATCTAGATAATGGGGGCAGTCCGTGGCGTACTACTGCATGTTTAATGATGACTAAAATAAGCCCTTAAGAGGTTTTTAGTTATTTCAACACACATAGGTACCATACGACCATAACACAATTGTATACAGAATAATCTAATCTAAATCTAAAGAAGGTAATATAACATGTGTGGTGGTCAGGGCCGTAGCCAGACTGTGTTATCAGGGCAGGCTCATAAAAATTCAGGGCAGGCTGAAAGTTTTTTTAAATAAAACAACTGCGCTAAATATCACCGAAATCAGCGTTACGTTCGAAGTTGCTATATCCACTGTAATTATCACAAAAAACAATTTTTTGTCATAACTATTTACTAGTACCTACACAGGCTTGGAGCCATCGGGAAATTTTCGTGTCAATTTCTTTAAATTGGTCCTATGCAAAACTATACACATAATTATGTTAATGTTTTTAGCGGTTTTGGCTCTTTCATCAACTCAGCCTATCGCACATAGGCCTCTCCAAAGTCGCTGCTGGACATATGCCTCTCCAAAGTTTTTCTTTTTATAAAATGTAAATAAATTAATTGCAAATGAATAGTTGTTTTTAATGCAAGGCAAGCATACAGAGAAAACGAGATTTGGATACAGGGCGCGATTTTTTTTTAGGACTGTATGAAATAACCGAGATAGCTCTTTACGTTAGTCTTCATTAAGTAAGTAGGTACATTACATTATCTGGGGCGTATCTGAATGAATGATCAAGAAAGTTGTCGAGGTTTTTCTATTAAACTAAACATTAAAAGCGATTATTACCTACAATTAAATATTTTTTAATGATACCAACCAATTTCAGTATAAGTATTGTGTCTTACTTACTAATTTATTAGTAACTTAATTGCTGAAAATAGTAGAAAATTTTCTGTTGAAATATTACATTATCTGGGAAAATTTAATAAGCCATCTGAGCACGCCCTGACCATAGTTTTTTATTTTTTCCAAAATTTGTTGAATGCTTTCCAATGACCATCGTTGCCCTTTAGTTCACTACTAATACTGGTAGTGATGCAAGTTCGAAAGTACTTAGATCGTGGCTCAGGGGAGGCAATTACCCTCTTCTAGATCCGTGCCTGCTTCGCGTGATTTCGAAATCCTTAGCCAGCTTAGGCTAGCGGCTAGGGCAGGCTCAAAACTTTCCAGGGCAGGCTGAGCCTGCCCTGGCGTACCCCTGGCTACGGGCCTGGTGGTGGTACAGAACCCGTCTCAGCCGGTTTTTTTGGTTATCTTGCGCGGTGCTTGAAGACAGTTCAAGTGCACAGGGTTACATCCGGTGGCTGCCCAAAGATAATGCCTTTTGCATACTGCGTAGTCGTACTTCTTATAAACACATCGGTTTTGGGTCAGAGCATTCTCATGTCATAAATTTAAGAAAAACGTGTTTGATATCCACTCGTTTTTTGGTAGTACCTACACATAGCTACACATCAAGCTATACATTTCCAGTACAAGCTGACCTCGTATGTATAGGCTTTCCATACAACGAGAGGTCAGCTTAAATACCTATCTACTGGAAATGTATAGCTTGATGTGCAGCCGTGCGTACAAGTTTGATAAGAACCAACTCATCAGTTATTATGTCAGTTGTTGTGTGTCAGTTATTATGGAAAATCTTTACACCACGACACGAACTATTATCATTATGTAGCTCATGTCAACACGACAGAAGAAGATCAGTTATTATGATAAACGCTGGGGGTGCAAACAACCCTGAAATCACAAAAAAACGGCTGTTTATTGTTTATTTGGTTTATTTATGTGAACACAAAATGTAGGGAACACCCGTTTTTTTCGGGATTTCAGGGTTGGTCCCATAATAGTAAAAGTTGTTCATAAACTTACAAAGACCCCTTTTCAGGTTTAGCATAAACAAAGAATAAAGAATTGCACCACCCTTATCTCTTCTCATGGGTGTCATAAAAGGCGACTAAGGGATTCACCAGAGGATGGGCAGCAGCGTTCTCTGAGTATTTAACCAACCAACTGCGATCGCTAACCCACCTGCCAAGCGTGGCGATTATGGCATATCCCCGCATAATTGGGGGAGGCCTGTGTCCGGCAGTAGACGTTTTTCGGCTGGAATGATGATGATGATGATGATCATGATGAAATGATGATGGTGCCTTGGTGGATGAGCCACGAGAACGGCAATGCACGGCATTCGCGATCATCCAGCGCGGTCCGTTTACGGGTCCCTCTTCCAGTATAACTCTTCTTCGACGATGTCCGGGCACACTTGGGACATCACCACAACTCGAGGGCCGTGCAATGCAGACGACTGACTCCACAGTCTATCGCCCGCTGGCCTCTGTCAGGGCGGCATCAGTTCGGCGTTAAGCCGCCTACGACGACCCGTCCTCCTGCGGCGGATTGGATTAGCGAGGAAGTCTTCCTCCCTGACCTGCTCCGCCGCTTCCTGGGGGTTTACACCCAAAGCCAACCAGCAACAGTAGCTTATCAGTAAACGGCTATTTTTATCTGAACGTTGGCTATTTGGTTGGTCTTCTATCGTGTCGACATGAGCTACATAATGATAATAGCTCATGCCGTGGGGAAAAGATTAGCCAGTCAGCAGGTTGGTAGCGGGGTTGACTGCCCAGGGTGCACCGGACGATCAATTAAATAGCGCCACTCGTGGAGGCTCTTTTAATGCACCCCATTTGGCATTTGGTTGGTGAACTAGGTCTTTATTCTGAGAACAAGCACTTGCCCAGCACAGATTATGCTTACCTTGATGAGTGACTATAAACAGATGCTCATCGTGCACCGTTTTTGATGACTCGGCGCTTAACATTCTCTGTGCTGAAAGAAGCTTGTCCAGCATTAAATATTCTCCATAGAGCATGCCAGCCTCGTTGCCTAGGTGATCACCTTCTTGGGCCATACTGTCGTCCATCGCCGACCTGTGGACAAAGGAAGAGCAGATAAGAATGGCTGTAAAATAGGACTAGGTACGCACGGCTACACATCAAGCTGTACATTTCCAGCATAAACTGATTTCGCATTGAACGGAAAACCTATACAATGCGAGGTCAACGTTTACTGGAAATGTACAGCTTGATGTGTAGCCGTGTGTACAGTCAGAAATCTTTCTGGTGAACTACCACTAAGGTTAAAATGTAGCGGGATTCGTTCAAGGGATTTGTCGACAAAATGTTCCAAATCTAAGGATTTAATTTTGGAAAGAAAAGAAAAAACGCTCACGCGAGCAGGATTTGAACTTGCGCCTTCCGTGCGCGAACCGTTTGCTTGATCATAAGTGCTGTTTTGGACGCGCAGAGTCACTAAAATTGTATTTTGCAGCATATATATTTAACTGCAGAATTATTTTTAGGCTTCATTTATTTTGCATTGAATGCTAGAAATATGGTGAGCTTAATTGCGTATTTATGTGTTGGTAGCGGTGAACCAGCGACACGCGTTCCGGTATTGAAAGACAGAAAGATAACATTTCTATTAGTTTATTATTTATATTGCTATGGGTTTCAAGTTATTCGTTTCGTTCGTATAATCAAGTTGGAACACAAAACTTCTTTTAGACAGCTTGTCTACTCGTAATAATTATAATGCGGTAAAACCAGTTATTATTTTAATAGACCGCTCATTTTATTACACCATTATTGCATTATGATTCGACAATAAACTCGTATATTAGGTACGTATATATATATATTTTTTTTCTCTTTTTTTTTTTTTAGGGACTTCCAATCATTTAATGATTATGCCAGTCAGGTACGTATATTTATAGGAATAAATAGAACATAATAGGAAGTTATTATTATTATTTTAAAGGGCAAGTTCTTATCATGATTTCCATACAGCATTTTTTAGGTAATCTATGTGTGAATAATTCGGTTATTCTATAAAATAGAATCGTCCGTGTGGTGCCGGACGCAAAGAATTTCACCACCCTATATCTTCTCATGGGTGTCGTAAAAGGCGACTAAGGGAATCACCAGAGGCTCGGCAGCAGCGTCCTCCGAGTATTTAACCAACCAACTGCGATCGCCAACCCGCCTGCCAAGCGTGGCGATTATGGCATATCCCTTCATGCAAAGCACAATTAAAAATCGGCCCCTAGTCCCCGGCGGCCCCGCTAGCCCTGGTTACGGTAGCGGCCTAGGTAACGGCGGGGCAGGGGGTGCTAAAAATCCCCGGCAGAGATCCGGCTACCATAACAAAAAAAGACTGGACCTGGCAGCATACAACACACGTACACTGCGGACCGACGAGAAGCTTGTCGAACTCGAGGAAGGATTGAGCAAGTTACGACGGGATATCGTAGGGTTATCTGAAGTCCGAAGAGAGGGGGAGGTCACGATAATCCTCAAATCCGGTAACTTGCTCTATTTCCGGGAGGGCGATCAACTTTACCAGGGCGGTGTCGGGTTTATCGTCCACAAGTCTCTTGTGAACAACAGTGAAGATCGAGAATGTTTCGACCAGGGTGGCGTACCTTATACTCAGAATAACCGAAAGGTATTCGTTGAAGGTTATACAGGTATACGCCCCGACCTCGAATCACCCCGACGATGAGGTGGAGACCATGTATGAGGATATCTCGAGAGCCATGCATGGCTCTAAAACTCACTTCACTGTTATGGGAGACTTCAACGCGAAACTGGGCAATCGCTACGATGATGAGCTGCGAGTGGGGCAATTTGGATATGGATATCGGAACCACCGGGGTCATCTACTGGCCGGCTTTATTGAGAAGGAGGGACTCTATATGATGAACTCTTTCTTCAGAAAGCGTGAGCATAGGAAGTGGACCTGGTTGGGCCCTGATGGTGTAATAAAAAATGAGATTGACTTCATTATGTCGACGAAGAAGCAAATATTCAATGATGTCTCTGTGATCAACGCGGTCAAAACCGGAAGCGATCACCGTTTGGTAAGAGGCACATTGAATCTGAACATCAAGCTGGAAAGATCTCGACTGATGAAGTCTACGCTCCGTCCAGCACCGATCCAAATCCAAAACCCCGAGAGCTTTCAGCTCGAACTTCAGAATCGTTTCGAATGCCTAGGGAGCTCAGTGGACGATTACAACGATGGGTTTGTGGAAACTGTCCATACGGTCGGGTCTAGGATCTTTAGGACCCGTCGTACAAATAGAAACAAAAAGCTCTCTGACCACACTCTCGAGCTTATGGCGGAAAGACGCGAGATGATTCTGCAGCCCTCAGATGATGCGACTAAGTACCGGCAGCTCAATAGACAGATCTCAAAGTCCTTGAAAAGTGACCTACGCCAATTTAATACGGAATGTATTAAAGACGCGATAAAGAAGAACAAGGGCTCCAAAGTCTTCGCAAGAGACCTGTCTATTGGGCAGAGCCAGCTTGCAAAACTGAGGACCGACGATGGCAGAGTCGTATCCTCCAAGCCAGAGCTATTGAAGGAGGTCGAGAAGTTCTATGGACAGTTATACACGTCCACCCGGACACCCGCTGTAAATCGGGCTCACGACCCAAGAGCTCGATTGACCCGACACTATACCGAAGATATCCCGGACGTCATCCTGTATTAGATTAGGATGGCTCTGAAGCAGCTCAAAAACAACAAGGCACCGGGTGATGACGGAATTACGACCGAACTCCTGAAGGCGGGTGGAAAACCGATCCATAAGGCCCTTCAGAAGCTGTTTGATTCCATCATTCTCGAGGGAAGAACGCCACAGGCATGGAGCAGAGGTGTGGTGGTACTCTTCTTCAAAAAGGGCAATAATGCTCTACTTAAGAATTATAGGCCCATCTCACTTCTGAGCCATGTCTACAAGCTGTTTTCGAGAGTCATTACGAACCGTCTTTCGCGCAGGTTTGACGACTTCCAGCCTCCCGAACAAGCCGGTTTCCGAAAAGGCTTTAGCACCGTAGACCACATACATACGCTGCGGCAGGTTATACAGAAGACCGAAGAGTATAACTTGCCTCTTTGTTTAGCGTTTGTAGACTACGAGAAAGCCTTCGATTTGATCGAGACTTGGGCGGTACTACAGTCTCTTCAACGGTGCCAGATTGACTATAGGTACATCGAAGTGTTAAAGTCTTTGTATGAAAACGCCACTATGTCAGTCCGATTACAGGACCAAGCCTCGAAACCTATCCTTCTGCAGCGAGGTGTGAGACAGGGAGATGTGATCTCTCCGAAACTGTTCACAGCTGCATTGGAGGATGTCTTCAAGGTTCTGGACTGGAATGAGCTAGGCATTAACATAAACGGCGAGTACATCACTCACCTTCGGTTTGCCGACGACATAGTAGTCATGGCTGAGACCATGGAGGACCTCGGTACAGTGCTCGATGACCTCAGTAGAGCTTCTGATAGAGTGGGTCTTAAAATGAATATGGACAAGACAAAGGTTATGTCGAATTCCCATATAGCACCCATTCCCGTAAACATTGGAGAATCTACACTCGAAGTTGTTGACGATTATGTATACCTAGGACAAACTGTCCAGCCAGGTAAGTCCAACTTCGAGAAAGAGGTCAATCGTCGAATCCGACTCGGTTGGGCAGCGTTCGGGAAGCTACGCAATATCTTCTCGTCCAAAATACCGCAGTGTCTCAAGACGAAAGTCTTTGACCAGTGTGTGTTGCCAGTAATTACTTACGGTACTGAAACGTGGTCGCTCACAATGGGCCTGATAAGAAGGCTCAAAGTCACTCAAAGGGCAATGGAGAGGGCTATGCTCGGAGTGTCCCTGCGTGATCGAATCAGAAATGAGG
Organism: Asteroscopus sphinx; assembly: GCA_949699075.1. Lineage (NCBI taxonomy): Eukaryota > Metazoa > Arthropoda > Insecta > Lepidoptera > Noctuidae > Asteroscopus > Asteroscopus sphinx. Next base: position 7,794,100 of record OX453020.1, read on the forward strand.
ATATTCGCAGGAGAACGAAAGTAACCGACATAGCCCGAAGAATTGCTAAACTTAAGTGGCAGTGGGCGGGGCACATTGCTCGCAGAACGGATGGCCGATGGGGCAGTAAAGTTCTGGAGTGGCGACCGCGTACTGGAAGGCGCAGCGTGGGTAGGCCCCCCCACAACGTGGACCGACGACCTGGTGAAGGTCGCAGGAATCTGCTGGATGCGGAAGGCACAGGACCGGTCGTTGTGGCGATGCTTGGGGGAGGCCTATGTCCAGCAGTGGACGTCTTTCGGCTGAAATGATGAATGATGATAAAATAGAAAAGTATAAAACTTACTTGATCAAAATGTACAATCTGATAAAAAAGCCCTGATCGCAATCGCTTTCATTAACAATTTTATTTTAGACAGTTCAACAATATTTCATAGTACCACATCGCATGCGTATGTTTTTAAACCTGAATCTAATTAGTTTGTGTGAATGATGTTATACAGAATAATTTGATGAATTAATTAGCAATTCTTTAAGAGGTCATTGTACTCATCAGAACAGTTACATGAACAACTTTTACTATGGGACCAACCCTGAAATCGTGAGAAAGAAATCAGCTGTTCCGTTCTTTCTAAATTCTATAGCTGTTCTTTACATTTTGTCGACTTATATGAACACAAATGTTGGAAACATCAGATTTATTTACGTGATTACAGGGTTGGTCCCATAGTAAAAGTTCTTCAAATTGATGAGTACAATCATCCCTTAAAAGGGTTGCTAATGAATTCTTAATCATTCTGTATAATGTTTAGCAGCCAAGTACCGCCCCTATCAGTACAAAAATATTACTCGCTGAATACATCATTTGTCGAAAATTTGTTTTTAACGATTTAAGTACCTACAGGTACTGTAGTTTAATCAGAAACTATTAACTCTGTAAATTATACTTCGCATAGAAAAATAGTGCGAATAGCGGCCACTTTTTCTATCTACGACTATAGCTAACTACTGTACAGAGTTAATAATTTCTGATTAAACTGACTTCAATCATCAATTAAACGAATTTTTGGTCAATGATGTATTCATCGAGTTATATTTTTTTTACTGATTGGCTACTACTTGGCTGCTACATTCCCCTTAAACATAATTTACAAATTACCAAATTATCGTTTTAGTTTTTATTTACAGTATTAAATATAAATGCCGAATGTTGTGCCCGAACACCGAGCACAAGAGATGATCTATTCGCCGCCACTGAAAACGCCATTGAAGTGGCCACTTTTTATTCCAACAATATTTGAACCATTGACACGATAAGAAGAAGGAAGATAAATAAAGCTTCCTGTGATACAGGCCTAGCCTAGTGCAGGAAGTGTTTGAAATTATCTGTGACAGGCTCAGAGCATGACAGGTTCCCTACCATAGCAGCATGGTATAATAACACCAGGTCACACCAGGTAGTCTCTTCCCGTGACATCTAGGTCACGTGATTGCCTCCGTACTACGTCATCGGCCGTGGAGCCAATAGCGGGCTGTTAGCGTGACACTTGTCAGTTCGATGTGCTGCCACTTTGTGAAAATAAATTACCCGAGCAAAATGCATTTTTTCATTTACTTTCTTCTATAAAGAATCACTTGTTAACTAGTAATTTAATATAGTTTCCTTTATTAACTAATTAGATGAATAACACGAGATAACAAATAGTTAGGTTAGTTATGAATTTATTTTATATTCATTATGAACAAAAATCTCCTTAAGTATATTGAAGTTATCAATCAATGGCAGCACTGATCGTGACGTAGCTTGGAGGCATCGCGCTGTCATTGCGGGAAGAGAATACCTGGTGAAACATCTTATTATACCATGCCATAGCAGTAAGTACAGTGGTGTCAGTGGTAATACTAGCTTTCTGCGAATTGTAGCCTGTAAAACCTCTTAAAAAAACATCATCACCATCATCATCATTTCAGCCAAAAGACGTCCACTGCTCGACTATAGGATATGCCATAATCGCCACGCTAGACAGGCGGGTTGGCGATCGCAGTTACTCAGAGAACGCTGCTGCCCATCCTCAGGTGAATCCCTTAGTCGCCTTTTACGACACCCACAAGATATAGGGTGGTGCAATTCTTTACGTCCGGCACCACACGGAACACGTCCGGCACTACACGGAACAAAAACATATCGTTTGCCAAATGATATGTCTGGTTTGTTCACAGAGACAGGGAGGGGCTCGGGGTAAGGGAGGGGGTCTCGATGTGCTAGCAAGGGTAACTTATACACTGCCGGCGGAGTTAGAAGGAAATGCAGAGCGCATACCATGCGGGGCGAAAGGTTAGTAGACTTGATCAAGACAATTGGACAACTGGCTGATAAGCGGTTCACCCTTCCGCTTATCACGCGTTCATTAACCGACGAAAAAAAAGGAGGAGATTCTCAATTCGACGCGTATCTTTTTAACTTTTTACAGAGTAGTCCGATTTTGATGATTCTTTTTTTAATGGATAGGGTATATCTTGAAATTGGTCCCATTTAAATTTCAAAATCAAAATCTACCCCTAAGGGTAGGGGCAAAACAGGGGATAAGTGCTTGTTCACCCAATTAATTCTTACCTGTTAACCGATTCTGTTGAAAATTGGCACACATAAATGTAGTTCTAGAAACTACAACATAATGGAGACCTGGAGTTAGATATTAGTCACAAAAAAATTTAAAACAAAACTTTATAACAACAAATTGAACCGACGTAAATAGAAACCGAAAAGCGAAAAATAAAATGAAGCTTTTAGTCTTTTCCTAACTTAATATGAGTCGGCGCCAAACAAACAATCAACGAAGATCATTAAATTACTTTAAATAAATAAAAGAAGGTTTAAATGTTAGATACGATAATTTATATTGAATTTATTTTTATTTTGAAATTGTGAGTTTTATTATGTTCATTATGAATAATGAAATATGTACTTATATATAAACTGTGACGTATAATTTTAACTAATTATCAATAAAATGTTTATCTGTTTATCTGTTAATGAAAACAACATAACATCAAATACAACGTGAAATTTTCAACGATACACAATAACTTTCCAAAAATGTGTTATCTGCTCGAACACTTGCAACTTGCACGTACTTTGCTTGTTTGTTTGGCGCCGACTCATAATTGTTATTTAAATTAGTTTAGTTCGGAAAAGACTAAAAGCTTTATTTTATTTTTCGCTATTCGGTTTCTATTTTCGTCGGTTCAATTTTTTGTTAAAAAGTTAAAACTTTTTAACAAATTTCTGTCAGTACGACAACGCAGGTTGTTGCCTAACGGCCAAAATTAATATCCAATCTATCCACGATTTACCCTACTAGAGATAGAAATTTGACATATTTTGTATGGAGCTTCTGTCAAAATCCTATCTCTAGTAGGGCAAACCGTGGATAGATTGGATATTAATTTTGGCCGTAAATGGTATTGCAAATAGCGTTCGCTACACTGGCCCGTAATACAAAACTATACTGAAGCGTTGATCACAGTTTTAAACTAGTTTTAAGTTGAGCTTTGATTTTAAAACGTTCCTCAAGCAGAGATTTATTGATCACAGTTCAGCTGACTTTAGCTTTATTTTATACTGTTACCTGTTTCGGTATTTGAGCAGAGTTTTGATCTGTAATCACTCTAGTGTGGGCCAGACTACGCTTGAGTAGAGATTTCTATTCTATTTCAGGTCAAATTCGTGTGTTATGTTGTTGAATTAAAGTTTTTAATTACCGTATTGGAATAAGACCGATACTCAAGTAACAATTCTATCCTTAAGTAGTGATTAGGTAATTCAAGTTTAAACTGTACTTGAGGAACCTTCTGTAATACGCCAAACAGTGGTACTTGAATTCTAAGATTATCTGAGAATGCAAGCACCACTGTTTGGCGGCAGAAATAGGTATTTTAATACATTTCCCGGACGAACTCTTTCACAAGGAGGTCTACTACTAATAATAATAATGTCCTTCCGGCCGAATTTCGGTCACAGCGGCCAATCTCAATGGAGACTAGCCATCTGCGCGGGACATATTATAGTGCACAAGTGTGTGCGCAAACACAGGTGCACTCTCTATTCCCTCACTCTCATAATCCGATGGGACTGCAATTCGACACGACCGGAGAGAGATCAGGCGCAGGACCAACGGCTTTACGTGCTCTCCGAGGCACGAAGGGGTCTCTATGTGTAACGAAACGGTCACCCATCCACAGACAGACCGTGGCTAGTGCAGCTTAACCTTGCAGATCGTACAATCCACACGCTTGCTACTTAGCCACGAACCCCTTATTAAGGAGGTCTACTCCTACTTTATTAAATAACATACCTATGTTATAATTATCGTGTATTGGTTTTTAGGCTGATATGTCGCAACCAGTCTCGATGTTTGACAATAATTAGCGTCAGAGTGGAGCTGAACCTGATATACCTGTCCATTGGTCCACAAAAAAAGTTACGCTTGTCGAAAGCTGGTTCTGTAGGTCCATATATACATAGAAGTTATTTTTGGTGCTAATTAATGGTTATAGGATGTTTTGAAACGAGAACAGCCAAGCAAGAGTAGCCTGTCACTTATAGGGTCCTTTATGCACAGAAATAACATACCGCTCAAGCCCGGCTGGGTCCAAATGGGCCAGACATAATGGAGTTTTAATTGTGTCTGGAATTCCGGTATTCAAAATAAAATAAATAATTAAAAATTAACAGTAGCTACCAAAAAAACAACACTGGTATTTTTATTGTAATTTTTTAAATTACAATAAAACGAATAACGAATGTAATGTAACGAAGGGGTTGCTGGAAGTGAACCTTGGTGTGCGGGTTCTCCTGAACCTGGATGTAGGTAAAGAATGCAGTAATACGAAGCGTCAAGACATGTTGTTTATTCGATGGTTGAATATGGACTAAGAAAGATTTCTATTATACCCCTTTGTTTTCTATAAAAAAATATTAGTACCAAGGTCACAACTGCGTTCCGCAAAATTATTAAATTATCTTTGCACCAAATTTTTTTTTTATCGAATGGGCTTTCGTATAACCATCACCTCACCTGATATTAAACAAGACTCGTTACACTCTTTTATAACATACTACTCAATTGAAGAATATTTGAAAATAATATTTTTTTGTTAAGTAACAACTTACGCATGTAGAGGCAAAATAAAAATGGTGAATAAGCACCGTTTTTTCGCACTTTAACTTTATCATTAAAGGCATAAAGGGCATACTGTTTTTTATCATCTAAGGCTTGCTTCAATAAACACTGTAGGTATTTAAGAGAAATTAAAGTCACTGGTTTCCTTCAGTTCGTCTTAAATGCCAAGAAAACAATTATAATCGCTATTAGGTAAATGCAATGTTGAATTTTCTTATCGGAAATATACTTTTAACCTTGACTTTAGCGTGCGTTTTAACTGCCTCATATTATCTAGATTTCATTAGTTACTGCGAAAAAAAAGATAAATAGACGATATAGGATATAGGTTGATGACAACATGCCCAGTCTATTCATCTGAGTGCCCAGACGAGCATGTGTGTACAAAAGCCTCCGACTGCGTGTTGATTTGATACTTACACAAGTCTTTTCGGTTATATTTACAAGCAGTCGGGTTTTTTGGTTTTGTTAATTAACTTTTTTTCACGAAATTAGCTATGGGTCAATAGAACACGAATCAGCAATTTTTACACCACTGCCCAAAAAAAGTAGTGCAATGATTTTTTTAAAATTAGGTATGTCTGTCTATCTGTTTGTTATCTCAGCATGTGAGAATAGCTGAAAGGATCGAGATGAAACTTTACAGTTGTATTGGTATTAGTCTAATTTACAAATTGAGGTGTTAACTTAGGCGTTATAATATACCTACATATATTTCTTAGCTTTGATCAATCGAAGTGTCTTAGGTAAGTCACGAAAAACCATAGACTTATATATATGTATTACGAAAAACGCTCACGTTAGAACGCTGTTTGGTTGATATAAGACCGATGCGCTGATTGGCTCACGGCTACATTCCTTCGTCGTTAGTTGTTGTCTGATATTACTTTAGTGTTTTATTGACTATGTAGGTCTATCTACCTTTTTTTGTGATAATATTTTAACATTAAAATGAAAAAATCAAATAGGTTTTTATTGTCTCTCATCCATTTTCATACAATACAGAATTGAGGCAGCCCCAGTAAGTTATAAGAATACTTGTGTTAGGGTTGCCTCGCAACTTCCCTTACTAGTTTTATACTAATTATGAGACGTTAAATAAACTTATTTATGAAAAATATTTTTTTTATGAATTTAAATAGCTCTGTGTGTCGGTATGTTTGTATGTAAGTGTGTGTGTGGGATTTATGTATATCTTTGCGTCTTTTATCCAAATTGGCTAAGTTAAAAGGCAATGTTTATGTAAGTTTATGGTTATTTTTAGAAGATATAATTTCCTGACCGTCAGGAGGTTACTTATCCTATAAAGGTTATCAGTAGAGTAGAGTATCTGTAAGGCTTACAACCTGTATGAGTGACCTTTGGGCTCTTTCCAAATCAAAAAAATTGGTTTTCATAGCTCCTCCCCATACCGGTAGGTATGCAGTATATTATTACAGATTGTACTAGAGCAGTATACTTATATCTTATTAAGTAACTGTGCTGGCATTATGTGACGCAGAGTTTTGAAGATCCAAATAAGCTTTCTAACCCTAGACATAGTAATTTCAATATGTGAGTGTCATGACAATCTTTGGTCAAGTGTTATGCCCAAGTATTTTGTAGATGTAACTTGTTGAATATTTTGACAGCTACAACTATGATCTAGCGGTTTGGTGCACGTATGGATCCAGATACCAAAATCCACCCCTGTCTGTGTTCTTTGATTCATGGTGAAGCAAATAAAATTTGTTTTGTTTTAGATATATTGAGGGTTAACAGATTAGTATTAAGCCAACCAGCTATTTCAGCCAGACCACGTTCAGCTGTACTTTGCACAGCATCCCATGAGTCCCCAGTATAAACATTTGCGGTGTCATCCGCATAAGAAAAGATCCGCCCGCCACTGTTCCAAATATTACATAGCTCATTTATATATATCAGGAACAGTGTCGGGCCAAGTACACTTCCCTGTGGCACACCATAGATTAAATTTTCTTCATCGCTGTTCAGATTATTAATTTTAACTTGCTGTTTACGGTTTTGTAGGTAGCTCTCGAAAAGAGAGAGAGAGTCACACCTCTTATACCAATACCTTCAAGCCTGTGCAAAAGGATGGGGATGGAAACGGTATCAAAAGCTTTTTTGAGGTCTAAAAACACTGTTAAGCATTTGTTCTCCGTGGTTAGTGCCGTAACAGCATCCTGTGTAGATAGCCTTCCGTCCCTTTTCACGAAATCACTCCCACTTGGTCCGGAGTCTAGGGTAGTACACCAAAAAAAAAGTGAGGATTGTACGAGGCGCTCGCTCTTTTGAAAACTGTGCCATCACACTGTGCTAGCACGATTGAGGCGAGGTTGCACACTGTTCTGTATGATGTATGTATTAGGGTGCACTATGCAAAGTAACTCACACTCACATGCCACAGATAACTTAGCGTCTTCTCTACACACGCGACTCGCGAGGCATCGAAATCGTGGCGGCACGATATTATAAAAACCGGCCAAGTGCGATTCGGACTCGCGCAGTAAGGGTTCCGTACCTCTCAACGACCTGATACCCCATAAAAACTAATTTAATTTACGAGAGTTTACCAAAAGACATCAACGCACAGTGTACGAAATATGCATTTTTGCATGTCTTTCTTACGCTGGTACCACCACATATGTCTATGTTTGTCTTATTTTTAGTATTTGTTGCTAAACTACATAATATGGACTATAATCTGACCAAGTTTGACGCCGGTATATATTACCGTTTTGAAGATAGAGCAAAATACAAAAACGTTGATAAAAATGCATGTTTTTTGAGGTTTCGTGTATGGGGACCCCCTTTGGTTTTAGACTTTTTTTGTTTTTATTATTTGTCGTGATACACCTCATAGCAACACAATTTCTGAGAAAATTTCAACCAGTTATCTATTACCGTTCAAAAGATACAGCCCTGTGACAGACAGACGGACGGACGGACGGACGGACAGCGTAGCGAGAGTAATAGGGTCCCGTTTGGAACCCTTCGGGTACGGAACCCTAAAAAGAGTGCGTACCTCTTTTTGAACTAGTGAGTAGATACGATCGTGCGAGCACGTGTGCAGAGTCACCCAATTGCAGGAAAGCGAGAGGAAAGATAATAATTTAATAATTGTTGTTGATGTGAACAACACATCAAAAACAACACTTATTAAATTATTTTTCTAAGTCATCGTGTGACCTCATAAATTATCCAATATATTATGTGTAACTGTGTAACCTTTTTAGTAGTAACCAAATGGCATTTTGATAAGCGATAGTTTATGAATCGCCAACTTACATATGTACCTATTTAAACATTATCATATCGTATAATTATTAAGCCGTAAATAATGACCAATTAATTACATATAATTATTGTCCGACGGATAAATAAATGTGTGTGCATGAAGATGGTACAGAAACAGTTCAAGTTCGTTCGCCAAACTGCGATTTTGGACTTTTTCTACAATATGTCGCAGGATAATCGGACAAATCGAATCTTTTCGAAAATCCTAGGAAGATTGCGAAGAACCGGATAATTGGAATCTAAGAAAGATTTTTGCAATCGTACGAGCAATTGTATAATTGCAAAAATCCCAGTTTGTTTAGGACGATTGGAAACTTGAACGCTGATTGGCTAATCTAAGAGTCACTCATAACATCTTTATTATGGTTGATCAGAACATGGCTCTTCTTAACAACAAAAGACGAAGGAATGTAGCCGTTAGGTAGCCAATCAGCGCATCCGTCAGTGCATAAAGTTCATATCAGCCAATCGGCGCTCATAACGTGAGCTTGGGCTGACTAGACGTAATAAAACGTTGTGTACAGCATTTCTTAGGTAATTAGCGACTATATTATCGTTCATAATAAAATTGTAAGTAATAAAATCTTAACGCACGCCATAGCAAATTTATACTTTCTGTGAACTTAAGGAACAGTTATTATAATTTTATAATTAGGTAATATTCCACCCTATGGAGTGAACGAAAAGTTGCCATAAATCATTAAAGGTCAACTATATAGGTATACTAGATAACCTTTAAAGTTTTATAGCAACTTTAACGTTCGTTTTAATTATTTATAACATACACCCGAAAAACATTACCCTCCTTCTGTGGCAGTCGGGTACTCGGGTAGCACTCGCACCAATATTATTTACACTAGACGTCATGAAATTTTAATCAGGCAACATTTTTCTAAAAACAAAGTTTATTTTATTCTTTATATTCTTAATGGTAGGTCAAGTGAGGTTACCGTTATACGATACACAACTTACAAGTCGGTAAGTTAGGGGTTAAAAACACAAGTACATTAATGAAATGGTTTCTTTTGGACATTATGCTAGACCCAATAAAAATTTAAATAGTTAGTTTAGTTTAGTTTGTTTTCTACCTTGTCTGGAATTCCAGACGTTTTGGCGCAAAACCGAAAATAAAGTTTCCATAAAATTACACAATAGCACAATTTTCACAGTACTTTGGTAGGTAAAGCTCATTATTTTGTTATGCTACCTAAAAGTGGGTAGTCCTGAGTAGTCCTGACTATAATAATATTTAATAAAAATTATGTTGTTATTTAAAAGAACAATATTTTATAAAGGTATTTTCAAGATGATGTCATATATTTTTATTGGGCCTTTCACGAAAAATCTCAATTAGTTTTAATAATTAAGTATTGAAGTGTTGATAACAAGATGGATCTGATAAAAAATTCATAATAAATGTAGGAAGAAGATAAAAAATAACACTCAAATATTTCGCGCTAAAAGTAAAATTGATTGAGTTTCAATTTTACTTTTAGCGCGTTTAATAAATTCAACGTCAAATAAAAACAAAAACTCACCTCATTGGGCACGCCATTTTTGAAGAATAGTGTTTTTTTTCTTTTTTTTATAACTCAAGAAACTGAAATAGGAACGCGCGAGCATAACACGCTTTCGCGGCGCGCGGCGATTCAATACTGAGTGCACATTGGCTTCAATTTCGTCACTCGTCTATTTGATATCGATTGTCCGATGGCTAAGTTAATCCAATGTGGCGCGTCAGCGATTCTGGTAGCTTTAACGTGGGAAATGAACGGTGAAACGTGCTTCCTTCCTGCTAATAATATTATAAGAGTCGCCGTCATTCAGCCCGGCACAGACTGCCAGACCGAAGCCCGAAATGAACTACTAGTACTAACTAATAACCTCTTTTTCAGATGCGGAAGTCAAGTGCATGGCTGCACTCCAACTCTAAGGGTGGCCTTCCACCTCCCTTCCAAAACCTTTGCCTTCCACCCAATGATAATATCATTGCTTCCACCAGAGACTAGAGTTATGCGAGGACGCCTAAATGGTGAGCGATGAAATAATCCACCAATAGGATTAAATTATTTTTCTAGCCTGGCACAGCGCAGCTTGCCATTGGAGGATTTTTTCCTCGTCCACCGCTTAGCTTCCTCGCATAGCTCTGGTAGTAAACCACCCTAACACCTACTCACTTCTTGCGAACAAACTGGCACGATGATTACCTACAATACTGATATAGGTAATACTGAAGGTGGCCAGGTATATCAGTTTCGAGGTTTGTACCATTATGGATGGTAAAACTGTGGACATATTATATAAAAGGTGTCGCATTTTATACATATCACAGCTATATCACAGTTCAGGTAGGTATATCATCTGGGATATCAGGTAGGTATATCACAGTTTTACTATTCATCATCATCATCTTCCTGCCCTGGTCCAAAATTACTCGGGGTCGGCGCAATGTCTTCTAACTTCTTCTTCAATTTTTATCTATATACGTCATCCCATCATTTGCTCCCTTTTCATCACGCAATCCATTCATCTTTTCTTTGGTCTCCCTCTTAATCCATGAACACTTATATTCATCACTCTCTTAGTAACATGCATTTCATCCCTCATCATCACATGCCCATACCAACCCAAACGACTTTTCTGTTACTGGAGCCATTTTAAAACTTCCTCTGATATATATTAATTTTTAGGGTTCCGTACCCAAAGGGTGCTAACGGGACCCTATTACTCTCGCTACGCTGTCCGTCCGTCCATCCGTCTGTCTGTCACAGGGCTGTATCTTTGTAACGGTAATAGATAACCAGTTGAAATTTTAACAGAATATGTGTTGCTGTGAGGTGTATCACGACAAATACTAAAAATAAAAAAGACTAAAACCAAAGGGGGTCCCCATACAAGAAACCTTGAAAAACATGCATTTTTTTTCAACGATTTTGTTCCTGCTCTATCTTCAAAACGGTAATATATACTAGCGTCAAACTTGGCTGATTATAGTGCATACTATGTAGTTAAGCAACAAATACTAAAAACAGGGCAAACGTAGACATATGTGGTGGTACCTACGTAAGAAAGAGATGTAAAAATTCACATTTTACGTACGTTCGTTGATGTCTTTTGAGTTTCTATGGGGTATCAGGTCGATGGGTGGTACGAAACCTTTACTGCGTGAGTCCGACTCACACTTGCCGGTTTTTCCAGTTTTTACTATAATAAATTGATTATGAAAGTAATTATAAATTTTCATTTATTATTGTAGAAGATATTTGTAATTTTTGGTATCATGGTTACCTACTCTAATCGATTCATAACGCATAGATTTATTCACGAACATGCGGCGCTCTCGACGCTACTTTGTCGGGAGGTGAATAACCTCTTAAGATTAAGTTAAGATTTAATAGTTTTAGGAAACAAATGTCATCCAAAAGTTTCCATCACACTTTTTTATTGGGTCTCGCTCGCCTTTGCGCTCAGCGCAGTGTCGTCGTATGAAACTTTTAGACTCGGCATGGTAATCATAGTATGGAAATTTTTTTTTGGTAATATTTACCTATGTTTAAAAGTAGTGTAATGGATTCTACTCTCGATTCTGAACAAACTAGTTTCAGGTTTTGAGTTAATTCAATAACACGTTGTATAAACCATATGTATAACCTAGGTCACGTCATCTATAACCACGCTGTAGGTAAGTAGTACTTGACCAAGACAAACTTAGAAGGAGAAAGGCCATTGAGCAGCGAGAATATTTTTTTCCTTGGGGGGACCACATTAGGATTATTGTTTGTTTGAAGTTTATAGCTGTTTTCCGGCAAAACCACCTTGAACTTATGATTATCTAATCTCCTCCTGTTACTTATCAGTTCGTTATTCCCTCGAATTATAAGCAAACAAACAATATTAGCACAGTGTAAAAAGCATACGCATATAAACACCTCAGCCAGTTCAGTCGATTTCTGATGACACAGTCGGTTCTACTGAAATCAGCCCCCCTAGCCATGTTGATACACAATACACAATCGTCAATCGTCAACGCTAATAGAAAACGATCAAAATGTATGGGAATGACATATCTCAACGAAAAAATCATTCGTTCAGATATGTCATTCCCATACATTTTGATTGTTTTCTATTAGCGTTGACGATTGTAGATTGTGTAGATTGTCAACTTGGCTAGGGGGGCAGCTATATTATTATGCTAGCTTTTCACGTACGTTACTTTTTTAGGATTCCGTACCCAAAGGGTGCAAATGGGACCCTATTACTCTCGCTACGCTGTCCGTCCGTCCGTCCGTCTGTCTGTCACAGGGCTGTATCTTTATAACGGTAATAGAGAACCAGTTGAAATTTTCACAGAATATGTGTAGCTATGAGGTGTATCACGACAAATACTAAAAACAAAAAAAGTCTAAAACCAAAGGAGGTCCCCATACAAGAAACCTCGAAAAACACATTTTTTTCAAAGTTTTTGTTCCTGTTCTATCTTCAAAACGGTAACACATACCAGCGTCAAACTTGGTCTGACATACTATCTAGTTCAGCAACAAACACTAAAAACAGGATAAACATAGACATATGTGGTGGTACCTACGGAACAAAGAGATGCAAAAATTCACATTTCGTGTACGTCGTTGATGTCTTTTGATAAACTCTCGTAAATTAAATCAGTTTATATGGGGTATCAGGTCGATGGATGGTACGGAACCCTAACTGCGTGAGTACGAATCAAACTTTTTTTTTTTTTTTTTTTTTTTTTATAATATAGGATGGCGAAACGAGCTAAAGGCCCACCTGGTGTTAAGCGGTTACCTTTGCCCATGACAACTTCAATACCACCTAGGCTGTTGCCTAAATGGTACCGCAAGTCGGTTCGCCAAACTGAGACATGAAGATGGAAAGTCTCATGTGATTGTAATTTCACCGGCACCCGTACCCTTCAGACCGAAACACAGCAATGCAAGCATCACTATTTGGCGGACAAGTAGGTACGGTGGTAGTACTTCCCCGGACGAGCTCTTTCACAAAGGAGCTCTACTACTACTAAGGTTTTATTTTGTATTAGCAATTAATCACATGCATATGAATAACGCTTTCTGTGGTGGCATTTCTACATTTCTAATAATAGTCTGCATTAACCCAGATATTACTGAAACTTTTTTCTCACGCAGAACGTTCTGAATTTTTAGTATATTACTTTATGATAAGGTAGTGTTCTGAAAAAAATATTAAAAAAAATCCTGATTCTCTGGAAAATCTGGAAAATGGGTGGCGTTATAACGCCCGGTAGTAAGATAGGCTGCTATTAAAAAGTTTGCTTGCATGCGATTTAGTATTGAATAAAACAGAAATAGATGTACTTATAGTAGTTTTAATTGGATATTCAAAGTAATAATTCGCTAATCACATGCATGATACGCATAAGAACATAATTTTGGATGTAAATGTATACGAAACTCTAAAGGTCACCCGCGGCTACGCCCGCCTGGATATCATTTATCGCTTACTCCGCAGGAACCCTTTGGTTTTCAGGATGAGAAGTATTGCCTATTTCCTTCTCTTGGTCCCAGGCTACCACTTTGTCAAATGTCATTACGATCGGTTCAGTGGTTTAGTCCTGATGAGGTAACAAACAGACACAGGCAGAGTTACTTTTACAAGAGTGTGGATTTACGACGGAAAAAAATTTATTTTTGAATCGTGCAATGGATTTGTGAATCCTCATAGGTACTAAATTAAGTGATCAGTACAATCATATCGAGAAACCTCGTGATGGCTTCTAGGTATGCAGCTGGTTCCACGTTTTTCCTGTATTCTAAATGTCTCCAACAATCCTCGCAACAATTCGACGATAGGATAAGTGGTCATAATCCCCACCGCCATTTTTATGTTACTGCCAGGCATTATATAAAGGCATATATAGGCAATGGCAAAACAATGACAAATACCACTTTTACCACGAATGGAACTGCTATAGGTATAGATGTAGATGGTGTCTGTTGTTCCCCATCGACAATGATTCAATGTGCCTTTTTGTGCAATGCAGACGAAGACAAATCATCTTCAGATTCTTCATTGTCTGAAGAATCGTCAAAGCCAATCTCTGCTGAAATTATTAGTTGGGAACCTGAAAATCAATAAAATGGGTTGATATGATACAAATTAACATATCACATCTAGGAGATTTTGCAGTGATACAACATTTTCATCGCCAGAATCCTCGTCAGTCACTTTAGTATTTGCATTTTCTGGTGGAAATATTGTGATTTTCCTCGGAAAATCGACGTACGAATCTGGATAATGTAAAATATCGATGATGTCATTGAGCCATTTACTTATTTGCAACTAGCGTGAAACCATAATTTTATTGGTCACTGTACGCCAATTTTACTACCGGGTGTTATAACGCCACAAATAATAACAGGCGTATATCGTTATGAAAAACCATGATATTTGAATCAGTTATATCTTATATGTAAGCTGTGATAAGAATACTTTACAACATTATAAATCAAAATTTAGGAAACCTAACAGAAATACAAAAAAACCTACCTTTTCGAAATCATGTTTCAAAGAAATTATACCGTTGATGTTAAAACACTTCTAAGCTTCAAATCACTAAAAATATAGTGACAAACACACTAGTTTATTGTTAAGTGATCAATCCTCGTTAAATTAAAGTAAAACAATCTTTGTTTATGTAACAATAAACACTCATAAATATCGGGTAGATCTAACGCTCGATTCGTGGCGTTATAAAGGTCGGTAGTAACAAGTGGGTTAAAAGAGCCTCCACGAGTGACGATATTTAATTGATCGTCCGGCGCACCCTGGGCAGTCAGCCCCGCTACCAACCTGCTGACTGGCTAATCTTTTCCCCACGGCATGAGCTGTTATCATTATGAAGCTCATGTCGACACGATAGAAGAAGAAGAAGAATAATAGTCTAGATGGTCCCTTTTAGGGTTCTACCTACATAAGGTGTTCCAGAACTTCTAACATCTCCTCCTGTTACAGGTCGTTATTACCTCGAAATATAAGCAAATAAACATAATATTAGCACACTGTAAAAAGTATACGTAAATAAACACCTCAATTGGCTCAGTCAATTTCTGATGACACAGCCGGTTCTACTGGAGTCAGCTATATTATTATGATTACGTACGTATGTATGGTTGCCGAACAAGAATGTGTCGAAAGTAATTATTTACGCCTTAACGACGTAATTTGTGTGTTAATATTTAGAATATGACTGTATAGCTGTTTAATTTATCATGACTAGTTTTTAAGCACCGTTAAAAATCTAGTTGATGATTTTAGAAAATTATACTTATTACTGTTTTTTTACCGTCTGAAACAGGATGTGATCATTTGAAACTTATATTTTTTCACTTATTTTTCGTATATTTTTTATATAGATATTTTATTACAGTAACTGATTCTGATCACACCCTGTTTTTTTCAAGACGGTAAAAAAGTCACCAGGGGATCTACTCGCGTTTGACGAACGACAAACGAAGTACGAACTTTCGTTCCGACTGGTACCTACACAATAAAGATAGGCGCATGAAAAAGGCACAATAAAGATATATTACGGTACTTAGTCGTAAGAAATTGATCAGAGAACAGAGAAACAAACGTCAAAACACGATCATCGGATGCGATATGAGAACGATGGTTGACCGGAGTTGCAAATTGTGCGGTGATCGGTACCTACGATTAATCGAATATCGACGAACGCGAGTAGGCCCCCTGTTTATTTTTTACCCGACTACGCGACATCAAAGACAGGGTTATGTTTTTTCACGTGTATCTATGTATGAATTTAGGTATGAAAAAAAACTGCTTTCCTACCAAATGTGAGGTATCACTGAACAGGAAAAATAAATGATGTTTCTATATTTAATATTGGCATAGGCCAATGATATTGGTAAGGAAATATGTATAATATTTTACTATTGGTATTTTAGATTTTATGGGTTTTTAGTCCACCACATTGGCTGTTGGACGTTAGCGTTGTGCGGTTGCGTTGGCGGACTACACAGTACACACACCATTGAAACAGTTGTTTTCCTTCACCCTTGAAATTCATTGCTAAATTTATTTGCTGCCTCGTTGGTCTAGTGGTCGCAAGCGCGACTGCTGAGTGTGGGGTCCTGGGTTCGATTCCCGGGTCGGGCAAAGTGTTATTGGGTTTTTTCATTAGGAAATTCTCAGTAGCAGCCCGGAGTATGGATTTGTGCCCGGTTAGTGGCAATAGGCTCGCCCCCTATTACATGGGACTATGACATAACTGGCGAAATGTGGATGTACTATACACCTACCCCTTCGGGGAAATACAGGCGTGAATTTATTGTATATAAATAATAAAAAAATAAAAATGAATATTTTGGGACATTTTTACACATCACCATCTAGTCCCAAACTAAGCAGAGCTTGTGGTATGGGACTATGGGTACTAGACAATGGATATAATACTAATATACTTATTTTTTGTAAATACATACTTATAATACAAAAGAAACAACCAGACCAACGCAAACACTCATGTTAATCACACAAATATTTGTGTCCTGTGGGAATCGAACCCACGACCTCGTGATAAGCAGTCCGACACTCGAACCACTGGACCACAGAGGTCGTCATGTTATGTTATGTTGATCCCTTGCCACACATTATGTTGTATGCATGTTGTGTTCTCATTAATTTGTCCTGTTACCTTTGCATGTAATATGTATATTTTGTGTATGTGTGGCAAAATAAATGGTTTAAATCAAGAATTGATTAAGTTGAGAATGTTGTACTTGCACGAGAGCACTAAGTGCTGCGTCATTGGTTATGTATTATGTATCACTTAATGATAGGTGATAGGTAGGTACATCATTGGCGTTACGAGTATGTACACTAGATAATATAACCCTTCCTTTTTGGCTTTGCCGTAGTCGGGTAAAAAGATACATCATTAGCGTCCCGTGAGTATTGCAGACACAACACAATGTCGAATCAAGATGGACTAATCACTGAATGATGTGTAATTCAAGTACCTAAGCATCACTTAGTGATCAGCGTGTATTTACAATGTATAACTTAATGATATATCACTCAAGTAAGCATCACTTAGTGATCAGCGTGTATTTACAATGTATAACTTAATGATATATCACTCAAGTAAGCATCACTTAGTGATCAGCGTGTATTTACAATGTATAACTTAATGATATATCACTCAAGTAAGCATCACTTAGTGATCAGCGTGTATTTACAATGTATAACTTAATGATATATCACTCAAGTAAGCATCACTTAGTGATCAGCGTGTATTTACAATGTATAACTTAATGATATATCACTCAAGTAAGCATCACTTAGTGATCAGCGTGTATTTACAATGTATAACTTAATGATATATCACTCAAGTAAGCATCACTTAGTGATCAGCGTGTATTTACAATGTATAACTTAATGATATATCACTCAAGTAAGCATCACTTAGTGATCAGCGTGTATTTACAATGTATAACTTAATGATATATCACTCAAGTAAGCATCACTTAGTGATCAGCGTGTATTTACAATGTATAACTTAATGATATATCACTCAAGTAAGCATCACTTAGTGATCAGCGTGTATTTACAATGTATAACTTAATGATATATCACTCAAGTAAGCATCACTTAGTGATCAGCGTGTATTTACAATGTATAACTTAATGATATATCACTCAAGTAAGCATCACTTAGTGATCAGCGTGTATTTACAATGTATAACTTAATGATATATCACTCAAGTAAGCATCACTTAGTGATCAGCGTGTATTTACAATGTATAACTTAATGATATATCACTCAAGTAAGCATCACTTAGTGATCAGCGTGTATTTACAATGTATAACTTAATGATATATCACTCAAGTAAGCATCACTTAGTGATCAGCGTGTATTTACAATGTATAACTTAATGATATATCACTCAAGTAAGCATCACTTAGTGATCAGCGTGTATTTACAATGTATAACTTAATGATATATCACTCAAGTAAGCATCACTTAGTGATCAGCGTGTATTTACAATGTATAACTTAATGATATATCACTCAAGTAAGCATCACTTAGTGATCAGCGTGTATTTACAATGTATAACTTAATGATATATCACTCAAGTAAGCATCACTTAGTGATCAGCGTGTATTTACAATGTATAACTTAATGATATATCACTCAAGTAAGCATCACTTAGTGATCAGCGTGTAATTACAATGTATCACGTAATGATATATCACTCAAGTAGAGAGCATCATCTAGTGATATCGTGTATGTTCACCTTTAAGTCTAAAATCTTGGTAAGTATTATAGTATCACCAACCAACACCTCCTTGTAAAATTGCTGTAAAAAAAATGTTGATGTCAATTTTATTCGACTGTCAATATTTATTTTATGAATGAAGCTTTGACATGACAAATTTACACTTTTTCAGTTTTTTAATATCCTAATAAATTTACATTTTGTGCTATTTTGAAACAGAAACGGCATTCGTGAAACGGCTCATACTTTTTTCATTAAAATTTAAAAGCAAAATGTTCGGAGCGTCGAAAATAATGAGGCAAGTGTTTTATTAGTTTAGTTTATTTTTATATCGGAATGTGCAAGCGCACTTGATTTTGTAAGGTTCAAAGATTTAAAACGCTAATTGAGTGAAAAAAAACGTCACGTCAACGACACGAATTTCGCCTAGTTGTTGGAAATTGTTCTTATCACCCACAGACATAGTAAAAAATATAGACGAAGTGCTGCGGCCAATCATAGTGAAGCCAATAAAACCGTGCTCCTCCGTGTACAAACAGCGCTCACGCACACACATGCACTTAAACCGTGCTCACCCCTCTCAGTTCACATGTCGCGGCATCGTCCAGTAAGCATCGCGAAAACATCGTGAGCACTGCACTGGTTGTACATGAAGGAGCACGGTTTTTGATGGCTTCACTATAGTTGTTCGCAGCACTAAGTCTATATTTTTTACTATGCCTGTGTTATCACCACAAAGCGCGTGTTATGGACTTGTGAATGTTTTTTTCGCTCAGTAGGTAAGCGTTTCCGGTCTTTGTGCAAACCTAAGGTGAAACTCTGCCCAAAACTTCTCGAGTCTAACTATTGAATTAATAAACCTAAGTCTAACACATCTATTGATCCTGCCTTTTGCCAGGGTCACAGTTTTGGAGTATGAAACAAAAACATTTTGGTAGCACCACTAGATGAACTTGCAAAATTTCAGCGAGCGCGATTTTGTTTTTTTCGTGTTTTTTGCATGACGAAGTTTAGGCTTCTTTCTTCTGACATTTAATGCGACAAAAAAATACTCAAATGTACAAACAACGGTGGAGTGTCGTACTTGTCGTCGTAAACATAATTAGCAGTACCCACATTTTATCACGGAGACGTTTTTTTGGGTTTGTTTTTGTACAATACCGTGGTATATTTGATCGGAGGGTAGTTCCATCTTAATTTTCGTCAGGTACCTACTGCTCTTGATCCTACTTATTAAATATGTTTTATACAGGAATTGTAAAAAATCTGTACCTAGATTGTTGTAGAAAATCAGTAGATTGGGAGATTTTTTGGAAAATCCGTGAATCTACTGGAAAATGAGGAGACCTGGCAAGTGGCAACAGTTTTATCATACAGAGACAATTCCGTACCCCGTCGTGGACCTTTAATGTTCTAATTTTATTGTGGTGTTTGATCTTTACGTTAGTTAACAGCACTAGGATTCAGATTCACAAGTATCCGCAAATTACACTACGTCCCTGTGCTACGTCCTGTATAAAAAACAAACGCAAACGTATTTAATGAAAAAAATAACAAAATCAGAACCTGGCAGCACCGGTACCATATTGTCATTGTCACGTTACATTTGCATTTGTCAGTTGCAGCGTTGCCAGAAGATAACTTTTATAACCTTTTAGGTAACTTTCAGCTCCGTTAGGTTACTTCCAGGTATCACTACTCATAAGGTAACTTTTTGAAATAGAATTACCTAACAATTTTATTGCAATGTTGAAATTATAGATTTATAGCAAAAGCAGAAACAAAGATTATACCTAAACAAGTATATGAGTAACGTAAGCTCTTTCTTTCTCTCACTAATTAATACTATGGACACAAAATTATATAGGTATATTTAAATAACGAAACACAGATTGTTTCAGCGTTTCTTCTTAAGTACACAGCGATAGCTAAGTACAGCTAGGAAACGCCAAAGCCTTAAAATATTGTAACTTGGAAAAACGTTGAAAGCAACCTACTTAAACAAGATATATTTAGATTTTTGGATTAACTTATAATAACTTTGTTCAAGCACAGTTCAAGGAAGCTCAATAATGGTAATTATATGAAAAGAAAGTTGAAAACTACTTTTCAAATGCGCTAAAACTTTTCAGCCGCTTCGCTCGCGCTACTGTACGTGGTAATTTGTGACTTTGTCCCATATTTCAGGTACCTAAATGTTCTGTTTTTAACCCACGACAAAAAAGAGGGGTGTTATGTTTTTGAGGTGTGTATCTGTGTATCTGTGTGTCTGTCTGTGGCATCGTAGGCCGTAGCGCCCAAACGGATGAACCGATTTTGACTTTGTTTTTTTGTTTGATAGGTGACTTGACCGAGGCGTTCTTAGCTATGATTCAAGAAAATTTGTTCAGCCGTTTGAAGATAATCATCCCTTTTCTGGTTGATGAAGAGATATGAGTTAATTGGAATGGTTACAATGAATAAGTTATAGATAAATGGTGATCAGGGTCTGATGATGGAGCAGGAAAGAGAAATGATGATACATTTGTGAGGGATTCTAAGCTACTTTTACTCGTTTAATCGATATGAAATGGTATAAGATGTAGTTTGTGGCAAATTAAGTACTCGTCTGTGTTGATTGCCGCCAAGTGCGCGCGCATCTGCTACCACGCACTGCGCCACGCTCCGACACGGTCAGGTCGGTGTAAATTGAATGATTGAACGAGTGTCGGGGGTTTTTTAAATTTTCTTAATTTATATTATTCATAATTTACTTACTAATACTCAACATACATTGCCAACTTAAAATACTTCAAAAAAAATGGTAACTTAAAAGCTCATAAAAGGTAACTTTTTGATCACTCGCAGGTAAGTTTTAACAAAAACGCGCTGGCAACACTGGTCAGTTGTGTTGTCAACTTGTCACTGATTGACATGTGACGTTTCTCAATCTTAAATTTTACCTACGCATTTTCGTGAAAATAATAAAAATAAACCTCGAATTCTTACAAAAGAAAACTATAGTGAATAATAAACGATTTCCAAGTGCTCGGAAAAACCGTGAGTGTATTTAATTTGTATTATTCGTTATATATGTGAAGAATAACATCCTACTACAAAGTAAGGTTTATCTTATCATTTTTTGTTGTTTTATATTTGCTAGTTACAGTTTATTCTGTGCTAACTGAGAGATAAATATGACATACAAACAATCTCTGTGTTTGTGGGTGCAGTATTAGTAGTACTGTTGCTATGAAAAGGTCTTGTTAAAGGTGATTCTCATAAATTCGTTTATGACATCAGTAGTTAGTCATATCTGGATGTTGTATCGATACTGATGGTTATAAGACAAACAGTTTACGATTTCCGATGAACCCGTCACGGTTTTCGACACTCCTGCATTTATATGACTCAATTCATTTTAATTATATTTATATTCAAGATCTGTGTAAATCCATTGTGCTGTTGGTAGAGCTAGAGAGCACTATAGGAATTGCTGATTGAAACCCTAAAGAAGAATGCATCATCAATCATTCAATATTAATTTATAGATATTGTGTCCAATTTTTTTCTTGCAAGAATAACTCTTTATTTATGGGTAAGTCCTTAATTTAAAAAACTTTTGTTTTAAAAATAGCCTTGATTTTGTCAATGAGAACCTGCTAAAGTGGATTTAGACCAAATTTGCGATATTACCGTACAGTGTTGATTGATTTAAATCAAGTAATTTTTTTAATAAAATAAGTGATTTAAATCAAACTTGATTTTTTTCCAAAAAAAAATCATTGATTTATTTAAATCATAATGTTATGGGACTAGAAAAGAAAAAATCATATTGAAAATTATACAGTTTTTAGGGTTTCGTAGTCCTACAAGGAACCCTTATAGTTTCGTCATGTCCGTCCGTCTGTCCGTCGTCCTAATCCTTTACAGCTTAATAACTTCTACAGTTATAAACATAAGTAAATGAAATTTTGTTATAAAATAGTATAGATATAGATCTCAATTTTAAAAGAATATAAAAATCATGATTACGTATTTTAGGGGTGGCGCCCATTCATGTGAAATGGGGATGAAACATTTTTTTTCGCTGCACCCCCTCGTGTGGGGTATCATTGAATAGGTCTACTAAAATGAAGGTAATGTTTGATACACCACTTTTTGATCAGGTGTACCATCTGTGAAATATAGCCTGCCAAAGTGGCTTGCAATGTGTCCCCCCCTGCCATTTCTAAACTATGCAACGTAGAAACTTATAATCTTCTACATTGATAACCTTTGCAAAAACTCTCTTTTAAAATTATTTCGAGCATAATGCGATTATAAATATTTTGAGTTATAGAGAGAAAACTGAAAAAGACTTAAAACATCCTAGTTCAAAGGTCATTGACCTTAGAGAAAAATGATCATAGCAAATAATGCTCCTTTAGCTACTTTCTATTTGAAAACATCACAAAAAGTCACTTTGTGTTATGTTTACATGACACAATTCTTAAATTTGGCGCCATCTAGCGGCGTCTAACAACACTCTCTGAATTGCCAATGCTGCCGTCAAGTGCGTCTA
This sequence comes from Asteroscopus sphinx, assembly GCA_949699075.1. Lineage (NCBI taxonomy): Eukaryota > Metazoa > Arthropoda > Insecta > Lepidoptera > Noctuidae > Asteroscopus > Asteroscopus sphinx. The sequence goes on from OX453020.1 coordinate 7,817,396, forward strand.
TTGCATTTGGCACTGTATAGCGCCATCTAGCGGCTACTGACTACACTCTCTGAGTCGCCAACAATGCTGCCGTCTATTGCAAAAACTAAAATAGCCATGATTAATATTCGATTTGATTTGTTTGTAACACCTACTTAAGGAACCCTATAATACTGAGCATGGCCCGACATGCTCTTGGCCGGTTTTATGTTTTACTGGAATATTGAATAAAATGACAATAGCAAACTACAAAAAATCAAGAAACTCGACGTTAGGAGATGCTTCAATTAGATGTTGAATTTACTTTTTGGAATTGATTATGGACCAGTAAAAAGTCTTAGAAGTTTGAATGAACTGTTTCCTACATTTCATTACTTAACTTACTACTTTCATACTAAGATTTACTTGTGGTTTTCTTTTTCAATTATTACAAAGTTGCATACTCGTAAAAATATTCATAATAAGTGAATAAGTAAGAGTTTTAAGTAAATAAGGAGTAGTAGCTAGGTTTCTTCAAGTTTTGTCTTTTTATCTTGACATAGTAATTTTTGTTGTACACCACTAACATTATTAAACTTAGGACTAACACATAAAATAAGGGTACATCATCAACATCGTCATTTCAGCTGAAAGACGTCCACCAAACGACCGGTCCTGCTCCTTCCGCATCCAGCGGATTACCGCAACCTTCACCAGGTCGTCGGTCCACCTTGTGTGTGTCATAAATAGCAATATATAATGTTTTTTTTAAGCTTGCATTATATAAATGTTTTTTTTGAATAAATCTTAATACTAGTTGTTAAAATTGTTTTATTAAAATTTTACACATAGTGGTGATCTAATAATTCTCTATGAGAATAATTTTTCATTCTACTATAATTTTTACACCTTATAATTACACAATAAGGTATAATCTAGTATTTCACGTAAGCATTCAAGACGTCATAGCGTCATAAACGGAAACTAAGCGCGATTAAGTGATTAAGTAAATGTTGCATAGCCTTATGCAACTTCCCCTTGTTTTTTTTATTCCGTGTGTGTTATTGTGGCCACAGATTAGATAAATTGTTATTACATAACAGATGCATCACTAAAACAAAAATACTTACGCTTTATTAGTCTACATTGTAATAATAATCCGAAGTGTTTCTGCAAGCAGAAATATTACCTTATGTACGCGTAACGAGAGTTGAGGATGCTCTACTGATATTTTAATAATCCTAGGCGTTAGCTACAAGCTGAAATATACCTTCTGTATGCATACTGAGAGTTGAGAACGCCCCACTGATACTTGTACTCTTAGGAGTACGCTAGCAGGCATATAACGCGACCTTGAGCGAGTGACAGAGCCCTGCTATGGCCTCTATCATGGCAAATAGTAAAAATACTTAAAACAAAAACTCAAAGGGGATCCATAATAAGAAACTCGAACTGAGTGCAGAGGCTCAGCCTTTTAATTGTGTCATTAAGGTGAATGCTACAGGGTAGCCTGCGAAATTTAAAATTTCTTCCGTTTTTTGCAAATTGTAGTTGTATTTCGCCTTGTGTATAATTCGAAATATGATTTGCGGTAGTAACAACAATATATCTACTGAATAATACTCATAAAAAATATTAACCTAGCTCTATAAGCTGTACAAGCTCGATTATATTAATTTACGATCAAATTATCGATTATCGAGCTTCTAGAGCTTATAAAGCTAGGTTTATATTTTTTATAAGTATGATTCAGTAGATATATTGTTATAACTACCGCAAATCGTATTTTGATTGATATACAACTGAAAACAGAGCTACAATTAGCAAAAAACGCAAGAAATTTTGAATTTCGCGGGCTACCCTGTAGCATTCACCCAAGTGATGATTCATGTTTTTTTTTTGTGTTCCAGAGTAATGGGTCAAACCCTATCAGAGCCGGTGACGGAGAAGCAATCTTCGACATGTCAGGACAGTCGGTACCTCGTCGGGTCTTCTTGCATGCAAGGCTGGCGGGTGTCCATGGACGACTCTCACACACACATACTGTCGCTACCTGAGGATCCGGGGACAGCGTACTTTGCGGTCTATGATGGGCATGGCGGTAAGTAACACTTCTCCGCCAAATAGTGATGCTTGCATTGCTGTGTTTCGGTTTGAAGGGTACAGGTGCCAGTGAAATTACAATAGATAGATAGATATATTGTCTGCACTTCATAAAAATAAACTTATAACAAACATGAGCACAGTACTAACAATTGGCAGTCTTATCGCTTTAAGCAATCACATGAGACTTTCCATCTTGATGTCTCAGTTTGGCGAACCGACTTGTGGTACCTTTTACGCAACAGCCTAGGTGGTATTGCAGTTGTTATGGGCAAAGGTAACCGCTTAACATCAGGTGGGCTTTTAGCTCGTTTCGCCATCCTATACTATAAAAACAAAACTGCTGGGCAGTTTAACTGACCATAGTCACTTTAGGAATTCACACTCATGATGTTCTTTTAAAAACTATTCTTTATTCTGTGCCATGGGTTTCTTAAGAGATAATGAATAAAGAGATGGATAGCGCTATTCTTTCTGGTGCTTGAATCTGCTTGCCTAATGCAGTGAAAATGGCAACATTCCTTCACACCACTGTTGCTCTATTCCATATTGGAACTTTACTAGTACTAAACAGCCACGCAATATGTTAATAAAATCCAACTTAAGTCTAGTGGAATTTTCCAATTTGTCTAAAACAATATAATTACTGCGCCAACTGCATTTTCAGGGTCTAACATAGCAGAGTATGCTGGTAAGCACCTGCACAAGTTCATAGCAGCACGACCAGAGTATCACCTCGGCAACATTGAGGAGGCGTTGAAACAGGTAGCTTTTATATTTATTATAATATATTAGATGCAAAATAATTATACAACATGTTAATAACTTCTTAGGTTTTCGCGATCACTACACATTATAATAAAACAAAGTTTACATACATACATACATATTATCACGCCTGTTTCCCATTGGGGTAGGCAGAGACTATGGATTTCCACCTGCTACGATCCTGACACACCTCTTTCGCTTCATCTACGTCCATTAACCTCGTCAATAAATTAAATTAATTAATTAGCGATTTAAATTGGTTTCCCTGACGTTTCGAAAGCTTTGCAGCATTTCGTGGTCGCAGGTAGACTAAGATGACAATCGTCTTAACAGATAGTTCTAAAAAAATATTTTAATCTACCGTACAATATTTATTAATTAAAATCGTTTCGATGCACGCAGTAATCACTCACAATATCATTATCTTTTACAGTGTTGCATGCTGTTTGGTACTTGATTATTTTTAGGACTGGGTTCCAAACAGGTGGTAGCGCCCAACCATCTTCTCTATTAAAATTAGGATGTTTTTTAACTTCAATAGCCTCACGGAGCATTCTAGGTACATATCGGTTTTCTTTCGCCAGAACTTGTGGTTTATCAAATACAATAACAACAACATATAACATGTTACACATGTTTTACAACATGTTATTTAAGTAACCCAAACCCTCAGAATCCCAACAAATTTTTATATTGTAATAAATTGATATTGCAAGTAATTACTTATTTTCTGTGTGGTGCCGGACACATAGAATAGCACCACCCCATCTCTTCTCTTAGGTATCGTAAAAGGCGACTAAGGGGTTCACCAGAGGATGCGCACAGCATTCTCCGAGTATTTATTCAACCAACTGCGATCGCCAACTGGCCTGCCAAGCGTGGCGATTGTGGCATATCCCTCCTTTTGGGGGAGGCTTATGTCCAGAAGTGGACGTCTTTCAGCTGAAATGATGATGATGATGATTTTTTTCATAACCCTATCACGTGTGATTGTCCACTCACTTTGTTGAGGCTAATGCACCCCAATTCGTTGACATTCTGGCGTATTCTAATCTCAGCCTACAAGGGCACCTATTGTGAAAAGTAAATAATGAAAATAGCGTGACAATCCGAAAATTTACATAAATGCATCATTATCCAAAGTCCAAATATTAGTTGTCCAAATATTAACTCAATTTTGTCGTGGAATTCTGAATGTGACCTTATAGCTGACGCCCGCGGCTGCGCTCCTGTGGTATGTCAATAAAAAATAAAATTAACTTTAAATAAACTAAAAACCGACTTAAAAAAATAAACAAAGAAAAAAGTAAAAATCTACTTCAATAAGAATAAAATATTTTGTGTGAAACAGTTCAGGAAGTCGGTGCCTTTGATTTGGTTTGATTTAAGAAAAATTGGCACTGAATTCCTAAACCGTTTCACACAAATTATTTTATTCTTTTTAAAGTCGGTTTTTTTAAAGTTTTATTTTATTTTTCAATTTTTAGTGGCATTAAAAATAGAAAGACTAGCCATTGCTGCAATCCCCGATATTTGCTGTCATTCATTGAAGAGTCCCCTTCTTTATCTCCGAAGATTTTCATCAGATTTTCACCAAATGTTACTTTCTGAATGCAAGTGCTTGATTTGTTGATGAAAATACCAAATTCGCTATATGTATGCCTATAATATTTGAGGAGTTCCCTCAATTCCACATGGATCCCATTATCAGAAATGGATTTTGATAAAAATGGGACCAATTTGGAAGTATATCCTTTCTTACAAAAAAATATCCAAATCTGTTTATAAATGACGGAGTTTTGAGGTAACAAACATATTGAGAACCTCCTCCTTTTTTTGAAGTCGGTTTAAAATAATTTGTGCGCCTCTAATTTGGTATGATTTATGAAAAAAATTGCCACCGACTTCCGACTTATTATATTTTTCTATTTTGAGTGATATAAATAATACATAGTATTATATTATCTGTAACATAGCCAAGCGATTTTTGCAATCGCGGGTTCTTCTTCTTCGTGTCGACGGTACAACAAATTTACTGGTAGTGGCACAGTAATCACACGCTGCTGGCCAAGAAACTTGCCACGTCTTGTGCATTGTCTGTGGCGTTCATAAGGTCAGTCAATGTGCAAGTGCTTGGACACGAGGAACAGCACAGCAAATGTGACATTGATTGAGGATCAATGCCACACATGCAGGCTGTAGCTGTTTGGTGATTTGCTGTTACCCATTGAAGAGTTCCCTTCGATATCCCCGAAGATCATCATTAGCCAGGAGTCGCAGGTTCGAATTTTGCTCGTGAGCGATTTTTTTTCCACAATTTAAATCTTTATCATCATCAGATATTGACCAAATTTCAATGCGACCACCTCAAGAGCATACCAATGGGTATTTTAATTTTTTTTCAAGAAGTTTTAAAATCGTCCACGTTTGGTGGAATTCTCGCGTAATAAACATACAGCCGAATTGAGAACCTCCTCCTTTTTTTGAAGTCGGATAAAAAGTATCCCATAATCCAAGACATAATCTGTGTGCCAAATTTCATCCAAATCTGTTCGGGCGTTTCAGTGTGATTAAAGGACTAAGAAACAAACATCCAAACTTTCACATTTATAATATTAGTAGGATTTTATGTGTGTATTTCTGTACGTGACCTTACTGTTATACGTATGTATAAGTACATGTGCATATTCGTAGCATGTTCATTTGTGATTCATTTTATATAAAAACCTCATTACGCAAAACCTTGCACGTGAAATGGTTAAAAATAATTGTGTTAGGGTTGCCAGTATTATGTTGTTCAGGAAAGCAGTAATTTATTTGCTAATTATTTTACGTTTTTACGTTTCGTTTTATGGATTATGTACGGCTTTACTCATGTGTGCTATTTGTTATAGGTATTTTTTTGTGCAATAGCCTGTTAAAGATTTTTGCATATTGCAGTTTAACAAAAAAACAAAAAACTATAAAGTTCATCCAACAATTTAAACAAAGTTCAACGAACTATTTAAACATGCTTCCAACATGCTTCTACACTTCTATAGGCTTCATAACTTTGACAACGTCAAAACGCCTTTGGCTTTTTTACGACGTCTGCGGTCTAGTGGTTCGAGAGTCGTACTGCTGACCATGAGGTCGTGGGTTCGATTCCTACAGGACACAAATATTTGTGTGATGAACATGAGTATTTGTGTTGGGCTGGGTGTTTCTTTTATAGTATGTGTTTACAAAAAAAAAAGTATATAAGTATCATATCCATTGTCTAGTACCCATAGCACAAGCTCTGCTTAGTTTGGGACTAGATGGTGATGTGTAAAATGTCCCAAATATATTTATTTTATTTATAATGATAATTTATTGGATTAACATAACAGAACAACATAACATAACGCCTGTATTTCCCCGAAGGTGTAGGCAGAGGTGTAATAGTACACCCACATTTCGCCAGTTATGTTATAGTCCCATGTAATAGCCACTAACCGGGCACAAATCCAGACTCCGGGCTGCTACTGAGAATTTCCTAATGAAAAACCCAATAACACTTTGCCCGACCCGGGAATCGAACCCAGGACCCCACGCTCAGCAGTCGCGCTTGCAACCACTAGACCAACGAGGCAGTCAGTTTATTGGATTAGTTCGCCATTAATGATGAATCATCATTGACCGGTTCATTATAATGCTAAATTTCGCAACTATAATACAAGCGTAGATGTCAGGAAACATTATGTGTCGGACTGAGATACCACAGGGCCCAGGTTCGATCCCCAGTAAAACATGTCTTTTTTATGTTTTATTTTATAGTTAGCTGTAACTTTTACGTTACGAGCTTAAATGTGAGGTCAGCTGACGACTCGATGTCCGTATATTCAATGTTCTCTTATGCGTATAACGCAAATCTTAGCATGACGTGACGCTACATTTTCTCCCGTATCACGTAATCACACCTACCTCAAACCCTCATAAGGAACTTCGTTCCAAAAAACAATCATAGTGTTACTGGAAGAACTCATTAACTGCAGCACATTTTCTTTAGCAGTTCAGAACTTAGACCGTAGAACAAGCTAACGAAATATTCCCAAAGAACCCGTGGCAGCCCTAACATGACGTCTGAAACTTCCAGTGGGTGTTTAGGTGTTTGTTTAGTAACAAAATGTTTAGTTATGTCATAGTTAAGATGTGGTGTTTCATAATGATAGCGGTTCGTCTTAACAATTCCACTAATATTATAATTAACGTTGCTGCCCATACTCTGGTATCTTATTATATCCCTTAGTCGCCTTTTACGACACCCATGAGAAGATATATTATAGGGTGATGCAATTCTTTGCGTCCGGCACCACACGGAACATCACTCGGAAACTGTTAATCTTCCCGGGATAAAAATTAGCCTATATGTTAAGCTGCGGTGGATCCGGCTGGCTAACTCGCGTGGCAGGCCGCGCCGGTCGTTGCCACGCCTGTCGAGGCCTGTTGCCGCCCGTGTCGAGGAGTTCCCACGGCGTGTGTCGACCTGTTGATTGATAAGGAGCACATGGCTGCTCTAAACCTTCTCATTCCGAGAAGAGGCCCGTGCCTAGTAGTGAGACAGTAATTGTCTGATTATGTTGGTAATTGTAAACCGTAAATAATGGGATTGAAAATGCCGGCACTCCTATTGTCGTATGTGCCTCTCGCTCACACAATACCGTACTTGTCAGCGAGCGGCAAATACAAATGCCGCCATTTTTTATTCCTTTCTTTATCCGCGCGAGCAGTACATGCGAATGCTCGCGGTGAGCCTTCTTTACAGCTTACAATTGAGTAACAATTTAGTCGGCCAATCCTTCCACTGCGGGCCGGGATATAACTCACACCCTCATGGTGTGAGTTATATCCCGGCCCGCACCTCTGACTTTTCGAATTCACTTGCTTTAACGGTGAAGGAAAACATCGTGAGGAAACCTGCACACCAGAGAGTGCTCCATACAATTCTCAATGGTGTGTAGTCCGCCAACCCGCACTAGGCTAGCGTGGTGGACTAAAGCCTTAGCCCTCTCATACTGAGAAGAGGCCCGTGCCCAGCAGTGGGACTGTAATGGGCTGGTTATGTTATGTTATAGTCGGCCAGTTACTGTCCCACTGCTGGGCACGGGCATCTTCTCAGAATGAGAAGGTCTAACACTGCAACAGTCTCGTGCGGGTACTCGGACTACACACCATCGAGAACTAAATGGAGCACTCTCAGGTGCGCAGGTTTCTTCACCATGTTTTCCTTCACCATTAAATTGAGCGATAATCAAATTCTGATGAAAACATGAATCCGAAAACACAGGTATGAGTCGGGTTCGAACTCAGACCCTCTTGCATGGAAAGGCAAGTGTTCAATTAACCGCTAGGCTTGCAGGGATGGCGAACCAATGGCACGTGTGCCACAAAAGGCACTTGACAAGAAATTGTTGGCACGGCCAACGGCCAGGTATCGATTCAAGTGGGATAAAATAAAACAGCTTAAGGAATTGTCACAGAAACGCCTCCGCCCCCCTTTCAGCACGGTGGTGGTGATGGCACGGTATGTCCACATTAACCATTTTGTTGAAAAAATTGGCACGTTAATGTATAAAGGTTCGCCATCCTTGCGCTAGGCTATCACTGTCTTTATTCTTTAACTTAAAGTTAATTGTTTCCAGGGTTTCCTAGATATGGACCAGGCGATGTTAGAAGAAGACATGCTGCAGGAGAAGGTGGCCGGCAGCACGGCTGTCGTGGTGCTCGTCAAGGACAACACCCTGTACTGCGCCAACGTGGGTGACTCTAGGGCGGTCGCCAGTGTTAGAGGCGGGGTGAGTGACGTCATCTGGGAGAAGGTGGCCGGTAGCACGGCTGTCGTGGTGCTCGTCAAGGACAACACTCTGTACTACGCCAACGTGGGCGACTCTAGGGCGGTCGCCAGTGTTAGAGGCCGGGTGAGTGACGTCATCTAGGAGAAGGTGACCAGTAGCACGGTTGTCGTGGTGCTCGTCAAGGACAACACTCTGTATTGCGCCAACGTGGGTGACTCTAGGGCGGTCGCCAGTGTTAGAGGCGGGGTGAGTGACGTCATCTAGGAGAAGGTGGCCAGTAGCACGGTTGTCGTGGTGCTCGTCAAGGACAACACTCTGTACTGCGCCAACGTGGGCGACTCTAGGGCGGTCGCCAGTGTTAGAGGCGGGGTGAGTGACGTCATCTAGGAGAAAGTGGCCGGCAGCACAGCTATCGTAGTCATAATCATTACCAGGAGTGTATGTAGAAGTAGATACCTCTTTTTAAGCAGACTTTCTAGAAAAGTGCACCCACGAATCTCTATTGACCGTCCAATGAGAGGGATAGGGTATCGATTTATTTAGCAATCAATGTATTATTTACTTAGATTAACAATAGTATTATTTATACTATATTTGATTTAAACCTCGTCTTCGTTTCCGTGGTTGTTTATCCCACAAGAACCGTGAATTTGTTCGGGATAAAAATGTCCATGTCACTTTACGGCTCATAAACTCTCTATGTAAAAAATCACGTCGATCCGTTGCTCCGTTCTGCGTGAAAGAAAGACAAACCAACAAACACGCTCGCATTTATTAATATCTATACTTATAAATACAGATGACCTGACTGACTGACGAGCTCTGGACCAGAGACAAAAAGTAACAACTTTATTTTAAAAACCGCCGTCGACACCGCACCGGTAGCAACACGAGTATTGAGAGTTTCGAGGCAGTTTGGGGGAGGGGGGTTTCAACCCTCAAACCCACCCCTGCCGACTGCCTTGCTTAAACCCGCAGTTCCACACCCATTCAAATCTTTTCTGTTCAGGTGGAGGTGCTGTCATACGACCACAAACCCAACAATGAGGAGGAACTCCGCAGGATCACGGCGGGAGGGGGCTGGGTGCAGCTCAACAGGGTCAACGGCAACCTGGCACTCTCCAGGGCACTAGGTGACTATGTCTTCAAGAGGAACTACAGGCTGTCACCACAGGAACAGATCGTCACAGGTAAGAAATAAAACAACCTGGCTCTCAGACGCTGGGCAAAAAACTTGGAACAGAATCACCCCGGAACCGACTTGCGGTACTATTTAGGCAACAGCCTAGGTGGTATTGAAGTTGTTATCGGCAAAGGTAACCGCTTAACACCAGGTGTGCCTTTAGCTCGTTTCGCCATCCTAGACTATAAAAAAAACCCCAGTTTTTAGAGGGCAGGTCAATAGGGTACTCATTTACATCATCATCATCATCATCATTTCAGCCGAAAGACGTCCACTGCTGGACATAGGCCTCCCCCAAGCATCGCCACAACGACCGGTCCTGTGCCTTCCGCATCCAGCGGATTCCCGCGACCTTCACCAGGTCGTCGGTCCACCTTGTGGGGGGTCTACCCACGCTGCGCCTTCCAGTACGCGGTCGCCACTCCAGAACTTTACTGCCCCATCGGCCATCCGTTCTGCGAGCAATGTGCCCCGCCCACTGCCACTTAAGTTTGGCAATTCTTCGGGCTATGTCGGTTACTGTCGTTCTCCTGCGAATCTCCTCATTTCTGATTCGATCACGCAGGGACACTCCGAGCATAGCCCTCTCCATTGCCCTTTGAGTGACTTTGAGCCTTCTTATCAGGCCCATTGTGAGCGACCACGTTTCAGTACCGTAAGTAATTACTGGCAACACATATTCATTTACATAATTTTTTATATTATTTTGAAGAACAGATACAGTACCTACCTACTACTACCTACACGTAATATAACTGTGCCGCTGTTAAGTGAGAAACAGGTGGCTGCGCAGTAGTCAATTTTGCAACCAAATCAGTACTGCGCATGCGCGGTAATGGCGGCAAGACTCTGATAGGTTGTTCATCTGAATGGCAAGATGGCGGGAGACCGACTGTTCTCGCTGTCTGTCGTTCGTTAATGTTCGATGCATCCTTATGTTCTGCTCACACTTATTACGCGCGGCTCTTCGCAAAGCTTGGTTTCAGACCGGCACAGTTATATTACACGTACTGTATAAATAACACGATTTCTTTAAAAAAAAAAAAACGATGACGAAATGAAAGAGATGACGCTTTTTAAAGGACTATGGGCAAAATATGGAGGGTGTGGCCATTTTAAGAGTCGTAGCCTTTTACAAGACCGACGTGACAAGAGTTGGCTTTGTTTTCGTCGGGAATCAAACAGTACGAACTAATAGTAGCAGACATCTTGTACTTGCAGCGTTTCCAGACGTTCAAGTGAGGCAACTAAATGACGACTGGGAGTTTATAGTGATCGCGTGCGACGGCATCTGGGAGGTGTTGTCTAACGAAGTGAGTTATTTATTCATCATTCATCCAGTTCTAAGCCATTGTTTTAATTTTATCTATTGGCGTTGTTTAACATTTCTTGAGGAACCAAAGAATTTAATATAATGGTGTTTTCTCCCACTTGCTCGGTAATTGGTTCATTATTCAAAAAAAAGAATACAACAATCGGCTCTTTTCCGTACGCAACGAAATAAGAGGCCGGTAAAATGCAACAGGACAATAATAGAAATTGCTGGACACTTTTTATTTTTTAAATTATGCTACGGAGGTTTTTAAGTAGACACTTACATAAATTAGGTGTTTTTAGGTACAAAATATTTATCATTATACAGGCTGAATGCGCATTTTTTTAAAATCAAAACTTTGAAAATAGAACAAGAACCGCGCGCGGGCGAATTGGCGTGAATGAAAATGAGATACTGTTGAATTAATTTTTGTTGTGTTTCCTCGCAAATGAGAGAAAAGTACTATACAAGTCGCGGCCGAAATAGCAATTAACGGCCTCGTTTAGTTAAAAAGGACTCGGCTTGCGCCTCGTCCTTTTAAATTCACTTCAATATTACTCGGCCGTAAATTGCTTCATTTCAGGCCTCGACAGTAATGTACTATTCTTTAACCTATCTTAAGCGGAATGTGGCGCCCCATCAGTAAAAAAAAAATTAGTCGCTGAATACATCATTTATCGAAAATTCCTTTTTAACAAATGAAGTACAGATATAGTACCTGTAGATGTAGATAGAAAAAATGCCAAAAGTGGCCGTTTTTCGCACTTTTTCTATCTACAACTACAGCGAAGTATAATTTACAGAGTTAATAGTATCTGATTAAACACACCTGTACAGTACCTGTTAGTCAATCGTTAAAAACTAATTTTTGAAAACCATATTCTGTCCCGGAAAATAGGTTTTCCGGTCTCGATTTGCCAGTGCTGGCAGGCACTGATCAATGCAGGTCAACCTACTTAAAGAAACAGGACAATTTGTTCGTCGGTTCCGACAAGTATTTACCTGTTTATATGTAAGCGCACAAGATAACACGGGATTATTTTGTTCGCTCTAATCGGTACTGATCTGTACCGGGATCCCGCTTCTTTATGCAAGCATCCGTAGCCATACCAATTGCGAATGAGCTTGCATAGCCGTATATTTTCCATCGTCCAAAATGAAGCCTACCGGCTCATCTAATTTTCTTTTTAAACTCTTATAACTCTTCAGGAGGTAGTATCGTTCTGCCGCGTCCGTCTTCTAAGTGGGTGGGAACCGGCGGCGGTGTGCGAGGCGCTAATGCAGCGCTGCCTGGCGCCCAACTGTGCCACGGGAGGCCTGGGCTGCGACAATATGACGGTGTTGCTCATCTGCCTCGCGCCGTTCCCGCGTATTGATCCCGCTGTGAGTATTCTTAGGAGTTCTGTTCTTCTTCTTCGTGTCGACATGAGCTACATAATGATAGTAGCTCATGTCGTGGGGAAAATATTAGCCAGTCAGCAGGTTGATAGCGGGGCTGACTGCCCAGGGTGCGCCGGACGATCAATTAAATATCGTCACTCGTGAAGGCTCTTTTAATGCACCCCAGGAGTTATGTTATGTTAGATGTTTACTTTTAAGGTGCTGCATTGAATTTGCAACCGTCCCTTTCTAACATACGGCAAATTGCGCGTGTGAGAACAGAGCGGAATCGCGCTGTTTTGATGTTTTTTAAATTTTTTGCAAATTTAAATAAAAATCTGTTACACCAGAATTTAGATATGTACAAGATATATCTTATTCACAAAAAACAATAGTAAAAACTATTGGAATTTCTAAATGCAATGCGAAATAGTGCAAAAACAGATCTTACTTTGGAAAATAAACCTATCCAGCAAATTTCATTAAATCGTGTTTTCCCTACACCAAAATCTAGTAAATATAATGAAAAATCTTAAATATGAAAATTAGATAAACGTCGTATCCACAAATGAAATTATTTTCATTCTAAAATCCCTATTTTTCCCAATGCCGCCCCTTAAGGCGCTTGGTCAGCAAGGTCGCAAATTTACTGGTATTTTGAGAGGCTATCCGTTGAATCTTGTTCAATGAAGAACTCTAAAAAAAAATTATATGAATTACCAAGTCTTCAGCTGCAATCGTAACGTTTAATTATTTTCATAAAATCAAATAAAGTGCTTTTATCCTGCAAAATTTGATATTTCTTCTAAAGGAATGCACAGATTAGTTTTTTCTTTTTTATAATTAATTGTTGCTGGCTAATCTTGAAACGGAACGCTCCATTTTAAAATTAGTCGATATTTTTATATCAAAATTTACATTTTTCTGTAATATCGTATGGTCGACGAGGCAAGAAAGGGATGAAACTATACAGGATGAATAGCACCATCACTTTTTAGTTTGCTCAAGCGCCTTAAAGTTTCGTGTTGCATTACTACTTTATTAATATGAAATGGGAATTAACGTACCAGACCTATTTTAAGTCTGAGATTTCGACTTTTCACTGGTCGTGGTCAACAGACTGATGCAGCGGTGTCACTCCAATTCTTAGGTGGAAGAATGTTCATCTACCCTCGATTTTTCACAATTCGTATTAGGATCGGTGCACACTACACTCACGTGTGTCTGTTTTAATAACCGATTGCAAATAGCGAGGTTTTGATATTATAGTCACTGGCTGGTAAGTGCGCGTTAATTCCCGTTTCGTATTAATAATAACTTATTGTAGTAGTAGATGGATGGAATGTCCCAAAGCAAGGCCGGATTTTGACAACACAAAAACATGAAAAGATCAGGTCTCGGAATAATCATGTTTACTCGCTCTTGCCTCAAAGTTGCATAGTTGCATGCCTTGAGACGGTATGGTATTATATTTCAAAGAGACTGGAGACTGTTGGCCCGAAAGAAGTTCAAAATTAGCTCAATAATTAATTTTCTTATTACTTTTTGAGTAAAATTGCCCTCAAAAAAGTAGTTTTAGTGTTCAAACTTTCTTAAATACAATAATTGATGTTGTGATACAAACCGACTAATTTGTGATGTCAGTTTCGATTTTGGTTAGGTCTCAGGGTAAAGAACGAGCCTTTGGGACAGCAAATATTCTTTTACATTATGTTGCATGCCTGCATGTTTGTTATATTGCTTGTCTTTAGATCAGTGTTATTTATTTTGCTTGGGAATATTATTTTATACGTATAATAACGGCAACACTAATTACTGTAGGCATAAAATTATGCAGGTTACTCCGACCTACGTCCATAATCATTCACGTTGGACGCACAACGGTAAAATAAATACAAAAACCAAACAAACAAATTGATTGATTGATTGGTCTTCTCAAACAAATTGTTTTGTCTTCCTATTGACAGCACTTTTCTAGAAAGTAGATTATATTACATTCTGATCTAGAATATGGTTGTACTCATATCATGAATGAAATAGGATATATCCACGGAATAGTAAACACATAGAGTGCTGATATTTAGAAGTTTCTAATGTGAAATTCGCGAAATAGGTTTCCGGGGAGTCTTTTATTATATGACGTTAAATGGATATTTTTGTTTCCACATAACATCACGACTGTATTTCCCCGAAGGAGTAGGCAGAGGTGTATAGTAACACCCACATTTCGCCAGTTATGTTATAAGTCCCATGTAATAGAAGGCGAGCCTATTGATTTGTTTCCAGTCTGTATTATTTTGATTTTAAAACGTTTTATCTATTTCGCATACAAAAAAATAAGTGACTTATACAAAGTGTAACAGAATAAACGCAAGAGAATACTATCTGGTAATATTGTTTTTTAGTCAAAATCACATAATAACATGGTTTATAGGCATCAGTCCTGGAGTTGGCTGCTGGATAGCTGCAGGATGCCGTTTAGAGGTTACCTGACACACGGAAACCCTTTTCACTGGTCTTCCTGGACCTCAAAGACCTAATCGGGATCCGCTGATATACTTATTTATCTTGAATATCCAAAATGAGATTCGAAAAAAGAATTGGGTAAAACTGTAACATGGTCTTCTTCTTCTTCGTGTCGACACGAGCTATATAATGATAATAGATCATGTCGTGGGGAAAAGATTAGCCAGTCAGCAAGTTGGTAGCGGGGCTGACTGCCCAGGGTGCGCCGGACGATCACTTAAATATCTTCACTCGTGGAGGCTCTTTTAATGCACCCTAACATGTACCATGGTATAAAAAGCAAACCAAGCATTTCTACTCGAGATTCTGAAAAAACTACTTTCAGGTCTTGCGTTTATTCCGTTTCACGTTGTATTTGAGTGAAATTCGTATTAGCACTCCATTATTTAATTATCTGTGTCTATATAGTAAAAAGGTCGTAGTAAACCGTATATTTATTCCACAGTCAGCGTTCAAGTGCCTCGATCCGACCCGTTCAAACAAGTATTGGACCTTGACCCCGTCGCGGCGGTTCTCTTAACTTTAACCACTGCCCACCCCCCTTTGCACAAGCTTTAATACTTCTAGTGTGTCTCTATTACTGTGATCTGTGTCCCTCGGTTTCGTAACTTGGTTGATTTTTGTTGTTTTTTTTTTGTTATTGTGTAGCTAATTTTCAAGGCAGCTGTTCTAATTTATGGGTTGTTATAATAAGTGTTTTAACCATGTTCTTATTAGCATAATAATCGTATGTTGATATTAAACTGCAGATGCCAAAGATTATGGCTGCAGATAAGAGAAATCTTTGCAGATATTTTCCATGACATTTCATATTTTATCTCGATAAGGAAGTAAGACTATAATGTTGTTTGTTAAGGAATTTAATGTGTTTTTATCACACCTAATTAGCGTGAATCTAGATATTAAGAGATATATTTGATTTAACGAAACAAGTGTTGCCTAATGAATAAATTACGTATTGTTTTTTTGTTATTTGTATTCTGCCTAGCGTTAATGCCAAAGTTAAATACGGAATAAAGGACTAAAAAGCGTAGGTTTTGTTATAAAAGCATAAAAATCAACCAAGTTATAGCTATAAATATCTGCGTAATGTTTCTGTGATGTTTTGAATTTAAATTGTTAAGTATTTTGTGCAAGCGTTGTTTTTGAACGACTTGTAAGACTGATGTGTGCCATCAAAGAGGATATACAACGAAAAAGTTTTAAAATATATGTGGCTTTCAGTGTTACCATATACCTACGTCATTTTGATGACAAATACTATACGCGCAGTTTTTCACGTAGAATGTATTCTGGTTACTTCAGCCTCATCACACAAATTGAATAACTGACGTTCCTGAGTTTTTTCTTCCTGAATATTACGCATCTATCGTACGTTTACGTTCTATAAAAAACTGGGACGCATTCTAGGTGAAAAATAGTATAACTTGTCATCTGAATTTAGTCTTTGTGTGACCTATAATTTTTCAAATACTCCTGCAAAGTAAAATCAGTTTCAATATAGTTGTTGAACTCTTTTTAAATCTTTATAAATTGCCAACAAACTGTTCTAACCAAATGAAATAACAAAATAAGTATTTTGAAAATTATTTATTCATTCAACTGCTATGATAATATAGAATAAAAACAATAATCTAGCCATAATGTGCTATATTTCCAGGTACTGGTTTCGCTTGATAAAATTATGCTAACTAATAATTTCCATTTTTATTTAAAAGTCATATTTATTAGCATGTTATCTCAATTATTCTGAATTTAGATGTTAAAACTGGCAACATAGTTTTTTTTACTATTATCATTTTTGTCTTTTCTAAAATAGTGCGCGCCCTACTAAATTTGTCATGGAATAATGTCACTATCGTATGACCAATTGGGTGGCGGGCGCGCACTTATAGATTAAACGAACCCTAACATTTTTATCAGTGTTGCCATGTGTGTCGTATTTTTTTAATATTTGATGTTATTGGTACTTAATGTTTGCTTTTAAAGTTTGTGTGTTCGTTTTATTTTAAATTTGACTTTTTTGTGTGTGTTAAAATCATGTTTTAAAATGTTTTTTTTGCTGTTAGTAAAACGCACGTGTTGTTAAAATTTAATTCAGATTTTTATATTGCTAGAGAAAATAAAACTACTTTTTAGTAGTATTTTTTTTTGCATGTCAAATTGTGCATGTTTTTATGTTATATTATAACGCATGTATTATTATTATAACTGCATGATATTTACTGTTAATTGAATGTCGATACGATGTTTGTAACAAAACTGTTTAATATTCCTTTCAATTAAATGAAGCTTTATTTTGCATGTTAATGTTTTGTTTTTAACATATTATTATGCTTATATTTATGAAATATGTGACAATATTCTAAGATTTCCATAATATAAAGAAAGTATATGATAATTTGTATTTTTTTTTATAAAAAAAAGAGATTTTATCAATTCCCAAAAATACATAAAGCACAATTTTTGTTTAAATATGAAAGTAAACATTTCCAGACGCCATTTTTAGACAGTCGTTTGACTTATCAATAGATTAAAAATCAATATTTTGTTTTTATACGTTCATAATCATGAAATAACCTTCGATGACCTTGAAATATTGTCAAATATGTTACATGAAATATATAAATTTTAGTTAACACCGCAGATTGTTTGTGTCCTCACCATTTGTTGCTTAATAAACTCGTTGGAAAGCATGAGACGGTTTTATTATTTTTAACTAAGTTCCTACCTTTAGCAGAACAGTAAACACGAAAGGACCATGGAAAGGTCGTTATTGGCCGTTGTTTTGGTTTTGTTCAGAAGGCCAATTCTCATATTAAATAATGTTTCTAAATTATACTTTCGATCCATCGATATATAGTTTCGATCCAACGACTATACAGGCCAATAGATGCCTAATGAATACAATGCGTACAATAAATTCTGCTACTAGCTGAGGCGGGGTACGAAATCCGATCGGCCCTACCAAGGCGGCTATTGGCTAATCACTAACTCATGGCTCATGTAAGTGGTCGAAACTGATTTGAAGATTTCAAGTGGCGAATAGTGGCGACCTACATTAGTGAAATTTGAAGATGTGTTGCAGACATCGGTCGTCTGTTATGAGGTGTCTATGGGGTGTATGGTCGCTGTTTCGATCTAATCTCAATGTTGTAAATGCCAGTCTCATGTGTAAATGTCCACGTTTGACGTTGTTTTGTGACTTTTAGGACATTGAAATAAAGTCGAAACTATTTTGAATATTATAATATACTTTAAAACCTGATCGGTTCTAAGTATATTAGCGCCCCTGCAGAGTTGCAGACTGCAGGCTATAGTTGGATTTATAATCAGTACGGGACATACGCGAGTGCGCACATCGACAGTCCCGATTTCACAAAAGTACAAACATTATATTTCATTTCACCTAATCTCGGATGACAGTTTAGTCTGTAGTCTGCGGCCCTAAAGTAATAGGATGAATGGAAAAATTGATAATGAGAAAAAAATACCAGAATCTAATTGAACAAGCTAACTGTCCCGTTCCAAATAAGCATTTTTTAGAATAGAATAGAATTTAATTCTTAACATTTTTTTATTATAAATTAATTACATTAATTTCTGTGATTAATGTAGTATTCTGTATATCACCCTATATTACCTAAAGCTATTGGTGGAAGTATTGCCAGGTAAGGCTCATTAAATTATGGTTAATTTATTAAATAGAGGTGCAACCTCGACTCCTAGAAAAATCGCACTCAAAACAGCCCCAGTTCTATAAAGTGATAGAACTATTTCTTCCTTCGCGAGGAACAAAACAAATACACGACAAACAAATACAATAGACCGGCAACAACAAACACAAATAACAAACAAACAGCGCCACAAAACAACACAAAAACAAACAAACGCAACAAACACAAACAAACAAAAGACCATACACAATACTCAACACAAATGACAAATAGTGCCATCCCGCTCTCTCATCACAATAACGATAGCTATATAGTACGGTGGCAGTTATTAGTATTAGAAATCGGTTGAATATAGTACTTCTTTTTTCAAACCTTACAGAGTTCACCTCTTCCCGTAGAACAAGAACTGAACAGTAAGTTTATGACCAAGATGGAGGATCTATTGTACGTAGAAGACGAAGAAGAGGACCTAAAGTGAAGCTATTGTGTTAATTACTATTTCTACTGTAAATGTGTGTACATAGATAGGTTAGCGATGTTGAACTCTATCGTCAATGTTTTAAAGTTAAGTATTGTGTGCAGAGAATTGAATATAAATAAGGGTTGCTCTATACACATAGTCTGGTCGACACAATCGTTTCGGCAATTTTTATTGGACAACTCTACTACACAATGTATGTTTGACTTTCTTTCGATTCGATTTTATTCTCTATCGTATTGGTATTGGCACGTTTGGGTTCATTCGGCAATATGGCTATGGCTGTGCCGATTAATGGCTCTGCCGAAACCAATGTGTCTGCTGGAAGGCTGAGCGGGAATTTGTCAATCAATCATCTACACAATTGACTGAGCCAAAGTCTCGTACTCCGTTTTATGTGAAATAAATGAAATTAAATTATAAGTATTTGATTCTACCAATCTATTCAATGTAGACATGGGTTACTCAACAAAAATGCGTGAGCTGCAACTCAGCTCGCGGATCCCGTGTGTGAACCGGAGCTGTGAACCGGCTCACTGGTCAGCTCAATTTGTGCTTTTGCCTACTTCGAGTTATGATCTGTGATGTCAGTTGCTGAGCTTACAGAGCGTTCGATCTATTTGAGCGTGAGCTCGGTCGCTCGCTCACTGCGACTCGCCGGCCGAATATATTTATTGATATGGACATCTTTTATCTCGTGCAACGAACGATGTCGCACAGATAGATACTTTTATTATTGGAGCCGTGAGCTGCGTATTTTGTTATTGAGCTGCAGCTCAACAGCTCATGCTTATTGATCTGAATATTTGATCCGTTACTGAGCTGAGTTACACACCACTCATTGAATGCTCACCCGACTATGTGTACAGCAAGCAATAGTTTTTGTTTTGAATGAAATGCTCGATTTAGCATAGAGTTAATATTTTGAACAGAAGAGCACAAAAATTAAACTTCTGCTACCACCAGACCTTTTTCTTTCCATAGGAATCTACATTTTGGAATACGGCAGTATCTTTTTCTCGAAAACTCGATAGTGCCTGTAAATGGTATTATTGAAATAAATGCTTTGCCTTTGTCGGTAAGCCGACAAACAAGCATAGCTCTGCTCTGTGATTGAATCAATCGCCTAGTGATGGTACAGTCAAACGCATACCGATGGTAACAAAACCATGAATTATTTTTGGCTTTATGTAATTTAGTAATAAGTTATCAGTAACTGCACTATTGATTTGGGAATTCCTGTAGTGGTAGCTGTATTTATTAAGTTAATAAATAAATACATAAAAAAGCGGTTCTGGAGTCCTATGTCAATTTCGTACAAGACAGATTCTTGTGTTTTGTCTTCATCGATATGCGGTCGACTGTACGTAGCTGTTCTTCTGTTCGAATTATTTACTCTGTGGTTTTCATGATGTTTTAATTTTGATTTAAAAACAGTGGCGTAGCTATGTCACCAAGGGCCCCGGGACAAAAAGTTCAAAGTCGAACACTCTTTATTCATGGAGCCGAGGGGCCCTTTGAGCTTCGGGGCCCCGGGGCACTGCTCCGTCTAGCCATATGGTAGGTACGCCACTGTTTAAAAATCAATCCGATATGATCAGTCCGATCAGTCATTGTGAGGCTTGAAATTGTAATTTGTTCAACGCTATTATTATCACAATTAATATGGGGAACATTAATAACGTACTCATCATGATATTAAATACATAGTTAGGTTTATCCTAAACATACATTAAAATTTAGCTGTCGATATTTTGGTAGGAAATAGTTAAAAATATTGTTATTTTATACTGTTGAGTGTTGTCACATATTATAATTGTTTCTATTTACAAGAACAGAAAATTATTTTGAAGAACAAATATTTTATTATTTGTACGTTTTATCACAATTTATTATTATTTTTATATTATTTCGCCATATTTAGAAAAGATCTAAGTAGTTCCTTAATTAATTAAGTATGACTTGATTTAATATTGTATTTTTACAGATTTCAAGGATTTTTATTAACGTTTCAATCATAGTTATTGTAGAGGGATGTAATAATGCTTTATTATGTTATTATTATTATGTTTACCCAATTATGTTTCTGGAAACCTACTAGTTCCTTAGGGTTGGCCCACACTTGTGTTATCAATGGTGCTGTTCAGGCATTTCGTTTCTTTATATTATTGTGTGCACCTACCATTATACTCAAATTGTTCAATAAACTACTGGAAGCTGTTGTTCTTACCTATTAGAGATGATCGTTATAGTTGCTTTAACGCAATGATGTAACCAGTTACATTTTTTTATGAAACCTGTTACGACAATAGGTTTCTTCTGCAATAGGTTTCTAATATAATTATGAGGTAGCATATAAAAGCACATTCGGAAACAGGCGCAACGGCATTCGGCAGCTATGTCGTACCCATACATACGTACCCGCAATGTGTATTATTGTTAGTGCTTATACGTTATTGAAACAACCTAATGCGTGATTTGTCGTAACTGCCACCCGATTCAGAACCACACGATAACCAGTTGTCGACCGATTCGGTTTGTTATCTCTTTTTATCTCGTTGCGTGAATCATAAGACGAAACGAGATAACAAACCGAACCGTTCGACAACTGGTTATCGTGTAGTTCTGAATCGCGTAACAGGTTACATTTCTATTTAAAGCAATCTGTTGCTGAAACTGGTTTCGAAAAAAACTAATAGCTATGTAGGTGCATTTTTGAATATATTTATTGAGAAATGATTAATAATTTGATGAATCTAATTAATAATTTGATGGTTGTGTTGTCAGTATTTGTGTTGTTAGTTTATTGTTTTCTAAATTATAACTGAGGATATATTTTCGCAATTAATTGTTTGGTATCATGAATGTAAATTAATATTAAATGAATGTATTATAAAGTCTAAATATTGCTGGTCAATCCTTTATCCTGTGATACTAAATACTTAGCTTTTATTATCGAAATATTAAGCTTTTGTTTGCTATTTAGTCAAAGTTTTTAAACTTGGTTTTTATAACAGTTGTTGCATTTCTTTTTTTGTAATAGTTACTAAACATTTTATTTTCTGAAAGTTGTTCTAGCATTTAACCTTATGGTGCTTAGGACGTTAAAAAGCGTCATTTACCTTCGGGTACTCAAGCTATGAAAAGTCATAGAAATTACAAAAAAACATTATTCATATGTTTCATTGTACAAACACAATTTTATTTAAATACATTTTAAATTCATAATTATTAATATAAACGGTTTCACTCACGTTATTTCATCGGGTGTGCCCGACCAGTTTCATTTTAAATTGTAGAATATTTTGGTAAAGTTTTTATGGACAAGGTTATCTCATCATAAACTCACAGACAGATATTAAAACAAAATACTAATGTTGTTAGTTGTAACTATGACATAGTCTCCAATATATTTATTTCATTCTTTATGTTAGACTAGGAAGTACCGTAAGTCCTTTTATTTCTCCTATGTTGAACCGTTTGATGGAGTGAATTCGACGTTATATTTAATTGAGCCTTATTAATTATACTTGTAAGATTATTCACTTTTATATATGATTTTAAAATAATTGTTAAATCTCTATAGAATATACATAAGCTATATATCGATCAAAATCAGTTACAATTAATTAGGCATCTTTAGAACGTTGATTTTACCGACTTTAGTGTGCAGCTATTAATTTATTTTGATATACTTATAAATCTATTTATAATATATTTGAAATGTTCAGTGTTATGTTACATTTTATTATTAATAAACCAGCAAATCTACCAATATAAAGCTTAAGTTGGATGATTACATTTAGGTCGCGGCCGCACTGGTAAGTCGACGGCGACGCTACTCCGATGGACAAACGAACTAGAGGCACATGAATAAAAATCCGTACAGAGGCAAAGCTAGCAGCTGTGGTACACTCATACACTTACACATAACGCGGCGATGGATGCGTGACGATCACCGACGGGTTCACGTACGCTCCGATGTGGTAAGAACCGGCTTGCGCCGGCTCAGCTTGGCTTCGGATGGATGTTTATTTAACGCATCCTCCGATGTGGCGGCGATTTCGATTTTACAAAAACCAACTTCTATAATAAATCATAATAATTATGTTGGTGGCCGCATTGTTTAGGCGATGGGCAATATTATTTTGTTCGTGTTGTCGCCATCGCCTTACCAGTGCCGACGGATGTTGTAAAATCAATTAATATTATTAGGGTACAACGGTGTTACATACATAACAATGTATATTTTGGAAGGTAGAGGTTAATTGGTCGTAAATGGCTTGTCTGGTCGCAAGCTGGTCGCAAGCTGGTCGCTGGTGACTCAGTTGCAATTTATTGGTGGCTAATGTTTGGTTATGCGAGTGCTGTATTTTAAGCTTATTTTAAACCAGTTGTAAAAGTTGATATTGTAAATATCATATAATAATTAGCTAAATTATATGAGCAATAATATAGTAGAACTTTAATATGCGTAGCTTTTTATAATCAGGGAAATTATTCTTTAGTTAATTGCTGATATTGCTGGAAAAGTGGGTTATATTTGAGACATTGTTCTTTCGACTTTTTGAGACGCTTTTGATGCTCATTGCAAAACAACATCGATTTGAATAAGTAGTTATAATTGTTAAAAACATTATAAAGAATCCAATAAATATTATTATTGAATAAATAACGTGATATCAATTCGTTCTTTGTGGAATAAGATAATTATTCCAACGTATTATATTTAATAAAACAAGTTTAACCGGATTCCATCGCGTATATTATTTAAATTGGTTTGCCTGACGTTTCAAAAGCTTTGCGGCTAAATTTTCTTTATTATAATGTGTAGTGAAAACCTCAGAAATTATTAATTATTCCAACATCAACTTCTCCATAATACAATTTTTTACACAGCCGTGAAAACACATCAGCTGCAGTGAAAAAGTTAACATTTTAATAATATTTTTCCAAAAGCGTTTGATGTTGACAAATAATTCATACATAGCCACGAACTCTTTCCCTGATTGTATTTTTGTACTATACAATAATAACATTAATTGTTTAGTTTTATGTTGTGTAGCTAATATCGTGACATATCTGGAATTGCACTACCTAGTCGTGTTGTAAGCAGTCCGGTATGTTCAGTACCTTATGTTGAATTGTGAGATGAAATAAAGTTTTACATTTTTCATCGTTCTTTTATTTTTATTCAACCTTACTTCTAGTACCAGGGGCCTTACTCCCGACTGGTTCGAGCTCTGAACCAAATCGAGCTAATGGTGCCGATTCTCTTGTTCACGAACTAAACTTACGACTTGTTCACGAATTAAAATTGCTCGAGTACTTCCTGTATTTAAGAAAGGTTCAAAAACGGATCCTGCTAATTACAGACCTATTTCCTTGTTGCCCGTCTTATCTAAGATTCTTGAAAAAATAATGAAGAATAGGCTCATGAGACACCTCAGCACTCATAGCATCTTAAATTGTCAGCAGTTTGGATACCAGAAATCTATTGGTACAGCGGATGCTATAGCAGCTTTGATTGACAATGTAGTCTGTAATCTGAATGAAAAGCATAAAGTAGCAGGTATATTTTTGGATCTTAGTTCTGCTTTTGATACTGTGGACCATAATATTCTTTTGGCAAAGTTGGAACACTATGGTATGCGGGATAATGTTTTGAAACTGTTTAGATCTTATCTGCATAACAGAAGCCAGTATGTAGAGATCAAGTCGATTGTTGATGGAGAAGAAAATGTTAATAAATCTAATCTTGTAACTGTATCCAGAGGTGTTCCCCAGGGCTCTGTTTTGGGCCCAATCTTCTTTATATTATTCTTAAATGATTTAACTGAATATATTAAAAACCGTATATCAGATACCAGGCTAATTATTTTCGCTGATGACACAAATGCAATAATATCTGCAGAAAATATAAATAACTTAGAATGTAAAATTAACACATTATTTAAATCCTTTGAAAACTGGTTTGGTACAAACAACCTAATACTAAATATGAATAAAACAAAATGTATGTTGTTTAAATTGACTGTACGGAATAATGCTTGTCTACAAGTTGTATCTTGCGGTAACAAAGTGGATGTAGTTGACAATGTCAAATTTTTAGGCGTACATATTGACGATTTGTTGAACTGGAAAGAGGAAATATCATCTCGAACGAAGTCAATTAGTTCTGCATGTTATGCAATTAGAAGCCTAAGAGACGAACTCACGATATCTCAACTTAGGATGGTATACTTTGCTTTGATTGAGTCAAAACTTAGATATAGTATTGAATTTTGGGGTAATAGTTACAAGTATAATATAAATTCGGCATTTGTAATGCAGAAAAGAGCCGTGAGGACAATGTTACGTTTAAAACAGACAGAATCTTGTAGGGATCATTTCATAGAACTTAAAATCTTAACGGTCCCATCTCTGTATATTCTAGTCTTATTGAGTAGCTTAGTTAAAAATTTGCATAAATATGAGTCTGTAACGGAAAGACAGATTAGAGAAAGTTCACGTAGGAAAGACCTACCTTACATGATACATCCTAAACTTAATGTGGTGCAACATAGTCCTAGAGTGCAATCGGTTACTTTATACAACAAGTTGCCAACAGAATTTAAAAGCATCTACAGTACAAATCTATTTAAAAATAAATTAAAAACATACTTATTGAGGAAGGGCTATTATAGTGTTGATGAGTTCATTAATGACAAGCACAAACATAGTACCTAAGATATTTTATTAGATTATTTATTTTGTGATATTTGACATAGAAATGTTTATGCATGTAAACGGTTTTTTTTATTTGTGTTTGAATTAATTAATTGAATTTGACATGTACCTAATCTATTTATAATTAAAATGTTTTTTATGTAGATCACTGGTTTATGGTTTTGGAAAAATATTATTGCATTAGTAAAGTTATTGTGTAGCTTGTTTACAGATTATGTTTAATTTCGACACAAATGTATTTTTGTTATGAAATAAATCACTTATGACTTATGACTTATTTTAAACCATCGCTCTCTTTTACTAATAGGATATACAAGAAAGGGATGGCAACAATTTTAGGGCTGTCAAATTAGTCAGAATGAAAATTTTCATACAAGATTAATCGTGATCTCCGAACGTGCCGACTAAAATACAAAGAAATGCAGCACCTAAACTTATTTGACAGCACTAAAATTGTTGCCATCCCTTTCTTGTATCTACTATTAATAAAATACAGTGCTAGTTTAAAATAAGTTTAGTTCGTGAACAAGATAATCGGCACCAATGTCAATTCCTAGAGGAATGCAGTACGAATTGACACTGACTCGAATTCAAATTCGATTGATACCTACGAGGAAAGAACCTATTGATACATAACTCGAACCAGTCAGTAACAAACTCTCGAACTCGAACGAGTAAGGCCTCGGCATTCTAGGAATAGATATTAGCTCGATTTGGTTCAGAAGTCCAGTCGGGAGTAAGGCCCCAGGTCAAGAGTAAACCCACACTGTCTTATTAATAAAAATAGCGTAGTCCTAGCTTACTTCGAAGTTACACTTGGAGTAGTTAATATCGGAGTAACCAAGTATTAACTTCGTTTCTACAATGCTATTAATAAACATGGAGTATCCTCGGACTAACAATACATTCCATACGCCTGGATTAACGCGTAAACTATGGCAACCCAGTTGAATTTAAAAGTAAAAAAGAATGAACATTGAATGAACCCAAGTAAGTTGACATTGCAATTAATGACACTAGTGACAGTAACAGTCAATATTTTGAGTTTGACAATTCGCTGTTGTCTGTTGTTGTTGGTGATTCGAGGCGCTAAAAATAGTTTGCAGATTATTACAACAATCAAGTTAATAAAATGAACCAAAAACGCAGGCGCTCTGTTATTTGGGATGAAGAGGAAAAGGGTTGATTGATACTTTGATAATTCAAACTTGATTTTTTCCATAAAATTTCATTGATTTATTTAAATCATAATGCTAAGGGACTAGAAAAGAGAAAAAAATATTAAATTATACCTACAGTTTTTATTTTTTTACTGAATATTGAAAACTAGCAGCAGTAGCAAACTAGGTATAAATAGTCGTTGAGAAAATCGAGATAATAAGATGCTTGAATTAGATGTTGAATTTATTTTTCTGGTTATAGAACAGTAAAAAGTCTTAGAAATTTGATTGAACTATTTCCTACATTTCGGAACTTAATTATTACTGTCATACTAAGATTTACTTATAGTTTTTTTTTATGCTGACAAAGTTGTATACGCATATACCTACTAGTAAAACTTTTCGTAAAAATGTTTATAATAAAGAGAATAATAAAAAAAATAGCTAAAAGTATTAAATAAAATAAGGAGTAAAGTCTTCTTCAAGTTTTACATTTATGAAAACCATATAAAAAATAAGTTTTGGAGTAATAAAATGTTGTTTTTACTTGTTCCGTTTTTTCTTCGGAGCCACTGGGTATTTTTAGACAATATTTAGAATAGGATCAGTTATGTGTATGTAAATAAAAAAATCCATTTAAATGCTTCAAAGACAAGTAAAAATTTTTTTTTTTATTATTATTTAAAACCAAAAAAAATCTCATAAACAAAAAAATATGATTTTTTTTAACCCTGGGATGGGAAAAGTAAGTAGTTTCCATTAGTCATTCTATAAATATAATTTCAATTCCGTGGTATTTTTGATATCGTGGTCTTCTATTCCCCACGGCATGAGCTATTATCATTATGTAACTCATGTCGACACGATAGAAAATATCGTGGTAATTTTGATAGATTTCTTCTATTAGTCTGAAATCATCAATAAAATAATCTTTATCCATATTATTTAACTTCTTTCAAATAAAAAGCAACGAACAAAACAAACACCACGATACACCATGGCCTACTTCAAACTTCTGAAACAAAAGAATTATCCAAAGTACGCCATGCCGTTAGGATACAACACGCTTAACGGTTCTTAAACTAGCTAGCACCAAGGTGTAACTTTTACTACGAGAGTAGAGTCGGATTAGTTTACTCACTCCTTACTCAGTGTTTATTAATACTGAAATTTGTTAATACCGACATAATATTTGGAGTAAAGTTAATCTTGATTTAGTCTACGTTTATTAATAAGACAGACAGAGTACATTTGTATATGAGTAAACCGACGAGCACGTATGAGGAGTATTGAGGAGGTTAATCAAAGCGCACCACCCCCCCGATATACCGAAAGTCTGCCCCTTTCGGGATAACTATTCCCGATGCAGCAACGGCTGCCAGGGGGACATAGCGGCGGGGTCCCCCGCAATGCCCCAGTAAGCCGAGGTCCGAGCCCTCCCTTGGGGGACGCCCTTATGCGGTTTTTGAACCGCAATTTTAGTTTATAAGTTAGGTTTAGGAAAAAAATATTAGGCGGTTGGAGTCCCTAACGGGATTCTCCGCCACCCGCCCGGTTAAGCAGTTAGGGTATCTATTTTGGGTAACAATTCTGTGAGAGTCCATTCGAAAAAAAAAAAAAACATGTAGCGAAGGTGTGTCTGGATAGTAGCGGGAAGTCCATTCTCTGCCTACCCCAGTGGGAAACAGGCGTGATAATAAGTAGGTATGTATGTCGAGGGAGAGAGCATTCGATCTCTAATGCTACGTATGTTGAAAGCTATGTTGTATTCAGGCAGTATTATGTTAATATGGGTATTAAAACCGTAAGCTTTATTATTATGCATGCTTTTATTGTACAGTCGACTGCATGACAGTGGTAACACTTCAATTCGAAAACCGCCCTTACTGCTTATGAAATAAAGATGCTGCTAATGTCAAAGTGTTACCACCGACGTGCGGTCGACCGTAC
Organism: Asteroscopus sphinx; assembly: GCA_949699075.1. Lineage (NCBI taxonomy): Eukaryota > Metazoa > Arthropoda > Insecta > Lepidoptera > Noctuidae > Asteroscopus > Asteroscopus sphinx. The sequence continues at coordinate 7,846,439 of OX453020.1, forward strand.
CTATATCGTAAAGTAGGCAATGGAGTTTAGTTTTGGAGTTGCCAATTCAAATAAAATAAAACCGGGATTAACTGGTTTCCGAGTTATTTCGTATAATTTATGGAAACAAGATTTCTTATTTATAGTTCATAAATAGAGGTAGAGAATAGTAGAGATCTAATCTTATCCTAAGTTTTTTGAGCTTATTTGAGAAGATGTAGTTAAGTATAAATAATATTATAACCTACGTCTAAACAGAGATTGGGTGAAGATCTGTTTCTTATCTATGATCTCTTTTGTAGATACCTACTAATACGCAAGTAGAAAAATATAGTTTTTTTTTCAGACTATCGTGTAAGCAGTACAGTCTAACCAACCAGTACGCGGTTGCCACTTCAGAACTTTACTGCCCCATCGGCCATCCGTTCTGCGAGCAATGTGCCCCGCCCACTGCCACTTAAGCTTGGCAATATGTCGTCCACTTTCGTTCTCCTGCGAATCTTCTCATTTCTGATTCGATCACGCAGGGACACTCCGAGCATAGCCCTCTCCATTGAACTTTGAGTGACTTTGAGCCTTCTTATCAGGCCCATTGTGAGCGACGAGGACGAAGAAGTAGCCTAGTGATTGAAACCTTTACTTCCATGCAGAAAGGTCTGAGTTTATAACCGGCTAGCACCCGTGCCCGCAGAGGGACAGTACCTAATGGGCGATTATTTTAGGAATATCGCGTAGCACAATGATAATCTTGAAATCACGTCTATAAAACTCCCGGATTCCCGGATTTATCAGAATGTCCCGCAAAATGTCAGACATCTGGCAACACCGTCTGCTCTAACGGCTATCAACGTCGTAAACACACAAAATAATAACATTTTGTTTTATGTCCATTCGTTTGTTTAAGTTTTAAAGATTTTTTAATTTGTAGTTATGGGATTAAAAAGCGATTGAGTGATTGGTCTTGTCGGTACCTAGGCTGAATGCTTGTCAATGCAAATTAAACAGATGAAGAGGACTTTCATACCCTATGGACAACAAATTTATTGCAGTATCTGGTTGTGTATGTAGAATTAGACGGTATCCACTTGACTGCACTTGGTTTCTTAAAATTTGAAATGTCACAAAAAGCGCAACATACTTAAATTTCAGTATTCTAACGTCCTATAAACTGATGGAGAAAGGCACCTTATAGTGTGTAGTGACGTAAATGATTCCGATTTTACCAAACACTAAACACAAATCAATCGTACAAAATGCCACCTCCAGACGTTTGCCCTTGAAAGGAAAAAGTTGTGTACAAACAACCACGTGTGGTAGGATCGGCTTCGAACCGGGTTCAGCCGGCAGGTGACATTACTAATTGGATCATTGGGGTCGTATAAAAGGGAGGGGGGAGGTCTGCCGCGCAGGAGTGGCGTCGCGACATCCACGGCGTTCGTTTAGTCTCGTAAGTAGTTTTTTTCTAACCAATTTCCAAAGACACTTATTAAAACTAGCTAAGTGTTCAGCTGTGGGTTAGTTACGCAAAACATAATTAAAGTGATGTACGTACTTATACAGAAGCACCTAAACTACATTTTGAAATGTAAGTACCTAGATAATAACCATTTCAATTATACCAAAACGAGACAAAACTAAAATGTAATAAAACGTGATTGTGCGTCGTGAGACGTCTTACCACGTCATAACCACTCATTTCGGACTTTGTGACTTATCTACTGCCTCAGGTCATCAGGTGGCAGCAGCGGGTTGAAGTGCCAAAATTAAAGAACCCTTTTCAGGGTTCCGTAGTCCTACAAGGAACCATTATAGTTTCGTCATGTCCGTCCGTCTGTCCTAATCCTTTACAGCTTAATAACTTCTACAGTTATAAACATAAGTAAATGAAATTTTGTTAAAAAATGGTTTAGATATAGTTAGATCTCAATTTTAAAATAATAATAAAATCTTGATAGCGTATTTTAGGGGTGGCGGCGTGGCGCCCAAACATGTGAAATGGGGATGAAAATGACGACGTCTGTGTTCTAGTGGTTCGAGTGTCGGACTGCTGTTCACGAGGTCGTGGGTTCGATTCCCACAGAACACAAATATTTGTGTGATGAACATAAGTGTTTGTGTTGGTCTGGGTGTTTCTTATGTATTATAAGTATGTATTTACAAAAAAAGAAGTATAACAAATAATAATAAATAAATATCTTTGGGACATTTTTACACAGCACCATCTAGTCCCAAACTAAGCAGAGCTTGTGCTATGGGTACTAGACAATGGATATAATACTGATATACTTTTTTTGTTTGTTTTGTAAATACATACTTATAATACATAAGCAACACCCAGACCAACACAAACACTTATGTTCATCACACAAATATTTGTGTCCTGTGGGAATTTAACCCACGACCTCGTTATCAGCAGTCCGACACTCGAAGCACTAGACCACAGAGGTCTTCAAAGTATATAAGTATTATATCCATTGTCTAGTACCCATATTACAAGCTCTGCTTGGTTTGGGACTAGATGGTGCAGTGTAAAAAAAAAGAACGTCCCAAAATAGTTATTAGTTATATTAATTCCCCCTCGTAAATTTTTGGCACCGCGATTTGATACGGTGCAGCGGTGCCTCCCCCACATTTGAACTAGGTGGCAGCAGCGGGTTGAAGTGCCAAAATCCCACGTTATTGTGTTTATTGTCAGTAGGATTGTACGTAGCCGCGTAGTCAGATATTGACTGAGGTGCGTAGGTACTTACTTAGGTACACGCATTTCAAAGGCGTTGACTAGATGTCAAGTAGGCGAAGGTAACATGTATTAGCGCGTACCTAGGTAACAGAAGAAATGGAGTTGCAACCTATAACATTACACCGATATGTGCTGTAAAAAAGTTTGTGGTCTGGTTCCCGGGAAAGAAAGGCCGCTCCTCCTTTTTGTACCTATATAAGTGATGTGATCATGATGTTCTTGATGTCACTGTCAATGGCGAACCTTGTTAGCTTCGGGAATGAGAGTGGAGGTGGCTAGCAGAACGATATTATAGAGAATAGATAAAAATAAAAGATAAATTGATATGGAGAAATATTTGGTTTCGAAAATCCTGTTGCAAGGCGCATAGCCACTGACCCGAAGAATTATACGTGTACATGTAGGATGGTTTGCGTCGGTTTTTTGTCGAGGTCTTTCAAACGGAGTTCTTCAAAAGTTTTAACAGCCGTGTTAACAGAGTTTGGCCGCTGATCTCTCAGTTGTCGACGTTTTAACTGATGTGAACTAGTGAACTGTGAACAGAATGGGTGGTATATTGAAGAGGTCTATAAATAGGCCGGTCGCAGGAAGACGCCTTCCTGCGACGAAGAACGTTCCGAAGGTTTCGAAACGTCAGGAAAACCAATTTAAATAACATACGCGATGTAATCCGGTTAAAATTTGTTTTATTGTAATGTGTAGTGATCGCGAAAACCTAAGAAACTATATTTTTTCAATGTTAAAAAAAACATCGTCTGTTTTTGTTTTGTTTATAAAAATGATCGTTGCGTTAAATAGGTACAGAACTACTAATATAAAATTATAAGTATTAGGTACTACTAAGGTCATATTATCTCAGTAGTAGGTACAGAACGAACCGCATAGCTTGAGAGGTAATACCATCAGCTGTATGAGTTTAGCTGATGTGCTCAGAAGATTCGTTCTCGGTTGGTGCTCTTACGACCAAGGCCATTGAGGCAGATAGGATGATGATAAACGAAATATATGACCTGATGTTAAGCGGTTACCTTTGCCCATAACAACTTCAATACCACCTAGGTTGTTGCCTTAATGGTAACGCAAGTCGGTTCGCCAAACTGAGACATGAAGATGGAAAGTCTCATGTGATTGTAATTTCACCGGCACCCGTACCCTTCAGACCGAAACACAGCAATGCAAGCATTACTGTGTGTAATTTACGTGCCTACTGCGCTTACAATCTGTAGGTATACCTACGCAGTAGGTACGAACAAACCGTACAAATGAGGCCCCGGGGCTGCAAGTGGTCGAGCTGTTTTATCGAGACAAGGAAAAGGAGATAAAAGGCCTATGCTCGAGGATCACCGGGCACTTGTTGTAGCTATGACCTATCTTCTCTTTGTACTGCTGTAGCTACGCCCCTCTTTTTACCTGGAGAAATCCTCATGCATAGTTTCCACCTGGGAAGATATGGGGTATGTCGGACTCTTACTGAAATCACCAACTTGATGGTCCTTCATAAATCTACGCTGACCTCAATAGTTTGCCATGAAAAACAGGACCTAAAAGAAATATGAATTTGCTACTATACGTGGGACACTCGGAAAGTTTTGCGAAACTAAAAAAAATTGTTCTATACGTACATATATTTTTATCAAATCTTTTCAAAGTACTTTCCACCAGCCTCTATACAAAGATTCATGCGCCTAAACCAGTTTTCAAAACACTTTTTCCAGTCCGCCGCAGACACCTCGTTTACAGCCTGCTCGAACGCAGCCAGCGCATCTTCCGGCGACGAAAATTGTATCCCTTTGAGCTGATTTTTTATTTTTGGGAATAAAAAGAAGTCACACGGTGCTAGATCAGGGCTGTAAGGAGGGTGACCCAGGAGTTTGACTGGCGTGCTGTCCAGGAAGTCCCTCGTTTTGAGTGCGGTGTGCGCAGGTGCATTGTCGTGGTGGAGCAGTAGCCCGCGGAGCCCTGTGTTTGGTCGCTTGTTGCTTATAACAGAGAAAACTTCTGGCAAACATTTGGTAGTATACCATTCGGCATTAATGCTTCTTTGATCCCGTAAGGGAATTGATACCAAGTGGCCAGTCAAATTAAAAAAGCTAGCGATCAAAATCTTACCCCCGCTTCTAGATCGCTTCACTTTGGTAGGCGTTGGCTCATTTTGAAACACCCAAAAGTCGACTGGCGCTTGGTTTCTGGGTCGTATTGATAAATCCAGGACTCATCACCTGTAACGATGTCGTAAACACGCCGAGACGAGCCTGCTTCAAATTTGTTAAGCATATCACGGCACCATTCCACCCGGGCCTGCTTCTGAGCATCGGTGAGGTTGTGCGGCACCCAGCGTGATACTATCCTCCTCACGCGAAGATGGCTGTGTAGAATCTCGTGAACGCTTCCCGATCCAATCTTCAATATGTGTTGAATCTCCTGATATGTAATTCGCCTATTGTCTTGGATTAAAATTTTCACTGCTAGCACGTTTTCTTCGGTAACAGCCGTCAAAGGGCGACCGCTTCTTTCGTCATCCCCCAAAGTTGGTCGACCGCGCTTGAATTCGTTATACCAACGATACACGGTTGCCTTGGAAGGGCCTTCATCCATGAATGCCATTTGAAGTCTATCGTACGATTCATCCGGTTTCAGGCGACACTTGAAATCGTATAAAATCATAGCTCTAAAATGTTCCCGGCGCAGATCCATATTTCAGTGAGACACAATACTTTGAATTAACTCGCAAAAAATGTGGAGGGAAATTTTGAAATTGGAACTTACTTATTTTTACTTATAAATAATCATATTTTCGAAAAACATTATAACTGGCCAGTCTCCCATATATAAAAACTTTTTTTCGCAATACTTTCTGAGGGGCCTGGTATAATTTTAATTTTCCGCTACAAAAAGTGATGTGTTCTGACTACGCAGTTGATATCTATAGTTTAAAAAAAGGTTTCCGTGCTCTGTTGCGAACTTTGTTGTCGCGTTATTCAAAGTGTCGTGTATTTCGTTCGTTTCATACATTTGTTAATTAATATTTTTTATGTCGTGTTATTATGTCAAACCTCGGTTTGTGTTGTGGTTTTTGTTCTGTTTCTATTTCTCTAATAATTTGTGCCAACATAATCCGGATCACTGTTTTAGTTAGTATTTTGCATTGAATAATTAATTCCTACTTATGTCATATTATGTGGTCTTATTTATATTATGTGGACTCACCATAATTAATGTTAAGTCATTAAACAATAAAAACCATCTTCCTTTTGACTATTATCTTGGCATGCTGACCTTGATCTTGCCAGTGTCTAAGTTCGGCAGCAAGGAATCAGTATTGCAGGCTTTCGACAGGATTATCTAAGAGTTTGATTTTTAGGGTTCCGTAGTCCTACAAGGAACCATTATAGTTTCGTCATGTCCATCCGTCTGTCCGCCTGTCCGTCTGGCCGTCAGTCCGTCTGTCCGTCTGTCCTAATCCTTTACAGCTTAATAACTTCTACAGTTATAAATATAAGTAAATGAAATTTTGTTAAATAATGGTTTAGATATAGATCTCAATTTTAAAAGAATAAAAAATCTTGATAACGTATTTAAGGGGTGGCGCCCATACATGTGAAATGGGGATGTTTTTTTTTTTTCGCTGCACCCCCTCGTTTGGGTTATCATTGAATAGGTCTACTAAAATGAAGGTAATGTTTCATACATAACTTTTTTATCAGGTATACCATCTGCGAAATACAGTTCGCCAAAGTGGCTTGCAATGTGTCCCCCCCCTGCCATTTCTAAAGTATGCAACGTAAAAACTTATAGTCTTCCACATTGATAGAACTTTATAAAAACTCTCTTTTAAAATTATTTCGAGTATAATGTGATTATAAAGTTTTGAGTTATAGTGAGAAAACTGAAAAATACTTAAGACGTCCTAGTTTATAGGTCATTGACCTTAGAGAAAAATGATCTTATCAAATAATGCTCCTTTTGTTACTTTCTATTTAAAAACATCACAAAAAGAAACTTTGTGTTATATTAATATGACACACTTCTTAAATGTAGCTTCTTAAATTTAGCGCTAGGTGGCGCTGTTTACAAAAACTAAAATAGCAATGATTAATATTCGATTTGATTCGTTTGTAATTAGACCTACTTAAGGAACACTATAATACTGAGCATGGCCCGACATGCTGTTGGCCGGTTTTTCACTTCCAAACTGGTGATGTGCATCAACATCGCAATCTGTATTTCAGTAGCCTGTATCTACAGTTTCGCCATCATACACTGTACACGTTGCTTGATATTGGTGCATGCAATGGGTTTATTGAATAAACCCATTGCTTGCACCAATATCGAGCATCGGAACTGCCTGTCTGAATAACCGAACTTCGGTTATCCCTCTGAAGTTAGCAGAGGGCACAGTGGGAGGATTAGGGATGAGGAAGAAAACCTCTATAAAAAAACCGGTCAAGTGCGAGTCGGACTCTCACAATAAGGTTCCGTACCACCCATCGACCTGATAACCCCTAGAAAATGATTTAATTTACGAGAGTTCATCAAAAGACATCAACGCGCACGGTGCGCGAAATCGCATCTTTTTCTTACGCATGTACCACCACATATGTCTATGTTAGCTCTATTTTTAGTATTTGTTGCTAAACTACATAGTATGCACTATAATCGGACCAAGTTTGACGCTGGTATGTATTGTTTTGAAGATAGAGCATAAAGAAAAAACGTTGAAAAAATGCATTTTTTTAGAGATTTCTAGTATACCTCCTTTGATTTGAGACTTTTTAGATTTAGTATTTGCCGTGATAGGCACCATAGTAATATATATTCTGTGAAAATAACAGGGCTGTATGACGGACGGCGTAGCTAATAGAGTCCCGTTGGTACCCTTTGGGTACGGAACCCTAAAAAATACTGGAGGATAGGCCCTGCGGGTGACGGACTCGGGGTTGTCTGCTGCTTGACGTAGCTAGCATGGCTGGTTTTGCTGGCGTGGCTGCCGTGGCTAGTGTGGCTGGCAAAATTGGCGAGGCGTAGCTGGCGAGACTTGCGAGGCTGGCGTGGCTGGCGAGGCGCTGGTTGGCATGGCTGGCGTGGCCGTGACATCGGCGTGTAAGCTGCGTCATAAAAGGGCCCGTGAGGTGGCGCGCTGCAAGCGTTCCGTGTGTGCCTCCGGGGAGGGTGCGACCGTTAGTACTATTAGATATTCTGTGGTGCGACCGTCGTTAGTCCGCACGGAGAGAAGGGGCTCGCCTTTTTGTGGCGGGCCGGGACCTGTCGGGGGTGATTATGCGAATACAGAGGGTTCCCACGCCCCCGGCCAAAGGTAGTTGAAGAAACACCGTGGTGGTTTTAGTCGGTAAGAGTCCAACACTGGTTTCACCGTCTCCGGGTGTAGTGCCTCCATGAGGATTTCCCCACGATTTTAAAGAATTAATGTTTGTTTGTCCTTTAATCACGCTGAAATGGCTGAACGGATTTGAATGGAATTTGACACACAGATATACCACGTCCTGGATTTACACAGGATGCTTTTTATCGATATAGCACGGGAGAAGTCGCGGGTGACAGCTAGTTCATCATAAGTACCTACTTTCATCGAGTTACCAACTTTCTTTCCGATCTAGGACATCATCAATTAAATTACTTGATACTGTAAGGTTATGTCAGCTTGTACCTAAGTAGGTGATGGTCGTAACGTAATCGTCATGTCAAAGTAGATTATCTTCATATGTAATACTTGTGTGGCTTCGTGCGTTCTAGTGGCCTTAGATACGGATGAATACACGACTTCAATAATTGAAGTCATTGTACTTTATCTATACTTATAAAGATAGATGTCCTGATTGACTGATTCATCAAAGCAGAGCCGAACCTACTCAAGCTAGAAACATGAAATTTGGGATGCTGGCCAGAAAACCTCCACGTGTGCCTGACGGCTGCTTGTCCTTCTGGACACGTCTGGAGGGAACGGCAGTTGTGTGGCCGGTGCATCCTGGGCACGGGCAATAAAATCCTTTCGAGGGATTAACCTTCGGGGGATTTTATTGCCTGTGGCGAATATTCTGGCGCGGGAGGGGCCCGTTCTGGGCCAGTGGGGAGTTGCTCCACGTGTCCCTCTGTTGCCAACAGAGGGCACAGTGGAGGAGCAGGGGCGGGCCCGGTGTGCACTCACCCTGCCACTGGGCTGGCAGCGTGGGGACTTGTCTTTCCCTGCCCCCGTCGATCTCGTAACCCCAGGAGTGCCCGCTGAGTACTGTTATCGCGCCTCTTGGGACCGAGGGTCTTGCCTTCACCGCCCGGACCGCGAGGAAAAAAACCTCTATAAAAAATTACGGTAGGTAGGGCCTGCGAGCAGCATAATCGGGGTAGTCTGCTGCCCGACCAGCAGCTGGCGTAGCTGGCACAGCCGGCGTAGCTGGCGCAGCTGGTAAAGGCCCATGAGGTGAGGTGGCGTGCAGTGTCCCGTGTGCGCCACCGAGGAGGGTTGGTAAGTTTAGTAAGTCAGAGATTGACACTGGCTCCGCCTACCCCGGGCGGAGTGCGTCCATAAGGATTTACCCACGGAAAAAAAAAAACATGAAATTTGGACAATAGTTTCCTTTTGTAACGCAAGCACCCACTAAGAAAGGATTTTAGGGTGTTAGAGATTGTATGAAAAGTTTCTTCTCCTGGATCGATTCACTCACAACTTGAGAAAAATAATCTCTTAAATAAATAATGAAACACGTACGTTTTCTTTTTTTAAATTATTCCTAAAAGAGGGAAAACCATATTGGTTATAAATTTTGTAAGGAAGAATATTATTGCGTGGCTGGATTGAGTCGAAACTCGGTATGAATAATTTTGAAATAGGTACGTGTTTTTTAATTTTTCAAAAATTCAACTCTATGGTGGTAAAAAGAGATGTTAAAGTTTATATTTAAAATCTTCCTGGGCCCACGCTTGACACAAATATTCTTCAAATTAAATAATAATAAAGAAATACGTATTTTTCTTTTCCCAAAACTACGACACGGGGAACATAAAACATTTTACGCGGGAAAAGCAGCAAGAGCACTGCTCTGCACTGCAGTTTCTTATACAAGCTGTTCATCTGTAACCGTGCCGTATTTATAGAATAAATTATATCGATCATCTAAAATACTTAACCAATTTTAAGGTTACTTGTAAACATTAGCGAGGGTTTGAGAACTATGAGATAAATCCCGAACGAATCTGAGAATAAGTCACCGGTGGCATTGTAAAAAAGCAAAAAAATCTGCCTATTTTTTGTGGTTTTGCTAGCATAGTTTTAGTTTCGCGCGCGACACACGGGGGGAATTTATTTGTATACAATAGGTGTTTTATTAAAATAAAAATGAAAATTTTGGTTTTGTTTTTTTATTGAATGAGGGCCTCGTGGCAAAGTAATAAACCACGCGAATTGTACAATCTGCAAGGTTAAGCTGTACTTGCTGCGGTCGGTCTGTGGATGGGTGACCGTATCGTTACACATCGAGATCCCTCCGTGCCTCGGAGAGCACGTTGAGCTGTCACCTCCAAATGTCGGTATTACCCAGTAAATGGGTTGCTATGGTCTGGTGGCAGTCGCTTCGTGTAAAATACTGATGTTCAGCCGCATCTGGATAGACTGGAAGCCGACCCCAATATAATAGGGAAAATATTTTTTTATTGATTCCTGTTCAGTATCAGTGGGTAACTTCTTTAAATATGGCAAGGATTATCATCATAATCATCATTTCAGCCGAAAGACGTCCACTGCTGGACATATACCTCCCCCAAGAAGGGATATGCCATAATCACCGCACGCTTGGCAGCCGGGTTGGCGATCGCAGTTGGTTGGGAGAACGCTGTTGCCCATGCTCTGGTGAATCCTTTAGTTGCTTTTTACGACACCCATGAGAAGAGATAGGGTGGTGCTATTCTTTATGTCCTCGGTACCACACGGAACGTGCCATATGGCACGGATACAGGGCTCTCATTTACGTAATTTCATGACGCGCCGATCAAGTTGCAGTGACGCTGCGCTGTAGTTCGTTTTTGACAGCGCGATCGCCTTAGATAAGAGAATTGGTGCGTTGCGAAGCGATTTCGTGCGGCAAGGCGTCTTGCTTACTTGTCGTGCTGGCCATAGTTCGGGTAACCATGGTAAAATTCATTTATCGCAGAAATGCGCGACGCGAATCATGTCGCAAGTTTTTGCAAAGTAACGTGCGGCCTCATAGATTTTGGCGATGCGACGTCGCATCATATAAGTATGTATTTACAAAAAAAATAGTATTATATCCATTGTCTAGTACCCATAGTACAAACTCTGCTTAGTTTGGGACTGGATGGTGCTTGTAAAAATGTCCCAAAAATGTTCATTTTATTTATATTTATTTATAACAGCGGGCAACTGGGCACTTCTCGCAATCATGTAACCCATGTTGCTTTCAGCTCAGTGTTGTGTATTTTTCTTCTATCCCTAATTATGTTGGGCTACGCTTCCAACTCAGTGTTGTGTACTCAGAAATAGATAGAATGGTTAGAACCATTCTATCTATCACAATTTTACTTGCGATTCATGCGTGGCAACTTTTCGAACAATAGTTTGTTCGAAAAGTTGCCACGCATGAATTACATTTTGACGTCATTATTTAAAAAAAAATACTTAAATGAAATGCATTATGAAAAAATTTGTATGACAGTGCCTGGTGGAACATGTATTAGTTCAAAATACTATTCTATTCTATTCCATTCTAATGTACTTTACAGCTTTTGTTTCTGTAGTTTGTTTTGTTTTTGTCTTTCAGTAGTCTTTCACAATAAGGCATTTTTGCTGGTTTTTGTTACAGTATTTATGGAAACAAGTCATAAGGCGTGCTTAGAAAGGCTTTTAAATATCCTGCACTATGGTGCATAGTGCTGCCACGCGCGCCCTGCCCACATGGCCATTCTATCTATTGCTGTGGTTGTGTATGTATGAATATTATTGATATTATGAATGTTTCCAGATAGTAGATAAACAGTCTGCCAGCGGGGGCGGACGCCGCTCCAGAGCATCGGGGGTAAACCATCAACATGGCCGAGAAGGACTCGGAGGCCGTGAGTATCAATATTAATTAATTGTTGTATATTAGTGATATAGTTATGGTGGAATGAAGAAGTGCAAAAGAAAGAAAGAAAAATAGTTTATTGTCACAGTTAACGACGCGCAACATTTAAAACACAAAAGATACTTAAAGAAAAAAAGAGCGCGTTTAAAGAATGGCAGGATGTTGAAAACATAAATGTAGGTTTAAAAGAGATAAAGAAGAATATCTACAAAGAATGGAAGGGAAAAGCAAAAAGAACATTAGCTGTGGCGAGAACTCGGGCTCAGGATGACTTGTATAACTCGTTGGAATTCCCTAGAGGCCAGAAAGAGCTCTATCGCATAACAAAGTCTAGAGAAAAGAGAGCAAGAGATGTAATTCATATAAAATGTATAAAAGATGATGCAGGTATGGTCTTAGCAAAAGATGATGAAGTAAAAGAGCGTTGGAAGGTATACTTTGAAAGGTTGATGAATGAAGAGAATGTATGGTCTAGCCTACTTAAAGAGGTGCAAGTAAATAGGGGTTTGGTGAATGAAATTAGCATGGATGAAGTCAGAAGGGCGATTCGAGGTATGAAAAATGGGAAAGCAGTGGGACCAGATGGTATACCAGTAGAAGTATGGAAATTATTAGGAGAAGATGGATGTTACTGGCTGACTTTATTCTTCAATAAGTTGTTGCATGAAGAAACGATCCCACAAGAATGGTGTAATAGTTCGCTAGTGCCCATCTTCAAAAATAAAGGTGATGTACAAGACTGCAACAACTATCGAGGAATAAAGCTCATGTCACACAGTATGAAAGTATGGGAGAAGGTGATAGAGAAAAGATTGCGAGAGGAGAGTGAAATCACCCAAAACCAGATGGGATTTATGCCTGGTCGTGGGACAACGGATGCCATATTTGCACTCCGCCAAATATGCGAAAAGTATAGACGTGCGTATAAGAACTTGCACATGGTGTTCGTTGATCTAGAGACGTACGACAGAGTACCCCGCGAGGTTTTGTGGTGGGCGCTGAAAGAGAAAGGTGTGCCTGCAAAGTATGTAGAGTTAATTCGTGCTATGTACAGCCAATCTAGTACCCACGTTCGGTCGGCCGCTGGCAACACCGACGAGTTCAGTGTGGCTGTAGGCTTGCACCAAGGGTCGGCTCTAAGTCCTTACCTCTTCTTGCTGATAATGGATGCTTTGACATCAGAAATCCAGGAAGAGGCACCCTGGTGCATGCAGTTTGCTGACGACATTGTCCTTGTTGGTGAAGATGGACTTGAGGTCCAGAGTAGATTGGCAAAATGGCAACAAAATCTGGAGAACGTTGGCTTGAAAATCAGCAGAACTAAAACGGAATACATGTTCTGCGATTTCGGCGGTCTTTCCGGTTTTGTTGCTATTGCGCTAGATGGCGTGCCCTTGCAAGTCTGCTCCGACTTTCGGTACCTCGGTTCACTTGTGCAAAGCGATGGCGAAATTGACCGGACAGTCAAGCACCGAATTAACACAGGATGGTTGAAATGGCGGCAGGTCACGGGAACTACATGTGACTCCCGAATTCCTCTTAAACTGAAGGGGAAAATCTATAAGACCATGATAAGACCTGCTGTCCTGTATGGATCGGAATGTTGGGCTATTAAAGGAATAAATGAAAGGCAAGTGCATGCAGCTGAGATGAGAATGTTAAGAGGAATGTGTGGTGTAACGAGAATGGATAGGATAAGGAATGAATATGTAAGAGGGAGTCTGAAAGTAAAGTAAAGTGACAGAGAAGTTAAGTAGCAACAGACTATCATGGTATGGGCATGTGATGAGGAGGAATGGGGAGCATGTTACGAGGAAAGTTTTAAGTATGAATGTTGATGGCTATAAGAAAAGAGGGAGACCGAAGAAAATATGGATGGATTGTGTGAAAGATGATATGAATAGAAAGAAAGTAAACACGGAGATGACGGCTGATAGAGATGTATGGAAGAAAAAAACATGCTGCGCCGACCCCAAATAAATTGGGATAAGGGCAGGAGGATGATGATGTTGTATATTAGTGATGGGCCACTATAGGTTTTGCCGATCAGCCGACTAGCCGACTAATTGGCAATGTCGACCGAACATCCTTACTTCGGCCAAATTCGGCCATCTCCGGCTTGCTGGGACGATTGCAGTCTTCAGTCACAGAATATCTAATAGTAATGAAGACCCTTTCGAGTGCTGGCTACAAAATAATACGAGATACCCAGAAATGGCTCGTGTTGCCAAACATATCTAAATCGTCCCACTAGCACTTTCTATACCTACCTTGTAAATATATTTTAACAAACAATACTTTAAAAAAAAAACCCTGTCTATGGTGGAAAAGTCAATACTGGTTGTTCATTTTATTTTCAGTGGTGGCGATAAGTTAAGATCTTGATCATTTGAAACACTAAAAAAGTGCGTATTTTGACCTATTTTGTGTAGTTCCAATTTCAAAAGTAAAGCATTTTTTTTAAATATTTTTATTGACAGGTCATAAAAATTGGCGGGTTACTGAAAGTTTATTTTGTAGGTTTTATTTTAGTTTTTTAAACTTAGATCAACAATTGGTCTCGCGTCTAAATTTATTTATTACAACGATTTAGTATATTTATTACGTTTGACGTAATAAATTAGGTGATCAGGCAACTAGAAAAAAATAGGTACCTCTACGAAATGTATTGCTTTAGAACGACACACATCAATTCAATTGATACTAATGTCTTTTATTCACTTATACAGGGTGACCCCGAGCTAGAATGTATTCGGAAACCGATGGAGCTGCCGACCCTGCCAAAGCCATTGACCCTCGAGGAGAAGAAGTATCTCCTTGCGGTCGAACGAGGGGATATGGGCAATGTTAAACGGTGAGTCTACATTGTTTTTTTATCAAACATATAACCTTTAAAAAAAAATAAAAAAATAAAAAATAAAAAAATAAAAAATATAAATATTAAAAATATTGAAAAATATATTTTTAGGCTACCAACACTACCAATTAATGGGATCAATAATGAAAATCAAATCTCTCCAGCAAACACTGAGAAACCATGGAATCTAACATTGGCTTAGGTAGATTTCAATAAAATGACACCAAAAGCTTGGACGAATATTCGTCCGAGATCAAAAGAACAAAACACCATATTACCCCCATTTTTTTTAACTCGCTTCCCTGACTGACTGTTCAGTAGGTACAAATGTTGCAATCGATTTTAAAGTAACTTCCCGATGAGCTAGAGACTTGAAACCTTTCAGCAACTGGATGACACTGAAATATTAACTTGCTTTCGTTTTAAAAAATCTTTTCCATTAAAATTATTTTATTTCCGGTTGCTTCTTATTCTTATTTCATAGTCTTCCTTTAATTTAAGATGCTATGTTTTTTGGAGAGATTTCACTCTTTTTATTGACCCTATTGACATCTTACCAGAAGCCATAAAATACATGGCGGTATTTCTTCGCGATTGTGTTTGTTCGATTCCCGGCTCAGCCACGAGATTTACTTTACTTGATTAATAGTCTAGTGAATGCAGAATATCACATTAAATAAATAATAATTTGATGATAAAGTTTTTTTATATACCTACCACGAGTGGCTTGTAAATAAAATGCCTGTTTTTGTGTACCTACTAAATTATTAAATGTGCGTATCTATAACAAGAAATATGGTAGATGAAACATTATTTGTTGTTTGTTTCCCAAAATTCACTTTAACATTCAATTATATTTAAGCCAAAGTAAATATTTGCTTGCTTGTACTTTTCATATTTTTGTGGAAAAAAACTCGTCTTTAATTACAAATGTAGGTAATGTCGAAATCAAGTGGGCGTAGATGTGGTTTTTTTTATTTTGTCAGAAACATGGACGAATAAAAAATAAAAGGCGGACGGAATCTCGCTAAACAATAAGTGAAACACCCTAAGACGGCTCTCTTATAAATACGGACTGGTACGCACACAGTCACCCCCATAGGAAGACAAACAGCCGCGATTACGCAACAAATCTCGTGTGACGGTAGTCGTTGTCGTAGTGTCACAATAGTAGTTTATGAAACTGTTGCATAATAGGGGTTATTAAAACACGAGTGTGAGTTTAAAAACCGAGCCGTAGGCGAGGTTTTTAATAGTATCACACGAGTGTTTTAATACCTAATTATGTCAGTTTCATACACTATTTTATCTACACTCATACAATTTTAAATAAAATACCAAAGTCAAAATCTTGGTAACATTGTCGTTGTTTTTCTTGATTTATCTGGTAAAAGATTGTTCGTCATTTACGTTGCTGCATCCAGAAATTCAGGCGGGGTCATATTCTCCTCAGTTCAGTATTACTGCTGTAGTCAAATATTTTTGCCCAGAATAAAACTTTCGACTTACAAAACCATAATAATAACGTAAACAATAACAATAAATTTACAAGTAACGATGACCAAATCCAGTAGGCCGTGGCGCGCGGCCGCGCACGCGCGCTGGTGCGCGCCTACACAGATAATAAAATATGGTCTGGCGAAAACATTATAATCGGAACTAATTTTCTATCCTTGTCAGGATTCCGTCAATCTCTGTTTTATCATACAAAAAATATGCCTGTAAACACTTAAATATAATTAAAAGCAATATGACAATCAAAAGTTCTGCCAAAAACGCGATTTTAAACGATAAAAATTTTCAATGTATGACAAGTGGCGCCACCCTGAATTTTGTGTACTCATTGGTGCCAAACTGTACGACTGCTAAAAAAAAGGTTTGAAAACTCCTTGGTTAGGTCGAAGTGGCATTAAAAACTCCTTAGTTGGGCTGAAGTATGCGGTTATGGAAAAAAAATTAAATTACCGCATTGTTTTGTTCAGCAAACTGTATCGTAATGAAACTTTTTAAATTCATTACAGGTGCATGTGCGTAAAGTATGTCATTATGACATTACTTTCGAGTTCATAATTCAAATTTTACGATACGAGTGTAGATAAATAAAATAACAATATACTGTCTGATGTTTTAAAATGCTGTCTAAATTATAGTGGGTTTAAGAAAAAATTAAGTGCTTCAATCTTTTCTTAGCGATAAATAAACAAGAGTTTAAAAGTGAGAATATTGCCTTTAGAAATAAACGTAAAAAGAGTTGCCATAGTATGTAGGAGCTGACCTGTCCCGACAGACGGCACCCGTTCATGAGCATGACGCGAGCATCAGCCATCGCATAACTCAACCACCTCGTACTTACGTACGTACGCCGTACCTCGTGATCAGCAGTCCAACACTCGAACCACTAGACCACAGACGTCGTCGTTCTTTGGATCTCCAATAATGCCAAAGGACTGCCCAAAACAGGAAAGTGCAGAGTTTTATTATTATCTGCATCTCTACAGAATTCTCCAAAAAGCCCACCGCAAGAAGCATATAGAAGTAAACTGCGTGGACTCTTTAGGCCGAGGAGCCTTGACCTTGGCCATCGATGGAGAGAACCTGGAGATGGTGGAACTGCTGGTCATCATGGGTGTGGAGACCAAGGATGCTTTGCTTCAGGCCATAAACGCAGAGTTCGTGGAGGCTGTTGAACTGTTGTTGGAGCACGAAGAGCTGATTCACAAGGAGAGCGAACCTTACGTGAGTTATTTAACTACATATTAGAACGCTAAGGCAGTACATCTTTTAATAATTTCTTAGGTTTTCGCGATCACTACACATTACAATAGAACAAGTTTAACCGGATTACATCGCGTATATTATTTAAATTGGTTTTCCTGACGTTTCGAAAGCTTTGCAGCGTTCGTGGTCGCAGGAAGACTAACACCCAGTTTCCGAAACGCTGATCAACGCAAAAATTAACTAATCAGTTGTCTAATCTCAGGTCAAGCGATGTGATTGGTTGTAAACATTTTTGCCGGCCAATCATAGAAGCTGACATTAGATTTAACAACAGATCAAATTGATCAGCCTTCCAGAAACTGAGTGTAAGTTGACAATTGTCTTTACAGATATACCTATATATATAAAAAAACTATACCGTACAATTTTACTTTAACTTTACGGTTAAACTTGTTTTATTATATATAGTACATCTTTTGTCACACTGGAATTTTCAAATGGTTCACAGCAGAGTATACCAGTCATATTTAAATAGGTATACACGTTTTGTCTCTATTTTTAAACTCAGAATGTGATTATCACTTGCTTTAACGGTGAAAGAAAACATCGTGAGGAACCTGCACACCTGAGAGTGCTCCACACAGTTCTTGATGGCTTGTGTAGTCTGCCAACTTGCACTAGGCAGGTGTGGTGGACTAAGGCCTTAACCTTCTCATTCTGGGAAGGGGCCCATGCCCAGTAGTGGAACAGTAATGAGGGCCGTTTCCGGATGCTCCTACTGGGTTCTCCTACTGGTAGAAGCACAAGGACTATGAGCTGTAGCAAGGTGATAATGATTGCAATTTCAATGTATTGATGGCTTTAATTTGTTATAATTTCCACTTACCTACTCACTGCGTGGCTATAGTTCTTGTTGATAAAAGTTAAGGTGTCAGGATTTTAATCAAAGCCTTCTATTCTTCTTCGTACAGAGTTGGCAGAAAGTGGACCCCAACACGGCTATGTTCACGCCAGACATAACCCCACTGATGTTGGCTGCTCACAAGAACAACTACGAGATCATCAAGATACTGCTCGACCGCGGAGCCACACTACCCAACCCTCATGACGTTAAGTAAGAAATGTTTCTCATTCATTCAATGTATGTATGGCTTATAATTCGAAGTCAGAGGTGGGGGCAGAGTTGGAACTCAGACCCCCCTGCATGGAAGGCAAGCATTCGCCAACTATAAATTGTTTAAATGTGATGTGTTAGATAGTTTGATATTTGAAGGCACGGTAGTAGCCCCGCCAACGGCAACGATTACCGTATGAGCTTGGCAACCCGATTGGCATACCGGTTGAGTAGAGTAAGGCTGGTTGTTAGCGATTTGGGATCTCGACAACTAGTGAGAACTAACTTGTGTGTAATATTCGTAAAGGTAATCACAAAGTAGGAGCAAAGTACAAAAAAAAGGGTAATAACAGTGAGTGCAGAATATTCTTGCCTGTTTATAATTTATTTTATAGGGAATGAAGATTGTAGAAAGGGTATTTATTGAGTCCATTTAATTTACTGAAAGGCTGACTATATTATCTGTAAATAACAATGGTTTAATTCTCTCTAGGTGTGGTTGTGAAGAGTGCATCCGCGAGTCAACGGAAGACTCCCTCCGACATTCATTGGCTCGTCTCAACGAGTATAGAGCTCTAGCATCACCGTCACTCATAGCTTTGTCTTCTACCGACCCTATACTGACTGCCTTTCAGCTGTCTTGGGAACTCAGAAACTTGGCTTTTGCTGAACAGGCAAGTGGATTTTTTGGAGTGTCCATGGAATTTCTTGCCGGTTCTTCTCCATAGGACCCTGTTATACTGTTTAGCATCGTTTACCTAGTTTGGTTTCCTTTTTCTTGTTTTTTTTTTAGATTTCACTCCTGTAGCCTGTTGTATCTGAAAAAATTGCTTAAATTTTGGGACCAAGGAAATTATCATGTTTTTAATGTAGCTATATGCGGTCAAACGTTGGCCTTAATTTTCGTGTACAAGTTATTTAAAACTACTTCTGGCTACCTTAAAAATAATACGGTTCTGATCTGAACTTAATCTGATAAAGGTGGACCACAAAGCTCTAAAAATATTCTTTTAACTGGTCCTGCATCGTGATGATAATAAAAAATGGAAAAAAAAACATTAATAACTATGGTCTCTTATACCAGGAAAGTAAATCGGAATACTTGGATCTCCGTCGTCAAGCGCAAATCTTTGCCGTAGACCTACTGGACCAGTCGCGAAGCTCTCAGGAACTGGCAATTATCCTGAACCATGACCCTGATGAACCAGCCTTCGTGGAAGGAGAGCACATGAAGCTAGCGAGATTGGAGTTAGCCATTGATTTTAAGCAGAAGAAGGTGATTTTTTTCTTATTTTTGTTACGTGAATTTTCTAAAAATACTGTATATTGTTGTTGGTTTGATTGGTTTTGAAGAATTGTTTTACTAAATAACCTTCTTCTTTTTGAAGTCGGTAAAAAGGTCAATAATTTGGTTACTGCTCGTATTGATTTAAAAAATTTGTTTATTAAATTAATTTTTTGTAATCATCTTGACGATGATAATGAGTGTAGAAAATATCTTGATTGACGGAAAAGTTGTGTCGTAGAAGATAAACTATATTTCATCAAAATTCGATTTGGTTATATGTAGGTATAATGTGATTTTACAGAACAAATTACAAAAAAAATACTATTCTACATTTCTTTATAATTTTGTCCAGTTCGTGGCCCACCCGAACATCCAACAGCTCCTGGCCTCCATCTGGTACGAGGGCGTCCCTGGCTTCCGACGCAAGACCGCGATGGAGAAGATCATGATCATTTGCCGCGTCGCATTGCTGTTCCCTTTTTACTGCACCTTGTACATGATAGCTCCCAACTGTGCCACCGGCAAACTCATGAGAAAACCCTTTATGAAGTTCTTGATACATGCCTCGAGTTATTTGTTCTTTTTACGTAAGTATCTTTGCTTTTAAGTAACTTTTGTGTTCTTCTCTACCACAGTTCTCTACTGCACCTTGTATATGATTGCCTCCAACTGTGTCACTAGCAAGCTCTTGAGGAAACTCTTTATATACTTCTTCATACGTTCCTAGAGTTATATGTCCTTTTTACGTAAGTATCTTTGCTCTTGTGTCTCTTTTTCTGCTGCACTTTGTACGAGTTGTACATAATTGCCCCCAACTGTGCCATCGATAAGTACATGAGGGAACCCTTCATGAAGTTCTTGATACATGCCTCGAGTCATTTGTTAATTTTACGTGACTATTTTTACTTTATATATATCACCCCCAACTTTTCCACCAGCAAGTTCTTGAGGAAATCCTTTATGCATTTCTTGATACATGCCTAGAGTTATTTGTTCTTTATACATAAGTATTGTTGCTTTAAGATTGTCACTTATGTGTCTCTTTCTAGTGCACTTTGAACATGATTGCTCTGCTCCCAACTGTGCCATTGATAAGTACTTGAGGAAACCCTTCAATGTTCTTGATACATACCACGAGTTATTTATTTTTAAATTAACGTAAATATTTTTGCTTTTTAGACTGTAACTTGTGTGTAGATTTCTAGTGCACTTCGTTTAATATGATCGCTCATCACCTCCAACTGTGCTAATGGCAAGCTCATGAGGAAATCCTTCATGAAGTTTTATGTAAATATCTTTGCTTTTGAGATTCTAACTTGTGTCCCATTTCTACTGCTCTCTGACACCTAACTGTGCCACCGGCAAGCTAATGAAAAAACCATAATTATATCAATATAGATATTATAGGTATGTGTTATTTCCTAACAATGGTAGGTACCACTTTCCTAAAAAAAAAATTGTCCACAGTGATTTTAATCCTGGTATCACAAAGAGCGGAGGTTCAAGCGATACAGCTGTTCGGTCCAGAGTGGATGGTGAAAGAGTTGGAGAAGGAACTCCTCAAGCAAAGAGGGAACGGGCCTACGTATTTGGAAGTAGTCGTTGTAATATATGTTATGGGTAAGTATGTTTGTGAAAATGTTAGTTAACCTGTGGGGTAATTGTGTAATGCATTCACATTGACATCAGTTTCATTTTGAAATTACAGCAATATTCATTGCTTGGTACGTAGTTGTCAATTTTAAGGATTGTCAAAACAAACGGAGCAATGAACATTGAAATCCGCATTCAAACGTTAAAATTGACATTTCGTTGATTGCGATGCAGTTACACAATTGCCCTGCTGTTTTGACATGGTTGAGAACATACCGAGAGATTATTTTTAAAACAGTATTCTTCAAAGGTCAAGCAATTTCTGTCTCAAAATGTTTTGTTCCTAAAATGTGAGTCAATCGATTTTTAAGGTTTCCGTTTTTTTTAAAAATTTTTAACATTTAAATGCACTGATTTGCTTATCTTCCTCTAATCCTTAAGAACATTATCGATAGTGGTGCCGATTCTCTTGTTAATCGCACTAAACTAATTTTAAGCATACTATTATCTCTTTCTTACGAAAGTCATTGGAAAAGGACAGAAAAATTTAGAACTGTCAAATTACTCTTGCCCTTGTACTAACTTAAAATTATTGTGAGTTATTACCGATGGCGACTAAATTCACGTTGGAAACCACCAAGAGAACTAATTTGACAGGACTAAAATCTTCTGTGGTTTTCTAATGATTTTTGGTAGATAGAGACGTGAGACTAATCTAATTAAGTTTGTAACAGTAGAATCAGCCCCATTGATATTTTTGTTTTTAACTAGTTTATAGTCTTGGTCTTTCTTTCTTAGGCTTCATATGGGAGGAAACTCAAGAGATCTACATCGAAGGCATCCGTTCCTACCTCCGTAACATGTGGAACTTCATAGACTTTACCAGAAACTCCCTATATGCCGCCGTAGCTGTCCTGAGGTTCGCAGCCTATATTCAGCAGGCCACCGAAATTAGGAGGGACCCTCAGACTAAGTTTATTCCTAGAGAGAATTGGGATGCTTTCGATCCGCAGCTGATTGCTGAAGGATTGTTTGCTGCGGCTAATATATTTAGGTACGTTTTACTGAGACAGAGCGAATTCTGTTTCTATGACCACAACACCGGAAAGTTTCCTATAAACAATTCCACACCACACTCAAATATCCAAACTAAGTCATCATTCATCATCATTTCAGACGACTGACGTCCACTGCTGGACACAGGCCTCCCCCAAGCAGTTTGGGGGTATATGCCATAATCACCACGCTTGGCAGGCGGCTTGGCGATCGCAGTTGGTTGGTTAAATACTCGGAGAACGCTGCTGCCCATCCTCTGGTGAATCCCTTAGTCGCCTTTTACGACACCCTTTGAGAAGATAGGGTGGTGCAATTCTTAACGTTCGGCGCCACACGGAACCCAAACTAAGTGTTTATACCAAAAGTTCTCTTACAGATTGGACAAAATGTATCAGTATCTGTTTTCCTCATAGATTTTATTTAGATTTTAATAGAAATACTTAATCTGCTACCACATTTTTTTTATATGTCATCATCTTCCTGCCCTGGTACCAAATTACTTAGGGTCAGCGCAATATGTCTTCTTCTTTTATTTTTGTCTATCAGCCGTCATCCCATTTGGTCCCCTTTCATCCATATTGTTCTTTACGCAATCCATCCATCTTTTCTTTGGTCTCCCTCTCTTATCTTTTTTAACCGACTTCAAAAAAGGTTATGTATTTTGTATGTATGCTTGACAAATAATGTGATGTTTCTGTGTACCAGTGCTTTGAAATTGGTGCATCTGTTCTCCATCAACCCTCACCTGGGACCGCTGCAGATCTCGCTCGGCCGCATGGTTATCGATATCGTCAAGTTCTTCTTCATCTATAGTTTGGTGCTCTTCGCTTTCGCTTGCGGTAAGTTTTCTTATTATGTATGTACACTTGTTAGAAAACTTGGCTGGCACATTGTGTGCCTAGTTTTTGAGATTTATTTTAAAATCATAATATTAATTTTAGTACCATACCTTCTTTAACTTTTGACTATCCAAATGAGTTATTATTCTCTTTTTGTCTCTTACTATATAGAAACACCATATTCGAAGTTTTGTCTATATCCATACTATTATTAGCTCTAGAATTAAAGTAAAAAAATATTGGAATATTTTTTATTATTGAAACTTTATAGCTCGTACCAAATTTTATAACTTTTTTATTTTTAAGAATTTTAGGGTAGGTAATCATTTCTTAGGTTACTACATATTATAATAAAACAAGTTTAACCGTATTACATCGATTATCCGGTTCATCATCATCATCATCATCAGCTTATATTAGTCCACTGCTGGACGTAGGCCTCTCCAATGGCAGTTAGAAGTTAGTTGCTAGTAAAGCAATAAGAACCAAAATAAAAACGAGCGCTAATCCCGCCGACAAACTGTTACACAGTTTGGCGGGTTTATACAATGTGTAAAAATGTTTTGGTCCTGCATAAATGATTTATTTATTATTATTATTATTTATTATTACGCCACTGACATCGATCCTCGGCCACTCGCATCCAGTTGCTACCAGTCACCTTGCTAATATCATCGCTCCACCGAGCCTGAGGGCGTCCTACCCTACGTTTACCGATTCGCGGTCTCCACTCAATAACACGTCTACTCCAACGGCCATCGGTGCTTCGGCTAATATGGCCGGCCCACTGCCACTTCAGCTTGCTAATCCTGTAGGCTATGTCGACAACTTTGGTTCTCTGTTGGATCACGGTAAAACTCACGGTTATCCGGTTAAATTTGTTTTATTATAATTTTAGGGAAGTTTAAAATCTAGTTTTATTAATTTTAAATCCACTGTGACACTATCACACAAAACTAGGTCTAAACCAACTACTATGGTACTTCGCGGACCTGGAGAAACGCAAGTGCTACGTCTTACCTGGAGGTCTACCGGACTGGGACAATGCTGGAGACTCTTGTATGAAATGGAGGAGTTTCGGGAAGTCAGTCCTCATTGGACCTTAGTAGTGCTAGTTCTTTACTGATTACAACATATTATGAGCTAGATTCCTCGAATTTTTCACGTGTTCTTGTTGTTAGGCTAAGATTGGTTTCTTTAGTTAGATGTTGCAAGAAATTATATTATGTACTATTATTTATACATAGTAATTGTAGTACGTTGCTGAATGGCAGCAGCTTGGTTTCCCTAAGAAATGCAAAATACATACCTAATTAAATCATAATAAGATTATACAACATGTTATTGAAATAACTGAAAACCTCTTAAGGGGTCATTGTGCTCATCAGTATAAGAAACTTTTACTATGGGATCAACCCTGAAATAGCGAAAAATTAATCGGCTGTCCCCTGAATTTAGTCGATTTATGAATAATGTGTAAATCAAGTGAACATCACATAGTGATCAGCCTGTATTTACACTGTATCACTTAAGGTGAATGCTACAGGGTAGCCCGCGAAATTCAAAATTTTTGGCGTTTTTTGCAAATTGTAGCTTTATTTGGCGTTTTATATCGGTCAAAATGTGATTAGCGCAAATAATAACAATATATATACTGAATAATACTCATAAAAAATATTAAACTAGCTCTATAAGCTGTACAAGCTCGAAAATCGATAATTTGATCGTAAATTAATATTATCAAGCTTGAACAGCTTATGGAGCTAGGTTAATATTTTTTATGAGTATTATTCAGTAGATATATTTTTATTATTTCCGCTAATCATATTTTGACCGATATATAACGCGAAATTTTTTTTTTTTTTTTTTTTACTATAAAGTATACATATTTGTGTGATACTTTATTTTTATTACAATCTAGCCTTAAGGCTAATGAGTAATTTAATTCTATCCTAAATTGCTATGTAAACTATAATCCAAGAATGTGTCCAATAACTTTTCTTAGGTTCTATTAAGGGCAAGACACTTAGTCTGTGTGTTCTTTATAAGCAGCACTTATCACTACATTTTATCTGTCAATATTCACTAATCACTACACTAATTCATATGGTTTTGTCCGCTTTAGTCTTCGAACTGTTTCCGTGTTATCGAGGAGCTGGATTGCCTCGACATTCACGTGGTGGTGAAGTCTAAATTCATGAACTTCTGCGTATTTTTTTATGGTTGTGTCTACAACGTCCACATTGAGGTCCCGATGAAGATCGATATTTCTGATGTACCAGGGTGCATTAACCATATCTCTGAGTACTTTATTTTGGAAACGCTGGATGATTTTTCTATTGCTTTTTCTGGTACAGCCCCACAGCTGGATACCATACGTCCATACTGGCATAAGAACTTGCTTGTATAGCAGTAGTTTATTATGAATAGACATGGGTGAGTTTCTGCCTATTAGCCAATACAGTTTCTTGTAGCGCAGGTCTAATTCTTCTCGCTTCTTCTTGACGTGTGCTTTCCAGCGTAGCTTTGCGTCAAGGGTCATTCCCAGATATTTGGCGGTGTTCGCATGAGGCACTACCTGATTGTTTATAACAATCGGAATGTGTTGTGGTTTTTTATTGGTGAAGTCAATATGAACGGACTTCGATTCATTAAGTCTGATTCGCCATTTTTTAGTCCAGTCAAAGACTTCATTGATAGCTGCTTGGACTTTTTCTGCAGCTTCTTCGTGACTGCTTCCTATTGCCATGATAGCAGTGTCGTCAGCAAAAGTAGCAATAGCATTGTTCTCGGGCACTGGAATATCGCTGGTGTATAATAGGTATAGGATTGGACCCAGGACACTTCCTTGAGGTACCCCTGCTTTAATTTGTATGATATTAGAGTAAGCATCTTCTTGTCTTATCCGAAACGCTCTGTTGGAGATGTATGATTCCAAGATTTCAGAGAACTGTTTAGGTAACATTATTTTTAATTTATGTACTAGGCCTTCATGCCAAACTTTATCGAAAGCCTGAGCCACATCGAGGAAGACGGTGGAGCATACTTTCTTTTCTTCTAACGCCTTTTCAATTATGTTGGTAATTCTGTGCACCTGATCAATTGTGGAATGTTTTTCTCTGAACCCAAACTGATGATCAGGTATGAGTTGTCTATTTTCAATAATTTTTTTAAGCCGCTTTAGTAGTAGCTTTTCAAATAACTTTGACAAAATAGGCAGCAGAGAAATAGGTCTGTATGACGTTGGTTCATGAGGAGGTTTTCCAGGTTTCGGTATCATGATAACTTCAGCTACTTTCCACATATCAGGCACATACTTCAGTCGAAAAGCGGCATTTATGAGTGTGGTAAGTTTAACTGTAGCTTTACGAGGGAGTTTTTGTAAAATTTCTCCTGTGATTAAATCATATCCAGGTGATTTTTTCGTACTCATGTTGAATAATATTTCATTAGCGACTTCTCTCGGAGTGACCAGCTTTATATCTAAAGAGTCTTGGCTCAGTACATCATTGGTTATTTTGAATACCTTGTTTTCGGGATTGGGTTGGAAGATCTTTTCTAAGTATTGTGAAAACGTAGTAGATTTCTGTTCATTGCTTGCTGCCCAGGAACCATTTTCTTTTCTTATTGCGGGAATTTGTACTATTGGTCTCTTCATGTTTTTAGTGGCTTTCCACAGTGAATAACCGGTTTTTCGATCGCTGGTTAGCTGGCACAGATATTGGCTTGTAAGTGTGTCGTTAAAGCTTTTAATTTCCCTTTTGACACATTTTGTTAGATAGTTTAACAATCTTTTGTCTTCTGGGGACCTGGTCTGGTGCCATCTTTTTCTCTGCCTACGTTTTTCGGCTATGAGGATTTTTATGTCTGTGGGGTAAAAATGTCCCTTTATTCTTCTTGGGTTGTTAGGTGTGTTATTCCAGGCTGCTTGTTGGATATTCGTAATGAATTTCCTTACATCTAGATCTAGTTGTTCTCTATTTTTAAGAGGAACTCTTAGTTCTATACTATTTTCTAGGTCTATTCTAAAGCTATTCCAGTCCGTGTATCTGTTAACTAGAGTCGGGCTATTCTCTTTGTATGGAATTTGTTCACTCAGTGTCAATAATATGGGAGAGTGATCCGAATTCATGTCATAAAGTTCTTCTATGTTTACGTAATTGCTTGATATATTCTTACAGATAAAGAAATCTATTAGATCAGGAATCTTATGTAGATCAGTAGGCCAATAAGTAGGTTTTCCCGTTGACAGAGCTTCACATTTTAGCTCTCGTAGAGCACAAAGTAGCTCCCTTCCTTTAGTAGTAGTTAGTCTAGAGCCCCAGTGTGTGTGTTTGGCATTAAAATCACCTCCCAGGATGAATTTCGGTCCGAGTTGATTCATAAAACTCAGATAAGTATCACTTTTTATAGAAAATCTTGGAGGTGAATACAAGGCAGCTATAGTGACAGGATACGAGTAAGTCTTGAGACATATAGCCACAGCTTGAATATCTGGTTCTTCATGTTTAAGGTTTTCATAGTGAGAAAAGTTCTCTTTGACTATAACGGCACTCCCACCCCTAGCAGAATTGTCGGGATGTAATGCGTGATAGACCTTATATCCTCTAAATTGAATGTGACATTGTCTGGTGAAATGGGTTTCTGATACCAAGCACACATCAATGTTTTCTATATTTAGGACAACTTGAAGCTCTTGCTGATGCTTAAGAAGTCCATTTGCATTCCATACCATGATTTTTAAAGTCATTTTTTAAGAGAACTTTTAGGTTTGGCTCCCTTCGCGCCATTTTCTAGATTTTTCAGACGTCCATCAAAGGAAGATATCATTTTGATGATTTCATCCAACTTTGTATCCAAACTTGTTTGTGGTTGAATAACGTCATTAGTTGAAGTGTTGCTTTTAGGCTTAGCAGTCGCCTGTGCATAGGATTGCGACAGCACCTGCGAGTTGCTTAATGTTGGCTGACTATTCACAGCTTGCTGTTTAATGGTTTCAGGTACTTTTTTGGTACATTTATTTTTTATATTCTGCATTTCTTTGGCTACAATACATCCTCTATAGTTAGCAGGATGTGGTTCACCGCAATGTACACATTTTGGTTTCACTTCCGGTGGTTTTTTACAGTCACTAGTGAAGTGTTTGCCTGTACACTTTACACATCTCGGCTCCTTGGAGCAGTATTTCTGCGTGTGACCGTACGCCTGACATCTCTTACATTGGGGAATTAGTCTTGAAGATTTGACAGGATGTACTTCGATTTTACATCCTAGTATAGATTTAATTCCATAAATCTTATTGATGTCCTCGTCGTTATCAAATGTCAGCATGAACATATTAAGTGGCTCTTTAGTTTTCCATTTCAGTTTATTAGCTGCATCTTGGATCTTGAAGCCTTTAGTTTTGAGGTCTTGAAGTATCCTTTCCGGATTGCAGGTAAAGTGGAGGTTTTTAACCATCACTCTGATTGGTCTTTGCTGTTTGTTCTCATAAGAGTGCCATAGGTATTGGCTCTTTGACAGCAATTTAGTGAGGGACTTATAAGTATCCTCATTGTTTGAGTTTACTTTGACACATTTACCACTCATGATTTTAGTGGTGAACGAATCGCCTGGCTGATTGTCATGTAATAAATCAAAGAGGGTTTGGTAATTATCAACGCCATCTATAATTATGGGAGGAGGTGGCGGTATCCTTTTAACTTTTGGTTCTTTGAAATGAGCGTTTCCTGTCATCTCATGTTGTTCTGCTTGAGTGGGTGATGTGTTCAATTTCCTTTTTTTCCTGCTTTTAACTCTTATCCACTCAGTTTCCTTTGCTAGTTCTTCTTCGTCAGTGCTGTATTCAACACGCTGATTAGAATTTTCCATAGGAGTAGCCATGATGTTGGTATCAGCTACTTCTTCTTTTTGCTGTGTGAACATCTTCACTTGTTGTTGTAGTTCTTCAATCTGAGCCTGCATTTTTTGTATAATCTGACGTAAGTTTTCATTTTCCGCTTTCTCTTCGGTGAACGCTTTGTAAAGAAGATGTTCCGTTTCGGTTTTTAGTTCAATTGATTTTGATGCCATTTTTGTAGATAACTAATAATAACTTTACCTTAACAATCGTTTCCTTCGCGTAGGTCAGGCCTTGCGCGACGGTAAGTGGGTCATCGCGGCGAGCGCACGGCCGGCGCGCGGTATTTGCTGTGTTTGCACTTTGAACTAGAGCACGCGTACGACGCGACTGTTCTCAGCGAGAATCGAGCAGCGATAACGCGAAATAAAGCTACAATTTGCAAAAAACGTAAAATAATTTGAATTTCGCGGGCTACCCTGTAGCATTCACCTTAATGATGTATCACTTAAGTAGTCAGCATTACAGTAAACTGAGTCCGGGTGTGGGCGTTCCAGTGAGCGTCGAGGGTAATAGTGAACCCGACCAGATTGCCAACCTATTTAAGGAACATTTTAAGGTCTGCACGCCTCTGACTACCGGAAGTAGTGGAACCGAGCCGCATGAGGCACGAACCGGGGACAATATTTTGCGAATTACAAGTCAGGATGTAAAACAGGCGGTGAAAAGCATGAAACGAGGAAATTCCCCCGGCCATGACTCACTGAGTATTGAACACTTGCAATATGCAGGACACCACTTGCCAAGGGTGCTCGCTATGCTTTTCACCTTCTGTGTAGGACACTCATACCTACCTGAAGCATTAATGAGGACTATAGTTGTCCCTATTATTAAGAATAAGACAGGGGACGCGTCCAGTTTGAGCAACTACAGACCTATATCGCTCGCAACTGTGATAGCTAAGATACTGGATAGTGTGATTGATAAACATTTAGATAAACATCTTATATTACATGACGCTCAGTTCGGTTTTCGCTCCGGGCTGTCTACTGAAACAGCAATATTAAATCTCAAGCACACTATCCAGTATTACACCAGCAGGAACACACCAGTCTACGCATGTTTTTTGGATTTATCGAAGGCGTTGGACCTGGTTGTGTATGACAAGCTGTGGCAGAAGTTGTCAAATGAGACTGAACTTCCTGACGAACTCACATCGCTCCTTAAGTATTGGTATGGCAATCAGCGTAACAATGTCAGGTGGGCGGGGTCACTATCGGATACGTATAGGTTGGAGGGTGGCATAACTTCGCCTAAGCTCTTTAACCTGTACGTGGATGGGCTGATCCGTGGGCTCAGCAGTACCCATGTAGGCTGTTCTGTGGATGGAGTTTTTGTTAACAATATAAGTTACGCTGACGATATGGTGCTGCTGAGCCCATCGATCAGTGCCCTAAGGCGCTTAATAAAAGTGTGTGAGTGCTATGCGGAGGCCCATGGGCTCAGGTATAATTCGAGCAAGAGTGAAATGATGGTGTTCAAGTCAGGTACGAAAAGCTATGACACCGTCCCGCAAGTCACATTGAACGGCAGTGCTCTCAAGAGAGTGCCGCAGTTTAAATACTTGGGCCACTGGGTCACCGAGGCCCTCACAGACGATGTGGATGTAGAGAGGGAACGCAGGGCATTGTCAGTCAGAGCTAATATGCTGGCCCGTAGGTTCGCACGTTGCACTGCACAGGTGAAAGTAACCTTATTCAAGGCGTACTGTCAGTCGTTTTATACGTGCAGCCTATGGGTGAAGCATACGCAGAAGACTTATAGTGCCCTGCGTGTCCAATACAATAATGCGTTCCGGATGTTGATGGGGTTGCCACGCTTTTGTAGCGCATCAGGTATGTTCGCAGACGCAAAAGTAGATGGCTTTACAGCGATACATCGCAAGAGAATAGCGTCCCTGATGCGCCGCTTGCGGGGCAGCCCCAACAGCTTCCTGCAACTCATTGCTGGAAGAATGGACACTGACTGCTCTTTTATGAAGTGCTGGACAAAAATTCATGTAGCCCGTTCCTGAAACAGTGTTTCCATTAGTATAGGACATATTGTATTTTTTCTGTATGATATTTTATTATTATTATTTTTTGTTGCATGACATATTGTTTATTATTTTTATTGTATGGATTATTTTATATTTGCATGAAATTATTATTTTATTATTATAGATATGGATAATTTATAATTTATTGTAATTTATCTGAAATAAATTAATTGAATTGAATTGAATTGAATTACTTAGTGATCTCAAAGATAAAGATAAAGATCTCGTGTAAATACATCCGCTTTAAAGGCTTTCTGAATTATTTTTGTTAAGTCCAAGAATCAAATAATTAAGTACAGTCGACTGCACGTCGGTGGTAACACTTTGACATTAGCAGCATCTTTATTTCGTAAGCAGTAAGGGCGGTTTTCGAATTGACGTGTTACCACTGTCATGCAGGTGACTGTACGATGAAGGTCACATTTTACATTCTTATTGATTTAAGCAATGTGCGTTAGGAAACTTTACTTTGTTATAATTAATTCATTTCCGGTAGGTATGAAGTAAAATAAGGGATTTATTATTTTTAGTATACTTTTAACAGTATATCAAAATCGTACCTACAAAATCTTGTCAAAGCCTACAAAATAAAATTAAAGTCCAAAAAGTATAGTAGGTATGTAAGACCCTTTCAACGAGTTCGAATTGCAACCTTGACAACTTTGATTATTCCCATCACAGAGAAAATAATCACTACTATTCACATACGTAGTGATTATTTTATCTGGGATTCACATCATTACGTTACCATGACAACCAAAGACACAGTTTTGTCAATTTATCATCAATTTATACGTGGGGGTTGTGTCATCGGATTTTGGAGTGTTTATTTTTAGAAATTATTTAGTTCTACATTTGTAATAATGGGTGAGGCGCAGTTTGGGGTGCGTCATGTGATCGGGGCTCCCATAGCGACCACCCGGCTGTCGGAGCAGGCCATAGTATGTATGCCTCCAAGAGCTGCCAAGTTTACCCTCTCAGAATGGAAGTTAAGCAACGATCAGAGATGCAGAAACACGGAAGACCAGCAACAGTTAGCAGACAGGGTCCTTGGCGAGTCCCAACGTGTCCGAGAGGAAACTGCTGAACGCGCAAATATCTTGAAAGCCACTACTGACAGACGCATCGAAGAACGCATTGGGGACATCGAGTTTAATAAGAACGAGCTGCAAATACAACGTAAGGAAATATGCTTGGAATTAGAAGCTCTAAGCATGTATAAAACACGTCTCCTGGACTGTCTCGCCTCTCTCCAAGCTAACGCCTTGACGATATGTCGAAAATGCCTTATGCTGAGAGACGGACGTATTGGCATCGACTTGGTTGTCGACGAAGTTGAAAATGCTCTGCAACAGGAGATCACCACTATTCTTGGAGGACAAAGCCTTCTGAGGAGAGTGCTAGAACAGTTGAATGAGCAGATGCGACGTCTTCGCTCCACACGATATCTCCTTGATCGTGATTTGCAATACAAGCAAGCAGCTATTGATTTGGACAAAAACAATCTTTCCCTTAAACCCACTGACTTATGTCTTTCCGTGTACGAAGGTTACGCTAATCTCGACCCATCAAATATATCTGCCGATGAGTACAACGCTTATTCGGCGAAAAACATACAAATGGCAGCGAGAGAGGTGACAAGCGCGCGCCCTATTCGAATGTTTGTTGATACAATCCTGAAGCAAGTGATCAACGACCTATGGAATGCGTACAAAAAATGCAACCACGCATTTCATGAGCGGATTGAAGACACGAAACGAACAAAAGCTAAACTTGAGGACATGCATCGAGAAACGACACAGAAGATTAGTGACATGCAAAACAATATCTTGCAGCTACAGAAAGCGCTGTCTGATAAAGAAGGACACGTGGCTTTAGCGCACACGAGGCTCGGGAAACGGGCTCAAAGAGTGGGGGCTGAGCTGGTCAGGGACCCTCCAGGGCAGGCTTTGTACTACGAATGCGAGATGTTACGTCATAGCACGGAGCAACTGCAACAAATGCTGCACGAGGCTACTTCTTCTTTGCGTTACTTGCTACAGACACAAATCCAGTTGGAAGAGGATATTAACGTAAAGATGAACACCCTGAAGATTGATGAGGTGGATTGCATGACCCTGCGGGAGACTATGGATTACCATGCATATTAATATGTTCATTGGGTTAATCTTGGACTACTGCCGCCACAAAAAACTCTATTACGGATATTATACCAATTTAATATGGAATAGATGATGATGATTATCTGCGAGAAAATTTAGAAAAAAGACAGATTTAGTTATGAGTTATTAGATATAGCATGTTACCAGTCATACCTTGGTTCAATGTCGTGTGTGGTCATCATTTCAGCCGTAAGACGTCCACTGCTGGACACAGGCCTCCCCCAAGCATATATTGGGGGGATATGCCATAATCGCCACGCTTGGCAGGCGGGTTGGCGATCGCAGTTGGTTGGTTAAATACTCAGAGAACGCTGCTGCCCATCCTCTGGTGAATCCCTTAGTCGCCTTTTACGACACCCATGAGAAGATATAGGCTGGTGCAATTCTTTACGTCCGGCACCACACGGAACTAAATGTCGTGTGTGTGCGTTTGGCAAATTAGATGTTAAACAGAAAATCGCACTATTTTAGATTTGTATCAATAATTGTTATGTTAGGGTTGTGAAAGAGCTCCCTCTTATTAATAATAACCGTATACCGAAAATTGTAGGGCAATTTGTAGCCAGGGGTAAAGGGTTTGGGTATATGTATGATTATGTGTTATAAAACCAAAAAGGGTGTACATTAAAGCTGTTCGTTGATTTACTCGCTAAAGTTTGGAGCTCCATTATTACTAGTATTTTTGTGATTTTTTATAAATAGTTGTCATAGTTTAGCTAGTGTTTTAGTTGTTTGTTTTTAAATAAATTAATTGTGCTAAAATTGGTTTTTATCTACTTGTTCTATTGGTAAACAATGTTAAAACATTTTCGTTATTATTGTTCGTATACATACTTGACCGAGCGTTGTGGTGCATCTTGGGAGAGGCCTATGTCCAGCAGTGGACTGCGATAGGCTGAGTTGACATACTTGATATTTTCTCCTCAGAAAGTTTATGAGTGAGACCTTTGTGGCTTTTCATGGCTGCTTTGGTTTTTCTGTATACCACATGGTAATTTTAAACTGTGGTAATATTATATTAAAAGCAAGTTTTCCATTTAAAATGCTTTACAGAGGAAGGACTACATTGTTTGGGCATAGTCGTCTTAACGCCAATTCTAGCAGGCAAAACGTTTACCACCATGGCAATCTGATGTCTTAGATTTAAGCATATCCTAATATCTTTCCACCAGCGTCTTCGAAGCCTCCCAATCTCTATTCTGGGCCTCCTTTGGCATGGTTGGCCTAGAGAACTTCGAGCTGGCTGGCATCAAGAGTTACACGCGGTTCTGGGGGCTGTTGATGTTCGGGTCATACTCCGTCATCAACGTCATCGTGTTGCTGAATCTCCTCATCGCCATGATGTCCAACTCTTATGCGATGATCGATGTGAGTACTTCGTTTTATTTTTAACCGTCTTCAAAAAAAGGAGGAGGTTCTCAATTCGATTGTATTTTTTTTAATGTATGTTCATAACTCCGTCATTTACAAACCGATTTGGAAAATTATTTTTTTATTTGAAAGGATATACTTCCAAATTGGTCTCATTTTTATCAAAACGCTGTTCTGAGAATGGGATCCGTGTGGGATTTTCATCAACAATAAAGCATTTGTATTCGGAAAGTATCATTTGGTGAAGATCTGATAAAGATCTTTGGAGATAAAGAAGGGAGCTCTTCAATGGATGACAACAAATCGTCCGGGATTGCAGCAATCGCTTGTATATCTATAAAAAAAAACCGGCTTCAAAACGAATAAAAGAATTCGTGTAAAACTGTTTAGGAAGTCGGCGCCAAGTTTTTCTTAAATCAAACCGAATCAGACACCTACTTTCTAAACTGTTTTACACAAATTATTTTATTCTTTTTGAAGTCGGTTTTTACTTTTTTTAAAGTTTATTTTATATATATGTTATCTATCATAGTATCATCATTATCATCTTCCTACCTTGGTCTTAAATTACTTGGGGTCAGCGCAATAAGTCTTCTTCATCCATTTTCCTCTATCAGCCGTCATCTCATCATCTACTCCCTTTTCATCCATACTTTTCTTCACGCAATCTCTCCCTGTACATCCATGAACTGTTCTTTGATATTCATCACTCTCTTAGTAACATGCGTTTCATCGTTCCTCATGCCTATACCAAGCCAAACGATTTCCTTTCAATCACTGGCGCTACTTTCAAGCTTCCTCTAATATATTCATTTATGACTTTATCCATTCTTGTCACTCCACACATCCTTAAGCTACCTCTCAGTATAAGGGTGATTAGTTTTGTACCTGCTTCTGATAAATGCGGATCAAAATTCATTTTGGGGTGGGGCTTTGTCTCAAGAATTTCAGAGGAGTTTAGAGTTTGAGGCACTTTAATGGTGTTATGAGATCTAAGGCCAACCATACCCCACAGTTTAGTCAAATGCCTCTCTGTGTATTCAGTCTTAGTTTGTGAGTTTGTACCGGTTTTATTCACCTGTATTCGTGGAAGCTCGGGCGAAAATCTGATTCTGGTCTGAAACTATTTTGACTCGACTGGTCGGGTATTCTCAAATAGGGGTCACAGCAAGCAAGTTACTTGTTATATTAGGTAATCTGAGCTTACAGTCAGCTTGGTATAAAATTAAAGGATGTAATCAAAGAAAATATCAGAAGAGTTTGATGCAAGATAAGTCTTGTAGTTATAAGTTTTACGATTTAACTTGAATATATTCTTACTGAAGATAAATGCGGTCGTTGTACAAAATTATTGTACCCATTTTGTTTCTATTATTTGTTTTTAGTTCACACAATATATTATTGTCTGTGAGCGAAAGGCAAATAAATAGTTACCTAGTACGAAGAATCAGATGGTAGGAATCGTAGTTTGATAAAAACTTTCTGAGAAATTGTGTAGTAATGTAGTTCTTTTGAATGACACAATAATACCTACGTGTCTTTTTATAGTTTTTAGTGTATAGATCACAGACACTAAACTCTTGTGCTTTAGAAAATTTAAATAGATTTACTGCAGCGTATTTTATTCCCTTACAAAACAATCCCTAACTCATGAATGAAATAAAGCACGACTGCTTTTTTACGTTTTAATGAAGACCCACAGACATAGTAAAACATATAGACGACAACAAATATTTGTGTGATGAACATGAGTGTTTGTGTTGGTCTGGTTGTTTCTTATGTATTATAAGTATGTATTTACAAAAAAAAAAAGTATATAAGTATTATATCCATTGTCTAGTACCCATACCACAAGCTCTGCTTAGTTTGGGACTAGATGGTGCTGTGTAAAAATGTCCCGAAGATATTTATTTATTTAAGTGCTGCAAACAATCTAGTGAAGCCAAAAAAAAACTATGCTCCTTAGTGTACAACCAATGCTCACACACACACATGCACCTCAAACCGTGCTCACTCCTCTCAGTACACATGTCGCGGCATCGTCCAGTAAGCATCTCGAAAGCAAATATCCTTTAGGTGCATGGTGTGTGCGTAAGCGCTGGTTGTTTATAATTTTGGCTTCACTATGATTGTTCGCAGCACTTCGTCTATATTTTTTACTATATCTGTGTGAAGACCAAAGACTTCACAATTAAAATATATAACGCCAACAGAAGAGGGTAAAATTTAAATGCTGAAGACTACCCTCTGAACTTGTAGAGGTCATGAAGGTTCAGTTCACTTTCTTTGTAAGTTGTCTTGTGGACTTCGATCAATAGGTATTATTTATCGAACCTTGTGGACTACTTTTAATAACTTCATTCAAACACTGTTGACTGGCATATTTCTAAGCATTTGTTTCTCGTCTTGCTTTCTGCAAAACCTTATTAACTTCATAGACAATATTTCACAGCGGGTTAATTAGTTCTTGTAGTCTTGTAAGCCAATAACAGGTCTCCAGCCTTGTCGATCGAATTAAAAGTGATTAAATCTTGGATGAATAGAAGTTGTTAAAAATATTGAGTAACGAACTAACTCTGGGCCTAGTCGGCCTTGTAAAACGTGGTAAAACTATCAGCTGGCATTGTCTGAACCAAAACGTCTATTGCTATAAATGTTGATAAATGTGCTTCTACTTTTGTTTTACGTAAACCCCTGATGAAAGCTCTTGTCTTTTTTTCCATAGTCATCAAGAGTTGACAAAACTGTTTTCACTAAGAGCCTCCGCAGAGTACTTATTAAGCTGTTGGCCGATGTTGAGAGATATAATTTTTGTACCTATTGGACATCGGGTCCGCCGGTGAGCGCACTCCCGTAGCTCCCGTATGTCGTCGAAATGATTAGGAATGAAATCCAACAAAATTGTCGGCCTATTAAAATTCTGCATTCTGTGGGTGGCATAGTAGGTCATAGCAGCAGAGGCATCAACATGTTTTATTTATTAGATGCGTCTGTTATGATATATGACGTCACACAGTTAAAGAAGAAGACAGCCGGTTATATACAATGTGTTATTGAAATAACAGATTTTTTTTAAGGGATCATTGTACTCATAAGTACGAACAACTTTTACTATTGGATCAGCCCTGAAATCGAAAAAAAACTGCATTTCCCTACCTTTTGTCGATTTATGTGAACGCAAATGTAAATAACAGCTGATTTCGTTTTCTTTATTTCTTGGCCCCAAGTTAATAGTGTACAAGTACAATGACCCCTTAAGAGGTTTTCAGTTATTTAATAACACGTTGTATAATAGACAAAACATAATCGTCTTCTTTCAAATCTGGCTCTTAATGTAGACAAATTAAAGAGTCAGGTCCTAGGTACATACTTTTTAAATGATAGCTAGAACAGAATAGTAACTGAAGGAGCTTACTAACTGCGATTAGTATAACTAACAACGGCTAATATCTAACCTGGCACGTGGAAGTAAAACTTGTAACGTCTGGCAAGGTTTTATTGAAATAAATAGCAAGCAATAACTTGCAATGAGGAAGGAGTTCTCCCGAGTTAAAAATAAAACCAGTTTGGATTTTTTTACGAGATATTTTTTTGGATATTTATTTCGATAGCCTTAAGGGGGAAACTGAAAAGGTGACGAAGGAAGAAGATAATATTTTTTTATTGGAACATGTTTAGCTACTCGATAATTAAAAAAAAAATCTTTTCCTTCATATCTCTTGTTCCTCCTGTTAATTATATTATTCAGAGGGTCTAGCCACTTATGGATACTTCCATCGAATTCGATGATTTTTATTTATAGATCAGTAGCGCTCCTAGCGGATACGAGGAGAAACTATTGTTTTATGAATTAAAGTAATCGAATTCGGTTTAAGTATTCTTATGTAGGCAGATACAACGTGTTGATCTGTATTTGTGCCATATTTAATGAGGTGACTATACCACTGATACTGAACACGAATCAATAAAAAAATCTTTTTTTTTTTTTTTTGTTATACCTATTTGTAAACAAACAAATACCCTCCATGTGTCGCGTGCGACACAAAAACGATGGGTGCGAAACCACCAAAACAATTTGCAGGTATTTCTACCCTGTGACAAAGCCACCGAATGACTTATTTTCAGAGTCGTTCGGGATTTATTCTCAAACCCTCGCTATGTTTCCAAGTGAAAATTTGGATATTAAATAATAGTAGAATGTTTCAAATATTTTTAGATGACTGAGCACATTATTTATCATTTGCTCTAGAAATATGGCACGGTTACAGATCAACAACTTGTATATTTGAGGGCGTTAAGGATGGAGGGAGGAGGCAGGTGCTTTGTACCTAATGCATCCAAGCTTGACAAACTATAGTTTTGGCGGAATCAATCAACACTACAAGTTGGTTGGTGGTCTGTAACCGTGCCATATTTCTAGATCAAATGATAAATTATGTGCTTAGTCATCTAAAACAACATAACATAACATCACGCCTGTATTTCCCCGAAGGGGTAGGCAGAGGTGTATAGTACACCCATATTTCGCCAGTTATGTTATAGTCCCATGTAATAGGGGGCGAGCCTATTGCCATTAACCGGGCTTTGTGTCGCACGTGCAACATAGGGGAATTTGTTTGTTTACAAATAGGTATAATTGGTACAATGCTCGATGACCTCAGTAGAGCTTCTGATAGAGTGGGTCTTAAAATGAATATGGACAAGACAAAGGTTATGTCGAATTCCCATATAGCACCCATTCCCGTAAACATCGGAGAATCTACACTCGAAGTTGTTGACGATTATGTATACCTAAGACAAACTGTCCAGCTAGGTAAGTCCAACTTCGAGAAAGAGGTCAATCGTCGAATCCGACTCGCAAGGGCGGATCCAGCCTTTGTGTCAGGGGGGGTCGCGTACTTATATCCAGTCCCAGATCAAAAATTCGCCCTCTTTAAAAAAAACTTTCAACCAATTAAATTATAGAATTTTCGTAATTTTTGCTAAAACATGAATTTAAGTGAATTTTAGAGCTTTAGATTTTCTCTTTGTAGAATATTAATGTAACAGTTAGTTAGTTACAAAACCTATATACCAAAAAAAAGTACTGGCGCGAGCGAAGCGAGCGCGAATTTTTTC
This sequence comes from Asteroscopus sphinx, assembly GCA_949699075.1. Classification (NCBI taxonomy): domain Eukaryota; kingdom Metazoa; phylum Arthropoda; class Insecta; order Lepidoptera; family Noctuidae; genus Asteroscopus; species Asteroscopus sphinx. Next base: position 7,886,300 of record OX453020.1, read on the forward strand.
TCAGTTTTGGCTTTGTCTCTATTAACTACAAAATAGCTGTTTAGAACATACGTCCATTATACAGAGGAAAGAAGGCCAGAACAACAAGCGCGAGCGAAGCGAGCTCGAAATTTTTTTAACTGTTCACGAACAAACTGATTAGCTATTCACAAAAGAATAAATATTCTGTGACAAAAGTGTACGTATTTATTTGAGCACAACCTGTTCTTGCGGTGCCTAGAGCGTTAGATAGTAGATACTTTAGCGTAAATAACTAAATATTCATTCAAGTTATGGCATTCCTACAGTTCGATGGCAATGAAATAGAGGAATAGCGCGAGCGTAGCGAGCTCGTTTTTTTTAGTTTTTTTGCAAACCCAGTTTATATTTACTTTCTGAGTTTTAAGAGCATTTTTATGCACTAATATCGATGAATTATTTTTACTTGGGCGAGGTTTTATAAGGCTAACATGGTAGAAAAGTAGTTATTTCTGTTGTTGATGGTTAGCTAAGTATTCAATCGACAGTGACGCGATAGCGAGATTGGAGAAGAATATCGCGGTGCGGGCGGTACGCCAAAATCAAACTTTAAATCGCGCGAATATTATTCACATTGAACAAACGGGTTCAGATGCGAGTTCAATTTAGTAATTTTGTTTGTATCTTGTAACAACATATATACATTCATTCATTCAATGAATATTCATTTAGTAAATTATGTACCTAAATAAGAAAAAAAACTGTGGTTGACCTAGGCCCAGGGGGGGGGGGGGTCATGACCCCCATGACCCCCCCCCTGGATCCGCCCTTGCCGACTCGGTTGGGCAGCGTTCGGGAAGCTACGCAATATCTTTTCGTCCAAAATACCGCAGTGTCTCAAGACGAAAGTCTTTGACCAGTGTGTGTTGCCAGTAATTACTTACAGTACTGAAACGTGGTCGCTCACAATGGGCCTGATAAGAAGGCTGAAAGTCACTCAAAGGGCAATGGAGAGGGCTATGCTCGGAGTGTCCCTGCGTGATCGAATCAGAAATGAGGAGATGCGCAGGAGAACGGAAGTAACTGACATAGCCCGAAGAATTGCCAAACTTAAGTGGCAGTAAGCGGGGCACATTGCTCGCAGAACGGATGGCCGATGGGGCAGTAAAGTTCTGGAGTGGCGACAGCGTACTGGAAGGCGCAGCGTAGGTAGGCCCCCGACAAGGTGGACCGACGACCTGGTGAAGGTCGCGGGAATCCGATGGTTGCGGAGGGCGCAAGACCGGTCGTTGTGGCGATGCTTGGGGGAGGTCTATGTCCAGCAGTGGACGTCTTTCGGCTGAAATGATGATGATGATGATGATGACAAATAGATATTTAAATAAAATAAAATTTTAGTATTGATTTTTTTCTTGATTCAAGTTCAGTATCAGTGGTATAGTCACTCCCTTAAATATGGCACGGATACTGATCAACATGTTGTATATTGTAACTCCATATTTTATATGTGGATTTTCACAAGTAATGCCTGATTTAATTATTTATCTTATCTTTACAATTTTAATTAAATACCGACTGCCTCTTTGGTCTAGTGGTTGCAAGCACGACTACTGAGCGTGAGGTCCTGGGTTCGATTCCCGGGTCGGGCGAAGTGTTATTGAGTTTTTTCATTAGGAAATTCTCAGTAGCAGCCCGGAGTCTGGATTTGTGCCAGGTCAATGGCAATAGGCTCGCCCCCTATTACATGGGACTATAACATAACTGGCGAAATGAGGGTGTACTATTACACCTCTGCCTACCCTTTCGGGCGTGATGTTATGATGTTGTTATGTTACAATTTTAATAATTGTTCAAATTAGGTATTGTGTTTTACGTAACTATGTGTTATTTGTGTCGCGATAAATAATTAATATTAACTCAACCATGCTAAGATTTTACTGTATTTTATCTTGTCAAAAAAGTTGAACAACAAAAAATTGTATTACACTAAGATCGCAGAAAATGTCTAGTTTATTTTCATTTAACTGCGATTCAATTAGAACTGTTTAACTGGCTTAGTCAAAGAGCGTTAGCTGCAATGAACTGGAACATCAAAGGTATTTAAAGAAGGCCCACTTGGCAGGTGTTTTGTGGAATGGCAAGAATACTTATTCGTAGGCGTCGAACGGAATGAAACTAGAGGTTGCTCGCTGCTTTGTCCGCGTGGATGTCGTTTATCGCGTATTCCGCAGAAACCCTTCCGTTTTCATAAAAAACAATAAAAGTAAGGTATAAAAGTAGCTATGTCCTTCTTCGGGCTCCAGACGATCTCTGTGCCTAGTTTATCCAAAATAGGTTCAGAGTTTTAGTCGTGAAAAGGTAACAAACAGACAAAGTTACATTCGCATTTCTGGTATTAGTGTGAATAAATAGAATACAAACAGAAAATTACAACAAAAAGTACCTAAATGCCAGTCACATTTACATGTTATAAAAAAGACGTTATAAAAGACGTTTATTTTCTCTTCCACAAATAAAATCTTAGACTAATAAATACATTTTATAACTTCTGTGTGCGTTTACAATTGCCAAAGTAAATGTCTTATTCCTTGTCTCTGACTCAGGATAGCAGTTGATTTTCTGACATGTTTTTAGAACTCGGTGAAACTCTGGGACGTTTACCATGTTTTCCAAGTTAACATAAAATTCGAAGAGGATGTAATTGAGATATTATTATGTAACAAACGTAATAATAAATCAGGTTTTAAGTAATATTAAGCAATGGGTAGAAAGTGACATAAAGATAAATTTTGCTTCATCGTGGCCGAGTAAAATAATTATATTTTTGTTTTTCCGTTTGCGAGATTTTGAAAAAACAAAAAAGTATCCTCTGCCGAAACCCGGGATTGAACCGGGGACCTTTAGATCTTCAGTCTAACGCTCTCCCAACTGAGCTATTTCGGCTGTGTGAGGTCTCTTGAAATTATCAATCTTTACTCTGTGTACTTATTTCGTGACCTATACCTACCTACTTATCGATAGTTTATCAGTAGCTATTTATTCATTTATTAAATAAAAATCATAACATTTATTATTTGTTTTGAATTTATTTCAAGTTTTATGCTGTTTGGATTATTTTTTTTGTGCAATAATATGGCAACGTGAATGTAGTTATTTTTATGCTTGCAAAAAACTGTCTTGTTTATGCAAATAAGAAGCAATTCTATTTGCGACATTGTGGTTATTTATAGGTTATATTACAACTTATAACTGAATGTGTAGAAGGGAAAGGTTGCTATGCTATTGGTTACAGGCGCCCTTCGTTTTCATTTAACGCTGATCAAATAATGTACTAAACTAATATAGTATTATATTATCTGTGACTAAACTAATAGATCCACATTTTACATACGTGTTAACATAGATAGGTATCCAAAAGGACATCACTATTTTTTTACCATAAACGGAAATTCGCATATCACGGTATTATAATAAATATGCAACATACATGAATATTCAAAACTATAGAAAAAAACTATTTGTCGATTAAAAAGCGAACCACGATGTTGTGTAATTTAATGTACAAGAAAGACAAGACATTTTTAACCGACTTCAAAAAAAGGAGGAGGTTATGATTTTTTATATATTTTTTTCTTCTCAAGAGCATTGTAGTTATCTACTTAGCTAGTTTTAAATGAACTCTGAACATTTCTACGTGAGCAGTGGTACAGTCTAACAAAGCAATTAGTATCCAGGGTCGCCAGATATAAATTAAGTTTTCTCAGAAGATTATGGATGTATTCGAGTGAAATATCATTTTAATAATGGACAAAGATAAACTGTATTTACACAAAACCCTAATCAAACCGTTATAATATAATAATTTCCCGAGAAATCTTCATCTATATCTGGCGACCCTTGATACTAATTGGTTTGTAAGACTGTACTACCCAGTGTTGCCAGGTCCGATTTTCAAAATCCGGGAGGCTTATTATGAAAAAAGCGGGAGATGTATTGAGGAAACATTAAAAAAATCGGGAGATGTTGGTTTTCAGCATAAATCAAAATTTTTGAAGTAATCACGGTATTATATTTTGCCACCATTTCATCTGTAATATTAAAATCAAAGCAGTTTTATTTTTTTATATTTTACTGCCCTTTGTAATAAAAATAAAATGAAAAATTCTTTATAATTTTGCGATTTTACTATTTTATGCTAAGTGTTTAGTGAACATACGATACACTGGGAGTGACGGAAATATTCAGGGCAGCAACTTAACCGTTTGTTTCATTTTATGCAGTTTTTTTTGCCAGGTTTTGATCTTATTCCTATTATTAGGCTTTAAACAGGGACTGTACTATACTGTACTGTGTGTGTGTACTGTAGGGAGATTTTTGTCGAAAATCGGGAGATCGGGAGATTTCTAGAAAAATCTGTGAATCTCCCGGAAAATCGGGAGACCTGGCAACAGTGGTACTACCCGACCCGTAATTAGATTAGGTAAGCAACGTTGTGTAATCAATAAAGTGTTCTATCCCAGGAACATTCGGACGTAGAATGGAAATTCGCCCGCACGAGGCTCTGGATGAGTTACTTCGAAGAGAGTGCTACTCTGCCGCCTCCGTTCAACATATTCCCGACGCCTAAGCTTCTTCTCAAGATGCTCGGATTGAGGAAGAAGGATAAACTGAGGAAAATGAAGATGAAGGTAAGTAAAAGGCAGACATTCTCACATTTAGGAACATTAAAGCCATTGAAATCTAAATAATTATTTAAATTGAATTTATTTATTCAAACAGCAATTACTCTTGAATCTAGAGTTGCATACTGTCAAAACCTTATCATTACAAGAGCAAGGTCAGTATGACTTTAACCACTGATTCCGAAAATAGGTGAACCTGTACTATCGGAATCAGTGATTCCTCCAATCACAGCATAGTTATGCTCTGCTAATATATATGAACTGCCTCGTTGGTCTAGTGGTAGCAAGCGCGACTGCTGAGCGTGGGGTTCGATTCCCGGGTCGGGCAAAGTGTTATTGGGTTTTTTCATTAGGAAATTCTCAGTAGCAGCCCGGAGTCTGGATTTGTGCCCGGTCAATGGCAATAGGCTCGCCCCCTATTACATGGGACTATAACATAACTGGCGAAATGTGGGTGTAGGTACTATTACACCTCTGCATACCCCTTCGGGGAAATACAGGCGTGTTATGTTATGTAATATATATGAAAGCATTATAATTATTATTAACAATAAAAATAAAATAAGAAAGGCTTTTTAAACCTTTATAAAAATATCTATAATGGATGATGCTTGTAAGAATTATGAGTAATTGTAATTATTTAATCTAAATAATAATTATTTATATTTCTAGCCGTCACACACGGTGAAGGTGCTATCTTCTTCTATCGTGTCGACATGAGCTACATAATGAAAACAGCTCATGCCGTGGGAAAAAGATTAGCCAGTCGGCAGGTTGGCAGGGTAGCGGGGCTCACTGCCCAGGGTGTCCTGTACGATAATTAAATATCATCACTCTTTGAGGCTCTCTTAATGCATTTTTTTTAAGATGATGAGAGATGTTTTTTAGGGTTCCGTAGTCCTACAAGGAACCCTTATAGTTTCGTCATGTCCGTCCGTCTGTCCGTCTGTCCGTCTGTCCTAATCCTTTACCGCTTAATAACTTCTACAGTTATAAACATAAGTAAATGAAATTTTGACAAGAAATGGAATAGATATAGATATCAATTTTAAAAGAATAAAAAAATCTTGGTAACGTATTTTAGGGGTGGCGCCCATACATGTGAAATGGGAATGAAAATATTTTTTTCGCTGCACCCCCTCGTATGGGGTATCGTTGAATAGGTCTACTAAAATGAAGGTAATGTTTTATACACAACTTTTTTATCAGGTATACTATCTGCGAAATACAGTTCGCCAAAGTGGCTTGCAATGTGTCCCCTCCCCTGCCATTTCTAAACTATGCAACGTAGAAACTTATAGTCTTCAACATTGATAGACCTTTATAAAAACTCTCTTTTAAAATTATTTTGAGTATAATGTGATTATAAATTTTTGAGTTATAGTGAGAAAACTGAAAAATACTTAAGACGTCCTAGTTCATAGGTCATTGACCTCAGAGAAAAATGATCGTAGCAAATAATGCTCCTTTAGTTACTTTCTATTTAAAAAAATCACAAAAAGAAACACACTTCTTAAATTTAGCTTCACAAATTTAGCGCTAGGTGGCGCTGTTTGCAAAAACTAAAATAGCAGTGATTTATATTCGATTTGATTCGTTTGTAATTAGACCTACTTAAGGAACCCTATAATACTGAGCATGGCCCGACATGCTCTTGGCCGGTTTTTCAAGATGATGAGAGATGTTTTTTTATTTTTTTATCTAAACATACAAAATTTGATAATTTCTTAGGTTTTCATTATGTAGCGTATTAAAATAAAACAAGTTTAACCGGATTATATCGCGTATATTATTTAAATTGATTTTCCTGAAAACCAGGTCATGAAAACCAATTTAAATAATATACGCGATGTAATCCGGTTAAACTTATTTTATACAACATTTGCCCAATAATAGTCGTTCAGCGAGCTATGGAGCTAGTTATGCTTGGAGTTTCTTTGGAGGATAAGATCCGTAATGAGATCATATATCAACAACTGGCGTGATTGAAATAGCTTCGAGAATCAACAGGCTGAAGTGGCAGTGCGCTGATTATATCTGTCGAAAGGCCGATGGCCGTTGGAGTCAGTCCTTGAATGGAGACCGTGAATTGGCAAACGCAGCGTAAGGCGTCCCCAACCAGGACAACCAACGATCTGAGGAGCTGGGGTGTGATGGAAGTGGAAGGCGGAAGACCAAGTGTTGTGACGCAGCTTGAGAGAGGCCTATGTCTAACAGTGGACTGCGATAGGCTGAGTTGATTGTTTCATCGACTTAGTTGTTAACCGTTTTCAAAACTTTACAGACACAAATTTAATCTCACAGGCACAAATACTCTTACCCGTTACAACTATCTGTAGATCATTCTAATATTTGTTTCGATCGTGAATTGAGCCCGCGATCCGTATAGCTTCAATCGGGAGCCATCAAGTCGAAATGTGCTACATTCTCTAGACTCAAATCTGCTTAAGTTATTGACTCAAACTTTGTTTCAAAAGCTATTCTACTATATTTCCACCAGGTAGGCTCTTAAACCACGACTAATAATAGTTTCGTTGGTAAAAATAGTTTTAACAAACAATTTGAGCTGCTTTTGTCACAGAGTATTGTGTAACTTACGCAATCATTCCGATATATCGCCACATAGATACCTACTATAAGTATTCTAGCTAATAATAATTATTGTACCACAATAGGACAACGGCCTCTTCTCTTAAAAAGAAGGAATGAGCATTGATCATTATGCTTGTTTACAGCGTGTTGGAAATATGAAAATATCAGGCCGTTTTGTCAAGGTTTCCTATGCTGTATCTTTCACCTAAGTCAGTGGTGTCTAAGATTTCCAAGAATGATTGGTATAATAACGTCTAATATTATTAGTAGTTACAAAACCTATTAAATTGAACCTAGAAACATGGTTTATTATACCTAGGTTACATGGGGTCGGTATCTTATGATCTCTACTTCGATGGTACAAAGTTGAAAGACATATTGGTACTTATTGTTCACCAGTTGGTGTGAATTTCTTAACTTCATATTTGTATGTTTCTTACTGTTGTCGCTGGTTTCTTAGATCTTGATAAGTTTTTCTATTTATCAGAACAAGTTGCCAAAATACTATTGCTTTTATGAAATTCAAACAAAAATAGTTAAGTTAAGTTAAGTTAACGATGTAATAAAGTATTAAAAACGTGAAAAAAATGGAGCAAAAAACAAGAAATTGAATTTGAATGTTTTTATGTTATCGACTTTAGAACTACATGAGCCTATCTTTATTATAAATATAAATAAATGAATATTTTTGAATTGTCAAACTTAAGTGGCAGTGGGCGGGGCACATTGCTCGCAGAACGGATAGCCGATGGGGCAGTAAAGTTCTGGAGTGGCGACTGCGTACTGGAAGGCGCAGTGTGGGTAGAACCGATTGGTGAAGTTCGCGGGAATCCGCTGGATGCGGAATGCGCAGGATCGGTCGTTGTGGCGATGCTTGGGGGAGGCCCATGTCCAGCAGTGGACGTCTTTCGGCTGAAATGATGATGATGATGAAATATTTTTGGGACATTTTTCACAGCACCATCTAGTCCCAAACTAAGCAGAGCTTGTACTATGGGTCCTAGTCAATGGATATGATACTTATATACTTTTTTTTGTTGTAAATACTTACTTATAAAACATAAGAAACACCCAGATCAACACAAACACTTATGTTCATCACACAATTATTTGTGTCCTGTGGGAATCAAACCCCCGATCTCGTGATCAGCAGTCTGACACTGGAACCACTAGACCACAGACGTCGTCTAACACATTACACATTCTGCGACACTCTTAGATCATATTCATTCAGTCAGTCAGTCGTGACCTGCCCTGATTTCGCATAGGAAATGTATACCTTTCGTCATAGGTCAGCTTATTTACACAAAACTTTATTAATAATGTAGTACCTTCCTCAGAAATCTAGGGACCGGGAACTTTGTTCTTGTAGTGTAGGAGTGTATGTAATTTATCGCCATAAAGGTTGTTACAATTTCTAGAACTAACATATGTAGTTGAGTTGAAAGACAGCAACGTCGAGGCTCGAGTAAATAGGTTTTTGCTGAGCATGCGTGTATTATATATTTATATTTTTTGGGACCTTTTTACACAGCACCATCTAGTCCCAAACTAAGCAAAGCTTGTGATATGGGTACTAGAGAATGGATATAATACTTATATATTTTTTTTTATTTTAAATACATACTTATAATACATAAGAAACAACCAGACAAACACAAACACTTATGTTCATCACACAAATATTTGTGTCCTGTGGGAATCGAACCCACGACCTCGTGATCAGCAGTCCGACACTCGAACCACCAGACCACAGACGTCAAAGACCACAGACGTCATTATTATCGACTGCACCATCTCTTAACATCAGGTGAGGAGGCGGTCAAAATTAAGTCCATCTTCAAAATATAAAAACAAAGTCGGGCTAGTTACACCAATTATAACTCAAGAACGGCAAAACCGATTTTAATGAAATTTAGCATACAGATAAAACATAACCCGGATACATATAGGCTACTTTTTGTCACAGGAAAATTAACAATTCCCGAGGGATGCCCGACAAATGACATTCACGCGGGCGAAGTCGCGGACATAGGCTAGTTATGAATAAAAAAAACCGGCCAAGAGCATGTCGGGCCATGCTCAGTATTATAGGGTTCCTTAAGTAGGTCTAATTACAAACGAATCAAATCGAATATTAATCATTGCTATTTTAGTTTTGCAAACAGCGCCACCTAGCGCTGAATTTAAGAAGTGTGTCATATATTGATATAAAGTTAAAGTCAAAGTTTCTTTTTGTGATTTTTTCAAATAGAAAGTAACTAAAGGAGCATTATTTGCTGATATCATTTTTATCTAAGGTCAATGACCTATGAACTAGGACGTCTGAAGTATTTTTAGTTTTCTCACTATAACTCAAAAATTTATAATCACATTACACTCGAAATAATTTTAAAAGAGAGTTTTTATATAAGTCTATCAACGTGGAAGATTACAAAATTCTACGTTGCATAGTTTGGAAATGGCAGGGGGGGGGGACACATTGTAAGCCACTTTGGTGGGCTATATTTCGCAGATGGTAAACCTGATAAAAAAGTGATGTATGAAACATTACCTTCATTTTAGTAGACCTATTCAACGATACCCAACACGAGGGGGTGCAGCGAAAAAAAATATATCATCCCCATTTCACATGTATGGGCGCCACCCCTAAAATACGTTACCAAGATTTTTTTATTCTTTTCAAATTGAGATCTATATCTAAACCATTTTTTTACAAAATTTCATTTACTTTTGTTTATAACTGTAGAAGTTATAAGCTGTAAAGGATTAGGACAGACGGACAGACGGACAGGCGGACAGATGGACGGACACGACGAAACTATAAGGGTTCCTTGTAGGACTACGGAACCCTAAAAAACGTGAGTAGTCCGTTTTGTAAAATATGGCATAAAAATGATAAAGGTGAATCTAACATTGAACTATATTTACGGGATTTTTCGCGCACAATGAAATCAAAACCAAACAAACATTTTGTCTGATCTCGACGTTTCGGCCAAGTTGCATTGGCCGTGGTCACGAGCAGACTAGCGTGGTCTTTGATAAGTTTCATTTGATTTCATTGTGCGCGAAAAGTTCCATAAATGTAGTTCATACATAACCAGCCCATTACTGTCCCACTGTTGGGCACGAACCTCTTCTCAGTACGAGAAGGCTAAGGCCTTAGTCCCCCACGCTGGCCTAGTGCGGGTTGGCGGACTACACACACCATTGAGAACTGTATGGAGCACTCTCAGGTGTGCAGGTTTCCTCGCGATGTTTTCCTTCACCGTTAAAGCAAGTGATAATCGAATATAAATCCGCACATGAATTCGAAAAGTCAGAGGTGCGGGCCGGGATCGAACTCACACCCTCCTGCATGGAAGGCAAGTGCTCAACCACTAGGCTATCACTGCTATATTGTATAATGTAGTTCAATATGAGTGAAATTCACGAAAGTTAAAAACTTCTAAGGTTAATCTATCTTGACTATCTTCTACATTTATTTAGTAAATCAGTTCCCTGACTCACCGACAGACAATGCACATGTCAAACCACTGGATACTTACATAATAAATAATATTACCACTTAATAAGGGCATTTCGAGATGTAACCCCGAAGGGGGGTGTAATGGTAGTTTAAAGTATATGCTGACGAAGTCACGGGTGGCCAGTTCTTAATAAATTTCGTAGGAAGCAGAGCTCATTGAAAAACTTACGTGTTAATAACATATTAAGCAGTATTTCATTATAAAATATTACACTCAGCGTGTGTCCACACCTAATATCTGGCGAAATTTAAACAAAGGTATAACCTACTATCGCTTTATGCCCTTAATTAAAAGACCCTGAAATTCTTAATGAAACTTTACCGGTAAAGTAACCGATTCTTTTTTGTAACATTATAAAAGTTATGATGAGCATATTTTAGTGTAAGTTAGGATGAAAAACCTAATAATATTGGTCTAAACTAGACATTTCTTTAGAAAATTCCAGATGTTTAGGTAAAACAGCAACTACATAAAATAATACTTGTTCTTCTTATTGTATGGGTGTATCTAGAAAGATACTAAAGGAAGGTCAGCTAAAACTATTAAGTCCCTACTAGCTTTTACTCCCGTGGTCATTTCTCACAATGGAACCGAACTTATTCCATGCATTTTCGGGGCTAAAAAGTATGTCACTATCTGGCAAAAAATGTAGGAGTGAAATCCATGAAATCTTGTTGTACGGTCGACCGCACGTCGGTGGTAACACTTTGACATTAGCAGCATCTTTATTTCGAAAGCAGTAAGGGCGATTTTCGAATTGAAGTGTTACCACTGTCATGCAGTCGACTGTACAATAAAGAGGAATGACAATCGTATCACGAGAACACGCTTTCATTCTTCTTCTATCGTGTCGACATGAGCTACATAATGAAAATAGCTCATGCCGTGGGGAAAAGATTAGCCAGTCAGCAGGTTGGTAGCGGGGCTGACTGCCCAGGGTGCACCGGACGATCAATTAAATAGCGTCACTCGTGGAGGCTCTTTTAATGCACACGCTACACGCTTTCATTAAAAGTTTACTACAATCCTACCCTGCCCCTTTACTACAATAATATGTAGGTAATTGCAATTTTTTTCTTTTTAGGTACTTCTATTAAATTTTATAGAACTCAATTTTTTTATTGTTTTTTTTTAAATACTTAACGGACTTGCGTTTGACCGCCACCTTACCTGATGTTAAGCGATGGTGCGGTCGACGATGGTTCACGCTTGCCCATCAATGGTGAGAGGATGGCAGTGAAATATTTCGACCCATCCTCTCAAGTGGCTACACCGGGCATCGTACAGGAACACGCCTAGGTCGCTTGGCGGCACGTCTTTGCCCGGTGGGTGGTCACAAGCCGTCGGCCGTGGCCTACGACCAGTATGTCATCTGATACACCACCCACCATCACGGGTAGGGATTCGGAAAAGGGGTACTCTTCTACGGACGTGGGTGACTCGATCCCCAAAAAAATATTGTTTCTTCTGCATGCTTCCTTCCACTGCTTTATTGTAAAAATTAATTTTCTGAATATGTGAGAGTGCCTTAACTTCCATAATACAAGTTCCACTTAGTTTGGAAGTATACTACTTGTACCTCTAATTTATGCAATAAATGTATTTCTCAGATTCACTCACTTGCTCAGATTTTGGTACATTATTTAAAAAAAAAAGAATACAACAATAGGCTCTTTTCCTTACGCAACGAAATGACAAGCCGGTAATATCTAACACGACAATAATAGAAATTGCTGCTGTTTTTATATTTTTAATTATGTTACGGTTTATGGTTTTTAAGTACACACATACATAACTAGGTGTTTTTAGGTACAAAATATTTATCATTATAAAGGCTGAATGCGCATTTTTTTTTCAAAACTTTGAAAATAGAACAAGAACCGCGCGCGGTCGAATTGGCGTGAATGAAAATTAGATACTGTTGAATTAATTTGTGTTGTGTTTCCTCGCAACTGACAGAAAATTACTATACAAGTCTCGGCCGGAATAGCAATTAACGGCCTCGTTTAGTTAAAAAGGACTCGGCTGGCGCCTCGTCAAAAAAAAACACTTGGGCAGTGCTCGGCTTCGCCTCGTACTTCCGATATTACTCGGCCGTAAATTGCTTTATTTCAGGCCTCGACAGTAATGTACTATTTTTTCTAATTCTATGTCGCAGGAACAAAAAGAGAAAGAACACGACGTCCGCTACACAGCCGTGATGAGAGCGGTGGTCTGGCGCTACGTATCCGCCATGCACAGGAAGATGGATGATGAGCCAGTCACTGAGGACGACATCAATGAGTTGAAAGGAGACGTGTCGGCGCTAAGATATGAACTGCTGGAGGTCTTCGAGAAGAACGGCATGGATGTCAGCTTTACGGATAGGAAGGAAAAGAGTGAGTGTCGAAATTTGTCTAATTTATAGAATGGAATAGAAATACATTCATTCGGCGTAGGATAGTGACAGGACAACAAAAAACGAGTGTGCTTTAGAGCACACGACTGAAGTAAAACTTCACTAACTTATATCTGTCTCGATACTCTTTCAATGAGAACAAAGGAATGGCGGCGCGGCGCGCGTACATCTGCCGGCGCTGTGTCGTGGCGTGGCCGGCCTAGCGCGCGCGTCGTTCCCCGCGTCCCACACTACCCCCTGCGTTCGTCTCACTTTTAGTAACGTATTCACCAGCTTAATCCCCAAGGCAAGCGTGCGTAAAGAAGTTTTACTTCAATAAAAGTCGATGAATGACGATGTTGCTACTATATCTTATCGTAACATGAAATGTTATAGTAGGAATCTTACATTATGTTACGGTAACACATGATACAGATATTTTAATATACAAAATCAAATAATTTCTTCAAAAGTCAGATATTATATACGAGTCCTGAATAAAACAATTGATTAAGTGTAACAAAACAAAAATAACTACAGGACATTAATCAAGGATTTCCAGAAGGGACCACTAATAAAAAATAATTAATTATACGGTTAAAATAGGTTTTCAGGAAATCGATTAGATTAGATTGATTGATTATAAACATACAAAAAATACCCTTAATAATCTTTTACTTACTTATAATCTTGGTGGTCGAGAATGACCATGATTGCTTGGATATGCTATCATGGAAAGTTACACAAAAAATAAACCACTTCACATTAATAAAGTTGATCCTTTTTTTTGACTCGACTTTCACCTTTGTTCTTACGTCGTAAAAGATTTTAGGAGCTCGTTTTTCAATATAAAAATCAGATTAATATACTTTTCTCGTTTTTACCCATCCTACTTGGTCGTCAATTTAAATGGAACCCCACTGTCTTCACCCTCAGTGGTCCTCGGCAAACGCATGAAGGTGTGGGAGCGTCGTTTGATGAAGGACTTCCAGGTTGCCCCGGTAGCGTTGGATGACGAGAAACCAGCAGATGAGGATGGACTGTCGCGGTTCAGGAGGATCGCCAAGTTGGCTGTAGCAAACACCACTAATGCTAAGTGGGATCAAACGCTTGCGAGTACAGGAATTTCGTAAGTATTTTGTATCTATGATTTGAAAATATTTTGTAAAAAAATATAGAGTTTCCATAAACTGCCCATCTGAAATTGGGTAAATCTAGACATCATTTTACCGTCGAGAACTTCGAACGTCGGTTTTACACGTAAACTTAATTTTTACCTCGTTTTTAGGGTTCCGTACCCGAAGGGTTCCAAACGGGACCCTATTACTCTCGCTAAGCTGTCTGTCCATCCGTCCGTCCGTCCGTCCGTCCGTCTGTCTGTCACAGGGCTGTATCTTTTGAACGGTAATAGGTAAGCGGTTGAAATTTCAGATATTAATCAGATTTCAGATTCAGCTCAGAATATGTGTTGCTATGAGGTGTATCACGACAAATACAAAAAACAAAAAAAAGGGGGTCCCCATACAAGAAAACTCAAAAAACATGCATTTTTTTCAACGTTTTTGTTCCTGCTCTATCTTCAAAACGGTAATATATACAAGCGTCAAACTTGGTCAGATTATAGTGCATATTATGTAGTTTCGCAATAAATACTAAAAATAAGACAAACATAGAAATATTGAGAGGTACGGAACCCTTACTGCGCGAGTCCGACTCGCACTTGGCCGGTTTTTATTAACTCGCTTTCAGTCATGCTAGGCATTTGTACATACGTATATAATAAGACATTATTATTTAGATTGATTATTTTCAGCTAGGATATAATAATATCAAGATAAATCAAAACGAGCAGAATCTGCTAAATTGTTGTTACGAAAGCATTTCTTTAACTGTTTTTAGGGTTCCGTACCCAAAAGGTGCAAACGGGACCCTATTACTCTCGCTACGCTGTCCGTCCGTCCGTCCGTCCGTCCGTCCGTCTGTCTGTCACAGGGCTGTATCTTTGTAACGGTAATAGATAACCAGTTGAAATTTTCACAGAATATGTGTTCCTATGAGGTGTATCACGACAAATACTAAAAACAAAAAAAAGTCTAAAACCAAAGGGGGTCCCCATACAAGAAACCTCGAAAAATATGCATTTTTTTCAACGTTTTTGTTCCTGTTCTATCTTCAAAACGGTAATACATACCAGCGTCAAGCTTGGTCTGATCATAGTGCATACTATGTAGTTTAGCAAAAAATACTGAAAACAGGACAAACATAGACATATGTGGTGGTGGCTACGGAAGAAAGAGATGCAAAAATTCACTTTTTGCGTACGTTGGTTGATGTCTTTTGATAAACTCTCGTAAATGAAATCAGTTTCTATGGGGTATCTGGTCGATGGGGGGTACGGAACCCTTACTGCGTGAGTCCGACTCACACTTGGCCGGTTTTTTAAAATCGTGTATGGCTGTTGCCTATTATCTTGAAGGAATTATTCCTTCAAGCCTATAATGGTATTGAATTCGCATTCTCCAAACTCGTTCTCTGTGTATTTAACCAACTAACTGCGATCGCCAACCCGCCTGCCAAGCGTGGCGATTATGGCATATCCCCCAACATATGCTTGGGGGAGGCCTATGTCCAACAGTGGATGTTTTTCGGCTGAAATGAAGATTCTCCAAACTGAGAAACTAAAAAAGTCTACATGTGGTTGTAATTCCCCATCATTATTGCTATCCAAATGGTTTTTATCAGGTCTCAAATTGGTCGCTGTCGCAGTAGAGAGTCGTTCAAGAACCAGAAAAACCTGCAGCGAGCCATGGAGGAGGCCAGGAAGTTGGTGCTACGGTCACCATTGCCAGGTGAGAAGCTATTTACCCCTCCGCAAACTGCAGACTTTTAATTGGTTGGTAGTTTAGTCGGGTTCCTAATCAGTACGAGGCATATAAATCTAAATAATAGGGTAATAGAAATGGTATCTACTGTCTTTTACTACCGGAACGCGTGTCGCCGGTTTTCCGCCACCAACACATAAATACGCAATTACGCCCACCGTGTTTCTAGCATTCAATGCAAAATAAATTAAGGCTTAAAACAATTTCGCTGTTAGATATGCTGCAAAATACAATTTTAGTGACTGTACGCGACGATAGCTCGTTGTGGAAGAGAAATGAAAATATAGTGGACTGTATAAAATGACTGTAATGATATATACGAAATAAAACATGTACATAACGGTCGATCGGTAAAAACAATGAATGAGATGTTAATATGCGCGAGCGCGGCCGTGCCTCGTCGGGTGCAACAGCTGACTGGCGGTATGAGTGGGCGCGCGGGTGGCGGCGGAGCTGATGACGCGCCACTTGCCCCGCTCCTCTTGGTCTTGATGATGCTGTTGAGTATACGATGACTCAACAGTGACTCTGCGTCCAAAACAGCACTGATGATCAAGCAAACGATTCGCGCACGGGTGTCCTACGACACACCCGCACGCGGCGACAAGTTCACGCGCCTTTGCCACTTCTATTACCTTATATTATTTTGATTTCTATGGTACAGTCGACTGCATGACAGTGGCAACACTTCAATTCGAATACCGCCCTTATTGCTTACGAAATAAAGATGCTGCTAATGTCAAAGTGTTAGCACCGACGACGGCGACGTGTGGTCGACCGTACGAGGACTTACGGGGAGTGCGCACACAGACTCGATTTCCCAAACGAAAAATATATCGATGGCTTAGTTATCGCGTTTTGTATCTCCATTTTGGGCAATTGTACAGGTGGAAGAAAAAATTGTATAATTAAGGCACTATTGCCATGTTTTTGACTAAATATCGTAACAATCACGGACGGATAAAAAAAGGCGGACGGAATCTCGCTAAGAAAAGATAGAAGCACTTATTTTTTTTTTCAGAAATCTTAATGCATATTCATACCATTAGCTGAATTGTCACCAATAACAAATAATAAAGAAATACAAAACCTTTTTGAAGATGGTGCCACTAAGTCCAGTTTATTTGCCAGAAATGTAGGTACATTTGGCACGGACTTAAATTAAAACGGTTTCAATTTAGAACTTGCGTTTCTTTTAAAAGTATTTCCTAGAATGCTTTGTTTCGGGAAGTATTGTTCCAATTGGAGCACTTAACGAAATACTTAAGTAGTTGGTGTTTTATTCTTTTTAATTTTTAATTTCTTCCATAACTTTTTCACTAACTAACAATTTAATTCATCTAAACTTTTTTATAAATTGAAATACTTTCCTATTATTTACTCATGTTTATAATAGTCGTAAGCACTGTTGCCTTTTGCAAAGTTTACGTTTTTCTATTTATAAATTCTCATTAGAAACACATGAATAAAAATCCATCAGAAGCCAAGCTGAGCGCCGCAAGCCGGTTCTTACCACAACAGCCCTTTGAAAATGGAATCTATGGAAGCGACATTATTGTCTATGCAATTTTACAGATAAGATATTTATAGTCTTCTCTCTTTAACATACGTACAACCACATGTGAAGGAAAGATACGACACTACTTTCATACGTCAGTTTTCCGTGACATTTCTTAAATGAATTACTGAGCGTGGCGATTATTTGAAAATCCGCTATTTTTTGTCTCGAGTTGTTGTGGTTAATAAAACCACAAAATCTATGAATTAAAACGTTTATTATCCATTTTAACCCAGGAATCATCACAATTTTTCTGAAACAACTCTATCGATAAGTACTACAATTATATTTTTGTAAAGAACAAGACTACTAGGCGGCCATAATATGTCTCGGACATTTCAAAAATCGACACGGTTTTTTTCGTTTATGTCAAGTCCAATAGTTCCATAGTCAAAGCAACAGCCACAGTAAACATAACCACAGATAATATGTTGTACAGTAACATTGATACGTGGTTGGTCGTAAACTTTTACATAGTGCCTTACCCTGTTTGAGAATACAGACGTGTTTAGTTGATAATTACGTAATTATTTTCAACGGAAAAAATCATCATCCTCCTCGCCTTTTTCCAATTATATTGGGGTCGGCTTCCAGTCTAACCAGATGTGGCTGAACAACAGTATATACGGAGCGACTGCCATCACACCCCCGCAAACCAGTTACTGGGTAATACCGACATCTTAAGGTTAGACCAGTTGTCATACTTTCAAAGACTGCCATAGATATTCATATGACAATCGGGACCGCTTAACGTGCTCTCCTAGGCATGGAAGGGTCCTAATGTGTAACGAAACGGTCACCCATCCACGGACTGACCGCGGCACGAGCAGCTTAACCTCGCAGACCGTATAATCCGCGTGGTTCTTACTTTGCCACGAGCCCCTAACGAACAAACAATCATTTCAGCCAAAAGACGTCTACTGCTGGACATAGGCCTCCCCCAAGGATCGCCACAACGACCGGTTCTGCGCTTTCCGCATCCAACGGATTGTCGCGACCTTCACCAAGTCGTCGGTCCACCTTGTGGGGGGCCTACCCACGCTCCGCCTTACAGTACGCGGTCACCAGTCCAGAACTTTACTACCCCATCGGCCATCCTTTCTGCGAGCAATGTGCCCCGCCCACTGCCACTTAATTTTGGGCAAGTTTGGGATGAATTCTTCGGGCTATGTCAAACGAACAAATATACCTAACTAATTATCGATTGGTCAGAAGGTTCACGAGTGGGCACGCCTATTGAAATGCCCATCAGTCCGGGACACACGCTGTTGGAGCTGATCAAGGACATATCCACGGAAGTTGGTGAGGCCGAGGCTGAGCTTACCATTTCACCTCCGAAATCACCTTGGAAACCACCAGGTTAGTAGAAAGCCCCAATTGAAATGTTCATCAGTCAAGGAGACACGCTGTTGGAGCTGATCAAAGACATAATCCACGGAGGTTGGTGAGGCCGAGGTTGTGTTAACCACGTGACCTTGGAAACCGCCAAGTTAGTAGGAAGCCCAAATTGAAATGCTCATCAGTCCAGGAGACACGTTGTTGGAGCTGATCAAAAACATATCCACGGAGGTTGGTGAGGCCGAGGCTGTGCTTACCACGTCACCTTGGAAACCGTCAAGTTAGTAGAAAGCCCAAATTGAAATGCTCATCAGTTCGGAAGACACGCTGTTGGAGCTGATCAAGAATATATCCACGGCGGTTGGTGAGACTGAGCCTGACACCCATTTAGTTTTTTCCCAAACGTTTCTAGACTCTCCTCAACCCCACTCAATACAATATTTGCTCCGTAGTATTTACAGTTCGTAAAAATCTCCGTCACTTGATAGTTTTCCTTACTCAAGTTAAGGAAGCGACCGACATCGCGACGAACCAAGGCTTCCTCAAGACTGGAAAAGTGTCATTTGCGACGTGATTATTGTTGTCTCTATTCTGAAAAATGTCCGTCTGTCTGTTTTCTGTGAGATGGAAGAGAGGTGGTTAGCGGTCAGTTTGGAAGCAACCATCTTTGTCAATGACGACATTGTTTGAAATGATAATTATAAATCTAGATTCATGCTTAATTTCATTCTGGAATACAGGCCTATGATCGTTCGAAGCTATTTAATTCCTCTCCCCGAGGGGATTTCGCTAGCTAAAAATTTACACTAAAGATCTATTTGTCTCAGATATAATCGAAGAAGGAGTAGCCGTGATTGCAGCAGGAGCATTACTATCAGCTGCGGATGCTCGCAGTAGACCGGTGTCTCCTAAGCCTGTTGCACCTACTACGGCTCCTGCAACATCACCGGCGTCTACGGCACCCTCTAAGGTTGGCTGGTTATATTATTTTTATGATACTCATCCTCAGCTTATCAATGTCTTCTGATGAATGGAGTTCTTTATGGAAGTACTGCTTCGTTCTGGAGGGAGTTTAATATCGAGTAGTGGATATATCACCAATTAAGGCATGGGTTTTTGAAGCGAAGATACTTAGCACACGTTTGGGATGGTGACCTGACCTAACATACAAAAAGTAAAACGTCGCAAACGCTGTGATGAAACGCACCCCATTGGCTGGGCAGCATCAGCATGTATGGTTTTCAGAGAGCTTCGTTTCTGTCGGGTGTCTCACGATACCTCCCTTTTTTTGACTTTGCCCTACCGGACAAAACTATCTCTCAAGATAACGAACAAAAAGCCAAGGTAGCTTTATCGTCGATGAAATTCAGGTAATTACTAGCCAAAAGGACCCTTTGAAATGTCGATCTGGCAGGCCGTACTTGGTGGATTCAGGAGTTATGGGGTGGGAAAAAAATAATTGGTAAAAGTATCTATTTATTTTTTGGTGCAAACTGTTTAGCTATGTTTCCAATACACCCAAAAAATATCAAGTCCATCGGTTCGTGGAAAGGTGTAGCCTTAATTATAATCAGCGAAGAATAATGAAAATTTAGGTAATAGTATCGTCGCTGGCTTTTTTTTCTTGTCGTTAGCTTTCAGTATATACTCTAGGATTCGTCATAATATATGGTGGGTGCGTTTAACACAAACAAAGAGATTAAATATTTCACTAGCAAGTATTTTAATGTCTTTGAACACAAACACATGCACAAACACGCAGGCCGAACAACTACTTTATTTGGTTACAGAGTTGCAGTGACAGCACTTAACATTTCTTTGGTCTGGATTATTTAGGCTGGCGTCTTGTATGGTTAATCACACTTCACGCAATGTGTAGTGGTTATAGTTTTTGTCTGCCAGAGACAGGGTACATCACTTTCATTAGAAGGTGACGTTGTGTTGACACACCAATTTAGTTTTAAACAATCCTTCTAGAGAGAGATGTCCTGACTGACTGATTCATCAACATCAACTCGGCCTATCGTAGTCCACTGCTGGACATAGGCCTCTCCCAAGTTGTGCCACAACACTCGGTCCTCTGCCTTCCACATCCAGTCCCCCCCAGCCACGTTCTTCAGGTCGTCGGTCCACCTGGCGGGGGACCCACTAAAAAGGATTTTTGAAACTACCCCCTGAGAGGGTGAAATGAAGTGTTGAAGTTTGTACGGAAAACCATTTTTCTCGGATCGATTCCCTCAAGTTATGTAGGTATACAACCAGAAACACTTTTTCCTTGTTGTGTTAATTTTAACATTTCATAAAAAGCCAATACACCCAGAGCTGAAATAAAGTGCTAAAAATACTTTTAATAATCCTTTTGTAAATTGCGTGGCAGACATTTTAATTATGAACAGAAATAAATAAAATAAAAGAGAAATTGTTCATAATTAGTTTTTTAGGGTTTCGTACTCACAGGATGGCATTGGCACCCTGGCACATTGGCGTATTACTCTCGCTTCGCAGTCCGTCCGTCTGTCCGTCACTGGGCTGTATCTTTTTAACGGTAATAGGTAGCCAGTTGAAATTTTCACAGAACATGAGTTATTATGGCTTCTATTACGACAATTACTAAAATTAAAAGGGTCTAAAACCAAACGGGGTCCCCATACAAGAAACCTCCGATTTTTTGTCAATTTCAATTTTATTTATTTGCTAACATGGGTACAAATTGGTGTTATACATTTTATAATAATATAAATCATCGCCATATTATAGCTTTCACCATGCAATTTTTTTTACAAAACAATCAATTATGTCATGTTATTATTATTATATTTAAATCTTAAATCAATTATGTACTAGTTATTTCTTAAAAAATATATTATTATCCTGCTCGTGAGCGATTTTTTCTTTCCACAATTTAAATCTTTAGAATTCGCTTCGCATGCGTTAAATGCGTTAAAATAATAAAATAATTATAT
Organism: Asteroscopus sphinx; assembly: GCA_949699075.1. Taxonomy (NCBI): domain Eukaryota; kingdom Metazoa; phylum Arthropoda; class Insecta; order Lepidoptera; family Noctuidae; genus Asteroscopus; species Asteroscopus sphinx. Next base: position 7,908,180 of record OX453020.1, read on the forward strand.
TATTATTATTATATACTAGCTGTGCCCGCGACTCCGTCCGCGTGGATGTCGGAAAATAACATCGTGTCATAATTATGGACACAATATCTTCAAATATATACATATAAGCGCCTACATAGACGATTACACTATTTACCGACCATACTATATTTTGTTTTTACAACCAACCGGCTAAGGTGATGGAATTTCATGGAATTAGCCCTAAACTCCCTCATTCTGAGAAGACGCTCGTGCCCAGCAGTGGGACTGTAATGGGCTGGTAATGTTATGTTATTCTAGAATACTAATAGTATCCAGTTCATTAACTCTTCTCATTTTGAGAAGAGGGCCATACCGAGTAGTGGGACAGTAATGGGTTGACTACGTTATGTTATTCTATATTTTCTAGTTTCTTAACTCTTCTCGTTCCGAGAAGATGTCCGTGCCCAGCAGTGGGGCAGTAGGTAATGAGCTGATTATGTTATGATAATCCATTACACTAACAATATCCAGTTCCTTAACTCTTCTTATTCCAAGAAGAGGGCCATGCCCAGCAGCGGGACAGTGATGGGCTATGTTATGTTATTCTATATTTTCTATAATACTAATATAATCCAGTTGTATTTTTAGGAACCTGCAACCTGCATCCAACCAACAATCATGACCTCTACTTTGTATGCAACTTAATACAATAGAGGGATCAAGCTGTATCGCTGGATCTACTCAACCGTTTCAGATAAAACATACCCTATATTTTAAGTTAGACTAATACCAATACAAATGCTAAGTTTCATTACGATCCGTTCAGCCGTTTTCACGTGATGAGGTAACAAACAGACAGACAGACATAATTTTTTTAAACGATTGATTCGTGTTCTATAGCTTATTTCTAGTCCCCCTAGCCGGTTTTCGCGAAAAAAAACTCAATGTACAGACTTTTCGACCTTTACAGTTTTATTATAGTATAGATTGTGAAATATTAAAGATATTACCTACAACTATTTATTACACAGAAAAACACACGAATAAGTTTAAGTTTGTCAACAAGAAACTCTGTAACACTGTTTTTTAATTTTTCTAACCCTTTTTGTTCTTACTCGATCTTCAAAACGGTAATCCATAGAAGCGACAAACTTGGTGTGATTGTAGGACATACTTATATAATTAAACTAAGGCAAACACAGCCGTAAAAGATGCAAATATTTATAAATGTTTTTTTTTTATAGTATAGGATGGCGAAACGAGCTAAAGGCCCACCTGATGCTAAGCGGTTACCTTTGCCCATGACAACTTCAATACCACCTAAAATGGTACCGCAAGTCGGTTCGCCAAACTGAGACATGAAGATGGAAAGTCTCATGTGATTGCAATTTCACCGGACCCGTACCCTTCAGACCGAAACACAGCAATGCAAGCATCACTATTTGGCGGAGACGTAGGCACGGTGGTTTAACCAAAGGTGCACGTTGATTACGCATGACGCGTTGATGTCTTTAAAGCCATCAACAGCATTACTGGACCTTTCATAAACTCTCCTTAATAAAATCAGTTTCTACGAAGTATCAGGCCGATTCATGGGTAGTGCGGAACCCTTATTGCGCGAGTCCAAGTCGCACTTGGCCGGTTTTTTTTGACACTTGGAGTTTTTTCTACAAACAGATAAACTCGTTTGTAATACGAGGAATAATTTGAAATGCATCGCACTAGAAATTTTCATAGGGATTAGAAATTCACATACTCTGAAAAACTTTGTTTCATAATTAAAACATTAATGAGATTCTTCATCATGTATTTTGCGAGGACACCATTTTTTCACAAAAATCTATAGGATATTTTTGCATTAATTAGAAACAGTGACCTATCAGCGACTAGGTTAGGGAAACAAAATATTTTTTTAGATCCTCCTCATTATTTAGTATTTTTCAAAGGGCTGCTTTCTGTATTTTACATAAGTGTTTTTGTGTGTCCTATACGACTGGGATTTCGGTATAATACGGTATTTTCCTTTGATAAAATTTTGCTAAGCCATTCTAACAGATTATAGTAATAAAAAACTATATTTAATTCAGGTGTTTTATTACGAGCGATCACGTAAAAAAAAACTGTCTGTGGTTTTAAATCTTCAGTGACGTCGCATTTTTTTTCGAAAAATATTTTTCGACGTAGTTTTAAAGTTTACCGCTAGCCGACCAGCTTCGCAGGACTGCAATTTTTTTTACAAATTTTTTCTTTCGTACTATACTTGTCCTGACAATTAAGTACACACCAAAAAAAAAAAACAGCCAAATCGGTCTAGCTGTTCTCAAGTGATGCTCCGTCATGCATGTGGAAATTGATTGATGTGATATTTTGTTCAGAAAAATGAAAAGCTGACATTGCCGTAAGGACATACAACTGACATTACAATTTAGTTTACAAGAACCAGTATGAAAGTGTCCGTCCACGCGCTACAAGCAGAACTTTGACGTATTATTCTAAATATCCACCACAACAAGATCAAAAAATCGACAGGGAGCGAAATAATCAAAAGAGTGCGACTTTGTATTCAACAGGAAGGGACTCATTTTGAGCATTTTTTTTTTTCTATTTTGAATTGGGGGTTTTTATCCATGTGGATATGTCAACCCCATCATGCCTTATGCAATCTAACTAAAACCAATATAAGATCAACCTAAGTATAATAAGGGAAGTCTTAATCAATGAAGTAAACTAATTGACATAGTCCTTTTGCAACATCTGATTTTGGTTGTGCTAAGATTGTTTGAACTAACCCCACCTCTAATTTATTTAAATGAAATTCATTGATTAAAACTTCCCTTTCATTCTGGTTCCTAACACAATCCATTAGCAAATGATGTACATCCTCAGAGCATTTGATAAATTGATTAATTTTGCTTTAAAAATGTTAAAATTCATGGTCTTCCTTTTATTTGTGACACTATGTTATTAAGCAAAAAATAAACCTTATGATGAAGCCTTTCGATCGGTATAATAAAGCTACGGGGTGATTATTTTTCTCATGTAACGGGTTCGATTTCCGGTTCAACCATGTAATTATTTAAATATCTATGAATGCGGTTTAATTTGTTTTTTAAATTCAAATAACGTCTTCTTTCAGTAAAATGTTCCATCTACAATATTCAAGGTACTTTCCCTCCATGTGGCATATCCGTGGGACGCCCTGTATATAGATAGATGTAAAAGTAAATGTAATAGTAATACGATAAAAAAACAATCTTTCTTCAATCCCGATTTACTAGACTAGGTGCAACTATGTTGCTACGAAGATCTATGCCGTAGCCGCCTAGCGTAGCCCTCCATCACTCGCCTTTTAAAGTAATTCCGCAAACTAGTTTGACATTTCAAAAAGTCAAATCATGGTCAAATCGATTCAAGCGTGTGCTACACGGTGAGCAACCAGCCTGCCAATCAAGGTGACCTTGGTGGGGGGTTGGTCGCTGACAGCAATTTTGACAAACTACTGTCCACATGGTTGGAAACCAGCAAGGTCACCTTGGTGGGGAGGCTGATTTGTCACCGTGTAGCAGACGCTTTATGGCTGTTGACATAAAGGTCATCATTCCGTCAAATAACACAATCATGACCTTTATGTACATTTTTGCAAACATCAATTTAGTTCGCAAAATTCTGCAGTTACTTTACAATAACGTTTATTTGTCCGAAAAAGGATCCATCTCCAATGCCTTCGCGGGGCGCCAGTCCAGTGCCGCCGGTAGTCAGTCCGACTGGTGCAGGAACCACATCACCACAACCAGGTAAATGATTGATGTTAGCTTTTACTTTTTAAGGGGCGTTTAGCCGGCAATGATCTTGGGTATTTCGGTCTCTCTCTACCACTTTCCGTCCAAATGTCTATCCCTGCTGTCACCCGCACAAAGACGCTCGCGATAATAATAGTACATTACTGCCGAGACCTGAAATGAAGCAATTGACAGCCGAGTAACATTGGAAGTACGAGGCGAAGCCGAGGACTTCCGAAGTGATTTTGAACTAAACGAGGCCGTTAATTGCTATTTCGGCCGAGACTTGTATAGTAATTTTCTCACCAATTTCCCCGCGCGCGGTTCTTGTTCTATTTTCAAAGATTTGAAAAAAAAAGCGCTTTCAGCCTTTAAAATAATAAATATCGTGTACCTAAAAACACCTTATTTATGTAAGTGTTAAACTTAAAAACCTCGCCAACATAATTAAAAAAATAAAAACTGTCCATCAATTTCTATTTATGTCCTGTTGGAAATTGCTTTTTTACATTATTTACAACGAGAATCAAGTACCTACTGAAATTCCTCCTTCAATGAGTCCCTCGTTCAACCAGTTATCCCGTATAATCGGTCATTCATTATTGTTGATTACTATATTACTATCTGTCAGTCGTGGCTTCGTTCGGTGACTATCCAAGATTAATGGTTGTTGCTTCTCACCACTAAAAATTAAGATGTGATACTGAGGTTATATGTACTACGTACTAGATTAGACATTACGAACAAAAAATACCGCACAACTTGCTGGTCGCGGAGCACGCGCTGCGCGAGCGTGGCTAAGTGAGTAAGAGTGCAGGGGCTCTAAAACGTGTTACAAACAATCGATTCGAGGTGTCTTCTCTAGTACGTAGTACAATATTATCTCTATTTATTTATTTATTTAACAGCTGTCTACTGTACTTACAGTGGTTTTCAATGGTTTAAGGCTCTGTATTAGAACAATAGTATATGATCTGTTGGCAAAATAATAGGTAACTAGACTACGCACGTGGCTTAGCCGGCATTTAACTCGGTTTATCACATAAAGACGTTATCACACATCCTGCGGGAACCGTGTATCTTTCCGGGATAAAAACCAATACTTTCATCCAGATTATGGTATAACTGTATGCTAAATTTCATCCGCAATTCTGTACAGCCGTTTCAGCGTGATTTAGTAACAAACATCCCAATATCCAAACATGTTCACAACTTTCTATTATTATAGGTGCGGCACGCTATGATGGCGTTTTTGACGTTTGCCTACTCATAAAGATCCGTAAATATTGACAGCTACGTATGAAGGAACAATTGCCGTACTCTATTGTCAATAGTGATGCACTGCTACAGCAATATAATTTTTCTAATTTCGAATCTATTATTCAAATTAAAATTTTATTTATTTCTGCTGTTTTTAGGGATCCGTACCCGAAGGGTGCCAAACGGGACCCTATTACTCTCGCTACGCTGTCCGTCCGTCCGTCCGTCCGTCTGTCTGTCACAGGGCTGTATCTTTTGAACGGTAATAGATAACTAGTTGAAATTTTCACAGAATATGTGTTGCTATGAGGTGTATCACGACAAATACTAAAAACAAAAAAAAGTCTAAAACCAAAGGGGGTCCCCATACAAGAAACCTAAAAAAACATGCATTTTTTTCAACGTTTTTGTTCCTGCTCTATCTTCAAAACGGTAAAATATACCAGCGTCAAACTTGGTCAGATTATAGTGCATATTATGTAGTTTAGCAAGAAATACTAAACATAACACAAACATAGACATATGTGGTGGTACCTGCGTAAGAAAGACATGCAATAAATCACATTTTGCGCATTGTGCTTTGATGTCTTTTGATAAACTCTCGTAAATTAAATCAGTTTGTATGGGGTATCAGGTCGTTGAGAGGTACGGAACCCTTACTGCGCCAGTCCGACTCGCACTTGGCCGGTTTTTTTTATATATGTCACAGAAAATTTGATTAAATAGCGATTAAACAAAATAGTTATGTTTATTGAAGAATTTGATAAATTATTTACTTTATGTAGATATTATTCTTAATAGCTAGTTATAGTTGGTCAAATTAATAAACCTGGTCCCAATCGCTAATAATTTGAAAGTGTCACAACACTATTGGAAAATGTCAATAACGCCGTCATAGCGTGCCGCGGGTATAGTAGGATTTGTTCCAATTACATCCTTGTGAAAATATTCATTTGTAACTTTAAGATTTCGTTCGGTGGCTTGTGAATGACTCTTAATATGATTTTGACACGAAAATATACAGAACTGAGTTACAGCCGCGGCTTTGCCCGCGTATAATTCGGTTGATAGAAATACCTATGTTTGTATATCGACCTATTAGTTACCTGTTTGCGTACCAGTAGGTCTACTCGCGTTTTACGAACGACAAACGAAGTACGAACTTTCGTTCCGACTGATACTTACATAACAAAGATAGGCACATAAAAAAGGCACAATTAAGATAGACTACGGTTCATAGTCGTATACAATTTACCGGAGATGAGAAAAGCAAACGTCAAAACACGAACATCGCATGCGATAAGTGAACGATGGTTGACCGGAGTAGCAAATTGTGCGATGAATCGTACGATTTATCGAATATCGTCGAACGGGAGTAGACCCCCTGTTAAGGTGGGCTCTGACGATGAATCCATTTGGTTGCCGTTATAATTACTACATCCAAAAAAGCTTGACTTGTTCTAAAAATAACATACGTTATCAACATTTACAGACAGATTTCGGAATGCAGCCACGCCATTCGCACTGTTGGATGCATCGTCAGTGGCACCCTTTATACTGTTTAGTTATTTAAATGTCGCGCGCCGTTAACTGGGACAATAAACCACTTTTCTTTCTTTCTTTAAATATTTTATCGCACATCTATCGTGAACGGTTTATCTTTCGAGGAATCCAGGATAAAAATTTGCAACCAAATCCATTCGACTGTTACAATGCGGTTGAAGGACAAACAAACATACATACTTTCGTTGCTTTCGCATTTAGGCAAAGCCTGCATGGCGATTTTTACTCGCGCGATTTTACATCGCAATATCTGTAACACAGGGAATCATATGCAGGTGCCCCGCCCGCACTGGCGATTAAAAATCGCGGTGGAAAAAACATCTCAGTGTGCGAATAAAAAACAACGCGATTAAAAATTGCTTTGCCTTATGTATAATTAAAATATTAATTTTACATAGATCCAAGTCCACTGAAGGCCAAGCGTGTTCCAGGAGAATCACCCCCGAAGGTCATCAAGAGGCGGCCATCTGGACCACCAACACCGACTGGTGAAGAATCGGTATGGAAATTACTTCAACTTTCTCCGAGAGTCTTTTCCCAATTATGTTAGGGTCAGCATCTAGTCTAACCAGATGCAGCTGAACATCAGTATTTTACACGGAGCGACTGCCATCAGATCTCCACAGCCCAGTTACTGGATAATACCGACATCCAAAGGTTAGGTTTGGTTTCTTTGAAGGATAAAATCCGTAATGAGATTATCCGGCGAAGAACCGGAGTGACCGATATAGCTTGTAGAATCAGTAAACTGAAGTGGCAGTGGGCTGGCCATATCTGTCGAAGGACCGACGGCCGCTGGAGCAGACGAGTCCTTGAGTGGAGATCGCGAATCGGCAAACGTAAGCGTAGGGTGCCAGGTAAACCGACGACCTGAAGAAGATGGATGGGGGGAACTGGATGCAGAAGGCAGAGATCTGAGTGTTGTGGCGCAACTTGGGAGAGGCCTATGTCCAGCAGTGGACTGCGATAGACTGAGTTGATGAAGGTTAGGTAGATCAGTTGTCAGATTTTCGGGCTTCTGACTACTCGTAACGACTGCTATTGATATTTGTATCGTAACCGGAACTGAGCTTCACGTGCTCTCCGAGGCACGGAGGTGTTTTATGTGCAACGAAACGGTCATCATCCAAGAAATGACCGCAGCTAGTGCACCTTTACCTCTCAGATCTTGCAATACACCCAGTTATTACTTTACAGTTTATAGCCACGAGCACAAAACCAAGGCCTTTTAAATTTAGATAATATTAAATAATCATAACTGATAGGAAAGAAAAATAATCTTATTTTGTTGACACAGGGAACTGAAAAACCCGATGATGCCGATGCCAAGCCAGCTGAAGACATAGCCGTGGCAAGACCAGTGGCTCCTGAGATCAAACCCTCAGAAGGAGCTATACCTCCTCCACCACCGCCGGTGAAGTCCAAGGTAAGGTTAAACAAGATAGAAGACTAAAAAAACTGTTTTGATGGATGATCTCTGGAATTATTTAAGTGTTCATTTTTATCTTCCAAAATTGTACAATCTTTCCCTATAGGCCCCAGTGGCTCCCACAATGGAGGTGACACCAAGTACCCCACCGGTCCACGCCCCATCACCCTCTGAAGCCGCCACCAAGCCACCGTCACCCCCCAAGGTCGCCCCTCCACCTCCGGAAGTCGCGTCTCCGCAGCCTCCCACTTCTGCTACAGAAGCGGTGACTATCATATTTTTAAGTGCACTAGTAGCAGTATAGCCCGTATCATACAATAAGTTGGCTCTTTTCTTTCTCAATAGGCCTATCGACCTGGGAGTAAACTCTTGAAAGCTTCATTGACATTTTAATATTCTAAACTAACTGTCATTTAAAGATGACTTAAAAATTTGCATGCCTTGCACGTGTTATTGAAATACCTAACTGAAAACCTCTTAAGGGGTCACTGTACTCATCAGTATGAACATCTTTTACTATGGGACCAACCTTGAAATCGCGAAAAAAATATCAACTGATCCCTACATTTGTGTTCAAATAACGGCGAAAATTAATATCCTATCTATCCACGATTTGCCCTACTGGAGATAGCAATTTGTCATAAGCTCCATACAAAATACGTCAAATTTCTATCTCTAGTAGGGTAAATCGTAGATAGATTGGATATTAATTATGGCCATAAATCGACAAAATGTAGGGATCAGCAGATTTTTTGTTTCGAGATTTCAGGGTTGACCCCATAGTAAAAGTTGTTCATACTGATGAGTAAAATGACCCCTTAAGAGGTTTTCAGTCATTTCAATAACACGTTGTGTAGGGTTCCAAACTTTTTGTACAAGAAATAAAGTATTTAAGGTTGGAGAAACAAAATGAACAGTATTTTATAAAAGTAAACATTATTAGATTTTTTTAGGTTTTAAGGTTAAGAATAGTGTTGGGCATTTATCCGGATAAACGCTTAAAATTGATAAATACTCAAGTAAAAATTAAAAAATGTAAGAGTAAATACTCATAATATCCGTTTTTACTGGAGCATTTATGCGGATAAATGCCCATCACCAGTTAAGAAATAAAGTTTGTGTGTTTACATTTTTAGGTTTCATTGTAGCCCCGAATACCAGCGCTCATGAAAGCAATGTTTAGTACCTATACTTTTTTTTAAAGAACAGTAAAAAGTATTAACGAGCGATTATAAAAATATTATAATAGGTAGGTACTGTTTTTAACAGTATGGTTGGGAATTGGGAACCCTACTTGTATAAAACGTAAAAACGCGTCGTCGCCGATTTTGCGAGTCTACTTCTGATAAATTCCGCAATCTTTCTTATATTATAATATCGGTTTATCTAAGGGGTTGTATTTTCTTTGGTACCTTGTATTTATTCAAAGAAAATTCTGTAACAAGGTGTTTTCACAATGTCGACAGGTAAAATTTTGTATAACATCTCAAAAATACATTTCATACTTATTTTATTTTCTTCCTAAAGGTTATCATAGTTAAACCAAACTTTTTGTTGTTTTTGTATCGTTTTTTAGTGTACAGGTAGAGAAACAACAGTCTTTTGTTCGTCAGTTGCTTCTTTCTGTTTCCTAATTATTCACCCACTGGGATCTAGGAATAACAATCAGTACAATATAAATATAACAATTATAGCGTTACCTTCACACGTTTATTACTCCAAATAATACATATGAGGCACACATGAACAAGAAACGAAACAATCACACAATTCTACAAGAACTACAGCTACAGGCGTGGGCGCCGGAATTCTGCCACCGCGCAACGGGACCATACCGTAGCTCCTCTCGTGGCTCACTGCCGCCACCTCACACTCTAGCGGGCGGCCAGGCAACTGTCATGGAGTTGCCTACACCCGAGTCCCATACTGCCACACGCTATACAATAATAATTATAACAATAATACTTATACAACCTTATTCTTAGAAGAGGTCATTGTACTCAACATTATGAACAACTTTTACTAAGAAACCAAACCCGAAAACGCGAAAAAAAATCCGCTGATCCCTACAATTGTGTTCACAAAAATCGACAAAATATGGGGAACAGCTTTGTTTTGTTGTGATTTTAGGTTTGGTCCTATAGTAAAAATTGTTCAGAATGACGATTACAATGACGTCTTAATTATATTATTATTATTTTCTATAGAAAATCTGTTGAAACGTCACATTTATTCCCCAGTTAAAAGTTATCAGACTATTGACTATTATCCACTGTCTAGTACCCATAGCACAAGCTCTGCTTGGTTTGGGATTAGATGGTGCTGTGTAGCAATGTCCCAAAATATATTTATTTATTGAAAAAGTGGCCCTTAGTCTTATTACTATCTTGAGTATTTATTTTCTTTGTTTCACCAGCCTTCAAAAACGCCATCGTCCCCTCCAAAGCGGCTCACATCCACCTCCAGCACGGAGCAGTTAATACCACCAGCGTCGCCCGAACCACTCCGTCCAGTCCAGAAGCTGGACGAAGTTAAGACTATTAAGAGGCAGCAGAAGACGGGCTGGCTTTAGAAATACCACTGCCTTGGAAATACTTTGGGAATGAAGTATTGTGTACATTGTATTAACTCATTCAATACAAGCAATAAGAATAATTAAATTAATTAATACTGTGATGTTCCCGCAAAGGAGAGAGGGCAAAATCTACCCAGAGCTGTAGCATATCCTCACGTATTTTTAATAAAAGGACTCAAAGATTACATTATTTTATTCTAAAGGAGCAAATCTCTTACCAATAACAGAAAAATTAACAGCTTTAAGAGTAAAAAATAAAACGATTATTAATTGTTTTAAGGAGAATTGACAAAATGAGAGTTAATGTAAAAACATCTAAGAATAGGAAAATTATAATGATTCAACTCATTTTTCTATTGGTTATATGCTTGGCTACCAATCGTGGAGTTTTCTGTTTGGTACTCTTAATGAGTACTAAAGAGTAAATTAATTATTAGAGTGAATTGAGTGAGTTAATATTTTGTGTTATTTCTTTCCTTAACTTCCACTTAAGTTTGAATTTAATTAAAATGTCTATAATTATATTTTGGGTTAAGAGTTGGTTGGCAAGTGAATGTGAAAAAAAAAGATGTGCCGTTCTTGTGTAAAAGAAACATAAAATAACAAAAAAATCATTGAATGAAATTAAATTTTCATTGAGCAATAAATTTTATTCATGACTAACTTCTGTCCGCTGTTTCGCTCGCGTGTAATTCGGTTCATCACGGAAAGACGTTATCGTGTATCCCTTGGGAACTGTTTCTCTTCCCGGGATAAAAAGTAGCCTATGTCACCCTAAATTGCATTACGCGCGTTTCAGAGGTTTAGTCGTGAAAAGGTTACAAACAAACAGACACACAACCAGATTTACTTTCGCATTTATAATATTAGTATGGATAGTCTGACCACGTTAACTCTGCAGTGGAATTATGGCAACACCGTCAACAATAGATAGATAGATAGATAGAGTATACTTTATTGTTTGCACACCATAAAAATAAAAATAAAGATATAACAAACATGAGCACAGTACTAACAATTGGCGGTCTTATCGCTTAAAGCGATTTCTTCTAGACAACCATTAACCATAAAAAATTCTGTAATGATCTTATTATTCCATCAATGCAAAGTTAAATTTATTGGTCTGTACTACTACCACGTACCACTATTACTTACTTTCCCCTTACTACTCCCAGTTTCCGAAAAGCTGATCAACGCAAAAATTAACTAATCAGCTGTCAAATCTCAGGTCAAGCGATGTGATTAACATAACATAACATCACGCCTGTATTTCCCCGAAGGGGTAGGCAGAGGTGTATAGTACACCCACATTTCGCCAGTTATATTGTGAGTCCCATGTAATAGGGAGCGAGCCTATTGCCATTAACCGGGCACAAATCCAGACTCCGGGCTGCTACTGAGAATATCCTAATGAAAAAACCCAATAACACTTTGCCCGACCCGGGAATTGAACCCAGGACCTCACGCTCAGCAGTCGCGCTTGAAACCACTAGACCAACAAGGCAGGCGATGTGATTGGTTGTCAATATTTTTGCCGGCCAATCACAGAAGCTGACATTAGATTTGACAATAGATCAAATTGATCAGCCTTCCAGATACTGACGGTTAGTTTTGGAAAAACCAACTCTGCATTGGAAAAAATGATCATCACAGATATTTAGTTAGTTATTGTTTACGGTGTTGCTATAATTTTACTGCAGAGTTAGTGTGGTCAGACTCTAGTCATATCGAAAATAAAATTAATTATTTACACAGCTAAAAATTTCCTGTTTAAAATGGAGATTTAAATCTAACCGTATTTTATTCTTTTTTACACTGTATTTTTTTATTTTCTTTATCTTTTAAACTTGCCACCACAATCAATAGCGTCCCGTGTATTTTCGTAGCGAGAGCTCGTGTGTAGTTTCAGAGCGTCAAATTCATGACTAATATGAATGTCTGATAGACCGCGATCGTCCCTACTGTTATACGATTCCCTATTGATTTGATGTCTTGTATTGTTTTGCCATTATTTTCTGCATTTTCTTTAGAAATGCTACGAAGTAAAATACTGATGTCGTTCAGCTGTATCTTAGTAGTCCAAAAACTAACGTTTAATGAAAAAGGTAAATTATGTATTTAAATATCATTCAAAATACGGTAGTCTAGGGTTTTTATTTGATTTTTTTGCCGTTTTTAGGGTTCCGTCCCACAAGGAACCCTTATAGTTTCGTCATGCCCGTCCGTCTGTCCGTCTGTCCTAATCCTTTACAGCTTAATAACTTCTACAGTTATAAACATAAGTAAATGAAATTTTGTTAAAAAATAGTCTGCATATAGATCTAAATATTAAAAGAATAAAAAAATCATTTTTACGTATTTTAGGGGTGGCGTCTATACATGTGAAATGGGGATGAAAAATTTTTTTTCGCTGCACCCCCTCGTGTGGGATATCATTGAATAGGTATACTAAAATGAAGGTAATGTTTCATACATCACTTTTTTATCAGGTGTACCATCTGCGAAATATAGCCCGCCAAAGTGGCTTGCAATGTGTCCCCCCCCTGCCATTTCTAAACTATGCAACGTAGAAACTTATAATCTTGCACATTGATAGACCTTTGTAGAAACTCTCTTTTAAAATTATTTCGAGTATAATGTGATTATAATTTTTTGAGTTATAGACAGAAAACTGAAAAATACTTAAAACGTCCTAGTTCAAAGGTCATTGACCTTAGAGAAAAATGATCTTAGCAAATAATGCTTCTTTAGCTACTTTCTATTTGAAAAAAACACAAAAAGTAACTTTGACATGACAGACTTGAATTTGGCTTCTTGAATTTATCGCTAGATGGCGCTACTAACAACACGCTCTGAGTCGCGAATGCTGCCGATTATTGCAAAAACTAAAATAGCCATGATTAATATTCGATTTGATTCGTTTGTAATTACACCTACTTAAGGAACCCTATAATACTGAGCATGGCCCGACATGCTCTTGGCCGTTTTTTTTTATATGTTTTATTCCCTGGGCAGTCAGCCCCACTACCTACCTGCTGACTGGCAAATCTTTTCTCCACGGTATGAGCTGTTATCATTATGTAGCTCATGTCGACACGACAGAAGAAGAAGATATCTTTTATTATTTTTGTTACTTTTTTGATGGTTTTTGTTTTTTCATAAAGATCTGTTGCTGGTATTTCTTTTCCGTTTATAAAAGAAATTAATTATGGTTAAATTAAAGTCTCCATACACATTTCCTAATGAAGTAGAACTAATTGATTTATTAAATTGCTGATGAAAATATATTTTAAACTTTCATAAAAGATGCCGTAAAAGAAAAAAGATTCAAGTTGAAATTCGAACGAAGATCTAACTTTTTGCTGTTCATTGTATAATATTTTTGCACATTAGGTTTTCTTTCTTATTTTTGAAACTGTCTCATTCATTGAAGAGAAGAAAGACCTTGTCTGAACTTCTTACAACTAAAACTGGTACTTAACTGGTGTTTTTATTTATTATGTTCACACTTATTTCCGGTTGTTTCTTAAGATTTTGAGAAGGATAGAGGAGAAAATGAAAAATGACGAACGTTTTGTACCAAATTGTAATACGAGAAGAATAAATATAATCACTGTGATATTTTTGTTTTATTTTTATCCACTCTCCTCCAACTTTCTGTCAGTGTCGTAAAAGGAGACCAAGAGATCATTGACAAAATCAAGTACGGTCCCCAACGATCTCTATGTACTTCGTACCATACATGGTATAATAACACCAGGTAGTCTCTTCCCGTGACAGCTAGGTCACGTGATTGCGTCCGTACTACGTCATCAGCCTAGCGGGCTGTTAGCGTGACACTTGTCAGTTTGACGTGCTGCCACTTTGTGAAAATAAATTACCCGAGCAAAATACATTTTTTCATTTACTTTATTCTATAAAGAATCACTTTTTAACTAGTCATTTAATATAGTTTCCTTTATTAACTAATTAGATGAATAACACGAGATAACAAATAGGCTAGTTAGGGATTTATTTTATATTCATTATGAACAAAAATCTCCTTAAGTAGGTATCTTCAATAGATATCAATCAATGGCAGCACTGATCGTGACGTAGCTTGGAGGCATCGCGCTGTCATTGCGGGAAGAGAATACCTGGTGAAACATCTTATTATACCATGGTACCATATAATTCAATGACGGTCCCCAAAAAGTAGTCAACCCATAAAGTTACTATACTGACCAAATGTCTTTGAGTCAACCACTCTATAACCTACAAAAACTTATTACCTACTCTGAGATTGGAATTTGTTTGCACGTCAAAAAAAACAATAAGGTCTATTTATTTTCACTAGTAAAAATAATCTGACACATATTTTATGATGCTAGAAAGCTTTGACAAAATTGATAAACAATTTATTTTGGCAGCCGTTTTCGTTTTCAAAAATCTGAATACAATACTTTATTACACTTAAAACTTATATTTAAGCATAAGTCTGTGGCATAAAGGAATATTAATTTTGAGTAAAATTCGCTATCGTCAATTACTTTTCCTCTAGTGACCGCTTTTTAATTAAACTCAGTTTAAAACTGTTCATTATATTAGGGTCACGACCATAGTGTGGAAATGTCTTAGTCACGATCACGACACATTGACCGAGGGCGATCGACAGTTTATCCATAGAAAAAGCTATCAAGCAAAACGATGCGCAAGGCTTCCCATACTAATCGTTGTTATGGAAAGCCGTTACGCATTCTTTCGCATCTTCGGCCGCGTATGGCGTCCCATACTATTCGTGCTTTTTGTATTGACAAACCGTCAATCGCCGTCGATCAATGTGTTGTTACCCTTACGGCCAAAATTAATATCCAATCTATCCATGATTTACTCTACTAGTGATAAAAATTTGACATATTTTGTATGGAGCTTATGTCAAATTCCTATCTCATCCTCCGAGCCTTTTCCCAATTACATTGGGGTCCGCTTCCAGTCTAGCCAGATGCGGCTGAACATCAGTAGTTTACACGGAGCGACTGCCATCAGACCCCCGCAACCCAGTTACTGGGTAATACTGACATTCGGAGGTTAGACTAGTAGTCAGACTTTCAGGCTTCTGACTACCCGTAACGACTGCCATAGACTGTCAAATTCCTATCTCTAGTAGGGCAAATCGTGGATAGATTGGATATTAATTTTGGCCGTTATAATTATGTTCTATCTATATGTTCAGACAAAAATTAATAATAATGAATAGGTAGGTATTAGGTACATAACCATCACGCACTCCACCATAGCGGAATGTTCTCGCAACATCAATAACAGAGCCGAGTGGAGACGCATCGCAAGCAGCAGCTACTCAAGTTTCAAGATCCGATGTAATCACGACCACTCTGCCAAGAGTGAACGGCTAAGGCCGGTGTTCATCAACGTTAATTCTCTGATTAAACGGCCGATTACTCTAAAAATGTACTGGCATTGTGGGTAAACTGTCGTTTAACCAGATAATTAGATAATAAGAAGAGAAGATAGAGTAAACATATCATCACCATCATTAGCCTGTAGAAGTCCACGGCTGGATATAAGCCTCCAAAAGCACGCCAGCGATATCTATCGTCAGCCTCTCTCACCCAGCTTCTATCAGCCACCTGAATGTTATCACTCCATAGCCTGAGGATTGAATCCGACAGAGAACCAAAGTTGTCGACAATTCGACATAACCACAGATAATATAAACAACCTACAAGATAAGCAATTTAAGTGGCAGTAGGCCGGCCATATTAGCCGGAGAACCGATAACCGCTGGGGTTCTTGAGTGGAAACCGCGAATCGGCAAACGTAGCGTGAGACGCCCTCAGGCTGGGTGGAGTAACCATTATTTAATATTATTTTGGGAAAAGAGGTAAGGTCTTTGTAAGCCCCTTATGTCACTGCGACCTAAAAGATCTATTGTAACGCCTCTAATAGTAGACTGTAACACCTTCCCATAAGCAGCAGGCCAACCATAAAGTCGACTATTGTCTTGGGGTTTGAGGATCTGCTCTCATCAGTTGAGATTGTGTGGCCTCCAAGATGCTGATGTCTAATGTGGTGCACTGCATCCACAGACCAGTAAGCCTCAAGACACCGCTTAAACAAAAGTATGCATGAGAACGCAGTCGTAAAATTTTGACGGGGACCGGGGGGCGGACGGCGCGTTATGATTGGTCGGCTCAAAAGTTCGTTCCGTATGATTGGTGCCGCTCGCTGACGGACTGACGTCCTGATTGGCGATGGGGCGTATGATATGCAGTGCTACTGCATATGCGTTGTTACCGGGGGTGTCCGGCTAATCGGCGTCTAGAGGCTTACTTGTCTGTGGGCCAGTGTTATAAACTGATAAACAGATAACCATTTTATTGATAATTGGTTAAAATTATACGTCACAATCTATAGTTAAGTACATTTTTCAGAGATTTTTCATTATTCATATGAATGTAATAAAACTCACTATTTCAAAAATTTGTCAATATAAATTTATTATTTTATATTATTGCATCACATTCGCATGAATATGAATGGGCGTTTCATCCTTTTGCGCGACGTGGAGTAACCATTTAAAGATGAATAATAAAATGAATGTTTAATATTTTACATGCCTACACTTTTAATTTACCCAAATTTTATGAAAACAATTTGCCCATACATACATACATACATATGATCACGCCTGTTTCCCATTGGGGAAGGCAGAGACTATGGATACACCTCTTTCGCTTCATCTACGTCCATTAACCTCGTCATGCATGCTCGTCGGTTTAGAGAACTCTTAACCTGGCATTTTTTGAGAACATCCGCGATTTGATCGCGATACGTTCGCCGAGGTCGTCCCTTTCCAACTCTTCCATCCACACTCGCTTCGTATACTTGTTTCGTCAATCTCCTCTCGTCCATCCCCTCTATATGTACAAACCATCTTAACACACCTTTCTCAATCTTTGTCACTACATCTTCTTTCACTTTTGATTGGGCAAATTGAGTGACAATTTGCCCAATCCTTTTTATATCCACGACGATTTATCAAATAATATGAAATTGTACTTTAGTTTACTGAAGAACTGAGTTTTCCTGTTAAAACGTGGGTAAGTAGGATCGCAGCGAAATTAATATGAGACATCGCCTCACGGCAATGTGGTGTGTTATGTCAAAGGAAGAATTTCTTCAACAGACAAGACTGACGATTTTTCGGGCCTTGGGGCATTGGGTATGGTGCTTTTGACAGCGAGAATCGAAACAAAAATGGCTGAATTTCTGCTTAAAATTTGTTTGAATAATATTTCATTTTATGTTTTGGTGATCAGATTGCTTACTTTCTCTTTCATAATGCGCACGGCCAATTTGTCGAATTTATTGCCGTATCTGTATTTCCGGGCACTTACATACCTAACGCCTTTAAAGCTGTAGTGAATCGGCATCTAATAGGCTTGCTAGCTGTCTTGCGGTCAAGAGCAGATCTATATCTCATTTAAAAAAAATGTAGAAATATTGATAGGTACTTTGGTCCCTAGGAGAATCAACATCAACTCGGACTATCGCTGTCCACTGTTGGACATAGGCCTCTCCCAAGTTGCGCCACATTATTCTTCTTCTACGAAGAAGAAGACTCGGTCTTCTGTTCTCCATGGTCCTCTGCCTTCCGCATCCAGTCCCTAAGCTCACAGCTATTTTAATTAAGTCGTCGGTCGACATGGCTGGGGGGCGCCCTACGCTGCGTTTGCCGATTCGCGGTCTCCACCCAAGGACTTTTCTGCTTCAACAGCCACCAGTACTTCGACAGTCATGGCCAGCCCACTGCTACTTCAGCTTACTGATCCTACAAGCAATGTCGGTCACTCCGGTTCTTCTCCGGCACAGACTACTAGGGGATACTACGTTCTCCGGATAATCTCGTTACGGACACTGTCACACGTTACGGCGACTCCTAGGCACAGATAATATTACTCTAGGTTAGGAGAATAACTTCTCCAAATTATTTTTACTTTCAAAAGTAGATAGCTACCTGTATAATAGTACTCTCACAGACATATTATTATAATTATGTTTCTTATAGTAGTCATTAAATTAATGTTCATTATTTATAAAAGGCAACCTTTCAAAAAGTCAAATTATTGTAGAATGAAGGGTTGGTGGCCGTTAGGTAGGCAATAATTCAAGCAAATACCTATGTAGGTACAGTCGAAAGCAATAATATCTGCCTATCCATTGATTTAAATCCGCTAATAATATCTATACGAGCGTCTGTTCAAAAGGGCCTAATTGACCAAATGAAAAAAAAAAAGTGTGATTCGGGAGAAAATTTAACGTCTCATAAGATTTTTGCGTTATGAGCAGGCATGTACGCATACCACGCCCTCTCTTTCTTTCTATTTCTAGTATGTCTGTTTGTGTGTGCGTGACGAACTTCGTTCCTGACTTCTTCCTGGGGGTCCCCTGACCACACATGTTTTTTTCTCGTATCTAAATAAGATCAGGCGAAATGGCTTATTTCTGCACTATTATGTTTATGAGAAAGCTTTTCAAAAACTTATTTCACTGTTTTTCTAAAGTTTGCTCATGATGCCTTTAGTTCCTTTTGAAGAGGCGCTACTCATCGGATTCAAGCCACAAGAAATAAATATGATTATGGGAGGTATAGGACCATCTCTTATATACACATAGGCACACATATTTATCCGTAGGTACTATCCAAACTGGATGCGGAAGGCGGAGGACCGAGTGTTGTGGCGCAACTTCCGAGAGGCCATGTCCAGCAGTGGACTGCGATAGGCTGAGTTGATGATGATGACTACTATAGTCAGATAGGAATTATTTGCTATTTTAATACCATCGATAAGCAGATATTAATGCTTCTGACTGTACTTAAGTGTGGTGAAAAGTGTTCTATGCAGATTTTATTTATTCATTACTTGGTGTTGTTGTTTATGGAAAAAACTTTTTTTTCCATTTAATTGACAATTTGAATTAAATTAATTCGTGCAAAAACGCTTGATATTAAACTAATTTTGCGGTAATTTAGCATTCAGAAGTAAGAAAATGAATGTGATGTGTTTGTGTGATGATGTCTATGAATTGTCAATTTTCAAGAGTAACCAAGTCCAATAGGACTTGGTTACTTCATAATAAAGAAAGTCTTCATAACTTTATTAATAAAACCTAGATATAAACAGAGAAAGCTTTATATAACAAACTGATCTGACCACGGATACCTAACGAACTAAAGAAAGTCTCCTTCATTAAAGTGACGCTGTAGTTGTTTTACATAATAACTTCAACGATCATCAACGTCTTCACATTATTTAGAGGAAAGGGGTCAAATGCTTTGTTTCTTGAATTTCTCATTTCTACAAAAGTTATTTTCCTTCAAGAAGTATATATAAATAATGTAGAACTGCATCCCATTGTGAAAATAATGTACCTACCGCGTACCAACTCTTCGTAGGTATTCCGTGGGTATCCTCAACAGCAGCGTCTTTTAAGTGATGATCATATTTATTAAGTGACATATTGTAGACCTACGCTGGACTGGCTATGACCAAAGATAATAATATAATCACTACGCATAAATAGAACTATCATTTTGAATCAAATAAAATTTTTCAAATAAAATTTATTTATTTCACAAATTATTATAATCTCGTAAATTTTAAACAGTGCAAAATATAAATAATGGGTTCCCTATGCCAGTGCGAACGCCATAATGGTGCATCATATAAAATGGGAGCACTACGTTTCACCGAAATACGATCCACCGAAACACGTTTTACCGACAACTATTCGTCGAAGGTATAATTCCCCGATGCAACACTTGGTCGAAAGTACATTTAACCGACGCACTAATCTCGAAACTCACTAAAGTCGAAACACTAATCGCCGATGGCTTCTTTTACCGACGTACCTTTGACCGAAGGCTCAGTTTGTCGAATCGTGGTTTGGGTATATCTAGAGTATGTAAACTGTATTTTTATAATTTTATCGATAAAATTATAAAAATACAGTTTACATACTCTTTATTATATAATTCGGGGAAACGTGCGTCGGCTAAATGTACTTTCGACCAAGTGTTGCATCGGGGAATGATACGTTCGACGAATAGTTGTCGGTAAAACCTGTTTCGGTGGATCATATTTCGGTGAAACGTAGTGCTCCCTATAAAATAGCACACTGACGCCCAAACTGAGACATGCTCGTATTTCGGGAGTCGGCGGCTCTCCGCTCTACACTATTTATATACATACAATCACCGTAGTTTGTGGAGGACCCTAAATTGAACATAGCAATGTTAAAAGAATGGTGTCTTACTTGACACAGACTTAGGTAAGTAGGTACTAAATTATTACAATGTAATCCAGTCCAATGCTACAATTTTGGTTTTGGTTACTGCTAAAATATATATTAATTTTGTATATTCATCATCATCATCATTTCAGCCGAAAAACGTCCACTGCTGGACAAAGGCCTCCCCCAAATGAGGGCCCCCAAAATATGTCATAATCGCCACGCTTGGCAGGCGGGTTGGCGATCGCAGTTCGTTGTTTAAATACTCAGAGAACGCTGCTGCCCATCCTCTGGTGAATCCCTTAGTCGCCTTTTACGACACCCATGAGAAGAGGGAGGGTGGTGCAGTTCTTTACGTCCGGCACCACACGGAATTTTGTATATTATTATGTATTAAAATCCATTATCTTTTATTCTACAATTTTTATAAGTACTTCTGTTTCGTCATAAGATGATAGCTTGTCCAGCGTATTTATAGGTGTTGGATTGCTGTCCCATCGGATTATGAGAGTGAGGAAATAGAGAGTGCACCTGTGTTTGCATACACATTTGTGCACTATAATAATTGTCCCGTGGCTATTCTCCTTCGAGTGGCCGTCGAAATTCGGCCGGAAGGACACTATATTTTATGTGCTTGTAGTATCATACCTACTGCGATTGTGTTAAAAGTGCTTGTAGTATCATACTGCGATCCTAGTTTTAAGTGCTCATAGTATCATACTGCGATTATATTTTTATGTGCTTATACGACAATATATTTTCAAGTGCTTATAGTATTATACGACAAACTTATTTCCATGTGCTTACCAGGCCCCTCAGAAAGTATTGCGAAAAAAAGTTTTTATATATGGGAGACTGGCCAGTTATAATGTTTTTCAAAAATATGATTATTTATAAGTAAAAATAAGTAAGTTCCAATTTAAAAATTTCCCTCCACATTTTTTGCGAGTTAATTCAAAGTATTGTGTCTCACTGAAATATGGATCTGCGCCGGGAACATTTTAGAGCTATGATTTTATACGATTTCAAGTGTCGCCTGAAACCGGATGAATCGTACGATAGACTTCAAATGGCATTCATGGATGAAGGCCCTTCCAAGGCAACCGTGTATCGTTGGTATAACGAATTCAAGCGCGGTCGACCAACTTTGGGGGATGACGAAAGAAGCGGTCGCCCTTTGACGGCTGTTACCGAAGAAAACGTGCTAGCAGTGAAAAATTTAATCCAAGACAATAGGCGAATTACATATCAGGAGATTCAACACATATTGAAGATTGGATCGGGAAGCGTTCACGAGATTCTACACAGCCATCTTCGCGTGAGGAGGATAGTATCACGCTGGGTGCCGCACAACCTCACCGATGCTCAGAAGCAGGCCCGGGTGGAATGGTGCCGTGATATGCTTAACAAATTTGAAGCAGGCTCGTCTCGGCGTGTTTACGACATCGTTACAGGTGATGAGTCCTGGATTTATCAATACGACCCAGAAACCAAGCGCCAGTCGACTGTTTGGGTGTTTCAAAATGAGCCAACGCCTACCAAAGTGAAGCGATCTAGAAGCGGGGGTAAGATTTTGATCGCTAGCTTTTTTAATTTGACTGGCCACTTGGTATCAATTCCCTTACGGGATCAAAGAAGCATTAATGCCGAATGGTATACTACCAAATGTTTGCCAGAAGTTTTCTCTGTTATAAGCAACAAGCGACCAAACACAGGGCTCCGCGGGCTACTGCTCCACCACGACAATGCACCTGCGCACACCGCACTCAAAACGAGGGACTTCCTGGACAGCACGCCAGTCAAACTCCTGGGTCACCCTCCTTACAGCCCTGATCTAGCACCGTGTGACTTCTTTTTATTCCCAAAAATAAAAAATCAGCTCAAAGGGATACAATTTTCGTCGCCGGAAGATGCGCTGGCTGCGTTCGAGCAGGCTGTAAACGAGGTGTCTGCGGCGGACTGGAAAAAGTGTTTTGAAAACTGGTTTAGGCGCATGAATCTTTGTATAGAGGATGGTGGAAAGTACTTTGAAAAGATTTGATAAAAATATATGTACGTATAGAACAATTTTTTTTAGTTTCGCAAAACTTTCTGAGTGTCCCACGTATAGTATCATACTGCGTTCATGTTTTTAATTGCTTAGTCATACTGTAGTCATGTTTTCAAGTTCTTAAAGTATCACACTGTGGTCACATTTTGAAGTGCTTATAGTATCATACTGCAGTCATAGTTCTTAAAGTATCACACTGTGGTCACATTTTGAAGTGCTTATAGTATCATACTGCAGTCATTGTTTTTAGTAGGTATCATTGATCATATTATTAGTTAGTAGGTATAGGTACGTAAGATTCGTCGCAAATAGTCGCAATGTTATTTCATTTACATTTATTGTACTTACTGTTTAGTGTTTCTACTGGTTCTTTATTAGTTGTAGGTACTTAATTACCTAAAAATGAAGGCAGTAAACATCTTTAGTTTTCAGCTGCTGAAGATAACAAAATCGCCGTCGCTCACTCCATATAAACCGCACAAGATTTCATTTGATCTTCCATTGCCTACCTAGTCCCGTCTCAAAGAATGGTCGTGGTCTTAATAAAATAGTGGCAAACGTAAAACAAACGTTTTATTTCGTTTATATTTGCTAAACATACGCTTAAGACTAAGTCAACAAACTATGTTAAGTAAAAGTTACAATCTGGTCCTGTGAAGACATTTTGTTGTTGGTTTTGTGTGCTTATTAAATGTGAGGTATAACCTATTATATGTATTTTTTATTAATTTTTGTATAGTAATGAAGAAAGTTGTTTTGTAATACATAATTGAGGAGCGTTTGTTCAAAAACACATAATATTATATCCGAATGACCATGACTGCCTCGTTGGTCTAGTGGTTGCAAGCGCGACTGCTGAGCGTAGGGGCCTTGGGTTCGATTCCCGGGTCGGGCAAAGTGTTATTGGGTTTTTTCATTAGGAAATTCTTAGTAGCAGCCCGGAGTCTGGATTTGTGCCCGGTCAATGGCAATAGGCTCGCCCCCTATTACATGGGACTATAAGATAACTGGCGAAATGTGGGTGTACTATTACACCTCTGCCTACCCCTTCGGGGAAATACAGGCGTGATGTTATGTTATGTATGAATGACCATAAAGTGCATATTAGCATGCTTAGCATTACAAAAAGTAACTCATTTCCACCTTATGGTCATTAGAATATAGGTATTATTTGGTATTAAACTGACACTTCTCAATTATTTTTAATTTAGAGGATTGTAATTTGATATTCCTATTTATTATACAGCAGTGGACTTTTTCGGACTGGTATGAAGATTAAAATTACATTATTATTCAATGTCAATTTTATGTAACAGGCCTACCGCTTAACTCAGAGGGTTGGTGCCCAAGTTTGCTTTATGGTGGTGGCCTGCGACTAGGGTTACCAGATGGAAAATTGAAAAGTCCTGACAAAAAACCTAATTTCCATAGAAAACTCCTGAAATTTTGTCACAAACGTAATTAACAACTCTGTGTAAAAATTTATTATAACTGTCTTATAAGAAAAATCTAAAAATCCTGAGATTTTGAAAATCCTGAAATATGGTAACCCTACCTGCGACTGACATTACCAGCCGTCTGAGTTAACGGTTACTCCACTTTATTTTGTATCTGCTTATTTTTCTATAAATGAAATTGGTTTCACTCAACTGTAAAATTGATTTCATTACATTTACAAATTACGAACACTATCTATAAATTCATGTAATTGTTATATCAGATAACATTATTAATTAGATATGTTTGACCCATTAAATAAGGCACCTGACTAGAGGTTACTTGATCTCGAATAAAGTTTTACACTATAATCATTATAAATCTAAATGTTTACTAAATTATTGACTCTCGACTACGCCCACAGATATGTTGGTATAAATGGCTAGATATGGCAATGGCCAAAAATGGCCGAATAAAGCAAGTGCTACACGGTGAGCAACCAGCTTTCCTACCAAGGTGACCTTGGTGGGAGGTTGGTCGCTGACAGCCGTCGTCAAACAAAATTTGGTGACACCACTGTCTACATGGTTGGAAACCAGCAAGGTCACCTTGGTGGGGAGGCTGGTTTGTCACCGTGTAGCAGACGCTTTACTAACGGCCAAAATTAATATCCAATCTATCCACGATTTGCCCTACTAGAGATAGGAATTTGACATAAGCTCCATACAAAATATGTCAGATTTCTATCTCCAGTAGGGTAAATCGTGGATAGATTAGATATTAATTTTGGCCGTAAGTAATACAATTTCAAACTACGCTTACATTGAAATTATGTTAAGTAGCGCTTACATTTGATTTCAATTAGAAAGCATGTACTACATAAATATTTAAAGTACCTACCTATATAGATTCTAGAATTTAATCTTTGAATCACTGATGAAAATTTAAAGTTCCATGAAAATGTAAAGTTCCATGAAAATATAAAGTTCTTAATTGCGTTTGGAATTTTTTGGAATCTAGATACACGTCAGTGTATCGACCCAAATTCGGAAAAGATCGGCGCACCAGTCGTGTGTTAACGTGTTATTGAAATAACTGAAAACCTTTTAAGGGGTCATTGTACTGATCAGTATGAACAACTTTTACTATGGGACCAAACCTGAAAACGCGGACAAAAATATCAGCTGGTCCCTACATTTTGTCGATTTATGTGAACCACTTCGAGCTATTTTTGACCATAACTTATAAAAAATTAAGAGTGATTCAAAAATAATTTCGATAACGTGCTACTTCATCAACTCAGCCTATCGCAGTCCACTGCTGGACATAGGCCTCTCCCAAGTTGCGCCACAATACTCGATCCTCTGCCTTCCGCATCCAGACCCCCCAGCCACGTTCTTTAGGTCGTCGGTCCACCTGGCAGGGGGGTGCCCTACGCTGCGTTTGCCGATTCGCGGTCTCCACTCAAGGACTCGTCTGCTCCAGCGGCCATCGGTCCTTCGACAGACATGGCCAGCCCACTGCCACTTCAGCTTACTGATTCTACAAGCTATGTCGGTCACTCCGGTTCTTCTCCGGATAATCTCGTTTCGGATTTTATCCTTCAAAGAAACTCCAAGCATAGCTCGCTCCATAGCTCGCTGAGCGACTTTAAACTTGTGGACTAGCCCAACTGTCAGTGTCCACGTCTCGGCACCGTAAGTCATGACTGGCAGGACGCACTGGTTGAAGACTTTCGTCTTCAAACTTTGCGATATAGGCGACGAGAAGACTCGGCGAAGTTTGCTAAATGCTGCCCAACCCAGACGGATCCTTCTGTTGGCTTCTTTCTCGAAGTTGTGTCTACCAAGCTGAATTGCCTGCCCTAGGTAGACGTATTCCGTTACAACTTCGAGTGCCGACCCTTCGACGAATATTGGCCTCGGCATGACATGTATATTGAACATGACTTTAGTCTTGTCCAGATTCATGCCGAGACCGACACGTCGAGAGGCTCCGTTTAAGCTGTGCAGCATTTCGCCCAGTTGTTCCAGCGACTCAGCCATTACAACGATGTCATCGGCAAAACGGAGATGTGAGATGTTCTCGCCGTTACTGCTACTTACTCGATATTAATTAATGGCCGTATTTATAAACACTTCTAGGCCATGAATCCTGGTACGGTCGACCGCACGTCGGTGGTAACACTTTGACATTAGCAGCATCTTTATTTCGTAAGCAGTAAGGGCGGTTTTCGAACTGAAGTGTTACCACTGTCATGCAGTCGACTGTACCTAATGAATTGGAAGGACCCAAATCAAATAAATTACAATAAGCTAAACATTATAAGCTTACAAGTCAGCTGTACATTGCTCTAAATCATAAAAAAGGTATTATCAAAGTAATTGTTTCACAGAGAAAGATGCAAAAAACTTAGAACGATATGCAATGCATGATACGTCACAGTTAATTTTAATGTCAATTTTAATTTATGTACCCGCAAATACTCAAACGCAACTCAATTTTAAGTGGCCCTAAATCTCATGCTGTCACTGTCACTCTAAGGTATATTAGAGCGACAGAACGACTTTTAAGAACGTCTTAAAGTTAATTGTCGTTTATGTATTTGGGGGTTAGTATTTTAAGAGTGTGTACCTTGTGTCCTAGAAGACTTGCCTAAATAAATAGATGACAATTTATCGAAATAATCTAGTTATTGCTCTAACAATAGCATTTCTCACTAATACGTCAATTTGGAAATTGGATTCAGCCCAGGTTTTTATTTATCTTGATACATTATGAAATTTTATGGTACCTACTTTAAAAGAGACTAGATCAGAAGACTAGACCGTAAGACTAAGACCATGAATAAATAAAACAAGGGAGATGTGCCAAGTAGAACAACTTTTGATGCTTCGACATGCGCAAAATGATCACATCGCTGACAGAACACTCACACAATAAAGCAATGCATGCACTTTGTGTATGTTTACAATTAGTAAGATTACTAGCCGCATGTTTGTGTTTCTGTGTTTGTATAGAAGTGAGAAAAAAGCGGCGGCACCCAAACACGTACAGCTATGTATTGAAGACATATCTCCCGTGTTAATGAAATCTATGGACAAGACCATTGTTTTTTTCATACCTATACCTATATTTTTGGACTGCATCCATTTCCAACATAAGGCCTATATTAAGAAGCTCAGAGCCATCCAGAAACAACTTTGCCGGTCACAGTCGACTTGCCTCTATCCCTTCCATAACTTGGGGAAGCCGATGGGCTGACCCTGGGCGACCTTGGAGCACTGTGTGAAGATTTACGAGGTGACCTTTCAGGTTCGCTGACATCTGGAGTGATGACCACGGTTGGAGGTTCTGATATCATTTTCTGGTATTGAGATTTTAAATTCGTAGCTGATAAGATTTGTTCTGACTGCGAATGGATGCTTGGAGTCGGGGTAATAGGTTTTTGAAGGGTCGAGTCTTCTTCCTGAGTGATGTATAGGGTTTTTGTTGGGGTGTCTGGTTCTATAGTGATCACGTGGTCAGTGGACTGGAACTCCGCTGGAGGGGGCAGTCGGCTGCCGTCTGCTGGGTCGAAAGATGGCGTGCTGGGTTCAGATGGCTCTTGAGACGAGGATTTTAGAGGGCGAGTTTGTTCCGATCCCCCTTCTGAACCTAGAGAAATAAATATAATTACTTGAGTATTTTTTGTTATGGTAGATATTTCTTGTTAATATTTGCATGCATTGCAAAGTATCGTTATTTTACAAGAAAGAGATTTTGCGCGTCTTCAAAACAATGGATTAGAATGTGTAGATATAAGGCGCTACTAGCAGCTATGTGGCGCACCTATGCCCCCAACAGTAAAAAAATACTCGCTGAGTACATCATTTATCAAAAATCCAGTTTTACTAGTTAGTAGTTTAAAAAAAAAATTGAAGTAACTGTGTAACATTTTTCTATACACAACTACACCGAACTATATTTTACAGAGTATATAGTTTCTGATTAAAATACAGTACCTCTATTTTAATTGGTAAAACCGAACTTTCGGTAAATGATTTAATCAGCGAGTAATATTTTTTTTACTGATGGGGGCGCGACGTAGCTGCTAGTAGCGCCTGAAAGGGTTAGGATTTAACTCTAAAAATCTTTTATTTTGCATACGGCCATAAAGTACAATGGTTAATGTTTAGTAGGTATACATTATAAAATACTTAAATCGTCGTGAAAGAAGAGAAAACATAACACAGAAGAGATAACTTAAGGAAGAAGACCAAACACTGTGCAAAATTTGCATTCTCTCTTAATTAATTCATCCGTAGATTGCGATGTTAAATTAATAATACCATATTACTCGAAAATGCCTTCATCTTATTTATTAAAAACTTCTCAAGGTCAAAGATGATTAAAGGCAGTATTAACATAATGAATATCAAATGATGGAATCATTGATTGGCATAACAAAAAACGAAAAACGAAAAACGTCCACTGCTGGACAAAGGCCTCCCCCATAGGGGGGGGGGGATATGCCATATTTTAACAATGTTTGTTTGTAAACTTTGGGATGTTTTGAACATTTCTACGCTTTAATAGAAAGTTACTGCTTTTAGAAGTTATTATTATACACCGTGTCACGTTTCTCGTGGTTCAAATGAAAACCATTGATAAAGGGCACCAAGGACTATCGAAAAACCCCCATGTATTTTCCGCGAAAATCGCCATTTTTCGAAAAATCGCAATTTCCGTATTTGTCTCACAGTGCCTACAAAAATTGGGTTTGCGCTCAAACAAACGAAGCAACAACAACGAACAAGCAGGACGTGCAATTTTTTCATGAATACAAACAAATGAAAGGCATTTAAGAAATAAAATAATGACTAAAACTGGAAAAAGAAATCTTCTTTATTTTAATTTAAAAAAGCAAAAAAATTGGAATCCACGTTACAAACTTCTTAACTTTATTGACTACTCGCCACATAGACGCCTATTAGCCGGCCAAGCCAACCAATCAGGACGTCACTCCGTCAGCGAGCGGCACCAATCATATCACCGAACATTTGAGCCGACCAATCATAACGCGCCGTCCGCCCCCCGGTCCCCGCCAACATTTTACGACTGTGTTCTCATGCAAAAATTTGTTTATGTGGCGTCTTGAGGCTTACTGCTCTGTGCTACTCGCATACCAAATTTTATCCGGATAGGCTAAGAGCATGTGAAAAATCTTTCAATCTTGTTGTGAGGTTGATCTGTATAGTGTGCTTAAAATTCAGTAACATAAGATTGATGCATTGTAATATGAATAATAATAAGAACTATAATAAAATACGACAGTCAGTGAGTTTGTTAGTTGGTTTGGTAGTTGTTAGAGTTTAAGTAGTTAGCTAAATCACTAGGGATTTACCAAAATCTTTGCTTTAGCTGCGTCTTTCAAGTCTTGGTGAAGTCTCGAATTATACGTTCAAGCTGTAATTAAGTTATTTAGGGTGAATACTTTTCATCATTCGCTTAGATTACGCTTAAATTATTCTGAACTTCTTTTCAAATCTGAAAACACAGAATTTTGCCACGTAGGCAGAACCGTGGTCAGTCTGTAGTATTGATAAGTTATTTAACACTTTTTTATAAGGGCAGACTCTGCATTGCTGGGTAATGCCCCCATTTCATCTATAAAGACTTTGTGCCGCTTCGTGTAAAGAAATCAAGAAAGACATCATAGTCGTTTTGCTGTTTGAAGCTCCAGTCCTACACTAGATGGACCCACTCAGCATTCGGCAGATATGCCTTACTGATAATATTTAGGGCTGCCTGTGCACTAGAGTGGAGAGGAGTGGAGCTGTGCCAATAAAACCAATAGAATTGCGTAAAAACTCCGCTTCGCTTCAGTGGACAGAGTTTTGCGAACTAGTTTAAAAATTTATACATTTAAACGCGAGCGGGGGAGGAGTGGAGAAATGGAGCGGGGAAGCCGAGTGAAGAAACGGAGCGGGGAAGCGGAGCGAATTTCGCGTCAGAGACCGCTCGCCGCCGCCGCTCAAATGAGTCATTGCGTGCTCTGGGCTTAGCTCCGAACAGTCCGCAAATCCGCTCCATATTACTCCCTCGATCCGCCCCGCTGCCTCGCTCTACGTCAGTGAACTGACACAGTCCACAACTCCACTCCGTATTACTCCCTCGTTCCGCTCCGCTTACCTCGCTCCTCGTCAGTAGACTGACACAGTCCGCAACTCCGCTCCGCATTACTCCACAGTTCCGCTCCTCTACCTCGCTCCACGTCAATGGACTGACACAGTCCGCAACTCCGCTCCGCATTACTCTCTCGCTCCGCTCCGCTGCCTCGTCGGTGGACAGGCAGCCTAACGCCTACCTATATTACTTCTAATGCCTTGTTCTTATTAAACGGTTTTATTTACCTTTATCCTCAATATCGGCTTCAAATTGTATTTCGTTCTCTGCTTCTTCGTCGTCTGAAGTCTCAGGGATCGGCGTTCTGCTGCGGAATGATCGAGCTGTCGAAAGAAGCATTAAGCAAGCATTAGTTTATATGGAAGAATAAGAATAAGAAGAATACTGAGATTTAATACTTTTTTACGATAATTATCGCCAACCCGCCTGCCAAGCGTGGCGATTATGGCATATCCCCCCAACTTATGCTTGGGGGAGGCTTATGTCCAGCAGTGGATGTGTTTCGGCTGAAATGATGACGATAATTAAAACCAAAACACATACACATGATTCGACTTCGCATCGTGGCACGACTCACGGCACGACGTTTTCGATACGTCGATGAAATTTGAAGAATAATTTTGCCACAGTTGATCTAGAGATATGGACCGCACTAGACGAGTTCTCCTCTTGCTGTTATTAAGAAGATGCTTAAAGAAGAGACAGAAACACAGATAATACTGGGTCCATCCATTTATTTCCATCTTGAATGATGGAAATCAATATCGCAGGATTCCATCGTCAGTTTTCACGACACGACGTCATGCCGTGTATCATACTACAATACGATATCGTCACAGCGGTGACACTCCGTGTACGTGTGAGCTCGCTCACCGGTGACCTTCAGCGAGCGCATTCACGCGCAAGGCCTTGGCTGGGGCAGCCGAGAGACTGCCCGTTCCACACGCCGCGCACCGCGCACGGCCCCCGCGCTCTCCTCGACCCGCACACATAGCCGCGAGCAATTTTACGAGCACACATGCGTAAGTGTCGCTTCTTGTCGTTAGTATGACATCGTATCGTAATTTTTTACTTTACCAGGTTATTTTAACGTCCATGCACACGGCCCTAAGTTGGCGTGGAGATATAATCTTAACAAAATTTAATTTCTAACTTCCTGTTACTTCTTTATCAGAAGATAGCGATATAGGTAGCCAAACAAAATAACTGACACTGTTTTTGAACTTAAAAGTTCAAACTTAACCAATCAACGCTGATAGCAAGGAAGTGGGAAGGTCTGCAAAGAAATCTAACCTGTCCCAACGATACACCGCCTTTAAAATTTAAATTTAAAGTTAACCCTCTATGGGTTAACTTTAAATTTTGACCCCTTCTGTCCATTTATTTACTGGAAATTACACTACACTGTAAGTAACCGTTATTAAGATAGTATGATTAGCAAGAACAAAGGGACATTGTGGATTTTGTGATTGACATACTTGTCATAACAATTTCCAACTATATTAAGGTTTAGGGTTTGCCACATTTTTTGCCGTTTTTCCCTTTTGAGGTGCGGAACCCTTATAGGATCACTTTGTTGTCCGTCTGTCTGTCTGTCTGTCTGTCTGTCTGTCTGTCTGTCTGGCTGTCTGTCTGGCTGTCTGTCTGGCTGTCTGTCTGGCTGTCTGTCTGTCTGTCTGTCTGTCTGTCTGTCTGTCCGTCCGTCTGTCAAGAATGTTTATATCAGCAACGGGTAGAGGTATCAAGTTGAGTATAATTGACGGTCCCTTGTAGTAAAAAAGAAATTCAAGCTTCTATATCGACGCAATCAAAGGGTATGGCCATTTATGTCACAAATTTTAATACTCTCAAACTCACTCATCAAAACATATAGGGTACTTCCCGTTGACCTAGAATCGTGAAATTTGGAAAGAAGCAAGGTTTTTATAGCACAAGTAAAGTAAAATAACCGAAAATACTAAAATTGTAGTTATATCACAGGAAAAAAATATTTTTTGCGATTACAAACTTACATTTGCAGTTGAAGAATCGACCATGATGTAGACCAATGTATGGGAGAATTTTTTTGAACGACAGAAATAAATAAAATATTTACTTTGGTTTGCACAGATTTTTTACAGCATACACCACAAAACATAGATAATACAATAAAATTATGGAAATAACATACAAACGGAGTCTGCTATCTATTTTTTCCACTGCAAAGTTAAGTTTGTCTTTAAATCCGACTTACCTTTTCGTTAGAGCAATGTTTGGCGCTTATCAATAATTTATGAATTTCATTAAGTTAATTATTAATATAAATAAGGCAAATAAAAATATGTGTGGTGGGTAACTGGGTTCGAAAGAGATGCAAATATGAAAGACATCAACGCGCAGTACTGCACCTTTGCTAAACTCTCATAAATTAAATCAGTTTCTTCGGGTTATCAGGTCAATGGGTGGTCTTCTTCTTCTTCTGTCGTGTCGACATGAGCTACATAATGATAATAGCTCATGTCGTGGTGTAAAGATTAGCCAGTCAGCAGGTTGGAAGCGGGGCTGACTGCGGGGGTGCGCCGGACGAAATGGGTGAAATGTAATAAATGGGTGGTACGGAACCCTTAGTGCGCGAGTCCAACTTGCATTTGGCCGGTTTTTTGATAAAAAGAAGGAATTACTAACCCTTCGATAAAATATAGAAATGGTACCGCAAGTCGGTTCGCCAAACTGAGACATGAAGATGGAAAGTCTCATGTGATTGTAATTTCACCGGCATCCTTCACACCGAAACACAGTAATGCAAGCATCACTGTTTGGCGGAGAAGTAGGTTCGGTGGTAGTGGTGGCTC
Organism: Asteroscopus sphinx; assembly: GCA_949699075.1. Classification (NCBI taxonomy): domain Eukaryota; kingdom Metazoa; phylum Arthropoda; class Insecta; order Lepidoptera; family Noctuidae; genus Asteroscopus; species Asteroscopus sphinx. The sequence continues at coordinate 7,941,526 of OX453020.1, forward strand.
AGCATCTGCTGATACGTTCTCATAAAAAAAAAACATAAATTTACACTCACTACTACATCTCCTGCAACTCTCTCTCTTCTTGGGCGCTTCAAACACCTCTTCTAAGCTGAAGTCTGAGGCCCTTCTGCTCTTCTCTCTCTCGTTGAAGTCTGACTTGATCTTGCTCCTCATGAACTTGGCGTATGCTACCCTCGTGCAAGGAGATACTGCAGCTAAGTGTGGGTTGTATTCTGAAAATAAGAAGACATTTTAGTAAGTCATAATAATATTGAGTAAGTCAATGTTCCGTGTGGTGCCACAAAGAATTGCACCAGCCTATCTCTTCTCATGGGTGTCGTAAAAGGCGACTAAGGGGTTCACCAAAGGATGAGCAGGAGCGTTCTCTGAGTATTTATTCAACCAACTGCACTCGCCAACCCGCCTGCCAAGCGTGGCAATTATGGCATATCCTTCCCTTTGGGGGAGGCCTATGTCCAATGTCCAGCAGTGGACGTCTTTCGGCTGAAGTTATGATGACGATGATGATGCTTTAATGGTGAAATCTGTGGTTTTGTGGTTTTAACACTTCATAATATGCCCCCTGTACCTGAACATTTAATTAAATTATTTATTTTTGTCAACAATTTAACATTAATTAGTATTATAAATATCTGTTTATAATATTTTTTATTTAAGGCTATTTGGCGGTTTCCTTCCACCACCTGCGCGCCCATAGCTATACGTCACCATGCGAATAAAATATGTTTATATGTTTGTTTCCTCGCAAGTGTGTTGAAAAACATTGTATGACACGCGTGAGCAATGACCATTATACTCTCGGCTCCATTATGCCCTCGCCTTTGGCTTGGACTGCAATCCAGCCTCGTTTATAATAGCCAACTTAGCTCACTTGTATCATAATGTACTATTATAGGTAGTTCTAATAAAAATTAAGTATTATGTGATTATTTCGTCAAAATAAACATAACAATTCGACAACACGTAAGCTCATTATTTGAACACAAACATAAACAAGAATTACACGGCCCCTGAAATGTATATACCTAATAGTTTCTGGGGGTCAATGGTCCTGCTGGCCATATTCTCCAGGATATGGGCTCTGAGTGACTGGCGACTCCTAGTCCTTGTCTCTGCTTCAGCTGTGGTGCCTATTGGATCCTTTCGAGCTGTGTTAGTTCGGACCAGGGCGTTCCAGTCGCGTTTTTTGCTGAAACAGTAAAAGATGTTTTAGGTAAAATTAATGGTTTTAGACAAAGAGCAAGTTTTATTATTATTATATGAATAGTTACAATGTTCAATATATGAAACCAAAAGACCTTTAAATAGCTACAAAACCTAATGGAGTGTTTTTTTTATTTATTCAATAAAATAATTTGGTGTTTAATGAGGATAAAGTTAAGAAAATAACAGTGTTAAGTTGATAAAATATGAAAAATATTTTTTCTGTTACAATTTTATTTGCATGGGTCGATGAGCAGCTTAAAACTAGTTTTAATTCCACACACTAACAACTGATTGATGAAGTAAAAATAATCATCTCTACTTTTATCTTCTAAAGAGACAGGCAGTGGTGTAATCTTGCATACACGTATGCAAGACTACCAATAATAGAGCACAAAACCAAATTCCAGCTAAAAACTTTCATAACAAAAATCCCAATGACACTGCTCGATCTGTGTATAGACTACTAGAGACAAATGCGGCAGTTAATATAACCTTATTACCTATCAGTGCTTCCTCTCCTGACAATAGCCTTAGCAATCTGGCTGAATACATCTTTCGGTTTGTTCTCCTTAGATATAACGTCTTTTATGATTCCTTCTACTATGCCAATGTGGAAGTCCTTCAGAATCCTCCTCTCCATGACCTTGCCTTTTTTGCCAGCGACTGAAACAAAGCAGGTAATTTAACATATATCAGGGCTGGCCAGATGCACAATCTTTCTATTGAAACCAGGAAAAGTAAGAAAGACGGTTGGCATAAAATATCATAGATGGAAGTAAACAGGACAGAAGAAGGCGAGGAAGAACAAAAAAGAGGAGCTGACAAAATGAAAAATGATGTAAAGGGAAGTCTAACCCCCAGTTTCCGAAACGCTGGTCAACGCAAAAATTTACTAATCAGCTGTCAAATCTCAGGTCAAGCGCTGTGATTGGTTGTCAACATTTTTGCCGGCCAATCGGCCAATTACAGGAGCTGACATGAAATTTGACAACAGATCATATTGATCAGCCTTCCAAAAACTGGGGGTAAGTATTGTAATAGAAGAACCTTCATCCCTTAGAGTAATAAGACGGAAAGATAGTTTAATTCAAATTTCCGCTCAAAGTTGAAGCACAAAAACAATCGAGCGGCTCGTAAAATGTTCGCCCGACACACACATAGGCACGGTAAGCTATACTGGCTCCAATTTAGTTGTTTCAAATTATGCGCGCGGAATTTGTTTCTATGTGCAGTTATTCTAAGCTTCATCCATATATATTTTCTTTTAGTTGTTGTTTCTAGAAAACAAATTCATGGAAAAAAGTCGAAATAGTTTCTGGTTACAGGTGTCCTTATATGGTTTGTTTTAGTCTATTGTAAAGCTTATGGGATCGAACTTACGACATTACAAGTGACGGTGGTATTTGCCATATACTGTCCCACATTAATGGCACTAAAGACCTCAATTAAATATTACCAGTAGCATCCTGCATAGTAATTCTCGGCGTCTTCATTCCATTGTTGTGCAGTATGTCTATCAGTTCGTATCGTAGCGTGGAGATATCCTGCCTGATCTCCATGACATCGTCCTCAGTGACTCCGGTCTCGTCTCGGGCCCTCTGTTCAGCTGTGACGTACCTCCGGACTAACACTCTCATGACCGCTTCGTGCTCTTGACGGGCTTTCTCACGGGATTTGTTCTGTGGGAGAAGGACTTGAGTAATTTCTTCACAAGTAAAAAACGTATTCAATATTTGTTAGATATTTATGAGATTTTATTTCTTTAGAATTACTGTGCTAAGACGAAAAAAATCAAGGGGTTTATTTGTGCATCATAATATGATAGTTAGTGTAATTTTGCCCAAACGGGACTCAAGAATTTGTAATTTAACGTTTATGTAATAATAATTTTAATCATGTTTTGTTTTTATATGTAAGCCATTTATAAATTTGGATTTTATTTATTTACGTATTTAAACTTCATGCAACATGTGTACATAGGCGGACTTAATGCCTTAGGCATTCTCTCCCAGTCAACCTTAGGGTGATACAGAGATGACAAGGCAGGTGCAATATTGATTCACGACACAGAACCAGATGAGAAATAAATTACCACTAAAACAATAGATAAACAAATAGGTTTTATTTAGTTTTTTTTTTTTTGGATTGCCTTGCATTATAGTGAACTATATAATTTGTCTTGTTAAGTATTCATCAATTTTGATATTGTGACATTTATTTAAATTATAATTTTAAACTAAGCTGTTCAATACTTAAAACTTTTAAAATTTCTACTAAGAAATTACCTAAATCACGCAAAATTTAAAAAAAAAAACAACTGAAGCACATACTAAATAGTAATATAAAATAAAGGAAATTACAAGTATATCTTACAATAATAGATCCCCGATCACTATTAACGAAGCACTGTTTGATCCAGCACATGAAGTGTTTGGGCGTGGGGATGATGTTAAAGGGGGGAGGCACCGTGTCTCCATCCTCGAAGTAGGACATCCACAGGTTGCTGCGGGCGAACTTCCACTCGGTGTCTGCTCGTTCCTTGGAAAGACGTAATTTATCTGATTGGTATACAACGAGTATCAGAAATGCGTGGTCATGTTTTAAGAGCTCCTTCAGAGCATAGCAGAGAACAACTTTTACTTTGGGGCGAAACATGAAATCGCAAAAAATATCGGATGATTCATACATCTTTTTTGTGCAATGTCTGGGTTGGTCCCATAGTAAGAGTTGTTGTATGCTATGCCCTGAATGAGCTCCTAAAATATGACCACGAATTTCTAATATATGCGTTCTGGTATTTAAAAACAGTAGATAACATTCCTATTACCTTATTATTTAGATTTCTATGGTTTTTTCCCTATACTGGGACATTCACAGACATCATATACAGGGCGTTCCACGGATATGCCACATGAAGGGAAAGTACCTTGAATATTGTAGATGGTACATTTAACTGAAAAAAGACATTATTTGAATTTAAAAAACAATTTAAACTGCATTCATAGATATTTAAATAATTACATGGTTGAACCGGAAATCAAACCCGTTACATGAGAAAAATAATCACCTGTAGCTTTATCATACCGGTCAAAAGGCTTCATCATAAGGATTATTTTTTGCTAAATAACATAGTGTCACAAATAAAAGGAAGTCCATGAATTTTAACATTTTTAATACAAAATTATTCATTTATCAAATGCTCAAAATGAGTCCCTTCCTGTTAAATACAAAGTCGCACTCTTTTGATGATTATATCGGCTCGATTTGTTGCATACAACCAGTTACCTACTACGTATCTCTTTATCATTTTATCATGCACTTAAATTGTAATAGGGAAATGATGCGTACTTCTCAAGTGGGTACATTTAATAGTAATAGGTACTTATGATAATGTTGGTTGTATGTCCTTACGGCAATGTCAGCTTTTCATTTTTCGGAACAAAATTTCACATCAAATGTGAAAAATTCATGAAAAAAATTAATTCATTCATGGTGTTCCTTTTATTTGTGACACTATGTTATTTAGCAAAAAATAATCCGTATGATAAAGCTACAGGGTTTTTATTTTTCTCATGTAACGGGTTCGATTTCCGGTTTAACCATGTAATTATTTAAATATCTATGAATGCAGTTTAAATTGTTTTTAAACTCAAATAATGTGTTCTTTCAGTAAAATGTTCCATCTACAATATTCAAGGTACTTTCCCTCCATGTGGCATATCCGTGGGACGCCCTGTATAGTGCAAGCAGCACTGATGATCAAGCAAACAGTTCGCGCACTGGTGTCTTACGAGATACCTGTGCGCGGCGACAAGTTACGCGCCTTTACCACATCTATTACATTATTATTTAGATTTCTAAAATAAATACATACATATAGACACATTTGTGTATAGACTTCCTTAATTTAACTCTTTAAGGTGAATGCTACAGGGTAGCCCGCGAAATTAAAAAATTCTTACGTTTTTTGCAAATTGTAGTTGTATTTCGCGTTGTGTATAAATCGAAATGTGATTCGCGGTAGTAACAACAATATATCTACTGAATAATACTCATAAAACATATTAACCTAGCTCTATAAGCTGTACAAGCTCGATTATATTAATTTACGATCAAATGATCGATTATCGAGCTTCTAGATTCACCTTAATAGGCGATCCTGAAAGTCTAATGTTAAAGAACACTGGTTTTGGTGAAGAACAATATCATCAAAGTACACTAAAGACACGCCAATCAACTTTCTCATAAAAAAATCTTCTGGCACTCATGAAATGGTTTTCGTACAAGATATTAACTATATATAAGCTACCTAATTCATTTAGATTCATAAATTCAATGAAAAGCTCTTGTTCATGGCATCTAATAAATAAACATGTATTTATTCATGTTTAGTTGAATAGAATGGTAAATTGAAAATACTCTCCCTAATAGATATAATAAAGCTTTACGCGCAATACTTTTAATAATAGCACAGTACTATACATAATCAGCTTATTACTGTCCCACTGCTGGGCATGGTTTTCTTCTCAGAATAAGAAGTTGGCTTTAATCCACCACTCCCTTAGTAAATTGTTTTTTTCTTTATTTATTTCTTTCACGTTGTGATGGTTCGCAAATAATAAAGGTATACAATTGAATACTTTTTGGAACTCTCCCAGATGTCGCAGTTTTCTTCCATCGCCTTATTATCAAATTCCGATTCGCACATGATTCCAAAGGGCAGATATGTAGTCCAAGATTGATACAATGATAGATACAAATACCTACTCTTGGAAGTAAATTAAGCGTTCAACTGCTAGGCTGTCACTGTTTTATAATAATAATAAAACATTTATTTCGAATCATACAGTCCATATTACACAAACATTACAACAGCATTATATAATTGAGACTAACTTGGCAGCTGGCTTTTGTACAGTTATCCAGGGTCTCGTATGACTGCCTAAACAGTCTTAAGCCACGATGGCATGCAGACTGTTGAAGCTGCCTCTCACCCGACGCAACAGGGATGCAATCCTTTTACGCATGATTGCATAAAGTTTTCCCTACTTGGTCTTACTGAGATATCTCCTAACAAAAGAACCCTTTGTTTTTAATTTCTTGAATAAGGTATAGTATATTTTATGTTACTTACAGAAATGATCTGGTATGAATTGGACATCATAGCGATCAGCATGTTCAGGAGAACGATTATATTGATCACCGAGTAGGAGCCAAAGGTCAGGAGCGCCCAGAATCTAGTGAAGCTCTTGATACCAGTCAGCTCGAAGGTGGTTAAGTCTACTAGGCCGAAAGACGCCCAGAATAAGGATTGGGATGTTTCGAATAAGCTGCAAAGGAAAACTAGGTTAGAAGATTAGGAGCTTGTTTTACAATGTCCAGATATGCATTATCAGCCAGGTAAATTACAAAAAGAACAAGATTTGTATGAAATTATCTGTCAGATAAGTAAACCGGGAATAGGCCCTTAATGATGTTGATGCATCATCATTATCACTATCATCCAAGGCCTTAACGTCTGTACAGACAATTTATGGTGTAGTTTCTAAGAGACAATGTTGTTGTTGTAAACGGCTCTTAAATTCGGATAGGAAAGATATTCAAAGGCAAGATAATGTAAAAAAAAACATATTTGAATCTCTGTTTGATCTGACATTTGAAAATTAATCGCTGGACGCTTCCTCACAAAAAAAATGTATATTTAATTTATTTTATCGTTAACAAATCGCTACTTTTAAATATATATTAAAAACAGGGCTTGGGAGAAAATAACTTTGAAGGGACTCACTTTGCATATCGTCTCCAAATTGTACAAGCTCGTTCTTGGCCATCGAAGTCTGGTATGCCGTTTGGAAGATGATAACATTTATTCTTTTCCAGCTCAGCGTAGTACCACATCAGTTGATTTAAACCTGCATCAATCAAAACATTAATTTTAGTAAGGAAGTTTTCATCATACTGTAGTCCAATAAAAGAGGATATATTTAAACATTTATTTTTACTAAGTACTTTTTCTTACCACATCCAAAAGCGAAAAGCACCAACATATAAACAAAGAAGAACTTCAAGATATCCAGGATCATTCTTCCTAGAGACACCTGCAGAGGTCCAAGGTATGGATTGATGGAGAAGATATGGACTAGTTTGAGGAAGGAGAAGATCATGCCGGCTGCGAATGCTCCTTCTGATAAGAGCATGGGGTCGTAGGAGTCCCATTTCTCGCGAGGATACCAAGGGTCCATTCCACTGTTGTAGTCACGCTGAAAGAAAGGATTTATCAACATCTTTGGTATGTACTCTTTCTGACCAGGTGCCTGTTGGATCTGCCCATCTGTTCGAGCCAAATTGCCCTAGTTTAAATTGGCTCACCTTGACCAATATAAAATTAATTTGCAGTCATACCAACATTTTCTTACATTCCTTGACATTATTGATTGTCGTTTCCAAAATAAAGTACTCAGAAATATTGTCAATGCACCCTGGAACATCAGAAACATCGATCTCCATCGGGACCTCAATGTGGAAGTTTTGAAGAATGTCGAGGCAATTTAGCTCCTCGATAACACGGAAACAGTTCGAAGACTAAAGGGGACAAAACCATATGAATTAGTGTAGTGACAGGTGAATATTGACAGATAAAATTTAATGATAAGTGCTGCCTATCCAAACAAAGTGTCTTGCCCTTGATAGAAACTAAGAAAAGTTATTGGACGCATTCTTAGATTTTAGATTACATAACAATTTAGGATTAAATTACTTATTAGCCTCAAGGCTAGATTGTATACTTTATCGTAAAAATAAAATGACGTGGTTAAAAATTCTATAAGAACCTATTTTTAGAAGTGGTCATTTGATGGTGTTATTGTTATTAGCACACGTAACTTTCAATGATCCTCATGGGGCAGATAAGGTTACTACAGTGTTCTATTCATAAAATTGGGAACAATGTAGTATGATATTATAATAATTTTAATTAATGAATACATGGAAAGGTATTATTGTTTTGGATTGAACGAATTAAACAGGGTGAAAACTTGAGAGCTCCCTCAATCATCGTATTTACAAGGAAAACCTTTGTTGAGGTTATTGCGAACTACTCCCATAAATTGCGGAAAATTTGTAGTCACAAAAAAAACTTTGAAATCTTTATGACGCCAACTGATAATAAGGATTAAAACACTTTTGGACCATAAATTGAGATAAGAGAAAAAAAAATGTCAGAAAAAGCTACAATGTTTTTAAATATCACCCAGCCCTGTATAATAATTTAATCTAAGTACCTACATAATTATTTTAAAAACAGTCAATGATTGAAACTGTATTTTGTATTATTTTTATAGGTATGCGTAACAAGAAGAATATAATTTTAGCACATCACGCTTTAATTTTGACAGGTCAAGCAGAGCCTCGATTAGTGCCGTGAAACTTTTTAAGACCATGTCGGAATGTTCAATTTGTACGCTTCCCACTCTTAGAATTCTTCATGTCGTAAATGCTGTTACGTATACAAATTGTACACACATACACTACATCAACATTAAGTAAATAAACGAATGTTTGGTGACCAAACATTTTCAAGGTGCATAATATATCTCAAGTGGCCATGCCCACGGCTTCATGCGCTGTATATAACAACATCTATTATTTTACACATATTTGCAAATAAAATTATTTGATTTGATTTGATTAATTCGGCTTATCACAGAAATACTTATCGCGCATAGAGAACCTTACTGAATATGAAAACAGTTTATTTTCCCGAAATAAAAAGTAGCCTGTATTTGAATTGGGGGTAGATAGGTAGATAGATAGAATATGCTTTATTGTACACCATGAAAATAGTAGTAAACAGGAACAACGTATAAATTATGGGTACATGGGCGGTCTTATCGCTAAAAGCGATATCTTCCAGACAACCTTTGGATGGACAAAGAAGACGTAAGATCTAGATAATGGGGGCAGTCCGTGGCGTACTACTGCATGTTAATAAACTAAAATAAATAAATAGCACAAAATATATTACACATATAGGTATCATAAATATGGGGTAGTATGGGGTATGGTCTATTTGTTTAGCAGTTTCAGCGTGATTGAGTAAAAAACCTCTAAATATCCAAACATTTTCACAAACTAAATAAACGTTTTATCTATCTATCTACAAACTTACATTTATAATAATATAGTAGGATTGAGTAACCGCGGTACGTAATGTGCGCGTCTGAATTTATTTATTTATTATATTCTTTATTGTACATTACACCAAACGAAAACAAAGATAATAGTTTACAGAAAGATTAAGTAAGTACAATGGGCGGTCTTATCGCACAAGACAATCTCTTCCAGACAACCTTTTTTATCACTCGCTATAACGGTGAAGGAAAACATCGTGAGGAAACCTGCACACCTAAGAGTACTCCATACAATTCTTGATGGTGTGTGTCATCTGCCAACCCACAGAAGGCTAAACACTGGAATAAAAATATATAAAAGGTAGGTCCATAATACATACCGATACGATATACCAGGAAGAGAATCGTAAGCTGATCCAGGCTATATAAAAGACGTTGGTGATGAAGTCCACAATGTTCCAGAGATCACTGATGTACTCCGTAATACCGCCTGCCCAGAGCGATCGTATTTCTGCCCAAATTAGACCTAGAAAAAGGATGTTGTCAGGTTGATGCTGTACGCAGAATAATATTTGTTTTGCGTCTAGTAGAACAAGAATATTAAATTGTAGTTTTTTAACTGTAGTAGCAGTTTTTGTAAGTTTTACGTTTTCGTATTGTCGGTATGAATAAATCGATTAAGAAAAAATTATGTGATCGTCTATGTATGCTATAGCAATCAATGTTTTGGATACATTGCAGCGCTTTTTGTGTGTAAAAATAATCTAAATAAAAATGTAAGCTGAAACTGATAGTTTGATAGTAAAGTTTTGACCAATAGAAAGGACATTAGAAATAACAAAGTTATGTTTCACCAATGATGTCATTGTACCTTGGGATTAGTTGGGACGTTGCTGTAAATTTCGAAAAAAATCCTTGATATCTTTCACATTAAGTGTTGAAGATGATTTTGATCATTCATTTTCACACGACATTAGAAAAAATATTGTAAAGCATGCCAACAAACGCAAATTTACTTGCTATGTAGATGATGACGCTGAATTCAATGAGGCTGGGCAAGGAGCCCCGCTCGTGCTCCTTCCAGTAGTCCATCAAATCTTGAAGCCAGGGAAGGCCAGACCATTCTAAGATTAGATAGTCTGCGCGTTGCGATGCTAGGGATAGGAGGGCTGGAAGTAAATAAATTAGTTAGTTTCAGTGTCATGGCAATCGCAAAGCTTAGTAGTACGGGAGGCAGCGTTGCATTTGAATAAGTCATTTCATACCGGCTGAAAATCATAACACTAATAATTTTGCCCTCATAGATCAGCGATCTGATCGTCAGCTACTCCAGTAGCGGTGGAGCTAAAAGTTACAACATCTGAAAGTTGTTTTTTTTTCTTTGGAGTGTTTTCATACTGCGCTAAAATTTATGGGATGATTATTTAAATCATTTTGAACCAAAAAAAAATTCAGTCATGGAGAGAGAGGGGATATGTGAACATGTCAATTTTTGAAAATTATATAGTCATTTCATACTTCATGAACTTTATACAGCTAAAAATTTCATACTTTTGTAGTAAAAACAAATAGTCAGTTATATTTATAACGGGGGGGAAAGACCGTCAGTCAGCGCCAAGAATATGCTGTGCTCTCAGTACATCTGAGCGTTGCATAGTCACTTTGACAAAATAACTGACAATCTTCACACACACAAACAATTAGCTGATGGTCACTGTTTAGTTATTTAAATGTTGCGCACCGTTAACTAGGACAATAAACCATTTTTCTTTCTTTCTCTTATAATCAGAATTTAGAATCAAACCCCAGAGTGTAGTTCAAACACCCGTTCAGTTGCGTTATCAAAAGGCGAGCTATAATAAAAATCCTAAGAAATATCCAAGATTTACTACTTAGTTTTGAATTTGTGATGAAGCTCGTATCATCTGTTTAGACCGAAATTCTTTGTTCGAAGCTATTTTAAGATATCAAAGAGAAGAGAGCACGTCTATTGGGGTATTAGAATCGGAGCTAATGTGCTAGTAACTAAGTGAAGCTTCAAATAATACCTATACAAGGTGTAGGTAATTGAAATAACTGAAAACCTCTTAAGGGCTTATTGTACTTATCATTATGAACAACTTTTACTAAGGGACCAATCGAGAAATCGTGCAAAAAAATTCAGCTGCTCCATGAAATGTAGGCAAAAGCTCATAATTTTTTCGCGATTTCTGGATTGGCCCCATTGCACACCCCGGACACTCCGCGTCCGCGTTGATTCAAGTACCTACCTACTACTCTTACATATAAACAGATGGCGTTTGTACACGCGCCAAATGTGTGTGCAATAATAGGGCTGCGGCCACCGATGACGTCTGTGTAAAATCAATTTGTAAACAATCTTTTCTAAAATGTTGTTGATTAAATGACAGTCTAGATTATAAATATGCTATATCGCGATCGAATATGTTGAACACAGAACAAAATAATATAATCACGTTTTTTGACAGTAAAATTACCGATAAATGTGGCAAGTTCCTTACTTTAATTCATCCTTTTTAAATGAAAACATAGCACAAGTAACTACTATCTCTGATAATATAATTCATTACTTACACAAAACAAATTCAAATACAACGCACACGTAAAACACGCGTCGCTAAGAGCAAATGAAGTGAGGTCTGAAATCCGGGCGGGGCGAGGTAAGTAGGATCAGCGGGAGGAGGCGAGTGGCCGTTCTGTACGTAGTACTATTATTTGTTCTGTGCCCATAGTAAAAGTTGTTCATAATGATGAGTGCAATGAGCCCTTAAGAGACTTTCAGTTATTTCAATTGTACCTTGTATATTATTGTCCGGAGAAGAACCGGAGTGACCGACATATAGTTAGTAAGATCAGTTAGCTGAAGTGGCAGTGGACTGGCTATGTCATTGTCGAAGGACCGATGGCCGTTGGAGCAGACAGGTGACCTTGAGTGGAGACCGCGAATCGGCAAACACAGCGTAGGGCGTCCCCCAACCAGGTGGACCGACAACCTGAAGAAGATGGCTAGGGGCGCTGGATGCGGAAGACAGAGGATCGACTATTGTAGCGCAATTTGCGAGAGGCCTATGCCAGTGTAGTGGACTGCGATAGGCTGAGTTTTAATTTTTAATGAAAGCAGGGGGCCATGGATTGAAAGTAAAAACATAGGTACTTGTATTATAAAAACCCCTGCGCAGCACGCGGCTTAATCAACTTAATCAGTTTCTACGGGGTATCAGGTCGATTCGTGGCCGGATATTTGGCCGATTTTTTCGATAATTGAAATACTCACTAAGGAACAGCATGTAGGAGGAGCTGTGGCAGATAAACTTGACGAACGGTTTCTTCATGAACCTGCCGTATTCAGAGTTGGGAGCCAGCATGTAGATCGTGCAGTATACTGGAAACATCACGCCCAGCTTCGCCACCTATGAAATTATTTATGTTTTAAAATATGTTGTATTATCTTTATTATCATTATGAGAGGCGATTTTTAACATTGAACTACCGGATTAGTTCAATACTTTTAAAAATTAAAAATAAAGAAGGTACGGAAACGATAACATTGTTGAAAAAAAAAACATGAAAAAATGGAAGAGATACATATACACTTGTCAGAAAACACTTTTTATAATAAACTAATGTCTGCATATCGGTGGCAAAACAGTTATACAGAAGGTAATATAGTTATAGGTAAATAAAAGTCACATTCACTTTCCACCACGAGAGCACTCTGTATTTTTCATGTTAGTCAATTTAACACATCAATTTAAACTCAATTTACAACTATTGAAAATCAGGGATTTCTACAATTCACTGAAAATTCTACAAAGGCTAGACTCTGCGTTAAGGCGCATGTAGCAGCCAAGTGGCGTGGGAAGGAAAACGGAAAAGTGGCCGTTTTTCCCACTTTTTCTATCTTCAACTACAGCGAACTATAATTTTTACAGAGTTAATAGTTTCTGATTAAACTATAGTATAATAATAATAATATATAATTTTATGTCGTTCAAAAATACTTAACCATAGGTACATTGACCATACAGACCTGTACACATTGTCCAACGATGTTTTTTCTTTTGAATCCTGGTAGACCTTCGTACCATATGGCTCCAAGTAACTGCTGGACGTTCGGATGAGCTACAAACTGTGAACAAATGTTATTTATTTATAAAATAAATATTTACAAGTATTACCCCCAATGGGAAATGAAATCTGACTTGGGTTAACATCAATTAAGAGGAGAGAGAAGCAGTAGCGTCCTCCTGAGTGGTGATTCCGAGTTTAAAACTTACCGCATACTTGATCGAATGGATCTACATTCATTCATAAATCTGTAGCGCCCCTGGCGGAAATGAGGAAGAACTGGTCCTTCTCGATACGCCTGGAAGGAACAGCAGTTTTTTTTGGCCTGTGCACCCTGGGCACAGGCAATAACTCTTCTTCGGGGGACTTAATTGCCCGTGGTGATCTCGGCCAATGGGGCATTGCTGTGCGTGTCCCTCCCTCGGTTGTTAGCAGAGGGTACACTGGAGTAGGGACGTGCCCGGTGTGCACTAACCCTACCACTGATGGGCAGGCAGCAGTGTGGGTACTGTGTCTTTCCCTGCCCCCGTCGATCTCGTAACCGTAGTAGAAGTGCTGTGGTTCCCACGGCTCTAATTGGAAGTTGGCTTCACCGCCCGGACCGCGAGGAAGAAAGCCTCTATAAAAATTATGGGAGGATAGGGCCTGCGACCTGTCGGGGTTCATTGGCGAATGCTGAGTCTATCCCACGCCCCCACTTAAACGTAGTTAAAGGAGACGTTCATGTGGATTTCCTCATGGAAAAAAACAACAGAAAACAAGCTATGGACCAATAAGGCATAATAAATAACATTAATCATCTGATCAATGCTCTTTCCTTCTCGGCATGAGAAGAGGCCTTTGTCCTGCAGTGCGACAATAATAATTATGGTCTGCTATTATTGATTGATTTTATTAAGTAAAAAAACCTTTTAAGAAAATCAAAAATACTTTACTTTCCTTTAAGTTATTAAAAAGAATCTTCCTGTCTAAAAATATGTCATGACCCGAAAAGTAGAAAAATACGAGTTATTGGTTTTACGTGAAAATTTTTGCCGTTCGATTTCCGGTATAGGTAATTTTGGTAACCAGTTTATTGGTGTAATAACATCAGCTTTCAGCTTCGATCCTTAACATTGTTATAATATAATTATAAAAATATAAATCTGCCATCCAGCCAGAGAGGCAAAATTCCAGCCCCCCCCCCCCCCCAACCCTGGAATTTTGCCCGTCTTGCCACTCTATTGTTACGCCACTGCTTTCACACAGTGTTAGTGTAGGTATACTGTACTTAATTTTTGTTATGATGACCGTATTATTTGTTGCTTCACCAAATTAGTCGACTACTATATCCAAAGCAATCGGTAAAATCGAAAAAGCAACGAAAGTACCTTCACTCTGTTCGTCAAGAAAGAATAGAAGCTCTAAACATTCTTTGTAAACTATACACTTTCTCCTTCCTTTCCTTTGTTTCTTTCATTCTTTTCTTTAATTTTTTTCTTATTTGCTTCCTTCTTTTGTAAATCCTTTGCAACTTTTATCTTATTTATGTTTTTTCTTTCTAATATTTTTAAGTAATTGTAAAAAGCATTGTTTAATCCGTTTTTCGATGCAATTTTACAGTCAACACTAAAATCATTCAGTCTCGATCTAATTTGTTTAGACTACTACACAGGTGAGAGATAAAAGGAATAAATGTAAAGAAACCATCAATTCTCTTGTTTGCTTCAAACGATGACTGTTATAGTGTAGTTAAACGTAGTTTTAATGTGTTATGTATGTAGTTTTGCGATTGATTTAGAACATTAACGCACATTAATGTTGTGCAATCACAATCATGTACCAATAGTAATATTAGTATAGTATTATATTATCTGTGGTAATATGCACTATGCCCAATAGGTCGGAGTCTGGATTTGTGCCGAGTTAATGGCAATAGGCTCGCCCTCTACATGGGACTTATAATTGATAAAATGTGGGTGTACTATACACCTCCTGGCTAAACCTTCGGGGAGTACAGGCGTGGTGTATGTAGGTTGAAGGTTGAGTAGTAGTTAGAATGTTCTGGTATTTTGAGGTTTTTTGACCTATGACGACGATTCTGCTCGTTTTTTTTTGTAAGAGTCTATTGAGCTTATAATATAACGGATAGTTGACAATTTTTAGACGCAACTGCGGAACAATGTATGTGCAAGTCGTTTCTTAGAGGATTCTACTACCAATAGAAACTACTACTGATAGAAATCCAAGTACATATACTGTCCTATTTTTCTTACTTCTTTCCTAATATCCTACCCTATTCCTTTTTGTCCTATCCTACTCCCTACCTCCTCTCCTGCTTCCAACTTTCCAGTATATTAAAAATGTGAAAGCTTTTGAAGATGTTTGGGTGTTTGTTACTCAATCACGCTGAAAAGGCTGAATGGAATTCGATAAAATTTGGCACACAGACCATAAACCAGATTAGTAAAAAAAAAACTGTTCCAGAGGGATGTGCGGTACGTTTTTCTGTTATATGTAGAATTATACGCGGGCAAAGCCGCGACAAAAGTCTAGTGTTGGCTTATAGGTTTCTACTTCTACTTCTTTTTACAAACAAACTTACAGTCCACTCTTATCGAATTAGAAAATACGTCATACCACGACACCGCTCACCTTATATCATCATCTGTTAATATTTTGTTAAGTCGCAATATAAACTCATTGGAAGCCAGACGCTTGTTTAATTACTCCATACACCTTAAAGGGGCTCGTGGCTAAGTAGCAAGCTTGTGGATTCTACGATCTGCAAGGTTAAGCTGCACGAGCCGCGGTCAGTCTGTGGATGGGTGACCGTTTCGTTTCACATCGAGACCCCGTCGTGCCTCGGAGAACACGTAAAACCGTCGGTCCTGCGCCTGATCTCTCTCCGGTCGTGTCGAATTGCCGTCCCATCGGACTGGGAGTGAGGGTATAGAGAGTGCGCACCTGTGTTTGCGCACACACTTGTGCACTATAATATGTCCCGCGCAGATGGCTAGTCTCCATTAAGATTGCTAGAATATAAGTAAAATAAACATTTATTTATGTTTTTTTTTTTTTTCGTTTTTTTATGTTACATTGGTAACATAAATAAAGTCCTGTGATACTCTACCAGAAGTTGGTAAGCAAATATTATTTATAAATGTAAACAGGTTCTAAAATTAATTGACAAAACGAAATGTCATATAAAATTATTTACATTAGAAAAATTAAAAGTATCAAAATTATTATTATTATTATATAAGGAGTGTCAATATCTTGTATTTCTTAAAATATGGCTTACACGTATCAGTACAGTTCAATCCAAACATAGCTCTGATACACCTTTTTTGTTGCTTGAAAATTAGTTCCCTGTTACATGAGTTACCCCAAAAAATAACGCCATACCTTAAAATTGAGCCTATGATGCCATGATAAGCTGTTAGGAGCAGTGGCGGTTCTAGGGGGGGGGGTCGTAGGGGTCATGACCCCCCCCAAAATCGTACATGTCAAATTGACAAATCTCCTAAAAATAGACAATTTACAAAAATAAATAAAATAAATTGTTGACTTCCTGCTTAAACGTCCAAAAGTAAACAATGAAATCAAAACTAGGTAAGTAGTACCTATTTACATCACACGACATCTACTCGTAGCTCAAAAAATACCTAACATTATTTTAGAGTTTTGTTTATGTACTGAAGTTCAATTTACAGCGTGTTTACAGCATAGGTATTATTTTGCTCAAAATAAAGTATGAATGATATTTCCAGTTTAATGACAAATAATATCACATACGACGGCGGTAGTTCATTTTGTTGAACGGTTTGCGCTACATTACATGAGCCTTCCGTTCTTCTTCTATCGTATCCACATGAGCTACATAATGATAACAGCTCATGCCGTGGGCAAAAGATTAGTCAGTCAGCAGGTTGGTAGCGGGGCTGACTGCCCAGGGTGCGCCGGACAATCAATTAAATATCGTCACTCGTGGAGGCTGTTTTAATGCACCCCATGCAGCCTGCCGTTGCAATTGGACACTCAAAGGCGCAAGCGATTGAAGCTTTGGCGGTGAAAAAATTTTCGCGCTCGCTTCGCTCGCGCTTCTTCATTAACGAGCGTAAGCTACAGCTCCAAAAGATACACTTAAATTAAAGTCAACTTTTCGCATAAATATGAAAAATTCGCGCTCGCTTCGCTCGCGTTTTTTCCTAGCTTTCCTTTCCTCATTGTTGACGTTCATTTTGTAAGTAACTATTCTGTTACATAATAAACTAACTCCAAACTTTACCTTGATATTGCGAAAAAAAATTTGGACCTTAAAACTGTACGTAAGCCAAGTTGACCCCCCCCCCCAAAGACTTGGGCTGGAACCGCGCCTGGTTAGGAGAGCATCTTTTCCTAAGACTGATGCTAGTTTATATAAACTAGCATCAGTAGCAGTACTACATCTAGTATCTTATATTTTACTATCTGATGATGTACTTATTTCCTAAATATGTTCATTAATCTTTTATTACCTATACAATATTTATTTAATCTCAATTACTTATAAGAAGAGCTAAAACAATTTTTTTTTTTGAATCCCAAATTGTCTTCCCACAAAAATCTCTACGTCATAGTTATATTTAAAACAGTAATGTGTTTGATTTAATATTTTTCTTGGAATTCCGAGCTAAGTGGTCACAGCGAGATAGAAATATTTCTTATGTGTGTTAAAATAACAGGTAAAGGAAATCACTACTCTGGAATAACTCGGTACGTGGAATTCGAATTTCTTGGTATACACTAGGTGAGTCCGCGAGTTGGTTCGAGAGAGCTTTTTAAATACTTATTGAAAATGGGAAGACTCCTTATGCAAAACATTTTGAGTACTGATGGCTCTTCAACGATAATAGTACATTACTGTTGAAACCTAAAATAAAGCAATTGATGGCCGAGTAATATTGGAATATAATACTGGGTGTCAGGGAAACGCTCCCGAAACTGAAAGGCTATTATTATACTACCTAAACATAATCGAATACCAATAACCATTAGCCCAAAGCTGGTTATGTATGAAAAAATTGTGGTTTCGTATCAGTAATCATCAGCACTATCACCTATCTTCGTTTTCGGAAGCGTTTCCCTGACACCCAGTATAATACTTCCCAAGTGATAGCCGAGTCCTTTTTAACTAAACGAGGCCGATAATTTCTATTTCGGCTGAGATTTGTATAGTAATTTTCACTCATTTGCGAGGAAACAATACACAACTGAATTCAACAGTATCTAATTTTCATTCGCGCTTATTCGCCCGCGCGTGGGTCTTGTTCTATTTTCAAACTTTTGAAAAAAAAAATGCGTATTCAGCCTTTCAAATAATAAATATTGTGCATCTAAAAACACCTAATTTATGTAAGTGTGTACATAAAATACCTCGGTAGCATAATTAAAAAAAAAATGTCCTGAAATTTCTATTATTGTCGTTTTAGATATTACTGGTTTGTTATTTCATTGCGTACGGAAAAGAGCCGATTGATGTATTCTTTTTTTTAAATAATGGAGCAATTTTCGAGCAAGTGGGAGAAAAAATAATTAATCAGTTGACGAATTTCACGTACGGATTTGATTGGTTGTTTTTCTTCGTTGACTCATAACAGAAGTTGTCATGACATTTTACCACAGATTGATCTGAAACGGGGTTTAGAATAAGATACGTTCATTCAACGAACAATTTTTTTTTTCTACGCATTGTAAAAAAAAAACTTCGTTCATGCCTGCGGCTTCGCTCCCGTAATATGTCAATAAAGAGTATCCTATGTGCTAATCCATGTTCGATCTGTGTTCCAAATTTCATCCAAATCTGTTCAGTCGTTTCAGTGTGATTGAAGGAGAAACAAACAAAAATCAAATACATTAAACAAACATCCATACTATCGCATTTATAATATTAGTAGGATAAATATGTTTTTGCTTGTTTTATTCATTACACGAACTTACATAAAATGTAATGTAAATATTTGTAATGATCTTATTACAGGAATGACGTAAAAGCGACCATTGAATCATACATAAATTGGGCCAAAGTATTGGCAGTGATTGGCAACAAATTATAAAATATCTCAGAAAAATTTTGTTTTCACATTCGTTTGTTATTGAAATATTATTTGATTGTTTAGTGGGCGTTTATTAATATGCAATTTATGTGTCTATCAAAAAATAAAAGTAATAAATGAATTGAATGCGATCAGGCATTCGGATGTATGAACAGTAACAAAATGTTACCTTAGCAGTGACGTTTTAAAAGAGGAAAACATGGGACACACTTACCGCGCGTGGTCCTACAAAACTGAGTCACCGTGACCACTCCCCAGCACCCATAGGGGGCTGCGTTCCCAAGCCCCCCTTGTGGGGACTTCGCCTCCGTGACCCCTCGATGTTACGTTCAGTTACCGCAGGGCAGCAGCTTGACCAGCTTGACTGCACGTAACGTGTTACACTCATACATTGGTTATGGTTTTTTCAACGGAAAATATGTTAACAATACCATCCTGTGCATTTATTCAGTGTACAAATCACTCCGTAAGTAGTTACACCAGAAAGATACACGATTTTTCTGCAAATATTATTTGTAGAAAAATCATGTACCTATAGCTTCTTCATTAGATAAGATAAGATAAAATTTTATTCAGTTACAAATACAATTGCAATTTTTACATAACTCAGTATTACATAATATGTTCACTTATGCACAAAATTATACAGTTTCACTGGGCCCCACACTAGGATACCTTGTATCGTGCGATCATTCCGCCATTTATTCATTCATGTAAGCAGCACGCGACGACCGAGAAACTGCTGCTTGTCTTGCTCGCGCTACCGTCCGTAAGCGTACCGCTCTTTTTATGCCAGTCGGGTCGGTGACATACAACGTTGCTTCAATTAAAGTTGTGTGAGTCTGTGTACGTGGGACACTCAGAAAGTTTTGCGAAACTAAAAAAAATTGTTCTATACGTACATATATTTTTATCAAATCTTTTCAAAGTACTTTCCACCAGCCTCTATACAAAGATTCATGCGCCTAAACCAGTTTTCAAAACACTTTTTCCAGTCCGCCGCAGACACCTCGTTTACAGCCTGCTCGAACGCAGCTAGCGCATCTTCCGGCGACGAAAATTGTATCCCTTTGAGCTGATTTTTTATTTTTGGGAATAAAAAGAAGTCACACGGTGCTAGATCAGGGCTGTAAGGAGGGTGACCCAGGAGTTTGACTGGCGTGCTGTCCAGGAAGTCCCTCGTTTTGAGTGCGGTGTGCGCAGGTGCATTGTCGTGGTGGAGCAGTAGCCCGCGGAGCCCTGTGTTTGGTCGCTTGTTGCTTATAACAGAGAAAACTTCTGGCAAACATTTGGTAGTATACCATTCGGCATTAATGCTTCTTTGATCCCGTAAGGGAATTGATACCAAGTGGCCAGTCAAATTAAAAAAGCTAGCGATCAAAATCTTACCCCCGCTTCTAGATCGCTTCACTTTGGTAGGCGTTGGCTCATTTTGAAACACCCAAACAGTCGACTGGCGCTTGGTTTCTGGGTCGTATTGATAAATCCAGGACTCATCACCTGTAACGATGTCGTAAACACGCCGAGACGAGCCTGCTTCAAATTTGTTAAGCATATCACGGCACCATTCCACCCGGGCCTGCTTCTGAGCATCGGTGAGGTTGTGCGGCACCCAGCGTGATACTATCCTCCTCACGCGAAGATGGCTGTGTAGAATCTCGTGAACGCTTCCCGATCCAATCTTCAATATGTGTTGAATCTCCTGATATGTAATTCGCCTATTGTCTTGGATTAAATTTTTCACTGCTAGCACGTTTTCTTCGGTAACAGCCGTCAAAGGGCGACCGCTTCTTTCGTCATCCCCCAAAGTTGGTCGACCGCGCTTGAATTCGTTATACCAACGATACACGGTTGCCTTGGAAGGGCCTTCATCCATGAATGCCATTTGAAGTCTATCGTACGATTCATCCGGTTTCAGGCGACACTTGAAATCGTATAAAATCATAGCTCTAAAATGTTCCCAGCGCAGTTCCATATTTCAGTGAGACACAATACTTTGAATTAACTCGCAAAAAATGTGGAGGGAAATTTTGAAATTGGAACTTACTTATTTTTACTTATAAATAATCATATTTTCGAAAAACATTATAACTGGCCAGTCTCCCATATATAAAAACTTTTTTTCGCAATACTTTCTGAGGGGCCTGGTATATGAAGTGCTACACCGAGCCCACATTTTGTTTACGTAATGCTAGAGCTTACCGTGTCGTTCTCTTTAAAAAAGTCGTTGATGCTTAGGCAAGTAGTAGTAGAGTTCCTTTGTGAAAGAGCTCGTCTGGGGATGTACTACCACCGTACCTATTTCTACCGCCAAGCAGTGATGTTTGCATTGCTGTATACCGGTCCGATTCGTACGAGTACTGGTAAAATTAGATAATAACATGAGACTTTCCATATTCATGTCTCAGTTCGGCGAACCGACTTGCGGTACTATTTAGGCAATAGCCTAGGTGGTATTGAAGTTGTTATGGACAAAGGTAACCGCTTTACATCAGGTGGGCCTAAAGCTCGTTTCGCCATACTATAAAAAAAATACCGGCCAAGAGCATGTCGGGCCATACTCAGTATTATAGGGTTCCTTAAGTATGTGTAATTACAAACGAATCAAATCGAATATTAATCATGGCTATTTTAGTTTTTGCAATAATCGGCAGCATTCGCGACTCGGAGGGTGTTGTTAGTAGCGCCATCTAGCGATAAATTCAAGAAACCAAATTTAAGAAGTGTTTGATTTCAAAGTTTCTTTTTGTGATTTTTTCAAATAGAAAGTAGCTAAAAGAGCATTATTTGCTAAGACCATTTTTCTCTAAGGTCAATGACCTTTGAACTAGGACGTTTTAAGTATTTTTCAGTTTTCTCTCTATAACTCAAAAAATTATAATCACATTATACTCGAAATAATTTTAAAAGAGATTTTTCACAAAGGTCTATCAATGTGGAAGATTATAAGTTTCTACGTTGCATAGTTTAGAAATGGCAGGGGGGGGGACACATTGCAAGCCACTTTGGCGGGCTATATTTCGCAGATAGTACACCTAATAAAAAAGTGGTGTATGATACATTACCTTCATTTTAGTAGACCTATACAATGATACCCCACACGAGGGGATGCAGCGAAAAAAAATGTTGCATCCCCATCTCACATGTATGGACGCCACCCCTAAAATACGTAAAAACTATTTTTTTATTATTTTAAAATTGAGATCTATATGTAGACTATTTTTTAACAAAATTTCATTTACCTATGTTTATAATTGTAGAAGTTATTAAGCTGTAAAGGATTAGGACAGACGGACAGACGGACAGACGGACGGACATGACGAAACTATAAGGGTTCCTTGTAGGACTTCGGAACCCTAAAAAAAGAGGCAACAAACTTCACCTGCATAAAAGACATGACGCGTGTGCTTGATATTATCATAATGTAATTATGTATGACGAGTGACCAAGTGATAGTTATTGCTCATCTGAGTATTTTGCAATAGTTGGCTCTTGAACAAATATGCGCTAAAGGTCGAGGTCCACATTATAAGTTATATTAACACCCATAATCACAGTGACAATTCCCTGCGTAGTACTTAATATTCGCTAGTTGTCCGAATACTTAAGTCTTTTGCCGTCTGTACATAATGAATCAATGAAACAAATGACATACTTATCAGAAACACCTGAACTTCCAAAAAGGTTAGACATAGGTGTATTGTAAACACGCAATTTACAAATGACGTCATTCCTTAAAGGCAAGCATGTTGCTATTTATAGGTGATTTAGATACGGCACTATACTAACAGAATATCTCCATTTTTCTTTTCATGCCCTTGGGTGACCGTTTCGTTACACATTGAGACCTCTCCGTGTTTCGGAGAGCACGTGAAACTGTCTCAGTTGCTATCTATGGCAGTCATTACGGGTAGTCTAAAGCCTGAAAGTCTAAAGTCTAAATTGTTACCAAAAAACTGGGTTGCGGGGGTCTGATGGCAGTCGGTCCGTGTAAAATACTGATGTTCAGCCGCATCTGGTTAGACTGGAAGCCGACCCCAATATAATTGGGAAAAGTGATGATTTTTTTCTTGCCCTAGTCAAAGAGCACGTAATTCTGTAATTGTTATAATCATAATCATTTATTTGCATCTTAAAAAAGTACAACCTTAAATTTCTTATCAAATAGTACTTGCAATGTTATTTCTAGTATCACACTTTCTTGCATCAACATAGGTACACTGAAAAACAATTTAACTAAGTTGTTGCCTTCGATTCACATTGTCCTCCGTACTAGTCGAAACTGTATCACGGTAGGACAACAATACTGTATACAGAAACTATGGTCTATGGTCTTATGGACTGCAGCTATACTTAAAATATCAAGTGTTAACACATAATTTTCTTGGTAAACAACTTCGTCTCGTTGGTCTAGTGGTCTAGTCAAGCCTTGAGTGGATGGGCCACGAGGACTGCAATGCATGGCATGCGTGACCCATCAGCGCGGCCCGGTTCAGGGCCTTCCACTTTTTTCCTAAACTTCTTCGGCGATGTCCGGACACACTTGGGACATCCCTGTTTTCCCCAAAGGAGTAGGCAGAGGTGTAATAGTACAGTCACATTTCGCCAGTTATGTTATAGTCCCATATAATAGGGGGCGAGCCTATTGCCATTGACCGGGCACAAATCCAAACTCCGGGCTGCTACTGAGAATTTTCTAATGAAAAAACCCAATAACACTTTGCCCGACCCGGGAATCGAACCCAGGACCCCACGCTCAGCAGTCTTACTAGCAACTTAAAATAGCTAAACTGATTTGTTTGCTGCCACACCTCAAACTAGTTAGCTATTAGTAGCGTCAGTTTATTAGTCGCTTTTTTATGTTACTAGTGTGCTACTTGACATAAAACTTTTTTTCAGTGTAATGACGACGAAGAAGGTAAGTTCAAAATGCATCGCAAAGTGCACGATCCTTTTCCATTAAGGGCTAAGCAGTCCATCAGTTATTCTCACGTATCCGTTGAGATATATTATTTTTGTTTCATATCTATTTTTACACGTTGAGAGAGAACACAAGACACTTTATTTCGTGCCAAATAGGTACAAATGATCATCTGCTGTGGGCTATAATGGTAGGGGCATATTATGAGATTTTTACCGGAATAGTAAATTTTATACAATAAATCGCGCTCCGACGTGGCCCTGATGCATCAGTGATTTGAAATCATGATATTCAAAACTACAAATTCGGAGTCTATTTACATAAGTCCATTTTGCTTCCATTTTTTGTGATCCTCATGGATACGGGGGTCTGGGGAGTGCGGAGGGGTTATATCAGACTCCTACTGACTAAAACCACTTGGCTCGGTGGTCATCCTCAGCACAAAATAAGCTCCGGCAACTCCATTGGACCGCGCCGGTGCCTCTCCAGTGTAACGCCTTTGACACGTCTCGGGAAAACAATAAAGTTTCCCCCACAGCAGCACGCGACCACCATATGCCGCTGTCCTCCCCACAGACGCCTCGAGTCCCCCCACTATTAGCGTCCACGATTCCGAAGATCCCTACCCGAAATGACGGCACGGGATCCGGCCCTTCGCCCTATCTGGACTTTGCGCCAGGGCGGTTGCCTCCCCAGTGCCTTCTACTCCGAGCTGGATTGGCCCTCTCTCGATCTCACTCTGCGGCTTCCTTCTGAAGCATAAAGTCTCGCAGAAGCATAACAGTGTCGCAGGTTGTGCTGCCGCCCTTTAAGAATTAATTTGTCTCGGAAATAAACTAGGCATTACTGGTTTATGATTTGTTAGTATTGGTCAGAGTCACGTAGTAAAACTAGCTTTATTGAAAAACTATAAAAATCTTACACAAAGAGGTACTCGCTTTGAAAATCATTGTTTAAAGTTTCAACTTTACAGTGGTGGTTAATGTGTGCAGAACATAACAATTTTCTTTTACTTGTTTTGTATTTAGGTAAAGTTAAACAGTTGAAAAATGGCTAGAAACGGTTTTAATAAAACAATTGACTCTATAATTCATTATTCATTTCTTTTGAATATGGCATCCCTGCTGCTGGTCCTGTGGCTATATGCTAGCTTATTACTTTTGCCAAGTCTACAATGAAAATAAAAAGGCACGTTATAAAATCCTACAATAATGATACGTGATAAAAAATCTGTTATAATTAACGGTTTAATTAATAACTTCTTAGGTTTTCGCGATCACTACACATAATAAAACAAAGTTTAACCGGTTTTTTATTAAATATTATACGCGATTTAATCCGGTTAAACTTTGTTTTATTATAATGTGGTTTAATTAATATTAATTTTAGTGCGAAGTCAAAGACAATCTTGCAGACTCAGAACAATAATTCTTTTGGTCTGACCTTACAGATTAGATCCATCAATCACAATCTCTTTATCGTAAAAGGCGACTAAGCTACGATAGGAGAAAGTTCCAGCATAGATAACTTTAGCTATCATTACAGCCGAAAGACGTCCACTACTGGACATAGGCATCTATTCATACTAAAATATGGCTAAACGAATACAACAGCTAGGCGGATAACAGTATATACCCGTTTATAAATTTAATTTAATTTAATTTAATGAGGTTCTATAGTTTGTGCGGGATAACAAGGCAATAGCGGAGTTGACCCCTCGTTACGAATGCATTCTGTCATTCCATCATGTCAATATAATCGTTTCGCAATACGTGTGAAATTATTATCAATGGCGTATCGAAGTATGTAGCAGACACGTTTACAGCACGGTTGTTGCATACCAACTCTTGTATTCATACATGACCTTAACGACAGACATAGTAGAGTGGGGCGGTGTCCGTTATTGCCATATTATCCCGTACAAACTATACCATTCTAAACATACTGTCCGTCATAATACGTCTCAATCCTTAGACCCATAGTCCCACTACAATTTTACACAATAATAGCTTACATTAAGCCAGCCGTGTGGCCCGTAATGTGGCCCTATCTTTACGTTTGGGCTTCTAGTAAAACGAGGAGTGACGAGACTGGTCGACAGGTATACTTACAAACTTGTGTCTTGAACATGTTAAGAGGTGGACGTAAAACATGTATTTATGTGCTTTTTATGCCAGCGTGGTTTTACATAGGATATAAAAGTAAACAGTTTTAGTGCCTGAGTGACTTTTGGGTGCTAACTTTGATGTGAAAAAATGTGGGTAAGGTACATACATGGGCGTACCCAGGGGTGGGCAGGGGGGCAGCTGCCCCCTCCCCGGACCAAGCTTTGACCCAGTATTGGACCCAGCCTGCCTTTCATACTCTCAGCTGAAGAATTATGTGCCAATGCCTAAATACCGTTGCAGTAAATTAGTATTGTAAATTGTAGATAAAGTTTGGACATAAAAAGTGATCAGAGCACATTCAAATAATATCAACTGCGGTTGACAGGCGTTTTGCGCTCTTTCCTATGAAAAAAAATCAAAAACATCGCTATAAAATTTATATCACTTTTGTATTTAAAAATTTCATTAACTGGCGCTTAAAATAATACAAAAGGCACCAATTTAGGCATTGGATTTTAAACTAATTGGCATTTATGTCACTGGCATATTTAGTAACAATATTTTTATAAAATGATATCTCAATTTATACAAAGCGGATTAAATATCAGTTAATCCGGTAGTTGACTACTCTTAAAAATACTAAAATGGCCTGCCCCCTAGCCAAGTTGACAATCTACAATCGTCAACGCTATAGAAAACAATCAACAACAATTTGTTGGGGTCGCCGTTACCGAAATCGGTAAGGAGGACTATATAGAAAACAAAACAATCAAAATGTATGGGAATGACAGATCTCAAAGAATTACTGACAATCTACAATCGTTAACGCTGTAGAAAACAATCAAAATGTATGGGAATGACATATCTCAACGAATTACTCTTTCGTTGAGATATATATGTCATTCCCATACATTTTGATTGTTTTCTATTAGCGTTGATGATTATTTATTTATTTATTTATATATGCTTTATTGTACACCATAAAAGACATTACATTGAATATGCATTTAAACTATTGTACAAATGGCGGCCTTATCGCGATCAGCGATTTCTTCCAGGCAACCTTAGGATGGACAAGAATGAACTGGACAGAAAATGGGGTTGTCAGATGTGCAATTTCGATACATAATTTAGTAATAATAATAATGTAATAATGATTGTAGATTGCCAACTTGGCTAGGTCTTTGCTGTCTTTCCCTTACACCCCCTATTCATTATCCCTATCGTCCCGCAACCATGACCGTGGCCTCACCACTACTCGTCTGACCCTCCAATAATAAATTTCAGATCAAATGACCCGTAAAATTATAGTTTACTCTAATTTTCCGCCCGGACATAACCGCATTAATGAAATAGTGACCGCATGACGTATTACGGGAAACCGCGGATGAACCAACCCAACTAACGTTTCTTTTGGAATGTTTTCCTAACATTTGTGACTGTAAAATACTGGGAAATTAGATAAGAATTAAAGTGTTTAACGATCGATTTTAAGTTTGGAATCGATGAAGTAATAAATCGTTTTTCTTTTTTCAAAAAGTTTTGACGATAATGTAAATAAGTTTATTTATAGTGTTGATAAGCATTTTTTTCAAGATACTATAAGATTTTAATATTTTCTGAAGATAAGCTTCCCATATCATGTCATGTGTAGCTAAGTATAAGTCTCCGCTTTTCTATATATATTATATTCTAGAATCATGTTTTTCTTAAAAAAAATCATCTCTCCCCAAAAACAATAACAATAACAATTCAACAATTAAACAATTAACAAATATTATATTATTATTATTTATTATTTAATTTAACAATTTGCTTGTAATATTGATCTTATATATAAAAATCTCGTGTCACGGTGTTTGCGGACGCACTCCTCCGAAATGGCTCGACCGATTTTTATGAAATTTTTGATGTATATTTGGTAGGTATGAGAATAGGTCATAGAGTATATTTCATACCGCTAGGTGATTAGGGTGTCCCTATCCAGAATATTTTAATATTTTTTCATGTTTTTTTTTATAGTTTATATGTCAGAACAACGTTTGCCGGGTCAGCTAGTCTTATACAAAAACTGCAATTTGTAACTCTCCGGTCGTGTCGGATACCGTCCCATCGGATTATGAGAGTGAGGGAATAGAGAGTGCACCTGTGTCGGCGCACACACTTTTGCACTATAATATGTCCTGCGCAGATGGCTATAGTCTCCGTTGAGATTGGTCGCTGTGACCGAAATTCGGCCAGGAGGACATTATTATTATTATTAACGTAAGTTAGAACGTCATAGTGTAATGAAACATTTCTGTTTAGTTACTAAAAGAATCTTACCATCTTCTGCTTATACTTGATGGCTAGCTTCAGTCTGCCGAGGGTCTGTCGCTCCCCTGGCTCCCAGCAGTCCACGTCCCAGGGGTTGTAGTTCAGCATGATCTCCAGCTCTTTGGAGGTCCTCGTGTGGTCCAGTAAGGAGGTCGCGAACTCTTGGCATTGTTGGCGTAAAGCCTGGATGGAAGACACACCGTTGATAATAATGGATGACTTGATAACACTAATATTAAACCATCTCTATAGTTAATGATATAAATTGTGAAAAAAAAACTCTCTACTACCACTACTACTGCTTCTATCTATCTACTCTTCTTATATTTTGTATCGACTGTCCTTTCTTAATTCATTACCTATGTGTTTTTTGTTTTACTTTCTATGCAACCCCACCTATAAGTTACCTGCTTGTGTTTATCACTGTTGTTTAAATGTTGCGCTTCGTTAACTGTGACAATAAACAATTTTTTCTTTCTTTCTTTCTTTCTCACGAGCAGGATTCGAACCTGTTGACTCCTGGCTGGCTGGTTCGAATCCTGCTCGTGAGCGACTTTTTATTTCCACAATTTATATCTTTAGATTTCGCTCGCATGCGTATTGCTTTAAAATTATTTTCTTGTAAATCGTCATCATTTCAGCCGAAAGACGTCCAATGCTGGACATAGGCCTCCCCTAAGCATTGCCACAATGACCTGTCCTGCGTTTCCCGCATCCAACGGACTCCTGCGACCTTCACCAGGTCGTCGGTCCACTTTGTGGGGGGCCTAACCACGCTGCGCCTTGCAGTACGCGGTCGGCACTCCAGAACTTTTCAGCCTCATCGGCCATTCGTTCTGCTAGCAATGTGCCCCACCCACTGCCACTTTCACGTAAATAACAAGAGATAAAGACATATTTATTTTCAAAAACATAAGATTGCAGATTAATTCGGCAGTTCTAAATATTTTCTGTCTTTTTTCAATGATGTTTGTAAGAAAGAGATATAGTGTGATTTTAATTAGTTTAGAGCGGTGTACAAGAGAATGGACTTCATTCCTTAACTAACTAATGTACGCTAGCTACATAATACATTACCTTGTGAAATTAAAGTGATCAAGAACAAAAATTAATTTAAACGTAAACTTTTTAAATTATTGAATGACAAAGCATATTATTCTGTTAATGATTATCTTAATGACAAATTGTAGTAGGTAACATATTTTATTTGTGTCCAGATAAAAGGAAAAAAAAAAGAAAAAAAAAAGATAAAATGATATGCAGTGAAAATGTAGCTAATTTATTTTAAATTTATTTCCTTGACGTTATTATAATTTTGTATATTGATTTAAATTTTGACATTATTATTTTGTTGACATCTAGTAATGTGTGTGTTTTATTATTTTTAATTTTAATGTAAAATTCCATTTTTTTTTGTGTACAAATACAAAAGGTTTATTTCATCAACACAATATAGGTAACATTAGTTGGTGATTGGAGCCTCCTTTTAAGCAAATAATGCCTGTATTAGGAGACTCCGCTCTTCAATACGTGGGACACTCAGAAAGTTTTGCGAAACTAAAAAAAATTGTTCTATACGTACATATATTTTTATCAAATCTTTTCAAAGTACTTTCCACCAGCCTCTATACAAAGATTCATGCGCCTAAACCAGTTTTCAAAACACTTTTTCCAGTCCGCCGCAGACACCTCGTTTACAGCCTGCTCGAACGCAGCCAGCGCATCTTCCGGCGACGAAAATTGTATCCCTTTGAGCTGATTTTTTATTTTTGGGAATAAAAAGAAGTCACACGGTGCTAGATCAGGGCTGTAAGGAGGGTGACCCAGGAGTTTGACTGGCGTGCTGTCCAGGAAGTCCCTCGTTTTGAGTGCGGTGTGCGCAGGTGCATTGTCGTGGTGGAGCAGTAGCCCGCGGAGCCCTGTGTTTGGTCGCTTGTTGCTTATAACAGAGAAAACTTCTGGCAAACATTTGGTAGTATACCATTCGGCATTAATGCTTATTTGATCCCGTAAGGGAATTGATACCAAGTGGCCAGTCAAATTAAAAAAGCTAGCGATCAAAATCTTACCCCCGCTTCTAGATCGCTTCACTTTGGTAGGCGTTGGCTCATTTTGAAACACCCAAACAGTCGACTGGCGCTTGGTTTCTGGGTCGTATTGATAAATCCAGGACTCATCACCTGTAACGATGTCGTAAACACGCCGAGACGAGCCTGCTTCAAATTTGTTAAGCATATCACGGCACCATTCCACCCGGGCCTGCTTCTGAGCATCGGTGAGGTTGTGCGGCACCCAGCGTGATACTATCCTCCTCACGCGAAGATGGCTGTGTAGAATCTCGTGAACGCTTCCCGATCCAATCTTCAATATGTGTTGAATCTCCTGATATGTAATTCGCCTATTGTCTTGGATTAAATTTTTCACTGCTAGCACGTTTTCTTCGGTAACAGCCGTCAAAGGGCGACCGCTTCTTTCGTCATCCCCCAAAGTTGGTCGACCGCGCTTGAATTCGTTATACCAACGATACACGGTTGCCTTGGAAGGGCCTTCATCCATGAATGCCATTTGAAGTCTATCGTACGATTCATCCGGTTTCAGGCGACACTTGAAATCGTATAAAATCATAGCTCTAAAATGTTCCCGGCGCAGATCCATATTTCAGTGAGACACAATACTTTGAATTAACTCGCAAAAAATGTGGAGGGAAATTTTGAAATTGGAACTTACTTATTTTTACTTATAAATAATCATATTTTCGAAAAACATTATAACTGGCCAGTCTCCCATATATAAAAACTTTTTTCGCAATACTTTCTGAGGGGCCTGGTAGAAGACCTAAACTAGACTAGACTTAGACTAGACTTTTTAGTCTAGACTTTTGTGTATACCTAAATGTTTTATATGCCTTCTGGCGGCACATAGCAAGGATCTTCTTTCTTTTGTAAATAAAATCTGTATACCCTGTGTTCATAAAACGGAAATAAATGAATTGAATTGAGCTAAAACGCCACGTTTTGGTTAGCGGACATCTATGCACCCTGGACAGTCAGTTTTGGTACCAACTTTGCTTATTGGCTAACTCTTTATACTTGCGCATGTTATTTTTCGTTTAGCTTACTGGAGAAGGAAAAACCGTTATTGTCAGCGACCCAGATTTGAGTCAGGCAAGATCTCAAATATTTGTCTGAATGCGGGAAACAAGTTAACGATCCTATTTATTGAGCGTAAAAAACTGCGGTATATTATATTTGATATTCGTTCCTTGAATATGGTTATGGTTATTCCTTACATATTGGCTGTTTCCCGGGCCTTAACCTCATATTTTTCCAAGTTATAAACCCAAATTGCGAACTCATCCAAATTGGGATTTAGTACTTAAATGCCGTAAAAATATTTCTCACGACAACACTCATCTATAATACTATACTATACTCAATTCTGTATTTAGTCTCCATTCTAAATCTAGCCTATAAGACAGTTGAAAAGCTATTGAAAAACCCTAAATCTTCTAACATTTTCTACTATTGCTCTTCTATTTCAAAACACTAGACAACTATAATTAATTAATGAGTTAATAAAGTTAAAGTAGTAAAAAAAAGTAGTATAAAGTTAGTTATTAATTAGTTAGTTATTAATTATATAATAATTAATACATTTTATAATCATGGTATTTCTAATTTTAATACAAGATTTGTAATAGATAACTGTATGCCTAATTTAATATTTAGTTTAGTTTAATTGCATGTGAATTATCACAAATACATATTTGCACACCTGTTAAGGTAGGATATGATAAAATAACTTTGTTTTAACCTAAGTATCGGTGTACATGGGGTGATACTATAATACGGGTGTATTCAAGCAAATAAATGATTGATTGATTTTATATCTAAATCATACTTCGTCTAAGAATTATGACTGCTGGTACACTGCGAACTAAATCCAGGTTCTCATCTTCCAATTTTATCACTTAACAAACTCACCTTATATTCAACCCTGAACTCTGTCTCCATTCTGCTTAACCTCCCCAGCTCCCAGGACAGCTGGAAGGCCGTAAGAAGAGGGTCAGCGGAAGAGAGGGCTATGAGTGACGGGGACGAGAGTGCTCGGTACGCGTTGATGCGGGCCTGTGAGTGCCGGAGGGAATCTTCTTGTGAAGACTTAACACACTCGTCACAACCGCATCTGCGAGGAAATAGTACATTACTGTCCAGGCCAGAAATAAAGCAATTGACAGACGAGTAATATTGGCTGAAGTGATTTTAAAATCCTTCTTAACTAAAATAAGCTGTTAATTGCTGTTTCGGCTGAGACTTTCTCTCATTTGCGAGGAAAAATACACGAAATAATTCAACAGTATCTAATTTTCATTCGCGCCAAAACGTCCGCCCGCGGTCCTTGTTATATACCGTAAAATGCCCTAACTTAGCCGACAAGTCCTACTTTGCCTGAGCTATTAACTTAATTTTTACACACACTGTCATATTATAACTGAACCAAAAACAGTTAGCATTATCACAGTTTTAAAATCTCCCCAAGTACGAACACCATAGCTTTTATAGTTTATTCAAAAACAACTAGGCCAAGTAGGGCTTGTGGGAAAAGTTAGGGCATTTTACGGTATTCAAACTATTGAAAAAAAAAAGTGCATTCAGCCTTTAAAATAATAAATATTTTGTACCTAAACACACCTAATTTATGTGAGTTTGTATTTAAAAACCTCGCTAGCATAATTTAAAAAACAAAAACTGTTCAGCCATTTCTATTATTGTGATGTTGGAAATTGCTGGCGTGTTATTTCGTTGCGTATGTAAAAGCGCTGATTGATGTATTCTTTTTAGGGTTCCGAAGTCCTACAAGGAACCCTTATAGTTTCGTCATGTCCGTCCGTCTGTCCGTCTGTCCGTCTGTCCGTCTGTCCGTCTGTCCTAATCCTTTACAGCTTAATAACTTCTACAGTTATAAACATAAGTAAATGAAATTTTGTTAAAAAATAGTCTACATATAGATCTCAATTTTAAAAGAATAAAAGAATCGTTTTTCCGTATTTTAGGGGTGGCGTCCATACATGTGAAATGGAGAAAAAAAATTTTTTTTCGCTGCACCCCCTCGTGTGGTATATCATTGAATAGGTCTACTAAAATGAAGGTAATGTTTGATACACCACATTTTTATCAGGTGTACCATCTGCGAAATATAGCCCACCAAAGTGGCTTGCAATGTGTCCCCCCCCCTGCCATTTCTAAACTATGCAATGTAGAAACTTGTAATCTTCCACATTGATAGACCTTTGTGAAAACTCTCTTTTAAAATTATTTCGAGTATAATGTGATTATAATTTTTTGAGTTATAGAGAGAAAACTGAAAAATACTTAAAACGTCCTAGTTCAAAGGTCATTGACCTTAGAGAAAAATTATCATAGCAAATAATGCTCCTTTAGCTACTTTCTATTTGAAAAAATCACAAAAAGTTACTTTGAAATGACAAACGTCTTAAATTTGGCTTCTTGAATTTATCGCTAGATGGCGCTACTAACAACACGCTCTGAGTCGCGAATGCTGCCGATTATTGCAAAAACTAAAATAGCCATGATTAATATTCGATTTAATTCATTTGTAATTACACCTACTTAAGGAACCCTATAATACTGAGCATGGCCCGACATGCTCTTGGCCGGTTTTTTAAATAATGAACCAATTTCCGGAGAATAATATATTACGATTACATGTTTCTGGATCCAGGGGTCTACTTGCGTTCAACGAATAACAAACAACATGTACGAACTTTCGTTCCAATTGATAAAAACAATGATATGTAGTACTCTACCTACTTGACGTCGTGTGGCACTGGCAGCGTGGCGCCCCTATCCAGCAGGATCTTGAGGATCTCGTAGTGGTTTCTGTGAGCTGCCAGGATGAGGGGCGTGATGTCTGGAGTGAAGGTCGCTGATGACGCGTCTACGGACTCCCAGCTCTGGTAGAAGAAGAATTACAAAATGTTAATGTTAATGACTGCCTCGTTGGTCTAGTGGTTGCAAGCGCGACTGCTGAGCGTGGGGTCCTGGGTTCGATTCCCGGGTCGGGCAAAGTGTTATTGGGTTTTTTCATTAGGAAATTCTCAGTAGCAGCCCGGAGTCTGGATTTGTGCCCGGTTAATGGCAATAGGCTCGCCCCCTATTACATGGGACTTACAACATAACTGGCGAAATGTGGGTGTACTATACACCTCTGCAGGCGTGATGTTATGTTATGTTAATGATAGAAAAAAGAAATGAGTGCTATTTTACGTAAAGTAAACGTAGCGAAGATGGTATTTGGATGTGACCCTTAACACATACATTCGAAAGATCAGAGGTGAGTGCTAGGATGTTCCGTGTGGTGCCGGACTAAAAGAATTGCACCACCCTATTTCTTCTCATGGGTGTCGTAAAAGGCGACTAAGGGATTCACCAGAGGATGGGCAGTAGCGTTCTCTGAGTATTTAACCAACCAGTTGCGATCGCCAACCCGCCTGCCAAGCGTGGCGATTATGACATATCCCCCCCTTTTGGGGGAGGCTTTTGTCCAGCAGTGGACGTCTTCCGGCTGAAATGGTGATGATGATGAGGGCTGGGATTGAACTGAGTCCCTCTTAGGGCTGGTCTCCACGTGCGTACATACATGTTCGACATTTTGACGTTAATTGGGGCATTTTCGAAAATCTAATGTTTTAGCCTTTAAGTTTACAAGTTACAAACTGCTGGAATGAACATAAAATCGTCGAGCATGTACGCAAGTGGAGACATATTAAAGTTATAAAAATTCGTCGTACTATTTGCATAAAGTATCATGTACTTAAAGGGGCAAATAATAATTATCTCTAAACTTGTTTCCCCCCGACTTTTTTCTTGGGCTTAAAAGCGGCTTTACATGATAATATGGCTATTATGAATAAATTTAATATTAAATTAGACACAAGTGGTGGGATTAGAGTGAGTGACGACACTTATTGTCTATAATTAGTGTGTGTAGCAGTCTAAATGCAGAGTATTTTTTATTTTATGCATTTAATTTAGCCATGTGTAAAGCCACTTTTAGATTAAGCAATATAACGAGTTACAAGCGGCGAACTCAATCCCAAAATGTCACTGAAAATTACAATAAACAGACCCTGGTCTAACAGTTTCGTTACTGTTTACTGGAGTAACCATTGTTACATAGTGTATATTTGGAGTCATTGACCTATAATGTATCCCCTTATATATAATGTTTGTTCTTAGTCCTGATATTGTTCCGGCAAGTGAGATGACAATCGGATGGCTACCATTAATATCGTAAGGTAGTATCATCAATATCATGTGTAAAAATATATCATTGTCACCTTCGCTTAGAAATGCTAATGGTTTTGCCTGTAGTAAGATAACAAATACATGTACAGTCAACAAAGAGCTAAGTATAAATAAATAAAATAAATAAATATCTTTGGGACATTTTTACACAGCACCATCTAGTCCCAAACTAAGCAGAGCTTGTGCTATGGGTACTAGACAATGGATGTAATACTTATATACTTATCTCTTTTTTAGACTATATCTACTATTACCTTCTGTACATGTTATGATTTTTTTGTCTACAGATAAGTAGACAAAATTACATTGTATGGAGCATAAAATCCGTGCCTCGGAAAGCACTTAAAGCAGTCGGTCCTGTGCCTGATCTCGAGATCGTGTTGGATTGCTGTTCCATCGGATTAAAAGAGTGAGGGAATAGAGAGACTTCGTTGAAATTGGCCACCATGACAGAAATTCGGCCAGAAGGACATTACTATACAGAAGAAGAGAAGGGTGGGGGGGATTGCCAGGAATGACACCATCATCACACCAGGGAACTGCCATAGGCTGAGTAAATTATTATAAGAAGACTTACATAAGGCTCTCCCGGAACATGGTTGTCTTCTTCCCATTGCAGAAGTAGTTCTACAGCTTCAACGTATTCTTCTTTGATGGCGTGAAGAAGAGCGTCCTATGCACAAACAAAAATTTAATTTTAACATCTTAAGGAGTCATAGTACTCATCGGTATGAACAACTTTTACTAGGGACCAACCCTGAAATCTAAAAAAATAACAGCTGTTCCTTATATTTTGTCGTCATTTGAACACACATGTAGAGAACAGCTGGTTTAAACATCCTAATTTTAATATAAAAGATGGTTTGCAGCTGCCACCTGTTTTGAACCCAGTTCTAAATATTAATCAAGTCCAAAACAGCACGCTACACTGTAAAAGATGCACGCTACATTGTGAGTGATTACTGCGTGCATCGAAACGATTTTAAATAATTAAAAATTGTACGGTAGATTAAAATATAATTTTCAGTAATATCTGTAAAGACGCTTGTCATCTTGATCTTCCTGCGACCACGAATGCTGCAAAGCTTTCGAAACGTCAGGAAAACCAATTCAAATAATATGCGCGATGTAATCCGGTTACACTTGTTTGAGTTACAAAGTTTATATTATTATTTTTTTAAATTTGTCCTTAAAACACAATACAGAGCACGAGGAACAACAGCAGGTTGTACAATCATGTCCTAAGATTTAATGACAGATTTCCAATCCCTAAACTAGGTACGCAGACCTGTAACTTAGGAGTCGAGAGTTTCTACGGCTTCAGTTTTATAATACAACCAACCAAAAGATAATGATAATGTAAAATGGTATAAAAATAAAAACTATTCCAATAGATTCTCCCATGGTGTTAACATAAAGTAACGTTGCATAAATCATGTATGGAAATAAAACCGTAGTTCAAATATTCGTAATGTTACCCTGAAGGATAATATTAGAATACAACAAAAACGCCAAAGCACTCCTTTGACATTTAAATGTAGACTTACAAATTAGTGTACTCATATTTAAGGAGATATACTCACAAAAAAAAAATCTTCAATAAATTATTTATGATTTATGATTTTTTAATTTCGCGTAAAATCTATTGAAATCTTTAAAAAATTGCTAAAGTTAGAGCGAGATGGTGTGAAACGTGAAAGACCTCTTAAGGCGCATGTAGCAGCCAAGTGGCGCCCCCATCAGTAAAAAAAATATTACTCGCTGAATACATATTTTATCGAAAATTCGTTTTTAACAATTGATGTACCTACCTATTTTCTGCCTCGTTGGTCTAGTGGTCGCAAGAGCGACTGCTGAGCGTGGGGTCCTGGGTTCGATTCCCGGGTCGGGCAGTTTTATTGGGTTTTTTCATTAGGAAATTCTCAGTAACAGTCCGGAGTATGGATTTGTGCCCGGTTAATGGCAATAGGCTCGCCCCCTATTACATGGGACTATAACATAACTGGCGAAATGTGGGTGTACACACCTCTGCCTACCCCTTCGAAGAAAATACAGGCGTGATGTTATGTTTTTTGTTGTACCTACAGATACTGTATTTCAATCAGAAACTATTAACTCTGTAAATTGTGTCTGTTTCTGTTGTCCAAAAGTGGCCGTTTTTCGCACTTTTTCTGTCTACAACTACAGTGAAATAAGAGAGTTAATAGTTTCTGATTAAACTACAGTACCTGTACTTCAATTGTTAAAAACGAATTTTCGATAAACTATGTATTCAGCGAGTAATATTTTTTTTACTGATGGGGGCGCCACTTGGCTGCACCATGCGCCTTAATAATATATAAGCACAGTCCTGCATCCACAATACTCTGAAGCCGTTATTAGGTCACGGAACCATCCAAATTAAATTAAATTAAATCATTTATTTTCAGACCGTGGTCCATAATTGTTAGTACAACTTAAGAACTATGTTAGTAAAAGAGAGACATATACACATAGATATAACGACTTACATAAAAATAATAAATCGTGGAGATGGATGTAATCAGCGATACATATGATATTAAAATAATATCGCTGATCACACTCATTTCTCCGTATGCAGCCGAATAGCCCGCAACAAAATTGGGCAATCTATTCGGTCTGCCACAACGCTAAGGATACTGTTGGTGCTGCCTCGGACCCTGCCTAGCATCGAGGCCGCTCGTTTTCTAAGGATGGCATGAAAGCCATCAGTCCGAGCCTCAGCAAACATGCCTGACGCGCTGCAGTACCTTGGCAGCCCCAACAACATCCTAAATACCATCCCATGTTCGATTCCATGGTTGATTGAATTAGATTTACAATATCCGCCTAAGGTATTTGTGAGCTCTGGAATTCATTTCGGGAATACAAGTGAGCAAATTTCTTGATAAATAGCTGTAGGTACTTAGGTGTCTGTATCTACTACATATGTATATTTCTCAGGTAAATATTCTAATATGTATTAGTTTGTTTGTAATAACATAGTTAAAATAGATCATAGATTATACAAGAACTTTGGATTAAGTGGGCTGAACCAAGAATCACAATAATACGTTTTGTGGTTTTGCGTAGGATGAGTCCTAACCTAGCATTTATCTATGAACTTAACCATACGCTTATATTCTATCAGATATAGACCACACCAAAAAAAAAAGGCTGTCAAAACGAGCTGTATGTCTACGCAGTAGCAAAATTTTGAGTGCGCGGGTGTCAATCGGGGTGCGGGGCGCTGAGCAGCGCTAACTTCACAGCCCCCAAAAAGATTGGTTCACATTATACTTACATTAAAAAAATTACAAAACGTAGAAAACTGTTCTGAAATACGAAATTTTGTATATCAAGGTGATGCGTATTTTTTGTTAAAGACAGGACCTAGATTCCCTTAGATAGATAGATTCCCT
Organism: Asteroscopus sphinx; assembly: GCA_949699075.1. Classification (NCBI taxonomy): domain Eukaryota; kingdom Metazoa; phylum Arthropoda; class Insecta; order Lepidoptera; family Noctuidae; genus Asteroscopus; species Asteroscopus sphinx. Next base: position 7,981,140 of record OX453020.1, read on the forward strand.
TAGATACGCGCCACGGATCTTTATGTTTCTGAAGTTGCAACAAATCGCTGCGCAGTAAGCTTAAAATAGGTGTAAGAGACGAAAGACGGCAGGTGGGGAACGGGTGAGGTATAGTTGCTTAGCAACGCTAGCGGCCGAATGGCGGCTCGATGTTGTTAGACTGGAAGCTGACCCAACATATTTAAGAAAAGGCTCGAAGAAAGAGAAAGAAGTGGTGTGGCTGTGGTGTGGTTCATCTAAATAGACAAATAGGCCTGTCTTTTCTAAATTACGTGATCATGGTGATCTCTAGAAGCAGGTTACTGACCGAAACGTCCACTCAGATCGATGATAGCGCCTTATGGAATAAACCTCAGAGCAACAGAATACTAGAGAGAGGATAAGCCGCCACGTAAAGGCTGACCGTTGTATGCACAGCGGGCATACACTGCCGCTAGTTCACCGTCACTTGCACCCGAGTGAGTATGCGCAGTAGTTCGAGAGAAAACTTTATCTGGGGGCACGGCAGTGCCCCCACCAAGTCGAGCTTTTATTTACAAAATACCATAAAGATACGTGTGCATGTTTTATATATGTGTGCGTACTTTTTGTTGTAATTTATTGATGCGTTTCTTGCGTTGTGTACGAAGTTGAGCTTGCGATACTTCACTCCATGCAAGCTGGCCTTATATTCCGTTATCTGTGGAGTAATCCCTATCATCGTACTCTAAAAAAATCCATTAGGTATCAAATATTTATTAACTTTTAAATAAATCCTCAAACATTTCTCCAAATCTTTCAGAACGTCTAATTTCTAAATGTTTACCTATATTTCTGTGTCTGTTCCACGATCTACGCGATGACGTAAATGATTTAGTTAGTAATAACCTGTGTTTGTTGCATCGTAAAGCTGTCTGCACGGAAATCTAAAAGATTGATATTGCTTTGGAGATGTGCGGTTTCTATGATTAAGTATAAATGTTTTACATTTTATATTGGGGGCGAAAGAAATATTGACGACGTTTGTGGTCTAGTGATTCAAGGGTCGGACTGCTGATCACGAGGTTGTGGGTTCGATTCCCACCGGACACAAATATTTGTGTGATGAACAAAAGTGTTTGTGTTGGTCTGCGTGTTTCTTAAATATTATAAGTATGTATTTACAAAAAAAAGTACATAAGTATTATATATCCACTGTCTAGTACCCATAGCACAAGCTCTGCTTAGTTTGGGACTAGATGCTACATAAAAATGTCCCAAAAATGTTTATTTTTATTTTATTTATTTTTATATTATTTTGAAGGAGCAACGTGTGTCAGTAGGAGCTTTTTCAAGCTTTTTAAAGCCTCGTATTACTTGCTACGTAATTCATCTGCTTACTACTCACATCTACATATATGGAACATTCTCGTCGTCAATTTAAAACCGCTATTTGTAACATTGATATTTATAGCTCCGTTAGCCTTTTTTGCGAGGAAAAAACCTTAAAAACTCCATGGAATTCGTGAGGTGTGTGGAAATTTATCGCACTAAAACCTCATGGCCCCTTTTCAGGTTCAGTGTTAATGAAGACTTATTAGACATGGGTAACTCAACAAAAATGCGTGAGTTGCAGCTCAGCTCACGCGGAGCTGTGAACCGGCTTACAGATCAGCTCAATTTGTATATTTGCCTACTTCGAGTTATGATCTGTGATGCGAGTCGCTGAGCTTACAGAGCGTTCGATCTGTTTGAGCTGCGCTCGCTCGCTCACTTTCCGACTCGCCGCTGATCTGTCGTCGCACCCGCTCACCGGTTCAAACAGGTTTTTATTGATATGCACATCTTTTATCTTTCGTACAACGAACGTTGTCGCACAGATAGATACTATTCTTTGAGCCGTGAGCTGCGTTTTTTGTCATTGAGCTGCAGCTCAACAGCTCAAGCTTATTGATCTGCATATTTGAAACGGTTCTGAGCTGAGTTACACACCTCTAAGACTAATATTGTCTAAATACAGAAAAACAACAATAAAATGTTGAAGTTAAATATTTACCATGCCTTCACATACAAACCCATGTAAGAAATAAAATTATCTGCGGGAAACCCAGCTTTAACTTTGTTATGTCGCCACCCGAGTAACATTTCTTGTCCCTCTTATAAAATAAGCAAGGGTTTTAAAATATCTTGTTAAACTTAGACGCTAAAACCGACTACGCGACCGTCGCAAGTTCGCGCGAATTTTGTTCGCGCATTTAATTAGTGACATGACATTATCGCACGATTGTCAGTCAATTAGGACACCTATTCGACACCTGTAGGCCAATTCACGTGACTAAAAATGTGCAGTTGCAGTTATGTTTCGATCAAAGCAATGCTTTCGTATTCTCATATCTACGGCGATCGCTATCAAAAACGAACTGCAGCGTCACTTCAACAATTTGATCGGCGCGTCATGAAATTACGTGAATTCCATGTACGTTTTTTTGCAGGCTCGCACGAACGAAATTCGCGCGAACTTGCGATTGTCGCGAATTCACGTTGTAACAGGACAACGTCATTTCTACGAATTTTACTATAAATACTGCTCTTCTTCGGTCGAAGATATCCCCCCTACTGTTCACGCTGTACACCAGCGATATTCCAAAATGCGGTGCAGCCCTATTCGCCGATGACACGGCAATCTATTACTCCGGCATGACCCATGTCGCTATTTCTCGTACCCTCCAATCCGCGGCCAACACCCTAGGTGAATGGTTTCGGAAATGGAGAATCGAAGTAAATCCCGAAAAAAGTGCAGCGGTCCTCTTCGATAAGAGACCCTTGTCACAGTACCGCAAAGAATTGAGCGTACCAGTCTCAATGTTCGGAAAACAGATCCCATGGCAACGAGAAGCCAAATACCTTGGCGTGATCCTTGACCGTAGACTGACATTCAGACCGCATATCCGCAGGGTGAAAAACCGTGCCGCCTTCGTCCTCGGACGTTTCCACCCCCTACTCAATGCGCACAGTAAGCTGCCCACTCCTCTCAAAGTAAGGATATACACCACCTGTATCCGCCCCATACTCGCCTATGCTAGCGTTGTGTTCGCACACGTTAAGCCGGTGAGAATTCACATGCTCCAAACCATCCAAAACCGTTTTATGCGAAGGGCCGTAGGCGCCCCCTGGTACTTACGCAATGTCCAACTCCACCTAGACCTCAAACTGCCGACCATCAAGCAGTTTTTCAAGCGTGTCTCTAAACGCTATTTCGATTCCGCTCCCAAGCACCCCAATCCCTTGGTCGTGGCGGCCACCGTCTACCAGCCATCTGCTATTAGCAAAATCCGACGTCCCAGACACACACTCATTGAACCCGATGACGCTATTACACTCCTCCAGGAGTCAGATAAAAGCACAAGCACACTCCGACGCCGTCGTCCAAAATATCGTCCCCGCCGGCGAGGACCGACGCGACACACACAGAGAATCCGAGAGTCCGACTCTCGAGAAACAGAAACACATGCCGACGCAGCACCGGCTGCTGGGGGGACCGGTGGCGGGGTCCCCCTGCTGCACCCTGAGTCGAGGTCCGAGCTCCCCCCTGGGGACGCCCTCACGGTGTAAGCAACCGGAGATAATCTCGTCACGCGAGACCGGCCCTATGCTCTAGAGTAGTTTCTAGGAGCAGGCTATTGCGTAGCCACTGTTTAGGTTTTAGGTAGGTCTTAGCCTCGCCGGCGAGGCTTGCCGCTTAACGGCGTTTAGCACGTCACCCGATAGATAGACCGAAAGTCCGCTACTTTCGAGGAAACCAATTCGATGCAGCAACGGCTGCTAGGGGGACATAGGAACGGCGGGGTCCCCCTGCAATGCCCCAGCGAGGTTCGAGCCCCCCTTGGGGGACGCCCGCTTGCGCGGTATTATTAATACCGCGTATTTAGTTTGTAAGTAGGGAAAAAACCTTCGGCGAATGGAGTCCCACATGGGATCTCCGCCAACTAAGTCCGGTTAAGCAGAAATGGGACTTCGGTCCCACCTGCGAGAATCCATTCGAAAAAAAAAAAAAAAAAAAAGGTCGAAGATACGATTTCTATATACACCGTGACATTTTTGTAGTCCATCGGTGACCCTTGGTTAGACCTTGTATATTTCGGGACGGTAGACACATTTTAATTATGAGACTTCTCAGCATGTTTTTAAAATATTACAATAAAGGTACATGCCGACAATTAGCTTTCGATCATTCATTTCGAGATTTACCCTTAATAAGAGGACTTTCACGTTTTACAGCCGGCTCGCTCCTTACCTTTTTAAAGATTTAATGAGATTTTAGGCGAAATTGAAAAAAAAAACTATATTCTTTAGAGTGTCATCAAAATTATTTAAGCAATAGTTTTATTTCCATGATTTATATAGAAAGAAAAACAAAGAAATGCATTTTTCACCTTCTGATTCTAAGCAACAAATCAAGACGAAAATATGTTGCAAATATTCATAATGTTACCCTGAAGGATCATCATCATCATCATTTCAGCCGAAAAACGTCCACTGCTGGACAAAGGCCTCCCCCAAATGTCATAATCGCCACGCTTGGCTGGCGGGTTGGCGATCGAGTTGGTTGTTTAAATACTCAGAGAACGCTGCTGCCCATCCTCTGGTGAATCCCATAGTTGCCTTTTACGACACCCATGAGAAGAGGGAAGGAGGTGCAATTCTTGACGTCCTTTCTTTACCCTGAAGGAAGTTATTAGAAAAAAAAATCAATTTCGCCTAAAATCTCTTGAAATCTTTACAAAAGTTCTAAAATTAGAGCGACGGCTGTAAAACGCAAAAGGATTTTTCCAAATATGGCTGGGCAGTAGCAAATTTTACTTTCGCTCCTAGGAGCGTCATCCTTTTCTAACTTCCGAAAAGATTATATATTAATATGGTTTTAAAATCGGAATAGCGTATTGTGTTTACTAGCATTACTATCCTATAAAATTCTAATAAAATATACGTTTTAAGCCATCAATGGATTTTATTTTTTATTACCCATAATCGTAAAATATATGCATGGCTTTCGATACTTGACCTATTTATTCTACCTATTTTTTTAGCGTAGAGTTACCCTACTTTGATGGTGGGCTCGAAAACGATTGTTTCATATTATATTAATAAAAATTACACCACGATAAAGGATTTTTCTTTCACCGTATTTCTAATTTAATTTGATATAAGGCTTCGATTAAATATACTATAGATTCTTAGGTCTTGTACAAAATCAAACTCAAAAAACGACTCCGCGATAAAATTTACTAGTAATTATGTTTACGGCAATAACAAGTGCGACACCCCATCCTTTGTTTGCACATGTGGACTATAGTTTTTATATTTTTATTCTTCTCATTTTAGCATCGTGACATGTCTCACCGCTAGCGCGGTTGTGAAGCAACTGAGAGCGAAACTGTGCACGCGACTGATTATTGCACAGTTTTCTTTCATTATTTTTAACTTTTTTTATATATTTGATCGTTGGATATAAGGTTTCATCATCATCAATTCAGCCTATTGCAATCCACTGCTGGACATAGGCCTCTCCCAAGTTGCGCCACAACACTCGGTCCTCTGCCTTCCCCATCCAGTCCCGATATAAGGTGTGCCTAACATTAAGTATTAGCTGGGATCCTATTAAGGCACGCATCCACCTATCGGTATCGTAAGCATCGGACGGATCGTACTATATTAAAAAATGCGGATGACATTATCGGTATCCGGATGTCTATATTGAAAATCCTCCTAGAAATTCCTCCTCATAGAAATTCGTCCGCAATCTTCGGAGATTGCTTACCATCAGGTGAACTGCATGCTCGTTTGCCCTATTATGGAATAAATAAAAAAAATCAGTACGCTGCGTATAGGTGCTAGCCCGTACTTTTAGTGAAGGGTGAAGCACCCATAGTAAGCCGTCTTACTATGGGTGCTTCACTTATTGTTTAGCGAGATTCCGTCCGCCTTTTTTATTGGTCCATGGTTTTTTTTTGGTTCATTCGTAGATGGTTTTACTCATCAGCTGTTTTTTATCCGCGACTAGGATTGCTAGCCTTGTCGTTCAACATTCATAACCATCGACCAATCATTATTATAAATATCTATGGGACATTTTTTTTTTTACACAGCTCCATCTAGTCCCAAACTAAGCAGAGCTTGTGCTATGGGTACTAGACAATGGATATAATACTTATATACTTTTTTTTTTGTAAATATATACTTATAATATATAAGCAACAACCAGACCAACACAAACACTTATGTTCATCACACAAATATTTGTGTCCTGAGGGAATCGAACCCACGACCTCATGATCAGCAGTCCGACACTCGCTCCACTAGACCAAGGTAGTTCTTTTTTCACCCAGTATTGAGGTAGGTAGACTTTTCTACGACTAATTTTTGAAAAGAATCCAGTTACAATAGGCAATAATTTATTTTCCAGTGTATTTAAAATGATTTAATAATTATTTACTAATAATTAATTAATTAATTGAATTATTTATTTAATAATTATTTAGCTACGCAATATCTTCTCGTCCAAAATACCGCAGTGTCTCAAGACGAAAGTCTTTGACCATTGTGTGTTGCCAGTTATTACTGACGGCACTGAAACGTGGTCGCTCACAATGGGCCTGATAAGGAGGCTCAAATTCACTCAAAAGCCAATGGAGAGGGCTATGCTCGAAGTGTCCCTGCGTGATCGAATCAGAAATAAGGAGATTCGTAGGAGAACGAAAGTAACCGACATAGCCCGAAGAATTGCCAAACTTAAGTGGCAGTGGGCGGGGCACATTGCTCGCAGAACGGATGGCCGATGGGGCAGTAAAGTTCTGGAATGGCGACCGCGTACTGGAAGGCGTAGCGTGGGTAGGCCAGGCCCCCCACAAGGTGGACCGACGACCTGGTGAAGGTCGCGGGAATCCGCTGGATGCGGAAAGCACAAGACCGGTCGTTTTAGCGATGCTTGGGGGAGGTCTATGTCCAGCAGTGGACGTCTTTCGGTTGAAATGATGATGATGATGATGAAATAATTATTTTAACTATTCAGAATCATCATCCTCCTCGCCTTTTCCCAACTATATTGGGGTCGGCTTCCATTCTAACCAGATGCGGCTGAACATCAGTATTTTACACGGAGCGACGGCCATCAGACCCCCGCAACTCAGCTACTGGGTAATACTGACATTCGGAGGTTAGACCTTGGCCCTAATAATAATTCACGTAATTTTATTACACGCCGATCAAGTTGCAGTGACGCTGCAGTTCATTTCTGACAGCGATCGTCGTAGATAAGAGAATACGAAAAGCATTGCTTTGATCGAAACATAACTGTAGCTGCACTGCAACTGAACTTATTTAGTTACGTGAATTGGCCCTCAGTTATCAGACTTTAAGGCTTCTGATTACTGATATTCGTATGAAAACCGGGACTGACAGCTTAACGTGCTCTCCAAGGCACGGGTCTCGATGTGTAAATGAAACGGTCACCCATCCTCAAACTGACCGCGGCAAGTAATAATAATAAATAAATCATACACTTATTTGTCCACCACATAAATAACAGCAGCAGCTTAACTATTACTAACCATTTTATTTTAATCTGATTAAATCTTTCTGCGATAAAATATCCACTTAACGATGAATTATGGCATCATTATTGATTAAATCCATAGAAAAAACCTATTATGATCAAGCAATAATGTATTATACTCAATTATATATTATTTTGCAAATCCCTTAGGGTTTAGGCATGGACTTTGCCGAACTTGCTTTCTGACAGTACCTCCAACCTCCATTAGCCTATAACCTTCAACCCTAAACTTCGCTATTACTTCTATTTGATACACCTTACCAAAAAGTACCCCTTTATGAAAATATACGGTCGATGTGATCATGCAAACTATTGGCGGCATAATTTCCCAAGGGCTATGAAGTATTATTCCAACGTATTCCTTTTCATAGAATTTTTTCGAAACAATAGATATCTTGGTAAAGTTATTTATCTGAGCTGTGTCTTGTCGTAATATTCTGTGTGAAATAAAAGACTTTTAAATCTGTGATGTGGGTGTAACATTTTTGTTACGAACTTTGTACTTTTGGTGTTCACTACGCCGTTTCGTTTGTCCGTGCGGGCGAATATGGTGGCCCGCAGGTTTGCACGTTGTACTTCAGACGTAAAGGCGCTCTTTAGAGCATTCTGTGCATCCTTCTACACGTGCAGCTTGTGGGAGAAGTATTCGCAAGCATCGTATGGGGCCCTTCGAGTCCAATATCAAACGCGTTCAGAAAACTGATGGGGCTGCCTTGGCGTTGCAGTGCGTCAGGGACGTTTGCAGCGGCGCATGTAGACTGCTTCTACACTATAATGCGCAAGCGTGCAGCATCACTTGTGGCATGAGTCATGGCCAGCTCCAACAGGGTTCTGAACATGATAGCTGACAGAGTGGATTGTCCATATATAATCCACTCCTGTCAGTTACATACAGTATCAAAATATATAACTGTATTCTAACATCTAGGTTTAAGATAATAAAATTGTTACTAACCCTATATGAGTTCTTTTGCTCGAATTAAAGTTTTTCTATTCTATTCTATTCTAAACACGTTTCACCTAATTATATTTTATCTATGACGACTCATCGACTATTTACTAAATCGAAACTTCAATACATACAAATATTTGTTACATCATAGTACCTACGTTTGCTCAGTGCTACGTTTCGTTTAAACACTAAACAACATTATTCTTCGTTTATACGAAACCTTTTAAGGTATCATTGTACTCATCATCATGAACAATTTTTACTATAGAACCAACGCTGAAATCGCGAAAAATATCATCATTTTGTCGATTTATGTGAACACAAATGTGATCAGGGGATCGGTTGTTTTTTTTTCGCGTTTTCAGGTTTGATCTCATAGTAAAAGTTGTTCATAATGATGAGTACAATGACCCCTTAAGAGGTTTAGTATAAAAGTATAATAATAATATCTGGTATAATATATTTAGTATAATATCTGTGGTATAAACTAAGAATAAGGTTGCATTAGTTGCATATAGCTTCATGAATGTACTTTTAACCGGACCACAGATAATATAATACTATAGACCACCGACAATATTTTCACCGAAGTTTAATTGCATCTCACGCATAGGTCCATGTAAATATCATTGAGGTAATATGTACTACGTAATACATATTACCTCAGTGGTAAATATGTACCTTTGAACTATGTGACATGTTATCAAATCACGTGGAATTGTGTTAGGTTGGTGAAGTTTATGTAATTTAATGGTTTTGTTTAATTAAAGTGAGTATGGCGTAACATAATCATTACATTATTATTCCACTTGCACTGTTAAGCAAGGGCCTCTCTTCTGGGATAAAGTCCAAAACGTTGTCCTGGTGAGGGTTGGCGTACTAAAATGCAATATTTTTATGCAATAAACGCGGTATATTTCTTGACTTTTAACTAACCTTAACTTTAATCCCGGAGAGAAGCAGTAGTTTGATCAGCTCAATATTCTCGTTCTCGATGGCTGCTATTAGAGCTGATCGGTTGAGGGGGTCAACGCAGTTGATGTCTAGGATATCCTGCTGAGGTGTATATTGTTCTATCAATCTGTGGAAAGAGAAACAATTTTGTAGAATTTTGAATTTTGGCGAATATTAATGGCCATTAGCATGGCAAATTACGCTTTTACGACACCTACAGTTGTTAAAGATGTGATATTTGTTTGTTTGTTCTTAAATCACGCTGAAACGGCTTAACAGATGTTTTTTTAGTATAAACCAAAGTCACTTTCCGTTGTCTGTCCCTATTTATGCGTAGATCTTTAAAACTACGCAACGGATTTTGATGCAGTTTTTTTTATTAGATAGAGTGATTCAAGAGGAAGGTTTATATGTATAATACATGCATAATATAGCAGCACCTGTGCGAAGCCGGGGCGGGTCGCTAGTGAAGTATAAATGTTAAAGATGTGATATTTGTTTGTTTGTTCTTCAATCACGCTGAAACAGCTAAAAAGATTTAGATGAAATTTGGCACACATATAGACCATATCCTGGAAAAACATATAGGATACTTTTTATCAACATACCACAGGATTGAAGCCGCATGCGTCAGCTAGTACCTTATAATATATTTTTCAGACACTAAACGAAATTCTTCTAAATAAACTTTTAACTGTATTAACCTAAAAAAACCTTCAAAATTGCAGAAATCGGTACAAAGCCGCTAATAGTTCGTAAGTAGTCGATTATAGGGAAACACTACAAGCGTTGGTTTGTTAGTAATCCTATTTATTAGACCGACGACGGAGCGGCGCGGGCGACGCCTACCGCGCGTCCTAAATATTTAGCGGATTGATACTTTCAGTTTTTTGAGGTCATTTGGCTGACTAGTTTATGGAGTTCGGAATATATGTGTCGGCCTAGGTATTCTACTTCTGCTACGGGCGACGTAGCTACTGAGCTATTTTAAACTCGGCAGGATTAATCGCTGGTAATTTTTACCGACGGTGTTAGTATTTCAATTGGGTTCCATCAGTATTAATGATGAAATTGGGAGAAGAAAGTTACTGCAAATTGTCAGTCACGACTACTAAGTTTTGAACAAAATACAGGATGAGGTTTGGATAACCATCCAAATTTTTTTATAGGCATTCATATACAAATAAAAATTGGTTGGTACATTTTACAATTTTTTTTTTGTGTGGTTGTTAAGTCAAACATCATTTTTGAGATGCAATATTTCAATATTTTGGTACTGAGTGATAAGTTGATAATAAAAGGATAATAAACACATGTTTTGTTATTTTCAGCAAAGATCCTAATATTATAATTTGGATGGTGATAGTCACAACATGGGGACAAAACATATACGGGATATGGTTTGTCCCCGAGAATCGCACCCTGTACCACATAATCAGTAGCAGTACTTGTAGACCCAATGAGTTTTCATCATCTTTCTCTAAGCTTGTTTAGGTTTCTCCAAAAGGAAAAAGAATAATCTATTGTGTTGTACCGTGCCTTTTGCTTGTTCCACTACCCGTGAGAGTCGTAAAAAGTCCTAAATAAATCACATTTTGATAACTCATTCGCTTGACAAGCATGGTAATTTGTAATGATCTATTAAGCCGACTTTAAATTAATGTAAGTACTTTTCGTCAAAATTATTGCATTTTGAAGGCGTCCTGCTCGTGTGCGATTTTTTCTTTCCATAATTTAAACCGTAATTATGACTTTTTCTTTTATTTATGACGCGTTTCACGTTTCACAGTCGACTCGCACTAATTTTAAACTTTTTTATAAATAAATAAATATTTGTGATGACACTCTGAAGCATGTTTTTAGAGCACATTTTTCAATTTCACCTAAAATATAAAGAGATTTTAGGCGAAATTGAAAAATGTGCTCTAAAAACATGCTTCAGAGTGTCGTCACAAATATTTAAGCAATGGTTTTATTTTCATACATGATTTATAATAATATGTAGAAAGAAAAAAAATGAAATATTATTTTTTCCCTCTCCTTCTAAGCAACAAATCAAGACGAAAATATATTTCAAATATTCGTAATGTTGCCCGGATGTTTATAGAATACATTTTTCAATTTCGCATAAAATTGCTAAAATCAGAGCGAGATAGCTGTGAAACGTGAAAGGCCTCCTAAAAACTCACTAGAATTTCTTCTATATCACCCATATGAGAAGACTGCAGCCACTTGGAGCCCCCGCAGACTGTAAACTGCCAATAGTTGGATGATATAATTTTTGTATGGAAAACCATGTCTGCCGGTAGAAAAAAATATGATATAATTTGTATGGAGCAAATTTCTATTTCTAGTCGGGCAAATTGTAGTATTAATTTTGTCAGTTAGACAGTGCCAGTCCTACTAGTTACCGATGATGGGATATGGCGTAACAGGTGACGAGCTTATTGCCGTTTAATTCCGGCTTCTATTGTTAAGTATAAAAATCTATTTATCTGATCAGGGAATCGAATCGTCTGCTGAAATGATGAATGATGAGTGATACCACGCAACCGCGCTGCCCGGTTGGTCGCCGGCGGGTCCAGAGCTGGGCAGGAGCGGCGCAGTTGACCAGAGGGCACGCGCCATTTATTTTTATTTTTTATTATAGGATGGCGAAACGAGCTAAAGGCCCACCTGATGTTAAGCGGTTACCTTTGTCCATAAAAACTTCAATACCACCTAGGCTGTTACCTAAATAGTACCGCATGTCGGTTCGCCAAACTAAGACATGAAGATGGAAAGTCTCATGTGATTGTAATTGGTGTGTTGTGTTTCATATAGTTCCTTGTAATACTACTTGCGCGGCCCCGTTTTCAACCTGCGTTGCTACTCCTGCTTATGCTTGTGCTGCTTGTGGTTTGAACGGGCCTTTATCGTTCCTTCTCGGTTTACTCCCCTGGCGGCCGAGCACGCAGCGATGCTGTGGAAGCTTTTAGATCTTACCTCTTAACAGTAACATAGTCTCCTCTATCGGCGTGAAGGAGGAAGGTCTTTTCTTCTTTGGTGAGCGGCCTCTCGTAGACCTGTCTGATGTCATGCTGGCTGTTCCGTAGCGCCTCTTGGGAACTGCCTAGCAGCTCCTCCCTGGAGCCACGGTTCATGCCGGTCTGGAAGAAGAATGTGAATTGTAACGATGGAAGTAGGTATAGAATTAATAGAGAGATAATCCGACAGTGTCGTAAAAGACGAAGATTAAGCAGGAATTTGATAGACAGCGTATTGTTTGTTAGACAATGTAATAGGCATTAGGTATTCTAGCTAGTTGTTGGGTGGACTGCAAAATATGAACTCTATGAGCTCAACTGCCAGGTCAATCAATCAACTCAGCCTATCGCAGTCCACTGCTGGACATAGGCCTCTCCCAAGTTGCGCCACAACGCTCGGTCCTCTGCCTTCCGCATCCAGTACCCCCAGCCACGTTCTTTAGGTCGTCGGTCCACCTGGCAGGGGGACGCCCTACGCTGCGTTTGCCGATTCGCGGTCTCCACTCAAGGACTCGTCTGCTCCAGCGGCCATCGGTCCTTCGACAGACATGGCCAGCCCACTGCCACTTCAGCTTACTGATCCTACAAGCTATGTCGGTCACTCCGGTTCTTCTCCGGATAATCTCGTTTCGGATTTTATCCTTCAAAGAAACTCCAAGCATAGCTCGCTTCATAGCTCGCTGAGCGACTTTGAACTTGTGGACTAGCCCAAATGTCAGTGTCCACGTCTCGGCACCGTAAGTCATGACAGGCAGGACGCACTGGTTGAAGACTTTTGTCTTCAAACTTTGCGGTATAGGCGACGAGAAGACTCGGCGAAGTTTGCCAAATTGCCAGGTAAAAAAAGACAATAGCTAAACAATGGACGCCAGCCTTTAAAAGGTGGTTTGGCTCGAGAGGAGATATATGACTGTGACTGTGAAATCTGAATTGATACAAAGAGGTACCTCTACCAGTGCTTATACAGATGATTCATTTCCATGGGCCAGTGGGGAGAAATCTAAAATTATAAGAGCTAGAGAATTTTGTTCTGAGGAACCGCGATGTCGATTTTAGAGTAATCTAAAATTGCATTAAAAAAACTGAACAGCGCGGTAACCCCACTGACCCATTTAAATGGATCGTACTGTATATAAGTAGCTACAGCTATGATCGTTGGTTTAGATGAATCATCATCATCACTCATCAGTATTCGGACGTAACTCCCAAAGTCCAAAGTTTTTATTTGGAATAAACATTTATATCGTGCGTGAGAACAATGATATACATATAGTACAGATATGTTACTTGCACTTGCAACTGAAGACCCGAAAACGTCTCAATTATGAAATTTTTCTATTAATCCGCGTCAAGTAAGGCGCCGAACGTGACAGGTGACAAATAAAAAACTAAAATGCCGTCGTGTGTCGTACTGAAAGTGTTCCAATTATGACGCGAAAGAAACTTGAAGTAATCAACTTATTCACTTTGTACTAGTTTATGTGAATTGACACATAAACATTAAAAGAGCACATAGGCATTAAAAGAGCCTCCATGAGTGACGATATTTAATTGATCGTCCGGCGCACCCTGGGCAGTCAGCGCCACTACCAACCTGCTGACTGGCTAATCTTTTTCCTACGGCATGAGCTATTACCATTAAGTAGATCATGTCGACTCGATAGAAGAAGAATGTAAATTGTGCTGCCGCTGCGCACGGAACATTTTTTTCGTTTGTTTTGTTAGGGTATGACATATCTATACTATTAGATATCATTGATTTACATGCACTTTCAAAACGTTAATTATGAATCTAGTTACACGGTTCCAAAAATTGGTCCTATGGAGAAGAGCCAGCAAGAAACTCCATGGATATACCTACTCTTTCAAATAATAAATGGTACAATGGTTTGTTAAATGATTTGGAAAGAGTTGTGTGAGAACAATGTAGGTTAATGACTGAGAAAAATTCACTGAAGTTATTAATAATGATTTTAAGTTTAGGCTCGAACTCAAAAGGACCACCCAACGATCTGATACTCTATGGCATTAATGGCTACATCGAGTTCATATTTACAGCGATCGAACAGGTAGGTATATATAATAAAAAATATGTAAAAACAAAAACACACAATGTAAAAAAAAACAATTGAAATACAACTCTTTTAGCAGTCCCATACTGCATGGACGATACGCTCTACACCTAGAATTAAACAAAACTTTTAAAATTAATATAATCTAATCGAGCACACTTAATGTATGTTACCTAGTAATTATGTGAAGCAGTCTCGTTTCCATATGTACTAGTAGTAGGCACTAATTTGCTTACGATGCACACTTTTTAAAGATGAAAAATTGGATTACAATTTTATAATCTGAAATGAAACCGAACGTAACCTGACGCGCTCTGTGGAGCTGTCACCCAGAACTGTCATTGTACTTTTTTGTGCGCGATGCGCATGCACGTTATTTTCTAAATACTAACATAATAGTGTTTAAGTGTACTTATTAGGTGTAAATATTATATATAATCACATACTCGTAGTGATATGTGTAAGGAAAATCAAAATCGATACAAAACACAGTATTAAAAAACTGAGAGAAGAGACCGGCGCGGAGGCGCCGGCGTCAGGGATGCTTGGGAGTGAGTGATAACAATTTCAAACATGATTACCTGTGTAGTGGTAGTGAATACGTTAATACGTAACAAAATAATACTGTGCGCTTATGTCTTAAGCTCAGCTAGTAGCGATTAATCAAGAAATTGGTAAATTAATCAAGCAAGTTCGAACTTGTTGGTAAAATAAGTAGCAGTTATTTGAGTGATTCTCGTGACTTTATTTGAGTGAGACAATACAGATTAACTATGCGCCCTTGAGCTCTCACGAGAGGTTAGCCGTGGCTGTGATACATCCTACATGTTCTCTTTACTCCGAGAGCTTCCACGAGAGGACAGCCAAAGGAGTGAATAGAGATTCACTATGCGCCCTTGAGCTATCACGAGAGGTTAGCCGTGGCCATGATACATACATTTTCCCTTTACTCCAAGAGCTTCCACGAGAGGTCAGCCAAAGGAGAGAATAGAGATTCACTATGCGCCCTTGAGCTATCACGAGAGGTTAGCCGTGGCCATGATACATACATTTCCCCTATACTCCAAGAGCTTCCACGAGAGGTCAGCCAAAGGAGAGAATAGAGATTCACTATGCGCCCTTGAGCTATCACGAGAGGTTAGCCGTGGCGATGATACATACATGTTACCATTACTCCAAGAGCTTTCACGGGAGGTCAGCCAATGGAGAGAATAGATTCCATGCATCCTTGAGCTTTCACGAGAGGTTAGCCATGGCCATAACATGTGCATGTTCCCCATGTTCCTTGAACAGGATGTTAATAGGAGGGGCGGAAAAGACTGCTTTATGGGTCCTCGAGCTTTCATGAAATGTCAGCTGCAGCCTTCATAACATTTATATTCTCAGCACAGCGGGAGCTCCAGCAAAAGTTCAACTTTGGCCATATGTCACAGTCTAAGAGCAGTGATACCTACACATTAATTTGTAATAAAATCAAGCCTAACTCAGGCCGTTTTCCTCAGGTGAGTAAGACACAAATGATAGTCTGTTGTAATAAGTTAATGAATATTACTTTACAGCAAAACACCTTTTACATGTAGAGGATTTCACTTTACATAAGTGTAGTGTTGAACATGGCCAATGACATACAAACATAACATCACGCCTGTATTTCCCCGAAGGGGTAGGCAGAGGTGTATAGTACACCCACATTTCGCTAGTTATGTTGTAGTCCCATGTAATAGGGGCGAGCCTATTGGCCAATGAGCCAGTCCATATTCATGAAACATCTGAACATCTATCACTTTCAGTGGAAGACATATCTGAATTAGTTCACATGAGGTTGAGGCAATACCTGAAGATACTAATAAGATCTTAGATAACAATAGCATATTGTTACATACAAATGGAGAAATCCTTCATGAGACATCCTTTATTTAAATGGAAGAAATGTTACAAACAAATCCAATTGGCCGCTACGGGCCACCTATGTTACAGGTACAAACCGTGTTTCGTCATCATATAAATTATTACGAGAATCGGTGTTCTGTTGCGATGATCTGCATTAAACAGAACGACCCCGTTTTTACGGTGGTCATACGTGTCGTCTTAAGTTGGCAACACTGTTGACCGCCATTACGAAGACGACTACTACTACCGGCGTCCGCTTCGAACACACGTATTTACCGGCGAAGCGACGAAATCTCCTTGAGGTAAAATCGGGGCCCCGCGCGAGTGAATCCGTGACCTCCCTGAACTATTCACCCAGTGAGAACTCCAGCAGTCCAACCCATCGGCTCGTGAAATTAGTCGAAGAACGGCGGCGTGTCAACGAATAGCTGCAGTGGAACCAAGGACGGCAGGTAAGTTTTCTGTTTCCTTGTAATTGTCGCGCAGCACACAAGAAACTCGTCTATCGTTGGACCCTCAGGGTCTGTTCCCTATGTAGTGTTCTCCTAACGGCTATTTTAGCACTTCAGGACACTACATAATTTTGGTGCCGAAACCAGGGACATTCCGCCATTTTAACAGCGTATTTTATATATCAATCGTAATTTCTGGATTCAATCGTATAAAATGCTTAATTTCACGAGATCATCATAGAATAACCTCACCACGCGAGACAAATAAATAAAGTTATTTCGTATTTGTCTCAGAGGTTATTCACCTCGCAGATAATAATTAATTATTGTAGGATCACTAATATTAGGCAATCTCTGTCTATTCGGTGCTTAATATTACAATCGGCCTGCAGTACCTAATTATTATCTTACATCGTATTTCCGTACGTTAATGATTGTTGTGAGATCACTTGTATTAAGCAATCTCTTTCAAATTCGGTGCTTAATACCGTCGGCTTGCAACAATTTATTAATATCATCATATTTACAATACAATAATTGTAAAATTATAAAAAGTTAACATTCCATTGAATTATATGTCGAGTTGTAGGTGGACCAACAATTATATCGCGAACGAAACGTCGATCGCTAGCCGCAGCCGGCGACCGTTCATATTCTTATGTGGGTAGGAACAACAGCCTATGCTCGTATGTTATTATTTGACCTAATCTATTATAACCTAATCGTTGTGTGGTGTTACGCGAACATTTTTAAGTGTGATTAATATAACTATAATATTAATATCGTTCGCGTAATTGTTTACAAAGTAGTGAAATGTTTATTTTAACGCAGTGACCCGTGGTTGTTGTCTATAAAGTGTGTGTTGTGTTTTCAATATCGTAAGTACATTAATTTTTACCGTTTAGCATTTGTAAACACAACATTTGTGTATTTTATAGTTGTTTTGTTTATCTTTCGGTTGCATTACGGACTTCTTTCATAACCAGCTTTAGTCATGTCGTTATTAACTAAACATTATTCACGTAAACTCAGTTCTCTTAAGAAGACTAAGTCGAAGTCTTCCAATAGTGAATATACGATTCATGACTTGTCAGGCTTACGTAGAAAACGCACTATAGCTAATAAGCGGTTGTGTAAAGCGCTGGACATCGGAACGTTAGCTATTAGCGATGAGTCACAACGCGATTTATTCTTTTCGTATTATCAGGAACTTAGCCAAATCGCATCTGATTTTGAAGATGCTCATCATAACATTTTAGAACTTTTGGATGATCAGGAGGACAGTGACCTTCAGGATAGTTTTGATGATATGTATTTTAAGGTTATATCTATTTATCGTAGCTTAACTAAAAATGAGTCTCAAACTCATTCTCGGAATAGTAATAATAGTTCATCATCGAATATTCGTTTACCGAAAATCGTACTTCCGAGTTTTAGCGGGAATATCAAACAGTGGCCTGAATATTTTGATACTTTCAACGCGTTAATCCACAACTCCACTTCTCTCACCGCCACAGAGAAATTCCATTACTTAATTTCGTCTCTGAGTGGTGATGCGTTATCGGTGATTAAAGCGTTTCCATTGACTCACGAGCATTATCACGATGCTTACCAGGCGCTCGTTACCCGTTATCAAAATAAACGTGACTTAGCGTTTACTTGTTGGAAGGACCTGTTAAATATTAATTTTAAAAATAATAACGGTAATGATTTTAGAAAATCTTTAGATTTATTTGAGGAAAACTTAACTATTTTGAAGACACTTAACTTACCGACTGATCAATGGGATTTCATATTAGTTTATCACATCTTATCGAAACTAGACTCAACTTTACGCCGTAGTTTTGAGGAGAAACATTCGGACGTTGAGCTTCCTACGTACGCACAGCTGAAAACTTTCTTGCATTCAAAATGTGAAGCCTTGTTACGTGATTCTCATTTCTCCGATATTAATAAAACTAATAATTCGAAGTCATCGCAACAATTCGTAAAACCTTCTCAACCGTTTAAACGTCCTAATATTGCACTCGTTAGTAATCAGGTTCAATCTGAAATGTCAACCACTGTTGTCAGTCATACATCACCAGTGAGTAAGTGTTCTTTTTGTGGCGATGCTCATTTAATATCGTCTTGTCAACAATTTCTTGATAAATCGGTTGATGAACGTATGTCTATAGCTAGCAAGAATAACTGGTGCTTCAATTGTCTTCGTTCTTCTCATCATTTAAAAAGTTGTTCTTCTATTTTTTCGTGTCGTAAATGTAGACATAAACATCACACCCTACTTCATAAAGATAAACCAGTTGATTCAAATCCTACGTCTTCTTTATTTTCAAAATCACACAACAATACAACTGTTTTGTTATCGACTGCTATAGTGCAGGTAAAGGATGCTGATGGAAAGTTCATCTCTTTTCGAGCTCTATTCGACTCTGGTAGCCAGATTAATCTTATTACCAAATCGGCTATTAATGCATTAAACTTAAAACCCAACCGGACTACCGCGAATATAACTGGAATCGGTGAGGCCCCGGCTTCAATCATAGGAGATGTAACTTGTTCTGTTGGCACTAATGATCGTATTCTTTTCAATTTAAATATGCACGTTATGTCAAAAATCTGTGGGGATCAACCAATCGCCCAATTAAATACATCGGGTTGGTCTCACATCAATTCATTGCCATTAGCAGACCCTGGGTTTGACATACCCGGCCGGATCGACTTACTGTTTGGTGCGGACGTGTTTGCCGAATCGCTTCGTCATCGTCATATAAAGGGAGGCTCACACCAACCTATCGCCTTTGATTCAGTTTTTGGATGGCTTCTCTTCGGTAAAACTCACTTAGCGTCTCATTCTCTTCTTAGCATGTCGTCAGAGGTTGACAAAGATCTAAATTCTATAGTCCAACGTTTCTGGGAATTAGATTCGCTGCCTCAAGGTTTATCGTTGACCCCAGAAGAGACACTATGTGAACAGCATTTCATATCTACACATTCTCGTGACGCATCGGGTAGATACATCGTACACCTGCCATTCAAAGGTGAGTCTGAACCTACTTTCGAGGGTTCTCGTGATGTTGCGTTACGGCGTTTCTACGCGATCGAACGGCGACTGTCACGTGACCCAGAGATCCAACGTCAATATTCCGATTTTATGTCTGATTATATCAACTCTGGCCATATGTCGTTAGTCTCTCCAGATGATGTGGGAAAGGGAAAGTCGTATATCCCACATCATTTCGTCTTACGCCCTGAGAGTACTACTACTCGCCTCCGTGTCGTTTTTGACGCTTCTGCCAAAGATTTACGTGCTCAATCGTTAAACGAAAGTCAACATATCGGTCCAAAACTGCAGTCCAACATTTTTGAAATTCTCTTGCGCTTTCGTCAACACAACGTCGTTTTCATGGCAGACGTACGTCAGATGTACCGACAGATTACAGTCTTTGGCGACCATCGTGACTATCAGCGAATTCTCTGGAGAGATTCGCCCAGCGAACCTCTTTTAGAGTTTCGTTTGAACACGGTCACGTATGGCATCTCATCGTCCCCTTATCTCGCTTGCCGTACATTGCGACAGCTTGCTGATGACGAGGGGGATTTCTATCCGCTCGCCAAGGGTGTAATCCTGTCGGATACGTATATTGACGACGTCGTGACTGGGGGTGAAGATCTAGCCACTGCACAACAGACAAAATCTCAACTCACCGCTATTTTCAAAAAGGGAGGTTTTCATCTTCGTAAGTGGGTTTCCAATGACGATCGTCTTTTATCGGACATTCCTCCAGAGGACTGTTTAACTGGTTCCGTCTCTTTAGATAATTCAGAGCCAGCTCTGCTAAAGGTTTTAGGTCTCAAATGGGACCCAATATCCGACTCGTTTTCATTCGAAGTAGAATCTTCACATCGGCCATGTACTAAACGTTCTATT
This sequence comes from Asteroscopus sphinx, assembly GCA_949699075.1. Lineage (NCBI taxonomy): Eukaryota > Metazoa > Arthropoda > Insecta > Lepidoptera > Noctuidae > Asteroscopus > Asteroscopus sphinx. The sequence continues at coordinate 8,001,987 of OX453020.1, forward strand.
CTTAGCGAGCTCGCTAGAATATTCGACCCGTTAGGATTTCTATCCCCCATCACAATTCAAGCGAAAAGCTTAATCCAGAAACTCTGGATTATCGGTGCTGCGTGGGACGAAACTCCACCTGACGAGGTCATAAGTACATGGAACAAATATCAAAATCAAGTTTCTCGGTTAAAACAACTCAGAAGTTCGCGTAAACTAACTTGCAGCAATGCAAAATCGTACGAGTTACACGGATTTTGTGACAGTTCCGAAACCGCTTACGGGGCTGTGATCTATTTGCGTGTTACAGACGTGGATGACCGTTCTCACATTTTTCTCGTTTGTTCGAAGGCTCGCGTCGTTCCATTAAAACGAACGTCATTGCCGCGTCTGGAACTCTGCGCTGCAGTACTCCTTTCGGATCTGTACAAATTCGTTACCGAAACATATCTGTCTCGTATTCCCATCGATGCTGTCTTCTTGTGGTCAGATTCCACGGTCACTCTTTCATGGTTACGTTCACCTTCGTGTCGCTGGGCTACTTTCGTCGCCAACCGTGTAAGCCATATTCAAGAAATCATACCTACCGAATATTGGCATCATGTGTCGTCTGCTGACAATCCCGCTGATGTGTGTTCCCGCGGGCAATTCCCAAGCGAACTTCTTCACAATTCGCTATGGTGGGCGGGACCAGGTTGGTTGTCAGAACGTCGTGAATCGTGGCCGTCTTACGTTGACAGCATTTCCAATGAAGAGCAGAAAACTATTGAAGCCGAAACTCGTAAATCGCCTGTGTTAGTTTCGTCTGTGCGTACGACTGGGAACAACGTTTCGATTATCGATCAACTGCTACAACGTTTTTCATCATTAGAAAAGGTTGTACGGATCGTATCATATATTTATCGTTTCTTTAAGAATGCTAGAAATTCGACCAATAGTAATCGAAGTAAATTTCTTAATAATTTGGAACGTCATGATGCACTCATGATTGTTGTGAAGCATGTTCAAGGTTGTGAGTTCGTGGATGAAATTAATCAATTAAATTCAAATACTGCATTGTTAAAAACGTTTCGTAAACTCAATCCTTTCATCGACTCAAGAGGTATCCTCAGGGTGGGCGGTCGTATTTCTCGGTCAGGATTGCAATATGAACATTGTCATCCTGCACTTTTACCTTCGGATCACCCACTCACCGTTTTAATAATTGATTTCGTACATCGTAACTACTGTCATCCTGGAGTCAATACAACCCAATATTTAGTTCTGCAACAATTTTGGATAATTTCCGCCAAGCGTGTTATTCGTCGTTGTCTTGCTAAGTGCGTACAATGTTACCGAACTCATCCAGTGCCTTTGCAACCATTTATGAGCGATCTCCCAACCTATCGCGTGAACCAGGTGAAGCCTTTCTCCGTGGTAGGCGTGGACTTCGGTGGACCCTTCCGTATTAAGTTGGGTACTCATCGCGGAGCAAAAATAGATAAAGCCTATTTATGCCTATTCGTCTGCTTAGCTACGAAGGCTGTCCACCTAGAAGTCGTTTCCACGCTGTCGACGGAGGGTTTCATTGCCGCTCTACGTCGATTCGTAGGCCGTCGCGGTCGTTGTAACGCCATACACTCTGATTGTGGAACCAATTTTGTCGGTGCTAGAAACCAACTATCGGCTTTTATGCAAGATGCGTCTAGCACGGAGAAAATTGAGTTCAAGTTTAACCCACCGTCCGCTCCCCACTTTGGAGGAGTATGGGAGATTCAAATTAAAGCTGCAAAGTCACATTTATATCGTATCGTCGGTGACCAAGTACTAACGTTCGAGGAGCTCACAACATTATTCGTGCAAATCGAAGCAGTTTTAAACTCTCGGCCTTTGTGCCCTATTAGTGCGGATCCTAATGACGTGTCAGCACTAACTCCCGGCCATTTTCTCACGCAGGAGCCTCTGACCGCCGTCCCCGATGAGGATCTCTCTCATTGTAATATGCATCGGCTTCATCGGTGGCAGCTGTTACAGGCTTTTCAGCAGAACTTTTGGTCCAGATGGAAGAACGAATATCTAAATTCTCTCACTCAACGCGCCAAATGGACCAAGGATTCTAAACCCTTGCGGGTGGGCTCGCTTGTGGTCATCAAGGATGACAATCGGGCTCCCCTCCATTGGTCTCTCGCTAGAGTTATGGAACTCATCCCTGGTGCTGACGGGGTAGTTAGGGTTGCGGTCCTTAAGACTGCAACTAGCAACTCTATTAAACGACCTTTGGTCAAATTATGCCCTCTACCTATAGAGGATTAACTTCATTCCGTTACCGTATCGTTTCTTAAGTTAGGTTATTTAGTTTGATAAGCGTTAACGATCTCTTTCTACTTTCTCATGTCAAACTTAGTATATTTCTTTGAATCCAGAAAATACCATAGGTATTTTGGTGGGCGGAATGTTTCGTCATCATATAAATTATTACGAGAATCGGTGTTCTGTTGCGATGATCTGCATTAAACAGAACGACCCCGTTTTTACGGTGGTCATACGTGTCGTCTTAAGTTGGCAACACTGTTGACCGCCATTACGAAGACGACTACTACTACCGGCGTCCGCTTCGAACACACGTATTTACCGGCGAAGCGACGAAATCTCCTTGAGGTAAAATCGGGGCCCCGCGCGAGTGAATCCGTGACCTCCCTGAACTATTCACCCAGTGAGAACTCCAGCAGTCCAACCCATCGGCTCGTGAAATTAGTCGACGAACGGCGGCGTGTCAACGAATAGCTGCAGTGGAACCAAGGACGGCAGGTAAGTTTTCTGTTTCCTTGTAATTGTCGCGCAGCACACAAGAAACTCGTCTATCGTTGGACCCTCAGGGTCTGTTCCCTATGTAGTGTTCTCCTAACGGCTATTTTAGCACTTCAGGACACTACAAACCGGATGATTAGAATATCTTCCCAATTAGTAGGTATTGTATTATTACTAATCCTAAATATGATAGGATATTAATAATATATTCCTGTTCTAAACTTAGAAACATGTTGACCTGTGGAACACTAGTCCATTATCTAGTGTTTCCGTCCATCTAAAGTGGATGAAATCATAAAGGACATCAAGTAAATGCAGGTATTCATACCTACTTATTGTGCATTTTATACTGAAAGATATTGTGTACTACACCACTGAAAGCTAAGCATACCTTATAGTGTCTTAAAGATCTAAGAAAAGATAAAATATCAGTTTCATGAATCTAGAAATACATGAAAAGCTATTCAACTACCTAATGATGGTATTACTGGATTTAATTATTATTATTTTTGCATCCAACTTTAGTAGGTACCTAGCAAATTATAATGTGAGATTCTCTTGATAACAGGCAGTAGAGAATCCAGTCTTTCACATTTCACATAAAAGAAGAACCAATGAACACAGCTTGGTGGTTTTTTCACCAATCGAGTCAATTTGTTGGTTGTTTTAGTTCAGCGGTTATCACTAGATGGTGTTGCTTCAATCACGGAGGGTTCCTGAATCGCGTGGAAATGCAATAATCCTTAGTTGTTTGTTTTAGTTCAACGTTTACCACTACCTACATAGTGTTGCTTCAATTATGGAAGGTTCCTGAATCACGGGAAAAAACACAACTATTACACAAAATTTTGTTGTATTATACAGAAAATTTACAGATGGTACTGTTAAATTAAACTACCTACCTACCCATGCTAAATAATTCGCTGCAGGTGTTATGCGAAATTTATGACAAATTTGGAAAAGCTGATAAAATTATTCCTAATCTTAGAGTAATAAGACACAGAGTGATAGTTTCATCCAAATTTCCGCTCAAAGTTGAAGCACAAAAACAATCGATAAGTGCTCGCAAGCGGCACGTCAAATGTTCACCGACACGCACATGGGCGTGCTTAAGCTGTACGGAATGGAGCCATTTGTGCCTGCCCATGCATCAAATTGTGCGCATGGACATGGTTTCTGTATATAGCTGTTCTAAGTTCCTAATGATAAGTAATACATTGTAGGTAATAGGTAGATCATATGTTTTGATATCCTGAAATACATAGGTGCCTCCCCTTTAAAATAGGATGAGACATTCTTTCCTCCATTTGGCCTTCTAAGTAGGATCAAAAAAGGTGGGGGGGGGCATTGTTGGGGTATTTTGGTGGCCGCTAAACCATGGATGGTACCATGGTTTTTTAATACACGATAGTACACGAATAAGTTTGATAGAACTAATTTTGACTCCACAAATTGGTTTTATCCCCCATCAGGACTCAACTTCCCTTGTACAAGACCTTTACTTAAGCAGCAATGGTTGCATGCTAGCTTACTTATCAAACTGAACTAAGGTGCTGTTATAAAAATGCTGCCAGCTCAGATCCATAATCGGAGTCAGTGTGTACCTATAATAATAATAATAGGACCAGAAATATTTAATTTTATCTTTAAAAATGGCCGATCTGAATCAATATTTAATTATTTACTAAAGATATTTTAGTTAGAGGATCAATCCTTAATAATATTGATGATGTTTTTTGGATAGATTTCCATCAATGCGACCTCAACTTTACATATTAAGTTACATTTTCATCACTCAAAATTATTATATTATACAAATTAGGGAGCAGCAAAATTGTTTGCTTTCGTTATGCTCTCTAATTATAATCCTTAGTATAAACTGTAGAATGCGGTTAACGCAATACCTACATTATAAGATTATAACACAAAATAAAAATAAAAATCTTCGTTGAAGTAGGTACACCATTATGATATACTAAATAGTTGACACCACTAGGCACCTACTGTTACTAGGTTGTAAAAGTGACTGCTCATTAGGGATGTGCAGAATAATTGTGTATAAAAAATCGAAATCGGTAAAATAAATCTTCCTTTGAAGATTTTAATTAACAAGTGGCTCAGTTGAATGAGATAGAGTAGGAAATTATTTATTGGATGAATTATTTAAACCAATTATTTTGTTTACACAATTGGGTCAAATAATGATACTCCTCAGTTAAAGGTGTTTTACAGTAAAAACGAATACTTAATTTAACTGTGATATTTTTGCAGTCAGAATTCTTATAGAAACTAAGAAGGAAATGGACTTCTTGACTTTTGTTTTACTCAATCAATACAAAAATCCTTATACCTACATAATATAAGCACCTATTTGAGGCAAATAATGTTATATAATAATAATGTAATGATAAGTAAATCAATAATAAAAATCCACATTGTCTATACATATGTGTACCTACCTAATCTCATGATCTTATTCTATTCTTTTGAATCTTCGATCAATTTGAATAGCAAGATTTCATAGTTTGAATACAGACAGAGATAGTTAAAATAAAAGATATTTGTACGAATCATAGCCATACATCTCTACAGACCTGCATGCCTCAACAAACCTACTATTCCTTTAATTGTTTATTGTGTCTAAGGTAATTGTTATTAAACACACATACACAAGGACTTTACTTGACTTGTGAACTTATGATTTTGCTTTATATAAAGATAGCTACATCTACTTTTATTACCCAAGTAACTAAGTATAGAAAATAAGACCGACATTGTTACCATCGTATCATGTTGTATGTGATTATTCTGATTTCCTTTTTGATACCAATTGCGTGATTGGTTAGTTTAGATTAGGTATCTAATCTAAACTAATACTACACAACTTTCTTCTTTAAACATCTACTAGTACATATGGAAACGAGACTGCTTCACATAATTACATAGATCGGACTAACTTACCAAGTGACGTCCGATCCTCGATTATGTGAAGCAGTCTCGTTTCCATCCAATTCCCGACCCGACCCAGTGTATCCTAGATTCAATATCCCTTATGAAAGTTGTGTCTACCTGTGTGACTTTGAAGTAAATGACAGTTCTGGGTGACAGCTCCACAGAGCGCGTCAGGTTACGTTCGGTTTCATTTCAGATTATAAAATTGTAATCCAATTTTTCATCTTTAAAAAGTGTGCATCGTAAGCAAATTAGTGCCTACTACTAGTACATATGGAAACGAGACTGCTTCACATAATCGAGGATCGGACGTCACTTGGTAAGTTAGTCCGATCTATGTAATTCGGATACAGATTAAATTTATTAAAATACACAAAAATATATTTTCAATAATAATTTCTTAGGTTTTCGCGATCACTACACATTATAATAAAACAAGTTTAAGCGGATTATATCGCGTATATTATTTAGATTGGTTTCCTGACGTTTCGAAAGCTTTGCAGCGTTCGTGGTCGCAGGAAGACTAAGATCTAAAAAAAATATTTTACTAACACCACAATTTTTATTATTTAAAATCGTTTCGATGCACGCAGTAATCACAATGACATTGTGACTGATTAGTCAGGAAACCAATCTAAATAATATACGCGATATAATCCGGTTAAACTTGTTTTATTATAATATATTTTCAATAATAACAAAACGGTAATGAAGAAAACTAGTACAATAACTAAATACATTAAGCTATAAACATTTATAGCAAACAACGCATAACTCCGTTAGCACCCACTGTTTTATTGGTACCAAATAGTGGTTTCAGCAACCATTTAGAGTTGAACTTTATTTACGTCTTCCGTTATTTAGTTTAAAATACCTATGCAAGTAGATGTATGTTTTAAACGACAGTTATAGTGTTTGGTTGACCAGTCCCCCTAGCCAAGTTGACAATCTACAATCGTCAACGCTATAGAAAACAATCAAAATGTATGGAAATGATATATCTCAACGAAAAAGTCATTCGTTGAGATATGTCATTCCCATATATTTTGATTGTTTTCTATAGCGTTGACGATTGTACATTGTCAACTTGGCTAGGGGGGCAGATAATATTGGCTTTGTGTTAAAGATAATGTTCATCATCATCATCATCATCATCATCATCATTTCAGCCGAAAGCATCGCCACAACGACCAGTACTGTACTTTCCGCATCCAGCGGATTCCCGCAACCGTCACCAGGTCGTCGGTCCACCTTGTGGGGGACCTACCCACGCTGCGCCTTGCAGTACGTGGTCGCCACTCCAAAACTTTACGGCCCCATCAGCCATCCATCCCGCGACCAATGTGCCTCGCCCAATGCCACCTAAGTTTGGCGATTCTTCGGGCTATGTCGGTTACTTTCGTTCTCGTGCAAATCTTCTCACTTCTGATTCTATAAAGCAGGTACACTCCGAACATAGCCCTCTCCATTGCCCTTTGAGTAACTAAGCCTTCTCATCAGACCCATTATAAGCAACCACGTTTCACTGCTGTTAGTAATTACTGGCAACACACACTGGTCAAAGACTTTCGTCTTGAGACACTGCGGTATTTTAGACAAGATAATGTTAGGTAAGATAAATTCAGAATACTTAAAATACTAATTTATAGGTCAGGTACAGTTAAACCATGTTCAAAAAGATTTTGTTTGTAGTAAATGATGGCGAAACGAACCGAAGGCCCACCTGTTGTTAAGCGATTACCTTTGCCCATAACAACTGCAATACCACCTAGGCTGTTGCCTCAATTATTACTTTAAATCTCTTGAAGAAAAATGTAAGAGACTGTATTTTTATTTAGAACACGGCCTAAGGAGAAACGTTAGTAGGTTTAGTTAGGTTAGTCAAAATACTTTTTGGCGCTTACGACATTCTTCCTGGAAAGGCTGATTATTTCAAAGCAAAATGAACTTTAAATACATACATTACAAGCCGTACACGTCCACGGCTTCATATTAAAATCCCCCATAGATCACTATAGTGCACTATTTTGTTTTAACAGACATCACTAAGTTCGCCAGGTTGAATGATGCTCAAATCGTAGGTTTGTCAAGAAAAACTGATGAAAATAAATACTTAATAACATTACAGTTAACTTGACCAACTTGTTCGGAAGTTCAAAGCTCACTAAAAGGTGTATCTTGACCCCTCCTAACTTGCCAATGTCAACAGTGTGGACTAACAACAGAATGATATACAAATATTGTATATCGGGAATATTTTCAGCGATCGTTGCTATGCATGCCTACTTGGCATTTTATATTGATGTTGGTTTCTGGGTATCGCCAACTTCGATCAAATGATATTTAAAAGTACAGACATGTCATTGCGCCCGCAAATCCACGTCAAGTAAGGCGGCGAGCGTGACCGGTGACGACAAAAAAACTAAAATGCCGGTCGTGTGTGTACAGTGTTCCAATTATGACGCGAAAGTAACTTCAAGTAACCAACTTACTTACTTTGTACTAGTTTATGTGTATTGTGTCGCAAACCCGCCTGCCAAGCGTGGTGATTATGGGGGGACCATTTGGGGGAGGTCTTTGTCCAGCAGTGGACGTTTTTCGGCTGGAATGATGATGATGTGTATTGTGCTGCCGCGCCGCTGCGTACGGAATATTTTTTTCGTTTGTTTTGTTAGGGAATGTCATGACATATCTATACTTTTAAATATCGTTGGGTATCGCTCTGTGTATGATACTGGCAGGTATTAAGCCGCATCTGGATAGAGTGGACTCACCAGTATAAGTTAAGGTTTTTGGGGGTGCATTCAAAGTCTCGAAACTATACTTAGGCACGGAACATCCTGGGCAATCAACCTCTCTCGCTACCAACCTTTCTTGACTGAGTTGATTTTTTATGGTAGATAAGTGATAGCGAAATAAGTTAAAGGCCCATCTGATGTTAAGCGGTTACCTTTTCCCATAACAACTGCAATACCACCTTCTTCCCTGGGACGTGCCTTACAGGCGTAGCACGGGGGGGGGCACCGGTAGCATACCCATTCCCGGAGTTCCCTCACTATTGTGCTGATGATGGTCACCGGGGAGGTTTTAGTGCGGTAAAAATCCCACACACCCCAGCCTCTACCCCACGAGGCCGGTAGCCTTTTGAAGGTTTCCTCCTCGAAAAAATCGCGTTCGCCAAACTCAGATATGAAAATGGAAAGACTCATGTGATTGTAATTTCGCCGGCACCCGTACCTTCAGACCGAAACAGACAGCAGCGAGCATCACTGTTTGGCGGCAGAAATAGGTACGGTGGTTACTTCCTCGGACGATTTCTGTAATACTGAAAGCTTTGAGTTTAATTCAGTGATGTTGACCTGGTATCTCAATAAAACTATCCTATTTCCTTCTCCGGGTTTAGATAACTTCAAGCCAAGTTTAAGAAAAATACCAGCAGTTTATTTGTGCAAAAGTAACAAACAGATAGAAAACCTCAATTTTGCAGTCATAAACATTAGTATGGATAATATTTTGACTTCCGGTAGAAATGTGTAAAAAAAATGCTCAAAAACATTGCCACTGTGTTACAAGGCGCAAAACTAAAAAAGACATTTTTACTTTTTTCTTGGGATGTTTGCAGCGGCGCGTGTTAACTGCTTCTATACTTAAGGCTGAGTCAAACCAACTGGTGTGTCATCTGCCATACGATTTCATATATTACGTCACCTGATAAAACGCGACGCGCTGTGCTGTGATGCGCTGCAGTTGGTTTGACCCAGTCTTAGCAAGCAACGCTGGTGGCACGAGTCATGGTTAGCTCCACAGAAATAGACAGAATGGAAAAGTGGGCAGGGCGCGGGTGCCAACATTCTGCACCATCATCATCATCATCATCATCATTTCAGCCGAAAGACGTCCACTGCTGGACATAGGCCTCCCCCAAGCATCGCCACAGCGACCGTTCCTACGCCTTCCGCATCCAGCGGGTTCCAGCGACCTTCACCAGGTCGTTGGTCCACCTTGTGGGGGGCCTACCCACGCTGCGCCTTCCAGTACGCGATTGCCACTCCAGAACTTTACTGCCCCATCGGCCATCTGTTCTGCGAGCAATGTGTCCCGCCCACTGCCACTTACGTTTGGCAATTCTTCGGGCTATGTCGGATACTTTCGTTCTCCTGCGAATCTCCTCATTTCTAATTCGATCACGCAGTGACACTCCGAGCATAGCCCTCTCCATTGACCTTTGAGTGATTTTGAGCCTTCTTATCAGGCCCATTGTGGGCGACCACGTTTCACCATAGTGCTGTGCATTTCAAAGCCTTTCTCAGTACGCCTTATGACTTGTTTCTATAAATACTGTAACAAAACCCGCAGAAATGCCTTATTGTGCTGTTTCTAACTGCAGAAACAAAAGCTGTGAAGTACATTTGATTAAAGATAATTTTAAAAAACTAATGACGTCAATATGTAAGGCGTAGTTTGTTCGAAAGTTGCCACGCATGAATCGCAAGTATAGTTGTGATTACAACCATTCTATCTCTGTCTATTACTATTACTGTGGTCAGCTCCAACAGGGTTCTGAACATGATAGCTGACATATATAATCCACTGCTGTCAGTTACATGTATCAAAATATTTACTAACACCTAAGCTTAAGAGAACAAAATTGTTACTAACCCTATATGAATCTTTGCTCGAAATAAATTTATTCTATTCTATTCTGAAATTAGAAACATGAAACATGATAAATTGTAAACAAATCATACGTAAATGTTATTGGGGAATAATACTTTCAGCTTTTGCGAGAAACTCGTAATAAAATACATAGAATTTGAAAAAAAATAACAATTTAATGTGAGGCAAATTCAAAGCATTCATTTTGAGTGGACATGCTTGTGACGTGAAAAGAGAAAAATAAAACAGGGTTCGATAAAGCTGCGTTCAAACGGTGCGGTGATTGATTTTAGAATGAACCAGTGGTAGTAAACTTTTTACTGAGGTGTTCAGGGTTCAGCTGGTAGATTTGAAAACGAAGAATTTCTACCAACAGAATTTTAAAACCTCGTTTGTAGTACAGGAATCAATCATTGTCTGAAAGTGGTCTAACCTGCGTAAAAGTTACGGAAGCAACTAAACACAATTTTAGAATTGAATGTGATTTTATGTTTAAAATTAGATTTACAAAACCTGTATCTTTTACTTCTAGCTGTATCGTTTAGTTGGCATTCATAAGGCGCTGCTTATAATACAATAGATTTTCCGATAACCGCAATAAATAAAAACTTTTTAACAAAAAATAAATCCGACTTCAAAAACTTTATCTAAAAAGTAAAAAATAATCCTTGTAAGTATTTCAAAATCTTAACATAAACCAACATTTTGAAGGCGGCGCGTGATTGACCCTTTGCGTCATGTAAATATAATGTACTATCGAGCACATATCTAGATATAGTAAAAAACAGTTTATGCGAACATACATGAATATCACGCGCCACCTTCAAAATGTTGGTTTATGTTAAGAGACCTCCTCCTTTTTTTGAAATTGGTTAAAAATGAAATTTCCTTTTCGGTAGGCATCTATGGTTTTCCACCAGCTACGATCCTGACACATTTTCGCTTCATAATTTTATCGATAAAATATTTTATTTGATAAACCTAATTCGATAGTGTAATAATATATCTTATACTATTCGATATTGTACACTATACAACAAAACGAACGTCGTCTGAACATAGCCTTAGGGGTCACAAAATGTACATATAGATAGAACGTTAAACACACACAAGTCATACCTTTTTCAATGTTTGTATATGCACTTAACGCTTTGATGAAAATTAAAAGGGAAATGCAGCTATACCACCGTCTGTTCTAAAGACAGGGTGTGTCTTAATGGAGTTGCTTTGTGGGTTATTTGTTAGCATATTGTCACTGTTTATGAAATATCCCTATGCCACTTTCCTACAACTAGCTCAATTTCACCAAGCGACTATCTACAATATGCGTGTCCGTAGCCTTTAAGAATATATTATGCGATCACCTAAGTATTGTCTGGAAAGGTTCACGATACTGGGCCGAAAGCGCGAAAAGAAAAGAAAAGAAGGAAAGCGCACTCAAGGCAGAGCATCGGCAGGATGGTCAGACGCGATCAAGAGGATTGTCGGAGGCAGCATTTGCCGAGCGGTCCACACAAACTGCATAGCTTGAAGACGCGTCGTATGTGGTTGCGATTCTCAGCAGTGAGGTAACGATGAAGAAGAAAAAATAATTATAATTATAATGTGTTGTGTACATAATTAAATAAATAAGATTCCAGATTTAATTTAATTTTTTCGTTTTATGTTTTCTTCCAGATTTGTATAGGCAATACTTACAAATATTATTTTATGTTCTGCCAATTGCTTAGCCACTACTCCAAACATATCGTATTTTTTTCCAGGCCCTTTCTTTTAAATTCAAGTTAATTCAATTTGACAACGAAACAAAACTCCCTAACTAAACTTTTGAACTGATATGTTTCATTTCAATCAGTTGAGTATATCCTGGGATACTCCCACTCTGTTGTAGGCAGTTGCTTTTGATTAAAATAGTTGTCTAGATAGCACATAATGTTGTGATTACATTTACAACAGGCCAGAAACGCGCTGGCATGTGCGTCTTACATCCGCACCATCAGTAATAGTGTGTGTCTGTGAACACATTTACACATGGTGCGGTCGCAATGTGCCCGGACAATTACCGCTAACACTTAGCGGCAATTTTCTTATTTACTTCTACGTGTTTTCGTTTATGTTTGTCTATATAGACAAGTATGTAAATAGATGCCCAAGGATCACCAATTAAAACTGTGCTTTAATATTGGTAGGGGATCGTCAGATGGATTAAATTATCATAACATAGGTAAAGAATGAGCCTATAACTTTCTCACTGCTCGTCACGGACCTATTTTGGAGTGAGAAGAGATGCATAGTTCACTACGCTAGCCAAGCACAGGACGACCATCATCTTCGTCACTATCTACTACATCTTCTGACGAATAGCACTGATAGCTTAGCGATTAAACTCTTGTCTCCCATCCAGGAGGGTCTGAGTTCGGACCAGGCCCGCATTCTATGCCCGCACCTTTGACTTTTTTCTATATATTTAACGGTCTTGCGTTTGCTCTTCAAATTCATGTCCGAATCAGAATTTAATTAGGTATCACTAATGCTTTAAAGTGTTTAACGGTGAAGGAAAATATCATGAAGAAGCCTGCACACCTGAGAGTGCTTCATACAGTTCTCGAAGGTGTGTGTACCAACCCGCACTAGCTCGGCGTGGTGGATTATAAGAGCTGAAACCTTATCATTCAGAGAAGAGACTCGTGCCGAGCAGTTTGACAGTAATAGGCTGAGTATAAGAGCTGAAACCTTATCACTTAGAGTAGATTTTATTATAAGCATTGGTTAGTAAATTTAATTTTTTATTTTGAATTATTTATGCTTGGAGCTTTGCCTGTTTATAAATTTGGTTTATCACAAGAAATATATTATCGCGCATCCTTCAGGAACTGTTTATTTTCTAAGGATAAAAAGTAACCTATATGTTAATCTGGATTATGGTCTAGCTCATCCAAATCTGTTCTGCCATTGCAGCGTAATAGAAGGACAAACAAACAAACATCCATACTTTCGCATTTATAATATTAGTAGGATATAGGACCACATTACTTCACTATTATCAAACAGTTGTGATACCACACAGACTACTATTAAAACACCATAAATCTATTGCCGCCAGATTTTATCGAAAAACGACACTTAAAGGCGAGACCCATAAATTCACGCCGTTTACTTTTCCCATGGGGGTAAACACACCCCATCATCACGAGCAGGTATTAAAACGACGTGTTGAGTACTTTTTGGTACAAATTAAGTACTACCTAAATTATAAAGCAATTCGCTTCTTTTTTTTTTGTGTAGTATAGGATGGCGAAACGAATTAAAGGCCCACCTGATGTTAAGCGTTTACCTTTGCCCATAAAAACTTCAATACCACCTAGGCGGTTGCCTTAATGGTACCGCAAGTCGGTCCGCCAAACTGAGACATGAAATGATAGAAAGTCTCATGTGATTGTAATTTCACCGGCACCCGTACCCTTCAGACCGAAACTCAGCAATGCAAGCATCACTATTTGGCGGACAAGTAGGTACGGTGGTAGTACTTCCCCGGACGAGCTCTTTCACAAAGGAGCTCTACTACTACTATATTATATATCCTCTACTAGTGACGATAGTTCTATCCCACTGCTGGGCACGAGCTTCTTCTCGGATATACAGGGTGATTTATTTAACTAGGACAGACTAGCAAATCCTAAAGCAAAACCAAAAAAGATACATTGCAGATTTGAAGACATTTGCTCTTTTTTATTAAAAAATCTATTTTTACAATTAGATTTTTGGTTAAGCACGAACTGTCCTTGAAAAACATACAAGTTGCCCAAATTATTATTTTTACTCTAATGGACTCTACGCGTATTTCGATGACTGTAGAACATTTTGTATGAAAAATTTTATCGTCAAATTTGACTAAGTTCTGCTGCTCAGACTTTTTTTCTCCCATATAATGAATTAGTTCTTACACGAAACTGAGTCTTCTGAGTCTGAAAGTTTTTCTGTCTTTTGGTTTAGGACTTGCTAGTACTGTACTGTCCCTGTTAAATAAATCAGCCTGTATAGTAACAGAAGTTTACGCATAAGTCCATCATATTATTGGCCTTTTTACCTGACTGCCCACGAAGGAGGTTAAAATTTTAAAATTAAATCATAACACGCAGTCGGAGGCAAAGTATGTTTTTGGTTAGTTTCTTAATCACATAGTTCATAGGTAGCCTCCGACTGCGTTTTATAATTTAATTTTGATCTGATTTTGAATAAAAAGTTTTGATTATAAATACGTCTTGTTTACTACTTTTCAGTTATTTTTACATGCAGTCGGTGTTTTTGGTTTTACTAATAAACTTTTTTTCGGTTTTCAGCTAGAAATCCTCATGGAGACCCTCCATCTGCGGATGGCGGGAAGGTATGTCAAACTCCTACCATCTAAAACCAACACGGTGGCTACCGTGTTGGTTCCATCCTCATCACAAAATAAAGGAGCTCCGGGAACTCCTGTTGACTCCATTTTGGAGCCCTCTCAATGTTTACTCACGATGTTTTCCTAAATCATTAAGGGGTGGCATTGGGAAAAATAGGGATTTTTAATTCGAAATATTTTCATTTGTGGATTTGTCATAGATCAAGCTATTTTTTTTTCATGATATTTACTAGATTCCGGTATAGCGAAAACAATAGTTCAATAAAACTTTCTCAATAGTTTTATTTTCTAAATTGTGGTCTATTTTTGCACTATTTCGCTTAGCTGTGGTCTATTTTTTTTTTACAAGATATATCTTGTAGATTTATAGATTCTGGTGTAACATATTTTTATTTACATATTTATTCGCCGCGAAATTTACAAAAAATAAAAAAAAAAACAACATCAAAACAGTGCAATTCCGCTCTGTTCTCAAACGCGCAATTTGCCGTTTGTTAGAAAGGGAAAGTTCCGAAACCAATGCAGTACCATAATAATTTTGATTTTGATCCGCGCATGTATTCGAAAAATCAGAGGTGTTGCTGGGATCGAACTCAAACCCACATGAATAGAAATCAAACGTACAAGGCATCATTGCTTTATAAAACGTGCCTTAGACTAACTTGTGAAAAATAAATGTAATGAATATAATAAGATTTAAGTGATTTATTCCTTTCTGAAATAATATAGTCCAAGGCTTCCTAAAAAATAGAACGATGTGTGACCCTTGTTATTTTAGATAAACTCACTATAAAACAAGCATCCATTTTATACGATTCATTGTGAATATTATTTGTGTACTTCTGAGCCGTAGTTATTCATATGACGTTTGGTGTTCAATTTTATGAAATGACGCATCTGATCATAGACTATCATCATTTTTCGATCACAGACATAGTAAAAAATATAGACAAAGTGCTGCGAACAATCATAGTGAAGCCAAAAAACCCTGCTCCTCCGTGTGCAAATCAGCGCTCACGCACACATCATGCACCTGTGGATATTTGTTTTCGCGATGCTTGCTGGACGATGCCGCGACATGTGTTCTGAGAGCGGTGAGCACGGTTTGAGGTGCATGTTTGTACGTGGGCGCTGGTTTGTACACTTCACTAAGATTGCTGTATTTTTACTGTGTCTCTGTGTTAGAGATAATGTGATAGATGTGACAGAGATAATTATGAGATGATTTGCTGTTTTTGTTACTTAGATGTAGTACTTAAGTAACAAATCGACCGGTCATTGTGGCGATGCTTGGGGGAGGCCTATGTTCAGCAGTGGACGTCTTTCGGCTAAAATGATGATGATGCTGATGATGAAATGTAGTACTTGTACTACATTAGTCAAATTTGGAGCGTGGCTGAGCGATTAAATTTCCGTGACGTATCATAGGTTTGTCTCACATAGAACAAATATTTGTATTACCTGCAGATAGCTATTCGGCTCTAACCATTTGTGTATATATTACGGGCAGAGTCCGCAGAGGGTGCAGAGTCAACACTGCCCGGGCATTGTCGACATTGCACAAGCCCTCTGAGCAAAGTCCGGAAATATAAATTATTAGCCGGCTCTGGATTTGCCTGGATTTGTGCCCGGTCAATGGCAATAGGCTCGCCCCCTATTACATGGGACTATAACATAACTGGCGAAATGTGGGTGTACTATACACCTCTGCCTACCCCTTCGGGGAAATACAGGCGTGATGTTATGTTATGTTAGCTGGCTCTGCCCGGTTTAAAATGGGCATTGGCAACACTGCCCGATTGACGGTGGGCACTGTTGAATGATTTAATTTACTTGCTAACTTGCATTATTAACTTAAAATGTCTTGAACAACATAGCTCTTTGGTGTATAACAGAGTTACAATTTGCACACGTAGAATTAGAAATGTCAACAATGCCCAATCTAAGTTGCGCAAATTACGCAAATAAATGTGATTATTGAACTGTGCCAACCGTCACTTGGGTGGTGTTAACAATGCCCATTATAAACCGGGTGGAGCCCACTAAAATTCATATTTTCTTTACTTTTTTCAGAGGGCCTGTGCAACGTCGACAATGCCCGGGCAGTGCTGACTCTGCACTCTCTGCGGACTCTGCCCGTATCATATATACCTAATGCTCAGACTCAAACAGGATTGTTCTAAGTTTAGAATTACTCTCTGTGTGATGGCATTCAATCGGTCATCAGTTAGTCGATCTAGTGTTTTGTCGGCCCCACTGAAAGTCGGGAAAGCATTTAGTCGAGACAAACTGTTTCGGTTTAGTCTTCTGTCGGTCTACTGCAGGTCGAATAAATGAACTGTCGGTCTAGCGTTCATCGAGATGTCTGTCGGAATTACGTGGTAGAATCTTCTTAAATCGTTGAGTAGAATCTGTATATTAATGTCTTTAACCATAGAGAACCCACAACCCCAGGGAGTCTGTAACCCACGATATAGGAGCAAACATAGAGGCAATTTTTTTTTAAAGAGAATGAGGCTTATGTAAGGAGGCCCGTTTTCATTTAATCGCTTTCTTTAATTAGGTATTTATTTGTCGCTTTAAAAATACTATCGTAAATTATTTATCACCATAGGATAACATAACATAACATCACGCCAGTATTTCCCCGAAGGGATTTCGCCAGTTATGTTATAGTCCCATGTAATAGGTGGCAACCCTATTGCCATTGACCGGGCACAAATCCATAGGATACTCTTTTTAAAATTAAATATGCTATAATTTGACTTACGTATGCCATTCTAAGCAGACGTCTGGTAGCTACAACGTCATGCAGGGAAAAAAGTATATAAAATCTAAACAAAACACAGTATGTCCACTTTTATACGCTTTTAAACACTGTCCCCTATCCATACACTAGATTCTCGTTTAAAACACTTCACAGGATAAAAAAAAATCAGAGTAAACCAAGTATCACTGTACCCACTTCCGTAGCAAAAACACTACTGCACTGTGTAACACATTTTAACACTATAATTATAAAGTAATTCAAACAAATAATACCAAGAACAGTCTACAAGTGAATACGATTTATTGCATACTGAATAGCACAGTTTGTTTTCATAGTTTTTATTTAATTTAGCCCACGTGATGGGGGAACGAAAAATAACGAAATTACACAAATTGTAGGTGATCGGGTAAATAAAAAGTAAAATGATTTTCATTTTGGCGGTAGAAAACTGAGGGCCGATTCTCGTAATTTAAAATGGTCAAAATATAATTCCAATTCAGTCTCAATGTTCTTAAAGTTACAAAACTAAGATCAATTGTCATGAGATTGACATTCATTTATAAGATAGAGCATAGAGAATGGTAATAGTACATTACTGTCGAGGCCTGAAATTAAGCAATTGACGGCCGAGTAATATTGACTCCCGAAGTCCTTTTTAACTAAACGAGGCCGTTAATTGCTATTTCGGCCGAGACTTGTATAGTACTTTTCTCTCATTTCATCATCATCATCATTTCAGCCTTAAGACGTCCACTGCTGGACATAGGCCTCCCCCAAGCAAATGTTGGGGAGATATGCCATAATCGCCACGCTTGGCAGGCGGGTTGGCGATCGCAGTTGGTTGGTTAAATACTCAGAGAACGCTGCTGCCCATCCTCTGGATGATTCTCTTCTCTCATTTGCGAGGAAACAATACACAAATTAATTCAACAGTAACTAATTTTCATTCGCGCCAATTCGTTCGCGCGCGGTTCTTGTTCTATTTTAAAAGTTTTGAAAAAAAATGCGCGTTCAGTCTGTATAATGATAAATATTTTGTATAATAACTTCTTAGGTTTTCGCTATCACTACACATTATAATAAAACAAAGTTTAACCGGATTAAATCGCGTATATTATTTAAATTGGTGGTCCTGACGTTTCGAAAGCTTTGCAGCATTTCGTGGTCGCAGGTAGACTAAGATGACAATCGTCTTTACAGATATTTCTAAACACTTGTGTCTTTATAGACACTAGAGCTCATTTGCAACAAAAATGATCCCGTGAACCAAGGGGCGCCAGTCATTTTTTTTCGAGTAATAGCAGTTTTAAGATTTTTTTGATATTTTCTATCTAAAAATCTATCCTATTCTGGGCACTTGATTGACTTTTTCCTGAAAGCTGATGAATGAGCAATTACTAGCATACAAAATTCATGGCCAAAATTTTCATAACCGCGGAAATAAATGGTCATAAATCACAAGGTATAAAACAAAATCATCTATGTAGTGTACTTAGATGATTTTGTTGTTTTTACATTGCAGAGAATTACGCGAAAAAAATATATGACATTTGGCGTACAAATTACAGAAATGACATCCTCATTTTATAAGCTATCCAAAATGATACAGATATGGTCAAGTTTCGCTAAGGCTTAGAAAAAAAAATCCGTAATAGGAGAATTGAGAGCACTTTGCTTGAAGTCATTTTCTAAATTTATGTCTTGTTCGAGGTGAGTTTGGTTACAATGTTGTGTAATTAAGATTGTATGAATCTCTGCGGGATATTTTGGTCCATCGGAGATCATTGTAGTCCATAAGAAAACAATAAGTGGGGTCGGGCGATAGGATGGATTCCTGCTTAGAGATGAAGGCACTAAGATTGCAACAGTTTCGTCACCTGATCAGGATTAGGTGGTTGGTAGGTCAGGCTACCACTACCACCTACCACTACTACCACCACCGGGTTAGAGGTTCGAGTATCGGACTGAAGATCACGAGGTCGTCCTCTTGATCTTCAGTCCGATACTCGAACCTCTAGACCACAGATGTCGTCAACTTTTTACTATTAATATATATTTTTTTCAACAGTTTTAAAACTTACCACATTGGTAATGTTGAACCTGACTCGAACTTTACTGTCTTTTTTTCGCCTTTTCATTTTGCTAAATGTTCGTTCACTTTAAAAAAAAACTCACTTAACCCATTGTTTTACTTGCTCATTCGTTCCGTCATGTCATACGCATACGCATATGTTATCACTTTTTATAATTATGACCACGCCATTTTGAGGCACTTGTCCATTTTCTAAAATATTTAGTTATTTATTTAGAAAGCCTGTTTTGATTATTACTGAAAATTACTTAAAATGAAATGTATAATTGTTTATATTAAGATAATTGTAAATTATTATTGTTAATTTCGAAGAAAAACATTACATTACAATATTCTTTGTTGAAACCAAACTACCCACTTAGAATTGCGTTTAAAATTTATTAATACTCATCAAATCGAAATACAATATTTTAACTATCTTAAGCAACAACATTCTAATTTCAAAAATTCCAAAATCCAAATACAAAATGAAGAAACAAAATTCTACAATCAAAAATTAAACACAAGAACGCGGAAACCAAATCCAAACAACCGATTCCGAAGCTAGCTTCAATCGATTAAATCACAGTTCAATCGTTCACTCAATCACATCACTAATTGTTGCTGACATGTTTATTCTCAAATAGTGTTGTTCGAGGTTGCTTCGCACTTTCGAACGCTGCTAAACGCTTCGCGGATGGTACCAAACTAAATGGAGAATATAGTTTCGTTGGGATCAGTATTCTATTTTTAAATAAGACTGGATTTGTGAATGAATGTTTGTTAGCTTTGAGGAATAACTGCTGTAAAGCAATGCAACAAGATGTGTTTCGTATGTTAGGTATTTTAGATATAAAAGTTAGGAAAACGATGGTTAGAAAAATCTGTGTTGGAATGTTTGTACTATGCCTATTTCTGTTTCGGTGCGAACGATACAATATTAACGAACGAAAATGATGTATCATAAGAAATGTTAGGTACATATTTTCATTTTTTTCATGCATTTTATATAATCAAAAAAAAACTTTGTCTGATATCATCGGGTGCATTAAAAAAGTCTCCACGAGTGACGATATTTTATTGATCATTCGGCGCTCCCTGAACAGTCAGCCGCGCTACCAACCTGCTGACTGGCTAATATTTACACCACGACATGAGCTATTATCATTATGTAGCTCATGTCGACACGACAGAAGATCAAATTTATTATAATTTTAGCCTAAAAGTACGATCATACATTCACAATTTTACATGATTAATCAAAATCATTTATTCATCACACAACTCTATACATAATAACTATCAACATGTTAATCTGTCGTTAAGAACTTCATTTAATTAATCAACTACTACCAGTAACCGTTATATAAAACATTTGAGCACTATATCACTGTACAAAGATATATAATCTATAAATTATCCGTCTTGCCAAGTATCCGGGGCCATCCGTTTTTAAAATATAAACAAATACGCATCGCATAATGTCTGGATCAAAGGCGACTTGTTAAACTGCGATCGACAGACAAAGATGTGTAACATCTAGAAGTGACTTGTATGAGCGCATTTGGGGCTTGAAACACAAGTAAAGTGATGACGATGACGAGCTCCTGGATTGTTGCCAGCACTTTAGAACTGGTTAAGCATCCTCAAAAGACTCAATTACTACTCAATTGTCAAATCCAATATTCCATATTGGAGGGAGGAAACTGGATGTGTTTCCTAACTTGGTAACCACTGAAAACTACAAGGTAAATTTTATGGTCAGCCAAACATTTTTTTAAACAGCATCCTGCCCTCCTAGCCAAGTTAACAATCGTCAACGCTAATAGAAAACAATCAAAATGTATGCGAATGACATATCTCAACGAAAAAGTCATTGGTTGAGATATGTCATTCTGTATCGAGAGAAAAAAGCTGAAGAGGAAAAAACCTAACCCAGTGTCCACTGCTAAGCATTGACATTCTAATAATTATATAGTGCTTAGTGAAACGTCGGTAGCGTGAATGATGAATTTCAGCTGAAAATCCTACTATGTTTATTTTTAGTGGGTAGTTAGTAAATAACACGATGTAATTAATTTACTTTTATTTGTATTCGTAGTACATTTCCGTAATATCGGCTTCACACGCACAATTCTAATAAGCAACCTTCCTCAACATAATTCTGAATGTATGTTTCAGAATTTTATGTCACTGTCGGCACTTAATTAGTAATCATACACACTTTATTACAGGTAACCGACTACATCAAAACGGCAACATCCCAACTTGTAAACTTCCCATTTCCTCAACTTTACTTTTAGCCAACGACCTGGCGAAGGTCGCGGTAAGCGCAGGATCGGTCGTTGTGACTATGCTTGGGGGATGCCTATGTCCAGCAGTGGACGTCTTTCGGCTGTAATTATGATAATATGATAGCTTTTGCCTCCTAAAATGAATTTGCAACTTACAAAATGGGATTTCTTGTATGAAATTAAAAAGTTGACGAAATTGGGTGTAACCATAAAACAAATGAAAATAAATCAGAATGAAAAGTAATGGAAATTTTTCATAATCTTTAATTTTCTTTTGCGGGCTTCTAAAAACGTCTATGTGGTCTACGTCTTGGCTATCCCTGGGATATATTACGTTGCCATTCCAGTATTTTTACATCTTTGGCTAAACTTTTAGGTATAACAACTGACTATCACTTACTCTGGAGCATTCTTTTGTAGTTCTTTGATAACATAGCAACGTCTGTTGTTAGTATTATGTAATGTCTAAATTATACTTATGCACCTTGTGAGGTAAAATTTTCACAAGAATTTTAATTTAATTCAAAATTAGACGTATGCAATGTGTTAGGTCATAAAATGGTGCATCTATTATGTAAATAACGATTAGTTGCAATTTTGATATGATAACTTCTGTTTCGAATTTATATTGATTCATATATATTATTGATTATATTGATTTATTTCGATTTGTTCTTCACTAAATCTATTTCTTGTATCCTTATATCCTTTCTTTT
Organism: Asteroscopus sphinx; assembly: GCA_949699075.1. NCBI lineage: Eukaryota > Metazoa > Arthropoda > Insecta > Lepidoptera > Noctuidae > Asteroscopus > Asteroscopus sphinx. Next base: position 8,024,611 of record OX453020.1, read on the forward strand.
GAATGTGTCGCAGTCGTGCCAAATAAATATTTTTCTTTCGTTCTTTCTTTTATATACATACTTATTACTTATAGTCGATTACGACAATGCTTTACCATTTTTGACAACAAATCCCAGTCTTAAATTAAAATGTCACTAAGGATGATGTCTGTCACATTGGTTTTGTAAGCAAATATAGACTTTATGGTTTCATGATGTGAAAGTGACTTTATAATGATAAAACAATTTCATGTTCGACTATATGTAAGCATATCGTTGACGTAATATATGAATTCGCATAAATATATCAAACCAACGTTAATCAAGGAATCATATTTAATATAATAATTTCTTAGGTTTTCGCGATCACTACACATTATAATAAAACAAAGTTTAACCGGATTAAATCGCGTAGGTATATTAATAGTTAGCATATTCACTAAAGAAGTCTTTTAAAACACTAAATAGTCTTGTATATTGTATTAAATTACAAGGAAATTGCATATTTAAGTTCTTCAAACAGTTCAATTTCCCTTTAGCCCTTTAGTTGCCCCTTATCAATTGCACAACTATCGCGCAACAACAACTCTATTCAAATACTAGATGAGTCATCCTGTGTAACGTATCAAATCAAATCTAAATAATATCTAATTTTAAACTGTAAGTTACGTAGCTTATGTTGTACATCTCTGTGGGTAACCGAAGAAATAAATGTTCAATGATTTATAATTCAAATACATAAATCACTTACTGGGCTCATTTCCAAATGTGTTTCAATTTTGAAGGAAGTGGGCTCAAAGTGTTCTCGGTTTAAGATTAAAATGGAGTATGTTTTGTTCAACGGTAAAGGAAAACCTTGTGTGTAAACTGCACACTTAAGAGCACTCCATGCAGTTCTCGATGGAGTGTGTAGCAGGGTTTTTGCGAACATCAGTATCAGCATCCGCATCCATGGAGCATCAGAATTATTTTCAACATCAGCATCAGCAACCGCATGTGTTTGGGTCAAAAAAAACATTTTTTATTGAATGGATGGGCGCCATCGCTTATTGATCGCGGTGGTTCCAACTTGCATTTTTTACGAAAACTTTATGGACCAACGGTGGTCATGGGGGGCTAATTGATGGTGATATTATGTTGCTGATGTTCGTGTTGTGACATGACTGAAGTAGGCGTGGCTTACGGCACTTGTTTTTGTTTTGCTTGGGAGTTTTGAAGTTTTGACCAATCAAATCCTTGCACTCCGGTGATTTGTAAGCAAAAGAAACACAAACTTCTATTACAATAAACAGCGCGCATAAAAGTGCAAGAGCAGGGGCTAACCCTGTACTATCCCCATACATTCAGTTGGAGAATTTCCCGTAGGTATGCGCCTATGTATGAAGAGGCCCGTGCACAGCAGTGGGAAATATTAACTGGCTGATGATGATGATGTCTCAATGCCGAAAAGTAAAAAAAGAAAAAAAAACCGGCCAAGTGCGAGTCGGACTCGCGCAGTAAGGGTTCCGTACCTCTCAACGACCCCATAAAACTGATTTAATTTACGAGAGTTTATCAAAAGACATCAACGTACAGTGCGCAAAATATGAATTTTTGCATGTCTTTCTTACGCAGGTACCACCACTGTATGTCTATGTTTGTCTTATTTTTAGTATTTTTTGCTAATCTACATAATATGCACTATAATCTGACCAAGTTTGACGCTGGTATATATTACCGTTTTGAAGATAGAGCAGGAACAAAAACGATTAAAAAATGCATGTTTTTTGAGGTTTCTTGTATGGGGACCCCCTTTGGTTTTAGACTTTTTTTAGTTTTTAGTATTTGTCGTGATACACCTCATAGCAACGACGCAATTTCTAGAGAAAATTTCAACCGGTTACCTACTACCGTTCAAAAGATACAGCCCTGTGACAGACAGACGGACGGACGGATGGACGGACGGACGGACGGACGGACGAACGGACGGACAGCGTAGCGAGAGTAATAGGGTCCCGTCTGGAACCCTTCGGGTACGGAACCCTAAAAACGAGTGTGCTTTAGAGCACACGACTAAAGTAAAACTTCACTAACTTATATCTCCCTCAATACTATTTCAATGAGAACAAATAAATGGCGGCGCGGCGCGCGTTTCCTCTGGCGGCGCTAAGTCGTGGCCGGCCATCGCGCGCGCCTCGTTCCCCGCATCCCGCACTACCCCCTCCGTTCGTCTCACTTTTCGTAATTCCGTAACGCATTCACCAGCTTACTCCCCAAGTCAAGCGTGCCTAAAGAAGTCTTACTTCAAAGTGTTTAGAGCACATCCGAACAACGTTAATTACACAAACTGCAATATTCGCTCTCGCTGGTCAACGTAGCGTCCAGCCCAAATAATTTCACTGTGGCACTTAAGACGCTGACATCAGCCAAATACCCCAAATAGGCTTCATTTAAAAACATTTTTAGCTGTATCTATTCAGTTTGTGGCAGTGAAAAAAATATATGTTAATCTTGATCGTATTTTCTGAAACTGTATTCGGGGGTCGAGTCATCCACGTCCGTAGGAGAGTACCCCTTTTCCGAATCCCTACACGTGATCCCTGGGTGGTGCAAATCAGGTGACATACTGGTGGTAGGCCTCAGCCGACGGCTTGCGACCACCCACCGGGCAAAGACGTGCCGCCAAGCGACCCAGTCGTGTTCCGGTACGATGCCCAGTGTAGCCACTCGAGAGGATGGGTCGAAATAGTTGTTTCACTGCAAGCAGACCAATCTGACGCGCGCTGATACTGTCACATCGGGAGGCTAATCGCGGAGGGTAGCGGGATCCGAGGCACGGTGCACCGCTGGCCGACCGCAGGTAGTAGGGGGCCCAATTAGTGTGCTAGCCACACACGAAAGGCTGCCCCGCCAACTAGCGAAAAATCCCGGGTTGCGCCATCGTGCCGGTCGGCGACCGGTTGAGAGGGCCCGATGGACACTCCTGGGGGGGCTCGGGCGTCCCCGCAGTCTCCGGCTTAGTCCCCCAATGTTGTGACTTGTCAGTGTGTGTCTGAACGTTAGCAGCGTGGAACCTCATTTCACTGCCATCCCCTCACCTTCCTTCACTCGACCAAAATAATGACAAAGAGAAGCAAGAGAAAAATGGTTTCACAGCGGCTGCACTCCCTCTCTCTCAAAGTGCACCTCCACAACATCCGAGGTCTGCACTCAAATCTCGTTGCAGTCCACCACCACCTCGAGACTGATAAACCATCACTCCTGTTTCTCTCGGAGACGCAGATCGGATGTCCGTCTGACGTGTCGTACCTTTCCTACCCAGGGTTTACCCTGGAGCACAACTTCAAACCACGTGCGGGCGTATGCCTGTACGCCCGGGACGACATCTGCTATCGGCGTCTCCGAAACCTTGAAGATCCCAGTTTCTCCATACTTTGGGTTTTGGTTGACACAGGCACGGAGAAAATTCTGTATGCCTGCGTCTACCGTTCACATAGCGGAGATCAGGAGACAACCAGGCTCACACAGTACCTTAGTGAGGCGGCGGATGCGGCCCAGCAACGGTACCCTTCGGCCCAGTTAGTGATTCTGGGGGATTTCAATGCCCACCACCAGGAGTGGCTTTTCCCATACCAGATCACTGACCACGCAGGGAGAGAGACGCGAAAGCTGGCTTTAGCGTTAAATCTCACCCAGCTGGTCCAAGGGGCAACGAGGGTGCCTGATGTTGAGTCGCACACAGCCAACTGTTTGGACCTTCTGCTGACAACTGATCCAGACCGGTATTCCTTGTCGGTATCATCACCCTTAGGTAGTTCTGACCACTGTCTGGTGAAATCTGTATCCGTCTACTCTCCGCCCGATCCCAGCCCTAGAGGCATCCGGCGAGTGTGGCGGTACAAAGCAGCAGATTGGGATGAGATGCGGTCGTTTTTTGCATCTTATCCTTGGCAGCCGACTTGCTTCTCTTCTGATGATCCTTCAGTTTGTGCAAGCGCCGTGACGGACGTGTTGCGTCAGGGGATGGAGTATTACATTCCATTTTCTGATGTAACAATGCCCGGCGAAGCTCGTCCATGGTTTGGGGCCGAGTGTAGAAGCGCTGAGGCGCTGAAACACACGGCATACCTGGAGTGGGTCGACGCTCGAAACCGCAAAACTAAGGACTTAAGCGAGAAGAAGAGAGCTTTTAACAAGGCTGCCAAGTCCTGTAAGAAGGCTTTGCGCAGAGCACGATTTGACCACATAGGCCGAATAGGTAACAAACTTGCTTCTTACCCGTCGGGTAGTAAGGCGTTTTGGTCCCTAGCGAAGTCGGTCGAATCCAACTTCTGTCGCCCCTCACTACCTCCACTGCTGAAACCTGATGGGTCACTGGCCCACACTGCTGAGGAGAAGGCAAACTTGTTTGCCTCTCTCTTCGCGGATTCTTCACGTCTCGATGCTGGTGGCGCTACACCCCCTTCTCCACAAAATGGATGTGAGACTTGTATGTCGGATATTCGCATCCACCAGAAGGAGGTCCGTAAAACGCTACGCAATCTTGACGTGAACAAAGCCAGTGGCCCCGACGGTATACCAGCCATAGTCCTTAAAACCTGTGCGCCTGAATTGTCTCCGATCCTGACACGCCTATTTCGTCTCTCGATGGCGACTGGTAAAGTGCCGAAATCCTGGAAGCAGGCTAATGTGCAACCAGTGCCCAAAAAGGGCAGTCGTGCTGACCCTGCTAATTACAGGCCCATCTCAGTAACGTCCATACTCTGTAAGAGTATGGAACGAGTACTTAATAACAAGCTCCTAGGATACCTTGAAGCTAATGACCTTCTGAGTGACCGACAATACGGTTTCCGCCGAAACCGGTCTACCGGAGATCTTCTTGCGTATGCCTCCCACATATGGAGCGAGGCCATCGAGAAACACGGAGAAGCGATTGCCGTTTCTCTTGACATCTCGAAGGCCTTCGACAGGGTCTGGCACGATAGCCTTATAAACAAGCTTCCTTCATTCGGCCTGCCTACTGATCTGTGTAATTGGATCTCAGACTTCCTGAGGGATCGGTCGATCCGAGTTGTCATTGACGGCTGCACGTCCGACCAATTGGCTATAAATGCCGGGGTCCCTCAGGGCTCAGTACTCTCCGCAACTTTGTTTTTGCTCCACATAAATGATCTGCTAAGACCCGGCACCTTTGGGTACGCAGACGACAGCACCGTTGTTGAGAGTTACACATCCAATGCACGAGCGAGTCGGACGCAAATCCAGTCTCTTAGAGAGGCCATGGTTGAACGCTTGAACTTGACCCTGAAAGCTGTCTCCGAGTGGGGTGATGCTAACTTGGTCAAGTTCAATGCTGCTAAGACCCAGGCGTGCCTGTTTTCTGCTAAACGGAGTCAATTTGAACTTACTCCAACTTTCTGTGATGCATCCGTGCCGATAACTGACCACCTTGAGCTTCTTGGCGTGTCACTAACATCCACCCTAAACTTCGGCTCATACATAGAGTCCAAGGCTCAACTTGCTGCCAAAAAGCTGGGCATCCTCTCTAAGGTGAGACGGTACTTCACACCTGAACAGCTGCTCAATTTGTACCAAGCACAAGTTCGGTCCTGTATGGAGTACTGCTCTCATCTCTGTGATGGCTCGGCTAAATATCAACTGGCGGCTCTCGAGTCGATTGAGAGGCGCGCCAAGAGGCTCGTTGGCAACGATGCGCTGGTCGATGCCAAGCTACAAAGTCTCGAGCATCGGCGCAGAGTTGCTAGCCTATCGGTTTTTTATCGAATGCATTTCGGCGAGTGTGCGTTGGAATTGCACAATTTAATTCCCCCAAGCCCTTTCCATTATCGGACGACCAGACGCACGGCGATGCGCCACCGTTATATGGTAGATATTCCACCCTTACGCACGAACCGGTTTGCTAATAGCTTTATCATGCGTACCGCCAAAGAGTGGAATTCCCTGCCGGCGTCAGTGTTTCCCAAGAAATATAATCTGGTGGTCTTCAAGACTCGAGTGAATAGGTTTTTGCTGGGCAAGCGTGTACCATCGTCGACCGCACCATCGCTTAACATCAGGTGAGGTGGCGGTCAAACGCAAGACCGTTAAGAATAAAAAAAAAAAAAAAAAAAAAAAAAGTGAAAAAAATATATGTTAATCTTGATCGTATTTTCTGAAACTGTATTGTGCCCAAAACACGTTTTCTTGAAGTTTTCTCGATATAAAAGAATTGTAAACTAACCTCTTAAAACATGCTTTAAAGCAAACAATCTCTATTATTTACTAAATATTATAAATGAAATTAAGAAAACATTTGAGAAAGACAATAATCTAAACATTTGTCGTTTCTGTTTTTCAAATAAGCTTTTAGTTTTTGTTTTTTTTTTAAATATTGTTAATTTTCATTCAAGTTGAGCGGCGTATTCGACGTCCCTCGGCTCGTTGCCTCTCTTTCAGTTCTGTACGAAACGACAGTGACCGCAGAGGTCTGATTTTTTAGGTGTTGTCAGCCTCTTAAGGGGCCGAAACCCGTAAGTCAACAACCTAATGGGAATCCCGCTCAAAAACTACTTACTGAAATTAAAATAAATGTCACTCAAGGAAAGACGTGACAATATTATTGAGTCCAATACATGAATGCACTTATTTAGCGCGATCATAAAAAATGCCAAACATACCTCGGAAACTGTTTATTTTCAAACAGTTTCCTATATATATCCCACATTTATTCGTATTTTGGTATGATATTTTACCAAAATATTGTTTTATTATTTTGATGTAATTTTTCTGAGCCATTTTATCGAAAATATGAGTAATATTTTTTTTTCGCTTAAATGCACTTTCATTCGGAGTGACGTCAACTTCATGCCGCACTACTCCTTCCTGGCAAGCTTCGTATTTTGCTTCGCTCTCACTCTAATTCCGCGGCGTTCTGGGCCTTAAAAATAGTTATTTGTTATACAAGAGTGCAAAGTTGCTTTTTAACCGCGTGCTCAATTTTGATGCCCGAGCAAGCGAAGGATTCTATGATTGAATCACGAGCGCAGCGAGTGATTCAAAAGTTAGAATCCTGAGCGTTAGCGAGGGAATCAAAAGAGCACAAGGTGAAAAATCTTTGCACTCGAGTGCAACACGTAACTTTTCATCCCACCTCAGCGAGGAAATGAATAAATGCAAAAAAAAAATTACAATCACATGATACTTTTATTTCATTTTAGGTATTAACTACTACATTAAGATAGGTAAGTATTACAGAATAATCTTTAAATTATAACAAATAATAAACCTAATTAAGAAAAATTTAAAGTATAACGTTGCTACAGTTACTTAAGTTGAGAGTAATATTTTTGTTAGGTACATAGAATTAAAATGTGGTTATGTACTGTAATGTTGATGTTAGTGACTTGTGTACTGTTTTTCGGTAAACTATCTGTCATACTTAATAGTTGTACCGATTCATCGGATTCCCTTGGCGTAAATGAGCAAAACGTTTTCTGAGAAAGTTTTGGTTCCTTTATCTAGCCGCCACATGTTAAACATATCGTATTGTTTCAAATACTTCTCGCGTGATTGTTGAGGGAGAAAGCTCATTTGTGCATTATTAACAGTTTCAGTTAATTCTGTTGGCGTCAAATAAACTTCCTCGTCGCTAGAACCACTCATTTTAGGTTTTTCACTTGTTTTCAAGTTTCTTGTTTTTAACCTAATATTTATGTATTTAACAATATGACGTGAAAAGAAACTGGCGTGCGCAAAGCAAATAAAAAAAAAGTACACCAAGAAGGTTCCGAGTCTGAGTTTTTAATAAATTAAAAAAGGATGTATGATAAATTCGGCACCATGGAGGGAGAAGTAAATAGGTTTAATGATGTTTTGAATTCACAAACCTAGTGCACACGATGTTCTAAATTCAATTTACTTTATCCTCTAGGGGATAAAAACGGCTTTTGCACTCAGATATCGAAGAGCAAAAATACTCTTTCCGAGATGGGGGGATGAAAAGGTTTTTTTTTCACAACTTTTTATGTTTTTTTACTTTTTCTATCTACAACTACAGCGAAGTATAATTTACATAGTTAATAGTTTCTGATTAAACTACAGTACCTGTAATAATTTCTTAGGTTTTATTATAACTACAACGACAATACAGTTAAATATATAGACAAGACTATATTAGAGTTAAGAGAAGGTTGTCAAACACTTCGTAGACTTGAATCTAGAAAGGACTCAAAGCAGTTATAATGTTACAGTACCTGGGGGCCTAGTACGAGTTTGACACTTACGAATACATTCAAAGTTTTCGTCGACTTTCATTCATAAATCTGTAGTTCCTCGTATCCGCCAGGGGCGCTACTGATTTACTTCAATCGTTAAAAACGAATTTTCGATAAATGATGTATTCAGCGAGTAATATTTTTTTTACTGATGGGGGCGCCACTTGACTGGTACATTTCCCTTAAGGTGTTCACACAGGGCCAATGCAGTATTTCTTGAAAACGGGATTTACCCAATGATTTACCGCATGGGCCTATTTTAAAATCGCTTCAATAGATCACGAGCATTAGGTCGAAAATTAAAAATGTAGTTGATCATTTTATATCTTACATGATAATTATGACGTAACTAGAAATACCAGAAAAGCCATAAAACGCCTCGATTATAAAAAATCTGTGACGTATCTATTTATATAAATGTAAACATGCTGCTGTTTTGTAGAAGTTTAATATTATAATTAATTTTATCTTTTCATAACAGACGTATTTTTCATGAGTATTCTTTATTTCTTTTTCTCTGTATCATCGTTTTGTTTAAATTTATTCAGATTAGAATCCTCGATATAACATAACCAGCTTATCATAGTCCCATTCCTGGCACCGTCCTCTTCTTGGTTTTAGTCTGTAATAGTCTGACATAATTAACATCATAACCCTTCCTTTTTGTAATAAAGTACATTTTGTGAAAGGTTCTGGGGTCTGTGATACAGTTTATGTTAGTAGAGTCGCCGCTGTCCAGTTTTATTTGAACCCAGTTTCAGTCATTTGTTTTACCAAATAACATTAATATGTCACATTTAATTGTGTTAAGGAATCAATAAAGATTGGAAAAGATTCATAAAGATTTATATTTTGTATCCATGAGGATGCATGCAAAAAAAAGCCTGGGTAAAAAAAAAGCCCACAACACTGACGGGTTGGCGGGCTACATACTTACACCATCAAGAACTTTTCTTTACTTTACTTTACTAAGCATTTTCCATATGCGTGCAGATTTCCTCTTGTTGTTTTTCTTGATGTTTTGATTTTTAAAGGAAGTTTAGTTAAGTTTAATAAAATAAAGTTTAACCGGATTAAATCGCGTATATTATTTAAATAGGTTTTCCTGATGTTTCGAAAGCTTTGCAACATTTTCGTGGTCGCAGGTAGACTAAGATGACAAGCGTCTTAAAAGATATTTCCACAAAAATAAAAACTACCGTACAATATTATTAACTAAAATTGTTTCGATGCACGCAGTAATCACTCACAATATCATTATCTTTTACAGTGTTGCGTGCTGTTTTGGACTTGATTATTTTTAGGACTGAGTTCCAAACAGGTGGTAGCTGCCAGCCATCAACCAACACTAAAAGATAATGATATTGTGAGTGATTACTGCGTGTATCGAAACGATTTTAATTAATAATATTGTACGATAGATTAAAATATATTTTTTAGAAATATCTGTAAAGACGCTTGTCATCTTAGTCTACCTGCGACCACGAAATGCTGCAAAGCTTTCGAAATGTCAGGACAACAAATTTAAATAATATACGCGATTTAATCCGGTTAAACTTTGTTTTATTATAATGTGTAGTGATCGCGAAAACCTAAGAAATTATTAAGGAAGTTTATATTAAATTCCGATCCGCATAAATTCGAAAGGTCAGAAGTGTGGGATGGGTTCTAAAACAAACCTAAATAATTGTTTAAAAGCTAGTAAAGAAAGCTACATATTTATCCTCATCTAGATGAATTGCTGCGAACAATCATATTAAAGCCGACAAAAACCGTGCTCCTCGGTGTACAAACCAGCGCTCACGCACACACATGCACCTGAACGATAATTGTTTTCGCGATACTTACTAGACGATGCCGCGACATGTGTACGAGAGCAGTGAGCACGGTTTGAGGTGCATGTGTGTGCGTAAGCGCTGGCTCGTCTATATTTTTAACTATGTCTGTATCTGCCGGTGAAATTACAATCACATGAGACTTTCCATCTTCATGTCTCAGTTTGGCGAACCGACTTGCGGTACCATTTAGGCAACAGCCTAGGTGGTATTGCAGTTGTTATGGGCAATGGTAACCGCTTAACATCAGGTGGGCCTTTAGCTCGTTTCACCATCCTATACTATAAAAAAAAAAAATTAAGCTTCATAATATTAAGCTTCCTTTTATGCTAATCAAGCACCCACATCAAGCGACCAATTATGCACTGCAAATACGATGTTATTAACAAAAACAACTGCCAAAATACCCCGAGGACGCGTCGTTTGCAACACGCTAGTATGATGCATGCACAAAATATTACAAGGATTAAATAACTCAGTCTGTAGGGAAAAGGGTTATGAATCTACACAGGGAGTCCCATCGCTATGCTTCACGGGGTAACTAACTACTAACGTAATTTCACTTAAAATATAGAAATAGGGAATTTTACTTATAGAAGACTTCATTTAATTTTTACATCTACATAATTACGAAGTCCGATACCTTTTTTTTTTTTTCGTGGGGAAAATCCTCATGGACGCACTCCGCCCGGGGAAGGCGGAGCCAGTGACGGACTCTTACCGACTAAAAACCACCACGGTGTTCCTCTACCGATCCTTGGCCGGGGGCGTGGGAAATACTCTCGTATTCGCTCAACCATCCCCGGCAGGTCCCGGCTCGCCACTGATAGGTGAGCCCCTTCTCCCCGTGCGGCAACCACAACGGCCGCACCCTTCTCTAGACTGGCGCGCGCGGAACACGACGCTCCACCGTCACGGGCCTTGACTGGTCTGGCGGCGGGCCACCCCGAGTCCGCCGCCCGCAGGCCGACACCTAGGGTGGCTGGAGGTCGGCATACGCCCTCCTGCGGATGGGAAGAGAGGTCATCGCCTCTCGAACCCTCTCCGCCGCCTCCTTAGCGAGCATCACCTCCTCGCAGAAGGAGACGACGCCTTCCCAAGCGCTCTCGCTCCGACCATAGACAGAACCACGGCAGGAAGCAAGCTATCGTTATGTAACTTACAATTGCGGAAACTTAACGTTTCTTTTGCAGTATGATATTCAATATTAATAATGTATCTATGAATAAGAATAAATACGTAAGTATAAAAGAAAGAAAGAAAAGTATTTAATAGAATCAGGACCCACAGTCCCACACCGCCATTGGCAGTCGTCGCTTGTCTGTTGAATATTTTCCCGCTTTCGTACATTATAGAATTAGCATATTTTCGAAACGTAAAGAAATGCCATGTTGCCGTCGGTTAGCAAGAGATTTTAATATATATTTCATACAGAAGTTCTTGTGTTTATGTCTTCAACTTCAAGTTAACGATATGTCGACCACACTTTCAATTCTCGTGTTCGAAGTACGGCTTCAAGTAATTCACTACTCGATATTTCGTTAGTTTACACAAGTAAAGTACCTATCAAGCTTTATGCTTTATGAATGTACTAAGACAAACGCGAGCGAAAACACGTAGAAAAAAATTGCCGCTAGCTGTTAGCGGTTAGTGCAAGGGTTCATGGACACACACTAAGATAGATGGTGTGAGTATGAGACGTGCCGTATATTATCTATGAGACGTACACTGCCGATGCCGGCGCGATTCTGGCCCATTATTGCAAATGTCAAAATCACAGCGCGGTGCGTTATCTAGAAAAGTATTTATTCAAAGAAATTAACAACATAACATAACATCACGCCTGTATTTCCCCGAAGGGGTAGGCAGAGGTGTAATAGTACACCCACATTTCGCCAGTTATGTTATAGTTACATGAAATAGGGGGCGAGCCTAAAAAAAAAAAATGCGTAAAGAAATTAAGTAGGTATTAATTAAGTAAGGTGCATTAAAAGAGCCTCCACGAGTCAATCAAATCAACTCAGCCTATCGCAGTCCACTGCTGGACATAGGCCTCTCCCAAGTTGCGCCACAACGCTCGGTCCTGTGCCTTCCGCATCCAGTCCCCCCCAGCCACGTTCTTTAAGTCGTCGGTCCACCTGGCAGGGGGGCGCCCTACGCAGTACGCCCTACGCGTATCCTTCAAAGAAACTCCACGAGTGACGATATTTAATTGATCGTCCGGCGCACTCTAGGCAGTCAGCCCCGCTACCAACCTGCAGACTGGCTAATCTTTTCCAAACGGCATGAGCTATTATCATTATGTAGCTCATATCGACACGATAGAAGAAGTAATACAGTGCCAGTCCTACTAGTTTGCCGATGATGGGATATGGCGTAACAGGTGACGAGCTTATTGCCGTTTAATTCCGGGCTTCTATTGTAAAAATATATGGCAAAATATGCAAGTAAGAACAGTAGTACACATTTTATATGGCCCACCGATGTACTTACGTAGATAACACAATTTAAATACGCAGGAAATTGGTTAACCAATCAGAAAACACCATCGCTGCGCGCCAAAAGTCTCAGCCTCTGCCGATAGAGTACGGAAGCGTGTGAGCGAAATAGAAAACGACGTCACAGCAATAAATTTTAACATCTTGTGGGCATTGCATAAGGTTGATTATATTTTAAAAATGTTTTGGGTGTTTCCGTCGATCGTCTTTTCGTGTCTGCGCGAACGAAGATTGACGACGAGTCTTATTTTTTGTGTCGTACTGTACAAACATATCCAGCCCAATACGGGACACGGGCCTCACAGAATAAGAAGGATTCAGGCCTTAGTCCACAATGCTGGCCTGTTGCGGGTTGCTGTACTTCATACATCATCAAAAACTTTATAAATAAATAAATAATTAATAATTCAGATTCAACAATCCATACCAGATAAAAACTTTTTAGCAAAAAATAAAATCGACTTCAAAAACCTTAACTAAAAAGTAAAAAATAATCCTTGTATGTATTTCAGAATCTTAACATAAACCAAAATTTTGAAGGCGGCGCGTGACTGTCCATTTGCGTCATGTAAATATAATGTATCTACTGTCGAGCGCTTATCAATAGTAGAAAACAGTTTATGCGAACATACATGAAAATCACGCGCCGCCTTCAAACTTTTGGTTTATGTTAAGATTTTGAAATACATACAAGGATTATTTTTTACGTTTTAGTTAAGGTTTTTGAAGTCGGTTTTATTTTTTGTTAAAAAGTTTTTATTTCATTCTTTTTAGTTGATAATTCACAGAAAAACTAAACTATTAGTAAATCATCTAAGTAGGCGAAGCTAAAATAAACTGATTTATTGAAGCTGGTTAAAAAACTACTCAACCTAAGTCAATAAAATTTATATGGGACCACCGCGCGGGCTTCTTCTACCAAATAAAAAAACAACCACGCAAATCGGCCCTGAAATCTGGCAGTAATCGGTTTACAAACAAGAAAAAAAAAAACCTGCCGAATACAAAATCTCCTCCTTTTTTGAAGTCGGTTAAAAACAAAAAAAATACAATTTAAAACATTATAAAATAACTTTTTACACAGCTATATCCAGCCATCTCTTGTACAAGTGGCATGCAACCTGTCAGCCAGCTCCCTAATAATACTGTTTCTACATGTACCAACCCTGCCCATGAATGATGCAATTGGACTTCTCTGTATGGCATTGAATGTGTTCAGCCGTGCCTCCGCAAAAATTCCGGAGGCACTACAGTGACGCTGCAAACCCATGAAGTGTCTGTAGATATTATTATACTGAACTAATAGTAAGTTTTTCTATATACCAACATATGTATTGTAGCTGTTTATTGTCCCTGAATAAATAAAATAAAATAAAACACGGATGCCATCCAGTGACTTCTGTGTATACTCAGTCGTTTATTGAGCACTCTCAGGTGTACAAGTTTCCTCACGATGTTTTTCTTCACCAGATAACACCAACATTTTTTTATAACAAAGCAGACACTTTCTTTGTCCAAAAAGTACCTAATTATTTTGCTCACCAATTAGCACTTGCAATAAACCATAATGACCAACAGCTTCTAGCTGAATGTATTGTTACTGGCGTCACAGACGACCTTCTAAACGGTCAACAGAGATGTAAAATCTAGTCACCGCTCAATGTATATGTATATTATATCATTAGTCGTAGGACAATCGGAAAAATCGTATCTTTGCGAAAATCTTAGGAAGATTGCAAAGAACCGGATAATATGTAGGAATCTAAGATAAATTTTCGCAATCATCCAGGCTGTTTTCAGGATCATTGCGAATTCAGGATTAGGACGATTGGAATCTTGAACGCTGATTGGCTAATCTAAGAGTCGATTTATAACATATTCATTCTGGTTGGTCAAAACATGGCTCGAAAGATGAAGGAATGTAGCGGTAAGTCAATCAGTGCATCCGTCAGTGCGTCAGTGCATTCATAACAACCAATCAGCACTCATTACGTGAGCGGTTATTTGTGACTAACCTAAGATAAGCTGGATTTTTGCAATGATCCTAAAAATAGCTCGGATGATAACGAAAAACTTTCATAGATTCCAATCATCCGGTCCTTTGCAATCGTCCTCAATTACAATCACATGAGACTTCCATCTTCATGTCTCAGTTTGGCAAACCGACTTGCGGTACCATTTAGGCAACAGCCTAGGTGGTGTTGTAAATGTTATGGGCAAAGGTAACCGCTTAACATCAGGTGGGCCTTTAGCTCGTTTCGCAATCCTTTACTATAAAAAAAAATACCTAGGATTTTCGCAAAGATCCAATGTTTTCGATTATTCTACGACAACATGTTGATCTGTATTCATGCCATATTTAAGGAGGTACCACTGATACTAAACACGAATCAATAAAAAAAATCTATGCCAATTTTTACCTATTTGTAAACAAACAAATTCCCTCCGTATGACGCGTGCGACACAAAAACGATGCGTGCGAAACCACCAAAACAATTTGCAGGTATTTCCACCCTTTGACAATGCCGCCGATGACTTATTTTCAGAGTCGTTGGGGTTTATTCTCAAACCCTCGCTATGTTTTTAAGTGAAAATTTGGGTATTAAATAATCGTAGAATTTTTTAAGTATTTTTGGATAACCAAGCACATTATTTATCATCTGCTCTAAAAATATGGCACGGTTACAGATCTTCTGCTCTAGAAATATGGCACTGTTTCAGATCAACATTTTGTATGTATAATAGTTTTTTTAATTTTGAGTAACGGTCGGTACCTAATCGGTAATATACGTAGAGGATCTATTGTCCTAGCACGAACAATTTGACGTATCGAATCGTTAATGTAAGCGATTTTTTAATAAAAAATACAACAGTTATTCATAATGCGCACTTTGTAATCAGAGACATGAATAAAATCTTTAGGTTAAATGCATATTATGTCTCACTCTCAAACGAGTATTTCAGATTCAAAAATCACTTACATTTACGTTTCAATAAGTCAAAATGGTTCGTGCTAGGGCTACTGTTCTATTACATATTGTAACGTGCGTTTTTTACGCTGTCACATTTGAATAAAATTATTAAAATATCTATGATTGTTAGTGGAATTTTTAATTATCGTAGTGGCAACATTGGAGCGATATGTCACTTTGCGACAAAACCTTTTTACAAAATGGATTGATCTTACTCGTTTTAATTCAATTTAATTTTTAATCCAGTCCCATACCACGTTTTTATCGTCGGAATGGGCTAGTATTTTGATATACAAGGGGATGAACCCTTATGTTAATGTGGATTGGTGAATTTTAGTTTGACTGGTATCCACCTAATCACATCGGTCCTGTCATCAACAGACATCGATGTGTTATATTTTTTACGAAATTACCGCCCATTTGTTGGCGGTTTTTTTTTTTGTATTCGGAGTTTTTTTTTATTTCGTGGTTTTTATTTCGGTATGTTAATCTTGGAGCATAATGCGGTTCTCTCATTACCATGAGGTGTCGTACCTAGTAATAAATTTAAATTAACCTTAAAGGATGCAATAATAATAATAATAATAAGAATGATAATGATAGTAAATTTTTAATACAATTCCACTATGGGATTCATTTGCACAAGCCTACAGAATATAAAACTAGTGTCTTGAAATCTGGTTTTTATTGAAATTCTCCCGCTGAGAGATTAAAGGTTTCAACTCTACTCGTTCAGCAAATCCAGGTATTTATTTTATTAAGTGTGGCTCCTGGCGCCCGAAATCCATTTTTTTTATATATTTTGGAGCTCACACACGTTTTGATGCTATTAAGCAACACTAAAAATAAATCATTATTCAATAAATGTTTTTTTATTATTACATTTGTCGCTTACCGTACAGGGACATGAAGTAGGTTTTTTCTTATTGTTTTGATTTATTATTGCATCTTATTTTAGTTTACTACTGTTTTTATGTATTGTTTACATACAGTTGTTCATTTTAATATCATAACCATGATGTTTTAGTGGTTATTTTTATAACAATAACTTTGTTTTTATTGTAAACAATATTTTTATAGAACTACTTTATATTGTTCTTGTATTTTTGTTAATAACTTTGTTTTTTCTCTAGCAAAACAAACACAATTGTATTGTGTAGACTGTGTTTATTATTCTCTCATCACTGAACTTAGTGAACTTAAGAATATAAGTGAGTTAACTTTGTAACTTTTGAACAACAATTTTGTAGTAAGACATTAAGTCAATCATTGTTGTCATACTTTTTAAGATATAACTTTGTAAATTATTATTGCATCTTCTCTTTGCTTTACAATTGAAGAATTATTCTTTTGAATAATTTTAAATCTCATCAACTTTGACTTTAAAAAAAAAACTTTTATATTTAACCTCAAACTTAACCTAACTTTTTAAAGTTTTAATTTTGCTTTTTGCTGCGTTTTGTTTTGTGCTTGCTATTCATCATGGATAAAGAATGTCAGTTTCCTCCACTTGCTGACGCAAAGAACAATACGGTTTCTGGTGGTTCTCGTACGGTTGCTCCTGCGGCTTGCTCACATGACATGATCAATATGACAGAGGAACCTAATCCTTTTGGTCAGAATGACAGAGTTGCACATTCTTCCGTTATTGCAAATGCTTGGCCTTCTTTTAACTCAATGAATGCGCTTGTGAACGATCACATTAAGAAGAACTTGCCTTCTACAAATAAATTGCCTGATTTGAAGAGAAGTAAAATAAATTTTGATGGAAAATCTTGTGTTCGGAATTTTATAACTCAGGTTGAAGAATATTTTTTATACAAAAATTTTGATGAAATTTTGCTTGTTGGTTCTTTTTCAGATTTGCTTAGTGACATTGCTCTTAAATGGTTTCGCACAGTTCGTATTAGGATCTCATCGTGGCATGAACTCAAACTTGCATTATTGAAACGCTTTGATAAACCCAACTTTGATTATTTTTTGGAATATGATCTTCGCACGAAGAAACAAAAGTTATCTGAATCTCTTCCAGATTTTATAACTGACATTATGGATATGGCTAGTCGTCTTCCTTCGCCTATATTCGATTCTGTTTTAGTGAATATTATTAAAAATAACATGTTGCCTGTTTATACACCTTTTGTGTTTGGTAAACATCTTGACACTGTTGAACAATTTCTGGATCTTGCAAAGGAACTTGAAGTTGTTGTTAATAGAAAATCTTTTGAAAAACCAGTTAAATTGGAAAAAACTAATAAATTTTATGCAGTTTCAACAAATCTTATTTGTTTAAAATGCAAACTTTCTGGACATCATTTTAAAAATTGCCCATCTATACCTGGTGTAATTTGTTTTAAATGTCATAAGGTTGGAGTAACTACCAAAAATTGTGATGTTTGTAATTTGGAAAAGCGAAACTCAAACGAGTCAAAAAACTGATTAGGTCTCATCGAGCCCCTGTTTTTAATAAAACTGCGAGAGACTCGATGTCTAAGAAATTAGTTAGAAGTCACAAACCAGATGACATTACTCGGAACAAAGACTTTACAGATTGGTTAAATTATTTAAAAACATTTTTTACCGTTTATAGATCAGCTCCTATTTTATTTGTAAAACATAACGACACTAGACCTTACTTAAATTTCACAGTAAATAATAATATATTTTCAGGATTATTGGACAGTGGTTCTAATAGTTGCATTTTAGGTTCAAATAGTCATGAACAATTTTTGAAATTAGGTTATAGAATTAAACCTATTGGTGGTTCTGCTTGTACTGCTGATGGTTCTTCACAGAGAATTATTGGTTTTATGGAATTACCAGTAACTTGCGATAGTTTAACTAAAATTACAACTTTTTTAATTATACCCTCTTTTGTATCTCCAATCATTTTAGGATTTGACTTTTGGTTAAATTTTGAGTTAGCCAAAGATTTATGGAAAAATATTACTTTTGTTCATAGTGATAAAATTCAAATATGTACAGTCACTTCTGTTACTGAACTTGCTCCTTCAGAGAAACTTAAATTAAATACTACAATTTCACTTTTTGAAGATATTTCTTATGAGAAAAGAGGTTTAGGTCTTACTCATCTTGTACAACATAAAATTAATGTTACTAGCGAACCCTTTAAACAAAGATATTGGCCTTTGAGTCCTGCTAAACAAAAAGAACTTTTTGATGAAGTAGAAGTTTTACTGAAGGAAGGTATTATACAACCTTCTAAATCTCCTTGGTGTTCACCTGTTTTAGCCGTAGAAAAGAAGGATGGCAGCACTAGATTATGTTTAGATTCTAGAAAATTAAATTCAGTAACTATTAAAGATTCTTATCCTCTTCCTTATACTTCTAGAATATTAGATAACCTTAGGGGTGCTAAATTCATTAGCACAATTGACCTTTCCAAAGCATTTTTGCAGATTGCTCTTGAGAAATCTTCGCGTGAAAAGACTGCTTTCGTAGTTCCCGGAAAAGGACTTTATGAATTTGTTCGTATGCCTTTTGGTCTCACAAATGCACCAGCGGAGTTGCAGAGACTTGTTGATAAACTTTTTGGCCCTGAATTTGATAATACAGTATTCTGTTATTTGGATGATTTAATTTTAGTAAATTCAGATTTTAAATTGCATATAGAATATTTAAATAAAATTTATACAATTTTAAAAGAAGCTGGTTTAACAGTTAATTTGAAAAAATGTAATTTTTGTAAAGATAGACTACGTTATCTTGGTTATATTGTTGACAGTAATGGTTTGCATACTGATCCTTCTAAATTAGAAACTATTGATAATTTTCCGCGTCCTGAAACGGTTAAACAACTTAGAAGTTTTCTTGGTTTATGCTCATATTATCGTAGGTTCATTTGTAAATTTGCTGATATTGCTTCCCCTTTAACTAAATTAACTGCTGGTAGTAAGAATTCTAAAAGATCTATTTGTTGGAATGATAAAGCTGAAGATGCATTTAAGAATTTAAAAGAAGCTTTAGTAACTTCTCCTGTTTTAGTATGTCCTAATTTTGAAAAACCTTTCTTTTTGCATTGTGATGCTAGTTCTGTTGGCATCGGTAGTGTTTTGAGTCAAGAAGATGGAAATTGTGAACAACACCCTATTGCATTTTATTCGAGATCACTCAATAAATGTGAGCGTAATTATAGTACCACAGAACGTGAATTATTAGCTATTTTGGATTCCATAGAACATTTTAGACCTTATATTGAAGGAATGAAGTTTACAGTTGTCACCGACCATGCTAGTTTAAAATGGCTTTTAGGTCTTAGTAATCCTAGTGGTCGATTAGCACGATGGGCTGCTAGAATTTCTCAATTTACTTTTGATATTATTCATAAAAAAGGTTCATTACATTTAGTTCCAGATGCTTTATCTCGTATTGAAGTCGCAGTAATGGAAATTACTCAAAGTAGTTTGATCTTACCTGATGAAGACATTTGTGATCCTTGGTATAGAAAAATATTTGTTAACTGTCAAAAATCTCCTTGTAAGTTTAAAAACTTCAGAGTCGAAAATAATACTTTGTATAAATTTTGTAAAAATAAATTTGACCCTAACAGTCGCCTTAATTGGAAAATTGTCATTCCTAAAGAACATATTTTGGACACAATTAAATCAAATCATGATGATATTAATTCTGGTCATCTTGGTATACATAAAACTTTAAAGAAATTAAAACAACATTATTTTTGGAAAGGAATGTTTAGTGATGTTCAAAAACATATTTTGTCTTGTGATATTTGTAAAGCGTATAAACATTCTACTTCTCCACCTTTTGGTACTATGATTAATCCTAAAAAAGTTGATCTGCCCATGCAGATGCTTTCGGTTGATATTGTTGGAATTTTACCTAAAACTTATTCAGGTCATAAATATATACTTTCAGTTGTAGACGTTTTCACTAAATTTTGCTGGATATTTCCCATGATTAATGCTACTACTAAAATAATTTGTAAACTTTTTGAAAAAGAAATATTTCTTAAATTTGGTGTTCCGAAGATAATAGTTTGTGATAATGGTACACAATTTACGTCAAAACATTTTGTAGATTTTATGAAAAGTTTTAATATAACTAAAATATTCTATAATACTTTATACACTCCTCAAAATAATACAGTAGAGAGATATAATAAGACTGTTGAAACTTGCATAGCATGTTTTGTTGCAGATGATCATAGAACTTGGTCTACATTTTTACCTCATGTTCAATTAGCTCTGAATAATAGTGTGAATCTTGCTACAGATTTTACACCTAATTTTTTAATGTTCGGTAGAGAACTTATATTTGATGCTTATTTACATCGTCTTAGTAATTCTATTGACGATTTGAATCAACTTGAAGTTGGTAATAGAAATGCATTTGCTATTTCTCTTAATTCACTTAGTGATATTTTTGTTAAAGTTGAAGCTTACTTATTAAAAGCTTATAAGCGTAATGCTTCTTATTATAATAGGGGTCGCAAAGTCATTTCTTTTGATGTGGGCGATACGGTGTGGAGGAGGAGTTTTGTACAATCTAATGCACCTATTTATTTTTCTGCTAAACTTGCACCTAAGTTTGTTAAGTGTAAAATCATTGATAAAGTCTCTAATAATGTTTATGTTTTGAAAGATCTGAAAAAAGGTACTGAAGGTCGATATCATGTAAAAGATATAATTAAATTTTAATTTATTTTGGTTCTCAAGCTTAGTCTTGATTTTCGTTACTTTGTTTTGAAGCGCACTATTGATAGAATGATGAATGAAAGGAAATAGTGCTCTGAAAGGAATGGTATGTTAGGTAACTTCACATCAATTTATTGAATTCGGGATCTAAACTTTCTAAAATAAAACTTGGGTAATTTTGGATACTTTTTATTTAATAACCTCCACCCACATATTATTACTTACATCAATTGATCTTATTATTATTATTTATTTATTTATCTACATAATTATGTCTTGTTTTTAATGACATAGTTATGACTTGATAAATTAGTTATGTCATAGTAACATAGCTATTTTTATTAAACCTTATACATAATACATACTGTTATCTATTAACATCCTATTGGTGTTAATAGTATAATCAGGCCTTTTTATAAGTGTTTATTTTTAGTAATAGTTTCTACTAACTGTTTTATTTGTGGAACTATTCATGTTTTGTTTGTTTTTGTGCTCGAGTTAGTTTTGTAGTTACTCGGATATGACTTTGAGTTCTTGGAACAATATTTTTTGGATGGGACGTTTTGTAGGGATGTCATCTGACTCTCATTGTTTTATTAGGGTTATTCTACCGCATTGTTGTAGAATACCTTATATTTTTTGACGGATCTCGGTATATTTTTTCCTTGATTTCGTATTTTTTGCTATTGTGCTACTCTTGCTATTGTGCTCGGGAGGTCGGTTGTGTTGTGCCGATCACAATATGCATTTATCTATATTACAGCAATTTTGTCTGTAATATAGTAATATTATAGGATGTCTGTGCCCGGAAAATTGGTGGTGTTGAGCCGATCCCAGCATTCCTATTTCATTATCACATCTTGTTGGTAGTGGTACAATGCGATGTGATTGCGTTGTTGTGAAGGTAGAAGTAGGTAGTCAGTGGCGCAGGTGCCTAACTGTACTCATGGTGTTGACGTTGAATAGAGGTAGCTAGTCAGTGGCGTAGGTGCCTAACTGTACTCATACCGTGGTTTTGTTGTTTAAACAGCGGCATTTATGCTTAACTGTATTTGAGATAGAAGGTTGGAAAGATAGTCAGTGGCGACGGTGCCTAACTGTACTCATTAGTGTGAAGAGGGTGATGATGGTAGTCAGTGGCGATGGTGCCTAACTGTACTCATGGTTGTTTAGTTTGTAGAGAGTAAAATGAGTAACTTCTTTGCTCTTGAAGTTTTTTGATGTTGGTTTTTTGTAAGACTTGAAGTTTTTGTCTTGTTCTTGTTGTTTTTTATTTTTTGAAGCTGTTAGTCAGTAGTTTTTATGACTTACTGTACTCAGGGAGTTTTGTTTTGTTTATACCATTGACTTGGGAGCTTTATGCACTCTCATAGTGAGTTTTATTTTTTGCATAAAGGAAATTTTTTTGTGAGCCTTGAATGTTTTTTATCTTGTCTCATCTTAAGTTTTTTTTGCATGTTTTTTACAAGTGCGACTTAGAAGTTTTATCTTGCAGTCTGACACTTTTGGTCATAAATTTTATACCATATTTTTATGGGTCTTTGGGTTTAATATACCTACATTTTATTTTAAAATCTATAGTTGTTTTATAAAGCTTTTGCTTTCTTACTTTTTGTCTTCTGTAGGTTTGTTTTGGCTTTTGTTCATTGGTCTTTTACACCAAAAAGAAAGTTCCTTTCTTTTTTATTTCGGGGAGGGATGTAATGTAACGTGCGTTTTTTACGCTGTCACATTTGAATAAAATTATTAAAATATCTATGATTGTTAGTGGAATTTTTAATTATCGTAGTGGCAACATTGGAGCGATATGTCACTTTGCGACAAAACCTTTTTACAAAATGGATTGATCTTACTCGTTTTAATTCAATTTAATTTTTAATCCAGTCCCATACCACGTTTTTATCGTCGGAATGGGCTAGTATTTTGATATACAAGGGGATGAACCCTTATGTTAATGTGGATTGGTGAATTTTAGTTTGACTGGTATCCACCTAATCACATCGGTCCTGTCATCAACAGACATCGATGTGTTATATTTTTTACGAAATTACCGCCCATTTGTTGGCGGTTTTTTTTTTTGTATTCGGAGTTTTTTTTTATTTCGTGGTTTTTATTTCGGTATGTTAATCTTGGAGCATAATGCGGTTCTCTCATTACCATGAGGTGTCGTACCTAGTAATAAATTTAAATTAACCTTAAAGGATGCAATAATAATAATAATAATAAGAATGATAATGATAGTAAATTTTTAATACAATTCCACTATGGGATTCATTTGCACAAGCCTACAGAATATAAAACTAGTGTCTTGAAATCTGGTTTTTATTGAAATTCTCCCGCTGAGAGATTAAAGGTTTCAACTCTACTCGTTCAGCAAATCCAGGTATTTATTTTATTAAGTGTGGCTCCTGGCGCCCGAAATCCATTTTTTTTATATATTTTGGAGCTCACACACGTTTTGAT
The DNA here is from genome assembly GCA_949699075.1 of Asteroscopus sphinx. NCBI lineage: Eukaryota > Metazoa > Arthropoda > Insecta > Lepidoptera > Noctuidae > Asteroscopus > Asteroscopus sphinx. Next base: position 8,048,285 of record OX453020.1, read on the forward strand.
GCTATTAAGCAACACTAAAAATAAATCATTATTCAATAAATGTTTTTTATTATTACAATATTGATTTAATTTAATGCATAATGCGCACTTTGTCAATCAGAGACATGAATAAAATGTTTAAGATAAATGAATATTTTTAATATGAATAGTCATAAACGAGTATTTCAGATTCAAAAATCACTTACATTTACTTTTCGATAAGTCAAAATGGTTCGTGCTAGGGCTACTGTTCTATTACATGTTGATTTAATTTAATGCATAATGCGCACTTTGTCAATCAGAGACATGAATAAAATGTTTAGGATAAATTAATATTCTTAATATGAATAGTCATAAACAAGTATTTCAGATTCAAAAATTACTTACATTTACTTTTCGATAAGTCAAAATGGTTCGTGCTACAGCACTATGCAAGATGATAAAAACTTTTCAAATTGGAATATACGTGTATCAGAAATACGTGGTTATATTTGAAGATCTCATGCAGGGCATAGCATAGAACAACTTTTACTATTTAACTTTTACTTTTAATTTTTTTTTATAATTTTTTCTTTTTTTTTTCTTTTTTTACCAACACTGTAATTGCAAATAAAAACAGCTGTTCCCTAGAAAATCATCAATGTCGCTCGACAAAATGTTTGGACCAGCTGACTAATTTTTCGCGATTTCAGGGTTGACCCCATAGTAAAAGTAGTACGTTAACATTTCCTGAATGAGCTCTTCAAATATGACCACGCATTTCTGATACACGTTGCATAAAGAAAAAACTTACCAGTTATCCTGTAATTCGGTTTACTAATTCATAATAAATTATCCACGCACAGAATAAGTTTAACACGGCTGTCCATGTGTCGTTTTGCCCAACGGGACACTGAGCTGACAATATTGTAAGTGTACGCCACGTTAATCGAATTTTCAAAGAGGGCTCGCCGATAGGGTGGGGCAATTGTTGGTATTAATATCGATGTTTCCGTTGCCCTTTTGCTATGTGATTCTTTTTATACCGGATGATCTTTATCGTCTGGAAAAAAGCAGGTTGTGATCAGTTAGTGTAAGAGAATAGATCAATGAAAAAACAGCTGTTTCATACACTGCAGTCAATTTCCGTATACAACGTTGTATGAATCAAGATTTTTTTATAAAGAACTACATTGAGTTCCACTATCAATAAATTTTCTTTTCAATACTTGATTTTCATTGCCCATCTGACATGAGCAGAATTGTCGACATCGGCAGTGGTTGCTTAAAAATAGAATGAAGTTCAATTGAAAAGAGATGTAAAAATATGAGGATGAGAATACATTTTTGTTTTATTACATTTCTTGGAAAAGCACCAATGATCGTTCATTTAAAATATTTCAATCCGCAAATCGATCTTTTACAAGAAAAACTATGAAGAAAATCTTTATTTTACCGTCTATACGATCCAAACAAATGGAAAGTTGGAATCATTCGATAAATGAAACGTTCCATATGTTAAAAATAACACTTTTCTATTGAAACAAATAAAAAAATCATAAAAATTCTAACATCGATGGTATTCGAAAGATTTCACTGTGAGATTTGTTTTTGTAAATTATTATACAAATAGCTTGCAAATTATCATCGCTGCTCACCAACAAAAGATAAGTTTAAACACATTTTTGATAGTATGAATGAAAAATAAAGTTGATCGGCGTTATCATTGGTCATTCTTTGATTGCGGTCAAGAGCAGACCTATATCTCACTAAAAAAACTTAGCTAAGCATGTTTAAGCATTTTATTTTTAGATGAATGTGTGTGTGATTTTTGCGATATAAACCAAAAGCTCATTTTGATAAAACTATTTTGTAATCTGTAAATGTAAACCCAGTTTTATATACCTACTTATTATGTTCAACAGAGTATGTTCATTCAATCTATAGTAGGACGCATATCAATGGTAATCAAACGAATGTAAGCGAAACTGGCTTAGCATGTAAGTTAAGTCCTATTGCTTGACTGTCTTATTTGTAACTTATAAATCAATTAGATATTTTAGAGATTTTGCTATTTAAAATTAAGGTTTTTTATCGATATACCCAATACCTTAGCACATCACTACGCCACGTTAATGTCATTAATGTAAGTCCGCATGCCGCCATCCATTGCTTGTTTAAGTTGTACGAATCGCTATCAACCACACTATCATTTATTAATTGACATATAAACTAAGATTAGCTCTTTTTTTTACTTTTATACATATACAGTTTAACTGACTTTGTAAGGATATATAACGTGACATAATCAGCTCATTACTGTCATAATGAGAAAAGTTCAGGCCTTAGTCCACACCGCGTACCACCTCCTTCGTACCTACTTCTCCGCCAAATAGTAATGCTTGCATTGCTGTGTTTCGGTCTGAAGGGTACGGGTGCCGGTTAAATTACAATCACATGAGACTTTCCATCTTCATGTCTCAGTTTAGCGAACCGACTTGCGGTACCATTTAGGCAACAGCCTAGGTGGTATTGAAGTTGTTATGGGCAAAGGTAACCGCTTAACATTAGGTGGGCCTTTAGCTCGTTTCCTATAAAAAAAAATGCCAACCACCAACCACGTTGGCGGACTACACACACCACAACTAGAGATAAATTTAAAAAAAAATCTATTCATAAACATAATTAAAAGCTACATATTACGAAAACTAGCTGTTTTCTGCAGGTTTGTTCGTATAAAAAGGGTTATTCGTTATTTTTTGGGTTTCATGCTAGGTATGTCTGTGGCAATTTTCGTGCAAATACATAATATTTAGCCGTTTATACATGATTGAGTAACAAACATCCTTAAATTATAATACAACAAGTTTAACCGGGTTACATCGCGTATATTGGTTTTCCTGACGTTTCGAAAGCCTTGCAGCGTTCGTGGTCGTAGGAAGACTAAGATGACAAGCGTCTTTCTAACACATATTTCTAAAAAAAATATTAATTAAAATCATTTCGATGCACGCAATAGTCGCTCACAATATCATTACCTTTTACAGTGTAGCGTGCTGTTTGGGACTTGATTATTTTTAGAACTGGGTTCCAAACAGGTGGTAGCTGCCAACCATCTTCTCTATTAAAATAGGATGTTTTTTAATTTCAATAGCCTCAACAATAACATCCTAAACTTGTTTTATTATTATGTGTAGTGATCGCGAAAACCTAAGGAATTATTAAACATCCTATTTTCAAAAAAATTACCATTTATCAGTGAGACTGTAAGGTTATTATATTTATAAGTTACTAATAGTAATTATAAATGGGGTCCATAGCATACAATACATAGGTAATAATTATATTCGCACCAAATAAGGTATATAACTTTCTTTAGAACTAGAAAACTGAATAGTAAAATGACGGGTAGTAATTTTGCTTAAGTTTCCCAGGAAAATTGTCGGTCTTGTGAGTTTGGAAACTATAAGGGACGGTTCACTCCAAACGTAATGCTTGCTCACTATCAGCCGCCGAGTGGTAACTAGCGATAGATGGTTTGCTGATTATTTAATTTAAAACTTTCGCGTTGCATTATAACTTATTAATTTAATGTGAAATGGGATTTAACGCGCACATACTTATTCAAAGCCTGACGTTTCGATCAGGTTCCACTGGTCGTTGTCACGGGCAGACTGATGCGGTGTCACTCCGATTCCGTGGCGGAAGAATGTTCATACACCCTCAGTTTATGAGGTTTTGATATTTTGATCACTGGATTCCACGTTGCAGCTAATTGGAACGATCTTCCCGATTGAAATTCTTGTGTTGTTTTATTATACATCTCGCACATTTCTTGAATAGAAGTGGCGATCGGAGGACTTGCGGATTATAAAACTTTATCCAGTTTCCAGTGATTAGTACCCGATTGTAGAAAATGATCGGAAATTGCTGGTTTGACAAAAATAAAATCTAAACCTCGCTATTTGCCGTCGGTAAAATATACGGACACAGTGAGTGTAGTGTCTTACAGTATATTGTAAAAAAGTTTTTTTCTGATTGGTTGCCATTGTAGATCCTGGCTTACAGGAGTTGCGGTGTTTGGGAAAGTGTGGCGAGCTCATACAAAAATATAATAAAAATTGGGTATATGAGCCGTGCGGAGGATAGGTTTAGAATACCTTTTTTTTGTTTTCGGGTGGAAATCCTCATGGATGCCCCCCCCCCCCCGTCTGGGGATGGCGGAGGTGTATCAGACTCTTACCGACTAAAACCACATGATGGCCATCCTCTGCATGAAATAGAGAAGCTCCGGGAACTCCATTGGGCCGCGTCGGTGCCCCTCTAGTGCTATGCCTTTGGCACGTCACAGGAAAACAATATTGTTTCCCCCACAGTAGCACGCGACCACCACGTACAGCTGTCCTCCCAGGGACGCCTTATAGACGCCTCGAATACCTACTATACATTCATACATTTCCTGAATGAGCCGACCTACTTACAACCTCAAATTTTTTCTCAAAGTTCATACAATGAAAATATTGTTTCTCTATACGAAAAAGTGACGTTTAAATTAGTGAAAACACGGAGTCTGTTTGAATAGGATTCGACCGACCTTTTGTGACGACAAAAAAGATCTTCCAAAAAGGGTTTAGAAATAGACGAGTGGTCAATTTTGAGGGACACTTTTTGTTTCTAAAAGATTTTGTATAATTTTATCAATTACCTACATAATATAACAATGAATTCGGGGCTGGTACACAGACATAGTAAAAAATATTTAGTATGTCTGTGGCTGGTAATTAAAACTATTGCTCGGTCGTTGTGGCTATGCTTGGGGGAGGCATATGTCCAGCAGTTGACGTATTTGGCTGAAATTACGATCACCATGTCTTTTTATATTTAGAATGGATGTAACCTGTGGATGTAAGTAACCCTAAATATACTTTCAAACTTTCGCGTTAAAGGAGAATTAACGCGCACATAAAAACTACTTATTTTAAAAGTTTCAACTTTAAAATATTTTACAGAATTGGGTTCCATTGGTAGAGCAGTGATATATGGTATATGCGCGTATATTCCCGTTTCAAATTAATAAACCCTATATTTTTTTGCGGTTTTGTAGTGTTACGCACGAATTTCTTAATCTTTGAGAATCATTATTCAGTGAAATTTTTTGGTACCTAGATGCACTTAGGTAATTACACATTCGTATTTTTTTAAATAAAAAATAGCAATTGTGCCACAATAGGAATTATCCTGTACATAGCGGGTGGATTTTCAGCATTTAAATCTAAATAATAAGGTAATAGATGTAGGGTTCGAGGGTAAAAACGCTGATGTTTTTAGATGAAATACTTTAATTTTGAGCACGGATCAAACTCAAACTCAAAACTTTTATTGCATTCATGTGTACATAGGTGTTACATTTATAAGTCCTGTAGATACTTATATGGTTTCAACATGAAACCCGGTAAGGGCACAGCAACATACTAATAAATAATAGTTCCACAGCAATGATAGATATGAAATTATTAAAAAATAGAAATTCGATTTGTATTAATAATAACTAATTTTCTAAATCTCAATTTTATTGATAATTTGTTATATAAATTAAATTTGTATGGAATTGTAAAATGTTTTTGTTAAAATTGCAATTTGATTTGAAATAACTAAAATACCTAATTGACCATTTAAATTTACAAGTTTTGATAAGTTATTAAACATAATCATTTAAATTTTATTTATAAGAAAAATAATGTAAGTCCAATCAAGAGTATGCTCCAATATTCATAAGCTAAGGTATGGTTTGGTAACTAATAAGGTTTATAACTTGTAACTAATGTATTTGTAAACCATTTAAAAAGAAAATATCTTACAGAGAAATGTCTTCTACTCTTTGCAACGGCCATTCGTCTCCCGGAAACCTTTCACTCGTCACTTCCCGTTCATTCGTCAATCTATTCGGATACGTTCACACAATTCCACATAGAAGTGGCAAAGGCGCATGAAGTTGTCGCTGCGTACAGGTGTCTCGTAGGACACCAGTGCGTGAACCTTTTGCTTGATCATCAGTGCTGTATTGGACGCAGAGTCATTAAAATTGTATTTTGCAGCATATCTAACAGCGGAAGATTTTTTTAGGCTTAATTTATTTTGCACTGAATTCTAGAAACATTTTGGGAGTAATTGCTTACTTATGTATTGGAGCGGCAACCGGCGACACGCGTTCCGGTATTATTAAAAGACAATAAATAACATTTCTATTTCCTTATTATTTAGATTTGTATGGTTTCCAGACTTATATATTTTACATGCACAAACGCCCAAACTCGTAAAAAATATCTATAGGTAATAAATATATGTTTTCCGTGTGAGAATGGAATCCTTGAAATCCATGTATGGGACATAGCGCAGCACCCAATTGTCTAAACCAGCCATTCTCAAAGTGTGCTCCGCGGAGCCCTAGGGATCTGCAAGACCTTTGGGAGGGCTCCGCTGTAATAATATCAACTGAAGTCCTAAAGAAAGAAACATAATAGCCAAAAATTGAATGATGCAAACCATTTCATCAACTTACAATGGAATTAATACAGTGTTATGTAAAGTACTACCTATTTTTGTATGAGTATAAACATGGAACCAGGTTAACTGTTTATTTTAGGGCTCCTTAAATACAATAACGTGTTAAAAGGTTTCCGTTGCCAAAAAAGTTTGAGAAAGGCTGGCCTAACCAATGCACCAAACGTGCCAAAATCAATGATATTTAAAAGTGTAGATATCTTCTTCTTCTATCGTGTCGACATGAGCTACATAATGATAATAGCTCATGCCGTGGGGAAAAGATTAGCCAGTCAGCAGGTTGGTAGCGGGGCTGACTGCCCAGGGTGCGCCGGACGATCAATTAAATATCGTCACTCATGGAGGCTCTTTTAATGCACCCCATATGCAGTGTAGATATGCCATACCCTAACTAAACAAACAAAAAAAATGTTCCGTACGCAGCGGCAGCGCAATACACATAAACTAGCACAAAATAAGTAAGTTGGTCACTTCATGTTACTTTCGCGTCATAATTGGAACACTTTCTGTACACGTGCTGTACACACATGACGGCATTTTGGTTTTTTTTGTCACCTGTCACGCTCGGCGTCTTACTTTAGGACGTTTTCGAGTCTTCAGTTTCGAGTGTAAGTAACATATCTATATACTTTACTTTACAAATACTTTTCTTTCTAGCAACGAGTAAAAATGCAGCTATTATTCAATACTTTGAAAACCTTTCAGTCAGTTTTCGTCTTATATGTTACACTATAATGGATGCATCTGTCTGTGGCTTCACTACGAAGTGAAGTGAACGTGACCTCCACATTTCAAAGTCAGTGCCAGAGATCACGTAACATGACTAGCGTCGATACAAGGATACACCAGTGTCGAGGGCTAATTATTTTCATAGTTATACTTGGTATAAGTTTGTACCTACTTTCAGTAAGATTTTTGGAAAAAAAATATCAGTATTACATAATAACTTCTTAGGTTTTCGCGATCACTACACATTATAATAAAACAAGGTAAAAGAAAAAAAACACTGTAAAAGATAATGATATTGTGAGTGATTACTGCGTGCATCGAAACGATTTTAATTAATAATATTGTACGGTAGATTAAAATAATTTTTTAGAAATATTTGTAAAGACGCTTGTCATCTTAGTCTACCTGCGACCACGAAATGCTGCAAAGCTTTCGAAACGTCAGGGAAACCAATTTAAATAATATACGCGATTTAATCCGGTTAAACCTTGTTTTATTATAATATCAGTATTACGTCTCTGTTTTAACCGAGAGTCTATCATGAAAGAAGTCGTTCGTTTGCCCAGCAGTGGGCAACAGTTTACGTGCTATGTGTTTAACGTGTGTAGTGTGTACCTATCTGTGTGTCTGTTTTTCTTTTTTGGCATCGTAGTTCCCAAACAGACGAACCGATTTTGATTTGTTTTTTTTTAAAGGTGATTTTATCGAGAGTGTTCTTAGCTATGATTCAAGAAAATGTGTTCAGCCGTTTGAAGATCATCACCTCTTTTCCAGGTGATGAAGAGATCTGAGAAACTTCCACAGGTCAGGCGGATAAAAAATTTGGCAACCAGCGACTTCAATGATACATACTCCCCCAAAACGGATATGCCATAACGGCCACGCTTGGCAGGCTGGTTGGAGATCGCAGTTAGTTGGTTAAATACTCAGAGAACGCTGCTGCCCATCCTCTGGTGAATCCCTTAGTCGCCTTTTACGACACCCATGAGAAGAGGGAGGGTGGTGAAATTTTTTACGTCCAGCACCACACGGAACATGGTCTTATGGTCTTTAGAATCTTATAATTAATGCTCACACCAACTGTAAGTTAGTATTAAGTTTAAATTATTTAATTTTAACTAATAGTTTAAGATTTTGAATAAGGCTGAGGCATATCTATACGACTTTGATTTAACTGTAAAGTTAGTCGAGTCGGTTAAGGAACAATGTTTCTTAATAAGATATCGCTGACGTCACCCAAAGACGTATAGTGGAGGATAATTTCGATACCACGAGCAGTGTTCACGGTAGCTTAGTGGCTAAAGCACTGGCGTACTGAGCCAGGAGTCGCAGGTTCGAATCCTGCTCGTGAGCGATTTTTTCTTTCCACAATTTATATCTTAAGGCTGATTTTCTCTATGTAAACATAAACCCATATCATAGGGTATGGTACCATTTTTATTAGTTGTTGCTAAACTTAACTACATAGTATGCACTATAATCAGACCAAGTTTGACGCTGGTATGTATAACCATTTTGAAGATAGAGCAGTCCAACAAAAACGTTGAAAAAAATTTATGTTTTTCAAGGTTTCTTGTAGTCCGATACAAGGATACGGACGGATGGACGGATGGACGCACGGTCGGAAGGACAGCGTATCGAGAGTAATAGGGTGCCGTTTGGCAACCTTTGGGTACGGAACCCTAAAAATACAGATATACAGAGTCAGATTAATTTATGTCGCCGAAAATAGAGTACATAATGGTAATGGTAGTTTGCGTTAGTCTCATCCAGTAAGCTTATAAATCAGTATTTTAGTTTTTCTCACTTCTTGATCTAATTTACTCGGGTTGCAAAACTTTTTGATGCAATTTGTCTTATTCTTTGGGTTTGATAGAACTTTTCCCAACTTTTTCGTGCTTAGGACCCAGACATGCCGTAAAATCAGCCTTATTGAATTTCTTAAACTATTCACTAAATGTTTTAAACTAAGTACTAACTAACAGATAGCGTGAGCATTACCTAATGGAGACTCTGAACTTGATTAGAAAAGGCGATAATTACTTTAATAGTTTTAATTGATAGTGATAAGAGCAGAGCTAGAGTTCCTTAGACTGTGGTGATATGCTATTATAAATTTTTATTTGGGTGTTAACACAGTGGCGGTATAAGGGGGGCGGGCGATGAGGGCGGTCCGCCCCGGGTGCCGAGCACCAAGGGGTAACAAGAGGGTGCGGCGCCGGCGCCACTTGGAAGCCGCCTGAGTATTTCTTTCCAAGTGGCGGTCTGGTGCTTCCACAGTATAATGTCTATGAGTATTTCTACGCTACACTATAAAATATAAAACATTGTGAGTGATTACTGGGTGTGTCAGACTGCTGATCACGAGGTCGGGGGTTCGATTCCCACAGGACACAAATATTTGTGTGATGTGACATGAGTGTTTGTGTTGGTCTGGGTGTTTCTTATATATTATAAGTATGTATTTACAAAAAAAATGTATATAAGTATCATATTCATTGTCTAGTACCCATATTACAAGCTCTGCTTAGTTTGGGACTAGATGGTGCTGTGTAAAAATGTCCCAAAAATATATTTAAAAAAATAAAAAAATTGTACGGTAGATTAAAATATTTTTTAGAAATATCTGTAAAGACGCTTGTCATCTAACGGCCAAAATTAATATCCAATCTATCCACGATTTGCCCTACTAGAGATAGTAATTTGACATAAGCTCCATACAAAATATGTCAAATTTCTATCTCCAGTAGGGTAAATCGTGGATAGATTGCATATTAATTTTGGCCGTTAGTCTTCCTGTGACCACGAACGCTGCAATTTAAATAATATACCTACGCGATGTAATCCGGTTAAACTTTGTTTTATTATAGAGCACAGACATAGTAAAAAAACCCGCCGAATACATAACCTCCTCCTTTTTTTGAAGTCGGTTAAAAATATAGACGAAGTGCTGCGAACAATCATAGTGAAGCCAATAAAACCGTGCTCGCATCGATTAGGTATGATGTAGGTATTAGATATCAACCTGTATTTAAATCATTTGATACTTCAATTAATCAATCAACTTAGGCTGTCAGCAGTTTGATAGCTGATTATTATAGACTCTAGAATATCAAACATCTATTTTATAATCTAACTTGGTGTTTGTATTGTACCTAAAAATCTATCTTTGTATATTCGATCGAAGTTTGAAATTAATTAGGTATTCAAAAGACACCCATTAGTTTTTATTTTTAATAGTTTTTTTTTAAATAATTTCTTAGTTTTTCGCGATCACTACACATTGTAATAAAACAAGTTCGACCGGATTACATCAACCAAGAACGCTTCAAAGCTTTCGAAATGTCAGGAAAACCAATTTTAATCATATAAACGACGTAATCTTTAGTGTAGCTCTATATCACTTTATAGGTATATCAAAATATTGTTCGCGACAATATTCACAATACATTTACTGAATTATACTAATAAAAAGATTATTCTAGCTCTGTAAGCTTTATTTAATTTATTTAAGTCCGTGTGTGGTGCCGGACTTAAAGAATAGCACCACCCTTATCTCTTCTCATGGGTGTCGTAAAAGGCGACTAAGGGATTCACCAGAGGATGGGCAGCAGCGTTCTCTGAGTATTTAACCAACCAACTGCGATCGCCAACCCGCCTGCCAAGCGTGGCGATTATGTCATATCCCCCCCTTAATTGGGGGAGGCCTATTTCCAGTATAGTGGACGTCTTTCGGCTGAAATGATGAAGCTTTATTTGCTCGATAATCAAAAATTTTACAGTCAATTAACCAATAGAATAGAATAGAATAGATTTTTGTTGTTTGTCACAGATAATTGAAAATACAGATGTTAAAACTTAAAACAGTTTCACTGTGACATATCCATAAGATGTACAATACTCAGGGTGGTAAAGAAAAAAATGGAGATTTACGACACAGTGACTTAAGATTACAAAAACTATAAATAAAAACTAAATTAAAAGAGATACACAGCGACTAAAGTTAGAAAAAATAATTTTAAAAAAAAGTCACCTGCTCAGCAGGCAAGGGGTTAATATAAAACGCAAGAAATTTTCAATTTTGCGTGCAACTGCGTCACAAACAAAATACTATCATTACCTGTATGTAACCCATGCTTCTGCTAGGGTATACCCCCACAAAAGAGCACATTAACTACCAATAGACTAAGCTGAATACCAAAAACTTTTTAACAAAAAAAAAACCGACTTCAAAAACCTTAACTAAAAAGTAAAAAATAATCATTGTATGTATTTTAAAATCTTAACATAAAACCAAAATTTTGAAGGCGGCGCGTGATTGACCCTTTGCGTCATGTAATGTACAGTCGAGCGCAATATCTATAGTAAATACAGTTTATGTGAACGTACATGAAAATCACGCGCCGCCTTCAAAATTTTGGTTTTACGTTAAGATTTTAAAATACATACAATGATTATTTTTTACTTTTTAGTTAAGGTTTTTGAAGTCGGTTTTTTTTTGTTAAAAAGTTTTTATTTCATACTTTTTAGTTGAAAATTGCGAGGGTTGATTCATAAATGTTTATATAACCAATTTGAGAATTTTTTTTTTATTAACCTTTGTTATCCCACTGCTGGGCAAAGGTCTCGCTCATGTTCTTCCAAACGTCCAATCACTATCGTGAAAAAAAAAACACGCATATCGGCCAAAAATTCTCAGAAAAACAAACCAATGAGCAGATCATCTAGATATGCGAAGCTAAAATAAACTGATCTATTAAAGCTGGTTAAAAAACTACTCAACCCAAGTCAATAAAATTTATATGAGACCACCGCGCGGACTTTCTCCACCAAATAAAAAAACAACCACGTAAATCGGCCCACAAATCTCGGAGTAATCGGTGTACATACATAAAAAACCCGCCGAATACATAACCTCCTCCTTTTTTGAAGTCGGTTAAAAAGACCAGATCGACGGTTTTCGCAAAAAGGTCCATCTCAATGATATAAATATCATTGGTCCGTATTGAATTTCATCGACGATAAAATTACCTGAGCTTTTAGGTCATTATCTCTCAGTATACTAGAACAAAAGAAAGTAAATAAATAATATAAACGAACTAGATTGTGTAGTATCCACACGGTTTACATAAGACCAGCTTCCGTCCGGTATTGCGCCTAAGCTAATTATAAGAGACAGCGGCGCTCAAACTTGTCAATATTCCCAGAGAATGGACGTCGCGTAATAAACGTACCTACTCGTGTGTATTCGCTTTTGTAATGTCAATATAGGTGAAGGTAACGAAGTCACTGCTCCATTGGTTTGGTGGCAATGTGATTTTGTGTAAAGTCCAGAATTCGATTCTAGGTGAGGTCGTGCTACGGGATTTTTTTTAATTTTATTATTCAACATAGCTTACCTACTGAGTTTTAGACTTCTTCAAAAAACCACAACAGGCCTGCAATATCTTAAAAACATATTTTCACTCGGGTTTCAAGCCAAGGCACTCAATTTCCAAAGTTGCTGCCTTGAAATCGGGTTTTTGAGTAATTATGATCATCAATTGAGCTATGATCATAATAGACTTTATTTGTGTTTTTATTATCTCAGTTATTATGCTTGTGTTACGTGAACGATGTAAAACTCCCTTTCAAAAACGTTGAGAAACACTACGCAGTTGATGTCCAAGGGAGTGACATTCGATGTTCAACCATCGATGTTTCACATATTGCCTGACCCGAGTTATTATTAGGCATGTCAATAATGTTATATCCCATGTTCGTATGTTTCTTACTTATGCGTGATAAATGGATGAATGCGATGATGGATAGATAAACCATGATCTGGTTTAAAACACAGGATACTTTTTATCGACATACCACGCGAGCAAAGCCGCGGACGTCAGCTAGTTGAATTATAATAACTCTATTTTAAATAAATTCCCTTTAAAAACTTTGAGAATTGTAACATCGGTGTCCAAGGGAGTGACATTCACCGTCTGACTGTCGATGTTCCACTCATGCCCACATATTGCCTTACCCAAGTTATTATTAGATTATTGTCACACTGTTGTGAAACTTTTTCTGAACCTATAAATAAAATAATTAGATATTTTTGGGACATTTTACACGTCACCATCTAGTCCCAAACTAAGCAGAGCTTGTACTATGGGTACTAGACAATGGATATAATACTTAGATACATTTTTTTTGTAAATACATACTTATAATACATGAGAAACACACCCAGATAAACACAAACACTTAAATTCATCACATAAATATTTGTGTCCTGTAGGAATCGAACCCATGACCTCGTGATCAGCAGTCCGACACTCGAACCACTAGACCACAGACGTCGTCAAACACATAGTAAGTTTGGTTGTCGTTTTAAATGTAGTGTGCCAGTGAAAATTTACTGCAGTAATTGAAAATAATTCATTCCTTTCCGTTTTCGGCACTGATTAAGGCCATCACATCAATCAACTCAGCCTATCGCAGTCCACTGCTGGACATAGGCCTCTCCCAAGTTGCACCACAACGCTCGGTCCTCTGCCTTCCGCATCCAGTCCCCCCCAGCCACGTTCTTTAGGTCGTCGGTCCACCTGGCAGGGGGGCGCCCTACGCTGCATTTGCCGATTCGCGGTCTCCACTCAAGGACTCGTCTGCTCCAAAGGCCATCGGTCCTTCGACAGACATGGCCAGCCCACTGCCACTTCAGCTTACTGATCCTACAAGCTATGTCGGTCACTCCGGTTCTTCTCCGGATAATCTCGTTACGGATTTTATCCTTCAAAGAAACTCCAAGTATAGCTCGCTCCATAGCTCGCTGAGCGAATTTGAATTTGTGGACTAGCCCAACTGTCAGTGTCCCCGTCTCGGCACCGTAAGTCATGACTGGCAGGACGCACTGGTTGAAGAAGGTCTTCAAACTTTGCGGTATAGGCGACGAGAAGACTCGGCGAAGTTTGCCAAAAGAGCCAATCACAAACGCCATCACATAACATACGTTGAAGAATATATGCTTTACTTTTACAGAAATGATTTGGATTTGTATATTCCACGGTGAAATTTTAGTCGTTTTGGAAACGAAAAACATAGACTTCACATTAATAATTGAATCGATTGGTGATGTCAATTAAAAAAGGCGTTTTTTCACTTCAGTTCTTTGAGTTACATAGTAATAATTTTAATAATCAAAATTGTTACAATTAAACTCAAAAATTGAAAATTTCTTCGAGATAAATGGTAATAATTCATAACTTCGGGAAAAATTTTTTTTTTGAGAATTGGCACTTCCAATCGATTCCAATAATGATATAGCGTTTGTTATTCGTCTCCAAAACGACTTAATAATTGTATTAATATAAAATTAATATTAAGATAATTTTATATTAAGATAAAATATTATAGAAAGAAAAAGGATTTATTGACCACAGTCAGAGATACACAATAACAATACATGCAGTTTTAACACTAAAATGGAACTTAATCTTAATGTACGACTACAAGTCGGACAAATGCAGCTGGTGAACGCGCTCCACTTCGCAGACTTGTAAAAATCTGCAATGATAACTTTGTTAACATAGATATCTTTGTTTTGTCTCACAATAGCTTTAAAACAGACTAATATTAGTCTCAGTTAATGTTAAATGATGTTTAGGTACTTAGTATAAGTTCCTTACGAAATAGAAATTCAATTAATGTTGTACACAGTTTTGCAAAAGGTAATTTGTTGAAAATTCGTGGATTATACGTTAACCTAGTTGTTAAACCTTACCATCTTACGTAATACATACTGTGCAATTGTTTGTTTTTACAAATAAATAAAATAAAATAAAAAATAAACTTGGATAAAAAAAATGATAACAATACTATAGCATCATGACCGTGTGTGACGGCCTTTATACGAGAGTCATGCCGGAAATATTAGCCTGTCAGTGAAGATATTAGCAAGGTTGACTGAGCGGGGTGCACCAGACTTCCTTGAGCATTGGTATATGTTGTGGCTCTATTATTGCATCCGGAAAATTTAATGCATTTTAGGGTTATCTTTTTTTTGTTAGGGAATCCTTTAGCGATGTTCTTGCTCTTATGAGTGGAAGAGCGCTCGGTTTTGTCCTGAACACTGACATCGCCATGTTTTGTTTAAAAATAGGGGTTAGGTAGTCACAATCCTTCCCGGTGATACATTTTGTCGACAAAGTCCCTTTAACGAATCCTGCTACATTATACGTATCTACGGCTGCCATCGAACACTGAGCGCAAGCGATTTTAGCCTTAGTGGTGGTACACCGGAAAGTTTGCTGATAGTACGTTAATAAAAATGGTGACAATAATCTGAAAATCTGAAAAGTTCACGTTTAAAGCATTCCATAGTTTTAAGTAATATTCATTTATGCCCCCTAATATATTATGTTATCGTGCAGTGTGCTTAGTAAGTTAAACTCAGCATTTTTTGTGTGTGACTAAGCACTTAGGTTTCTCCACCAAAGCTCGATCGATCCTCCGAAGTCACAACCAAACCTACAAAAACACACAAAAACCCACAAAACCTACAAAAATGTGTTTTTAAAGGCATGAATAAAACCCATACAGAAAAAACCTAGATAGCAGGTGCATCATCGAATAGGAAAAACATATACCTACTGATTCACGTCATTTGTCTATCTAGTGACCTACGAACGAGTTTTTGTCTTAAAGGTGGGCACTGACGACGTAACCATTCCGACGTCGTTTTAATGACCACTTCCAACAAAAAAGACGTCCTATTTTTTAGCACACTGACGATCAATCCATCGCGTATACGTTCTTGGTTCTAGAATTTCATCAACGCGCTCACGTCATTGTAGGTACTTGATAGAAATACAGGTAAACTAAATGCGTGAACTACTTGCACATAGCCAAAAGTTTCGATGTTGCAAAAATGTGGGCCGAGTATCTGCGTCCTTCACTTGCGGCGGCCACAGACGTACTTGAGATGCTACGCATGCGGCGGCGCAACGCGGAATGAAATAAAAATGGACGTAGTTTTGCACATTCACGGAGCGTTTCGACATCTTCCGGGTGGCGTAGTGCAAGTTTTTCGCATTGACGATCACTCCAAAACCACAACGCGATGAAGTCCAAGGGGCGTGGCTTGGTGGATTTCTACCCGATTGGAATTCCACAGCCAGGACGTCGTTTTAAAAATAGTATACATTTTCAACATTCACGGACAGATTTTGGAATATAACCACGCCGTTCGTACGGTTGGAAGCATCGTCAGTGGCCACTTTTACGATTTCTAACTTTTCTAGTAAATTACTTGGTACCTACGTGACTTATCGTTTCGTATTAATATCCTATTAGGATTTACCATATAACATCAATCGGAACCACTTTTATCTGTAAATGCAGTTCGCAATAGTTATTAAATATTTGTTGTTGTTAGTTGTTGCTGTTGTTGAATAGCTGTTGCTGTTGTTGAATAGTTGTTGCTGATGTTGAATAGTTTTTGTTGTTAAATAGTTGTTGTTGTTCAAGACCATCACGCACACCACCATGACAATGTTCTCGCAGCGCCAATAACAGAGCCGAATGGAGACGCATCGCAAGAGCTGCTACTCAACTTTCGAGACCTGACGTAACCACGACTGCTAAGAGTGAACGACTAAGAAGAAGTTGTTGTTGTTATTAGTTAACAAATAATGTTTGTTTTTTTGTTTTTCTTTAAAAATATGGACAATCTCCTAAGAGTGTTTTCCTGTAGCCAAAACGGTTTAATTCCTTTCTGACCAATGTTTTTTTTTTCGAATGGTCTATCTCGCAGGCGATACCTAGATACCCTAGCTGCTTTGCTGGACTAGTGTGGTGGAGAGCTCCGTTAGGGCCCGTTAGGTCCAACCACCACTGATCAAAGTCAAATTGGCGCCATATAAATACGTTTTGAAATAGATCTAACATAGGCAATAGCACATAATAGTTCTAATAAAGACCTCTAACATTATAAGTAGGCAGACGAATCTTTTCTAAATACATTCTGTTACTATCAATCTGATGTCGTTATCCGAATAGGCTCTGACAAATAGTTGCCTATCACGGCTCTGATTGATGGTACGAAATCGTTTCTTAAATACTTCAGCTTAGTGTAAAGGTGGGCTTAGGTGGGCATTTTTTTGGCTATAGTCTCGTTACAAAAGTTGTCGGTTGTGAATTTAATATTGGTTTCGAAATAAACATTTCATAGATCAATAAATAGCTATTGAATAATAATTTCACCAAAATAACTTATCACCATCTTTAATTAAATTTAAAATATATTTAAAACATGAATATGTAATAATTACGAGATTAATTAAGTTTGTATGTATTTAATTTTTTTTTTCCTTTAGGTATTAAGAGATTAATAATTATAATTAATTATAATCTAGCCTAATAAATTATTATTAGGTTATACGTAACTAAAGAAGTGCAGCCCCCCTAGCCAACGAATAAACGACATATCTCAACGAATGACTTTTTCATTGAGATTTGTCATTCCCATACATTTTGATTGTTTTCTATTATCAACAATCAATCAACTCAGTCTATCGCAGTCCACTGCTGGACATAGGCCTCTCCCAAGTTGCGCCACAACACTCGGTCCTCTGCCTTCCGCATCCAGTCCCCCCCAGCCACGTTCTTTAGGTCGTCGGTCCACCTGGCAGGGGGCGCCCTACGCTGCGTTTGCCGAGACAGACATGGCCAGCCCACTGCCACTTCAGCTTGCTGATCCTATAAGCTATGTCGGTCACTCCGGTTCTTCTCCGGATAATCTCGTTACGGATTTTATCCTTCAAAGAAACTCGAAGCATAGCTCGCTCCATAGCTCGCTGAGCGCTGAGTTTTCTATTAGGGTTGATGATTATAGATTGTCAACTTGGCTAGGGGAGCAGTTGGAGTTAAGTATCGATCAAAACAATGCTTTTCGTATTCTCTTATCTACGGCGATCGCTGACAGAAACGAACTGCAGCGTCACTGCAACTTGATCGGCGCGTCATGAAATTAATTACGTGAAGTAGGGCCCAGGCTCAGATTACTGAATCTGTGGGCCCAGGATTTTTAGGGTTAGTAACATTCTTTACTTGAAAAACTATGTTAGTACCTGTGGTTAGTACCTAGAATACAATTTGATTATAAATTTAAAATAATACAATTACATTCAAATTACTAATCAATAATTCAATTTAATTTATTTTTTGTCACTTGTTCAGAATTCCAGCTAAATTCTAGAACAGCCATTCAAAAGACAATAACATAATTCTTTAGGTTAGGCTTAAAATTAAGACGTAATTTCACACTGAGCACTGGTGCGCTGGACGATCAATTCAATATCATCAACCATGCCGTCAGCTCCGTTACCAACCTGCTAACTGGCTAATCATTTACTCACGGCTTGAGTTACTATCATTATGTAGCTCATGTCGACACAATAATAGAAGAAGAAAGCGTTAATTTAATACCTTATTTTTCTGGTGTACATTAAAGAATAAGACTAAAAAACAAATGGCCCAATATTGTCTTTTCACTTTATGAATATTCAGTACACTCTGTTTTTTCTTACTTGTCTTATTTAGTAAACAATCTTGGTATGTCTTTTGAATTCAGTTCGTCAACAATTTCACACACTTAATAAAAATAAAATAAAAAATACGTGTGGCACTCGGAGACTGCCGCGGTAAAGCTATTGCATAGCATTTTTTATGTAAATACAAAGAGGAGGTAACGCTGAAACTCTAAGCAGGCATGAGTCACCAGATTGCGGGGCGAAGAGGGGGATTACGCATACGCAGTAACGCCGATACAACCAATGCCACCTAGAGGCGATTTGCAGAACTAAAGAGACAAGCGTGATATTTCAAAAAGTCATTAAAAGTTCTGCTATTCATCGATAGATGGCAAAACTAAAAAGTATCACCACTGTGCAGGTTGGAGTGAGGGGTGTTAGGTTATTTTCGTTACGGAAATTCTGGATTCGGTCTCCACGCTCAAGGCCCGCGATAGAAGCTATGCAATAGCTTAATAACATATTTGCATTTGCATAACTATTAATTAAATTTTATCAGTATTTAACGATTTAAATAGTGGAAAGAAAAAATTGCTCACGAGCATGATTCAAACCTGCGACTCCTGGCTCAGTACGCCAGTGCTTTAGCCACTAAGCTACCGTGAACACTGCTTGTGGTATCGAAATTCTCATCCACTTGGTACGTCTTTGGGTGACGTCGTTTTTAGGGTCTTTTTTTTCTTTCCACAATTTAAATCGTTAGATTTCGCTTCGCATGCGTAAATGCGTTAAAAAATAATAAAACTATCAGTAGTTATTTCAATAAAGAGACATGCCAAGATTGTTTACTAAATAAGACAAGAGAGAAAAAACAATCTTTAGTTCTATTGCTAACTTAAATCCACCAAATGGCACCCAACGTGGGACCAGAATCCAAAGCAATAAAGAAGCCGAAGAACGATGTGATAAAAGATACATTATTATTGATGTAGTGCATCTAAATTTTAAACAAGAAACAGTCAAATTCTGCATAGTTGCTGCTACTAAGAAGCATTATACTCCCGTCACTGCTTTAATTGTCCCACGATATTATAATATATTCTAAGCATTATTCTCGAAGACACTTGCGTACCTTGGTTTAAGCGAGAGATGCGCTCAGCAATATTTTTATGTCATTTATCGATAGTTTAAATTACAAGCAAACCGTTTCATTTTCAGAGCGGCAGAAACTTGACAATTCTGCGTCTATGAGAGAGCGAACACACACGAGGCTACTAATTCACTAATAAAAAAAAAAGTACCTAAACCATAAGAACAAAAGTCGCTTAAAATACCAGTCTCTTAGTATGGTCAATGGTAGAGATTATCGCTAGCCAATTATTTAAAACGCTCTTAAATAACCAACCAAATAAATAACCTGGCTGGAAAAAATAGGAAAAGGCACTGCCAAGGCACCCGCTCAACACAAAACTAGCCTTAAAATCTTAATTCTCTCTCTTACATCTGTTATGAGTTGGCTCACTGATAACCTTCTCACAATAAACCTCAACAAAACTGTCTACCTTCCATTCTCCCTGCAATCGTTAACATTACCTTCCCCAGACTCCTTAGTACTTAAAGCACATATTTGCTCTTCTAGCTCACCTGTGTCTTCATGTTCCTGTCCGCAATTAACTAGAGTTTCTTCTACTAAATACCTTGGGGTTCATATAGACAGTTCACTAAGCTGGAGACCCCATTTGCAAAATCTTACCTCACGGGTTCGCAAACTAATATTTATTTTTAAAAAATTGAGACACTCTGCGGACCGTCACACCCTGAACACAGTTTATTACGCTCTGGGCCAGTCAGTAATAACATACTGCATCACAGTATGGGGAGGGGCGCCTAAGACACATTTCCTACAACTAGAGCGAGCACAGAGAGCTGTGCTGAAGGTAATGACTTTCAGGCCATTTCGATACTCTACTCATAACCTACACACTGATTGCCAGGTCCTCACGGTGCGACAACTCTTTGTACTCCAAACCATTCTTCGGAAACACTCTACTCTAAAATTTAAGGCGAGTACCGTGAGGACGCTTCGAGCATATAGAGTATGCGAAACCTACAACTGCAGAACAGCTCTCGCTCAACGCCATTTTCATATCATTGGGTGTCACTTGTACAATTTGATCAATGAATGTTGTAATATTTATCCTCTCTGTAAACATGAATGCAAAATAAAAGCTAACAAGTGGCTACTGTCACTAAATTATGACGAAACAGAAAATCTATTAAAAATATCTATTCTCTAAAATAATGTACTATCACAATCACACTATCATATCTTCTCACACCCACTAACCCACCACACACCACACACCCCTTCACACATACACACTCACACACATGAGGCTTCTGGCTTTACTACTATTATTAGCTGAATTATTATTTATTCTTTAATCTATGCTGTAGCCTGTAACGTAGTTTTACTTACTCCATTTACTCAACTGCACTTTCTTGTAACCACCTCCTGATGCAATTAATGTAACCCCCTGTGGATTTAATTAATGAGAGCGCTGGTACCCATAACACAAGTTAAATCTTACATTGGGTACCAGAGTTCAAATAAACACTTCAGACCGAGAAATTGTATAACTACTATTTGTAAGTGTTTACTGTACACCATTTATGTGAAATAAAAATTTATTTATTTATTATTATTATTATTAATTCAAGGACTCACGTAATTATAGCGACGCAACACCCTGTTTTCGTCTCAATTTCTCGACTTTTGCATCCAGTCTGCTGCAACTCATCATTCCATTTAAGGTAAGGCATCCTAATTATCGATATATCTATATAACCTTATTCCTAATTTATACTTGACGACGTCTGTGGTCTATAGTTCGAGTGTCGGACTGCTGATAACGAGGTCGGGTTCGATTCCCACAGAACACAAATATTTGTGTGATGAACATAAGTGTTTGTGATGGTCTGGGTATTTCTTATGTATATAAGTATTATATCCATTGTACAAGCTGCTGAGGGGCTCGTAGCGATTCAACGACTGCGCGGATTGTACGATCTGCAAGGTTAAGCTGCAATTGCCGCGGTCAGTCTGTGGATGGGTGACCATTTCGTTACACATCGAGACCCCTCCGTGCCTCGGAGAGCACGTTAAGCTGTCGGTCCCGGTTGTCATACGAATATCTATGGCAGTCGTTACGGGTAGTCAGAAGCCTGAAAGTCTGACAACTGGTCTAACCTCCGAATGTCAGTATTACCCAGTAACTGGGTTGCGGGGGTCTGATGGCAGTCGCTCCGTGTAAAATACTGATGTTCAGCCGCATCTGGCTAGACTGGAAGCCGACCCCAATATAATTGGGAAAAGGCTTGGAGGATGATGTACAAGCTGTGCTTAGTTTGGGACTAGATGGTGCTATGTAATAATGTCCCAAAGATATTTATTTATTTATATTTTATTTTATACTAAACCTCTTAAGGGGTCATTGTACTCGTCATTATGAACAACTTTACTATGGGATCAACTCTGAAATCAGCTAATCCCTACATTCGTGTTCACATAAATTAACAAAATATGGGCGCCTGCGTTACACACTTCGCATTTATCGAGATGGTTACTTGATAAAAATGCTATCGATAATCGTGGCTTGCATTCGTATATTTCCCATCTCTACGTTGTTACAGGATATCAGAAAATAAATCTCAGCTCTGCCTTCAGGCCACAAGCACTAGATTATAAAGTATCATCTATATTGTTAGTTACCGACCACCCGTGCCAAAGTTCAATGTCTTACATTTTAACTAGGTGGCATAGATGGCTGAAATAGGCCACCTATCGTCTCGCGGGTGTCGAAAATGGATTTATGCCAAGTGGATGTCCTGGTAACCACTCTTAAAGATTACATTTTTGAAGTTTAAGTTATAGTAGTTTGTAGATATAGCACCATTTGTGTGAACTTTGCACCCTCATATCATATCATATCAATGCCTTTTATAATTGTATTTCGGAAAATGTGGAACCATGAAAAAACCATGGCTATACGTTGTTTATGATTCAGTCAGTTGTATAATTTCGGAATTTACAAATAAATTATGATGAAATCAGGTTATTGTTTTATTTTTATCTGTATTAATTTTCTACTCTCAAAATACGGGTACGTCTTTTCTATCATATTTGATTTGTAGGCTTTTTGTAGGAAACAAAGAATTAGAAAATTTCATGCACTTTTTAACTTTAATAATTTATAATTATTATTTCTTTTATTGAACTAAATTCACATATAATTTTTATTTTTAAAATTTCTACTATAATAGTGGCCCACCGGTATCGGGTCCAGGGTCCAAGCTACCGGCAGTCAGGGCTCCAGAAAAGGGAACGTCCTAACAATACGCGCCGTATCCAGGAGAACCACTTTCTGCATCAAGCCCTTGACCCGGCCGCCTAACGAGAGCCTCATGAGATGGTGGTCGAGGTTCTTTCCCACAAGGCCATTGGCCGTAACAACTATCGGCACAATGATTGCTGAGTCCACGAGTGTCAGTGATGATAGATCTGTTCCAGTACAATGTGACATGGCCATTTTCAAGAACTGGGTCGGGCATATACTTGTTGTACGGTACTTCTGATTCTACGAGATTGTATTTCAGAGCAAGTTGCTGGTGAATAATTCTGGCTACTAGGTTGTGCCTTTGCAAGTACTCGCCGTTAGCATTTATTATAATTTTTACCCTTTTGATTTAAATGAAAACTAAATAGATTGAATAGGCACAACACATTGCATCGATACGATACTTTAGCGAGCTGCAAAACTATTTCAATTTCAACAAGTGAACCTAGTTTCACTAGCCTACATTCATAATAATGTGAATATAAAGATGACTACCCTCCATCCTCCACCACGCCTCATTAGATGATCAAAGCCTCAAAGCGCATCATTCATTAATCACACTCCCGATACTACAATAGGAACATAGGAAAAGTTCGTAAAAAGTATGGCAGCGATGGCGAACCAATGGCACGTCGTTTATAGATGGAACGCGAAATGAAATTTAAGAAGAAATATATTAATTGAGGTACAGTTAGTGGTATAAATTACGCGCGGGCCGAACAGATTTTCAAAATGATGATGATCTGAGGGCCAATTCTCGTAATCGAAAATGTTCAGAATATAGTTCGAATCTAATCTTTATGTCCTAAAAGTCACAAATGTAAACATCGCCATCATTTTGTTTTGTTTTTGGTACACTTAAATGATAAGGATAGGTAAAAATCATCATTTTCTAAATACTGCCGTTCTTGCTTTAGAACAGTGACGTCATGAAACTATAATATACTGTTTAAGTTAGCGTCAATTCCACGAGATGACTTGATCGGGAACTGACAAGTAGCAATTACCGGTTGTTTGAAGTTCGCCCTATTTTAAACTTTGATATGCCAAACTCAATGTGGAATCCATTTTATCAAACTATCATAAAATGTATAGTAGGTACCTATTGTTACACAGGTATAGTTAGTTTCGAATGGATCAGAACTAACTTAATATAAACGAGAAGAAACAAAATAATTAGAAGAAAAAAAAAACACGTTTTTAAAACGAAAGCGAGTTAATATTCAATTGTCATCCAGTTCTGAGCTATGTTTAAGGTTTCAAGTCTAGCTTATCGGGAAGTTAAACAGTTTAAAATCGATTGCAACATTTGTAGGTACCGAACAGACAGACAAGACTGAAAGCGAGTTAATGAAAACGTGGTAAAATCAATTGCAAAGGACATTGCTAAAGTTCCATTAAAGCCCAGCCTATGGAAGTTATGAATAAAAGATGATGGCTCACCATATACAACTCGATGAGGGCAATGTGTAGACAACTAGTAAAAAAAATATTTACGATTTTGAGGCTATTTTTACCCGACTGCGCAACAGCAAAGACAGGGTTATGTTTTTCACGCGTATCTATGTATGTATCTTTACCCGACTGCGCAACAGCAAAGACAGGGTTATGTTTTGTTTTCACGCGTATCTATGTATGTATCTAAGTATGTATGTGGTATTCTTAATACCCTCGAAGTTTCCGAATGGCTGGATTGATTTTAATGAATGAGGTGTCTATCGACTCGTCTAAGCCGTGCGATAGTTATAGGCTAGGTATTGTTTTTCTAAAACCAAAATGGCGGCAATGAAATGCAAAATGGCGGTAGAGACAAAAAATAAATTACGCGTACCATAATGTGAGGTATCACTGAATAGGTCTTTTAAAATCAACATGAGGTTTCTTTGACCATTTTACCGCCACATGCTCCGTTTAAAAATTACACAACTTGAAATCAGTGCAGAAAAAACGAACAGGACATAGAGGAAAAGTATAGGTATTAAATATTGAAGATAGCAAATTTTACAAGTATAATCGTATAATTTGCTTACAAAACTAATATCAAACAAGTGGTTGCCTAGGAACTAAACAGTTTTACTCTTCTATTCCTTATTCATATACATGTTAAGGTGCTGACAAGAGGTTGGCTATCATTGGTTGTCTTTAACAGTGTTGCCAACGTAATACATTATAAAACCATAGGGTGATTACAATGGATTGGTCAAAAATATAAGTCAAATGAAGTATCATAGTCGCTCACGTTTTTATTGTGTTGATTAGCTCTTTAAAAAAAAAAGTGGAGTGTGAAAGTCTATAAAAGGGAACCTCTTTTATCATAAATAAGTTTTCTAAGCCCTGCATATTAAAACTTTTACAACGAAATTTCTATAATTATGCCTATATTGTTTTCCCTTATTTACATAATAATGAAGTTTCTACATGTGAATTGAATTTTACCCCATTCTGGGCGTGGTTTCGTCCTTTTCGAGTACAGTAAGATAATATTGGTATTGTGGGTAATATAATATGATCATAATTAGGGTTTGAACCAATGATATTTAAAAGTACAGATATGTTACTGCGCTCGCAATCTAAAGACTAGGAAACGTCCCAATTAGGACGTTTTTCGATTAATCCGCACCAAGTAAAGCGTCGAGCGTGACCGGTGACAAAAAAAAACTAAAATGCCGTCGTGTGTATACAGAAAGTGTTTCAATTATGACGCAAAAGTAACTTAAAGTAACCAACTTACTTTGTACTATTTTATGTGTATCGTGCTGCGGATAATTTTTTCGACTATTTTGTTAGGGTATGACATATCTATGCTTTTAAATATCATTGGTTTGAACTTAGGACGTACCTAGCCGATATGTTCATAATTAGGGCACAGAATATCTAATAGTACTAACGTAATTAGGGTATGAAGTAGCCATCTTTGGGAGTTGTTCATAGTATTTAATAAGGTTAGGTTGTGCCGGTTAGCCGGCCGCCTCTGGATTTCGGCCTTTTGGCCCAGGTGAATCAGTAAATTTGATTTAATAACAATTTTAATGCATTTTATCGCACGAAATTATGTTTAATATAACCGCAAATAGTTGCATTATATCTTCTAACATTACTTGATCAGGTAACCACAACACGTGAATTCTAATTAATTGCTTAGTTCAACCCCAGCACTGGAGTTGTCAACGAGTGTGGAAAAGAGCGAAAAAAATAGTGGCGCGCAGTCCACTCAAAAGCAAGTTTTGTGTTGTATTTACTAGGATTATCTTATAATGTGCATATATTCCACTGCTTATATAATTTATTACTGTATTTTCACATTGATAATTGTAATATTTTGATTTCAAAGTTAATAATTTAGGTGGCCGGAAAGTAACTTGGAAAATTCTCCAAATGTTTGGTTTTCGGCCGTGTGGCCGAAAACTAGCTCGCGTTCAGCCTAGATACTTTTGTCTCTTTAATTTATTTAGTAACACGCTCTTAGTCTTCTCTTAATTTATAATGAATCATATGCTTGCGAAGACACTAGCTTGCAGTTTTCGGCCACCAAAATACTGCAATTTATAACGGTTAGCGATGAAACTAAAATACCCATTTCGGTAGTGGCCGAAAACTAGAATAAGTCTATAATTATGAGTCAGTTTTCGGCCAGCATAAAATTCTATGAAATGAGAGAGTGGCCGAAAACGGAATGCTGCTTTGGTTTTCGACCATTTCAATAAATAATTAGTCATTCACGAACAGTTTTTGGTAGAAGATGTTTAAATATATTTTCAGATGGTTCCTTCAAAGCCTGAGGAAATAAAGAAAAAAAATGCACCATATAGGTAGGTACTCAAGATACAACAAGGATATTTAAGACCCGTCGTACAAATAGAACCAAAAAGCTCTCTGACTATACTCTCGAGCTCATGGAGGAAAGACGCGAGATGATTCTGCTGTCTTCAGATGATGCGTCTGAGCACCGGCGGTGCAATATAAGATCTCAAAGTCCTTGAAAAGCGACCTACGCCGATTTTATACTGAACGTATTAAAGACGCGATAGAGATGAACGAGGGCTCAAAAATCTTCGCAAGAGACCTGCCTTTTGAGCAGAACCAGCTAGCAAAACTGAGGACCAAGGATGGCAGTCGTATCCTCCAAATCAGAGCTCTTGAGAGAGGTCGAGAAATTCTATGGATAGTTATACACGTCAATAAGAAAACCCGCTGCAAATCGGGCGAACGACCCAAGAGCTCGATTGATCTGACACTATTCTGAAGACATATTGGACGTCAGCCTGTACGAGATTAGGATGGCTCTGAAACAGCTCAAAAACCACAAGGAGCTGGGTGAACGGCGAACTCTTAAAGGCGGTGGAAAACCGATCTTTAAGGCCCTTCAGAAGTGTTTTGATTCCGCCATACTCGAGGGAAGAACACCACCAGCACGGAGCAGAGGTGTGGTGGTCTTCTTCAAAACGGGCTATAATGCTCTACTGAAGAACTATAGGCCCATCTCATTTCTGAGCCATGTCTACAAGCTGTTTTCGAGAGTCATTACGAACCGTCTCGCGCGTATATTTGACGACTTCTAGCCTCCCGAACAAGCTGGATTCTGAAAAGGCTTTAGCAACGTAAACCAGATACTTACGCTGCGGCAAACAGCAGACCGAAGAATATAACCTGCCTCTCTGTTTAGCGTTTGTGGACTGCGAGAAAGCCTTCGATTCGATCGAGACTTGGGTTGTACTACAGTCAACGGTGCCAGATTGACTATCGGTACATCGAAGTGCTGAAGTGGTTGTATAAAAACGCCACTGTGTCAGTCAGACGACAGGACCAAGCCTCGAAAGTCGAAACCTATCCTTCTGCAGAGAGGTGTGAGTCAGGGAGATGTGATCTCTCCAAAACTGTTAACTGCGGCATTGGAAGATGTGTTCAAGGTTCTGGACTGGAAAGGGCAAGGCATTTACATGAACGGCGAGTGCATTACTCATCTTCGGTTTGCCGACGACATAGTAGTCATAGCTGAGACTATGGACGACCTCAGAACAATGCTCAATGACTTCAGTAGAAAGAAATAAACATCATTAACAAAGCTTACGTCCAAAGGTTGTGTGTTAAAGTCATGTGTGTAGGCTATGTTATGTGGTTACTGGTTATGTGTGTGTTGTTGTAAGGTTATGATTATCTGTATGTTGGTGGTTGTGTTATGTAGGTTATGTTAGGATTGTTAGGTTAGGTTAGGTTAGTACCCATTCCCTTATATATCGGAGACTCTACACTCGATGTTGTTGCCGACTATTTATACCTAGGACAAACTGTCCAGTTAGATAGGTCCGAATTCGAGAAAGAGGTTAATCGTCGAGTCCGACTCGTTTAGGCAGCGTTCAGGAAGCTACGCAATATCTCCTTCAATTCTCCTTAGATTCAAGACAGACAGAGAAAGTCTTTGACCAGAGTGTGCTAACAAACCGTTTACGGCACTGAAACATGGTCGCTCATAATGGGTCTGATAAGAAGGCTCAAAGTCACCCAAAGGGCAATGGAGACGGCTATGCTCAGTGTCCCTGCGTGATCGAATCAGAAATGAGGAGATTCGCAGTAGAACGAAGGTAAGAATTGCCAAACATAAGTGGCAGTGGGCGGGGCACATTGCTCGCAGAACAGATGGCCGATGGGGCTGAAAAGTTCTGGAGTGGCGACCGCGTACTGGAAGGCGCAGCATGGGTAGGCGCCTCACAAGGTGGACCGACGACTTAATGAAGGTCACGGGAATCAGCTGGATGCGGAAAGCGCAGGATCGGTCGTAGTGGCAATGCTTGGGGCAGGCCTATGTCTAGCAGTGGATGTCTTAGTCTTTCGGCTGAAATGATGATGACCTTAATTTTTATGATAAATGACTGATTATGATATTCGAAGTTATTATTTAATACCTTATTTTTTTAATAGCAATAATTGTATGGAGACTGCGACTGAAAAGTATATTTACAGTGAAAATACCCTGCAAATACTAAATCAGATGATTTGTATTTTAATTATTAAAGACTAGTTAGAATTAATGTATGAAACTAAGTGATTTGGTAAGATTAACTAAAAAATTATGGTAGTACCTGATTGATAATAATTATATTTAATTAATAAAATACATTTTATTATAATTTCAGAATAAATATTTCATTTGTACCACCTTTCTATTCCATCTAAAGTAGTGGCCGAAAACTAAAATTCATGTAGGCCGAAATCTGAAATTTGTGGCCGAAAACTAGCATAATGCCCATTTTTCACATTAAAAATTATTATAAAAAAAAGTATTATATTAAAGCACTAAGTTATTATAAAAATTGAAACTACACTATGTAGGCTATACATTAAAATTGATAGTACTAGTACTAGGCTAGCACAATGGCAATATTTTTTTCTGGTGCCTTTAAGTTGACAACTCCACTAAATGGCCGAAAACCGGCGAAACGACCCTATAGTTTTTACAAGAACAAAAACATACAACAATTATAATGTAACTATAAAATTTTAATGTTTCCTAGGAAGACAACATTTTTGTTGAGTAGGTACGGTCAACCGCACATCAGTGGTTACAGTTTGACATTGACAGCGCCTTTATTCCGTAAGCAATAAGGGCGGTTTTCTAATTCAAGTGTTACCACTGTCATGTAGTCGGCTATACCTGTTTATTTTAATTTTCGAGTGGAAATCCTATAGAGAACGCCTATGGCGTTAAGACCGCCTTTATAAATAAATCCTCATGGATACCGTCCGTCTGGGGAGGGCAGAGGGGTAAGTCGGACTCCTACACCGACTTACGGCCAAAATTAATATCCAATCTATCCACGATTTACCCTACTAGAGATAGAAATTTGACATATTTTGTATGGTAAATTACAATGACATGAGACTTTCCATCTTCATGTCTCAGTTTGGCGAACCGACTTGCGATGCCATTTAGGCAACAGCCTAGGTGGTATTGAAGTTGCTATGGGCAAAGGTAACCGCTTAACATCAGGTGGGCCTTTAGCTCGTTTCGCCATCCTATACTATAAAAAAAAAAAAAAAATTGAGCTTATGTCAAATTTCTATCTCTAGTAGGGCAAATCGTGGATAGATTGGATATTAATCTTGGCCGTTAAACCACACGGTGGCCATCCTCTGCACAAAATAGAGGAGCTCCGGGAACTCCAGAAGAACGCGCCGGTACCCCTCCAGTGCTACGCTTTTGGCACGTCCCGGGGAAACGAAAAAAACATAACTAGCCAATACAATAGTCAAATTATTAATAGAAGCGGACGAATAAAAAGTAGTTATTTTAATGTTTTATTAGTTTATCCTTTTTTATTCGTCCAAGAATACAAGTACAAGCTCTGCTTAGTTTGGGATGGTGTTATGTAAAAATGTCCCAAAAGTATTTATTTATTTAATTTCATATTACCTACACCTATATAATTTATATGTACTTGTTTAAGTATCTATTGCTTTATTAGAACTAATTTTAAGTTTCTTATCTTTTTACACACTGTTGTCTACATTTCTTACTTATTTCTCCTCTCGCAGGTCTGCTG
The DNA here is from genome assembly GCA_949699075.1 of Asteroscopus sphinx. Lineage (NCBI taxonomy): Eukaryota > Metazoa > Arthropoda > Insecta > Lepidoptera > Noctuidae > Asteroscopus > Asteroscopus sphinx. The sequence goes on from OX453020.1 coordinate 8,078,975, forward strand.
GTAGAAATTTCTTTGAAATAAGCAGTACCTTTGTACTAAATAATTTTAATGCTGTCTCCTTTCATATGTTATTGTGTACATAAATTATAAAGAAATAAATATAATAGTTTTTTTTTTAGGAACAACCTGTATTAACACAAATACTACCCTCCAACACTTTGTTTTTAAAGACGGCTCGTGCAAGTGTATATATAATCTATGTTCGCCCCTTCTTAATGTAGCTAATTATTATCTGGTATCTACCCTCATTGTACTTATTTAATATCTTACCTTGTATTGCAATATTTTTGTTTTCCTGTTTGTATCGTCGATGATACTGATGTACGGTAAAACTCTAATGAGTTTATGTTTACATCATTAGAATGTTTTTGTTATGTATACCACTGAACAAATAAATAAATAAATAATAATTCAGTGGATACCTAGGTTAAACCTAGGCTGTGTAGGTTCAGGTTATAAACCCGTTTCAGCACCTTTGTAACAGGTCATTCACATTAACTTAAATATATCTTTTAAGTAAGTTTAATACAAAATACGGCAAGTTAAAAAAAATTATATGGCGACAACCAGGAAATCGTGAAAACAATCTGCTATTTCATAGAAAATCCCTCGACCGAAATGTATGGTAGGGCTGATTTTTTTTCGCTATTTCTGGGTTGACCACGTAGTAAAAGTGGTTTGATAGCATTCTCAGAATGAGCTCTTCAAATATTACCACGCATTTCTGATACCGTAAAATGCGCTAACTTGGCCCACAAGCCCTACTTTGCCCTGTTCTTTTTTGAGTAAACTGTAATAACTATGATTTCCGTACTTGGGGAAATTTAAAACTATGACAACGCTTACTTTTGGTTCATTTATAAAGTGTCAGTGCGCGTAACAATTAAATTAATGCCTTAGGCAAAGTATGGCTTGTGGGCAAAGTAAGGGCATGTTATGGTTCACAACAAGTTTTTGTTTACAATAAACCGGAAAAGGAGTCATTATATTATAGCGCCAACAGCGCAAAAAAAAAACAGCTGTTCCATAGATCACATATTTATTATTCACATAAATCGACATAATGTTGGAAACAGCTGATATTTTTTTTCAATTTCACCGTTGATCCCATAGTAAAATTTGTTCATAATGATGAGTACATACAATAACCCCTTTCAGGTTTATGATAAAGAAAAACGAATGTTGTCATATTGAACTTAATATACTATAGTAAAGTCGGCCGCACATCAGTGGTAACAGTTTAACAGAGTCATTATTTTGTATCTTATTATCCCTTATCTCTTCTCATGGGTGTCGTAAAAGGCGACTAAGGGATTCACCAGAGGATGGGCAGCAGCGTTCTCTGAGTATTTAACCAACCAACTGCGATCGCCAACCCGCCTGCCAAGCGTGGCGATTATGGCATATCCCCCCCTTAATTGGGGGAGGCCTATGTCCAGTAGTGGACTGCTTTCGGCTGTAATGATTATTTTGTAAGCAATAATGACAGTTTTCATAATTCAAGTGTTACCACTATGCAACTGAAAAGTTTAAAGTGCTGAATAATATAATGTGAAAAGAGAAAAGTAATTCTCTACAGCTCTGAAAGTATCTCCAAAACGCAATTATTATTCTAGCTTCTTTTTTATTACATGTCAGGGTCAAAAAATATGTTTTCCACAGCAAGGGACAAACAAGCGAAAAACACATTAAAATAATGACGGTTGAATCAATTCTTAATTAAAAGTAATCCTTGGTAGGAATGGTACTGAAGAATCGAATCTTTTTCTATATCAACTGTAAGTTCCTTTTTAACACCATTACAATTTATTTAAAAGTGTTGTTTAATTTGGTCTTATTAATTTTAAAATTCTCTATAGGGTGTTAGCTACTCTTTGAATAATTATAAGCATAGAACGGCAATGGTCGCACGCGGAGTGAAGCAAATTTAAGTTGACCTTTAAAGGCTACGTTCAGTGCAGTTTACGTGTGTGTAGGCGAATATTTTACATGCTGCTTGCGACACGGATTGCTCGCGGGTGCCGGAGTCGAGGTAGTATCCTGCCTGGCGCAGCTGGCGTGGCTGCAGTGGCCCCGTGGATGGCGTGGCTGACGTGGCTGGCGTGGCCGTGACATCGACGTGTCAGCTGCGTCATGGTGGGGCCCGTGAGGTGGCACGCAGCGTTCCGTGTGCACTGCCGGGGAGGGTGCGGCTGACGTTAGGCCACACGGGAAGAAGGGGCTCGCCTGCTTGTGGTGGGCGGTGACCTGTCCGGTGGTTGTGCGAATCCAGAGGTTTCCCACGCTCCGGCCAAAGATAGTTGGAAGAACACCGTGGTGGTTTTAATCGGTAAGAGTCCAATACTGGCTCCACTGTCCCCAGGCGGAGTAACGTCCATGGCGATTTCCCCACGGCAGAAAAAAAAATACTACTTGTTATTTTTTTTTAGGTACGGTGGTAGTACTTGTATTATAATGATACTTGCATCTGTGTTCCGATACAAAAGCTATGTGCCGGTAAACTTGCCATCACTTACTTCATGTTTTAGTCTCAGTCTTCAGACCGAAATAATCTTTTGGTCTGATCAAATCATTTAGGCAACAGCCTAGGTGGTATTGCAGTTATTATGGGCAAAGGTAACCGCTTAACATCAGGTGGCCCCTTAGATCATTTCGCCATATTATAAAATACCCAAAAATTAAAATCATCTTTCAAGAGTTCAATTTAATTCAATTTAATTTATTCAATTTATATTGTGGTACATAGGTAAAATAATTATAGGTATTAAATAGGTACATTATGTTGTGCTGCTATGACCCGCCGTAATTGGCATACAATAAATTTAAAACAAAAACAAATTATTACAGTAAATACATTAGTCATTTTGTCATTACACAAAAAATTCTAAAGAAACATCATTCAAATATTCATCTAACTTATAGCAACATTTTTCAATTAATAATCAGAATAACGATTTTTAAACGTTATTATATCTTTGGTAACTTTAATAGATTTAGGCAATTTATTATATATGTCAGGAATTAGATAAAACACACTCTTGTGAAATAATGCAGTTTTGTGTTGAATCCTTGTCATTTTATCTTTATGTCTAGCAAGATTACTAAATTTAAAAAGTTCAATATGTGTTTATGCATATATGGCACATTCATAAACAAACATGCATGGCAGTGGCAAAATATTTAGCTCTTTAAAGTGAGGCTTACAAGACTCAGTTGATTTAATGTTTACTATAGATCTTATACATCTTTTCTGGGCTATAAACGCAGACTCTTTATCTGTGCTAGTTAAAGCATTATTAGTTATAATTTAAAACTAAAATCACTAATAATCTCTCCAGACAACATTTTAGTGTAACGACCAACAAAAGAGTTATAAACGCCTAAGTGCATGTTATACGATATTTATCCTACAGAGCGTCCAATTAAACCTTTAATTGAGACATAATCCTGCGCACTTTATTTTATCGTTGTCATACGAAGCTTATTTATCTCTTTATTACTTGTTGCTACTGTTTTACTTGGTGAGAAATCGTGATTAGGGAAATACAAGGACAACTTTGGCTGTGCGCTTGTCAATTGATCAATCTAATCTAAAATATTTAGATTCGCCTACAAGTCTCGTCTGTTTTTAGGATTCCGTACCCGAAGGGTGCCAAACGGGACCCTATTACTCTCGCTACGCTGTCCGTCCGTCCGTCCGTCTGTCTGTCGCAGGGCTGTATCTTTTGAAGGGTAACTGGTTGAAATTTTCTCAGAATATGTGTTGCTATTAGGTATATCACGACAAATACTAAAAACAAAAAAAAGTCTAAAACCAAATGTGGTCCCCATACAAGGAACCTCAAAAAACATGCATTTTTTTCACATTTGTTCCTGCTCTATCTTCAAAACGGTAATATATACCAGCGTGAAACTTAGTCAGATTATAGTGCATATTGGTGCCGATTCTCTTGTACACCCACCTAAACCAAACTATAACTAAAATTTACAAATTTTAGTTTAGAAAATCATAAAACTTATTCTGTGTTTATCTTTTTCTTATTTTAGAAACTTGTTGACAGCTCTAATAATTGAGTTTGACGCATCTAAGTTTTTTTTGTCAATTTATTCATGACCATGGATACTTGTCCTTCAGTCGTAATCATTGAACATATTATACTTATATCCTAGTAAAGTGATGGAAACTTTACTAGGTTTCTGAGGGGATGATGAGATAATACGAAAGTCATGTTTTTCAACTTTGTACCATTTATCCACACTTGTACATGTTAACGAGCACTTAACATTTAATAATCCACCATTATTACACATTAACATTCGAAGAAACACAAATTTTGGAAAATAATAAAAAATCCACAACACGATCTTTACGAATTTTCCCGCCCGCATCTAAGTTGAATTGGCGGTGTTACCAGTACATCTTAAACATTTTATTAAAGAGTGAATGGAATGACCGAAAGTTCACAAAAACCGAAGGAAATTAAATAATAATTATATATGGAATTATTAGTTTATCATTAAAATTAAGAAGAAAAAATCATGTCACGAAATAAAGTACATTTTTGTTTTATATTTTCAATAAAATATATAAATTGGAATAATGTGATCAGATTAAAGAGCTAGGTTATTATTTTCTACGGCCCGTATTACAGAACGATACTCAAGCGTTGATCACTGTTTAAAACTAGTTTTGTGTTGAGCTTTGATTTTAGAACGTTCCTCAAGCAGAGATTTATTGATCACAGTTCAGCTGAGTTTAGCTTTATTTTATACTTTAACCTGTTTCGGTATTTGAGCAGAGATTTGATCTGTAATCAATCACTCTAGTGTGGTCCAGACTACGCTTGAGTAGAGATTTCTATTTTAATTCAGGTCAAATTCGTGTGTTATATTGTTGAATTAAAGTTTATAATAATTACCGTTCTGGAATAAGACCGATACTCATGTAACGATTCTATCCTTAAGTAGTGATCAGGTGATTGGAGTTTAAACTGTACTTGAGGAACCTTCTGTAATACGGGCCTAAGAGTACCTATCAAAGGAGATATATTGTTATTATTGCAGCGTATCATATTGTATATCTTAAACAACGAGAAACAGAGCTATTTGCAAAAAACGCGAGGACCTTTGAATTCCATGGGCAATCACAATAATAAACTATTTCTTTAATTTAAAAAGCTGGAATTTCCCTTTTTAAAGACGTGGTTAAAAAGTTCTAGCACCCAGGACACGAAATTTCTCAAAAAAGTTGAATAAATTAGAATATAAGCTAAAAAGTACCACGCAGGATTATATTTTGTAGACCGTCCTCTTCAAGGACCCACATAATTAATAAGTATGGATATTTGTTTACCGATGCGGGGATACCTGACACTCCGGAGTCACCCCCGGCTGCTCCCCAGTTAAGGCGCAGACGCCCCCCTCCCGTCAGTGATGACGACGAGCTGCACTCAGCGCGCAGCCGTTCGGCATCTCCGCCCCGTTCCCGGGAACCATTAGGGTCCCCCCGTAGTCCGCGTCACCGCATAGGCGTTTTGCCAGCCCGGACTTTAAGGACCGCACCCCCTCGCCCATCGTCAGTGCCACCGTTGCCAATTATATGGCCACTCACAGCGTAATTGCTACGCTAAGCCTAGGTGCGTCAAGTGCCTGGGTGATCACGGCACAAGGGAGTGCGAGCGTCCCAAAGAGAGGGACCCGTGCACAGAGCCCCCCAGCTGTGTTCTCTGCGGGCAATCTGGACATCCGGCGAGTTATCGCGGATGCCCGAAAGCACCCAAACAGAAAAACGCCAAATTGGCGAAACGTGCCTCCGGACGCGTTGTTAGGGAAGCCCCCTCCTTCGGGACCCCTAACCCCAACACCCCCTATCAGCCCCCATTTCGTAGAGGCCCACCTGGGCCCACCCCCAATCAACTCGGCCCACCTGGGCCCATCCCCAATCAACTTGGCCCACTTGGGCAAAGTTTGGGCCCGATACCAAATAGCCACGGGCCTCTAGGACCCAAAGCTAAACACGTGGGCCCAACTGGGCCCAACCCCTGGTTCAACAGGGGAGGTTAGCAGAGCCAATTCCCGCCCCTCCCCCCCTCTCATTCAGCCCCCACGGCCCCTGCCCCCCCAGCGCTAATGGACATTTCCGTCCCGGCACCCACTCCCAGGCTACCTGCACCCACTAAGGTGCCCTCATTCAAGGCCACGTTGAAAGCCCCCCCTCAGGGAAGGCCCCAAATTCACAACTTACCCCGACTGGTTTTAGGGACACATATTAGCATAAAATGATAGAATTGAATGTCAAACATAGATTTTTTTTTCCCATTGTATGGATTTATGTACTTCTTATCCTTTATTATATAGGTACCTCTTCTTATCGAAATTATAAATTTCTTTGTATATTTCTATGAACAATTTACCTTTCTGCTGAATCTACAACAGCAACAACATAGTAGGCATTCATTATTTATTTTAAACTACCTAAAAACTATAAAAATGAATAAAATAAGCTTTGCAATTTTAGTTGTTGATAACTAATTATAGTCGACATGTATTTTGATGCCTTCTAAAAATAGTCAGATTTAGGTTGACATTTCTAATATTAGGTGAAAAACGTCAATTACAGAATAGCAAAATGTCAATTTTTACCAAGTTGAATAACTAAACTAATTTTGGTCCTGTCAAACCAAAAATTAGTTTTAAAGTGAATTTCAGAATAGAAAACGTCGTTTGACAGGACTAAACTAAATTTAGGTGATTTTTAGTCTAGTTTAGAGAATTTTGTGACAAGAGAATCGGCACCATTATGTAGTTTAGCAACAAATACTAAAAATAAGACAAACATAGACATATGTGGTGGTACCTGCGAAAGAAAGACATGCAAAAATTCATATTTCGCGCATTGTGCGTTGATGTCTTTTGATAAACTCTCGTAAATTAAATCAGTTTTTATGAAGTATCAGGTCGTTCACCATAGAAATCTATTTAAGATTTATATGGTGTGAACCTTCCGTGCATCTTCAAATCTTAGTTAAATCCCGGTCCACACATTTGTCTTTTCAAATCAGATCATTATTTGATTATCACTTGCATTAACGGTGAAGGAAAAACATCGTGAATAAATAACCCAGGTTAGGTAGGACTCAAAAACGTGTGTGTAGTCCGTCAATCCACACGAGACAAACGTGGAGGTCTATGGCTTACATTCTTCTAATTCTGTGAAGGGGTCCTAGCCCAGAAAAGGCATTTTACTACTGTATTAATTTGGTAAGTATACCAATACTTTGCTGAGGCAAAAACTTTGTTGCAATGAGTAACATAACATAACATAACATCACGCTTGTATTTCCCCGAAGGGGTAGGCAGAGGTGTATAGTACACCCACATTTCGCCAGTTATGTTATAAGTCCCATGTATTGCCATTAACCGGGCACAAATCCAGACTCCGGGCTGCTACTGAGAATTTCCTAATGAAAAAACCCAATAACACTTTGCCCGATCCGGGAATCGAACCCAGAACCCCATGCTCAGCAGTCGCGCTTGCGACCACTAGACCAACGAGGCGAGTAATATTGTGAAAAAAAAATTTGTACGGTTATTCATAGACTTATGCCTCATGGTGGTTTCTGGTTATATATAGTTAATTCAGTGATCTATGCTCCATGGTAAAGGTTTGTAATGGTAAATTCAGAGACCCATGTCCCATGGTAAAGATTGGTAATGATTAATTCAGAGACCCATGCTCCATGGTAAAGGTTTGTAATGGTTAATTCAGAGACCCATGCCCCATGGTAAGGGTTACTAATAGTTAATTCAGAGACCCATGCCCCATGGTAAAGGTTTGTATTAATTAATTCAGAAACCCATGATCCACAGTAAAGGTTTTCAATGGTTAATTCAGGGACCCATTCCATGGTAAAGGTTTGTAATGGCTTATTGAGAGATGGGGATGGGCCCATTCGTAAATATTTTTTTTCGTGTTCAGACATTTAGAGTAGTCGTCTGAATAATACATAAAAATAAATAAATATCTTTGGGACATTTTTATACAGCATCATCTAGTCCCAAACTAAGCAGAGCTTGTGCTATGGGTACTAGACAATGGATATAATACTTATATAATATTTTTTTTTGTAAATACGTACTTATAATACATAAGCAACACCCAGACCAACACAAACACTTATGTTCATCACACAAATATTTGTGTCCTGTGGGAATTGAACCCACGACCTCGTTATCAGCAGTCCGACACTCGAACCAGTCGTCAAAATAGACGAAATAGACAGAATGGCGAGAGAGGTGTCTCAGGATTTTTGAAACGTTTTTAGATCCTTCATCTTGTATGTAAAGATGAGCGTGAGGTGAATTCATAATAACATTTTATATTCAGCAATTTCAGCTTTCAAATATTAGTAAATATGCGTTGAAAAAGGTAGCCTTTTGAGAAAGCTTAGAATTTACCTACCAAAATACGCTTTGTCTAAAATATCAAATCACTCATTACCATTAGGGACTAAGGGCTATAATAATTATATTAATTGTTAAGCACCATTAAAATGGATTAAGGTTTCTTTATTTCTTATTCTTCTATATTTATGTATGTGTATGTTAGCGTAAAAACGCGCAATCTGTACTTTATTTGTTAGGGGCTTTTATTCATAAAATTTACATAAGTTATAATACATAACCCAACACGCTTGGGGGAGGCCTATGTCCAGCAGTGGACGTCTTTCAGCTGAAATGATGATGATGATTAAATCGACAAAATTAAGGAAACAACTGTTTTTTTTTGCGATTTCAGGCATGGTCCCATAGTAAAAGTTGCTCATACTGATGAGTTCCGTGTGGTGCCGGACGTAAAGAATTGCACCACCCTATATCTTCTCATGGGTCGTAAAAGGCGACTAAGGGATTCACCAGAGGATGGGCAGCAGCATTCTCTAAGTATTTAACCAACCAACTGCGATCGCCAACCCGCCTGCCAAGTGTGGCGATTATGGCATATCCCTCCAAACTGATTGGGGAGGACCAGCAAGCCAAGGCCCTGGCCGTGGCCTGTAGCCAAGCCCATGCATGTTAGTCTGAAAATAAATAATATAATAAAATAGATTTTATGTCTACAAGCAGTTTTTTCACTCATAGTATGCTTAATTTAGATCTATTCTACTCACGATTCTTCTTAACATAACCAGCCCATTACTGTCCCACTGCTGGGCACGGGCCTCGTCTCTGTACGAGAAGGCTAAGGCCTTAGTCCACGATTCTTCTTCCCCTCTTGTTATTATATAATCATAGACATAGTAAAAAATATAGACGAAGTGCTGCAAATAATCATAGTGAAGCCAACAAAACCATGCTCCTCCGTGTAAAAAACAGCACTCACGCACACACGTGCTCACATGCACCTGAAAGATATTTGTTTTTGACGATGCTTACTGGACGATGCCGGACATGTGTACTGAGAGCGGTGAGCACGGTTTGATGTGCATGGTTGGCTCCTGGTTTGTATACATAGTAGCACGGTTTTGTTGGCTTCACTATGATTGTTTGTTTTTATCCTCTATTAATATATCAAAATCTCTCTATCGCTCTAAGGTTTGCTGTAAGAAAACTCATTTTTGAGTTAAGCTCGCCGATGTACAGTCAACAAATCGGAATCATGACCCACTCAGCCGATAATTCGTATGAAATTGACAAAACAGTAAAATGTTCTTCTTATCAGCATCGTGATGCACTTAGGACATTTTGAATATTAAGGAAACTGCGTTAATACGGGTCAGAGGTCTATGCAATTTTGTACTTTGTTATTAAATGCAATAGATTAATAATTGAATAATAAAAATCGTTTTTGATAAAGCTAGAATTATGTTTTGAATTTCGAATTAACTGTCGTCCCGCATATAAAAATGAAGTAAACAATTTATTTATTTTCAAAAACCTATAATAACTCTTTCATTTTCAGAAGAATATTAATCAAATTAAAAGAAATTGGTAAACTAACTTTCACTGCCCAATAAAATTGATAACAAGTTTGTTGCCAGGGAAATATCTTTAAGCGAAATTCGACCTAATTGTATTAGGATGTTTGTAGAAAATTAAGCTTATGGTGGGTCATGATTCCGTTTGGTCGAGCGTACATAAGCTTTCCTACTGTAATAAAAATGTGTATATGTGTGTACAATAAAGTATAATAATAAATAATTTGTTCGCAGCACTTCGTTTGTATTTTTTACTGTCTGTGCAATTTTTTTTTTTTTTTTTTTATAGTATATGATGGCGAATCGAGCTAAAGGCCCACCTGATGTTAAGCGGTTACCTTTGTCCATGACAACTTCAGTACCACCTAGGCTGTTGCCTAAATGGTACCGCAAGTCGGTTCGCCAAACTGAGACATGAAGATGAAAAGAAAAAATGATGATGATGATGATGGAAAGTCTCATGTGATTGTAATTTCACCGGCACCCGTACCCTTCAGACCGAAACACAGCAATGCAAGCATCACTATTTGGCGGAGAAGTAGGCACGGTGGTAGTACTTCCCCGGACGAGCTCTTTCACAAAGGAGCTCTACTACTACTAATATAACCTGCAAAAAGTAACTTTACAATCAAGCACAAATAAGTTTCCCGGAAATTCTGAATATTTAACTCATTTAACAGCATTCTTCTTCTGATACATTAAATCACATAAAAAAGCTTTTAATATCAAAATACAGCTATGTTTTCCTTAATTTTTTAAGTGATATTCTTCCAAATAATTTAGTTATGCACCCTTTTAACTCAAAGGTACCTTAGAAATCTGATTATTAAGATTGTTGAGGGAACAAGGTTATTATGAAGTAATCAAAACTTTTTCGATAACCTTCATTTTATTTAAATAAAATATGAAATGAATGTTCAATCATTACACAATAATGCTTTATTAAGTATTGCAACAATTCAATACATACTATTTCATTAACATCGATTTAACATTTTAAATACATATTTTGCGTAATTAAATGTAACTATCAAGAAGTGTGGGCATTCGAAGTTGAAATAACACCCAGCCTATATTTCGGATGCCAACACTTTAAATGTACAATGGCGTTTCATTTACATTTGAAAATAAATTAAGGTATTTGATAAAATAAATGTAATATAATGTGTAAAATGTAAATATAATTTGTTTCTTAGTAAAACATTTTTCCATATAATATGAGATCCACCTAACATCTAATCGTTCTACGAAATTAGTTAAGGAAGATTTAATTATAATATCTGAGATCAAAATATATGTAAGCGTATTTTGCTTTAAGATACATATAAGTTTAATTGTATTCTTTTAAAACATTAAACCTAGTTTAAATACTTATTCCATTTTTTATATTTTTTTAAAACATCAATGCACCACATAGTTTAGCCTCATTAGAAATCTTATAGCCCGTTCAAAATATATGGGAAGTTAAAATGTAAAGAAGAAACCGCGGCATGAGATACGCACTGCCCATTTATTCCACATTTACAGTTTTAAAATTGACAGATTAAAAAACAGGAATTGAATAGCAGTTTGAGTTTAAAAAAAAACATGATCTCTCAATTCGAAGCTCAAAGCTTGACTGATCGCGTGCCATCACTGCGATGAGATACACTTTTTACACATATATTAGTAGAATTTTTTTAACGAGTATAGTCCCACGTATTAATGAATAAAACTGCTGTCCAATGCCTGTCTAGTTCACATAAAAAAATCTCATACAGCGGTTAGCGGCAATGTTAACGTAACAAAGAGATTACGACTGGCAGTCGTGACACGCTTCAGCGGACCTCTTCCTTCTGCTCTCCTCAGTTTCTTCAAATTCATTCTCATTCATCTCTTCGCTGTCCCTGCCGAGCCTGATGAAGTGATCCCGTGCCCTGCTTTTCCTCTGAGGGTATCCACTAACAACTAATTCAGAGTTTTGCTCAAACGCGCTTTTGTCGTCTTCTGCAGAACGACCGAGGCGGATGAAGTTAGGATCCCTGCCGAAGCGCACAAAGCTTGCTGATTTTTTAGTCATGGGAGCGTCGTAGTCTTCTTCGTAGGTTCTCAGGAGTGAGACGAGGTCGTCGGTTGAGAGAGTGAGGGGTTGGGAGCGACCGAAGCGAAGGAAACTGTTTCCTCGGCGGGCGGGGCGCTGGAATGCTTCTCGAAGGTCTGCGGCTGAAGGTTCTACTGGGTATGATCGGCCAAACCTGTGGCAGAAAAATATGGTTATAAAACCGTCTATGTTAAAGTTCTTAGAAAAACATGGAGATGAAGTATTTCCTTTCTACTTTTGTATTTATAACATCATTGGTATTTGTGGCTGTATATAAAGTCAGTTGGCTTCGGATATACAGGTCACCCTAGTTTAGAAGCCAGGGCTTCATTATTTTGTAAAATTGGACTTAAAAATAAAGTTTATATTATTAACTGGTTAGTTATCTTCCGAATGCTCGACGGACGAAATGGTTTTTAGTTCTCTTTTCTTCAAAAATACTTTAAACCACAGCTTATATTTTTTGCGACCATCCATTTTTAGGGTTCCGTACCCGAACGGTGCCAAACGCTACGCTGTCCGTCCGTCCATCCGTCCGTCTATCTCTGTCACAGAGCTGTATCTTTTGAATGGTAATAGGTGTTGGAATTTTCTCGGAATATGACTTGCTATGAGGTGTATCACGACAAATACTAAAAACAAAAAAAGTCTAAAACCAAAGTAAGGGTCCCCATACAAGAAACATCAAAAACATGATTTTTTTTTCAACATTTTTGTTCCTGCTCTATCTTCAAAACGGTAATACATGTCAGCGTCAAACTTTGTCAGACTATAGTGCATATTATAAAAATATGACAAACATAGACATATGTGGTGGTACCTGCGTAAGAAAGAGATGCAAAAATTCACATTTCGCACACTGAGCGTTGATGTCTTCTGATGAAGTTTCGTAAATTAAATCAGTTTCTATGGGGTATCGTCGGTCGATGGATGGTACGGAACCCATAGTGCACGAGTCCGACTCGCACTTGGCCGGTTTTATATATAATATTTTTATTCAAACTTTATCTATCTTTATCTTTTTTTTTTCTTTTTTTTTTCTTTTTTTTTATCTTTATCTTTTTTTTTTTTTTTTTTTTTTTTAACCTGCCTGGTTTGTCTAGTGGTTGCAAGCGCGACTGCTGAGCGTGGGGTCCTGGGTTCGATTCCCGGGTCGGGCCAAGTGTTATTGGGTTTTTTCATTAGGAAATTCTCAGTAGCAGCCCGGAGTCTGGATTTGTGCCCGGTCAATGGCAATAGGCTCGCCCACTATTACATGGGACTATAACATAACTGGCGAAATGTGGGTGTACTATTACACCTCTGCCTACCCCTTCGGGGAAATACAGGCGTGATGTTATGTTGTTGTTGTTATTATTTTTATTCAAAACAGTAAATTCTTACATAACATAATGAGCTCATTACCGTCCCACTGCTGGGAATGGGCCTCTTCTCAATGCGAGAAGGGTAACGCCTTAGTCCATCACGCTGGCCTACTGTGGGTTGGTGGACTACACACACCATCGAGAACTGTATGGAATACTCAGGTGTGCAGGTTTCCTCACAATGTTTTTCTTCACCTATAGGCAAGCGATTGCATGTGATTGATTGTTCAATAAAAAGAAACTGAATTATAATAAAAAAAATTTTTTTTTTTCAGGAACATGCTTTTATTTATTATTTATTTATTTTATTGATTATAGACGAGCAGCACTATTGCTGATATGTCTATATCACACAGTGCTGAAAATTTGGTGTTTGTTTTTTTTTTGCGTTCACAGCTTTGCCAACGAGGGTTGATTTGTTTGTAGCCAGTTGTCGAGTCTGAGTCTATTCTTAAATGAGTTTACAGAGGTGGCAGCAACAACATCGTCCGGCAGCTTGTTCCAATTATGGACCACCCTATTACCAAGGGTGTGGTGTGCAGTGTTTGTTTTCGCTAGTATGCGACACAGTTATTTGTCATGGTTTCTCCTTGCTCTAGGGACGGTCACCGTTTCGCAGTGAATATCAGGAAGATAGTACTTTTACCCAAAGGGTCCAGTGTCATGTATATTTAAAAAAAAAAACCTTTACATCTACAGGTATCCTCACTAACCTGATCATACTCCGGTCTATAGCACTTCTGCGTCTAGCTTCAAGGTCTGGAGACCGTCTGACAGGAGAGGCGGTAGCTCCTACCATCAGCCACAACGCCGCCAACACCGCCACGCTTCGGGAACAACTCATGGTTGAATGTGGAAAACTGGAAAGAAGAAAGAGTTTAAGTATTTCGAACGCCTGTAATAGCACTTGGGGTGCATTAAGAGAAACTCAGTTAGAGGCGAGACTTAACTAAGTCTGCCCAAAGAAACTTCATTGGGCATACTTTGGGCAATCTGGCTTTTTTCCACGGTATTTTTTTGCCGTAGGGAGTCCTCATGGACGCACCCTGCCCGGGGAAGGCGGAGCCAGTGTCGGACTCTCACCGACTAAAACCACTACGATATTCCACTAGTAACCTTGACGTGGGATAGACTCTGCATTCACTAACCACCCCCGACAGGTCCCGGCTCGCCAATAGTTGGCGAGCCCATTCTCCCCATGCCACCTAACGTCAGCCGCACCCTCCTTGGTGGCGCGTGTCGAACACCGTGCGCCTCCATCATGGGCCTTTACGAATCGGATGGTAGACTACCCCAAGTCTCCCGTCCACAGGCCCCATCCTCCCGTAATTTTTGTAGAGCTTTTCGTCCTCGCTTCTTTACAGTATGAGCTATTCACATATTAGGTATTATAGCTTGTGCCGAATAAACAGTTGAATAAGTTAAAATATATTAAAATAATCGTAAAATATGAGTGAAACAAGCGACGAGAACAGTATTTTAACACCGGAAGAGTTAAAACAACAAGTTATTAATGCAGAATTAAGTTTCCTACCTGAGAAGTCTCGCGAGAATTAACTAAAAGCATATGGTATGCTTTATTGAATTGGTACCTCTATCTACAATGTTAATTATTTTGATTCACAATAAATAGTTATTTCAATCTATTCCTGATTATTATTTTATCTCCTAAAGTGTTCTCGCTGCTGAAGTGAAAAATTATGTGTTACACGAGAGCAAAGTTTTTTGCATCTCGTGCCTTTGAATCCCTCGCCACACTCAGGATTCAAAATCAGCACTCGCAGCAAAAAACGACTTTGCTCTCTTGTTGCACAAATAACTATTATCTTTATCTTATCCTGCGTTCTTTTTAATCCTGTGTTTTTAACATTTTCGCGAGTTTTCTAAAGCACTGCGATGTTGCTTTTTCTTCCTTAATTCAATTTGTTGCCGATTTCAAGATGGTTCTATTTTTTTCCGAAACATTCATTTGTTTTCTGGTTGATTGCCATTGCAAAACTTGGCTAACACGAGTTGACAGTGGCGGGTTTGTTCCTGAAAAGTGTCCCAATATACAACGTGTATCAGAAATGCGTGGTCATATTCGAAGAGCTTATTCAAGGCGTAGCAAAGCACAATTTTTACTATGGGTACAGAACAGTGTTCTCGAACGTCAAAATGCAAAATCGGTAGAGCTGGCGACAAAAATCGGTATATTTGTACCTACCTAAAATCGGTATAACAAGTAAAAAATAATATTTTCAACACACTTGCTCGTAAAGTGGCTCTTATTGCATCGCTTTTAGGTTCATAATGTGGCTTATAACGCACGCGTGCTTTTTTCATTATATTATTGCACTAGTGCTTTTTACTTTACAGTTTATTTTTAAATCGCAGCAAAGAGTTTTTATGCCTGAACTAAATTAAACATTTTTGGGAATAAATCAACTGTATTAATTAAATATGCTATATATAAACATTTCATTTCATCAAATTATTAATTTTTGTCAACAATTTAATATTAATTTGTGTTATAAATAAATAAATCAATTTATAATATTTTTATATTAGGCTGTATGGCGGTTTCCTTCGACCACCTGCGCGCGCATAGCTGTATGTCACCGCGCGGTCCGCGCGCCATTTTTATCATTTTACACAAATTCAATATTTGTCTAAAATGTGTAATTTATGATTTTTTCCTCGCAAGTGTGTTGAAAAACGTCGTATGACACGCGTGAGCATTGACTATTATACTCTCGGCTCCATTACGCCCTCGCCGTCGGCTCGGGCTGCAATCCAGCCTCGAGTATAATAGTCAACTTAGCTCACTTGTATCATAATGTACTATTAATCGACTTTTTCAATTTTAAAACTTCGATATCCTTGTATAAATTACTAGAAACTTACAGAGTTCACCACACAATTAAACAAATTGTTTCAATTGTTTGCTGAAATAACCATTAATGAATTATAAAAAGAATACTTTAAAAAATTTAACAATTTCATAAATACCTACTATCGTATTTCTGATACACGTTGTATGGCTAGACCTTATGGCAACCCTTTATTTATATAGGACGTCTCACTGGACAGGCAGATAAATAGTTCGGCAACAATACCGTGACGTAACGATTTGTTTACCTAGGAAACTGGACTTCAGGGATAGACAGAAAATATTATTGTGGGGGTCAGTGAACTTAAATGCCTAATGAAAAAGGTTATGTTATACAGGCTGGTAGAAATTATGTATTTTATTAGTATATATTGTAGTTGTGAGCCAAAAATCTTATCTAAACAAAATGAGTCTTGTATGTAATCATATGTAATAGACAGTCCTATAATTCTGTAGTCGCTTTGCCTTTTTTCTTTATGAGACTTGAAAATAAGACGAAAGCGCGCAGTCAATACCAGAAGTAAATAATGTTTGCTCAAACTTTTAGTAAAAAAAATTAAAACTTGCTTATTTTATTTTGTCAACGGAAAACAATCCAGGAATATAACACAAACAATGAACGACTATGATAAATAATTAATTTTGTTATTCCTGAATAATTATAGATTTACATTTGACGTTGACCTATCTATCGTACCGTAACATACTTTTTAATGAAATAAATGACCAATGATTATGACTTATCTGTTTTTATGACAAGCCGTGAATATCTATTGCTTAACACGTCTCTCAGAAAAACCTAACTGACAGTCTGACTCACGTTCTTTTGTATAATTATTATAAGGTGGAGATTTCTAAGAAATTGGAAAATTGTGTAGACGTTTGAAAAATACACCAGTGCTCAGAAAACACGCAAGGGAATTAAACCTACGTGCAAAAATACAGTTCTTAAATAACTCAACTAATTTTTATTTATATACTAGGAGAGAAAGAACAATTTACACCTAAACCTCCCCCCCTCTGACTTACACCTGGATTCATCACATTTAAGCAAAATAAAACGATTTGATTTTCTTTTTGTAGATTATTTAGATACAATCAGACAAGTGTTAGCTAGACTGGCACAATAAGTGTTCCATAGCAGAGTTGTACAATCCTTATAGTTTGAATTTATGTCAGTCCAGTGGGGTAATTGTGTAATGCATTGACATTGACATCAGCTTTCATTTTGAAATGATAACAATATTCGTTGCGTGGTACATAGTTGCCGATAAGACGAATTGTCAAAACACACGGACCAATGAACATTGAAATCCTATTGATTGCGATCGCGAGTGAGTTACGCAATTCGGCAGCACAGTTCAGTAAACGATTTTCAAATTTTTCTGAGCGATATTATAGTGGGAGATATAATTTTTTCAGCGTTTTTAATGACAAACTTAACGATGTACTTAAAAATAAACCTTCATTATTGAGACCCATCCCTGTAATTCGTAAAAAACAGGATGTTATGTATGCTATACGTATTATCGAAATAACTGAAACAAAGGAGTCATTGTACTCATCAGTATGAATAACTTTCAATATCGGACCAACCCTGAAATCACGAAAAAACAAATGTAGAGGGAACAGCTGCCGAATTGCGTAACTCGCTCGCGATCGCAATCATGTGGATTTCAATGTTCATTGCTCCGTGTGTTTTGACAATCATGTTATCGGCAACTACGTACCACGCAATGAATATTGCTTTAATTTCAAAATGAAAACTACTGTCAAAGTGAATGTATTACACAATTGCCACACTGGTGATAAAATTTTCGCGATTTCAAGTTTGGGCCCATAGTAAAAGTTTTTCATACTGATGAGTACAATGGCTATTTAAGAGGTTTTCAGTTATTTCAATAACACGTTGTATAATAAATTAATAGTTTAAAAAACACTATAAAAACACGCTTCAAAGTCCATTACGTGGCCTTTCTCACAAGTGCAAACACGACTATGATACGATATTCCATCATGGAATACCAGTGCCTATCTGCCGGCTTCATTATCAGACCTTGAAACCTAATCGTGGTCAAAGTTCATTACAAGACTTTTCTAAGAAATCCAAAACAGCTATGATACGATTTTCAGTCATGAAGTTCCAGTTCATATCTTCCGGCTCCATCATCAGATCAGTTCGATAGTACCATATTATTGTATTGTCATCAGAACTACATACAGCTGCCAATTTTCACTACGCTACGACCCTTGGAAGTTGGTTAAATTACTTACCTTAGATTTCATTACATAGTTAGTTACATACAGGTCGACCTAATAAAAGCGTGTTGAAAAAAAGTGAATTTGATAAAATTCTGTTTTGTCTGAAGTTCGATGAAGCGAAGTATAAATGTAAGTAGATTAGTGATTTCTGTAAATCCAGTAGGTAGGATACTTTTGTTCTACGTAATTTTATGATAAAGCTGATTACGTAATTACGTGTTGTAACGTTCTCATTGCGTCATGCGACAGTTGTTGTGAATGTTAACCTAATTCTTCATACAGGAAGATACTTTTTTATTTGGATATTAGAAGTTACCGTATCTTTTTCCCTATATGAGGTACAGCTACAGCGGTTAGCAATACAAAACTGAACAAGTGTGAGTCGGACTCCCGCGCTTCTTCTTCTTATCGTGTCAATGGTTCAAATTTTGTTGGAATAAAAAGTGGCCACTTCAATGGCGTTTTCAGTGGCGGCGAATAGATCATCTCTTGTGCAGGTGTTCGGGCACAAGGGACACGTTAGCTAGTGCGACATGGATTGCTCTGAGTAACCGCAGTCACAGTGTACAAGACTAGGGTCCCTAAACCCCCATTCACACATATTAAGTCTACAGCGACCAACCTGAGCGCGAAGACGATTAAGTGACTTCCACACTGGCCACTGTAGATCGTGTCCTGGTGGTAACTTCTCCTGCGGAGTAATAAAGCCAGGAGGTGGAGGGTGCTTTTCAGTCCACAATTTGCATCTGGCGGCAGATGGGTGGTCTTTGATAGCGCGTGTGCTGCGCAAAAAGCTTTTGCGACCCTTGAGACGGCCTGGAGGCCGTCGGACTCCACAGCGCTTAGGCACAGAATATCTAATAGTACTAAGCTTAGGGGTCTTTTGTAACCCCTAGCAAGACAAATACTAAAAATAAAAAGAAGTCTAAAACCAAAGAAACCTCGAAACCCCATACAAGAAACCTCGAAAAACATGTTTTTTTTTTCCTGCTCTATCTTCAAAACGGTAATACATACCAGCGTCAAACTTGGTCGAATTATAGTGCATACTAAAAATAGGGCAAACGTAGACATATGTGGTGGTACCTGGTTAAGAAAGAGATGCAAAAATTCATATTTCGCTCACGGAGCGTTGATGTCTTTTTATGAACTCTTGGAAATTAAATCAGTTTCTATGGCGTGTCAGGTCGATGGGTGGTATGGAACCCTTACTGCGCGAGTCCCACTCGCACGTGGTCGGTTTTTTTTATTAACTAAAGTAATGAATTAAGAGTTTCCATTTATAAAGCACTAATTATTACGTGCGAACGTATTAGTGATTAATACGTCCTTCTCATGGGTGTCGTAAAAGGCGACTAAGGGATTCACCAGAGGATGGGCAGCAGCGTTCACTGAGTATTTAACCAACCAACTGCGATCGCCAACCCGCCTGCCAAGGGTGGCAATTATGGCATATCCCCCCAACATGCTTGGGGGAGGCCTATGTCCAGCAGTGGACGTCTTTCGGCTGAAATGATGATGATGATAACGTTTTTTGTCGTCAATTTTAACTGTATGCTGAAACTAATCCTGTGTCACCTACACCTGTAAAATACCATAGGTATTCTAGCAAATACATAATTTGAATTTGAACCATTTTTAGTAGTTCCTTAATACATATCTACCTACTTTTCAACTATCCAGAATTAAGTGGGTAGGTACTTGGACGATTAAAAAAAGGCGGACGGAATATTGCTACACAAAAAGTGAAGCACTCATAGTAAGACGGCTCGCTAAAATGTATGGGCTGGCACGCACACATTCACATGCATGAGTTTTTTTTTAATGAGATGTAGATCTGCTCTTGACCGCAATCTAGACAGCTTTGTCTAGATGTGGTCGACGATGGAGCGAGCAAACCTATTAGGTGCCGATTCACGATTTAAAGGCGTTAGGGTTACAACCCTAGGCCCGGAAATACAGATTAAAAGTAGACAAAAAGCCGTGTTACACGACAAATCTCGTGTGATGGCTGGCAGTCGTTATCGTAGTGTCACAAATAAAATAACAATATATATTAGGTGTGTTAAAATTCTGTCGAAATTATAGTGGGTTTAGGAAAGAACGAAGTGCTTCAATCTTTTCTTAGCGAGATTTCGTCCGCCTGACGCCTAACTCCGACTAAACCGTGTTATTTTTGCACAAAAACCATCTCAATCTAATCCCTAATTACTATACAAGCTTACAGATCAATTCCTGTGAGCATTAACTCCATTTAATAGCTAATGTGTGTATGATCTCCAGTCGCAAGGTCGCGAGAGCAGACTTCTTGGCGCCACAGTGGGTGGACTGGTCTGAGTCATAATGCAAGGGTATTACAGAGAATTATGTTCGAAAAATAGTTGTAAATAGAGAGGATTTATTTGGATAGGTGTGGTAACTGTGGGTGTAGAAGCGATCGGTCGTGTTTTAGTACTGAGTACCTATTAATAATTTTGGAAAAGTTTTTATTACTCATGTAAAGTTCTATCATGTCTGTATTCTTAAGTATTTTCTTGTAATAAGGGCAGTCAGTTTTTTTTTTAAATTGGTAGGTAGGTAAGAAATGGGGCGCTTGTGAACAAAATGATCTAATTGCACTTCTAGGAAAACCATGTCCAACTGATGAATAGTACAGGACCCATTAATCTTATTCTGTACCGAAGCATTATTTATTTGAGAACCAGTCAAGTTTTCAAGTCTAAAAGTTTGCCAAAACCCAGTCAGAGGTACTTATATGATTATCTATTAAGTTGTTGTGTACGTCAAACTGAGCGCGGAAATAAAACATTTTTCTTTCTTTCCTCTTTCTTTCTTAGGTTTGATACTTCGACCAAAATTTTAAGTTATTTAATTTACATTAAATTTCTCCCAATAACGTATGAATAACTTTTTGCAGTTTTAAGTAAATCGGACGCCTTATATCATAGAACAGTTTTATAAAATTGAACTACTGCATTAGTGACTACACAGTGGCTTAAGTCTTTATTAGGTGGATTATTTTTATTCATAAACTGTCTCCCATTTTTGTTACATTGACCTACAGCTATATTTTGGCAACAGAAGTAAAATCCGGTGTAGATAGTACATCTCAATGACGTAGACAACCAAAGTTCTCTCGTTTTGGGGAAATTATGGATCATGGTTTTCTGCAAAATTTTGGTCGCTTGATGTATTATAGTTATTATTATTATTAAATTATCGTTTAAATGTCCAATAAACCGGATGTACAGTCAACCGCACGTCCGTGGTTTAACCTTGACAGCATTTTTATTTCGTAAGCAGTAAGGGTGGTTTTCGTAATTCAAGTGACTGACGTGCTGTCTACTGTACTATGGAGTCATCGCTTCTTATGATTATGTGACATTCATAGAATGTATGAAGAACGTGGCTGGGGGGGACTGGATGCGGAAGGCAGAGGACCGAGCGTTGTGGCGCAACTTGGGAGAGGCCTATGTCCAGCAGTGGACTGCGATAGGCTGAGTTGATTGATTGATAGAATGTATAACCAATTACGTCCAGTAAGATGTACCTACGTTACGTAAATTATTGAATACACTTGGCTCTCAGGAGAATATCAGTCTAAAGGTTAAGGAAGGATACTTTACAGCACTACTGGGCGACAATAAGTGGTATAAAAGTCGTATAAATAAAGACATAGGGCACTTTTTCTTAGTAGACATTCATGGAGCTAATTTTATTGGTTTTTTTATGTAACCTTATATAAATCTAATGGATAGTTTATGTATTTGGTTTGGTGTGAAGGACATCAAAGTAAAGAGTAATTGAAGTGAGTAAAAGTATGTGAGATGCTGTATTGTCTACGAAATGCCTTTTTTCGTGTAGTGGGTTTCGTATAAAGTGAGTAAAGGGGTTATGTACAGCAGTGGCGAAGGGTATATATAACACGATTGCCATCGGATTCCCTTTAGAAATTACTTAAATACAGATCAACCACATTTCTATGTTAATTTATTGTTCTAAAATACAAAAATATAATGTTAAATTAAATTAAAATTCATTTGATTAACGCGCAATCTTAGCTATTTTAGGATTTTTAGGTACCTACGGCTTCCCTTCTGAAAATATTCACCCTTCGCCACTGATGTACAGTCAGCTGCACCAATTGGTTACCCCACTTTTTTTATATCCTTTATTTTAATTAAAACATACATTACATGACAAAAGCAAACTGAAAACCACTTACGAACAATCACTCGAACAAGAGGGGTAACCAATTAATGACGCTGTACCTATGTACTATGTCAGGGGGATCAACTGCGGTAAGCTTTTTTGCGTTAATAACAAAATCATTGGTGGTAGTGATGGTTAAATTCCCTCATGAATATTTACACATCACACCAGCAGTGTGGGTGGCCATACACGCAAGGGCAGGCCACCTGACACCTGATACCTGTACAACTAAACCGGAGCATAAAATGTAGGAATAACTGTACAGTTTTATCACATAAATGCTACAGTTTGCCTGCTGCACAGTTCAACTGTACAGGCAAAACTGTACAAGCAAATCCTTGCTCGATATGGCCACCTCAAGGGGTTATTCCAGACATCCCCATTGATTTTCGGACGAAAAGTCCAACCCCCACTTGAAGGCTGTGAATTTTGTAAGAAGAATAAAGTACCTACTTAGTTATTAGCAATGTTTTTAGAGAAGTTAAAATTAGCAGTGCACTGCAATAGCGCAGTATTTTTAAGTATACCATGTATTTATACTATTTTATACTCAATCTGCTAACCTCTGTTATGTAGACAGGTACTTTTGCACAATCAGTGGGGTAATTGTGTAATGCATTCACTTTGACATTAGCTTTCATTTTGAAATGACAACAATATTCATTGCGTGGTACATAGTTACCTATAAGACGAATTGTCTAAACAAACGGAGCAATGAACATTGAAATCCTATTGATTGCGATCGCGAGTGAGTTACGCAATTCGGCAGCAGATCCGTTAAGTGGCAGTCCTTAAAATATAACTGTCTGTTTATCTGTCACTTGTCTAGACTAAATCGTTTTCCTAGAAACATCTTTTATGAGAGCACTTGTAACTGTTTTATTTACCGATTTCGTTACGATTGAGTACCTGTGCTGTTTCTCTGTGATCTAGACTTCAAATAGACAATTTTATTGTTTTCTACACAATGAGTCGTCCAAGGATTAGTCATTATCCTACCCCGGTATGTTACCCACTGCTGGGTATAAGCCTTCTTAAATTTTTGCCAGGCTCTTCGATCTTCTGCATCCCTTATTCAGGTGTTTCCTGCGGCTTTGGTGATATCATCAACTCAATGCGCATTCAGACTGCCTGAATTTCTCTAACTTAACTTTGGCCATACTCCATCAGCATGGGGATACCATGCAAGCATTGGTAGGAAGAATGAAACAGACGTATAGCAAGTCCAAACGGTGTTAACATGTCACTTGTTTTTGCCTGTGATTTTGTTCGCGTTAACTTTGAATCCCTTAAACCCTTTCGAGGTTGGATTATGAAAAACTCTTCCATAGTGCTTGCCTACATTATTTAAGAGAGAGAGTTTGGGCTGTACATTATCTGAAAGTCCCAATAAACTATAACAGTGATTAAAAGATACAATAAGAAAAACCACTATTGGCACCAACGGTTTGGTTACGAAGGTGATCGATATAGCCCCAAGAATTGCTAAACTTCTGTGGCAGTGGCCGGGATACATTGCTTGCAAAACGGATGGCCGATGCGCCGAAAAGTTCTGGAGTGGCGACCGCGTATTGGAAGACGCAGCGTGGACCGAAGACCAGTGGCCTGATTCACAAACGTTCGAAAAGTTTCCGTTTCCGAAGTGAAATTTGACCGGCAAACGAAACAAAACGACCACTTCCGGCGACCATGAATGATGCCAAGCATTCGAAACATCAGGAAAAGCAATGTTAATAATAATACGCGATGTAATCCAGTCAATATTGTTTTATTACGAAAAAAATACGATTTGAGAATCGAACGCATTCGGAAACGCTACTCATAGTTCTTTAATTTTACATCGAGTGCTTTCCGATAGCAAATGGCTCACGGGAGAGTTTCCATGAATTTCGCGTTGCATTTCCGAATCCGTTCGGTTCTCAAATCGTTTTGTTTCTTAATAAAACAAGTTTAACTGAATTACATCGTGTATTATTATTAAAATTGGTTTTCCTGACGTTTCGAATGCTTTGCAGCGTTCATGGTCGCAGGAAGTGGTCGTTTTGTTTTATTTGCCGGTCAAATTTCACTTCGGAAACGGAAACTTTTCAAACGTTTGTAAATCAGGCCACTGGTGTAGATCGCGGAAATCCGCTGAATGCGGGAAGCGCAGGACCGGTCGTTGTGGCGATGCTTGGGGTAGGCCTATGTCCAGGAGCTAATGTCTTTCGGCTGAAATCATGACGATGATAATGACTATTGACAACAGATCGCTGTATATTGTTATAAGAAATTCTTGCCTTAAGCTAATATCTCAAAAACAATGCCTATTTCATGCCTAGTTTCTCGAACTAAGAATACGGGGAATTTCCCTAATGTGATTGTCTAAGGAAACTACCTGAGATATCACTTAGTTGTCACGCAAGCTCATAATCAGGGTAATGGGAAGCTTTGCAGGGAATTACAATAAAAAAAACATAGACCATGACCTTGTATTTTCGGGCCTTGGCTATGCGAATATTTATCATCGTCACGGGTAGTCAGAAATAGGCGAGGGTGTGTGAATGGGGCAATAATAAAGTAAAGGGCATTGACCAGAAGTGTTTTTGGTAATCAATTTTAAATAAGTTTTTTTTTTCTTCTGACGCAGAATTACTCAGGTTCCTATTTGGATAGCCTACTCATATTAAAAATAGGGATGTTTGGATTTTTGTTGCTCATCATTTCAGCCGAAAGACGTCCACTGCTGGACATAGGCCTCCCCCAAACATCGCCACAACGACCGGTCCTGTGCCTTCCGCATCCAGCGGATTCCCGCGACCTTCACCAGGTCGTCGGTCCACCTTGTGGGGGGCCTACCCACGCTGCGCCTTCCAGTACGCGGTCGCCACTCCAGAACTTTACTGCCCCATCGGCCATCCGTTCTGCGAGCAATGTGCCCCGCCCACTGCCACTTAAGTTTGGCAATTCTTCGGGCTATGTCGGTTACTTTCGTTCTCCTGCGAATCTCCTAATTTCTGATTTGATCACGCAGGGACAATCCGAGCATAGCCCTCTCCATTGCCCTTTGAGTGACTTTGAGCCTTCTTATCAGGCCCATTGCGAGCGACCACGTTTCAGTACCGTAAGTAATTACTGGCAACACACACTGGTCAAAGACTTTCGTCTTGAGACACTGCGGTATTTTGGACGAGAAGATATTGCGTAGCTTCCCGAACGCTGCCCAACCGAGTCGAATTCGACGATTGACCTCTTTCTCGAAGTTGGACTTTCCTAGCTGGACAGTTTGTCCTAGGTATACATAATCGTCAACAACTTCGAGTGTAGATTCTCCGATGTTTACGGGAATGGGTGCTATATGGGAATTCGACATTTTGTTGCTCAATCAAACCTAAATAGCTGAATAGAATTAAATGAAATTTTGCACAGAAACAGCTCTAGAATCAAATAAGGACATAGGATACTTATCTTATGGCTTATTTTCTTTGTGTACAATAAATAGTAAAGGACAATGCCCACAGATGGGCCCATTTTTGGCGCCATGTCAAAACTGTATGTTATTCAAAAATTATGTGTTATTTTTTCATGTTTATGTGATCTTTATCAACATTTCTTTCACCCTAGCATTAAAAAACATAATAAATATGTATTCAACTGAATCGTAAGTATATCCTCCATTCAAACCGAACGAAAATGTTGCCAGATATCAAACTATTTCCACAAATAATCGGAATCGATTCTAAATAGCGATACTTCTATGAATTCACTTTTACTGTGTTTCTGATGCTATTATACTAGACTTATCTTGATTGACTGATTTCTTATTTTTTCTTTCCACAATTTATATCTTTAGATTTCGGTTCGCATGCGTAAATCCGTTAAAAATTATAAAAAATCACTCATATGACGTCAAATCAAAAGAAAATGCAAAACATATTTTTGAAATATTTTTGTACAGAAAAATAAGATGATAATACCTATGCATTTATTGTAAATATTGTTATAATCATTTTAAATTAACTGAACTATTACTTATAAAATCGATATTAATTAATACACCCAAAAACTTAAAAGCTTGCAATCTTATTATTTAAAAAATACTACAAAATCGATAAACAAAATAATTATATCTTGCATCACCATACATGGTGTCTCTGGATGTCCTTATGGGTGCGTTCAGTTATATCGCCCAATGATGCACGGAGCGTACTTATCAAGCAGTTAAGGAGTTGGAAAAAATTAGAGTTCTTTTAAACCAGGGTGAAAAAATGAAAATCGTTTGCAGAATAATAAAAGATAATTCTTGGTATACAAAATAAGACTAAAACCGCCGTGACATAGCAATTTTTTTTAGGGGCCTAAAGCTCCTAAGAGAATGGGCAATGTCCTTTGGGAGAATAGATTTGGGAGAATAGAATACTCTCTGTAGAGTTAGTCAAATCAAATCAAATCATTTTATTTTCATGAAATGTGGTACAAGTAAAGGTGTTACAATAAAATTTTAATTCTACACATTTCACCATTTTCGGTGTACAAATATTAAACAATGTTAACATGCTTAATAATATTCGGCAGGACCCTTAAAAATTAGTAAAACTATCTAGACTTTGCTCATTAGTTAATTAGTACTTGTATTATATTGTATTTATACTTTTTAAATAAATATCTTTGTAACATTTTTTACACAGCACCATCTAATCCCAAACTAAGCAGAGCTTGTGCTATGGGTACTAGACAATGGATATAATACTTTTTTTGTTTTTTTGTAAATATATACTTATAATACATAAGAAACACCCATACCAACACAAACACTTATCTATGTTCATCACACAAATATTTGTGTCCTGTGGGAATCGAACCCACGACCTCGTGATCAGCAGTCCGACCCTCGAACCACTAGACCACAGACGTCGTCATTTTATTATCGTTTTTTTTTATCGGTGTACGGTCAACCACATATCAATGGTTCCAAAACCTATTATATATTATTATTATATTCTAGAAAACATACAATGTTTACTAATAAAATCACTTTAGTATTCAGACATCTGACAAGGATGTAACAATTTTAGTACTGAAGGAGACAACATCGTAAACGACCTGGGATATCAAACACGAGTTTATTTTGCGTCGAAATCTATGACTTGTAAAGTACAGTCAGAAGCAATCATATATTCCTATCGACGATTTTGAAATCGCAAACAAAAGCTATGTGACTATTAATGGAACAGATATATATATATACTAAAGTTCCGTGTGGTGCCGGACGTAAAGAATTGCACCACTCTTTATCTTCTCATGGGTGTCGTAAAAGGCGACTAAGGGATTCACCAGAGGATGGGCAGCAGCGTTCTCTGAGTATTTAACCAACCAACTGCGATCGCCAACTCGCCTGCCAAGCGTGGCGATTATGGCATATCCCCCCAATATATGCTTGGGGGAGGCCTGTGTCCAGCAGTGGACGTCTTACGGCTGAAATGATGATGATGATGAACTTTTTTGCAAGATTTTTGTTTCATAAAAGCATCTTCCTACAGCCTTCGTTCAAATGGCGACCTATTGAAAATCAAATTAATAACACAAATTAAGCAGAACTAACATGCCTGTAACACCCACAGATATTTATTATTTCCTTGTACTTATTCATTTTCAAAAAGCTTGTGCTACCCACCTACAATTTTTCAAACGAAAATATGTATACTGCCATTTTTCCTTTGAGCCGCTTATTAAGCTTGACTAAAGGCGGAATGTGTTCAAATACCATGTTTTAATATACTAATACCATGTTTTAATATACTCCATGACATTTGACATTCTATTTGTGGTATTGTACATGTGAGTGGATTGCAAAAGAGGTAAAAAGCGTTCGTGGAAACAGTTCAAATAAAAATAATGCTGGAAAAGAGGAAAATAGAAGGATAAAATATTAGAGACAAAATTTAATTGTAAAGGTCCCACATGGCCAGTGCCTTGAGGTGCATTAACTAATGACGATATATGTATTCTATGTCAGAGGTGTCGGTCGTCTGTTTTGAGGCGTCTATTGGATGTATGGTCGATGGCTGAGGTCTTTTTAAGCAGTAAATAATAAATAAATAAACAATAAATATTTTAGGACATGTTTACACGGCACAAAGTAGTACCAAACTAAGCAGAGCTTGTGATATGGGTACTAGACAATGGATATAATACTTATATACTTTTTTTTTTCCTAAATAAATACTTATAATACATATGAAACACCCAGACTAACATAAACACTTATGTTTATCACACAAATATTTGTGTTCTGTGGGAATCGAACCCACAACCTCGTGATCAGCAGTCCGACACTCGAACCACTAGACCACAGACGTGGAGCATGAATGTAGGTACTCATCATAAACAACTACTTTTACTATGGGAGCAACTCTGAAATCGAGAAAAAAAATACAGCTGTTCAATACAAAGTCATCGATGTCACTTGACAAAATGTACAGAACGGCTGTTTTTGTTTCGCGATGACGCATTGGAATATATGCAGTATATTCGTAGAGTACAAAAATTTTGTAGGCTTTGATGGATATATCAAATTTAAAAAAAAACAAATTCAATTATTTTTTTATTTCAAATAAACCTAATTACAGGCACTTTAAGGTAAAACAGAAAATTGAATGTGTAAAGTTGTTGATATAATGTCTTTTAATAATTATTTATGACAAATTACATTAAAAAAGACATGCCAAAATTGTTTATTAAATAAGACAAGTAAGAAACAACAGACTGTACAAGTAGTAACATTCGAGTGTAATAATTTCATATATCGTACGTTTAACGAGATAAATCTGTTTCCCCTATTCAAATTCAAGACGCCGTAATTGTGTGCCTACTAATTGAACAAGATTATCGTGATTCTAGAATTATGAATAGTGAATTTCTTGATGTTTCAGCATGAATAATCGTAACTTACTAATTATATTGACTAACTACATAATTAATATTATCTATTATTTTAAAGCATTAACGCATGCCGAGCGAAATCTAAAGGTGTAAATCGGGGAAATCTCTCTAGAGTTCATTGTAGCTTAGCAGATAAAGCACTGGTGTACAGAACCAGGAGTCGCAGGTTCGAATCCTGCTCGTGAACGAATTTTTCTTCCCACAAATGTATAT
Source organism: Asteroscopus sphinx (assembly GCA_949699075.1). Taxonomy (NCBI): domain Eukaryota; kingdom Metazoa; phylum Arthropoda; class Insecta; order Lepidoptera; family Noctuidae; genus Asteroscopus; species Asteroscopus sphinx. The sequence continues at coordinate 8,108,873 of OX453020.1, forward strand.
CTGCAACTACATAATTTTTAGTAAGGGAAGGCATTTCATTTTGAAGTAGTTTAGACGCAAAATAAACCCAAAATAGGTAAAGGGAGGTTATTTCGTGTTATACCTAATGTTGTAATATCTTTTTAACGTCCACATAAATCACGAAATAACTCACGAAAACATGAAATCACGCAATAACAAGCTAAAGTCAATCTGTGAACAAAGCTGTAGGATGCAGTATCGCTTCGCTTATTATGGTTGTTTGCTGTTACATTGGAATAATAAAAAACTCCCCTTACTCGGTAGAGGGAGGTTATTTTGAATTGGTAATTTTAATTAAAAGAATATCACCACTCCATCTCTTCTCTTTGGTGTCAAAGGTGACTAACGGGTTCACCAGAGGAAGGGCAGCAGCGTTCTCTGAGTGTTTAACCAACCAACTGCGATCGCCAACCCGCCTGCCAAGCGTGGTGATTATGGTATATCTTCCCTATCGGGGGAGGCCTATGTCAAGCAGTGGACGTCTTTCGGCTAAAATTATGATGAATTATAATTATATATAAAAAAACAGACAGCTAATATCATTTAGCGAAACATGCCATAAACAATAAAGAAAATCACTGATCAAAATACATAACAAACAACAAATCGGACACAGCTATTGTGAAGAATTGAACCGGAGACGTCACCACGTAATACACAATATAAATGCAGTGTCTTCGCCCGTCGGATGACGTCAAAACGGCGGAAACAGTCTCGATATTGTACACTCTTTGATTTGAAAAGGTGAATAAATAATGAATAGACGTAGGGTAGGGTAAAGATCAGGTAATATTCTAAAGAGTTAACTGCAGCTTATGATATTGAAAGAAATACAAGAATTGATTTTGAAATAAATGGGATCTACATTTCGTTTAGATGAAAAGATGATGATGGAAAGATGTGTGAAAGGTCGTATTAAAAGATGGGCATATTAGACGACCGAAGCAAATGACATAATTCAAGTATGACCTTTTATCCAGCAGTTGTATTATTTCGAAGGCTAATGATGAATTTAGTAGTAGTAGAGCTCCTTTGTGAAAGAGCTCGTCCGGGGGTGCTACCACCGTACCTACTTCTCCGCCAAATACTGATGCTTGCATTGCTGTGTTTCGGTCTGAAGGGTACGGGTGCCGGTGAAATTACAATCACATGAGACTTTCCATCTTCATGTCTCAGTTTGGCGAACTGACTTGCGGTACCATTTAGGCAACAGCCTAGGTGGTACTGCAGTTGTTATGGGCAAAGGTAACCACTTAACATCAGGTGAGCCTTTAGCTCTTTTCGCCATCCTATAATATAAAAAAAAAACTTGCAAAGTGATCACTATTTCAACGTCTGGTTTATAATAAAAAATAAAAACTAGTCTGTAAATACTCTCCTAAATACTTTTTAGTATTTTAAAGCTTTTATTTATTTTAGATTTGATAAATGTATTTAATGTACATATAAATATATATATATATATATATATAATAAAAATAAAATACTCGTACAGTCACCGATCGAGTCGATAAACAAATAAATTTCAAATTAAATTTTAATTGGAGTTAATGGTCTGTCGAAATTATTGTTTACAAAAACGATAGATAGATAGATAGATTAGATAGATTATTATTAGATTGCCTCGTTGGTCTAGTGGTTGCAAGCGCGACTGGTGAGCGTGGAGTCCTGGGTTCGATTCCCGGGTCGAGCAAAGTGTTATTGGGTTTTTTCATTTGGAAATTCTCAGTAGCAGCCCGGAGTCTGGATTTGTGCCCGGGTAATGGCAATAGGCTCGCCCCCTATTACATGGGACTATAACATAACTGGCGAAATGTGGTTGTGCTATACACCTCTGCCTACCCCTTCGGGGAAATAAGGGCGTTATGTTATGTTATGTTAAAAACGATAGAGAAGTTAATTTTTAAACAACAGTATTAATATTGATTAGGAAAGACAAACCCAACAGACAAACAAACTTCTGTGAAAATTCATTTTGAAATTTGAAAAATTGATTGAAAATCGACTTTTGTCGGTGACTGTACCTATACCTACCTATAGAGCCATAAGGCTAATTTGGTCAGGTTAGACTCGTTCTGACTTTGTCTTTCTTGGCGAGAAAATAAAAAGCAACATGACACTCGCTTCGAGTAACTCTCCCTATGTAAATGGCTCTTTAGTCAGTTTGTTGTTTTTATGCCTTGCACCCGTTATCTTAAAATCTCTTTATTTTATTTTAGCTATGGATATTATGCAAGACTACCAACACGATTCTATTCAAGCAATCCATGCGTAAACACAAAATTTATGGTGAATCTTTAGGAAACCATAAAGAACAACTTGATAATATTTCATGGCGACAATAAACTTAGAAACGGCACATAAATATTTGTGAGAAGTCGCATAAAATATGACTCATTGCTGTATTGTGACAATAAATATAAAAATTCTATAATTTATGTATGTAAAGAATTGAGAGATAGGTAATAAAATAATGTGACATTGTAGTATTTGCTATAGCATATTCTGGTTAAAGGACGTGTTACACTTTTTTGACGTAAACAGCAACGAAAAGTAGAAATCCACAAATCCACGATTTGTCCTACTGGAGATAGAAATTTGACATAAGCTCCATACAAAGTACGTCAAATTTCTACCTCTAGTAGGGCTAATCGTGGATAGATAGGATATTAATTTTGGCCGTTAGATATCCCGATACTGAGCCCGATCGTGTGATACTGGGCCCATGTCACGTGCGCAAGAAAATATTATAGTATTTTGATAGTATATTTTTTTTTTAATAAGAAATAAATATTATTCTGTTCTATTCTATTCTATTAAATTATTTTTTTATTTAATTTTAAATCAATGGGAACATATTCTGAATATTATGATCTATTTCTATGAAAAAAAAAAACAGTTACCAGTAAACAGTTTATTTATTTATTTATTTATTTCCACAAAAAAACAAAATACATACATTTGGCAGATACAGTGTAGAACATAAACCAGTTTAGGTTTTTCTGTTATAGGAAAAGATATCTGAGATCTAGGACGTTGAAATACCGCTTCTAAGAATTAAAGGTTATTGTTAGTCTAAGACGCAATAAAATGAAAAAAATAAAATTTACAAACTTTTGTACCTATGGCATGAATGAAACAATCATATTCCCCAAACAAAATTGAAAATAAACAACTCTATTACTGAGATCTACGACGCCAAAAAGTAGCTTAAAACGCAGATTTCTTGCGTTTTTTGTAATACGGCTCTTAAGGGTGATAACATTCAGGGCTGTGCGGTGCCACCACATGAGTAACATCGTTAAAAATAATAATTTCTTAGGTTTTCGCAATCACTACACATTATAATAAAACAAGTTTTAGGTCTTCCTGCGACCACGAACGCTGCAAAGCTTTCGAAACGTCAGAAAATAATATACGCGATGTAATCCGGTTAAATTTAGAAAGAAGAAGAAAGAAAATGTGTTTATTGGCACAAACAATCAAATTAACAAAAAAAAAACAGACACTGACTACCCAACGCTGATTTTCAGCTGCGACCCACGAGTGTCATACGCTCGAAACAAAATGAAGACATAGTGCAATTATAATTATAATGAAGTTTAAAAATATATATACGTAGGTACATAAAAAATAATTAAATAAGTAAGCATATAAATATGAAAGTATACTGCCTGTCTTATATATATAAAACAAACACAAACTGGAGGCGAATAACACTATAAAATATTAATAACAATGACACAACAAATTGCAATTTAAATAATATTTAGTAATTATAATTAATAAATATAATAATAAATTTGTTTTATTATAGTCGTTAAAAACGTCGATACGAATTGAGACGCCCCGCCAAATGTCGACTTCCTGTTATGTTCCGGCCTGGCTGCTAAAATTCGACACAACTCAAAAAAACTTAAAAAAAAAATAAGTACACAAAAATAAACTTTTTTTTTTAGACATTTTTACACAGCACCATCTAGTCCCAAACTAAGCAGAGCTTGTACTATGGGTAATAGACAATGGATATAATACTTATATACTATTTTTTTTGTAAATACATGCTTATAATACTTAAGCAACACCCTGACCAACACAAACACTCATGTTCATCACACAAATATTTGTGTCCTGTGGGAATCGAACCCACGACCTCGTGATCAGCAGTCTGACACTCGAACCACTAGAACACAGACGGCGTCTAATTAAAACACTTGATTCTGTTCATTATGTGTACCTAAGTATTTAAATATTGAAAAAAAAAAAGGTTTTTTCGTTATTCATGCAAAGCAGCGATGTAGAACTAAAAAACTTACGGCCGTACAAGAAAAATATGTCGATTAAAATATTCTTCCACGTTCTATAGAAATAGTCTTTCAAGCCAATATTATCATCATCTTATTTGAATACGACGATATCTGCTGAAATAATAACCATTTTCGCCAATAGGTCCTAAATAATAGCACCAAAATTTTATCTGATATCACGGAATACTTGAATAAGAATGGAATTGGTATAGTACACAGTTTCTTCGGAAACCCGTGTCGCCTAACTCTCCCACTATCCGTCTCACTACTACATAAGCACTGTATCTAGCTTGTATCTAGATATCTAAACGCATACGCGTGCAAGAAATACTACACTGAACGCGGCCCTACTATTAGCTGTCACGTCTGTCACACATAAACGTCGACCATGTGCGAACGCACCACTACATTCGAACAGGTCGTTAGTGATGTCCATGTACAAAAAACTAATTTTATGAATGTTATCGATATTTTCAACGATTTTCGCATATGGTCTTGGAATAAAAAATATTTGTCCTACATAAGGAATTGGAAAGTTACTGTTTCATGATATACTTAATTATTGAAAATAACGTCTGACACGTTTTAAAACAAGCAGCGCGAGGTACGGCGAAAAATAAAAAGTAGTTTTTCGATTTTTAACCTACTTTAAATTTGTTATAAGACCTGGTTTGGTGTTTTGCGTAAATAAGATATACAATTCTGCATATTTACGGATTGGTTTTCTTTTTAAATCGTAACTTATAAAATAATTACTGCCCAACATACTGAAGTCGTCAAAATTTGTTAGTTTTTTGTAAACTTTTTGTTTTTTTGTATTGTATTGTATTGAAAACTAAAAATAAAATAATATGCCCCTTATTACGAAAGTTTAGACCACGTTTAAGGGGAATATAGCAGCCAAGTGGCGCCCCAATCAGTAAACAAATTATTACTCGCTGAATACAAGTAGGTACAGGTACTGTAGTTTAACCAGAAACTATTAACTCTGTAAATTATACTTCGCTGTAATTGTACATAGAAAAAATGCGAAAAACGGCCACTTTTGGCATTTTTTCCATCTACAACTACAGCGAAATATATTTTACAGAGTTAATAGTTTCTGGTTGAACTGTACTTCAACTTTTAAAAACGAATTTTCGATAAATTATGTATTCAGCGAGTGATATTTCTTTTTACTGACGGAGGCAACACTTGGCTGCTACATTCCCCTTAAGCACTTGTTAAAACCGGGTGTAATCCAAACTCCATACATAACAAAGGTATTTAACCACCAAAACGAAGAGGAGAGGATATGTGTCGAACAACCAATAGGATTGCGTTATTTTCATATTTCACCGCCTAGCTTCAAAATTTTTTTTTTTTTTAAACTTCATACAATACATGTACATAGGTGGACTTAATGCCTTTGGCTTTCTCTCCCAGTCAACCAGCTATTCTATATCTAACGCAGTCTTATTGGTGGCTTGCGACACATCTCGTCTCTGCGTTTTGGTGGAAACCGAGCCTAAAACCCGATTTTTAACCGACTTCAAAAAAGGAGGAGGTTCTCAATTCAATTGTATGTTTTTTTTTGTATGTTTGTTATCTCAGAACTCCGTCATTTATAAACCGATTTCGAAAATTATTTATTTATTTGAAAGGATATACTTCCAGATTGGTTCCATTTTCATCAAAATCCAGTTTTGATGATGGGATCCATGTGAAATTGAAGTAACTTCTCAAATATTATAGGCATACACATAGCTATTTTGGTATATTCATCAACAAGTCAAGCATTTGCATTCAGAAAAAATCATTTGGTGAAGATCTGATGAATGTCATAGGAGATAAAGAGGGAACTCTTCAATGGATGACAGCAAATTATCGGGGATTATAGCAATCGCTTGTCTTTATATTGTTAATTCCACTCAAAATAACAAACTAAAAAAAAAAAAGTTTTTTTTTTTTTTTTCAGTTTTTTCATAAATTTATCCGAATCAAAGGCACTTACTCCCTAAACTGTTTCACACAAATTTTATTTTTTTATTCTTTTTTAAGTCGGTTTTTACTTTTTTTAATGTGGTTTATGTTTATGATACTTATGATAATTGATAAATATAAAAACTCGAAATTGCGAATAAATAATTTAAAAAAAAATCTACCTAATAATAAAATTATTATGCATTTAAAATAATAAAAATGAGGAATATTTATTTTAAAACAGAAAGTATACACCGAATTAATTATATCGATAATGCATTCAATATGTTACTACACTATCGATACACGGGGATTTTGGTGACAGTCAGGCAAATAAATTGAAGGCGACATCGAAAGAAACGCAATACATTACGCGGTTACTCACGTAGTGAAAGTCGATATCCATGTTTTATAAGCAATGTATATTTTTTTATCAGTTTGCGATAACATCGTTTTTGTCATGAATCACATAATACTAAGAAAATATTTGGAAATATCACAACTAATTAAAGGTTTTTAGACTTACCGATGAAAAGAAATCCCTCCTTTAGTTAAACTACACACCTCGCTTCTTTTTCGGCATGATATAATGGCGCAAGACGGCATAATTATTATTTTTTCGCACAGCAACGTACTCTGTCACAGCCTGGACGCAATGTCGCGGATTTTGGTTACATTGGCGCGTCTGCTCAAAAGCGCGGCGCGCCTATCCCGCCCACAATTCCCCTCTATTATATTCATTTCCTCTATGTCTGATATTAAAATGATTATGGCATATCCCCCCACTTGGGGGAGGCCTAGGTCCAGCAGTGGACGTCTTTCGGCTGAAATGATGATAATATTAAAATATACTCTTTTCTGTTATGGGCTGAATAGGTTTCCAATTTGCAAATGTCTTCGAGGAAGCATACAAAATGTGGTGTAGTTATTTAGCCGTTTATCTAAATTTTTATTAATTATTAGAAAAACCGCGGAAAGAAAAATGTCACGGATTAGTCTAATTTGTGCCACAACCAAACGCAGTTCATAGAATAGCGCGGTTTTTTTTAAAGCAGATTTATATATTTTGATAATAATACAAATCAATTCAAATTGCGTTCTAAAAAAATTGCCAGGTTAAGAGTACTCTACACCGATGAGCATGTGACGAGGTTATTGAACGTAGATGAAGCGAAAGAGGTGTGTCAGCATCGTAGCAGGTGGAAACCCATAGTCTCTGCCTACCCCAATGGGAAACAGGCGTGATAATATGTATGTGTGTATAATAATACATACATATAATGGGATAGTTGTGGGCTTATTATGCAATAAGCATATAGATATCCTTTTTTGTTTTTGAGTGGAATAAAATTACTCATTATCTAATTGTTTAATATTTTTATCAAGTAAAAGTTTTGACTTTACAAACAAAACTTTTGCAGACGTACACTGCAATAATAAAAAAGGTTCCTTGTTTTACAGAACCTTAAAAAATATAAACCTTTTTGCGATTAGTCCATTAGACAAAATGTTTTCAATGAAAATTTGTTGTAAGGGAAAAATAAAAGACGCACATCAGATGAGGACATTTCGGATTAAAAGATATAGGGCCTATATGGAAAGCTGATGGGCCTTAGATTAATTTCAAAAGAGGTTTTATGTTTAAATATCTTCGGGTTGCTATTGATAACTGTTTTTTAATTACGCGATAATCCTTTGGTGAAAATGTTTTATAATTAACATTTACGTGACTATAGTATTATAATTATTTTATCTTGTTTTTGTAGTTCTGTTCACTTTGTAAAACTATGATAAACATTTGTAGGACTTTTTTTATTTTGGGCCAAAAACTGAAAGTACTGTGACTGCCCAGCCGTCAGCGTCATAAAAACAGTGCTCACTGCTTGGACGAATAAAAAAGGCGGACGGAATCTCTCTAAACAAAAAGTGGAAAAACAAAGTCTGGCACGCACACATTCACAGCCATAATAAGACAAAAAGCCGCGATTACGTAAATAAATTCTTGTGACGGTAATCGTTGTCGTAGTGTCACAAATAAAATAACAATACATAACTAGTGTGTTAAAATTCTGTCAAAATTATAACGGGTTTAGGAAAAAACGAAGTGCTTCAATCTTTTCTTAGCGAGATTCCGTCCGCCATTTTTTATCCGTCCGAGGCTCACTAATATAACATATTCGCGCAAAATAGGTATCCTTTTTTCGTTGGCAGGCACTTTCAGATTTTCATATATTTTTTATAAAAATTAAGTCTTCAAGTAGTAATTGTCATTATAATAATAATTGCTAAGTAACTGTTTATAGATTTCTACAATAAACCGTCGTCAGAAAATATAGGTAATATAAATAATTCACAATAAAGTTAGGCTGTAGTGATGCAAAGATTTCAAATTCTTAACATGAAATAACAAAGTCAGGAAAACGTTACGATACTCGAAAAAAATTGTCTTACCTTTTTCTCTGTAACCTGAGGGGTAAAAATAAATTTTATCTTTATTTACTTACGCATAATTTTCGAAATACCTCTGAAATGTTTAAAATTCTAATAATATATTTTAAAATTCCGCTACTAAAAAAAGAGTTAAGTAAGATCTTTTTTCGAGAACTTTGAGAACCTTAAGTAATGGTGACCCCCGAATTCTTTGTACTTTTCTCCTTAGATATTTTCTGTAGATCCTGATTGAAGATAATCGAAGCGTCCACGATCCCGAACGTATTGTTCAGGAGTCCTGTATCCCCTACCGCCATATTTGGCAGGGACCTTTGGGATCTTAGACGCTAAGAGTGGGGAGGACTCGAGGCGTCTATTAAGCTACCCTGGGGAGGACAACAGCACGTGGTGGTCACGTGCTGCAGTGGGGAAAACGATATTGTTTTTCCGGGGACGTACCAAATGCGTAGCATTAGAAAGGCACCGACCGACGACCTGGTGAAGGTCGCGGGAATCCGCTGAATGCGGAAGGTGCAGGACCGGTCGTTGTGGCGATGCTTGGGGGAGGCCTATGTCCAGCAGTGGACGTCTTTCGGCTGAAATGATAATGATAATGATGATGAGAGAGGCACCAGCGCGGTCCAATGGAGTTCCCGGAGCTCCTCTATTTTGTGCCGAGGATGGCCACCGTGTGCTTTTAGTCGGTAGGAGTACGACATACCCCTCCGCCATCCCCAGACGGATGGATACCCATGAAAATTTCCACCCGAAAACAAAAAAAGTTCTTGAACAATAACAGCAAAACATAATAATACTTTGTAAGCAAGAACATGATGTAGTGACTCCGAAACTTAGTGAAACCTTTCAGAATACGTTTAAGGAGCCATCTATCAAAAGTTTTCGGCAACTTTCCATCGAATGTGATTATTGATGGGAGCCCTTATAAATAGATTTTGATGTTCAGCGCATATGTGCTACGTGTTGTTTGTATTTATAGTACACAACATGGGGTATGGTCTATTATATTATGGAGGTAGTGGCTTCACAAATACCACCGAAATAGATCGATAGAATGGAAAAGTCGGCGGGGCCCACGTGCCAACACTCTGCACCAGAGTCCAGGGCATTTCAAAACCTTTCTCAGTACGCCTTATGACTTGTTTCTGTAAAAAAAACCCGCAAAAATGCCTTATTGAATTGTAAAAAAGCTGTAAAGTAAATTTGATTAAAGTTTTTTTTTTAAATTAATGACGTCAACATGGGAGGCGTGGTTTGTCCGAAAGTTGCCACGCATGAATTCCAAGTAAAATTGTGATTATAACCATTCTATTTATCTATTTCTGTGGAAAATACCGTTTTTAGTTGCATCGAATTAGATTGCTTTATGCGTCGTTCAGTAAAATTGCTGTAACTCCACATTTCTTACTTGAACTTGCTTTACTTTTATGATGAAAGATAATTATTTCCTACTTAATATGACATGATGACATAAAGCAAAAAAAAATTGTTAAAAAGATGGAGTTACATCACTTTCACAATTAATGAATTTCACTTGGAAATTGTAAATATCATGGTAAATTTTTGTTTCAGTTACAAATTTGATGTATGGTTTACCAATAATGTAAGATTTTAATTTGAATGTAACTAATTAACTTATTCTTTTGTTAATGAACATAAAATGAATATAATGAAATCATGTTTCTTTTGTTTCCACCGAAATCTAAAATATTTGTTTTACTCATTTTCTAAGGATAAAGTTAAAATGTAACACAATTTCTTGCCTCTAATTAAACGGGGTTACAACATGAAATCCTATTTTCACTCCGTTATTTTTTATTAAGGGAGTAGTTCATAATTTTTCGTAGAATTTGGGCAGGGCAACATTTTTCTGCTTCCTTGTAACAAAGAAGTTAATAAATGGAGTTCTAATACGTTTAAGTATACATAAAACTACTCTTGCAATACCACCACCACCCCCGAGACTGTTATTTAACGTTATCAAACGACAAAATGTAATATATTCAAAAAGTATAAAAAGTTGAAAGATAAGGCTACTTTACAAGACTCATCCCAAGTGAAAAATACCATAAAATCAAACTGTCCCAGCTTGAGACGTACAGAAGTGAATAAATGTCTACGGATGAGCAAAATACGTATAGAAAACACAGCTTAAACGACCTTAATAATCTCTAATTACACAAAAACCCTTCGTATGACAGTGAAAAAGTAGTTTTTTAAGTCAGATGTTTCTGTTCCCTACACCCCAGAAATTCAGTGAGTATGTCACGTTAGAAAAATATGCGAATGATCACTCCATTACTTACTACTCTGTGGCATCTAGAATCGCCCTTTTTAGGGTTCCGAAGTCCTACAAGGAACCCTTATAGTTTCGTCATGTCCGTCCGTCTGTCCGTCTGTCCGTCTGTCCGTCTGTCCGTCTGTCCGTCTGTCCGTCTGTCCTAATCCTTTACAGCTTAATAACTTCTACAGTTATAAACATAAGCAAATAAAATTTTGTTTAAAAATAGTCTACATATAGATCTCAATTTTAAAAGAATAAAAAAATCGTTTTTCCGTATTTTAGGGGTGGCGTCCATACATGTGAAATGGGGAAAAAAAAATTTTTTTCGCTGCACCCCCTCGTGTGGGGTATCATTGAATAGGTCTACTAAAATGAAGGTAATGTTTCATACACCACTTTTTTATCAGGTGTACCATCTGCGAAATATAGCCCGCCAAAGTGGCTTGCAATGTGTCCCCCCCCCTGCCATTTCTAAACTATGCAACGTAGAAACTTATGGTCTTCAACATTGATAAACCTTTATAAAAGCTCTCATTTAAAATGATTTTGAGTATAATGTGATTATAAATTTTCGAGTTATACTGAGAAAACTGAAAAATACTTAAGACGTCCTAGTTCATAGGTTATTGACCTTAGAGAAAAATGATCGTAGCAAATAATGCTCCTTTAGTTACTTTCTATTTAAAAAAATCACAAAAAACAAACGCACTTCTTAAATTTAGCTTCATAAATTTAGCGCTAGGTGGCGCTGTTTGCAAAAACTAAAATAGCAATGATTAATATTCGATTTGATTCGTTTGTGATTAGACCTACTTAAGGAACCCTATAATACTGAGCATGGTCCGACATGCTCTTGGCCGGTTTTCACAATCTAACCACAAAAACATAATACCTGACACTGAAACACAATATCCAATAACCTCGATATTCGAATACAGATTTATAACACATTCTTTTGATGTAACTTGAACCCTTTACTTTGCCCCATCTGTCGGTTTGTTTAGATTATCTTACTCAACGCTCGGAGTGGAAGTTATGTACTGTACACATTGTAGGTACCTACACTCATGGGTAACGTGAACAACTGACAGATGACAGGCTTAGCCAGTGATTTAAAGGTTCAACACGATTTTTGTACTGTTTTGGCACGTTCTTGTACCATGTAACGCTGTTCAATTGTTTTGTCTACAGTAAAGCCAATGAAACGATGTAAAAAATACATATTATTGCAACTAAAACAAATGTAAACTTTGAAAACACTTTATTTGCTAACATGACATCAAAAATGATATTAATAGGTACTTTTAATCTACCAACAATTTCGTGCACTTTTTTTACATACACAAAAAGTGATTTAATTTCCTCAATAACTCCGAAATTCGGAAAAATATCCTTGAATTTTTTGAGATTTCATAAAGTTGGTTTAAAAGGTTATAAGACCTGATATGGTTCAGACGGCGTGCCCTTGCCAGTCTGCTCCGACTTTCGGTACCTCGGTTCACTTTTGCAAAGCGATGGCGAAATAGACCGGACAGTCAAGCACCGAATTAATACAGGATGGTTAAAATGGCAGCAGGTCACGGGAACTACAAATGACTCCCGAATTCCCCTTAAAATGAAGGGGAAAATCTATAAGAATGTGGATGGCTATAAGAAAAGAGGCAGACCGAAGAAAACATGGATAGATTGTGTGAAACATGATATGAATAGAAAGAATGTGAACACGGAGATGACGGCTGATAGAGATGTATAGAAGAAAAATACATGCTGCACCGACCCCAAATAAATTGGGATAAAGGCAGGAGGATGATAATGATGAAATTGATATAGTTCACAAAAAATTTGTAATTAGTACATTTGTCTATACACGAACAGGGCATTCTTCTTTTACAAAATCGGGTTTGGCAATAGGTTTAGCGTAAGCCAGACTTGAAAGCCTTTTTATGTATGGAGAGTTTGAAGTTAGACCTGGTTTAGTGATGGGTCTAAAACTGGTATTTTTTTTATATAATAAGGGGACTACTCGTAAATCTAAGAGCCACCTAAAACTAAGATACAATATGTAAGTAGACGAGATGTTAGTAAGAACTTGTTTGAGTGTCATTCAAAACTAGGTTTGTTGTGGAAAGTGGGTGTAGAAACTGAATGGTGCTGCGTAAATTATCTCCTATCATAGATAATTAGTAAGGGTCAGTATCTTTGAGATTAGGCCTGTTATTTGCAAGCAATTACCCGGATTAAGATCAACATAAAGTGACGATAGAGGTAGAATGGTAAACAGTGTAACTTGGTTAATATCGCCTCTGCTATTGACAAGTCTTTAGCATTTCCTTAAAGTCGCCATATCTTGTAACTACCAAGCGGAATGTATGATCTTGGAAGTTAAACGTATTATACTGGGAAAAGTATAAATTTTTGATTGAATACATTATATGTTGCATGGGGGGGGTTAACCCCCCGAAATGCCTTTGCCAACCCACCGTTTTATACATACTTACTAAAATATTATGTATATACAAATATTATATAATGTATTGTTAATAAATTAAATGAATCATTGAACTCTTTCGTCGAAATGCATTCTTACGCGTTTCATCACGTCGTTTAAAAATAAAGTTGTTACTTATTGTATCTGGGTCCAGAGCTCGAAACCCCAATGTGAATTCCTGTAAGGTCTTGTTTGTAAGTGACAGTAGATCAAAACAAACAGTTCATATTACCAATATTTGGTTGGATATTCACCTAATTAAGATCCTTTTCTGCCTATCGAAACACCTATGTGTTACTACAGGATGGTCGTAAGATAACCATTTTATATAAACCGTAATATTTTCCTTATGATTATTAGGCAGTTCTTATGTATTGGCTGTAATAATATCGGCGATGTATTCTATTGCTTTCCCTTTCGTTAACATAAATAGCTAGGGGATATTAGAACCTTCTTTAGACCTTTCAAATTAACTGCAGAGGTACGGCAGAAGTGTGGGAGTTTTATTTTGGTTTTTCTATTTCCAGTTCCGTGTCTAACTTTAACACAGCCCAAACGGCTGGTTGCAGTAATTTGTATTTTTTTACAAAGGCCTCTTAATCCTATACTACTATATCCTACTTTATTTATATTCAATTATTACTTGCTTTAACGGTGAAGGAAAACATCGTGAGGAAACCTGCACACCTGAAAGTGCTCCATAAAGTTCGCCAACCCGCACTAGGCCAGCGTGGTGGATTTCGTGGTCGCCTTAGCCTTCTCATACGGAGAAGAGGCCCGTGCCCAGCAGTGGGACAGTAATGGGCTGGTTATGTTGATGTTATATCCTACTAAGATTTAAAATGCAAAAGTGTGGATATTTGTTTGTTTATCCTTCAATCACGGCTAAACGAATTTGAATAAAATTTGGCACACAGATAACCCATAACCTGGATTAACATAAACGCTACTTTTTATCCCGGGAAGATAAAGAGTTCCCGGGGAATGCGCGATTATGTTATTCTGTGATAAACCGAACTAAACACCAGCGGATTCGTGGTTATAGGCTAGTTATAACTAAATGTAGGCAAAAACTAAGGAACGGGGTTTCAAAAGTTCTTTAAAATACCTAAGTATGTAACATGGCATTTGTAAAATTAGTTTTATGTCATAGGTCTGACTGCCTCGTTGGTCTAGTGGTTGCAAGCGCGACTGCTGAGCGTGAGGTCCTGGGTTCGATTCCCGGGTCGGGCAAAGTGTTATTGGGTTTTTTCATTAGGAAATTCTCAGTAGCAGCCCGGAGTCTGGATTTGTGCCCGGTTAATGGCAATAGGCTCGCCCCCTATTACATGGGACTTACAACATAACTGGCGAAATGTGGGTGTACTATACACCTCTGCCTACCCCTTCGGGGAAATACAGGCGTGATGTTATGTTATGTTATGTTGTTATGTAACAATGGCTTAAGATTTATTTAGATAGATAGATAGATAGATTATACTTTATTGTACACCACGAAAATAGTAGTAAACAGGAACAACGTATAAATTATGGGTACATGGGCGGTCTTATCGCTAAAAGCGATATCTTCCAGACAACCTTTAGATGGACAAAGAAGACGTAAGATCTAGATAATGGGGGCAGTCCGTGGCGTACTACTAAACTAAAATAAATAAATAGCACAAAATATATTACACATATACCAGGCCCCTCAGAAAGTATTGCGAAAAAAAGTTTTTATATATGGGAGACTGGCCAGTTATAATGTTTTTCGAAAATATGATTATTTATAAGTAAAAATAAGTAAGTTCCAATTTCAAAATTTCCCTCCACATTTTTTGCGAGTTAATTCTAAGTATTGTGTCTCACTGAAATATGGATCTGCGCCGGGAACATTTTAGAGCTATGATTTTATACGATTTCAAGTGTCGCCTGAAACCGGATGAATCGTACGATAGACTTCAAATGGCATTCATGGATGAAGGCCCTTCCAAGGCAACCGTGTATCGTTGGTATAACGAATTCAAGCGCGGTCGACCAACTTTGGGGGATGACGAAAGAAGCGGTCGCCCTTTGACGGCTGTTACCGAAGAAAACCTGCTAGCAGTGAAAAATTTAATCCAAGACAATAGGCGAATTACATATCAGGAGATTCAACACATATTGAAGATTGGATCGGGAAGCGTTCACGAGATTCTACACAGCCATCTTCGCGTGAGGAGGATAGTATCACGCTGGGTGCCGCACAACCTCACCGATGCTCAGAAGCAGGCCCGGGTGGAATGGTGCCGTGATATGCTTAACAAATTTGAAGCAGGCTCGTCTCGGCGTGTTTACGACATCGTTACAGGTGATGAGTCCTGGATTTATCAATACGACCCAGAAACCAAGCGCCAGTCGACTGTTTGGGTGTTTCAAAATGAGCCAACGCCTACCAAAGTGAAGCGATCTAGAAGCGGGGGTAAGATTTTGATCGCTAGCTTTTTTAATTTGACTGGCCACTTGGTATCAATTCCCTTACGGGATCAAAGAAGCATTAATGCCGAATGGTATACTACCAAATGTTTGCCAGAAGTTTTCTCTGTTATAAGCAACAAGCGACCAAACACAGGGCTCCGCGGGCTACTGCTCCACCACGACAAAACACCTGCGCACACCGCACTCAAAACGAGGGACTTCCTGGACAGCACGCCAGTCAAACTCCTGGGTCACCCTCCTTACAGCCCTGATCTAGCACCGTGTGACTTCTTTTTATTCCCAAAAATAAAAAATCAGCTCAAAGGGATACAATTTTCGTCGCCGGAAGATGCGCTGGCTGCGTTCGAGCAGGCTGTAAACGAGGTGTCTGCGGCGGACTGGAAAAAGTGTTTTGAAAACTGGTTTAGGCGCATGAATCTTTGTATAGAGGCTGGTGGAAAGTACTTTGAAAAGATTTGATAAAAATATATGTACGTATAGAACAATTTTTTTTAGTTTCGCAAAACTTTCTGAGTGTCCCACGTAGGTATGATATATATATATAATATATATATAAATAATCTTACAATTTAGAATAGAGATTGGATACATAGGCAATGTCTTAATAAATTACAATCTATTTGGAAAGGTAGTATTCTTTAACTAATTTTTTAAATGAAAACAGTGACTGAGCTCGCCGTATAGACACAGGTAACTCATTCCACAGACGCACAGCCTGAACAGTAAAATATTTATCATAAAATTTTGTAGAATGCATTGGCATCAGAAGCCCCAAGTTTTCCGATGATCTTATTTATGCAGAGGCACCTTGTATTAATGTAGTTAGACACTAACTAAAAGATTTTTCAAAATCCAATCGCAAAAGAGATGCAGCGGGTATTATACAAGAATCATACAAACGAAGTTTAGCGGACCAAATCGTGAAAGAAAATACGTGCTGCCCGCGGCTTCACTCACAGCGCCTCCTATTGGTTCCAGATTTTGTGATTTTCTTTTTTGACTAAACCAACATATCTTGCATACCTTCTTCATACCTATAAGTGACGTGTTTGCACCGTACTAAAGGCTTATGTCCAGCAGTCCTTTGTCCAGCAGTGGACGTTTTTCAGCTGAAATGATGATGATGAAAGGCTTATGAGCATTAATTATAGATTTAAATTGTAAATATGTCGTTGGTGTGCCTTGCATAAATAAATAAAAAAAGACGTGTGGCACTCGGAGACTGCCGCGGTAAAGCTATTGCATAGCATTTTTTATCAATACAAAGAGGAGGTGCCCTAACGCCGAAACTCTAAGCAGGCATGAGTCACCAGATTGCGGGGCGAAGAGGGGGATTACGCATTCGCAGTAACGCCGATACAACCAATGCCACCTAGAGGCGATTTGCAGAACTAAAGAGACAAGCGTGATATTTCAAAAAGTCATTAAAAGTTCTGCTATTCATCGATAGATGGCAAAACTAAAAAGTATCACCGCTGTGCCGGTCGGAGTGGGGGGTGTTAGGTTATTTTCGTTACGGAATTTCTGGATTCGGTCTCCACGCTCAAGGGCCGCGATAGAAGCTATGCAATAGCTTAATAAATAAAATTATCTTGTAAATTTGAGTCATTTTGGCCCGTAACTATAGAATTTTTAAATGACTTTACTACAGCACCACCTATCATATCGTAACATAGCTATCATTTTGACAAAAAATAAAGTGTAAACATGATCTCAATCGCTTAAGTCGTTCAAAAGTTACACGATTACTAACATACGCACCAACGATATTAAGATCGAAGAAGGTGAGGGCCAAAAAAAAGAAGATGATAAACAAACGACTCAAGGTAAAACAAACACTGAAAACACACTAAGAAAATTCGAAGACAAACACCTGCCAAGAATATTTATTGGTAACACTTAAAACAGCTAAAACTTTATGCTGAACAACTCAAGATTTTAATTGAATTTTCGTATTTCTTCCACAAAATCTACAACAGTGTACGCAGCGGGATATATGTTAATAGACTTGTTCCTTTAAATTTTACATTAGTACAATTGTTTTGAAACTATTCTTGAAACATTTAATCTTGGTTGGAAAACTTTAACATGGAACAAAGAAAATTTGAATTAAGTAACTGTTTAAAAAAAAAAGTTAAGTTATTCAAAGCAACTGAAGTGAGTACTATTATTTCAAGTATTTAATATTAAGTAGGTACTTTAAATAATACTTAGGTACAAAAGAACCTAAGTATTATTAAAAGACAGACAAACTGAAAAAAAAAAATCTTCTAAGGTATGACAATAATGATTAAAGTATAGTCATGGAATTAATAAGTACTACGTATTTTCATGTTTATAATTTCATCATTATTGCTATACCTTAGAAGAAATTCAATTTGTTCACTTTTCCAAAAGTAAGCCAAAGTGGTGATAGCCGCCTTTGATTTTATATATTACTAGCCGTGCTCGTGTGGCTTTGCCCGCGTGAAAACTATAATAAAAAAACCGGCCAAGTGCGAGTCGGACTCGCGCAGTAAGGGTTCCGTACCTCTCAATGACCTGATACCCCATAAAAACTGATTTAATTTACGATTGTTTATCAAAAGACATCAACGAATGTACGCGAAATGTGAATTTTTGCATCTCTTTCTTCCGTAAGTACCACCACATATGTCTACGTTTGTCCTGTTTTTAGTATTTGTTGCTAAACTACATAGTATGCACTATAATCAAACCAAGTTTGACTTTGGTATATATCGATGAAAAAAATGCTTGTTTTTGGAGGTTTCTTGTATGCGGACCCCCTTTGGTTTTAGACTTTTTTTTGTTTTTAGTATTTGTTGTGATACTCCTCATAGTAACACATATTCTCTGAAAATTTCAACTGGTTATCTGTTACCGTTACAAAGATACAGCCCTGTGACAGACAGACGGACGGACGGACGGAAGGACGGACAGCTTAGCGAGAGTAATAGGGTCCTATTGGCACCCTTTGGGTACGGAACCCTAAAAAAGTATAAAAGTAAAATAAGCAGAATAATGTTTCCCGCCGTAGTTTTGGGAAAAGAAAAATGGTAAGTATTTCTTTTTTTAAAGAGTATTTGTGTCGAGTATATACTTTACCACCCCTTTTTTAAACCCCGTGAGCTTAATTTTAGAAAAATTCAAAAACATGGCATTCATTATTACTTTAAAGATACCGAGATAAGACTCAATCCAGCCATGCAATAATATTCTCCCATACATAATTTATAACCTTATTGCACCTTCTTCAAGGAGTTATTTTTGAAAAAGAAAAGATTGCTGTGTTTCGGTCTGAAGGGCACTCGTACCCTTTGCACTAATACAGCAATGCAGGCAACACTGTATAGCGACAGAAATAGGTACCGTGACCGTACTTCCCGAAGTCATAGACTTTGGTAATTCTGAGGATTTTGCAGTTTCATTGAACATCATTTCATAGATTGAAGGTTATTGAATGGATATCATAGCCACTGTTAATTATTTTATAATCCTGTTTAACGTAACAATAGAACAGATCTTTGCTGGTCACTGAGATGAAGGGGTTGCTAAGGACCCTTTCCCTGAATATAATAAAATTATAATCCTACTAACATCTCACTATGCTTGGAGTTTCTTTGAAGGATAAAATCCGAAACGAGATTATTCGGAGAAGAACCGGAGTGACCGACATAGCTTGTAGGATCAGTAAGCTGAAGTGGCAGTGGGCTGGCCATGTCTGTCGAAGGACCGATGGCCGCTGGAGCAGACGAGTCCTTGAGTGGAGACCGCGAATCGGCAAACGCAGCGTAGGGCGCCCCCCCGCCAGGTGGACCGACGACCTGAAAAACGTGGCTGGGGGGGACTGGATGCGGAAGGCAGAGGACCGAGTGTTGTGGCGCAACTTGGGAGAGGCCTATGTCCAGCAGTGGACTGCGATAGGCTGAGTTGAAGAACATCTCACTCATATTGTTCCTTTTTCCCCAATGATATTTAAAAATACAGATGTGTACTAGCGCGAGCAATCTGTGGACTCGAAAACGTCCTAATTGGGATGTTTTTTTATTACATTATCATTATCAAGTTTGTTAGAGAGATTTCATCCTTATAATTGATCCTAACGATCCATGCAATAAAAGTACAGGGTGTAATTTTTACAGATTTTAGTCGGTTCGATTCCCGCGTGTCGCAAGTGAATTTTCGAAAATCTTTGAATGCAGTTTTCTTTCTATTCAAAAATAAAGGAATGTTTTCTTTGAGTAAAATTTTCTATCTACAGTATTAAGAGTACTTTCCCCTCAGGTGGCATTACAAAATTCCACCCTGTATAATAATATGGCCGCAGTTAAAATATATCATGGATTAACACAAATTTCCATTACGGAAAACTAAGAACTTTACATACGAGTGAAGTTGCGGGCACAGCTATTTACAAATACAAAAGTTTTGGCTACATACTTATTTGTTATTCAATCAAGCCGTCGGCGTCGTGGGCACGAATTGAGATATAATTAGGCGGGTATGTAGTAGGGAATACTTATTATTATAAACTTGTATACAACTTGCAATATTTGTTTGTGTTTCAACGAACCATAACCAACTTCTCATCAGCCAATTAAGCTGCTTTGCAAAGGTCGTTTGCAGTTCCAGTGAAAATACAATGTGATGGTATTTTTTTATAGTATAGGATGGCGAAACGAGCTAAAGGCCCACCTGATGTTAAGCGGTTTCCTTTGCCCATAGCAACTTCAATACCACCTAGGCTGTTGCCTAAATGGTAGGTACCGCAAGTCGGTTCGCCAAACTGAGACATAAAGAAGAAAAGTCTCATGTGAATGTAATTTCACCGACACCCGTACCCTTCAGACCGAAACACAGCAATGCAAGCATCACTGTTTGGCGGAGAAGTAGGTACGGTTGTAGTACTTCTCCGGACGAGCTCTTTCACAAAGGAGCTCTACTACTACTGAATACTGGTATAATTGAGTTGATCTGATGATGGAGGCGAAAGCTGGTAAGTCAAGTTTTTATTTCGAATAAGCATTTACTTGCAATTTTATTGCAAGGTTCCAAAAAGTTGGTCTAATGGAGAAGAACCGGCAAGCAACTCTACAGATGCAGCAGTCCTTCCGAATAACTATGTTTCTTCGCTACGCAAATACAATTTTGGTGACTTAGACAAGTCCCTTCTTTCTCAATTATGTCGGGGTCGGCTTCCAGTCTAACCAGATGCGGCTGAACATCAGTATTTTACACGGAGCGACTGCCATCAGACCCCCGCAACCCAGTTACTGGGTAATACCGACCTCCTAAGGTAGACCAGACTGTCGGGCTCTGACTACTCGTAACAACTGCCATAGATATTCGTATAGAAACTG
Organism: Asteroscopus sphinx; assembly: GCA_949699075.1. NCBI lineage: Eukaryota > Metazoa > Arthropoda > Insecta > Lepidoptera > Noctuidae > Asteroscopus > Asteroscopus sphinx. The sequence goes on from OX453020.1 coordinate 8,130,200, forward strand.
GGACTGACAAGTTGACTTGAATAAATATGCTTAAAAAATTTTGATTATTTAATTATTACAGAATAACTTGATTGCAAATAACCTAGTGGTTTTTGCTGGGCAAGCGTGAACCATCGTCGACCGCACCATTGCTTAACATCAGGTGAGGTGGTGGTCAAACGCAAACCCGTTAAGAATAAAATAAATAATAAATACCTAGACAAACGAGGTCACTGGCAAAGCTAAAGTTGAAAATAAGACATTAACGCATCTCCTTGATAGCCTGGGAGAGTTAGTTGTGTTGAAACTCTAAATTTTAACCATTGGCTGTGGGCCAAACATAGTGTCCTTGTTAAAAATATACCGGGATAGTTTTATGCGGATATCTTAGGTTTTAGTGGTTATTTTATATTTAATCGTATGGTAAAACTATTGAGTTGTAATCCCACAATCATCATTAGTCGGACTTAAAATTATTAGTTATGTACTCACGTTATCCTATCAATTAGCACCATACGGGGGCACCTGTAGGAAATTGAAATGTTATCTCCTACGGACGCGAATAACACTATTCCCTATGCTCAGTGGCTAAGCGGTGACTGGCAATTTGTGAGTTCGAACTAAACTAAATGAAAGGTGCAATTTAAGTGCCGAGTTATTTTTCTTTTGACGTTTAAAAAGTATGTATTTTAGGGTCGTTTTAACCTACTGAGAATATTTAGCTATAACAAATATTTCAAACGTGCTTAGATGAGTACAAATCACTGCGTTTTAACCTAACGCTAAGATTTATTTATAGATATTCCAAACGTTGATGAGCAGAAATAGTTCCTACATATTAATTAGCAATACAGCCTTCTCCTCAGACAGCCTACGTGGTATTGCAGTTGTTAAGGGTTTTACATCAGGTGGACCTTAGCTAAGATATTTCTCCTATTAATAGCTCGTGCTGACACAAAAGATGAAGAGGGCTACCGGAGACTGAAAATTTGACAAAGCATCCCGGCTTTTTGACAAATAATCCCGATGTTTTGACGAAGCATCCCGACTTTTTGTATAAGCAAACCGATTTTTTTTTACAAAAAATCCCGACTTTTTGGTTAGATCAAGCACAATCCGAAAAGTTATTAGAATAACAAGTAATGTGCAATGGACAGAGTAAAGTAAAAATCTTTAAAAGTCACAAACTTTATAAAAGTCAATTGGAATTGATGGAAGGTATGCTATGAGCATAGGGAACCGACTGTAAATGAATGGAAGTGATTTAACTGATATTTTTGTTTCAGTACCGTTCCGATAACATCATCATCATCATTTCAGCCGAAAGACGTTAACTGCTGGACATAGGCCTCCCCCAAGCATCGCCACAACGACCGGTTCTGCGCTTTCCGCATCCAGCGGATTCCCTCCTGCCGGCCGACGACCTGGTTCCGATAAAGATTAGCTGATATTACTTATGATTCCTTTTCGGACAAATTACTTTTAGGTCCGTATTACAGAACGTTCCTCAAGTACAGTTTGATCTTCAATCAACTGATCACTACTTAAGGATAGAATCGTTACTTGAGCATCGGTCTTATTCCAAAACGGTAATTATAAACTTCAATTAACAACAAAAAACATAGCACACGAATTTAACCTGAAATATGAAAAGAATCTCTACTCAAGCGTGGTCTCGACCACATTTGAGTGATTACAGATCAAATATCTGCTCAAATACCGTAACAGGTGACAGTATAAAACAAAGCTAAACTCAGCTGAACTGTCATCAATGAATCTATGCTTGAGGAATGTTCTAAAATTAAATTCCAACTCAAAAATAGTTTTAAACAGTGATCAACGCTAGAGGAACGTTTTGTAATACGTGCCTTAGTTCATCAAAAGACGGCTAAAATGCACGCGTTGACCTACCGGTATCGTACGCATTGTGTAATGCGATTTAAACGAGTCCATATAGCGTAGTGCGTCCACCTATCCGCAGCGTATGGATTGCCGACGAATTTCTATGAGCAATCGGATTTTCAATATTGACATTCGGATGCTGTCATTCCTCATCCGCATTTTTTGATACTACGTGATCCGTCCGATGCGTCCAATACCGATAGGTGGACGCGTGCCTTAAGAGCGGTCAACCCGAAATGGATAGAATGACTCTTTCCATACAAACGCTCGTACGTGATTATTGCGTTATAAAAAAAAACTTGTGATGTTTTGATAAAATAGATATCTTGTGCACTACAATCTAGGTTTCTATTGAAACAAAAATTTAAAAATTTTACTAAACGAATTCTGTACAAGCCTCCAAAAATCAGCTTTCTTGCACAAATTTTCCCGAACTTTGGTCGTTCTTGATGTACTCATAAATTGTAAAAGTAAAAAAAAACATCTAATTAGAAACATTTCGCATGTATTGGATTCAAAAACACGTATTTCCTGGAACAAGTTTTATAAAATTTCCGTGCACTAATTTTGTGATGTTATCGCGTTCTCACTTGCTCGCTAGTCAACGGGCATTGCGTTTGATGAAACAACTAGCTTTTAGACCACGCCTCCGTTGTACTTAGGTGGACTGGGAAGGGGCCTCTTAAGGAGACGCAGGCTATCTAACGCCCGTGTTGCACCAATATGTGTGTACACTATACAAGGTTCTACATTATTATCCCGAAATATTTGAAGTGGTGAATCAGACCATTTACTGTCCCACTTCTGGGAACGGATCTGTTCTCACAATGGGGGGGATTCATGCTTTGGTTCCACTACGCAGGGCTACTGTGGGTTGGCAGACTGCACACACCATCGAGAACTGTATGGAGCACCCACCATGTTTTTCTTTATCGACTATTAGCTGCCGCCCGCGGCTTCGCTCCCATAGTATGGCAATAAAAAGTATATTATATGTTAATCCAAAACATGTTCTATCTGTGTGCTAAATTTCATCCAAATCCGTTCAGCCGTTGCAGCATGAAAAAGTAACAAACATACACACTCGCAAACTTTCGCATTTATAACATTAGTGTGTGATGTGATATTTAACCGACGAAAAAAAGGAGGAGGTTGTCAATTCGACGCGTATATAATTTTCATTTTTTTTTATTTTTATTTTTTTATGTATGACCACGCATAACTTTTTACAGAGTGGTCCGATTTTGATGATTCTTTTTTTAATAGATAGGGTATATCTCGAAGTTGGTTCCATTTAAATTTCAAAATCAAAATCCACCCCTAAGGGTAGTAAAACAGGGGATGAGTGTTTATTCACCCACTGAATTCTTACTTGTTGACCGATTCTGTTGAAACTTGACACATAAATATAGTTCTAGACACTACGACATAATGGAGACCTGGAGTTAGATTTTAACCACAAAAAAATGAAAAATAAAACTTTTTAACAAAAAATTGAACCGACGAAAGCAGAAACTGAAAAGCGAAAAATAACTAATTATGAGTCGGCGCCAAACAACCAATCAACGAAGATCATTATATTACTTTAAATAAATAATAAAAACAACGTCACATCAAATACAACGTGAAATTTTCAACGATAAACAATTACTTTCCAAAAATGCGTTCTCCGCTCGGCCACTTGCAACTTGCACGCACTTTGCTTGTTAAAAGTTCGTTTGGCGCCGACACATAATTAGTTATTTTTCGCTTTTCAGTTTCTGCTTTCGTCGGTTCAATTTTTTGTTAAAAAGTTTTTTTGAGTTACACATTGCGAATATCAAGCAAAATTCACCTTAAACCGATTGAATTTATGAAATATTTTACATGCCAAGTATTTTTTTGTATGTGTTGAATTTACCATGTAAACGATATTATAAGCATATCATTCCATCTTGTTTTCATTATCTACTAATATAATAGTTGGTGCGTTCTGAATGGCTTGACCGATTGAGGTCATTTTGACACATTATATTTTATTTTGTCAGGACAATGGTTCATAGCTATGCTAGGGTCTATTAGGTGTCGTTGTAGTCAAGTTATTTACAACATTAACAAATGATTTATTTATGGGGTTCTTCTATCGTGTCGACATGAACTACATAATGATAGTAGCTCATGCCGTGGGGAAAAGATTAGCCAGTCTGCAGGTTATTAGCGGGGCTGACTGCCCAGGGTGCGTCGGACCATCAATTAAATATCGTCACTCGTGGAGGCTCTTTTAATGCACCCCATTTATGGGCTAAAAAGACTCATATTCACATTATAATATAAATGTTGGTTTAAGACAAAAAAAGAAAATCACGAAATCTGGACCCGATAGATGACGCTGTGAGCGAAGCTGTAGGCTTCAGTCAAGTAAGGGCTCCATAAAATTCTCGATGGTGTGTGTAGTCCACCAACCAGCAGTAGGTCAGCGTGGTGGACTAAGTACCTGATCACTTCTTGTTCTGGGAAGAAGTCTATGCCCAACAGTGGAACAGTAATAGGCTGATTATAATATAATGTTATGTTGATTATGAAATAGCTTACCGCTTATATTAGGCGTGAGTTTTATTTTCATGTAATTTTTTTTTAATAAAAAAATGTAATTGAATTAAGATGTCGCCTTTATACAACGTGTTATTAGAATAATTGAAAACCTCTTAAGGGGTCATTGTACTCATTAGTATGAACAACTTTTCCTTTGGGACTAACCATGAAATCGCGAAAAAAATGCTGTTTCCTACATTTGTGTTCATATAAATCAACAAAATGTAGGGACAGATTTTTTATTCGCGATTTTACCATTAGTCCCATAGTAAAAGTTGTTCATACTGATGAGAACAATGACCCCTTAAGAGGTTTTCAGTTATTTCAATAACACGTTTGTAAAATTTTATTTAGTGAAAGATTCAATAAGTATTTAAATATTCTAAATGAATATATATTTCATACGTAGTTAATTACTTTTGTAAACATAGATTGTAATTTCAACTGTCTGTTTCGGTCAAGTCATTGCGTAAATTTAAATAAAAAGTTATTTTAATCATATAAATATTTTTTAACTATTTTATTAATTATCTCAAATATTTTATAATGATCCGTTATCACGCAATAAAAATTACTTTAAAATGCAGCTTGAACTTTAAATTGCTCAAGCAAATTCCGATTTCAATAACATAAAACTTTATCTCTTACCACCGTAAAAACACTATGTAAATAAATACACATAAAATATGTAAAACACATACCCGAAAAATCACTAATCGTACGAAGTTTACGCGGTGGGTGCGTAGCGCGTCTACGCCGTAGCGGTGGCTCTACGGTTTTGGTGGCTGTAGCCGGCGCGCGTAGCATTTTATGTGGTAGCAGTGATCACCCTGTGACGTCACTTTGCTACAGATCATGGGACGTGGGATGAGAGTACAGTTGCACACATAACTCAATATTTATGGTACAATGTCTTGGTACAGTCGTGTGGGAAATTTATTTTGGTCTATACGATTTTGGGATAGAGTGACATGCATCTGCATTATTATTACAAGAACAATTTTCATTGGTGTTAAAAGTCCTGTAATATTATCTTATGGCCTTAAAAAGGACCAGTTTAATACAGGTGAAATGCAAAACCATTTTTTTATGCTTCACTCAATCTAAATAATTTATAATTTTTTAGTTCACATAAACTGTATTTCCTGATTTAACGTTTTTGTTGCAACAAAACCTTTCAAAAGAAAATTACTTTATTTTTTTAGGTTAGCAAGAAAAATTTAAAATTTTGTTATTATTCGCTGACATTGAAAAGGAGTCAAAAGATATTTTTAAACTTCTTTTTTCTTGAATATATTTTGATGAACACAGAGCACGTCAACTGCACTTGAATTTCTTTTATATAACTGTTTTATTTATTTAAAAGCAAACATTATTTTATCAAATTTGTTTTTTGTAAACCAAGTTTTAAAACAGTTTAAACTGCTTGCTCTTACGACCAAAATTAACCCACGTACAAAAATCGTGTCTTATTCTTCTGATTTCTACATATACGTATTAGTCACTAGATTTTACCCGCGGCTTGACCCGTACATTTTTTCCTATTTAAAATGTATGCTTATGTTATGGTGTGCTCTAGCCATTAACTATCTCCCCTTGACCCTTCGACCTCGACCCTTTTTTTTTTTCTTCGTTGCTACGAGGTAGACCAAGAAACCAAAAAACACACTTTCGCATTTAAATATAAGTAGAATAGGATTTTATTTTAAATATATTATTATAATATGTAAGTCATTCCACTACGACGTAGTTTGATGGCTCTTTTGTTTTCTTTTTATTTTCTTTTGTTAGTAATTTAATTAACATTCAGTAAATTTGAATTGCTGAACTCATAATAGTAATGCGTGTTCACTATTTTAGGGCATGCAATTTATTTTTTATGTTTAAGATATTTCAATGTAGGTACAAGTGATTATTGTCTTGTCCGATTTGTGAACCATTAATAAAAATAAAAAAACATATATTCAAGACGGGGAGGCCTATGTCCAGCAGTAGACATCTTTCGGCTGAAATGATGATGATGATGATGATACACACTATAAAAAAAAAAAAACATTTATTTCAGACTAAGAGTGTCCATAATTTGGTTAGTAACAATATTCATCTTAAAACTATGTTAGTCAAAGATATTTAAAACAAACAAACATTCATCAGATCACAATACATATTTATAACAAAGCTCATCAGGTCACATGCAGCCTGATGAGTCTACCTACAACGGCAGATTCTGGTCTCTCAGCAATCATCTTTAGGATTCCATTGCGGCTGCATCGGATTCGATGAATTAGTGAGGCTGACTTTTTGCGCATTATAGCATAAAAATCATCCACCCTCGCGTCGGCAAATATGCCCGAGGCACTGCAAAAGCGAGGCAGCCGCACCAGAATCCTAAAGGCATTGTTGTATTGTACTCTAAGAGCATTGTAGGCACGCTGCGTGTAGTTGGTCCATAGGGCGCTGGTGTAAAAGCTTTGACAGTAGGCTCTGAACAAAGTTACCTTTACCTGTGCTGTACACCTTGCAAACCTATGCACCTATCCACACTAATATATTTATTTCTTTGGATGACTGTGTGGGTGGGTATAATTTATTGTGTGGACGCCTTGTAAAAGAGTTCAACGCTACAGCCTAAATCATTACTGTGTATGTCTCTAATTCGAGCGGAATAGCAAGGCAATAGCAGACATTGACTCCTTACTAAATTAATAATAATAAAAAATCATTTATTTCATATTTGCATCCATTTTGTTAGTAAACATTGCCCTTACAACCTAATGTTAATAAATTTCAAATTTCGAATTGAGATTAATTGAATTACGTAGTTTATACTATGCCACTGGGGCGTGTAAGCGTAACCAATGCTGCAGTATGGGGGCGTCCCACCTGTCTTTTATGGTATTCAAGATGCTTTTGGGGCTGTCGCGCACCCTAATCAATGCATTCTGTCAACGATAACATAATTAATAATAATAAACGTTTATTTATTATTATACGCTAGCCAGGAGACGACATTAACGACTGATTAGTATGGGAAGCGATATCTACACTATTGTTATTTTATGCAAAATTATCTGTCTGTCTGTCTGTTTGTAAAATTTTCACAACTAAACCACTGAACCGATTTTACTAAAACTTGGTACAGAGATAGTCTGGAACCCAGAAAAGGACACAGGCTACAATAAATCCCGAAAACCTAAATAGTTCCTGCGGTATAAGTGATAAACGATATCCACGTGGGTGACCTCATTTTTTTTTGCTGCGAGGAGGAACCCTTAAGGATGGAGGCCCGGGTGTGTGGGATTCTTACCTACTAAAACCCCCCAGTGGCCGTCTACAGCACAATAAGGGGGACTCCGGGAATGTAACATGCCTCCGGAGCCCTCCATATGCTACGCCTGAAGGTCTCAAGAGAGACTATTTGTCTCCCGGTACAACTGCGTGGTTCACAATGCGGCACGTGACAACAGTATGCCGCCGCTTTCCCAGAAGCCACTCAGTGGACAATCAGAGCCCCCACTCTGAATGCCCGTGGGCGACCTCTAGTCGTTTCTAAGCTGCATCTTTTGGATAAAGGTCGAGTTTTTCCGAGTCAATGTCCACTATTGCCATAATAACTCGAACGACCAATAGTTTTAGATTTACTTTTCGCCAATCTTTGCTGGTCTTACCTGGCCTACTAGAGTCCACTTTCAATAGGGGGAGGAAACGGATGCCGAATTGAATTGAATTTCTCACTCGCGATCACACATGTCCATTGCTCCGTATTATTTGACAATCCGTTTTATGGGTAACTATGCATCCCGCATATTATACTTTAAATTGCTGTAATTTCAAAATGAAAATTGTGTAATTTTGAGTGCATTACGCAATTCAGCAGCCAGTCTAACGACATGGTTGGTACATTAGTTTAGCAATTGGCTATGCTACAGGTCAGGGGTTCGTTTCCCTGCACGGAATAAATACTGAGAGACGTTTTTTACCGTCTGCCAAAAAATAGGATGTGATCAGTTACTAGTAATTCAAAAGAATAGATGTAAGAAAAAAAACCGGCCAAGAGCATGTCGGGCCATGCTCAGTATTATAGGGTTCCTTAAGTAGGTCTAATTATAATTACAAACGAATCAAATCGAATATTAATCATTGCTATTTTTATTTTTTGCTAACAGCGCCACCTAGCGCTAAATTTAAGAAGCTAAATTGTGTGTCATATCAATATATCACAAAGTTTCTTTTTGTGATTTTTTTAAATAGAAAGTAACTAATGGAGCATTATTTGCTACGATCATTTTTCTCCAAGGTCAATGACATATGAACTAGGACGTCTTAAGTATTTTTCAGTTTTCTCACTATAACTCAAAAATTTATAATCACATTATACTCAAAATAATTTTAAAAGAGAGTTTTTATAAAGGTCTATCAATGTGGAAGACTATAAGTTTCTACCTTGCATAGTTAATAAATGGCAGGGGCGGGGGGGGCACATTGCAGGCCACTTTGGCGAACTGTATTTTGCAGATGGTATACCTGATAAAAAAGTTATGTAAGAAACATCACCTTCATTTTAGTAGACCTATTCATTGATACCCCAAATGAGGGGGTGCAGCGAAAAAAAAATTTTCATCCCATTTCACATGTATGGGCGCCACCCCTAAAATACGTTATCAAGATTTTTTTATTCTTTTATTTATTTATTTATTTATTTAACTGTCTTTATGATTGAGATCTATATCTAAACCATTTTTAACAAAATTTCATTTACTTATGTTTATAACTGTAGAAGTTATTAAGCTGTAAAGGATTAGGACAGACGGACAGACGGACAGACGGACGGACATGACGAAACTATAAGGGTTCCTTGTAGGACTACGGAACCCTAAAAAAGAAAAAAATAATAAAAATTAAAAGAGACTTGAACGGTGGATGTTTTTTTTTTTCATAAATCTATTCTATTAAAGTAACTGATCTTTAGCGCCCAAAACACGGCATATCGGGCGCGCGCGTTCCTAAGGCTCCGCCGTTAAAAAATCTTAGTAAACGCGGTCTAAACAATATATTTTCTATTGTGACTTCTATGCGCTTGAAAGGTACCTCATCTTCAACTCAGCCTACCGGAGTCCACTGCTAGACATAGGCCTCTCCCAAGTTGCGCCACAACACTCGGTCCTCTGCCTTCCGCATCCAGTCCCCCCAGCCATTTTTTTCAGGTCGTCGGTCCACCTGGCGGGGGGGCGATCTACGCTGTGTTTGCGGTCTCCACTCAAGGACTCGTCTGCTCCAACGGCCATCGGTCCTTCGACAGACATGGCCAACCCACTGCCACTTTAGCTTACTGATCCTACAAGCTAAGTCGGTCACTCCGGTTCTTCTCCGGATAATCTCGTTACGGGTTTTATCCTTGAAAGAAACTCCAAGCATAACTTGCTCCATAGCTAAACCTCATAGTTTTACCTAATTCGGTATCATAGTATCTATGTTATCAAATTATTATATTACTAGAACTACAAAGTATTATGTTGTTATGGTGTCCATTCGTCCAGTGACTCAGCTATGATATTAACTAATACAGACTATCTGCAACGCCCACTGCTCGAAAAAAGTTGGGGTGCGATCATAGAGTGTGCGATCAGTCTCAACTACTCATAATAACAAGCCGATTGCGAGTCAGTTACAGCACTGAACGCCTGAGACAATAGATTTTCTATCGTTTCACGGCCACCGGCGGCTTTGTGCCCGCTGATGAATTAAGCCATAATAGATGTGGGATGACGGATCACTTACACTATCAAGAACTTTAAGGAGCTCTCTCAGGTGTTCAGGTTTCCTCAAGATGTTTTTTTTTGCTGTATTTTTTTTCTAAAGAGTCATCAGACATCCTGACAAAGCTGTCTAGAACGGGGTCAATAGCAGATCTTTATATCATAAATTAAATAAGGATTACTTGTGTACCTACTAGTCAAATACAGAAATAGATAGAGATAGAATGGTTGTAATCACGATTTTACTTGCGATTCATGCGTGGCAACTTCCGAACAAACTACGCCTTACATATTGACGTCATTAATTTTAATGTTGTACTTTACAACTTTTGATTCTGCAGTTAGAAACAGCACAATAAGGCATTTTTGCGGGTTTTTGTTACAGTATTTACAGAAACAAGTCATAAGGCGTACGTGCCAAAACTCTGCACCATAATGCAGGGCATTTCAAAGCCTTTCTCAGTACGCGTACTTTTCCATTCTATCTATTTCTGTGGCCAATAAGCCTCTAGTTTACAGGACACCCCCGGTCACAAAGCATATGCAGTAGCACTGCATATAGTCCTTCTTTTTTCTCGTCCGTGGATTCACTTAAATGCTTCTACAACCATCAATCACTTAAAAAACACACTGTCTCTTAAGATACAGGATAGTTAAACCCTGTCTCCTAAACTAAGATAGTTTAGGAGACAGGGTTTAACTAATTGCTCTTACCTTTTGATTGTTGTATCCTGATTGTAAAAAATATTTATTGTTTGTATTGCAACTATTCATATCATACGCCACGCCGCGTGCCACGCCGCCAATCGGGACTGCACTTCATCATCGAGCGGCACCAATCATACCACCGACCTTTTGAGCCAACCAATCATAACGCGCCATCTGCCCCCTGTCCCCCGCCAACATTTTACGACTGTGTTCTCATGCAAAACTTTGTTTATGCGGTCTCTTGAGGCTTACTGGTCTGTGCTATCAGGTGACGCGCTTGCTTATTTGTCCCACTCTATTTATTTTTTTAAAAAGATTTTCTTCACTGGGACAGTGTAGATTAAACTGATAATTTAAATCAAATATGTTTGTTCACCTACCCATCTCTAGTTTCCACATCCTATTTAATAACTACCATAAAACAAAAACTACTGTACGTTTATACTACACGCCAATTTTGCCTCGTACCGCAAAACTGTGGAACCAACTTCCGTCGGCGGTTTTCCCGAACAAATTCGACATGGGAGCCTTAAAAAAAGAGCATATTATGTATTTTTAAAAGATCGGCAACGCATTGGCAACTCCCCTGGTAATGCGGATGTCCATGGATGGCGGTGATTACTTACCATCAGGTAACGCGCTTGCTTATTCGCCACACTCTCATCACCATCATCATTTCAGCCAAAAGACTTCCACTGCTGGACATAGGCCTCCCAAGGGGGGGTGGGGGTTTATGCCATAATCGCCACGCTTGGCAGGCGGGTTGGCGATCGCAGTTGGTTGGTTAAATACTCAGAGAACGCTGCTGCCCATCCTCTGGTAGTCTGATGGTTAGTCGCCTTTTACGACACCCATGAGAAGAGATAGGGTGGTGCTATTCTTTATGTCCGGTACCACACGGAGCACCGAGTGTCCCACTCTATTTATATTTAAAGAAAAAGGTTTTCTTCACTGGGACAATATAGGTTAAACTGATAATAAATCAAATATATTTGTGACAAAACCTCTTTCTTTTAAGTAGACATGGCGTAGACGGGATCCGACAGGCCAGAACGTGGGTAGCTCATTCATTCGTTCAACAGACTTGGATTCGTGCCAAGATGGACCGATTCTTTCGTAGTATTGTTGAATTGTTATTACTTAGTTTGGTTATAAAGTGGGAGTTCAATTTACATTATTTTTTGGTGTATTACATCATGCTTATGTGAAGGGTAGAGGGGTTAAGGGGAGAGACGGTCCTATATACTCACGATTCGTCTACCATCCTATCGCAATATCCACTGGACATAGAGCTTTACAATATGGGAGAGGCTATTTACAAATTAAAATGCAAAGGCTGTGAAAAGAGGCGACGGAATGATCTCTTTTTTGTCGCGATTAAACATTAACTATTTCACTACTAGCAGAGCTCCTTGTGTTCTATTTCTATCGCCAGTCGCCAAACAGTGGTGCTTGCATTGCTCTGTTTCGGTGCGAAGGGTACGAGTACCGGTGAAATTATAATCACATGAGAAATTTCATCTTCATATCCCAGTTTGGTGAACGCGACTTGTAATACCATTTACGGCCAAAATTAATATCCTATCTATCCACGATTTGCTCTACTAGAAATAGTTTGACATAAAATGTATATAACTCATGTCAAACCTATCTCTAGTAGAGCAAACTGTGGATAGATAGGATATTAATTTTGGCCGTTAGACAACAGCCTAGGTGGTATTGTAGTTTTTATGAGCAAAGCTAACCGCTTGACATCAGGAAGGCCTTTATCTTTTTTGCCATCCTATACCATTAAAAAAACGAGTACATACCTACCTACAACCTATGATCAAATGCTGATCTCAATATTTGAGAAACATACCTATAATTACAAATCTTGAGCTTGCTCACTTTAACGTGGTGAACGTTGTAAGTAAACTAGAATTACTGATTTTCCTCAGTCTTAGGCCGTCTACACAGTTACACAGTTTTCAACTTTTTTGACCCGTTAAATAACCATGTAACTACTTTGCATAGCTCATCGTAATTAATATAAACGTAATAGGAGAATCGTTACAAGGGCTATGCTCGGAGTGTCCCTGCGTGTTCGAATCAGAAATGAGGAGATTCGCAGGAGAACGAAAGTAACCGACATAGTCCGAAGAATTGCCAAACTTAACTGGCAGTGGGCGGGGCACATTGCTCGCAGAACAGATAGCCAATGGGGAAGTAAATTTATGGAGTGGCTACCGCGTAGGTACTAGAAGGCGCAGCGTGGGTAGGCCCCCCACAAGGTGGACCTGGTGAAGGTCGCGGGAATCCGCTGGATGCGGAAAGCGCAGGACCGATCGTTGTGCCGATGCTTGGGGGAGGCCTATGTCCAGCAGTGGACGTCTTTCGGCTGAAATGATGATGTTGATGAATAGGAGAATCGATTGGTATGATTTTTATGCCATGCTACATTTATGCCCATTTAAATAAAAAACATTTTGGATAGTTACTAAGGATGGATCATTTAAGCATATCAGAGGATTAAATAGGTATTAAACTCTGCTGGCAAACGACGACTCACCAACTCACTGGCTGGGCCCGCCAGTAGGTACAGGCAACAGGGAGCTACAACGGAGTGAGCGGGTGGCCCTGCTATTAATATTTTTAATCATCATCAACATCTTTTTACAAAACGCACGAATTCTGCTGGCAAAGGGCGACTCGCCAACTCACTGGTTGAGCCCGCCAGTACAGACAACAGGGAGCAACAACGGTGTGAGCGGATGGCCCTGCTTTATTAATATTTTCAATTATCATCAACAGCCTTTTACAAAACCCACGAATTCTGCAGGCAAAAAGCGAATCGCCAACTCACTGTCTGTTCGCGCCCAACACTAGTGCGGCGTTGAGGGGGCACGTGAGGTGCGGGACGGGGTAGCGGGCCGCCCGGTTCGGGAGAACGGGAGCGCCGCCATTGCTCCGCAAACGGCGCTAGCGCAAAGTTGGCGCACCTAAACCTAACAGTTCAAATTCTGTGTCCATTTTATATACAATTCTACTGATTAAAGAGATTTAAACATCAAGCAGTCTACAAAATTTGTACCTATCCCGTACAAAAGTGGCGACCGTGACAGGACACAGAGAAAACTACAGCTACTCAACGCGTCACTAAGTTTGCGGCGTCATCGTGTCTCGTTCCCGTCCGACATTTTTGAATTTTGTCGGGGCGTGGCATCGAGAGTTGAGGAGAATTGCTGCTTCTGGAGCCTACCTACTGTGACATCAGCCGGAGGTCTAGCCCACAGGAAGTAAGCCCTATTATAGTCCTTTTACCTATATTTATCCTTCTCTATACCTATTACTGTCGTAACTACCTAACCCACGCCGACTATCCTTTGTTCGTTTTATTTGTGTGTGGCGGACTTGTGTTCATCGAGTGTTAGGTGTATTCAATCTTGATTCTGGCACGGCAAGCACTAACTTGTTTTCTTCACTGGCTTGCACAGACAACCAAAGCTTACGCTCACACCGAAAAAGGTTTTGAAATTGTTTTGCCGACTATTTCAGCCTACCACTAACCGGGTACGGCGCGCTTCTCGGCTCCATCGCCCGCTCTATCGCACCGCTAACATTGCTGCCTGCGCGGCCTCGCGTGCTTGCTGGCCTAGCTGCGTGCTCGGTGCGACTCATCGCGTCGTGCATCTGCACCAGCGCGAGCGACTGGACCTGAGCGTCTCATCGGCCAAAATCGGGTGTGCATTATTTTATTGCTTATTTCATTGTTCTTTGCCTAGTGTGTGCCATCAGTAATTAAATACAAAATGCCTGACTCCGCTCATAAAACTGAACTGTCTGGTCTGATTAGACAACGTGGTGTCATAAAAGGCCGACTTACAAAATTCTCGGAATTCATAAACAATACTAGCGTTTTAAAAGAAATTCCGTCGGTTAAGTATAAAGAATTAGAGTTAAAATTAAATACCTTTGAATTACTTTTCAAGGAATTTGAATCCATTCAAGACAAAATAGATTTACTACACTCAGACCTTCAAGAACAAATTAACGAAAGAGATTCTATAGAAAATCTATTCATGAGCCTAATATCAGTTTGTAAAGAATTGCTAGAAAACTGTCCTAACAAAAAGCATACAAAGAACATGGAAGATATTGATTGCGCCTCAATCAGTAGTTGCCATTCTCAAGCGGTAAATTCTATTAAGTTACCTACAATTAAACTTCCAACATTTGACGGTAATTATTTAAATTGGTTGGAATTCAAAGACACATTTGAATCTGTGATAAATAGCAATGAGGGAATTCCACCAATCAACAAATTTCATTATTTACGTTCGGCCCTAGTGGGAAGTGCATCAGTTGTAATAAAATCAATTGAATTCAGTGCGAAAAATTGTAAAGTTGCATGGGATTTGTTATGTCAAAGATTTGATAATAAAAACATACTTATCAACAATCATTTAAAGGCATTGTTTAGTATTGAGCCTCTGCACAAGGAATCCTATAAATCACTGCGTTTTATTATTGATCATGTTTCAAAACATTTGCGTGCCCTTGACACTCTAGGTCAACCTACTAATATGTGGGACGTACTAATAATTTTTATGGTATCAGCAAAGTTAGACACAAGCACGAGTAGAAAGTGGGAAGAATACAAATGTAATCTTTCTGAGTTGCCGTCTATAAGTGAATTTCATTCCTTTTTACGTAGTCGAGCTGACATACTAGAGACTGCCTACTCTAATAACAACCGATATGAGAAAAATACAGACAACAAATTTAAATCCAATACGCAATCTAAAAGTTTTGTTGTTTCTGTTGATAAAAAGGGAAATAAAAATTGTTGTGTTTTGTGTAACGAAAATCACCCTTTACACGAATGTACCAAATTTAAAAACATGAGTGTTAATGAGCGTATAAGCGAAGTAAGTAGTTTACGATTATGTAAAAATTGTTTCCGTGGTGGTCATAATCCTTACCAATGTCAGCTGAAAGCTGTATGTCGCACTTGCAAGAAAAAACACAATACGCTTTTACATATAATTAAACCTGATTCAAATTCTACTGATACTGTCTCTGTGGACACTACTCAAACGTCAACTTCCTCTTCCTTACCTGTGTCACTCTCAGTGGCATCCAGTGGTCAGGTGTTATTGTGTACAGCACTAGTTAATATAACTATAAATAATAATACTTATGTAGCTCGTGCACTGCTAGATACCGGAAGTCAGTCTTCATTTATTACCGATAATCTTAAAGGGCGACTAGGTCTGTCTGCCAATCTAGGTAACCTAGTCAATGTGTGTGGAATTAATAATGCGGAATGTAACATAACTGAAAGTTGTTCTATCACAATAAAATCAAGAGTTATGCCATTTAAAATTGATATTAAGTGTTTAGTAGTTCCTAGGATTACAGGCATCTTACCAAATTCAATAATTAATACTGAAAATCTTAATTTACCTAACAATATAGTACTAGCTGACCCTAATTACTATTCCCCTGCTGAAGTAGATATTTTGTTAGGAGCAGATGTTTATTGGGATATAGTCGGCTCTAATTTAATTAGGCTAGGTACACACAAGCCAGTGTTACAAGAGTCTAAGCTCGGGTGGTTAATAGGTGGTCCTATTACTCAAATTCAGTCCAGTCCAAAGGTTTACTGTAACTTCTCTCAGGAGATTAGAGAATCTCTAGAAAAATTTTGGGCAATTGATGACCTACCTATAACTAAAACACTGTCTATTGAGGAGCAACTCTGTGAAGATCATTTCATACAAAATGTATCTCGCCTACCTAATGGAAGATTTTCAGTTTTAATGCCTATGAAAGAATCACCTGAAAAGGCTCTAGGTGACTCTTACTATATTGCAAAAAAATGTTTTGAGAGCCTAGAAAGGAAATTTTCAAAGTTTCCAGACTTAAAGCAAAATTACAAAGAATTCATTGATGAATATTCTAATTTAGGTCATTTAACTGAAATTATAAGACCAGAGTTTGGATATTATATGCCCCACCATGCTGTAATTCGCGAGAAGAGTGAAACCACAAAGCTCCGCGTAGTATTCAATGCATCTTCTAAAACGAGCTCTGGCAAGTCACTCAATGAGATACAAATGATAGGCCCAGTAGTGCAGAGTGACTTAATTTCTATTTTGCTTCGCTTCCGTATACATAGATTCATTCTAACAGCCGACATTGAGAAAATGTACCGGCAAATTGAAATAGAGCAACAGCAGCGCCATCTACAACTCATTCTGTGGCGGGATGATAAGTCCAAGCCATTAAATGTTTTACAACTCAACACAGTTACTTACGGTACTGCTTCAGCCCCATTCCTAAGTACTAGGTGTCTTTTACAACTAGCAAAGGAATGCGAGGATAAATCTATTGCTCATGTAATACAAAATGATTTCTATGCTGACGATTTAAATACAGGATCTGAAACTATAGATGGATTAAAATATATTTATAATAATGTTGTCGAAACACTTAATACTGCCTGCTTACCCCTTAGAAAGTTTCGTACTAATTGCCCACAGATATTTGATGGTGATACTGAATCCTCAAAACCTATAGATTTTAATAAAGAATCTAGTGTGTTAGGTCTCAATTGGTCTCCTAAGGTTGACTTATTGCAATTTTCTACAGACCTACCGCCTTCTACTCATATAACTAAGAGGTCAGTAATATCAACCACGGCTAAAGTTTTTGATCCTTTAGGGTTATTGTGCCCCTGCATAGTAGTAGCTAAAATCTTATTGCAACAGCTGTGGTCATCCAAGCTTGAATGGGATGACCCAGTACCAGCTGAATTTTGTAAAACCTGGTCAGAAATATTACATACATTTTCAGACTTGTCTAATATTACAGTTCCAAGGCGAGTTCTGAGTGAAATACCTCTAACCATAGAACTGCATTGTTTTGTTGACGCCTCTCAATTGGCTTATGCAGCTTGCGTTTACTTGCGCTGTAAAAATAACAATCAAGATATTACAGTTAGGTTGTTATGCGCTAAAGCACGAGTTGCACCTATGAATCCAACCACTATACCGCGGTTGGAGCTATGTGGTACATTGTTAGGTGCTCGTTTATGTGAAAAGGTAATGGAGTCTTTAAATTGTAATATAAGTAAAAAATACCTATGGACTGATTCCACTGTAGTGCTAGGTTGGCTTAAAACTCCACCAAGAGAACTTAAAGTATTTGTATGTAATCGTGTGAACGAAATTAACCGATTGACCACTGGGTTCACCTTTTGCCATGTTCCTACGGATCAAAACCCTGCAGATATCGCCTCTAGGGGTGTGAATCCCAAACAGTTGCAGTCGTCCTCTCTTTGGTGGGAAGGGCCTCGGTTCCTCTTTAGTGATCCTTCTAATTGGCCTGCACAAACACATATAAAAATCCCTACTAGCCTACCTGAAGTTAAGAATTCAGTTACATGTCAGGTTGTATCAACAATTAAAATAATTGATTTTGAAAAATATTCAAATATAAATAGGGTTAAAAGAATATATGCCTATGTTCTACGTTTTGTACATAACTGTAAAAATAAAGATTCAAAGTTTACTGGACAATTAGGAATTAAGGAATTAGATAAGTCATTGCTATTATTAGTTAAGCTTAGTCAGTTAGAGAGTTATTCAGACGAAATTAAATTAATAATTAATAAGAGAGGTCTTCATCGCAAATCTAAATTATTACCACTTAATCCTTTTATAGATGAAAATGGTATTTTAAGGGTAGGGGGTCGAATTCAAAATTCTGAATTTGTCTTTGATAAAAAACACCCTATTATTTTAGATTCAAAGCATCATCTAACTAAAATATTACTAAGATATGAGCATGAACGTTTATTTCATGCAGGTCCTCAGCATCTTTTGGCCTCAGTTAGAGAAAGATTTTGGCCCATAGGTGGCAGGCACTTAGCACGCAGCACAACTAAGCAGTGTGTAATTTGTATTCGTTTTCGTGGGAAAACTGTTCAACCCTTGATGGGGAACTTACCTGCTGAAAGGAGCTACTCAAATTATCCTTTCTACTCGTGTGGCGTTGACTATGCTGGACCCTTTATGATTTCTAGCCGCAAGGGAAGAGGCAACCGCATATCAAAATGCTATCTTTGTTTATTCGTATGCTTGTCATCAAAGGCGATACATTTAGAGTTAGTAAGCGATATGAGCACTGAGGCGTTTATTTTATCACTACGGAGGTTTGTCTCTAGGAGGGGTAAACCTAAAGTCATTTATTGTGATAATGGTACTAATTTTAAAGGCGCTAACAATGAAATAAGTAGAGCACTCAAGTCTAGTCGTGAATCCGTCATCAATTTTGCCAATAATGAGGGCATTAAATTTGTATTTAGCCCCCCATATTCGCCTCACTTTGGAGGTATTTGGGAGGCTGGCGTTAAGTCTGCGAAGCACCACCTAAAACGTATAACCGGAAATGCTTCCCTTACGTTCGAGGAGCTCACTACGTTATTCACACAAATAGAAGCGATTTTAAATTCCCGTCCCTTGACTCCTCTCTCTTCCGACCCTACCGATCTTTCCCCGCTAACTCCAGGGCACTTTCTGATCGGGCGACCTCTCACCAGCCTGCCATCGGTGCCGATTACTACTAAGAACCCAACTAGATACCAGATAGTCGAACAACTGAGACAACATTTTTGGAAGAGATGGCGTCGTGAATTTGTGGCAGAGCTTCAGGAGCGCACCAAATGGAAGACGAAGCAGCATGAGCTTCGTGTTGGGGACCTAGTGATTCTCAAAGAAGAAAATCTTCCTCCACTTCAATGGAGATTAGCCCGCATCACCAAATTGTACCAAGGGAATGACGGCATCAGCAGAGTAGCCGATGTGCTTACCTCTAAAGGCACACTAAAAAGGGCTATAAACAAAATGTGCATCATACCAGCTTGCGATAGTCAAGATGCAGAAGAAAATGTCTAGACCAATCTGAACAACTCTCGAAACCACTACCACCATCATCACCACCACTACACCACAAACCCTTGAAAGCTGCACTTTCAACGCCCGGGAAGATGTTCGCGCCCAACACTAGTGCGGCGTTGAGGGGGCACGTGAGGTGCGGGACGGGGTAGCGGGCCGCCCGGTTCGGGAGAACGGGAGCGCCGCCATTGCTCCGCAAACGGCGCTAGCGCAAAGTTGGCGCACCTAAACCTAACAGTTCAAATTCTGTGTCCATTTTATATACAATTCTACTGATTAAAGAGATTTAAACATCAAGCAGTCTACAAAATTTGTACCTATCCCGTACACTGTCTGGGCCCGCCAGTACAAACAACAGGGAGCAACAACGGTGTGAGCGGGTGGCCCTGCTTTATTAATATTTTCAATCATCATCAATATCCTTTCACAATACCTACGAATTCTGCTGGCAACGGTGACTGCCAACTCACTGACTGGGCCCGCCATTACAGGCAACAGGGAACAATAACGGTGTGAGCGGGTGGCCCTGGTTAATTAATATTTTTAATTATCATCACCATTCATTAAAAATTCCACGGTGAAGAAATTGCTGCCTTATTCTATGCTGGCCTTCCAGTGGTTTCGTCCGTAAGCTGCCTTAACTGTAGTATCCTTTTACAATAGTGTTCTAAATTACAATCGTAGTGAGTTCATAAACGTCATAAGTTATTGTTTAGTGTCGGTTTTCGGCGCCTGGCCGTCGGAATCCGACACTGGGTCGGATGGCGTGGCTTAACGTTAAATAATAACTAGCCCAAGACTATGGTTAAAAGCGCTACTTGCAAGATGGGTGTCGCCTACGTTTTATGAACAGAGGTATCATTCAATACCCATTAAAATAGGTATATTTATAATCATGTGAAACATCATCATCCTCCGAGCCTTTTTCCCAATTGTATTGGGGTCGGCTTCCAGTCTAGCCATCATGTGAAACAAGAAGATAAATTAATGGAAACTCCCATCCTCAACATCTTTGTTGGCGGTCAACTGTACGTTTTACACGGCACTTTTTGCCTCGTACAGCAAAACTGAGGAACCAGCTCCAGTCAGCGGTTTTTCCAGACATTCGATATGGGAAAAAGAAAAAGCATAATATAGGTACGTCTTTTACAGGTCAGCAACGCATCGGCGATTCCCCTGGTGTTGCAGATGTCCATACTAGGTGCACAAAGAGACGTATCATGAAAGTGACTAATAGGGATAGCGACGAAATCGTTAAATAAAATAATAATTTCATTTATTTCAGATAATCAAATCCATAGAAAAAAAATTACATGTCAAAAAATTACAATAAATTCTAATGGTATAAAAAAATAATAATAATAATTAATTATATAAATAGTAATTCATATTATAATTCAATAATAAATTCAATTTAATTTCAATAATGTCAAGAAAAGTTAATTAATAATGTAAAATGTAAAAGCATGTCACAAAAGAATTAAAAATTATCATTCATTAATTAAATTATTATTACACGTGATTTTATTGTATTAAATTAATTAAACTGACTGACATGGACACTGACACAATTGACAAATTATCTGCCCCACCTCTGGTTTACAGGAGCATGCAGAAACATGACATTTACCGCCGGTACTACCGGCGGTAAATGTCATGTCTCTGGGAGCATGTAAGGCCTGCCAGTGCCTCAAAAACGGCCCGTCCAAACTGTCTGTTAAAGTGACGAATGATCATCGCAACCATAGAGCAACAGTAACCCGGAGATCACAACCAATTGCAAGACAGAGTTTTATTCAAAATTCCGCTCAAATTTTAAGCAACAAATCAAAAACAATCTATGTGTTGTGTACCAGCATGCGGCACATGAAGCGTTCACCGACACACACTTAAGCGCTCGTAAATTGTATTGAACGTAGCCTTTTAAGGCCAACTTGAATTTGCTTCCATCTGCGTGCGACTACTGCGGTTCTAAGCCTAATTATTCTGAGTTGAAAGTATAAGGATTGTTTTAAATGGAAATCGTTGCCCCCGTGCCGTGCGCGCCGGAAATCGTGACGAAATAACAAAATATGAGTTGTGGGAAGAAAAAACCGCTCACGAGCAGGATTCGAACCTTCAACTTCTGGTTTAATACACCAGTGCTTCAGCCGCCGAGTCACTTTACTTCCTGAGTCAATGGGCGGGCTCAGCGGTGAACCGATATTTATAGCCATAATCACCACGCTTGGCAAACTAAATGGTGGTCGCAGTAAGCAGACATGGAGACCAAACTCCCTAATCCCAAACCAAACATATTATCCCTTGGTCGCATTTTTAAACCCACGGGTATAGAGGGAGTGGCCTATTTGTTTCCAACTGAGCATTTTTATGACAGTGTTTAATATTCCTAACCACAAAACGAAAACAAGAATTGGGAACAAAACAAATGTTCCACTTAACGCATAAACTAAAATATCAATCAATCAACGTGCAAAGCTAAGTGGTATCTCACAAAAAACAGATCAGTGAGATGGCTCCGTGATTCCGTAGAATGGAACGCAATGCGGGTGGAAACTATTCAGAGCACCTACTATTTGATCTCACATTTTTCTTTATACGAAACATAATTATATCACACACATCACGTTTTTCCATATTTCATTACCACATTTTTATTAAGGCCCTAGGAGCTAGTGGCACCCCATTCAGTAAAAAAAAAAAATACTGGCTGACAGTGGCGTAGCTACCGTAGGGCTAGTAGTACCCGGGGCCCCTAAGGTCAAGGGGCCCCTCGGCCCCATGAACGACGTTTGAAAAAGTTATATAATATCTTAGTTGATTAAAGAATGTTCAATAAACTTTTTGCCCCGGGCCCTTAGTTACTTATAGCTACGCAACTGCTTGCTGAGTACATCATTTATCGAAAATTTGTTTTTAACAATTGAAATTAGTCTTATATGGAAAATTTCGTTGGCTATACATTAACAATTTTTTGTAGCTTATAATTATGTGCCATACCAACTAATGTGTAACCGTTTATTTTGCTAAACAAATAAAATAACACAAAATAAAAAATCTGGTACTGTAGTTTAATCAGAAACTATTAATTGTGTAAATTATAGTTCGCCGTAGTTGTAGATGAAAAAATTGCCAAAAATGGCCGTTTTTCACATTTTTCCTAACTACAACTGCAGCAAAAAGAGTACCTGAGTTAGTATTGACAGAGTACCTGTACTACAATTGTTAAAAAAAATATTCAATAAATTATGTACTCGGCAAGTAATTATTTTTTACTGATGGGGGGCGCCACTTAGCACTTTGTAGGGCCAGTCCTGTCTGTCTGTTCGGTACAAATTTTGCAATCAATTTTAAACTAACTTCCCGATGAGCTAGAGACTTGAAACTTTACATAGCTGAGAACTGGATGACAATGCAATACTAACTCGCTTTCTTTTCAAAAACGTGGTATAAAAAAACACTTTTTCGTCACGTTATTTATTTTTTATCAAGCTCAAAACGAACGACGACGAGCATGCATGACGAGGTCAATGAACTTAGATGAAGCGAAAAAGGTGTGTCAGGATCGTAGCAAGTGGAAATCCATAGTCTCTGCCTACCTTAAGAGGACGCTCCCAAAACGTAATTCCCACCCTCGCACTCCCCTTACACTCCGCAACTGCGGGCCGCTCTCCTCAATTTTATGCGAGTTGCAATAGAACTCATTTTCGTGAAAATCGTACTCGCGCGTTTTACCACGGAAGCAAATGACGTAAGTCGCAAAACAGTTTTCGTTTTATTACAAGAATAATAGATAATCTATGCAAATTTCCTCTAACCAGTATTTAATCAACTTTATTATCTTCCTATCTGCATAAATTTTATATAGCTAACTTGAATAATAATGTAGAAATATTCGATAAATCTCTAAAAACGCATGATTTTGAAAAAATAAAAGTATCGAATAAAAATCTAAAATCCTATTATGTATCTGTCTAGTCAAACGATAGATAAAAGTACAAAAAAACATATATCTAAATTACACATTCATAAAGTATGTGTTCGACTCGGCATCATCATCATCATCATCATCATTACAGCCGAAAGACGTCCACTACTGGACATAGGCCTCCCCCAATTAAGGGGGGGATATGCCATAATCGCCACGCTTGGCAGGCGGGTTGGCGACTCGGCATATGTTTTCAAAAAGTCACCTCATTTTAGGAGCCTACTCTTAATGGGAAAGGCGTGATAATATGTATGTATGTTATAGTTTCGGATTTAGCCCTCCAGTCCCATGTCTATAAAACATCCTGTATTTCATCTCAGACTGCGTACAAAGAAGATTTTTTTCATAATTCTTAATTGTGATAGGTTTTCAAATATTTACGTCATAGTAACATGAATGGCTGCGAGAAAAAAAGGCACCAACGCCCATTGATGACCATTTTGGTCACTGTCCTTTTACTACTACGCATGCATATACTGCGTACATAACATAACATAACATCACGCCTGTATTTCCCCGAAGGGGTAGGCAGAGGTGTAATAGTACACCCACATTTCGCCAGTTATGTTATAGTCCCATGTAATAGGGGGCGAGCCTATTGCCATTACTGCGTACAAGCGACCATGAATACTGACTAGTAAACTGTACTTTTAATATGAATGCCAAACTTGGATCTAGATGAGAACTCTGCCCCCCTAGAATGACTTTTTCGTTATGATATGTCATTCCTATACATTTTGATTGTTTTCTATTAGCGTTGATGATTGTAGATTGTAAACTTGCATAGGCTGAACATTTTAGACTTAAAATTATTTTCTATATTTTTTTAGGGAAAATTTTAAATCAAAACCGAAGTAGGGCCGCGTAAGAGGAAAAACAAAACAATGAAATATTACAACAACTTTAGCAATCCGACAATATGGAGCGATACACAAAAACTGTTACAGATACTAATGGATTCATTGACATGTCATTAATTAATAGAAAAAATTCACATTATGGGGTGAAATTTTATTTTATTTATTCCATCATATTATATCGAACGCGATCCAGTATCCAGTGGGGCAATTGTGTAATGCATTCACTTTGATATTAGCTTTCATTTTGAAACTAAAGCAATATTCATTGCGTGGTACGTAGTTGCCGATAACACGGATTGTCAAAACACACAGAGCAATGAACATTGCATAAGTGGCAGTGGGCGGGGCACATTGCTCGCAGAACGGATGGCCGATGGGGCAGTAAAGTTCTGGCGTGGCGACCGCGTACTGGAAGGCGCAGCGTGGGTAGGCCCCCCACAAGGTGGACCGACGACCTGGTGAAGGTCGCGGGAATCAGCTGGATGCGGAAGGCACAGGACCGGTCGTTGTGGCGATGCTTGGGGGAGGCCTATGTCCAGCAGTGGACGTCTTTCGGCTGAAATGATGATGATGATGATGAATGAACATTGACATCCAGATGATTGCGATGGCGAGTGAGTTACGCAATTCGGCAGCAGAATACCCAATCTACATAACAAAAATCAAAAGTGACCGGAGCAACTAAGTATGTGGAGGCCATTTAAATATTTATGAGATACGAGTCTATGCAACACTGAAATCACGACAAAAAAATCAGCTGTTCCCTACATTTTGTAGTTTTTTTTTTATTGTTCTTAACGGGCTTGCGTTTGACCGCCACCTCACCTGATGTTAAGCGATGGTGCGGTTGACGATGGTACACGCTTGCCCAGCAAAACCTATTCACTCGAGCCTTGAAGACCACCAGATTATACTTCTCGGGAAATACTGACAAAGAATTCCACTCTTTGGCGATTCATGTGAACACAAATGTAGGGATCAGCTCACAGCTGATATTTTTTCGCGATTTCAGGTTTGGCCTAATAACAAAAGTTGTTCATACTGATGAGTACAATGATCCCTTAAAAGGTAAATAAATAAATATCTTCGGGTACTAGTATAGTATTATAATATCTGTGCTTCGGGACATTTTTACACAGCACCATATAGTAAGTCCCAAACTAAGCAGAGCTTTTGATATGGGTACTAGACAATGGATATAATACTTATATACTTTTTTTTTTGTAAATACATACTTATACCAGGCCCCTCAGAAAGTATTGCGAAAAAAAGTTTTTATATATGGGAGACTGGCCAGTTATAATGTTTTTCGAAAATATGATTATTTATAAGTAAAAATAAGTAAGTTCCAATTTCAAAATTTCCCTTCACATTTTTTGCGAGTTAATTCAAAGTATTGTGTCTCACTGAAATATGGATCTGCGCCGGGAACATTTTAGAGCTATGATTTTATACGATTTCAAGTGTCGCCTGAAACCGGATGAATCGTACGATAGACTTCAAATGGCATTCATGGATGAAGGCCCTTCCAAGGCAACCGTGTATCGTTGGTATAACGAATTCAAGCGCGGTCGACCAACTTTGGGGGATGACGAAAGAAGCGGTCGCCCTTTGACGGCTGTTACCGAAGAAAACGTGCTATCAGTGAAAAATTTAATCCAAGACAATAGGCGAATTACATATCAGGAGATTCAACACATATTGAAGATTGGATCGGGAAGCGTTCACGAGATTCTACACAGCCATCTTCGCGTGAGGAGGATAGTATCACGCTGGGTGCCGCACAACCTCACCGATGCTCAGAAGCAGGCCCGGGTGGAATGGTGCCGTGATATGCTTAACAAATTTGAAGCAGGCTCGTCTCGGCGTGTTTACGACATCGTTACAGGTGATGAGTCCTGGATTTATCAATACGACCCAGAAACCAAGCGCCAGTCGACTGTTTGGGTGTTTCAAAATGAGCCAACGCCTACCAAAGTGAAGCGATCTAGAAGCGGGGGTAAGATTTTGATCGCTAGCTTTTTTAATTTGACTGGCCACTTGGTATCAATTCCCTTACGGGATCAAAGAAGCATTAATGCCGAATGGTATACTACCAAATGTTTTCCAGAAGTTTTCTCTGTTATAAGCAACAAGCGACCAAACACAGGGCTCCGCGGGCTACTGCTCCACCACGACAATGCACCTGCGCACACCGCACTCAAAACGAGGGACTTCCTGGACAGCACGCCAGTCAAACTCCTGGGTCACCCTCCTTACAGCCCTGATCTAGCACCGTGTGACTTCTTTTTATTCCCAAAAATAAAAAATCAGCTCAAAGGGATACAATTTTCGTCGCCGGAAGATGCGCTGGCTGCGTTCGAGCAGGCTGTAAACGAGGTGTCTGCGGCGGACTGGAAAAAGTGTTTTGAAAACTGGTTTAGGCGCATGAATCTTTGTATAGAGGCTGGTGGAAAGTACTTTGAAAAGATTTGATAAAAATATATGTACGTATAGAACAATTTTTTTTAGTTTCGCAAAACTTTCTGAGTGTCCCACGTAATACATAAGAAACACTCAGACCAACACAAACACTTATGTTCATCACATAAATATTTGTGTCACAGACGTCAAGTTTCAGTTATTTCAATAACATTACAGTGAACAGTATTCAACCTTAATACTTTGCGGATGCCATTAAACATTTTTTTTACCGACGAAAAAAAGGAGGTGGTTCTCAATTCGACGCGTATATATATTTTTTTTCTATGTATGACCACGCATAACTTTTTATAGAGTGGTCCGATTTTGATGATTATTTTTTTAATGGATAGGGTATATCTCGAAGTTGGTCCCATTTAAATTTCAAAATCAAAATCCACCCCTAAGGGTAGGAAAACGGGATGAGTGCTTGTTCACCCACTGAATTATTACCTGTTAACCGATTCTGTTGAAACTTGGCACACATAAATGTAGTTCTAGACACTTCAACATAATGGAGACCGAGTTAGATTAGCGCCACAAAACAAAATTAAAATAAAACTTTTTAACAAAAAATTGAACCGGCGAAAACAGAAACTGAAAAGCGAAAGTAACTAATTATGAGTCGGCGCCAAACAAACAATTTAAATAAATAATAAAAACAACGTAACATCAAATACAACATGAAATTTACAACGATAAACAATAACTTTCCAAAAATGCGGTCTCCGCTCGTCCACTTGTAACTTGCACGCACTTTGCTCGTTAAAAGTTCGTTTGGCGCCGACTCATAATTAGTTATTTTTCGCTTTTCAGTTTCTGTTTTCGTCGGTTCAATTTGTTGTTAAAAAGTTTTATGTAAGACTATGTATATTTGCTTTTATACTTTTACCTTTAAACTGTTTTCGTGTTACTTGGGCTATCTGTGTGCAAAATTAATCCAAATCCGTTGAGGCGTTACAGCGTGATTAAAGGACAAACAAACAAACGCATTATAATATTATTATATTTTCGCATTTATAATATAGAAAGTAGGATTATGTGTGGAAATCAAACCCGCCTGTAGCACAAAAGCCAACTACTTCACCACTGTTCCAAACGTGCTTTCGATGTGTCTCTGTCAACCGGCAGGTTGGCGGGATAACCCAAATGGCTAGTGAAATAATTATTAAAGTAGTATGATGGATGCTCGCCAAAGTGAAGCTTATTGAGGGGAAGACTTTAAATTATAATAAAACAAGTTAACTGGCTGGCTGTTAAGGCCTTAGCCTTCTCGTACTGAGAAGAGGCCCGTGCCCAGCAGTGGGACAGTAATGGGCTGGTTATGTTATGTTATGTTAAGTTAACTGGATTATATCGCGTATATTATTTAAATTGGTTTTCCTGACGTTTCGAAAGCTTTGCAGCGTTCGTGGTCGCAGGAAGACTTAAGATGACAAGCGTCTTTACAGATATTACTAAAAAAATATTTTAATCTACCGTATATTTAAAAAAAATTAAAAAATTATGATTTTTATTTTTATTATACGGTAGATTAAAGTGATTTTTTTATAGAAATATCTGTAAAGACGGTTGTCATCTTAGTCTTCCTGCGACCACGAACGCTTGCAGCTTTCGGAACGTCAGGAAAACCAATTTAAATAATATACGCGATATAATTAATCCGGTTAAACTTGTTTTATCATAATGTGTAGTGATCGCGAATACCTAAGAGACTTTAAATTACTAAGGTTTTTGATATTACCCTGATATTTGAAATCGGGGCGTTATCGATTGCTTCTGCTACCAAAACTTTATGTGGTACATTGGTGTCGATTCTCTTCTTTTCAAATTAAACTTATTTTAAACTATCGCTCTCTTTTACTAATAGTAGATACAAGGAAGGGAATACAAGTTTAGTCGTGATTTCGGACATGCCCACTAAAGTACAAAACCGGCCAAGTGCGAGTCAGACTCACGCAGTAAGGGTTCCGTACCACCCATCGATTTATTTATTTTTAGTATTTGTCGTGATAGGAGTCTAGCAACACATATTCTGAGAAAATTTCAACCAGCTACCTATTACCGTTCAAAAGATACAGCCCTGTGACAGACAGACGGACGGACGGACGGACAGCGTAGCGAGAGGCCCCGTTTGGCACCCTTTGGGTACGGAACCCTAAAAAAGTGTAACACGTAAAGATTTAAATTGTGAAAAGAAAAAAAATCGCTCACGAGCAGGATTCGAACCTGCGACTCCTGGCTCAGTACGCCAGTGCTTTAGCCACTAAGCTACCGTGAACATATATAAAAGTACTCTGTGCGTGAACACTGCTCGTGGTATCCAAATTATCCTTCACTATGGAACACGTAAACTTTTTTTTTTTCAACTAAGTTGACAGCACTAAAATTGTTGCCATCCTCTCTTGTATCTACTCAACTATCAGTAAAAGAGAGCGATAGTTTAAAATAAGTTTAGTTCGTGAACAAAAGAATCAAGACCATTATCCTGAATTTTAGGAAGCGGTCGAGGGTGCGTTTAATTTACCATCTTTAGTACCTATATATAAAATATAGTGTTTCTATATTCGGTTTGTGTGGAACATCTTGGCAGCTTACCGTACATTAATCAGGCTCCTACACAATATGGCCACACATGACTTCTCACGTACGGCACGTCAAATGAAAAGTAAGATTAGCTTCTCATACTTATCCTAACTGATGTTTTTTGTACACACGCCGAAAGAACGGTTTTAGGACTAAAAATAGGCAGTGAAACATGTGTGGTATTGTATAATATATTTTGTATACCTATACGCGGTATACTTTTCCTGCGATACCTTTTTTTTGCGTGGGGAAATCCTCATGGACATACTCCGCCCGGAGAAGGTACTCTTACTGAGTGAAACCACCACGGTGTTCCTCCAACTACCCTTGGCCGGGAAGTGGGATATATTCTGCATTTCCCACCCACCCCCGACAGGTCCTCAAGCCTCTTCTCCTTGTGCGGTCTCAACGTCAGCCGCACCCACCTTCTGACGGGCGCGCGCTGAACTTTGCGAGCACCACCGTCACGTGACTTGACTGGTCGGACGGCAGGCTACCCCGAGTCCGCCGCCCGCAGGCAGTGGGCCTAGGGTGGCTGGAGGAGAGCGTACGCTCGCCTGCGGCGCCCGGTCAGTCTCCCGTACCTGTTTCTCGTAGGTACTTCTGAAAATTTAATACAAGATGTTGATCATCAACCGTGTCATATTTATAGAGCAAATGATAAATATGTGCTTAGTCATCTAAAAATACTTAACTAATTATACGGTTATTTGAAACATAGCTTTTTGGTTTACATATCTACTAAGTATAACATTTCTTAATGATCTTCGTTGATTGTTTGTTTGGCGCCGTCACAAAATTAGTTATTAATATTTAGCTAAGAGAATAGTTAATAAGACTAAAAAGTTTCTTTTTTTTTTCTTTTCAGTTTTTTTTTTCATCGGTTTATTTAAAAGCCTTATCCAACTACAATACGGTATTACATAAAGAATAAATACTTAATAATACTCAACACACCTTTGTCAACGTAAAAACGTCAACAAAAAGGTAACTTTTCTCAATAAAAGGTTGCGCTGGCGACACTGAAATAAACAATTTTAACGCTACCAATCACATTCGGAATCCCGCAAGGCAGCATACTTGGTCCAACTCTGTTTGTACTATACATAAATGACATTCTCAATCTAACGATCACTAATGCGAAAATAATATCATATGCAGATGACACAGCTATACTATTTCACGCCAAAACATGGGATGAAGTGTATAGATACGCTGAGGAAGGATTAACGAAAGTCTCCAAAGCCCTTAGCAATAACCTTTTAACACTGAATGTCAAAAAAACTAAAAGTATCCCTTTCTTCAAATCTCAAAAATCCAGCCCTCCTCCGCACAAAACGCTCAAATTTCACACCTGCACATCAACTAAAGATCCTTCATCAAGTAAATGTTCATGCACCATAATAGAACATACCCCCTCTATCAGATACCTAGGAATAGTGATCGACCAAAATATGTATTTTAAAGAACACATACATATGCTCTCCGCCCGGGTCAGGAAGCTAATATTTATTATGAAAAAACTTCGTGACTGCACACCAAAGGCAATTCTTCGTACGGTTTATTACGCTATTTGTCAATCTGTAATCCAGTATGGAATTTCTGTGTGGGGTGGAGCCGGAAAAACAGTTTTATTGGAACTCGAAAGAACGCAGCGAGCAGTCAAGTTCAATCAAAGTTATGCTGAAAAAGCCATTTTTCTACCCGACAGACACACTTTACAAAGAATTCACAGTACTCAGAGTGCGTCAACTTTTCATTCTCACTGCAACGTTAAACACTCACAAATATCTTAGAAGTAGACCAGACTATGAAGCTATCTCATCTAAACGCATTTTTAAAATACCTCTTCCTCAAGCCACTTCCCTTTTGTCTAGACGTAGCCCAGCATACCTGCATCCAGCTGTGTACAACATAGCCAGCAGCCACTGTGATATTAAAAATGAAAGGACTTCTTCAGTAAAGAAAACGGTCACAAAATGGCTACTCAAGTTAACACATAATGAGACAGAAAACATAATCAAACATTAACACTTTCATACATACGTGGGACACTCAGAAAGTTTTGCGAAACTAAAAAAAATTGTTCTATACGTACATATATTTTTATCAAATCTTTTCAAAGTACTTTCCACCAGCCTCTATACAAAGATTCATGCGCCTAAACCAGTTTTCAAAACACTTTTTCCAGTCCGCCGCAGACACTTCGTTTACAGCCTGCTCGAACGCAGCCAGCGCATCTTCCGGCGACGAAAATTGTATCCCTTTGAGCTGATTTTTTATTTTTGGGAATAAAAAGAAGTCACACGGTGCTAGATCAGGGCTGTAAGGAGGGTGACCCAGGAGTTTGACTGGCGTGCTGTCCAGGAAGTCCCTCGTTTTGAGTGCGGTGTGCGCAGGTGCATTGTCGTGGTGGAGCAGTAGCCCGCGGAGCCCTGTGTTTGGTCGCTTGTTGCTTATAACAGAGAAAACTTCTGGCAAACATTTGGTAGTATACCATTCGGCATTAATGCTTCTTTGATCCCGTAAGGGAATTGATACCAAGTGGCCAGTCAAATTAAAAAAGCTAGCGATCAAAATCTTACCCCCGCTTCTAGATCGCTTCACTTTGGTAGGCGTTGGCTCATTTTGAAACACCCAAACAGTCGACTGGCGCTTGGTTTCTGGGTCGTATTGATAAATCCAGGACTCATCACCTGTAACGATGTCGTAAACACGCCGAGACGAGCCTGCTTCAAATTTGTTAAGCATATCACGGCACCATTCCACCCGGGCCTGCTTCTGAGCATCGGTGAGGTTGTGCGGCACCCAGCGTGATACTATCCTCCTCACGCGAAGATGGCTGTGTAGAATCTCGTGAACGCTTCCCGATCCAATCTTCAATATGTGTTGAATCTCCTGATATGTAATTCGCCTATTGTCTTGGATTAAATTTTTCACTGCTAGCACGTTTTCTTCGGTAACAGCCGTCAAAGGGCGACCGCTTCTTTCGTCATCCCCCAAAGTTGGTCGACCGCGCTTGAATTCGTTATACCAACGATACACGGTTGCCTTGGAAGGGCCTTCATCCATGAATGCCATTTGAAGTCTATCGTACGATTCATCCGGTTTCAGGCGACACTTGAAATCGTATAAAATCATAGCTCTAAAATGTTCCCGGCGCAGATCCATATTTCAGTGAGACACAATACTTTGAATTAACTCGCAAAAAATGTGGAGGGAAATTTTGAAATTGGAACTTACTTATTTTTACTTATAAATAATCATATTTTCGAAAAACATTATAACTGGCCAGTCTCCCATATATAAAAACTTTTTTTCGCAATACTTTCTGAGGGGCCTGGTAATACAAGCAGATATACCTACACACAATTACACACCCATGCATCTTATACTCACACTTTCCAAATATTTTACACATAATTACGCTACGCACATACAGCCCTAAAATCAAATAATGTATATTGTAATAATTAACCCATTTTCTTTTCTTTTATTATGATCTCATTTTTAATATTAGTATAGCTACTTAGAATGTTAACTAAATACTTAGTAAATTATACTACTTAGTAAATTAAAAATATTCTCTTAAAATGAGAATTTAATTGCTTTATATACTGATTCATTAGTTTCTCACTTGAAGTTTATATTTTATTTAGATTTTTGTCTTTTGATATGTATTTTTTTCTTTATTTTAACCAACAACTAGTCTAAAAATGCTGCTACTCGGCTCCCAAGATACAGGCTTGCCTAGTTTGGGAACCACTGCTAAATTCTCAACAAAGCTAACGACTAGTTACTTATTGCTACCTGCTTTAAATTGTTAATTTTAATGTAATGTTTTGTGCCTTATGTAACGCAGTAAATAAACTATTTTATTATTATTATTTATTAATTTGACCATCGAAATATAGGACAATGAAGTTTTTTTTTTTTTGTTTTTTTTTTTTTTTACTTTATTCATGACCATGGATACATGTCCTTCAGTCGTAATCATTAAACATATTAACATTGTACTTATATCCTAGTAAAGTGATGGAAACTTTACTAAGTTTCTGAGGAGATGATGAGATAATACGAAAGTCATGTTTTTCAACTTTGTACCATTTATCCACACTTGTACACGTTAACGAACACTTAACATTTAATAATCCACCATTATTACACATTAACACTCGAAGAAACACAAATTTTGGAAAATAATAAAAAATCTACAACACGATCTTTACGAATTTTCCCGCCAACCTTTCCATAGGACAATGAATTTGACACACTGTTGCCAGGTTTCCCGATTTTCCGGGGAATTCACAGATTTCCGTAAAAATCTCCCGATTTACGACAAAAATCTCCCGATTTTTTACAATCCCTGTATAAAGCCTTATAATAGGAATAAGATTCAAAACGTGGCAAAAAAATACTGCAAAAAAATTAAACAGACGGGTAAGTTGCTGCCCTGAATATTTCCGTCACTCCCAGTGTATCGTATGTTCTCTAAACATTTTGCGTAAAATAGACTCTATCACAAAGTAATAAAGTTTTTTTATTACACAGGGCAGTAAAATGTAAAATAATCAAACTGCTTTGATTTGATTTTAATATTACAGCGAGAATGGTGGCAAAATATAATACAGGGATTATTTCAAAATCTTTGATTTTTGTTCAAAAACATCATCTACCGATTTTTTCCATTTTTCCTCAATACATCTCCCGCTTTTTTCATAATAGCCTCCCGGATTTTGTAAATCAGATCTAGCAACTAGTGGTAGGCGATTATGAATGATTGGCATAATCGAATTACTTTGTAATATGTTGTGATAATCGATTATGAAATTAGTTATTTATTTATTTTTGTAATGGAATGACGTTACTTCTTTCTTTCTCTAAAAATGTTTTACAACAGGATTAGTAGTACAAATTATTACTTAAACTTTTTACTAAAAAGTAGGGGAACTCAAGTTTTTTGTACTACTAAAGTGGAGTCATTTTAATAGGTAACATTTGACAATTCATCAAAATTCAACAACGTAACCTTGTAACGGCGGAAATAAAATAATATATTTTTTCGTTTTGTTAGAACTGCACAATTGCTTAACTTTTTTCAATTACGATTACATATTTATTGTAATAATGACCGATACGAGTAATTTTACGATTTGCTTTTACTAATAAACCATTCTAAACATAATAAACAATTTCTGATCTAAAGAACTGAACGTCGTTACAATGTTGCATCAGTTAACCCTTTTTCTTTTTAAACATTAGGGATGTTACTCTAAAAATTGAAAATTGATTAGTAGAATCGAATGCAATGATTTCATTTATATTAATAACCGCGTTTTAGTTTGAACTACTAATCCTGTTGTGGGCTTTTTTTAGTGGAGTCATTTAACAGTAAGTTTACTTATTTTAATTGTTATTGATAGATTTATTAAATTAACAAAACGTGTCAATGGCAATTAACCTCAACAAAATTTTCATTTATCCGATCAACCATAGTGTTTCGCTCGTTCTGCTCTGCGTTGACTCGCGATCCCGATGACTAACTAAATTTGTTACTACTAACTGCTATAATAGAGATATATCGAGACATATTCATAATCGAATGATTTCTTTAGTATATCGCATAATCGCCCTCCGCTACTGGCAACACTGATTTGACACATTTCAAAAAATTCAATTTCATAGTCATCGTCCGTCGGCTTTTTTTGCTGCAAATAAACTAACTTAATTGTGAAATCTACATTGAAAAGTTAATTTCAACATGGTAAGAAGCTGTAAATTTATATTTAATGCAATTAAATTCGTTATTTTAGTTCATTTTAATTGAATCGCACACAATACTTTTCGATTGTGCCCTGTCATTGTCGGAATCAGTGTTTGATGGCTTTATTTCGGCGTTCCGAAGAAAATAATTATAATTAGATACGCTTTTTATAAAGTTCTTGGAAAGGGGTCTAATATTGATAATACAAAATGACACCTAACTTATTTAATAATTAATTGTTTAGAAACATAACCTTACTTGGTATGTTAAGTTCATAAAAGCTGGTACAATAATATCGTAACAATATTTCTTAAAATAGCATCCAGACCTTAGAAATGTATTCTACAGGAATATCCCATAATGCTAAATAAGCCAGTTCTCTTCACTTGTATTGTAACAGTTGTTTGTAAACGGCCTATAGGCAGGGCTATATGTATCCAATAGCAGATGCCTCAGTAGACCAAATTAGAAGCAAAGAATAAAAACAAAATTCTATTTGAGAAACAAAAAATAAAAAAACAGCCTTTAGGCATTTTAGATTTTCTACTTTTTCTAGTTATAATCTATGTACAACATGGTTTACAATCCAATACTCCATTCTTTATTGCATTCCATATTGGTAATATAAACAGGATGTAGGCTTAAGATTAAGAATCAAATATGGACCCTGTCGGGCACAGCACATTTTGGTAGGAGAGAGGAGCAAAAGTCCAATCCAAGCAAAGGGATTATCAAATCATCATCATCATTTCAGCCGAAAGATGTCCACTGCTGGACATAGACCTCCCCCAAAGGGCAGGAATTTCTATAATCGCCACGCTTGACAGGCGGGTTGGTGATCGCAGTTGGTTGGTTAAATATTCCGAGAATGCGGATTATCAAATAGCCAGTATAAATAATAAAATAATATTTTTTTGCAGTTCAGGAACCAGTACGACAGTGATGTCACAGTATGGAGCCCCCAGGGTCGTCTCCACCAAGTGGAGTATGCTATGGAAGCTGTGAAGCTTGGGTCCGCTACCGTAGGCTTGAAGAGCAAACAGTTTGCTGTTCTCATTGCCCTGAAGAGAGCAGTTAGTGAATTATCTGCTTACCAGAAGAAGATTATTCCAATTGATGAACATATTGGCATTTCTATCTCTGGATTAACTGCGGATGCTAGAATGCTGAGGTAATAATTTTGACCTATCTTCATAACAACTGGATTAATTGGTTAGCACTCTCAGTTGGGAGTTTGTTTGTTTGTTTTTTACTGTAAAACTCTAAGAAACTTTATTTTAATTACTATCTAGCCTTGCGGCTAATAAGTAATTTAATTTTAACCTAAATTTCTATGTAATAAACATGTACTATACTACTGTATTGTACTGTAAGAACTCATTAACTGCAGATGTAAAGTTGGAAATATTTTTGGTGAACCACCACTAAGGCTAAAATCGCTTGCGCTCAGTGTTCGACAGCAGCTGTAGGTGAGTGTAATGTAGCAGGATTAGTTCAAGGAACTTTATTATTATTATTATTTTTATAAATAAACAGGCAGCAGTTGAAACAACTGATAAGTGCCTGTATCCTGCTTATCCCCAATTTTATTTCTTGTTAAGTTCGAGAAGATGCCAAGTCTGTTTTTAAATTGAATCACATTTTGGGCTGAGACTTTTGGGAGCTTATTCCATGCTCCAACTATTCTGTTGGCTAAAAATTCTTTGTGAGGGTTATTATTTGGAAGGCTATTGCACAGCTTAAGGTGGTGACCTCTTAGATGGACATTTTTGTTGCTCTATAGCATCGAAATCCTGAAGGTTGTAATGTACATTTAAGATTTTATAGGTCTCAATTAGATCTCCACGTTCCCTGCGATCCTTTAAAGTTGTTAGCTTAAAAATTTCTAAGCGTTCCTCATAGGTTTTCTTTTAAGTAGCCTTGGTATTTTAGTGAAGCTGCGCTGTACCTTTTCCAGAAGTTTAATGTCCTTAACAAAATAGGGGCCAAAATAGTCGACAAAATGTATCACCGGGAAGGATTGTGAATTACTTCTTGCAGAAAGCCGACATTGATGTGATGTTATATCTATTTGTTCAGGATAATGTTTGGTTTATTATAACTTGTAATTTCACCTGGTAATTTCAGTTGTCAAAAGGCAACAAAAAAGTTCGTTCTGTTGCTAACGAACTTTTTTGTTGCTCTGCATTTAATCAACAACCTTATTTAAAGTGAGTGGTTAAATAATTCTTTATTCGTATAATTCCAGCCGTTTCATGCGGACCGAGTGCCTGAACCACCAGTACGCTCACGATGCACCAATGCCAGTTGGTAGACTGATTGGACTTGTTGGCAACAAGTTGCAGATCTGTACGCAGAGATACGACAAGAGACCACTTGGAGTTGGACTGCTTGTTGCTGGATATGATGTTAGTATTAACACTTGATTTTTTGTTGCGTTCCAAGTTCCGGTTTGCAGAACTAAGAAGCAACAATGCTTCAACATAACATAACATCACGCCTGTATTTCCCCGAAGGGGTAGGCAGAAGTGTATAGTACACCCACATTTCCCCAGTTATGTTATAAGACCCATGTAATAGGGGGCGAGCCTATTGCCATTTACCGGGCACAAATCCAGACTCCGGGCTGCTAATGAGAATTTCCTAATGAAAAAACCCAATAACACTTATGGCCGACCCGGGAATAGAACCCAGGAAGCAGTCGCGCTTGTGACCAACGAGGCAGTTGAGATATACTCGAGTATGAGTTTCATTACTATGAGTTTCGTTACTACAGTGGTAAATAAGAATAAGCTGTGTTGTAAGCTCTCACAAAAGAAAGTAATCATGACCCAGGGTTTACGAATGAAGAGCCAGTTGTGTTGCATCTGGGTTCCTACTAGTTTTGACTAACACATAGACACAGACATAGTAAAAATATAGACGAAGTTCTGCAAACAACCATCATCACTTCAGCCGAAAGACTTCCACTGCTGGACATAGGCCTCCCCCAAGGATCGCCACAACGACCGGTACTTTGCTTTCCGCATCCAGCGGATTCCCGCGACCTTCACCATGTCGTCGGTCCACCTTGTGGGGGGGCCTACCCACGCTGCGCCTTCCAGTACGCGGTCGCCACTCCAAAAATTTACTGCCCCATCGGCCATCCGTCCCGCGAGCAATGCGTGCCCCGCCTACTGCCACTTCAACACAAACAACCATAGTGAAGCCAAAAAAACTATGCTTCTTTGTGTACAACCAGTGCTCACGCCCACACATGCACCTCAAACCATGCTCACCCTTCTCAGTACACATGTCACAGCATCGTCCAGTAAGCATCGCGAAAGCAAATATGCCTCAGATGCATAGTTTGTGCGTGAGCGCTGGTTGTACATGAAGGAGCATAGTTTTTTATGGCAGCTCTTCGTCTATATTTTTGATTATGTCTGTGCACATAGAATATATATACATAA
Source organism: Asteroscopus sphinx (assembly GCA_949699075.1). Classification (NCBI taxonomy): domain Eukaryota; kingdom Metazoa; phylum Arthropoda; class Insecta; order Lepidoptera; family Noctuidae; genus Asteroscopus; species Asteroscopus sphinx. The sequence continues at coordinate 8,169,168 of OX453020.1, forward strand.
TAAAAAGTGTGATTTGTTAAGTCAGTTGTTACATAGTGACTGTAATGACATTTAATCGCAAAACACACAGAAAGGGCACGGGTAGGGCGCGGGTCAGGTCGGGAGTACGGTGGGTCTATTGACCTGTTTTTACATGGACGATAATACACGAAACGTAGGCGCTCGCGCCCGTCCCGCGATCGACCCGCGCCCGCGTTTCTTGTGTTGCCTGCATATAAACGCGTTAATAGACCCGCCGTACTCCCGACCCGACCTGCGACCAGTAGGCCAATTCATGTAACTAAAGAAGGTCGTTGCAGTTAAGATTCGATCAAAACAATGCTTTTCGTATTCTCTTATATACGGCGATCGCTGACAGAAACGAACTGCTGAGTCATTGCAACTTGATCGGCGCGTCATGAAATTAAGTGAATTAGGGCCCACGCCGCAGCCGTCCTATGTGTGTTCCGCTCTTTATACTTAGCAAAGCTGAATATTATTAATTCCACTTTTAACTATCATATTTCAAGGATTATTTCTAACTATTACAGGATCAAGGCCCACACATTTACCAGACTTGTCCATCAGCCAACTTCTTTGACTGCCGTGCCATGGCCATTGGTGCTCGTTCTCAATCAGCTCGTACCTACCTTGAGAAGCATTTGGCTACATTCATGGACGCTGATCTGCAAGATCTTGTGGCTCATGGCTTACGTGCCCTAAGAGATACTCTGCCCAATGAAGTGGATCTTAACACTAAGGTATGTATTAGCATAAGAAAAGAGAACAGTAGAAGCGAAACTCTCGCCGCAGACGAGTTAAAATCCATGATAATAGCCTACCGTCTAGCGTACCTTTAAAGGGATCGAACAGTTGGGGCTTGCATCGCCTCATGCTTGCACGCGGGTGCCGTCCGGTGTGGTTATGGCGACAAAATATTGCGATGTATTTTGGTGTAACGCCAGACCTTAGTTTCTTTAGTTTGCCCAAAAATTTTGATAAGTGATATTTTCAAAATTATCATTTATTCTCCCGTTCATGAATAATTTTTCTTATTCGTAAGGCAAAAGTATAAATGATTACTGTTTTTTCTCTTTCTCTCTGTCCGTAGATCATTTATAGGTACTGAACTCATTTTATTTAGCGCAAATTAATCTAAATATGTAAAGTAGTTATCTACCTAAATATAAAATTAAATAATGTAAGTAAATGTAAATTTCTTATTACGTAATACTTGGATAAAATAATGATTTCATAGTACAGAACAGTCAAAAATATTTTTTCTACCTAAACCAACACATAACGCATGTAATATTTATTAACTTCTCCGCCAAATAGTGTTGCTTGCATTGCTGTGTTTCGGTCTGAAGGGTATGGGTGCCAGTGAAATTACAATCACATGAGACTTTCCATCTTCATGTCTCAGTTTGGCGAACCGACTTGCGGTACCATTTAGGCAACAGCCTAGGTGTTATTGAAGTTGTTATGGGCAAAGGTAACCGTTTAACATCAGGTGGGCCTTTAGCTCGTTTCGCCATCGTATAGAAATAAAAAAAAAAGCAGCTAACAGCCCTGGCAGCACGTTCAGACGACGGGAGGGACGTTAGGAGCTGAAGAACGAAGTAGGTATTTATAAGGCGGCATTTGGGGTCCGTGCAAAAGAGTGATGTTACATGGAGTTTACACTAATTATTTTGTTGCAGAACGTATCAATAGCAATCGTGGGTCCCAAGACTCCTCTCCACATAGCCGATGAGGAGGAGTTGGCCCGCTACCTGACACTGGTGGAGGGAGAGGAGAGGAGGGGAGGAAGTGCGAGTGCTACCGGGGATGCTGGAGCACCTGCTGATAGGGATCGTGATGCTCCGGGGGACGAACCACAAGTCGCCGTGAGTACATAACTTCGCTGGTTCTAAAATCAGTTTTTCTATACTTGTCTTCATTAGTAAACAATCTTGTTAGGTCTGTTTCATGTTGATTATTTAAATAACTATTGAAAAATTACTAGTTCCGCACACGAATATATATAATATACTAGCGGACCCGGCAGACGTCGTCCTGCCCGGAAAAGCAGCGCCACATATAATTAAAATCGTCCCTGCCATTTAGGAGAAGATCAGTGACATACAGACAGAAGGGCCACCTACCGGATCCAATTGTGTTTTCACACCATCCAGGAAACCATTGAAATATTCTCAAAAAAATTCATCCAAATCGGTTCAGCTGTTTAGGAGGAGTTAGGCGACAATCAGATGTACAGAAGAAATAAATATTCGCGGCTTCACTCGCGTTAAATTCTGCTAACCCACGTGACGGATCCTGTTAATTCAGTCCAGTCCAGTCCAGTTCCATCCATCTATCCATCCTTTTATTCGGACCGTCCAGTCCAGTCACTATCCCACTATCCCACTATCTCACCCCATGTCCAGTCCCGTCCCATGTCCCGTCCCGTCCCATGTTAAATGTCCCATCCCGTCCCATGTCCAATGTCCCGTCTCATGTACCATGTCCCGTCCCATGTCCCTTCTCAAGTCCCGTCTCGTCCCATGTCCCGTCCCCCATGTCACATGTCCCGTCCCGTCCCGTCTCATGTCCCATGTCTCGTCCCGGCCCATGTCCCTTCCCATGTCCCGTCCCCCATGTCACATGTCCCGTCCCCCATGTCACATGTCCCGTCCCCCATGTCACATGTCCCGTCCCGTCCCGTCCCATATCCCGTCCCCCATGTCACATGTTCTGTCCCGTCCGTCCCATGTCCCGTCCCATGTTATCAATTGTTCAGCAATTCAAATTTGGTGACACAACGACTGCAGCGCCACCTACCGGGTCCATTTGTTAATTCAAACCCTGCAGGGACCCGGACTCGAACGTACCTACACAAAAAATATCATTAAAATCTATCATCTATCTCAACCCAGTCGAAAGGTATCGACATCTGTTAGAATCATTTGGAGTTAACAGATAATTGTGACTGTCAAAAAATAACAGACAAATAATTAGCAATAAATTAAAATTGCGACTATAATTTGAGATTTAAACTATCCTATCTCTCAAGTTGGATCGAACTCCACATGGTGTGCGAATTTTATTATAATCGGTTAAGTGGTTTAGGAGTCCATTGAGGACAAACATTGTGACACGAGATTTATATATATTAAGATATACAGTCAAACCTGGGTGAGTGAGAACTGGATAAACGAGAAAACTCTACAAGTGAGAGTAATTGCCAGGTCCCGTCATTTTAAGCCTCGAAAACCTCTACAAGCGAGAAACAGAAACCTCTATATGAGAGAGTCAGTTTTCACGTCTGGACCTCTATAACTGAGACTGCCATGCCCTATACCTCTATAAGTGAGAGTTGAGCGTATTTGTTATCTGTTATGTTATGACACTTTCCAAATTTCGCGGAACTAACGCACATATGGTTGGCCTAACTAACAAAAAAAAAACAACAAATCGAGCGTCTTTGTGTCACCCAGGTCATTGTTTTTGCACCACATTCTTTTAGAATGGCCAAATGTGCATCTGCACCAACCTTTTTATCAAACTTATTACAGTTGATGTGTATCAATTGCAAAGAAAGTGTCTACAGCTATTTAGTTACCTCTGTAAGTGAGAAAAACCGCTCCTGCACCTCTATAAGTGAGAAACTTGGTTAAGTGAAAAACCTCCATGAGTGAGAAAAAGATTCCGGTCCCTTGAACTCTCGCTCATCCAGGTTTGACTGTACATATATATTTTTATATCAAATGGGCTTGCGTTTGACCGCCACCTCACCTGATGTTAAGCAATGGTGTGGTCGTCGATGATACACGCTTGCCCAGCAAAAACCTATTCACTCGAGTCTTGAAGGCCACCAGATTATACTTTTCGGGAAACACAGACACCGGCAAAGAATTCCACTCTTTAGCGGTACGCATGATAAAGCTATTAGCAAATCGGTTCGTGCGTAAGGGTGAAATTGGGTTAAACTTGATTTTTATTAGGTATAGTTTTGCAGAATACAAAAAATGGGGGTGCTACTAGTCATACATTGAAAAATTTGCTTTTGGCAGAACTTTGGATAGTCTTAGGCCGTTTGTGCACCACACTGAATTTTACGATTCATGGGTCCGATATTTTCACGTCCGAAGTAGCAGGTCAGTTATTTACGTATGCCTTTGTGCACTATCTGTAATTTTACTGTCCGTAATTTTCAGTTTCGCCATATTGCAGCATCTGTAATATTACTGACAATTGAATGGAGTAAAATTACGTACCTACGGATCTTAAAATTCAGTGTAGTGCACAAGCGGCCTTATTCATATAAATTCATTTTAAGTGTATAATGGCGCACTTTTTGCATGACAAAATACAAATTGACACAATACTGACAAAGATAGCTCCGGTTTTAGATGTTTTGCCAGACTGTAACATTGTTAAACTTTTCACCGTCACGGCATCGTAAAGGTTTTCGTGCCCTCAGCGCCACGTCTTCTATAGAAGACAAATATTGTATGGACGTTAGTACAAAGTTATAAAGTCGTGGCGCTGAGGGCACGAAATCGTTTGTCTTCTACAGGTGTCATTGGCGGTGAAACGGTTAATATAATGTCTTTTTAGGGTTCCGAAGTCCTACAAGGAACCCTTATAGTTTCGTCATGTCCGTCCGTCTGTCCGTCTGTCCGTCTGTCCTAATCCTTTACAGCTTAATAACTTCTACAGTTATAAACATAAGTAAATGAAATTTTGTTAAAAAATAGTCTACATATAGATCTCAATTTTAAAAGAATAAAAAAATCGTTTTTACGTATTTTAGGGGTGGCGTCCATACATATGAAATGGGGGTGAATAATTTTTTTTCGCTGCACCCCCTCGTGTGGGGTATCATTGAATAGGTCTACTAAAATGAAGGTAATGTTTCATACACCACTTTTTTATCAGGTGTACCATCTGCGAAATATAGCCCGCCAAAGTGGCTTGCAATGTGTCCCCCCCCCTGCCATTTCTAAACTATGCAACGTAGAAACTTATAATTTTCCACATTGATAGACCTTTGTAAAAACTCTCTTTTAAAATTATTTCGAGTATAATGTGATTATAATTTTTTGAGTTATAGAGAGAAAACTGAAAAATACTTAAAACGTCCTAGTTCAAAGGTCATTGACCTTAGAGAATAATGATCATAGCAAATAATGCTCCTTTAGCTACTTTCTATTTGTTAAAATCACCAAAGTAACTTTGACACTTCTTAAATTTGGCTTCTTGAATTTATCGCTAGATGGCGCTACTAACAACACGCTCTGAGTCGCGAATGCTGCCGATTATTGCAAAAACTAAAATAGCCATGATTAATATTCGATTTGATTCGTTTGTAATTACACCTACTTAAGGAACCCTATAATACTGAGCATGGCCCGACATGCTCTTGGCCGGTTTTTTAAAATAATATTATTAATGACAAATCCAAGATTGTTTACTAAATAGATAAGGCAAGTATAAAATTTTACATATGATAAAACTTATTTTTGGCCTACTGCAATAATTATACGTAGGTACGGTCCACCGCACGTCAGTGGTCACAGTTTGATATTGACATCGTCTTTATTTCGTAAGCAGTAAGGGCGGTTTTCTAATTCAAGTGTTACCACTATCGTGTAGTTGACTGTACGAGCGTTTTAAACAACAAGAATTGAAAGCTTTTCTAAGCGGCCGTTAAGGGGTAATATTGTAATGGTATTTTATACTTTATTTAGTTTTCAAAAAATTACAACACTGATGTTTTATTGAGTTAATACATGAATCATCTAAAGTTGTTGACACAAGAAGCCTCTGCCGCTGAAGTAGTCGAGATACCTGTATCTCGGCTAAAAGATATTGATATTGAAGATAGGGCCGATTCAATAATAATAGTGCAATATAATTATTGCACAATTATATTGTAGGTGTAATGGCCGCCTAACACAGTAGACTTGCATCTGTCTTAAATGACACAGGTACCTTACCTATGTTAAGGTACCTGTTTGTTCGTTATCGTGGCTGATGAGAACTAATTTCTCAGAATTTCTCACGTTAATAACGTCGAAGGTTTGATAAATACGTTAACCTTACATTACCTATTGGCATCATTAAAATGAGTTAACCCATCGCTGCAGCGACTCGTGGAACAACTTGGCCAATCAACTCGATGCATAAACAATTGATTTTCTGTTGATTAGAAGGATCAAAGCGAATTTATATTAATCCAATAGTTAGATCCAGAATTGATCAATGTAAACAAGTTTGAATCCAGTCCAGCATCCAATATTCAGCATAAGATTTAGATTAGGTGGCCCATACACCTAACCCGATTTTCATTTGTATTTCAATCTCACCCCTAAACGGTCAATATCATTGCGAAATTGCAAATATTGCACAATTATACACGCTGAAAATTGAATCGCCATCGGTCCCATAGTAAAAGTTGTTCATCATTATGAACAACTTTTACTATGGGACCAACCCTGAAAACGCGAAAAAAAATCAGGTGGTCCCTACATTTTATCGATTTAAGTGAACACAAATGTAGGGACCAATTGATTTTTTTTTCGCGATTTCAGGGTTGGTCCCATAGTAAAAGTTGTTCATAATGATGAGTACAATTACCCCTTTTCAAGAATTAAGCGACTCAAATTTCAGCATGTATTGTAGGTGTATTGGCCGCCTTAGATATACATGCTGAAATTTGAATCGCTTATATCCCGAAAAGGGGTCATTGTGCTCATCATTATGATTTGTTTTACTATGGACCAACCATGAAATCGCGAAAAAAAATCAGTTGGTCCTTACATTTGTGTTCACTTAAATCGATAAAACGTAGGGACCACCTGATTTATGATTCGCGGTTTCAGGGTTGGTCCCATAGTAAAAGTTGTTCATAATGATAAGTACAATGACCCCTTTTCGGGAAATAAGCGATTCAAATTTCAGCATGTTTAGTTGTGATTTAATGCAGTACTTTATTAATGATAATCTTCCTATAGTTCCGGAGTCTGGATTTGTGCCCGGTTAATGTCAACAAGTTCTCCCCCTATTACATGAGACTTTAACATAACTCGCGAAATTTGGGTGTACTATACACCTCTGCGTACTCCTTCGGGGAAATACAGGCGTGACGTTATTGTGTTGTTGTGTTCCTATAGTTTAAATAATCCTACTAATATTATAAAAGTGAAAGTTTGTGAGGATGGTGTGGTTGTTTGTTACTCTTTCACGCAATAACCACTGTGGATTTTAATGAAAGTTGGCATACATATAGAACATAACCCGGATTAAAATATAGGCTTCTTTTTGTCCTGGGAAGATGAACAGTTCCCGAGGGATGCGTGATAAACGATATTCACGCGGGCGAAGTCTGGGCATAGGCTAGTTACTAATAAATTAACAAGAAAACAAATTATGACATTTTTAGGGTTCCGTACCCGAAGGGTGCCAAACGGGACCCTATTACTCTCGTTACGCTGTCCGTTCGTCCGTCCGTCCGTCTGTCTGTCACAGTGCTGTAACTTTGTAACGGTAATAGATAACCAATTAAAATTTTCACAGAATATGTGTTGCTATGAGGAGTATCACGACAAATACTAAAAACAAAAAAAGTCTGAAACCAAAGGGGGACCCCCTTTGGTTTCAGACTTTTTACATACATACAAATCCATACAAGAAACCTCAAAAAACATGCATTTTTTTCTACGTTTTTGTTCCTGCTCTATATTCTAAACGGTTATACATACCAGCGTCAGACTTCGTCAGATTATAGTGTATATTATGTAGTTTAGCAACAAATACTAAAAATAAGACAAATATAGACATATGTGGTGGTACCTGCGTAAGACAGAGATGCAAAAATTCATATTTCGCGCCTTTGCGTTGATGTCTTTAGATAAACTCTCGTAAATTAAATCAGTTTATATGGGGTATCAGGTCGATGGGTGGTATGGAACCCTTACTGCGCGAGTCCGACTCGCACTTGGCCGGTTTTTTTTTAAATCTAACTCAACAAATTAAGATCTAGCTTATTAGTATTGTTAGTGTATCCAAAATACTGAATATCAAACCAGTAACGACAAAAGTGACTCCTGCGCATAATCTAGTAAATAAGAATGTGATAAGAAATATTCAGACCAAATAACTTGTCCATCCGTTATCAATTGACAAGAGTCGAGGGTCAATTTAAACATATTAAGTGTGTGATGTTACGGTCAAACTAAAAAAATGTATGTTTTATGTAGAACCCGGCCTTCAATTTTATATTTATTTTTGATGTTTAATCAATATTTAAGGTAAAGTGAGATAGTGGAAAATATGTGTAGACGTCCAATAAACATAACTCATTATATACATAACAAAAAAAGGTTTAGAAAACATTTCGTGAGCTTTTGCATTACGATTTTTTATTATTAATTATTTAACACGTTTAAAACACAAATTTTAAATAATTTGTGTTGTTATTCAGAGAACAATTTTTTTTATCAGCACCCATTTTAGGTGAAATAATTTATACTATTAATGTAAGTATCACAATAAAAAAAACTCTAAGTTCAGTAACTAAGTCATTGTGTTTCATCATCATCATCATCATCATCATTTCAGCCGAGAGACGTCCACTGCTGGACATAGGCCTCCCCCAAACATCGCCACAACGACCGGTCCTGTGCCTTACTGGAAGGCGCAGCGTGGGTAGGCCCCCCCACAAGGTGGACCGACGACCTGGTGAAGGTCGCGGGAATCCGCTGGATGCGGAAGGCACAGGACCATTGTGTTTAAATAAGAAAAATTCTTGTCACATTGAAGTCGATTCTCTTGTTCACGATCTAATATTATTTTAAAATAAAGCTCTCTTTTACTAATAGTAGATACAAGAAAGGGATGGCAACAATTTTAGTGCTGTCAAATTAGTCGGAATTAATGTTTTCATACAATTTTAGACGTGATCTCGGAACGTGCCCACTAAAATACAAAGAAATATAACATGTAAACTAATTTGACAGTTCTAACATTGTTGCCATCCCTTTCTTGTATATAGTATTAGTAAAAGAGAGCGATAGTTTAAAATAAGTTTAGTTCGTGAACATGAGAATCGACAGCATTGTGAATGAGTGTGTCCTTTATTTAAATACATACGATATTACATAAATGTAATTAAACTGATGGTTCTCTGACTAATTAATAAGTAACCAAACGTAGTTAATTAGAAACCAGTATCTTTTTTGTTTGCACTCCCTCACACCACTACACACACCCCCACCGTCCCCATACATACAAATACACTCCCCCAACACATACACTATCCCCACACACACACACACACAAACTCACCAACCGTCCCCTCACATATATCTGCCAATAGAATATTGTAAAACTTAACCATAATTTTTCAAGATTTAGATAATTTAATTAAGTCTATTGTCTCTCAATCTGTACCATATAACCGAGAGGTCTGGCCCCTGTCATACAGGTTATCCGGGTCAGTTAGTTCAGGGTCCAGGGCTACACTGTTGTTATGTTCTTCTGAAGTCGCAATAAACATAATTATTATTATTATTAATTTCATTTTAGTAGTTAACGTTTAACTTCCATCATAAGAAAGGCTTGCTTACTGAATAAAAAAAATGTTATATAAAATGTACCAAATTGCACCATATGTCTGCCAGCTTCTGGTAACACATATAACTTAATTTTAAATATATTCTATAGAATTTAGTCGATTATCGTATTAATAATCCTTATTTAGCTTCACTAAATGATCCGTCAATTTCTTAGTACAACTAAACGAAAATAACAATGTAGAAAATGTTGTGCGGAATTAATATTTAGTTTAGTCTGGATTTATTGTAATCTTCCCGAGTTTATATTCAAACTGCTACATATACAGTAACAATGAATCACGCTACTATTGCCGGTCGCCGGTCGCCTCAGTCACTTCAGTGTTACTTCAGTGTCGCTATGTGGCGGTCCTTCGTATTAACGCTCCTAGGAGCGACTTTCGCGTCGGCACTCAACTTAGAATATTTAGATCCAATTAAATTACAAACCATGATGTCGCACCAAATTCAAAAACGCGGAGCATTAGATATCATTAAACGTTACTCTCAAAAAGTGACCGTTGAAGTAGATTTCCAGTTGTTTAAAGATAATAAAGACACTTTTCATTTAAAAACGTATGAAGGTTCACTGAATATCAGAGCGAGTAGTGGCGTAGCAGCAGTGTGGGGCTTCAACTATTATCTCAAGAAATATTGCAAGAGTCAAATTGAGTGGCAGACTAAGAACGTACGGATACCTGATCCTCTGCCTGAAGTCGATGAAACCGTTGTCGCTAATGATAGATTCAGATACTATCAAAACGTGTGCACAGTGTCTTATAGTTTCGTCTGGTGGGACATTCATGACTGGAGGAAACATTTAGAATGGATGGCTCTGAACGGCATCAACTTGGCGCTGGCACCTGTTGCTCAAGAAGCTGCCTGGGCTCGAGTCTACCGCCAAATTGGTATGACTCAAGAGGAAATAGACAAACACTTCACTGGTCCAGCGTTTTTATCTTGGCTCCGAATGGGCAACGTCCACGGTTGGGGAGGTCCGTTGCTGAAGTCTTGGCACGATTACCAAACCCCGATACAAGATTTGATAATCTATGATATGCTCAATCTTGGAATTGTCCCTGTGCTACCAGCTTTCAACGGCCACGTGCCAGTATCATTTTCAGAACTGTATCCCAATAACACGTTTCATAAAGTGGATCAGTGGAATAAATTCGGTAGCGAGTACTGTTGCGGACTTTTCTTAGATCCCTTTGATCCTATGTTTACGGTCATAGGAAAAATGTTTCTGAAAGAAATCACTAAGTCCGTGCCTGCAAGTCACGTATATACAGCCGATCCGTTCAATGAAGTTAAATTATCAGAATTTTCGACACCGTTCGTACAAGAGACAGCGAAACAAATATTCGGTACGCTTTCGGAATTTGACAAAAATGCAGTATGGCTTCTTCAAAATTGGATGTTTGTGGATGCTCCCCTTATGTGGCCTTTGAATAGGGTGAAAGCTTTCCTAAATTCTGTGCCGAACGGCAGAATGCTCATACTCGATTTGCAGTCAGAGCAGTGGCCCCAATACGATCTTTATCAAATGTATTTTGGTCAACCCTTTATCTGGTGCATGCTGCACAACTTTGGCGGTACTCTGGGCATGTTTGGTAACATGGTGACTATCAACAAAGATGTTTATAACGTTAGGTCCAGAGCTAACGGCACAATGATCGGCATAGGCCTTACTCCTGAAGGTATCAACCAGAATTATGTTGTATACGATTTGATGTTGGAGTCTGCCTGGCGAAAGTCCCCAGTTGAGGATCTCGATGCATGGGCAGCAGACTACGCTGAGCGAAGATATGGATGCAACGCCGCTGCTGGGGCTTGGAAATATTTACTCAAAAGTGTTTATAGTTTTAACGGCCTAAATAGAGTGAGAGGCAAATACGTGGTAACTCGGAGACCTAGTTTTAGGATAAAGCCATGGGCTTGGTATAAGAGCTATGATTTATTTGAAGCGTTTAGGCAGCTTGTCTTCGTCACCGACGAAAGTTGTAGTTCCTCGGAAGGGTATCAATACGACTTAGTGGATGTGACGCGCCAAGCATTACAATATAGAGCAGAACAGCTTTATGTGAACGTTGTCAATGATAGATACACAAACACTTTCGTTTTTGACGAATCTATCAAGCGATTTCTCGAGGCACTTAGTGATATGTCTGATATATTATTTGAAAACGAACATTTCGTTGCTGCCGGTTGGTTCAAGAAAGCAAGACAGTTAGGCATGACTACTGACGAAGCTGACTTATACGAGTTGAACGCACGAAATCAGATCACTTTGTGGGGACCGAACGGGGAGATTTCAGACTACGCTTGTAAACAATGGTCAGAGTTATTCCGATACTACTATTATCCCAGGTGGCAAATGTTTCTGTCTGCCGCGCTAAAGGCTAAGCAATCTGGTGAAGTATTCGACGAGAAAGCCACGCGGCGAGTCGTGACAGCAAATGTTGAAGTACCATTTGTTATTAGACGTACTCAAGATAATGAATTTTCCTTTGTAAGAACATGGTCCTCAACTTTGGCTATGGCTAAGAATCTGTATAGAAAGTGGGGGTCTGCACCGGATGTGGAAGACTTGCCAGTTATAATTATTAAGCCGGATAGTGAGAGGAAGACTACTATGGCCGATGTAGCCCTTGAGAGCGATGAATCGCCAGAGGTGCCAAGTGTTATGATGTTTCCAACTACGCCAGTTAATTAGTGTCACTACTAGTAATTATCTGTAAGTGTTTTGGTTCGCGTGTACACTGTTTTCATTACTCTAAACTAGTTTGGCATTCTCGAGAAAATCCAATGAGTAGAAGCTGATTAAAGATATATTACTGAAGGTCAAATCAACGAAATAACAAATGTTCAATTAGTTGTAAAGAGCAGTTGCATTACAATTTTTTGTGTTAAACTTGTTTTTGCCTTAAATGTCGGTTATTTTGTTGGTGCCTCACGATAGTTATTACTTGCATACAATTAGGTTATAGTAAATTGCAATATACAAGCTGTATCTTAAATAGAAAAACTGTAAACCTTAAAGACTCGTTATACTCATCATTATGAACAACTTTAACTATACCCGCGGCAAGCTATGATGGCGTTTATGACATTTTCCAATATTATTATTTTTTTATTAAAAATTGAATTTTCAAATTATTAGCGATTGGGACCAGAGTTTATTACTTTGATCAACTCCAACTAGCTATTATGATTAATATCTACATAAAGTAAATAATTTATCAAACTATTCAATAAACATAACGTCTAGCCATTTTGTTTATTCGCTACTTAATCAAATTTTCTGTGACATACATTAAAAAAATATAAATAAATAGAATTTGAATAATAGATTCGAAATTCGAAAAATTATATTGCTGTAGCAGTGCATCACTATTGACAATTAAGTACGGCAATTGTTCCTTCACACGTAGCTGTCAATATTTACGGATCTTCATGAGCAGGCAAACGTCAAAAACGCCATCATAGCGTGCCGCACCTATACGGGATATTGATCCCATAGTAAAAGCTCCCATACAGAAATCGCGAAAAAAAATCTGCCTACATTTTGTCGAATTATGGGAACATAAATATATGGAGCAACTGATATTTTTGTCGAGATTTCGTCGTGAAAAGGTAACAAAGAGACAGATTGAGTTACTTTCGCATTTATAATATTAGTATGGATAATAAAGTGTGGATTCTCTTTGCCCCAATCAGCTACGTTTCAGACATATGAAACGCATTACTTATTTTGGTTACGTACCTAAAAGAAGTTATCCAATACCTATAGGTAGGCAATCTTTAAAGCGGCGCTTCTTTTTTAATGTCGGCAAGAGATATATGAGTAAAGCTCATGCCATTTAAGAGTTAAGCTCGCCTATGTAAATCACATTTCTCACTAACTGTATTAATTTAATTTTTTTAATTGTTTTGGACCAAACATTGGAACACTTAATTTTTACACTTTGTGGGTCTAAGGGCCGATTTCATTAAAAGTCAACTTAAACTAGGGTAACTGTACCAGTGGTAATTTTACCCTTTTATTTTACCCCTGCATAACTCCGATTCCATTTCACCATGCTACTTCAGTGTAAAAATAATCTCAAATAACTATTCTTTTTTATTGAACGAAAGAAATGAATGAAAACTGATACCAACGAAATTAAAAAGTAACCATGTCCCTGCGCGTTAGCAATAAGATCCGGGTTTATATTTTATTTGGTAGAATAATTACATCCGTCACAGCCAGACACTAATCAAAACAGCGCAGCGTGAAACAATAGTTACCTATATGCACAATTACACATCTGCACAAACAAACAACTTCAGGAGTTCCGCAAGGGTCTCATCTTGGTCCCATACTTTTTCTCATATTTATCAATGACCTCACCTCTAATATTCAATACTGCAAGTTCTCCATGTACGCTGATGATCTTAAAATCTATAGAACTGTCGAAACTTACGAAGATATGACACACATTCAAAACGACCTAAAGAATATTAACCTCTGGTGTATTAATAATGGTATGATCCTTAACGTCTCCAAATGTAATCACATTACATTTACTAGGAAAAAAAATCCCTTAACATTTGACTTCAAGCTGCAGGGTAAAAAATTGGAATCACTTTGTGAAGTTAAAGACCTAGGAATTATCATTGATAGCAAACTGCGGTTCACATCCCATATTGACTCAATAGTAAAAAAGTCAGCTCAGATGCTCGGCTTTCTTAAACGCAACTCTAACGGTTTTAAGCGACCTCAAACCAAGCTACTTCTATACAAAACATTGGTTAGAAGCAATTTAGAATATGCTTGTACAGTGTGGAGTCCTTCCTATACCGTTCATTCTCAGCGTATTGAACGTATACAACGTTCATTCACACGCTCCCTGGCTTTTAATACCCATGGTATATCCCACAGATGTCCTTACGACCACCGGCTATCGTTCTTTAAAATGACATCGCTGCGTAACCGTCGCATAATGCATGATACTATATTTTTTTATAAAATTCTCAATGGTAAAATCGACTGCAGCCAACTTTTAGCACAAATTCCCTTAACAGTTCCCCGTAATGTACCCCGTTCCGCCGTAACCAAAACTTTTTGCCTTCCATTCTGTCGCACAAATATTGGTACACACGGTCCTCTTAATCGAATTTTCAGTCAATTTAACACACTCAATCATCATCATAGTTCTAAATTAGATATATTTCATGACACCTTGGGTGGCATTCGAAAAATCATATTTGAAAATTTTCGTGTAACTTCATGACATTGTTTCTCTTTATTTTTATTGTATAACATCCTGCTTGTAAGTTTTACTTAATCGTCTTATAAATTATTGTTTAGTTTAATTTTGCAGAAAACGTTGTCGTATTTTTAGTTTTTAGTTTTTATAACAAGGTTCCGTTTATTTTTGTACTTTTAAAAACTTTATTTTTATTTTTGACCGGGTAAGCATAATGATAAAACAGCTCCTATGAATGTTATGTACGCCTTTAATTTGTTTAAGCATCGGATAATGTACCTGTAATATTAGAATAAGATAATGTCTGATGTTTATAACTGTTGGTGTATTATTAATAATAAATAAATAATAAATAAAAAAAAAAAAAAAAAAAAAAAAAAAAACAAAGGGATCTCCTTTGGATCGAGGGGCTCTATCGATGGCCGTTTTTTTTTTTTTTTACAATACTACAACTATCAGATGTTAATAGAAACAAACGCCATATTGGATATTACCCCGGTTTAGGGATACTAATACCGCCGAAATTGACGGCATAAGGAGTTACACTCCTTAACATTAAATAACCTAACCTGAGGTTGTTAACTTAACCTGAAATAGAGCGTTGGTGAAATTAAAATATTGTCTGCCCTCGTGTAAAATGAATTTTTATTTGGAGTAAGGCTTCACGACGTCGATAAAATCGGCCCTAAGTCAAACTGTAACGCAGTTTGTGTTACAGTTTTCCGGCGCAGCCAACGGGCAAGCAGCCCTGCTACCAACCTGCTGATGTATGATGAAGAAGCGCTTTCTTAACAGTTTTTATTTATTTTTCCAGGTGGCAATGGACACGGAGTAAGCGGCGACCGTCTCCAAGGTGAAAACGGTGATGACGCATCCATGGGTGACGGGAATACCGTCTGCTACCCTCGTTATCATGGCAACCGAAGTCACGCCGTCTATCGAGACACTGTTGTTCAGCGTCTACCTTCCCGTTATATTCTAAAAGGTCTGTCTTGGCCAGTGTTTAGGTTAACCACTAGTTTAGGTGTGTGTTGCTAAAACATAGATTTATCTGTGGTTCAGTCAGCCTATGAAAACCTTTGTGGTAGCATGGTATAATAATATGCTTCACCAGGCATTCTCTTACCGCGATGGCTCAAGGCTACGTCACGATCAGTGTTGCCATTGATTTACATATTTATTACAGTTTAGGAGAATTTTATTCATAATGAATATAAAATAAATTGCTATCTGTTATCTCGTGTTATTCATCTAATTAGTTATTAATGGAAACTATAAAATTACTAGTTCAAAATTGATTTTTAAAAGAATGCATTTTGCTTAGGTAATTTTTTATGGTATGGTAGGGCGGCCCGCGACACTATGACTGTTTGTGGCCCCTATAAAAAAAAAGGTTGAGTATGGCTGGTTTATAGGTTATTAAAAATTATTACTAATCGTGACGTAGTTTTGTGTAGAAAATACTAGCTTGTTTTCAATAAACAGGATACGCAAATTTGACAAATTTACCAAATGATTCTTGAATAGTTGAATAAAACCGTTTTCTAAAGCCTAACCAAATGACAAAATTAGGTGTATTCTGGATTTAATTTCGAGGAAGTCTGGGAGTGGATTTTCTACCTAAATCGTATTTTTTTTGCTGCAAATCGGTACATGTAAATTTTTAACGAACAGCTTATTAACGGCCAAAATGAATATCCAATCTATCCACGATTTGCCCTACTAGAGATAGGAATTTGACATAAGCTCCTTACAAAACATGTCAAATTTATATCTCTAGTAGGGCAAATCGTGGATGGATTGGATATTAATTTTGGCAGTAAATCGACTAACCGATATAATCTGAGATATCGCAAAATCATGTTTTTGTAACATATTCCTAATTTCATACGCCGTTTTCCTAAACACTGGCCAAGGCACAAGAAATGAATAGAAACTCATTTTATTATTTTCTAAATTTTTATTCAATAAAACATTTACTTTACTATCGATGTATTTTGTTATTTTTTTCATACTTTACACAATCTGAAAAAAAGTCCTAAGTCCTAACTAATTATTTTCAAGGTAAACTATGTTTAAAGTCACAACAAAGTATGTTTAAGTATGTGTGTGGTGCTGATTCTGTTGTTTATAAACTAAACTAGAAATTAGTTTTTCTTTTTTTTCTTATTATGTCTCTTCGTCTGAAAACATTTGAAAAGGACAAGATATTTAGCAGTCAAATTAGTAAATTTCGCTTGTTTTGTTACGTGAATTTATCTTATTATGAAGGACCGATGGCCGTTGGAGCAGACGAGTCCTTGAGTGGAGACCGCGTATCGGCAAACGCAGCGTAGGGCGCCCCCCTGCCAGGTGGACCGACGACCTAAAGAACGTGGCTGGGGGGGACTGGATGCGGAAGGCAGAGGACCGAGCGTTGTGGCGCAACTTGGGAGAGGCCTATGTCCAGCAGTGGACTGCGATAGGCTGAGTTGATTGGTTGATTGATGAAAAACGAAATAAGTAATTTGAATAATTAATAATAAATACAACGTGTATCAGAAATGCGTGGTCATATTTTAAGAGCTCATTCAGGGCATAGCATACAACAACTTTTATTATGGGACCAACCCTGAAAACGCGAAAAAAATATCAGCTGTTCCCTGCTAAATCATCGATGTCGCTCGACAAAATGTGAGGATCAGCTGAATTTTTTTTTGCGAGATCAGGGTTGGTCCTATAGTAAAAGTTGCTCGATAGCATCCCTGAATAAGCTCTTCAAATATGACAACGCATTTCTGATACACGTTGTATATATTGTTATATATATTATTTTTATATTAATTTGACTGCCTCGTTGGTCTAGTGGTTGTAAGCGCGACTGCTGAGCGTGGGGTCTTGGGTTCGATTCCCGGGTCGGGTAAAAGTGTTATTGGGTTTTTTCATTACGAAATTCGCAGTAGCAGCCCGGAGTCTGGATTTGTGTCCGGTCAATGGCAATAGGCTCGCCCCCTATTACATGGGACTATAACATAACTGGCGAAATGTGGGTGTCAATGTAATGTAATGTAGTCAATGCTCACGCGTGGCATACGACGTTTTTCAACACACTTGCGAGGAAAAAAACATAAATTACACATTTAGATAAATATTGAATTTGTGAAAAATGATAAAAATGGCGCGCGGACCGCGCGGTGACATACAGCTATGCGCGCGCAGGTGGTCGAAGGAAACCGCCATACAGCCTAATATAAAAATATTATAAATTGATTTTTTTATTTATAACACTAATTAATATTAATTTGTTGACATATATTGACAATAATTTGATGAAATTAAATGTTTATATAGCATATTTTAATTAATACAGTTGATTTATTCCCAAAAATGTTTAGTTCAGGCATAAAAACTCTTTGCTGCGATTTAGAAATAAACTGTAAAGTAAAAAGCACTAGTGCAATAATATAATGAAAAAAGCACGCGTGCGTTATAAGCCACATTATGAACCTAAAAGCGATGCAATAAGAGCCACTTTACGAGCAAGTGTGTTGAAAAAAATATTATTTAATAGAGAGTAACTTGGCTGCTGGCTTTTGCACAGTCAGCCAGTGTCTCAAATGGCTGCCTACACAGTCTTGAGCCACGACGGCAAGCAGACTGTTGGAACTGTCCCTCTCCCGACGCAACGGATGCAATCCTATTTCGCATGATTGTAGGTATAAAAGTCATCTATGCGGGCTTCAGCGAACATCCCTACGTGCTGCAGAAGCGAGGCAGACCCATCAGTTCCCTGTATCCGTTATCGTATTGGACTCGTAAGGCACTATTAGCTTTCTGCGTATACCGGACCCACAGGCTGCACGTGTAAAAAGACTGACAGTGCGCTCTAAATATGGTATCTTTGACTTGATTTGAATAACGTGCGAACCTGCGAGCCAGCATATTGCATCTAACTGATAGTGCCCTACGTTCCCTCTCAATATCAATATCATCACATTTTAATTTAAACTTGGCAAGAAATTAAAACTATGTACAGATACCGGCGGCATGAGTCGTGAGCATAAATTTCACCTGCGCAGAAGTTCATTTATAGATCTGTTTGGTGGAATGACAGGAGCGCGGGGTGCCAACGCCGAACATTGCATTTACGCGATTGGTCGACAGTCGATGCTCGTCGTCTATTGGACAATTAGGTGTCATTCGGCTACCGTACACTTTCGGTTCAACTTTATTGACTCACATTTTCGAATTTAAAACAGTTTATTTTTCTTTTGTTGTAATTAATTTATATTTTGATTTTCGAGTGTTTAATGTTTTGAATTAAAAATTGTTATTTTTTCTTCTTCATCTTTCTTTATTTATTACAAGATTGTATTTAACTTGCAATGTATGTACGTATGTAAATATATTTGTTAGAGTGGAATCTTGCAACTCAATTTTGAAGCAGATATCTTCAACCTATTGAGCTGAAATTTTGTACAATATGGGTATCAAATGAAAGGACTTGCTGAGAATACGAATGCGAGTAAAAAACCTGTCCATCGATAACTAAATAGTAAAAAATACATTAAGTGTGCGTAAAAAAAAGTCCCAAAATCATAATATGGGTGAAATTCGAGAAAGTTTGTATTTTCTATAACTACCCATAATCCTTATAAAACGCTAACGGTGAAATTTAGTGAACAAAGATACTAAATAATTTTGGTCGAAAGTGTACATGCGCGAACTTGCCCCCACTACTGTCCATCTGTGCTCACGACTCATGCCGGCTACTATATGTATGTTAATGGCTATGTATGTGAGGGCTATGCTCGGAGTGTCCCTGCGTGATCCGACAGCCCGAAGAATTGCCAAACTTAAGTGGCAGTGGGCGGGGCACATTGCTCGCAGAACGGATGGCCGATGGGGCAGTAAAGTTCTAGAGTGGCGACCGCGTACTGGAAGGCGCAGCGTGGGTAGGCCCCCCACAAGGTGGACCGACGACCTGGTGAAGGTCGCAGGAGTCCGCTGGATGCGGAAGGCGCAGGAGCGGTCGTTGTGGCGATGCTTGGGGGAGGCCTATGGCCAGCAGTGGACGTCTTTCGGCTGAAATGATAATAATGATGTTAAATAGAGGCTCCTTTCTTCTAATGGTGGTTTGGGTATAGACCCACTATACTATAGAGTAGCCAATCCGTCTTGTGTGTTAAAAATCGTGTAATTTTTCTAAAACCTGTGATATTAACCCTGAAATCGCAAACAAAACATCAGCTGTTTTCTACATTTTGTCGATTTCTGTGAACACACAGTAAAAGTTGTTCATACTGATGAGTAGGTACAATGCCCCATAGGAGGTTTTCAATTATTTCAGTAACACATTGTATGTTATTTGTATGTACCTATTTGTAGGTACCTATATAAAAATTTAATGCTGTTTGTTGGTAAGCGCATCATCAGCAATAGGTCTATTACACTGAATTATACCTGCAACTTATTAACTGACACGTTAGCTGATCCCTACATTTTGTCGATTCATGTGAACACAAATGTAGGGAACAGCTGATATTTTTTTCGCGATTTCAGGGTTGGTCCCATAGTAAAAGTTATTCATACTGATGAGTACAATGACCCCTGAAGAGGTTTTAAGTTATTTCAATAACATGTAGATGTCAATTATCAACATACAAGTACGTAGGTAACAGTTACATGTGGGCCCATTTTGTTCAGTCTCCTTTATTCGGACCCTTCTCAGGATGATAAGTTTTTGTTATGAGAAAAATACCTACAATAGGTTTTTGTTCTAATTCTGAATCAATAACAACATAACAACGTAGGTAACTCATTAGGTGGGTAAGATCCAGGTTCGAAACAGATATCTGCGTATTTGCCTGTGATTTCCGATCACGTTGTCTTTAGCAAGTACGGTAAGCCAAGTACGGTGTGCTAAGTACGGTAGGTACACAGTAAATCGTTGTGACATACCAGTATAAGCAGAGCCTTGTTTTAAACTGACATACTTACTAAGCCAATTCCGCGTGTAATGGATTAGTTACTATCATAGAAATCTTAATAATAAGGTAATAGAAATGTCATATATGTCTTTTAATACCGGAACGCGTGTCGCCGGTTTGCCGCTACAAACATAAATAATTTTGGGAATCGAGTCACCCACGTCCGTAGGAGAGTAGGTAGGTACCCCTTTTCCGAATCCCTACATGTGATCTCTGGGTGGTGCAAATCAGGTGATATACTGGTGGTAGGCCACGGCCGACGCTTGCGATCACCCACCGGGCAAAGACGTGCCGCCAAGCGACCTAGTCGTGTTCCGGTACGATGCCCGGTGTAGCCACTTGAGACGATGGGTCGAAATATTTCACTGCCATCCTCTCGCCTTTGCTGAGCAAGCATGAACCATCGTTGACCGCACCATCGCTTAACATCAAGTGAGGTGGCGGTCAAACGCAAACCCGATAAGGAAATTGCAGAAAAAAAAAATATACGCCCGCCATGTTGCTCGCGTTCAATGCAAATTAAATTAAGCCTAAAAATATTCCGCTGTTAGATATGCTGCAAAATACAATTTTAGTGACTCTGTGTCCAAAACAGCACTGATGATTAAGCAAAAGGTTGGCGCACTGGTGTCCTACGAGACACCTGTACGCGGCGAAACTTTCACACGCCTTTGCCACTTCTATTACCTTATATTATTTAGATTTCTATGGTCACTATTGATATGCCGTTTGCCTCAACTCCACTAGATCTCAGCAATTAATAATATACCTATTTCAATATCATGTTTAAGGTTCTCACGAAATAAATTACCACAACATATGATTCAATAGGAGTGCAGTATGTGCTACGTCTCAGTATTAAACAGACATTATTATGTGGCTGTCTTTATTTTTAACAGTGGTCTTGGGAGCAGTCTCTTCATTGACTCTGAACTTGGCCTATTTAGACCCAACTGAACTTCAAACTGTGACGACGGCGCACGTACAAAAACAGGCAGCATTAGAAATTATACGGCGCTACTCTGGACTGGTGATCGTTGAAATAAACTTTCGGCGGTTTGGTAATAAGAAAGACGCTTTCCATTTAAAAACACGTGAAGGACTTTTGCATATTAGAGCGAGCACAGGCGTGGCGGCAGTGTGGGGCTTCAACTATTATCTCAAGAAATATTGCAAGAGTCAAATTGAATGGCAGACTAAGAACGTAAATATACCAGATTTTCTACCTGAAGTCGATGAAACAATAATTGCTAACGATAGATTCCGATACTACCAAAATGTGTGTACAGTGTCATATAGTTTCGTATGGTGGAACTTAGAGGACTGGAAGAAACATGTGGAATGGATGGCTCTAAATGGTATCAATTTGTCACTGGCACCTGTTGCTCAGGAAGCTATATGGGCGAGGGTCTACCGACGGTTTGGCATGACTCAGAACGAAATAGACAAACACTTCACCGGTCCAGCGTTTTTATCTTGGCTCCGAATGGGCAACGTCCACGGCTGGGGAGGGCCATTGCCTAAATCGTGGCATTATCTACAATCCCGTATACAAACTGTGGTTATTACTTCGATGCTCAATCTCGGCATGATTCCTGTATTGCCAGCGTTTAATGGTCATGTTCCAGTGGCATTTGCTAGATTATTTCCTTACAGCTCGTTTTACACTGTAAAACCTTGGAGTAATTTTGGCTTTGATTACTGTTGCGGCTTATTTGTAGATCCACAGGACTTCATCTTCAAAGAAATTGGAACGAAGTTCTTAAAAGAAATGGGTAAAATACCCGGCTGTCATATTTTTATGTCTGATTCCTTTAATGAAGTTGTTTTACCTGAATTCGACACGGAGTTAGTGATGGAGACAGCACACAATATATTCTCGACAATCTCAGAGTTTGATCATCAAGCGGTATGGTTACTGCAGAATTGGATGTTTGTGAACACTCCTTATGTATGGCCAAAAGAGAGAGTCCGAGCCTTCCTTAGTTTCATACCAAATGGAAGAGTTCTTATTCTTGACGTGCAAGCTGAAACGTCACCGAGATACGATACATTCGATATGTATTTTGGCCAGCCTTTCATCTGGTGCATGCTGCACAACTTTGGTGGAACTTTAGGCATGTTTGGTAACATGGTGACTATCAACAAAGATGTCTATGAAGTTAGGTCTAGAGCTAACAGCACAATGATCGGCATAGGCCTCACTCCTGAAGGTATCAACCAGAACTATGTTGTATACGATTTGATGTTGGAGTCTGCCTGGCGAAAATCTCCGGTACGAAATCTCGACGATTGGGCTGCACACTACGCTGAGAGAAGATATGGATGCGACGCCACGGCTGGAGCTTGGAAATATTTGCTCAAAAGCGTATATAGCTACGAAGGTTTTGGTGAAGTGGATGGTTCATATATTATAACTCGAAAACCTAACTTTAATTATAATCCCTGGGCTTGGTACAAGAGCACTGATTTATTTAAGCATTGAGAAGACTACTCTTCGTTAATGACAGCAGTTGCGACTCAACTGGATATCGGTATGATGTCGTGGATTTGACGCGCCAAGTTTTACAGTACAGAATAGAGCAATTGTTCCTTAAATTGCTGAGTGACATGAACACAAACAAATTCGCTACATCTGTACAGAAATTTCTAGATGCGTTTGATGATTTGTCACTGATCTTAGCTACAGACGTACATTTTCGTGCTTCTGGGTGGTTTACAAAAGCTAGAGCAGCAGGAAATAATAGTGAAGAAGCAGACTTATATGAATATAACGCTTGGAATCAGATCACCTGGTGGGGACCAAATGGCCAGGTGAACGACTACGCCTGCAAACAGTGGTCGGAGATGGTCGCTTACTACTATAGGCCCGGATGGGCAAAATTCTTGTATGCTGCCATGAGAGCTATGGATATTAATAAAGAATCCGAAAGCCTTGGTATGCGGCTTAGTTTAAAGTCGACATTTAACACAAATCATGTTTACAGGCGTAGTAGAAGGCACAGGAGACCTTATGGGTTGGCCCAACATCTTTATTACAAATGGGTGTCACTTCCAGGTTTTCAAGATCTGCGCATTGTTACTGCTGAAAATCCGGTGAAAACCACCGAAGCGGATTACTATGAGTCATACTTTGATACAGATTAGGAAATAGAAGTAGAATCTGAATAATAATTTGATGAAAAAGATCTTTTTATTACACTAAATTTTTTAAACGAAAGCGAGTTATGCATTGTCTTCCAGTTCTAAGCTATGTTTTAAGTTTCAAGTCTCTAGCTCATCGCGAAGTTAGTTTAAAATTGATTGCAAAATTTGTACCGAACAGACAGACACAACTGTTAATAAAAACTTGTTAAAATTATATGTAGATAATGGTTTAAGTAAGTAATAATAATTTATAGTTTAGTGCCCCGTGTTTTCCGTGTGGTGCCGGACGTAAAGAATTGCACCACCCTCTTCTCATGGGTGTCGTAAAAGGCGACTAAGGGATTCACCAGAGGATGGGCGCAGCAGCGTTCTCTGAGTCCAACCAACCAACTGCGATCGCCAACCCGCCTGCCAAGCGTGGCGATTATGGCATATCTCCCCCTTTTGAGAGAGGCCTTTGTCTAGCAGTTGACGTCTTTTAGTTGAAATGATGATGATGATGATGAGTTGATTTATCCTCCCCCGAAATTTGGCGTAACGGACACGGGACGGGCGGGACTAATTCAATTACCCATTCATTCTGCATTTACAGTGAGTTTATTGATTTCTTTCACATTGTTGTTTCAATTAAGCACCCCCCCCCCCCCCCCGAACCGATGCATCCGTTTGGTCACCGTTTTAATGACTACATCCAAAAAAGCTTGACGTTTTCAATGGAATTTTAGAATGCAGCCACGCCATTCGCACTGTTGGATGCATCGTCAGTATGTAGTAGTGGCCCTTAACCATAGAATACTCTCAGCAAGCATAGGCAGAGGTATGGCGCCTAAAAGGCCCTTGAGGTGAGGTGGCGTGCAGTGTTCCGTGTGTGCCGTCTAGGAGGGTGCGGCCAACGTTAGGCCGCAAGGGGAGAAAGGGCTCGCCTGCTTGTGGCGGGCCAGGACCTGTCGGGGGTGGTTGTGTGAATACTCACGGGTTCCCACGCCCCCGGTTAAGGTAGTTGAAGGAACACCGTGGTGGTTTTAGTCGGTAAGAATCCGACACTGGCTCCGCTTACCCCGGGCGGAGTGCGTCCACGAGGATTTCCCCAAGGCAAAAAGAAAAGGTGTGGCGCCTAAGCGATACTCCTACACTCTGACGTGTTTTCGAATAATACAATAATAGAATAGAATATATAATAATAAGATCATTACAGAGATTTTAATACTTATTGTTTACGATGCTGCCATTTTCTTATGCAGAGTTAGCGGGGTCAGACTTTACTTACCTGCGACAAGCAATTTTAAAAGGGTAACAAATCGGGATTGGTTGAAAGGACTAACATTTTGGTGACAAATCGGAGCTGTGGCATGTTGGGATCAACTTTACTATTGTAATGATAAATAATTTTCAGTGAAAATTGTTAAGGTGGACCGACGACCTGGTGAAGGTCGCGGGAATCCGCTGGATGCGGAAGGCGCAGGACCGTTCGTTGTGGCGATGCTTGGGGGAGGCCTATGTCCAGCAGTGGACGTCTTTCGGCTGAAATGATGATGATGTTATACCAGTTATATTGTGATAAATAAATACATATTACGAAATTGCGAAGTTTTTGTGCAAAACATTTAATAAAACACTTATTTTTTTATAATCGTTGTATATTTGTATTATGTACACTTATATGTATAAACATAATTAACATATAATTTATAATAACAACTAATTTGTGATGGTTCATAGAAAAATATATTGCTTTGATACTTTGCAATTGCATTGAATGTTGAAAAAAATATCAATTCTTTTATCTTACACAAATTACTGAATATACACTTCTTGTAATTAATTCCATTAATATTGGTACAGGTGTAAACAAAAAATTATCTGTCTTTTGCATTGGAGTTATAAGCCACTTCGATGCTTGAAATTTTGAGAAAAAAAAATTACAACATTGGACCACAAAAAGCTTTAAAAGAGCTCGCTCCACAAATGTCGATTTTTTATTACTACAAGCGTACACAGAGCAGTCGGTCTCTCGCTAACAAAATCTGACTGGTACATTATTTCACTGCGGCATGAGCTATTCTCGCCGATACCGTCGATATGAGAGAAGACATATTTATTAATAAATTAATTATGCGGAAAGCGGAGGGCCGAGTGTCGTGGCGCAACTTGAGAGAAGCCTATGTCTAGCGGTGGACTGCGATAGGCTGAGTTCATGATAATAAATCAATCGATTCTATTATCGATTTAGAGTCTGTTTTTCGTGTCCAACAGCCTATATATGTTTAGTATTTCTATACGAGTTATGTGGTACTGAGAAGTTATTATAGCTCAGGAAAAAGATAGATTTTAGGTCAAAAGCAGTTGACATATTTGCAAGTTGTCGGAAAATTTTATTTGACTAGGCTTAATTAAAATGTACTGTTATTGGTGGTTTTTGCACATATTTGGTATTCGAATTAAATATAGGTATAATTATGTATTAAAACAAAACACCTTTCAGCGTAAGCGCATAGGTATCTGTGTAAAATATGACACGCGCCTCTAACATTTTGCTAAATATAGTGCATATAACAATCCACCCATTGTTGTCACACTCTTCTTAGAATAAGAAGTGTTTAGGTTTTAATTAACTACGGTCACGCTCGCCTGGTGCGTGATGGCTCATGGCGGTTGACACTTACCATCGAGAACCTTTTTAAGCCCTAGCTCAAGGTTACTTTACAATATTTGTACTTCACTGTGAAAACCAAACCACCTTATGCTCTGAATTTAGAGTAGGTATTTTTAAAGGATTTTTGCACTAAATTGTGTGTCCTTCATCGTGAAGGTTGCACTACGTTAAGCTTTGAATTTAGAGTAGGTATTGTTAAGGGATTTACTGCACTAAACTGTGTAGTGTAAATAGCTTGCCATAGAGCTTAAAGTTTGTATTATTGCACTAAAGTTAGCAAAATATTAAAGCGCATTAAATATTGTCTGCGTCCATATAAAATATTTTCAAATATCTTATTAGTATGTGTTTTATGTCTCTCATATTTTATCTAATAGATTTGTAAAGATTACTATGATTAGTATCCAATGACGAACATGGAGACGATAGCAAAACATTACAGCTACTTAGCGTGACCAGCCTACTATCTTACTGGGCACGAGACTTTCCATAATGAGAAGGGTTAGGCCTTAGTCAGCCACGTTGTGTAGTTACTTATTTCTTAACTTAGGGGTCCTAATTTTGGTTATACATAAGGTAAGTCTGAGCACCATTGATGTATTGTCATTTTTACTTACATACGATTAAAATATCAGATACATGCGTGTAAATAATGTCTAAAATAATCTAGTAATTCTTAAATACACCTTAACTTTTTGAGACAGGTAATATTGGACATATTTATTAGACTATGTATATCTTTTGATCATAGATACATAAACAACAATATGCAAATTATTTGATTTTTATAAATTATTTTGTCTGTTGCATTGATTTTGCAGAATACATTACAAAGATCGTTTTTATTGCCTCTCACATCGATTTTACCGTACGAACATCTATGGCAGTCGTTACGGGTAGTCAGAAGCCCGAAAGTCTGACAACTGGTCTAACCTCCGAATGTCGGTATTACCCAGTAACTGGGTTGGGGTATGATGGCAGTAGCTCCGTGTAAAATACTGATGTTCAGCCGTATCTGGTTAGACTAGAAGCCGACCCCAACATAAATGGGAAAAGGCGAGGAGGATGATGATATCGCTTTTCCAACGAACTTTTAAATTTTTTCATTTTAAATTTTTCGTAATTTGAGGGATCTTACTATTACTTACAATATGGTAATTTCAAAATAACATCTTTGGGACAATAATTCCGATTTTAAGCCTATGTCATACCAACGTGTCGAGGACATAACCAGGCCCATAGTTAAAGGTCTGGTTTAAGTTAGTTTGGTCTAAAACAGGTACATAGCTGTCTTGCAGTAAAATCGGTTGACGACTTGACGTTTCATTGAGCTGTCTTTCTAAAACAGTATTTTGTAGTTCCTCTTCTTCCAACTCTAGAGTCAATTCATCAAGTAATTTCATTCTACTCTCTATTTCGTTGTCAGCTTTTTCCAATTCCACAGCGTTATCCTGCATCTCTTTTGCCGTGTCTAACAATTCTTGTTCAATTTTGTCCAGCAGCATCGTCGCTTGTGATACGTTTTCACAGCTGTTCGCTTTATTTTCATCCATATACCTTTTGACTTTAGATGTTAACCTTACTACTAGTTCTTCCTCTCGATGTAGTCTTTTGTTAATGATTGCTAATTTCTCCAACATTTCGATTTCTTCTCGTATCCTTGATAGTTCATCGGCGGACGCTTCGGAGTCTGTATCGTTTTGTGTCTGCATTAGCCTTTCGGAATTAACTTGGCATATGTCTGTGAGTTCTTTAGTAAAGTAATGTTCTCTCATGAGATGTCTTTCTCTTCTTGATTTATGTTTCGTGTGTCGTCGTGGTGGGGTTCCGCTTCCTACGCCTACTCCGCTGTCACTGTTCCCAGCTTGGCTGTCGTTGACTTCGCTACACCTGCCAAGGTCACGAAGGTAGGATTCGAGTAGGTAATTGGTGCCGTGTTTCTCCATTCGATTCTTGTGGGTCTGATCTTCAAGGTGGTCAATAAGTTTTTCTTGTTCTCTGTAAATGTAAGACGGGAATACTGTGACAAGGTATACAGAATCAGCTTATTTTACTTTTAGGCATATTGTCTTAATAGGGTAATAAATCTACATGAGAAATACTTTTGGGAATTTTGCTGTAGGATCGGTACCCTTTGCTACTGGTGTGTTGATAACATTATATCTTGTTCTCTTTTACGACAAACGAGATTATAATAATAATACTTTTCCACACACTCATGACCAATCATTAGACGAATCTATGAAAAAGCTCATTTAGGGGCTGATATAATGTTCTACGTACCTTAGTTTATCAAGCTGCTGATGTATGGTCCTGCTCTGATGTTGTATGACTGAGACGAGCCTGGCCGCTGGGTCCTCACTCCTGGCTCTGGGAGGGGGCGTGGCTGCCCTCAGGCCCCGCCTTCTTCGTCGTCGCGCTCCTCCCCGACTACCACCATCGCTATCTCTACCAGAGTCGTCTTCACCACCACTTGATACTCGCCGAAGGGCTAAACGAACCTGAAATGTAAGTATGGTAAGTTGTAAAAAAAATACTCGATGCGAGTTTGGACTAAGGCCATCACACCTCTTGTGGTTGGTATTATAAAACACCTAATTGACGGATTGTGATGGAAATACAGTATCAATAAATCAAAGTTACACAGCACATGTAAACAAGCGGGTAACCTTCAGAGGATTTTTAAACCACTTAACTTAATTTAAATTTCATGAAATTATCTCTCTCCGGGAACTCCTCAGAACAGTCTAGGCGTTAAAAGTTTAGGATATTGAACTAATTTATTACTGTCTGGGTGTGTAAAGGTAATGAAATGATGATAGGTACAGACCTCATGCCTAGCATCTCCCCAAGCAGCCAGGACGTGTAGAACCGGTACATCTGGCGGTAGAGGCCTCTCGACTCCTCGCCATCTTTCAGCCAGAACCCATTCGCCTTGTTCACTTACACCACCTCCGGCTGCGACAGAAATATCTCATTCTTACTGGTTCCCGGCAAATTACGGAATACCCTACGTGGAGGATCACAAAAGGCAACGTAGAAATAAAATGGATAGCATGCCCTTTTTCGCTTTCTGTAACATACTGCTGTCACGAATCCAATCGGTTTAAGGTCTATTATGAAGCGACTCATGTTCAGATGTTTTTGGATATATGTTTTTTAGACCAGTCATCATCATCATCATCCTCCGAGCCTTTTCCCAATTATATTGGGGTCGGCTTCCAGTCTAGCCAGATGCGGCTGAACATCAGTATTTTACACGGAGCGACTGCCATCAGACCCCCGCAACCCAGTTACTGGGTGATACTAACATTCGGAGGTTAGACCAGTTGTCAGACTTTCAGGCTTCTGACTACCCGTAACGACTGCCATAGATATTCGTATGACAATTTTAGACCAGTATGATTATGTTAATCATCATGGATGTAGGGACCTACACCTGACGCAATTCAGAATCTATACTAAAATCTAATCAAATTGTGAACTTGTTAAATAAAGTCCTCATCAGATGAAATATCTGTCTTCATACCGGTATACAGCCTAATTATAAGTTATACTAAACCTCTTAAAGGGTAACTAATTGTCCTCATCATTATGAACAAATTTTGCTATAGTACCAACCCTGAAATCGCGAAAAAGAAACGGTATTTTTTTACCCCTTAAGAGGTTATGTATTAACTAAGAATATGGTTGTATATTTCGTGAAAGTCTCTACGCAAACTCAAACATTTAAAAACCATCCCTGAAATCAAATTCCCTTTTGAAAACCATTATCTAAATTGAGATCCTGGATTTGCCCATGACTACCACTATCAGTCTTGTCCTTACCTTCAGGTGCATCTTGCAGCGCTCTCACGATGTCTGCACAAGTCGTGTGTGACTTGACTCCTCGCACCCAAAGCTTCTGACCTCGAGCTATCACTCCAACCTCCTCGTCGCTGTAGTCTGACGATGAACCCTCCATGTTTATACCCTGTAAGTAATGAGATGGTTCTATAATCAAAAGCATCTGTTAGGATATGTGTGGAAATTTGTAATTTGCCTTTTAAGGGTTCCGGGCCCAAAGGGTGCCAAACGGGACCCTATTACTATCGCTCCGTCCGTCTGTCTGTCTGTCATAGGGCTGTATCTTTGTAACGGTAATAGATAACCAGTTGATATTTTCTCAGAATACTATGGTATTTCTATGGTGCCTATCACGAAAAATACTAAAATAAAACTAAAACCAAAGGGGGTCCCCATACAAGAAACCTCGAAAAACATGCATTTTTATTATTTATCAACGTTTTTGTTCCTGCTCTATCTTTAAAACGGTAATACATACTAGCATTAAACTTGGTCTGATTATAGTGCATACTATGTAGTTTAGCAACAAATACTAATAATAGGGCAAACATAGACATATGTGGTGGTACCTACGTAAGAAAGAGATGCAAAAATTCATATTTCACGCATGATCGTTGATGTCTTTTGATGAACTCTCGTAAATTAAAGCAGTTTCTATGGGGTATCAGATCTATGTGTGGTACGGAACCCTTACTGCGTGAGTCCCACTCATACTTGTTCTACTATTTCGTAACGACTGTCATAGATATTCGGATGACAACCGGGACGACAGCTTTACGTACTCTCCGAAACACGAAGGGGTCCCGAGCGTAACAAAACTGTCTCCTATCCACGAACTGACCGCAGCTAGCGCAGCTTAACCTCGCAATTCGCGAAAGTCACGCGGTTTTTACCTAAAACTAGGTTGTATATATTAGCTAGATATATATATATATAGAGTATGCCACCCTCTTGTCCATACAAAAAGCGCCAACGCTTTTCCGCTCCTAAATGTCGATATCGAAAAAAAAAAATATACGTTATTTTAACTGTAAAAAACCGTGATTGCATGTTTTTTTTTAATTTCGCAGTGTTTCGTAATTATAGGCACCTAAATTAACGAATTTTTTGCGTTGAAATTATGACAAAGAAAAGTAGTTTTTATAAGAAAACAAAAACATTTTTAAAAAAACCCTCCGAATACATAACCTCCTCCTTTTTTTGAAGTCACATACACACACACAGTCAAAAAAGAACAACACATACACAACATGTCAGCGTAGATCATAATCTAGCCAAGCGATTAACACCAAAAACAAAAGGTTTTGTTAAGACCTAAGGGGTGAAAACAGCTTTCCCACGAAACGCTAATTTCATCCAATGTATGGAAGAATGTATTAGCAAAAACCTCGCGGCAGAACATTCCTCCACTTAAAAAATTTTACTGTATGTATTTTCAAATCTCCGCTAAAGGTCATAGGTACACCCTTAACATAAAACAACTTTCAACCCTACAAAGGCAGCATAAACACATTTTACAATACCTATAAAACGAAATAAATGTACGAAAGGGGTCGGCACTCACGGGTACGGCTTTCCCGGAAAATTCTCGACATCGTAATGGCTTGGCAAACTTTTGACCGAAACACGTAACGTTGCATAAGTTTGCACAGTTTGTTTGGTGCCAGTCACCACTGGCGTCTGGCAAGGGGCGGTTTGCCAAGAAACTACCCATTACTGGATCTATAGGGAAATTTTGCATGTAATGCACTCGCGAATGGATGTCGATTAGCTTTCGGAAACGCTCTACGTATTTCCATAATAATAGGGTAGTTGGGGAAAAATTGTGATACGTTCGTTCGTTTTTTGTGTTTTGAATATCGAAGGACATTTCTTCCAACTGAAAATCCTCGACTTTTACAATACAATACAAAATACTCATAAATGTACACGAAAAAAAGCAACATACATGCTTTATACAACGTGTAATTGAAATAACTGAATGCCTCTCAAGGGGTCATTGTACTCATCAGTATGAACAACTTTTACTATAGGACCAAACCTGAAATTGCGAAATAAAATCAGCTGTTCCCCTACATTTTATCGATTTATGTGAATACAAATGTAGGGGAACAGCTGTTTTTTTTCGAGATTTCAGGGTTGGTCCCATAGTAAAAGTTGTTCATAATGATGAGTACAATGAGCCCTTAAGAGGTTTTCAGTTATTTCAATAACACGTTGTATAGAAGATATGTAAAATGGGCGGTCTTATTAGTCAAGGCGAATTCTTCCAGACAACCTTAGGATGGACAATATGGGCAAGTAAAAAGAGGGGTAAAACGCAGTGTAACAACATAATATAATACATATATTACATAACATAAATAAGATACATATATAAATCTATAACACAACTACATAAATAAGAGATACAGTAAACGTAATAAATACAATATAATATGTCTAAACAATTATTACATAATGTACCTGCTAGAAATTACAGTGATGATAGGTAGCAGTGGCGAAGGGTGAATATTTTAAGCTAAGATAGCTCTTTAATAAAATAAAAAAACATTTTAACAACTTTTAATTTAATTTTACATTTTTTTTGTACTTTAGGACAATAAATTAGTATATAAATGTCGTTGATCTGTATTTAAGAAATTCCTAAAGAGAAGCCGGTGGGAATCGTGTTATATGGACCCTTCGCCCCTGATAGGTAGTGATCTTTTATCAGTTCTATAAATATAGGCAAAGATTGAGCATGCCTCACTTGTACTGCCAAAGCATTCCACAAGCGAGCAGCCTGAACTGTAAATGAGTTACCAAAGAAATTTGTGGAATGCGATGGTATCGCCAACGTGAGGTCTTTTTCTAGAAAATGGTAAGTGTCTACAGAGTGACTGATTGAACGAGGGACTTATTAAAGGAGAATGTTCAGTACTTGATTATCAAGTACTGAACATCCTCCTTTAATAACATAACATCACGCTTGTATTTCCCCGAAAGGGTAGGCAGAGGTGTAATAGTACACCCACATTTCGCCAGTTATGTTATAGTCCCATGTAATAGGGGGCGAGCCTATTGCCAGACTCCGGACTGCTACTGAGAATTTCCTAATGAAAAATCCAATAACACTTTGCCTGACCCGGGAATCGAACCCAGGACCCCACGCTCAGCAGTCGCGCTTGCAACCACTAGACCAGTGGGGTAATTGTGTAATGCATTCACATTGACATTAGCTTTCATTTTGAAATGACAGCAATAATTATTGCGTGGTACGTAGTTGTCAATTTGACGGATTGTCAAAACACACAGAGCAATGAACATTGAAATCCAGATGAATGCGATCGCGAGTGAGTTACGCAATTAGGCATCAGTGATTATTCTCCTTTAATAAGTTCCAAATATGTAGAAAAAGATATATCCTAGTTTTTTTTTTGCATGCGGTGTGGTGATGTACCTAGCAGGGCGGTGTATATCAGTCACTACGAGTATTTCCACCCTCTCCGCTTTTTTTCTATCCAGCTGAACCCTAGACAGTCAGAGCGTATGCGAGCTTTTTAATTCCTGTGCGCGTAATTTAACAAGGAATATTATTTTCTCCCACTTGCTCGGAAATTGGTTCATTATTAAAAAAAAAGAATACAACAATCGGCTCTTTTCCGTACGCAACGAAATAACAGGCCGGTAATGTCCAACAGGACAATAATACAAATTGCTGGACACTTTTTATTTTTTAAATTATGCTACCGAGGTTTTTAAGTACACACTTACATACATTAGATGTCTTTATAATGATAAATATTTTGTACCTAAAAACACCTAATTTATGTAAGCGTGTAACTCCTCAATAGCATGATTTAAAAAAATAAAAACTGTCCAGCAATTTCCATTATTGTCGTGTTGGATTTTGACGACGTCTGTGGTCTAGTGGTTCGAGTGTTGGACTGCTGATCACGAGGTCGTGGGTTCGATTCCCACAGAACACAAATATTAGTGTGATGAACATAAGTGTTTGTGTTTGTCTGGGTGTTTCTTATGTATTCTAAGTATGTTTTTACAAAAAAAAAAGTATAAGTATAGTAAAAGTATATAAGTATCCATTGTCCAGTACCCATATTACAAGGTCTGCTGTTTGGGACTAGATGGTGCTGTGTAAAATGTCCCAAAAATATTTATTTTATTTTTTATTTATATTGCTGGCGTGTTATTTCGTTGCGTACGGAAAAGAGCCGATTGATGTATTCGTTTTTTAAGTAATTAACCAATTTCCGAGCAAGTGGGAGAAATAGTACATTAATGTCGAGGCCTGAAATGAAGCAATTAACGGCCTCGTATAGATAGAAGGACTCGGCTGCCGCCTCGTCCTTTTAAAATTACTTCCAATATTACTCGGCCGTCAATTGCTTCATTTAAGGCCTCGACAGTAATGTACTATTTACAAATATTCTTTTTTATTATGTATAGGTACAGTCGACTGCATGACAGTGGTAACACTTCAATTCGAAAACCGGCCTTACTGCTTACGAAATAAAGATGCTGCTAATTTCAAAGTTACCACAGACGTGCGGTCGACCGTACGCGCATTATTTTACCATATTCTTGAATATGTCCCTCATTCACAGGCCCCTCTTTTCCATTGGGCACTCTGGGAAAGTGCCCAGGGCCCCGCAATCCATGGGGAATTAATTTTACGTCTTTTTCGGTGCGTCCGTTTTAATATTCTTGATGATTCAAAAAGGTGTGTTCATGTAATATTATTATGGTTTATTGTAAAATGCTAGTTTTGAATACCTTTATCCAAATATATTTAACTACACTGGGTTAGAATTTTTGATTATTAAAAAAGCCTTTCTGGACAATTATTTTAGTAGATTAGTGATTAACGGATATTTAAATTATCCAACTGTAGGGGCTTGTGCGATCGCCTCCTACCGGCCTTCGACTTCTTCAGGATTGTTCGGGAATCGTAAAATAAAACAGATGTGTCCGTTCCCAAAACTTTCAAGAGTATATTTAAAACGTAGTGATTATATTGTCCCAAAAGTATTTATTTATTTATTTATATTACAAGATTAGAGGACAGAGGGAGAAAGGAAAAATAAGCTATCTTCACGCGATTGCGCGCAGCTGTGATTGGCTCATGTATGTCGAGGCAACTTCATGACGCCACAGACAACGTAAAATAGTGATGCCAAACCACAGATTATATCAGTCGGTACTCGGTCTTCAACACCAACTATGATTTGATCGTCAATTTCTCTGAAACCACATACCTACTGGCTATTTATGAAGCATAATACCTACCTTTAGCATTCATTTCAGTTCTTGAAGCCTAAATCACGAATAGCGTGCTAGAATAGCTTAAACCTACCTACAAAACATTATGGTAGCAGACGAAAAAACATCCATATCCCTCATATATTTCTAGGAACTTAAACGTGGTGGTAATTTCGGTGGGGGTTCGTGACAAACTACCATTAGGGGTTTCCGCCACCCCCTGCCACCCCCTGTTTTTCACGATTTAGGGCGATGCCCGGTGTTTTTATGTTAAATATTTTCTTATGGGGTGTCTACATTTTTGGCGCCGTGTCGATTATTTCTATTTTGGTTTTAAGGTTTATAACTTTGGTAAAACTTTATAGACAGCTAGTAGTTTATTTTTATTTAGGGCGTGGATTGTTGACACATGTGGAGTTGCGAAAACTAGATGGCAGTCGTAATAAAATATATTAAAAAATAAAAATGTGTCGATACGATAGGTCAATAGCTCACATAGAATCTATTACATCGCCTAACAGTGTCACACACAGAAATAGATAGAATGGAAAAGTGGGCAGGGCGCGCATGCCAACACTCTGCACCATAGTGCAGGGCATTTCAAAGCCTTTCTCAGTATGCCTTATGACTTGTTTCTGTAAATACTGTAACAAAAACCCGCAAAAATGCCTTATTGTGCTGTTTCTAACCGCAGAAACAAAAGCTGTAAAGTACATTTGATTAATGTTAACCTAAAAAAATTAATGACGTCAATATGTAAGGCGTAGTTTGATCGAAAGTTGCCACGCATGAATCGCAAGTAAAATTGTGATTACAACCATTCTAATCTATTTATTTCTCTGGTGTCTTCACCAGTAGTTGTCTGTACAGTGCAACAGCATGATATATACTTTTGCTTGACCCATGCCCGTAGCCATGGGTACGCCAGGGCAGGCTCAGCCTGCCCTGGAAAGTTTTGAGCCTGCCCTAGCCGCTAGCCTAAGCTGGCTAAGGATTTCGAATTTACGCGAAGCAGGCACGGATCTAGATGGGGGTAATTGCCTCCCCTGAGCCTCGATCTAAGAACTCTCGAACTCGCATCACTACCAGTATTAGTAGTGAACTAAAGGGCAACGATGGTCATTGGAAAGCATTCAACAAATTTTGGACGCTGATTTCGGGGAGATTTAGCGCAGTTGTTTTATAAAAAAAAACTTTCAGCCTGCCCTGAATTTTTATGAGCCTGCCCTGATAACACAGTCTGGCTACGGCCCTGGCTTGACCCAATAAAATATTACCAGAAGACCACCTTAAAGATGCAACATAATAAGTTCTAGGTGATATTTCTTAATTGCTGGTCTATATTCTAGGTCGATGGCCTTAATCATGACTTCAAGCAATAACCCTTTGCTTAATTGGTGTATAAAAATAATAATAAGCAATTATTTTATATGTATACTATTACTAATATGTTTTTTTAAAAATCAAATACAGTGGTAGATCTCTGTCACTTTTCTTCTAGGTATAAATGAGATTATTAAAACTACCTTGTTACTGCAGCATTTGTGTGTATTTACTTTATAAAATTATGTGTGTAATAGATGTATTAACACAAAAAAGAAGTAGCGAGCTACCTGAGCTGCTGTGAGCTCGCGACGATTACTGCTATTATCTGCATGCTTTGAGATGGGCCTATATCGATAAAGAGATTTATCAATAATACCACGGATCATTTCTAACATAAGCAACGCGGGTGATGGGTTGATGATTTTTGTTTATCCATATTTCATTATTGCCTCTTTTCAGATAGGTACCACAGGCATAATAGGCATTGAGAGAGAACGTAGGGCGCTGGCTGTCCGATGTAATATGCTGATCCGCAGATTTGCGCGGTGTAACAAGCAGGTAAAAATGACACTCTTTAGAGCTTACTGCCAGTCATTTTACACCTGTAGTCTGTGGATCAGGTATACGCAGAGGGCATACAACGCCCTACGTGTGCAGTATAACAATGCGTTTAGGATGCTGGCGGGGCTGCCGCGTTTTTGTAGCGCTTATGTTCGCTGAGGCGAGGATTGATGGTTATCATGCCATCATCCGGAAACGGAGTGCCTCGACCCGCTGCAGAATGCGTTCCAGCTCCCACAGCATCCTAAGCGCATTGTGCGACAAGTGGGATTGTCCAATGTTGAGACACTGGATAGGACTTCACAAGTCTAGTGCGAACTACCTGTTTTAACTTTTAGAAAAATGTATTAATTTTAAGTTACTAACATTAGGTTTTAGTTTTTCTTTTGTTTGTTACTAACACTATATGGATCAACTTGTGATCTGAAATAAAGATTTATTATTATTATTATAATAACAAACAAATTAATAGCTAGCACAAACCAGTGAACTAATAAGCCCGGCTAAACGACACAAAAACAAGATAGTATAAATTACAATAGTTCATAGGCTAAACATTTTAGAAGTTTAAATGCATTAAATCATCAATCAGTAAGCCATCTACGCGGTAAAGTTATGTGCAATATACACCATACATATTTTTACTGTAATTGTTGAAGTCTGTTTGTTTCATTAATTTTATTAGTAGTTGGTTTATCGACATAAACCACATCACTAGTGCGCAAATTATCGGCAGTCCTTGCTCGCCGTAATAACAGGAACGAACGCCGCTTCTGCACGCAAGGACGAACGAAATTATGTGATACACACGGACAAAAAGTTCGGACAACTGAACCATGAGATAATGTGCGCCGTTGAACATGGTCCCCCTAAAAATTGCTGCAAAGAAGATCTTTTTAGGGTTCCGTAGTCCTACAAGGAACCCTTATAGTTTCGTCCGTCTGTCCGTCTGTCCGTCTGTCCTAATCCTTTACAGATTAATAACTTATACAGTTATAAACATAAGTGATTGAAATTTTGTTACAAAATAGTCTAGATATAGATCTCAATTTTAAAAGAATAAATAAATCGTGATTAGGTATTTTAACGGTGGCGCAAACACACACACACACACACATGTGAAATGGGGATGAAAATTTTTTTTTCGCTGCATACCTTTTCTATCAGGTGTACCATCTGCGAAATATAGCCCGCCAAAGTGGTTTGCAATGTGTGTGACCCCCTGCCATTTCTAAACTATGCAACCGTAGAAACTTATAATCTTCCACATTGATAGACCTTTATAAAAACTGTCTTTTAAAATTATTTCGAGTATAATGTGATTATAAATTTTTGAGTTATAGTGAGAAAACTGCAAAATACTTAAGACGTCCTAGTTCAAAGGTCATTGACCTTAGAGAAAAACGATCATAGCAAATAATTCTCCTTTAGTTACTTCCTATTTAAAAAAATCACAAAAAGTAACTTTGTTTTATATTGATACACTTCTTAAATTTAGCTTCTTATATTCAGCGCTAGGTGGCGCTGTTTACAAAAACTAAAACGTTTGTAATTAGGAACCCTATAATACTGAGCATGGCCCGACATGCTCTTGGCCGGTTTTTTATGTAATAAGTTGGCGAACTTACTAATGGTAGCACTTACAAAGCTAATGCGTTGTCAACCCTAGAATCAAACTAGAGGTGGGCACCGCGCCCCCACGTCGCCGCCGAATTCTTGACAAACTCGTACCGACCCAGTAAGATTCCCAATTTTCCCAAAAAATTTAATAGCGCTCCGTGGACCATATATGAAACTACTATAATTAGAATAGAACCTGCTAGAAGATCTCATAAGATTCAAAAAATATCGCAGCACTGTCGAAGTTTTGTTTTGTTACACAAAAGTTTGTTTACACAAAAGACTGTTTCTCTTAATTTGGTTCTTGTGCAACTCTAAGCCAAATGTACGTAGTCAATATAAATATGATTTAAATTTGCCAAATATAAATAATATACATAACATAACATCACGCCTGTATTTCCCCGAAGGGGTAGGCAGAGGTGTATAGTACACCCACATTTCGCCTGTTATGTTATAGTCCCATGTAATAGGGGGGGGGGGGGTGTTATAAATAATATAATCTATTACAAAAGTACATATATCATAGCTATACGAGTATTTAACCATTTACCTGCAGACATAAAAAAACTAGATAGTAGTCATTTAAGAGAGCTTTAAAAAGTGGTTAATTCAAAAAGTATTAAACTGCATATCCCCCCAAACTGCTTGGGGGAGGCCTATGTCCAGCAGTGGACGTCTTTCGGCTGAAATGATGAATAAAAATAAGTTATTGTAGTGTCAGACTTCATAGTACCTACTATTGCTACACCCGATTGGGTAGGCTGTTAATACCAAACTTTGATAAATACCTACATTTATGTACACAGTTTGAGCAATAAATATATTTGTCTTTGTCTTTGTCTTTGTGTTTCGCTCTGAATTAAAATGGATTTACATTTACGTACCGTACCTACTTCTCCGCCAAATAGTGATGCTTGCATTGCTGTGTTTCGGTCTGAAGGGTACGGGTGCCCGTGAAATTAGAATCACGTGAGACTTTCCATCTTCATGTCTCAGTTTGGCAAACCGACTTGCGGTACCATTTAGGCAACAGCCACCTAGGTATTGCAGTTGTTATGGGCAAAGGCTTAACATCAGGTGGGCCTTTAGCTCGTTTCGCCATCCTATACTATATAAAAAAAAAAACATTCGATCTCAGTCTAAAAAAAAGATACAATGATTACGTTTAAAAAAATTTTTTTTTTTAATAGTGGGCAAACGAGGAAGCGCGTCACCTGGTGTTAAGCGATCACTGCTACCCATGGGTATCTGCGACACCAGGGGGAGTCACCAATGCCAAGTCGATCTTTTAAAAAGACGT
Organism: Asteroscopus sphinx; assembly: GCA_949699075.1. Classification (NCBI taxonomy): domain Eukaryota; kingdom Metazoa; phylum Arthropoda; class Insecta; order Lepidoptera; family Noctuidae; genus Asteroscopus; species Asteroscopus sphinx. The sequence goes on from OX453020.1 coordinate 8,209,685, forward strand.
GCTCTCTTTTTAAGGCTTTCATGTCGAATTTGCTTGGAAAATCCGCCGCTGGGAGCTGATTCCTCAGTATTGCAGAAATAGGTAAGGTAGTAGCACTTTTCCATTTCATAGAGAATCTTTGCAGACGGCATCATGATACACCACGCTTTGCTTTACGGATTGGTGATCGCAGTAGACACTTTTTATAGCCAAAATTAATATCTTATCCATCCACGATTTAGACTACTAGAGATAAAAAAAAAAACATTTATAGTATAGGATGGCGGAACGAACTAAAAGCCCACCCGATGTTAAGCGGTTACCGTTGCCCCTAACAACTGTTATACCACCTAGGCTGTTGCCTTAATAGTACTGCAAGTCAGTTCGCCAAACTGAGACATGAAGATGGAAAGTCTCATGTGATTGTAATTTCAACGGCACTCGGACCCTTCAGACCGAAACACAGCAATGCAAGCATCACTATTTGGAGGAGAAGTAGGAAAGGTGGTAGTACTTCCCCGGACGAGCTCTTTCACAAAGGAGCTCTACTACTACTACTATGGAGCTTATGTCAAATTTCTATCTCTAGTAGGGCTAATTCTGGATAGATAGGTTACTAATTTTGGCCGTTATTCGCCTTTGACCCACGAATGAGTTGGGGTATATTACTGTGTCAAGAACAGCGTGCTCGTGGATGCCAACAGCAATATATGAACACTTAAAATACGGTAGAAAAAGTAAACTTATTTGTATAGCTAGCATCTACATAAATAACCATGGTAACACTGAACATCAATATTATAGAAATAGGTCACAGACGCCATGACAGTTTTACGTCAAGAAATTCGACACGTAATTGGGGGTTCACTATTATGATAACCAATTATCTAAATTGGAAACAGTAATGTCTATAAATAAGGGTGCAAGGGGTGCTATGTTTGTCCAAAATACTAACATGTTTAAGTTTTTTTGTGATCATGGCCAGCCTGGCTAAGCATTGCACTTATTAAAAAACTTTGCCAAACTATATTAGGATCCAGTTTCTTCCTTCTGTGAGATCGTTATGCTTCAGGAGGCCGCAGAGCGAGATCGGGAGAGGGCCGATCCCGCTCGGAGAAGGAGGCGCCGGGGAGGCAACCGCCCTGGCGCAAGGCCCAGATAGGGCGACAGGCCGCATCTCCTGCCGCCACATCTGGGGAGGACAGTAGTACGTGGTGGTCGCGTGCTACTGTGGGGAAAACAATATTTTTTTCCCGGGACGTGCCAAAGGCATAGCACTAGAGGGGCACCGGCGCGGTCCAATGGAGTTCCCGGAGCTCCTCTATTTTGTGCAGAGGATGGCCACCGTGTGGTTTTAGTCGGTAAGAGTCCGACATACCCCTCCGCCATCCCCAGTCGGAGGGTATCCATGAGGATTTCCACCCGAAAACAAAACAAAAGGATCCAGTTTAATCAAATGATAATAATTTATCGATGGGGTGTGTAGTCCGCCAGCTCGCACGTAGCCAGTATGGTGGACTAAGGGACTAAGGTGACCAGTCTCATTCTAAGGTGCCCTTGCCCAGCATTATGCTGGTTAGGGTCTGGGTGCCAGGCTTTTGGGTAACGGGCGTACTTATGATAACCACAATCAATGAACTGTGAGTACTCGAAATGTTAAATTTCAAAATCAATTTTCTTAGGAGCTAATTGTTTGAATTATTGTTAATAAATAACGGTAGATATGATTTTCAAACAATGCTATAATTATTTAGTTAGACAAACTATCAAACTTTGGAGAAAATTGATTTTGAAATTTGATTAAGTTAAGCCCCGCTACCAACCTGCCGACTGGCTAATCTTTGCACCACGACATGAGCTATTATAATTATGTGTGTAGCTCATGTCGACACGACAGAAGAAGTACAAGCTCTGTTTAGTTAGGGACTAGATGGTGTTGTGTAAAAAATGTCCCAAAATATTTATACAAATTACCGACCTTTGGCAGCACCACTGTACCTCCTTAAGCATCGTTACTTGATCGTTACTCTTGGAAGCTCTTGTCATGCAGCCCAAAACTAATTGATAGTAAAATTCTAGGTTTTATTACTTGAAAAAATTCTATAATTTATAATAATTCTTTACTTTAGCTTGATGATCTATTGGTCTGTATTGTTCACATCAGAATAAGTACAGTAAACAAAGGAATATGATATTATAATCTTCATGGATGAATGAACAATTTTCGAGATCGGTAGCAGATGCATCCTGTGTAAAAACGCAACCTGTAATTTCTTAGAAATAGGGTAAAAACTTGGTGATTGTGGGCCATATAAAAGTTGGGGCATAATGTATGTAGGAAAATAGTCCTATGCTATATATACAAAAAAAACATTTTTTAATTTTTTTAAATTATATTGTTTAGATGGCCGCGCCATTGTTGATTACCATTCGGGCTCTTTTTATAGTACTTTCCCTGGTTTTCTTCGGAACTTTGGGCAATAGGTTTTTCACATCTTGATGGATTCTCATTGAGGATGACCAGACTTTGTAGCATCGATCTATACTAGTATGTACTATTTCGATGGTTTGTAGCTCGTTCACATAAAACCCGTGACTTTATAGAAATAAGTCAACAGTGGCCCAATCGGGCGATATTGCGGGCCAGTGCAAATCGCCAAATCGCGATATCAGACAATTATTCCGCGTTCTTCAGAAGTATAGCATTCCATTGCTTATTCACGTAAATCACACAAATTCAAATTCTGTTTCCTTCACAAATCACAAATGTCAAAACCGAATTGACATTAGAAGCCATTTGTAAAATCTATGATACGATCACAATCGATGAAGTTGATAATCTCTGCGCTATCGCATATAAGGTTATACATTCTGTTCTCCATGATTATGTCCCACCCTGTTGCCTGTAGATGGGCCGTCATGGACCTGAGGCAATTCCTTTTATGAAATAGAGGTCACCGTTTTGATCTACAATGAAACAAGCATTTGTGTACATTTTATCAGAAATAATTATTTGTGTGTTCAATGCATCAGATTAGTGTCAATACAAGAGCCATCCAAGACTGGTGCATTTTATATGAACTAAACAATTGCTTTTATGTTTTATTAGAACTAATTTCGCTTTACTTCTTAGATAAGGCGATAATAGAAACGTCATTTATATTTTACTAGCCTTTTTTTTTCCGAGGTTGAAACCTTCGAAAGCCTACCGGCCTCGTGGGGTAGAGGCTGGGGTGTGTGGGATTTTTACCGCACTAAAACCTCCCCGGTGACCATCTTCAGCACAACAGTGAGGGAACTGTAAGGCACGTCCCAGGGAAGACTTTGTCTCCCTGAACACCTTCTCGATGCTAAAGCATAGGGCGACACAAGACCACAGCGTGTCACCGTCATCCCTGAGATCACCCAGTGGACGCCTAAAGTCCCCACTCTGGACGCCCGTGACCTCAAAGCTGTCCTATCGACAGAGCAAGAGGCACGGTGTGTAGCCCTGATGGGCTAGGCACCGGAGTGGTTGCCTCTCCGGCGCCGCCTTCTCCGAGCGGGATCAGTCCTCTCTCGATCCCGCTCCGCAGCCTCTTTCTGTACCATGACGGTCTCACAGAAAGAGACTACTGCATATTTTACTAATAGCCTATGTCCGCGACTTCGCTAGTGTAAATATCGTTTATCGCGCAGCCCTCGGCAACTGTTCATCTTCCTGGCATAAAAAGGAGCCTATATATTAATCCGGCTTATGATCTATCTGTATGCCAAATTTCATTAAAATCGGCCCAGCTGTTCTTGAGTTATAAATAGTGTAACTAACCCGACTTTGTTTTATATATTTAGATTTGTCTAATTATTATTTAATACATTTTTATTGTTCCTTCTATAAGCTCATAATACCACCTTCTGGTAGAAATTGATAAATTCTCATGAACCGGTACAATTTGAGTAAATTGGCCACAGTATAGGTGGCACGAGCCAAATTATCGGCAGTTATTTCATTTCTAAGAACTGGAAAGATTGGGGATAACAACTTTACTGATGAGATATTGAGTTGCTTTTTTATTTTCGTTTTAGGATCCTTTGAGCTTGGTGTGTCTAATCTTTTTGCTTCTGGATGTCTGAATATTAAATATCTTTGAAGTTTTTGGAACGAAGTTCCTTAACGTGGCTTGCGGTAGGTGTGATTCGGGAGAAAATGTAACGTTACGTAAGATTTTGCGTTATGAGCAGGCATATACGCACACCGCGTGCTCTCTCTTTCTTTTTCTCTTTCTAATTTGTGTGCGTGAGGAAGGCGCGGAGGCGTCTCCTGCACGATTGCCAAACATATTTTTTCAATATTTATATGATACACGGAATCAGTATTATTGAATGTAACGTTATAGCCATGATATTCAACGATTTATCAAAAAGTAATATTTGAACAACATTTTTTTGAACGGCTTCCTCAAATCTGCGTTTATATGCTCGGCGCAATATTTTTTTCACGTATAGATTATTAAGTTATTAAGCACAGATGTTTGAGTAACCAATTAATTAGTAAAAAAAACTAATAGCTCGCCAGCGGAGAGCAATATTATTACTTTTTCAATATTCTTTTAAGGCTTTATCTTTGAAACTCGAATTTGTGGAGCATTACTTAATTTATTAGCTCGTTTTAATCATGCGTAATGCATATGCGTATGCGCATGGGGTGCATTAAAAGAGCCTCCACGAGTGACGATATTTAATTGATCGTCTAGCGCACTCTCTTAAATAAACAAAACAAAACAACAACAAAAAACAAAACAAAACAAAACAAACAAAACAAAACAAAACAAAACAAAACTTAGACAAAACTTTTACATGAAATAAGCATCCAACTTATGACCTAAAAGCGACAACTACCTGCATTACCAATTGATTGAAACAGGAAATACTCCCAAATCGACCTCTTATAGTGATGTAACATGACACTTTTTTACCGATATCGACCTTTTCCCACGATTTTCTCATTACATCGTCATTAGGCCCTTATCTCCTTATAACTGTACTTAACCGCTTTGATATAAAGATATGAGGAAGTCGCAGCATTGTGAACTAAACTGACTCCCATCCGTCTAGTGATCACTTACAAAAAGGTGGCTCGTCGGGCCTCGGAATTAGCGGTCCTATGATATTAAATGGTGATTTGCTTGAGATGAGGGAAGTATTTAAACTGATCTTACATGAAGGTTGTTGATTTTTTACACATATTGAGGGTTTTTCATGGATCCTTAGCTGATTCAGCTACGCCGTAGACTTAAGACTTTGTCTGTCTATGCGGCCATTTGCCATTAAAATTAGACAATATCCAATTTATCATTCTTTATAAAAGTTTTTACAGTCCTACAAAAAATAATTTCAAGCACTGCAGCACTGGTCAGAAAAGGATAGCCATTATTCTGCAGTACTATACAACGTGATATTGAAATAACTGAAAACTTCTTAAGGGGTTATTGTACTCATCAGTATGAACAACTTTTACTATGGGACCAACCCTGAAATTGCGAAAAAAAATCAGCTGATCCCTATTTTTTTTCGATTTGCACACAAATGTTTACGAAAAAAAGTATTATATCCATTGTCTAGTACCCATGGCACAAGCTCTGCTTAGTTTGGGACTTATTAGATGGTGCCTTGTAAAAATATCCCAAAAATATTTATTTATTTTTAAACACTTTAACGTTTTTCGTTATGGTATTATAGCAAATGTTTTTTCATTAATTACTGCGATTGTTCTCTGATTAGTTGTTAGCATCTAACGAAATAAATCAACAGAAGGAACGTCATAAGCTGTTCGCTTTATGCGAGTTTTGTAGCCCGAACGCTCATATATAAATCAGTTCTGTCTACGTTTTTCGTAGACGTAGCGTTCATCGATACTGTGTTTCACTTCCCTTTATTGTGGATTGTGAACTTTAAACTTTAGTTGCTAGAACTTTGTTGTTGTGTTTAAAACTAAAGATACATTACAAAAAGGCAATTTATTTCCCGGTCGGACGCTTAGTAAATATGATTAACAGATTTCTAATATTGGAGTTAAAAATGTTGTCCATTAGATTCAGGGTTCACAGTCAATAACATACTATCATTATCATCATCATAACATATTATCATCATCATCACCATCATCATTTCAGCAGAAAGACGTCCACTGCTGGCCATAGGCCTCCCCCAAGCATCGCAACAATAACCGGTCCTGCGCTTCCCGCATCCAGCGGATTCCCGCGACCTTCACCAGGTCGTCGGTCCACCATGTGGGGGGCCTACCCACACTGCGCCTTTCAGTACGCGGTCGCCACTCCAGGACTACGATAGCTAGCACATATTTGCGTGTTGAATTCCATTTGTAATTAACGGAATCAATCAATTTGTTTTCGTTTATTAAAATTTTGTTATATTCCTAAATTGTATACTAATAGTTCGCTACTTGGGTACCCAATTATATTTAAATCAATCTCTTTCAAAACCTAGTCAACTTTTAAGAACTGGCTAACGTGAAATTAAATAATTATCGATAATTGCATCTACCATAAATCATTCTAAAATACTTTTGAGTCTCTCAAATGTTTATTTTTGTATGCTTTATTGGTTTTGTATACAATTATTTAATTTTATATCGAAAAATCTGGTTCTATGAGGGATATTTAAAAAAAATCCTAGCACTTGTTAAAAATGGACTAGCAGGGCAATTGCGTAACTCATTTAATAGTTTCATTTTGATGTAAAATTGAAGACGATTTTGATAATACCGCAATCAAGCATTGTAATTGTGTAACGACTTATAGGGACTTCATTATGAAGTAAATGACGTCAAGAGGGAAATCCATTGCAATGTAAATGACGTCATGTATGTTAGATCACGTTTCGTTATGCAAGTAAGCTGCTGCAAGTATGCGTTTTAAGCTTTATCATACATTCAATTTTATGATGAATCCCTCCGACATCGTAATCAACAGTTTTGTAGTTACGCAATTCGAATTGTACTATCATTTTTCCGGATTCAAACGTCAAAATTGTAATTTTGTTGATTGTGATGCAGTTACATGAAGTAAGTACCTATATCTATAACACTAAACGCTAGGCTGACAGACATGACAACAAGCCCTATGAAAATATAAAACAGTTCTTCCGGGCGGCCGACACGATGCAAAAAGCAGACAATAACCATCCGTTAGCAGTAACGTTAGATCATCTGTTACATATGGATTACAGGAGCCTAGCCGACGATTATCGTTGAATAAGGTAACAATTGCTTCGTGACTAACTGTAACAACTGATGTGGTGTGTGGAACAATCCACAAGACACAGCGAGTTAAAACTGTATGTGCGAGTTAATCTCAAAAATTGCACTGCTGTATTTATTTGAATGTGGTTTGAACAAAACTGGAGAGATTTCTTTGAGTAAATAATACATTTTTCTCCCACTTGCTCGAATTGGTTAACTATTCAAAAAAAAAAGAATACATCAATCGGCTCTTTTCCGTACGCAATGAAATAACAGGCCAGTAATATCCAACACGACAATAATAGAAACAAAATATTTATGAATGCGCATTTTTTTTCAAAACTTTGAAAATAAAACAAGAACCGCGCGCGTTGAAATTGGCGCTAATGAAAATTAGATACTGTAGAATTAATTTGTGTATTGTTTCCTCGCAAATGAGAGAAAAGTACTATAGTCTCGGCCGAAATAGCAATTAACGGCCTCGTTTCTTTAAAAAGGAATATTAAATCACTTCCAATATTACTTATAAATGGAGATTCTCCGAATCAATCAATCAATCAACTCAGCCTATCGCAGTCCACTGCTGGACATAGGCCTCTCCCAAGTTGCGCCACAACGCTCGGTCTTCTGCCTTCCGCATCCAGTCCCCCCCAGCCACGTTCTTTAGGTCGTCGGTCCACCTGGCAGGGGGCGCCCTACGCTGCGTTTGCCGATACGCGGTCTCCACTCAAGGACTCGTCTGCTCCAACGGCCATCGGTCCTTCGACAGACATGGCCAGCCCACTGCCACTTCAGCTTACTGATCCTACAAGCTATGTCGGTCACTCCGGTTCTTCTCCGGATAATCTCGTTGCGGATTTTATCCTTCAAAGAAACTCCAAGCATAGCTCGCTCCATAGCTCGCTGAGCGACATTAAATTTGTGGACTAGCCCAACTGTCAGTGTCCACGTCTCGGCACCGTAAGTCATGACTGGCAGGACGCACTGGTTGAAGACCTTTGTCTTCAAACTTTGCGGTATAGGCGACGAGAAGACTCGGCGAAGTTTGCCAAATGCTGCCCAGCCCAGACGGATCCTTCTGTTGGCTTCTTTCTCGAAGTTGTGTCTACCAAGCTGAATTGCCTGCCCTAGGTAGACGTATTCCGTTACAACTTCGAGTGCCGACCCTTCAACGAATTCCCTCGGCATGACATGCATATTGAACATGACTTTAGTCTTGTCCAGATTCATGCCGAGACCGACACGTCGAGAGGCTCCGTTTAAGCTGTGCAGCATTTCGCCCAGTTGTTCCAGCGACTCAGCCATTACAACGATGTCATCGGCAAAACGGAGATGTGAGATGTTCTCGCCGTTAACGTTGATACCCTGTCCAGTCCAGTCCAGCGTCTTGAAGACGTCCTCCAACGCGTTAGTGAACAATTTCTGGGATATTACATCCCCTTGTCTCACCCCTCTGCGCAGTTGGATTGGATTCGTCTTTTGGTCCTGGAGCTGTACAGTCATGGTAGCAGCGTTGTATTAGCGATTCTCCGAATAAATAAATGAATTGAATTGAATTGAAATTGAATTACTCGGCCGTCAATTGCATCGTTTCAGGCCTCGACAGTAATGTACTATTGATGTACCAATTGTACGCTTGATAGTCAAGAAATTTTAAAATGATTTAGTGATAGATCCATTCGAATAAAATAATGAAACTTATAAATAGAAGAAATGGATAAATTGCATGATCATGAATTATTTTCAGATGTAATTTTTTTTAATGTTTATATTTTTTGATGATGTGATGTATGTCTTAGTTAAAATTCCTGAAAACCTTAACTTATTTAAGCTAATATACAACTCCAACTTGAAAGAAAAAATAATGAGTTGCAGAATAAGACATTCTTTTTGAGCGATTTAAAACGTCAATTGTATGTAATTCCCACAGATTTGCTTCATACAATGGACGTTCTTGATTACCTACTCAAAAAGAACGTCACGCGTCGTCAGTTTGGCGCCAAAACCTTTTTTTGTTTAATAATCGGACAACGATAACTTACAAAAGAAACATATTAATCGCCATTTTTCTATAACTTGGACGCATAGAATCAGATATTTCTCCATCGGAAGACAATGCAATGTGTGAGGAAGTCTATCCATTCAGACAATATGCTACACACGGTCGCACAGATTGTCAATGTGAACTTTTGTCTGCCATTTGCGTGTTTAATTGTTTATTAATCACGCTTGCTATTGTATTGTGGGATTACTTAGGTAATAAACAAAAAAAAATTGTCTCAAAAGGACATTGCCCATTCTCTTAGGAGCTATAGGCCCCTCAAAAAAAATTGCTATGTCACGGCGGTTTTAGTCTTATTTTGTAGACCTAGAATTATCTTTTATTATTCTGCAAACGATTTTAATTTTTTCACCCTGGTTTAAGAGAAATCTATTTTTTTTCAACTCCTTAACTGATTGATAAGTACGCTCCGTGCATCGTTGGGCGATATAACTGAACCATTTTTCTCCATGAACTGAACGCACCCATAAGGACATCCAGAGACACCATGTATGGTGCTGCAAGATATAACTATTTTGTTAATCGATTTTTGAAATCGATATTTGTAGTATTTTTGAAATAATAAGATTGCAAGCTTTTAAGTTTTTGGGTGTATTAATTAATATCGATTTTATAAGTAATATTTCAGTTAATTTAAAATGATAATAACAATATTTACAATAAATGCATAGGTATTATCATCTTATTTTTCTGTACAACTGTTGATTTGACGTCACATGAGTGATTTTTAGGGTTCCGAAGTCCTACAAGGAACCCTTATAGTTTCGTCATGTTCGTCCGTCTGTCCGTCTGTCCGTCTGTCCGTCTGTCCGTCTGTCCTAATCCTTTACAGCTTAATAACTTCTACAGTTATAAACATAAGTAAATGAAATTTTGTTAAAAAATAGTCTACATATAGATCTCAATTTTAAAAGAATAAAATAAGTATTTTAGGGGTGGCGTCCATACATGTGAAATGGGGATGCAAAATTTTTTTTCGCTGCACCCCCTCGTGTGGCGTATCATTGAATAGGTCTACTAAAATGAAGGTAATGTTTCATACACCACTTTTTTATCAGGTGTACCATCTGCGAAATATAGCCCGCCAAAGTGGCTTGCAATGTGTCCCCCCCCCTGCCATTTCTAAACTATGCAACGTAGAAACTTATAACCTTTCCACCTTTGCGAAAACTCTCTTTTAAAATTATTTCGAGTATAATGTGATTATAATTTTTTGAGTTATAGAGAGAAAACTGAAAAATACTTAAAACGTCCTAGTTCAAAGGTCATTGACCTTAGAGTAAAATGGTTTTAGCAAATAATGCTCTTTTAGCTACTTTCTATTTGAAAAAATCACAAAAAGAAACTTTGAAATGAAACACTTCTTAAATTTGGCTTCTTGAATTTATCGCTAGATGGCGCTACTAACAACACGCTCTGAGTCGCGAATGCTGCCGATTATTGCAAAAACTAAAATAGCCATGATTAATATTCGATTTGATTCGTTTGTAATTACACCTACTTAAGGAACCCTATAATACTGAGCATGGCCCGACATGCTCTTGGCCGGTTTTTATAATTTTTAACGGATTTACGCATGCGAACCGAAATCTAAAGATATAAATTGTGGAAAGAAAAAATAAGCAATCAATCAATCAAGATAAGTCTAGTATAATAGCTCTGAAACACAGTAAAAGTGAATTAATAGAAGTATCGCTATTTAGAATCGATTCCGATTATTTGTGGAAATAGTCTGATATCTGGCAACATTTTCGTTCGGTTTGAATGGAGGATATACTAACGATTCAGTTTAATACATATTTATTATGATTTTTAATGCTAGGGTGAAAGAAATTTTGATAAAGAACACATAAAAATGAAAAAATAAGACATAATTTTTGAATAACATACAGATTTGACATGGCGCCAAAAATGGGCTCATCTGTGGGCATTGTCCTTTATCTGACCCCTTATTGCAAAGAAAAAAACATAATATCTTAATATCTTTTGGGACATTTTTACAGACACAGTGGTTCGAGTGTCGGACTGTTGATCACGAGGTCATGGGTTCGATTCCCACAGGACACAAATATTTATGTGATGAACTTAAGTGTGTGTGTTGGTCTGGGTGTTTCTTATTTATTATAAGTATGTCTTTACAATAAAAAAGTATACAAGTATTATATCCATTGTCCATACTAAAAGCTCTGCTTAGTTTGGGACTAGGTGGTACTGTGTAAAATGTACTAAAATATAAAAATGAACAGCCAAATTTTTTAAATAATTTTAATTTTTGGGGATCGAGTCACCCACGTACGTAGGAGAGTACCCCTTTTCCGAATCCCTACACGAGATACCTGGGTGGTGCAAATCAGATGACATACTGGTGGTAGGCCACGGCCGACGGCTTGCGACCACCCACCAGGCCAAGCGACATAGTCGTGTTCTGGTACGATGCCCGATGTGTAGTCACATGAGAGGATGGGTTGAAATATTTCACTGCCATCCTCTCACCTTTGCTGGGCAAGCGTGAACCATCTTCGACCGCAACATCGCTTTACATATGGTGAGGTGGCGGTTAAAAGCAATCCCGCAAAGTGAATGAAAAAAAAAAGTTTACCTCATCGTTGGACCATGTGTCTCAGTCGTATTAATAAATTGACATGAACAATGTAATCTTTTTTCTCATTCTTGGTTTTAATTACATGATTTAATTTAATGACATTGCGTTATCTCACACATTAGTGTACCAAGTAATTTTATTACAATAATAACATTACATTAGGTACGATTAATTTAAATAACACCTAAATACGTAAATACACAGGCGAAGTGAAATCTATAGTTAAAACAATGCAAAATTCGTTCAGAGCAGAAATCGAACTTGCAACTCCTGGTTTAATATACCAGTGATTTAACCACTAAGCCATCGTAAACTCTGCTCGTGGTTACGTGTATTGTATTTATGTGTACATAACAACATAACATAACATCACGCCTGTATTTCCCCGAAGGAGTAGGCAGAGGTGTAATAGTACACCCACATTTCGCCAATTATGTTATAAGTCCCATGTAATAGGGGGCGAGCCTATTGCCATTGACCGGGCACAAATCCAGACTCCGGGCTGGTACTGATTAAAATTATTACAACTTGTTGAAGACTGAAAAGGACAAAGCCTTTTGAGAGTGTAGTGTTAGTGAATATTAAATAAAGGCACATGAAAAAAGTAAATTCACCTTAAGAGACGCTAAGATAGTGCCAGTGGACACATTTTTAGAAATAATATTATTAGCTAGCAGTTTAAGTTGACATAAAATTACTTATTAGTCTTGTAGACTAGATCGTAATTATATTAAGGTAATAATTATCTATTAAGATCATATACATAAAAAAAATTACAACTTTTTTATTTATCAAATAAAAAATAATAACAAATGATAATTTTTCAATAATAATAATATTTTCAATAATATTTTTTCAAAAAATTAAATTAAATTATTTGTTATTGTTCTAAAACTAATATTTTATTTATTTAACAACCTACCTATAGCCGAACGTTACAGTAACGAACAAACATTTTGCCACATTTTGCATGTGACAAAATGTTTTGATAAACATACATGGGGACATGGGGAGTTGAGTACTATGTTATTTCTAATTAGTATAACTTTAACTTACGGACATAGTAAAAATATAGACGAAGTGTTGTGTCATGCTCCTCCGTGTACAAACCAGCGCTCACGCACACACATGCACATCAAACCGTGCTCACCACTCTCAGTACACATGTCGCGGCAGCCAGTAAGCTACGCCAAAAACAAATATCTTTCAGGTGCACGTGTGTGCGTGAGCGCTGGTTTTTACACGGAAGAGCAAGGTTTTGTTGGCTTCATTCATTCTATGATTGTTCGCAGGACATTGTCTATATTTTTTACTATGTCTGCGGTTTCACAAAATTTTTTTGTTTTCGAAAAAAAAATACGAAAAAACATAGGGCGATCAATCTTCTGTCTTCTTTTATCTTCTTTCTTTTGCCGAAAGAGACAACAATAAGCTGAGGCATCAGGAAATTCACGGGTATATTCAAAACTCCTGTGAATTCTCCCAGTGCCAAGGCCCAGTGTGATCCTGTCTTCTTTGCTTCTTTCTTCTGGTTTGTGCGTCAAAGTCTTCCTTATAGTAAAGTAGGTACACTTACGGAACGAACTGGTTGCGCACTTTTCAGGTTTTTTAAGCTGTGTAGTAAGTGTGTGTGTGTGTATATTTCTTACTATGTGCAATTGTGCATACAAAATAGTAGACCTCACTGACTGAATTCAATAGTGGCACAAGATAAAGGCAGAGGACCGAGCCTTGTGGCGCAACTTGGGAGAGGCCTATGTCCAGCAGTGGACTGCGATAGGCTGAGTTGATTGACAAGATAAATGGTGTAAAATTTACGTAATCGTCAGAGTGATGGTGACCAAAAGTAATTATGATGTTGTTCTTTTTTGACACCCATGAAAGAGCCGTAAGCCGAGTATTAGACTACAAACACAACACAAAACAAAATTGAGAACCTCCTCCTTTTTTTGAAGTCAGTTAATAAAACTGTAATTGACTGTTTGTTTGTTCGAACGTCAAGCAAAAAGTACTGCTCCCCGATTCTGAACAATGACGATAAGCAGTTGTCGACTAATTTGTCGGTTTGTTATCTCGTTTCGTCTACGATTCACGCAACGAGAGAAAAAGAGATAACAAACCGAATCGGTCGACAACTGCTTGTCGAGTGTTCTGAACCAGGGAGCTGGACCGATTTGTATGAAATTTGACAAAGAGATAGACCATGTCCTGAACTTAAACCAAACTAATAAAATAGACGGAGCGCGTAGAACTAGCGAATGAAGCCTGAAAAAGGAACTCTATGCGCTCAGTCTATCTTATTATTTTATTCTGAGGGCCTGAATAAAAATATTGAACATTGTTTATTGACATACCATGAGAGTAAGGCCACGGGCGTTAGCAAAACACAAAACATTATTATTATTATATCTTTTATAGAAACTCACTTGCTTTAACGGTGAAGGAAAACATCGTGAGGAAACCTGCACACCTGAGAGTGCTCCATACAGTTCTCGATGGTGTGTGTAGTCCGCCAACCCGCACTAGGCCAGCGTGGTGGACTAAGGCCCTTCTCGTACTGAGAAGAGGCCCGTGCCCAGCAGTTGGACAGTAATGGGCCGATTATGTTATGTTAAAAGATACAGACTATTTTTGATACTTAAGTTTATAAAAATGATGTCAAACATTGTTCAATCAGTTACGGTTATACGATGGCTAACCGCAACTTTCCGTATCAATGGCTAAACACCATTGGAACGACGCCATTATCTACACTTTTGTTAAATTTATCCACCGTGGTAGATGGTCGCGGTTTTTAGATGGATAGCTGTTCCGTTAGAATACTTTAAAGATACGGTAAGCTATTACATAAAAACAAAGTATACCATATACACCAAGCATTAAACCCTATAGAGATGAAATTATGGTTGCAGTCGGTTGCAATTATGGTTGTCGGGCTGTGCAATTCTGAAACCACTCTATTTATTCGCACAGATATCACACCACGAGCGCGCTCGCCAATAGAAGCGCGCTCGCCAATAGAAGCGCGCTTTGTCTAACGAAATTTGGCAGAATTAATTTCAATCTATACATAAATAAGTAGTATAATAAGTTGCCTGGAAGAAATCGCTGATCGCGATAAGGCCGCCATTTGTACAATAGTTTAAATGCATATTCAATGTAATGTTTTTTGTGCTGTACAATAAAGCATATTCATATTCGTGCCAATTCGTCCGCGCGCGTTTCTTATTCTATTTTCAAGTTTTGAAAAAAAAAAACGCATTCAGCCTTTATAATGATAAATATTTTGAACCTAAAAACACCTAATTTATGTAAA
Organism: Asteroscopus sphinx; assembly: GCA_949699075.1. Taxonomy (NCBI): domain Eukaryota; kingdom Metazoa; phylum Arthropoda; class Insecta; order Lepidoptera; family Noctuidae; genus Asteroscopus; species Asteroscopus sphinx. Next base: position 8,224,884 of record OX453020.1, read on the forward strand.
AGTATACGTTTTCCATCTTATGTATGTACCTACATTGAACGCAAAATAAAGATGATTATGATTATGATTAAAAACCTCGATAGTATAATTTAAAATATAATAATAAAAACTTTATAACAAAAAAAAACGACTTCAAACACCTTAACTAAAAAAAAGTAAAAAATAATCCTTGTATGTATTTCTAAATCTTTTCATAAACCAACATTTTGAAGGCGGCGCGTGATTGACCCTTTCTTAGGTACATGTATTTCACTATCAATCATCGTAAGCGTCATGAAAATATAATGTACAGTACAGTTACGTTAGTACTATTAGATATTCTGTGGTACAGTTAAGTGAACGTACATGACAATCAGGGTTGTTGCTGATCCAGAATTTTATCACATCAGCGGATGCTGATGCTGATGCTGATTTTTGACATTGACATCAGCGGATGCTGATGCTGATGCTGATTTTTTTGAATTGGAAATGTGTACTGATCCTTATGAATTTAAATAAAAATGTAATTTGAATTTATTTACATAATATATCTTTTTATAAAAATCCGATATTGGTTAAAGGCTAAAAATAGTGCCTTTTTTAAACTTTTACGGTGATTAATCAAAATTTAAAATTAAGGGCAAAATAATATAACAAACGAAACTTTTTCATGTTTTCATTTCAGCCCTAGGAAAAAAAATCGCGACCCTACATTTTTATTTACGAATTATTAACTAAAATCTGGTAAATTATGAAAAACATAACATGAACATTGAAAATGTACACAAGACAAACCCGCAAGAAACCTGAACACTAGCGCGAGCGTAGCGAGCGCAATTTATTTTTAGGATTACCGAAAACTTTACTCCATTTTAGGCGCATTTTAAAAGGAGTTTTAAGGCTTTTCTTTTTATATAAAAAGCATTTAAGCTTTCTTTCACTGTGCTTAAATAAACGAGAGATAAACATACAAAAGATTTTGCATATAAAGAAAGAAACCTTTTGTAAGTGAAATTATTTAAACTGGACCTACTTTATTCCGTGTGGTGCCAGACTTAAAGAATTGCACCACCCTATATCTTCTCATGGGTGTCGTAAAAGGCGAATAAAAGATTCACTAGAATCCTCTGGGCAGCAGCGTTCTCTGAGTATTTAACGCACCAACTGCGATCGCCAACCCGCCTGCCAAGCGTGGCGATTATGGCATATTCACCCAAACTGCTTGGAGAAGCATATGTCCAGCAGTGGATTTCGGCTGACATGATGATGATGAATGAATGATGTTCGCGCTGCTCCTTTGTGCGCTCAAAGTAGGTCCTACTTTGAGCGCACAAAGGAGCAGCGCGAACGCAAACGCCAATATTTCTTTGTTTTAAAAATGTAGAGTTCCCCTTATTATCTTAATGCTTCTGTTATGATTTGCATTCGTTAATGAAGAGCTTGGTTATTTTTAACCAGCAAAGGCAATCCAGCATAAATTATTTTCATCCTTGGCTTTTTATTAGCTGCGGGCCCCCATTCAGTCCATGGCCCATTTGCTCACTTGTCCCTTGTGCCCTGCTACCTGCACAAGAAACGATTTGAACAAAGCCACAAACGACGCCATAGAGGTGGCCAAATACCACATGAATACAGTGTGAACTACATGAGAGCCATTGACCCGGAGAAGAAGAAGCTGACTATAATAGCTCCACATTGTCCTTTTTGTTAGAACGCCTCTTTCAACTGTACTGTCTGCTGTTGACATTTGTCGTAATAGACAAGTTTGTTTTGGTTTTGCTAAAAATCACCGAAGTGCACTAATCTATGCTATGATTGGTCAAACCCATAAACTTATTATACTAGCCTCAGATTAATAACTATCCTAGCGGTCAAAACTCACAACCGAAACAAAAAAATGTGCCATAAGCCCCTCCCCCTTCGGTCACGTTACAACATGAACATCAGCATAAATATCAGCATCATTTAATGCGGATGCTGATGCTGATGCTGATGTTGAAAATGATGCTGATGATCAGCGGATGCTGATGCTGATGCTGATATTCGCAACAACCCTGATGACAATCACGCGCCGCCTTCAAAATGTTGGTTTATGAAAATATTTAGAAATACATACAAGGATTATTTTTTACTTTTTTTTAGTTAAGGTTTTTGAAGTCGCTTTTATTTTTTGTTAAAAAGTTTTGATTTCATACGTTTTAGTTGATAATTGGAGGGTTGATTCATTAAATGTTTATAGAACTAATTTGAGAATACATTTTTTATAAACCTATTATGTCCCATTGGGCTGGGCATTTTTTTAATAATAAACAATTTCCGATCAAATGGGAGAAAAATTCATTAAGTGTCATCATTACAGCCGAAAGACGTCCACTACTGGACATAGGCCTCCCCCAATTAAGGGATATACCATAATCGCCACGCTTGGCAGGCGTGTTGGCGATCGCAGTTGGTTGAATCAATATTCAGAGAATGCTGCTGCCCATCCTCTGGTGAGTCCCTTAGTCGCCTTTTACGACACCCACGATAAGAGATGGACTGGTGCTATTCCAGCTCAGCATATTGCCAGGTTATTAAACCTAATGCTGGAATTCTGCTGGATCCCTGTTGTGACGTAGGATAATCCCTCTAGTAGGATAAGACACTTAAAGATAAATTATTGGGAGTGGACACAAGACACCTTTGGTGTCCTCGTAAGTCTTATTATTTTATTCTTTTATTTTAGACATTTGATGAATGACATTCTGTACTTCTCTGTTTTGATTTAATAGATGCTTACCTCATGCGTAACTGCTGCTTGTTGTTATTATCTGAAACAAAATAAGTTTTCGTTAGAAATTGAATTTTACATCTATAGAAAACATATCAAACATAAAAAAAAATGATCACAAGCCTCAATATAATCCGCATTTAAATATTCTGAAAGCCAATCCCAATATTTAACTAACTATACAACTAATAAACCTAATTTATTATTATTTTATAATAAGTTTATTTATTTTAATAACTATTTTTTTTCTTTTTTTATAAGTTTATTTAGTTTATTTTAGTTTATTTTATAATAAGGAAATATTGTATTGCTTAGAAGTTAGGTTAGACTAGCGGCCCGTCCCGGCTACGCAACATGAAAATATAGCCTATGTTACTCAGGGTGAATGTAGCTTTCTATGGGTGATTTTTTTTTTTTAAATCGGCACAGTAGTTTTTGAGTTTATTCATTATAAACATACACACAAAAATACAAATCTTTCTTCTTTATAATATTAGTGTAGATATAATCTAAATAACAACTGAAAATAATCAGCTGGTCTTTTGCAGTCTGTATCATTTTTCATTTATTGAAAATGCTACAGATGTAAACCTAAATGGCGCAGTGGTGGAACGTCTGTTATAGTAAACTTTATTTTATTATTTTTAACGCATTTACGCATGCCAATCGAAATCTAAAGATATAAATTATGGAAAGAAAAAAATTCTTAGTGGAAAGGCAAAAGCACTGGCGTACTAAACCAGGAGTCACAGGTTCGAATCCTGCTTGTGAGCGATTTTTTCTCTCCACAATTTATATCTTTATAGTGAACTTTATTATTTTTTTAAAGGAAAAAAGTTTCGTTAGGTAAGGTTAGTTATCTTTGGTAAAACGCTGCGAATGCTGTGTGAAAATTAATTTTCTATTTTTAGGACCTAACATAAAAAAATTAAAAAAAAACTCGCCGAATACATAACCTCCTCCTTTTTTCGTCGAAAAGTCGGTTAAAAAACATCCTAATCGATTCGCCTAACGATTCGCAGGATTCTGAACGACTAACTTTTAGGTTTCTTCATTTCAGCCGAAAGACGTCCACTGCTGGACATAGCCCTCCCCCAAGCATAAGTTGGGGGGATATGCCATAATTGCCATGCTTGACAGGCGGGTTGGCGATCGCAGTTGGTTGGCTAGATACTCAGAAAACACTTCTGCCCATACTCTGGTGAATCCCTTAGTTACCTTTTACGACACCCATGAGAAGATATGGGATTTAGGTTTGCAGTATCCTAAAAATAAGCTTTATTACCCTCAATTATTTTCAAATAACTGTATCTATTTAAGCCCGGCTACAAACGTTGTTATCAATATAATTTACGAGTTTCTCACATAAATATGTATGGCAGACTGTTTACAAGTCATTAGTGTCAAGTTAAATCGCCTCATTTGTATATCTCAGGCTATCTATATTTGCTTAATAGGTAGTGTTCCAAGTCTAACAACGTTGAATAGTTTCCGCCAAAGAACATAGCCGATAAAGGGTATAGGCTTATTCATAACACAACCACGTCAACCAGCCATGAATGTCCCACAATTATTGGACATTGGATTAGGCCTCTTCTCAGAATGCGAAAGATTTGGGCCTTAGTCCACCACGCTGGCCTACTGCGGGTTGGCGAACAACACGCTTCCAGGCTTCTGGCTATCCGTTACGACCATAGAAATCTAAATAATAAGGTAATAGAAATGTTATCATATATATATATATATGGGCATATTGTTCATCCTAAGTTGTCTGGAAGAAATCGCATTGAGCTATAAGACCGCCCATTGTACATATTCTTCTATTTATACACTTTACTTTACTTTACTTTGTAGTAATATATGTTGCTTATTTTCTTTTGTGTACAATAAAAAGTATTTTTATTGCATTGTTATCAGATAGATAGATAGATAGAGACAGCACTGATGATCAAGTAAAAGGTTCGCGCACTGGTGTCCTAAAATACACCTGTACGCGGCGACAAGTTCACGCGCCTGTGCCATTTCTATTATCTTTATTTAGATTTCTATGGTTACGACCACAGAATTAGATAGAATGGCCAAGGGGGCAGGGCGCGCGTGCCAACACTCTGCACCATAGTGCAGTGCGTTTCAAAGCCTTTCTCAGTACGCCTTATGACTTGTTTCTGTAAATATTGTAACAAAAACCCGCAAAAATGCCTTTTTGTGTTGTTTCTAACTGCAGACACAAAAGATGTAAAGTAAATTAAATTTGATTACAGTTAATTTAAAAAAATTTATGACGTGAATATGGGAGGCGTAGTTTGTTCGAAAAGTTGCCACGCATGAATCGCAAGTAAAATTGTGATTACAACCATTCTATTTCTATAGTTACGACTGTCATAGATATAATTTCAGTGTTTAGTCATTACATTAATAAAAACTATCTACCCTTCAAACACAAACGAAAAACGCACACAAAGTTAGTAGTTATGTAGTTACACAAAGCGTCATCGTATAATACTGATGTGACATCATCCCATCAAATTAATGATAGAGGGGGAGGAGGGTTCTAGTTCATTGTGTGGGGAACCATTGTACAGAGTGACTGATGACGTAGGTAAAATATTGTTTTTACCCGACTGCGCCAGAAGGAGGGTAATGTTTTTCGAGTGTATGTATGTATGTATATTTCTTTGGAACGCCCTGCAGCCTAAACGGCTTGATGGATTTTAACTTATGAGATGTCGTTAGATTCGTCTTAATTGTGAGAGTGACACTGGGTATATCAAAATTATAAAAATTAAAATGGCCGCTTTTTGGCGCCGAATTACGGCTTCAAAAAAATGTTTTTCCCTCGAAATCTATCGAGTGGGGTATCAAAATAAAGGGTTTTATAAATGCTTTTCAAAAATATATACAACTTATATGTTTAAATGTAATTTAGAATGAGAAATGCTAAAAAACAACAAAATATTCAAAGTTAAAAATGAATTTGACTTTTCAAAAAAAACATTAATAGTAGGTATGATAAATAAAACATGATGACAAAACTAAAAAAATTCAAATAAAAAAATTTATTAACAAAAACAAAAAACCCGACTACGTGTAAAAATAACAGAAAAGATATAAATAAAAAAATTTATCAACAAAAACAAAAAACCCGACTGCGTGTAAAAATAACAGAAAAGATATAAACAAGACTTATCAACACGCAGTCGGAGGCTACGTATGTTTTTGGTTATGAATTACATAATAGTTCATAGGTAGCCTCCGCCTGCGTGTTTATAAGTCTTGTTTATATCTTTTCTGTTATTTTTACACGCAGTCGGGTTTTTTGTTTTTGTTAATTAATTTTTTTATTTTAATTTTTTTAGTTTTGTCATGTTTTATTTATCATACTATTAATGTTTTTTTTGAAAAGTCAAATTCATTTTTAACGTTGAATATGTTGTTGTTTTTAGCATTTTTCATTCCAAATTACATTTAAAATTTAAACATATAAGTTGTATATATTTTTGTAAAGCATTTATAAAACCCTTTATTTTGATACCCCACTCGATAGTCTTTGACGGAAAAAAAAAATTTTTGAAGAGGTAATATGGCGCCAAAAAGCGGCCATTTTAATTTTTTAAATTTTGATGTACCCAGTGTCACTCTCAGAATTAAGACGAATCTAACGACACCTCTCAATCTCAAATCCATCAAGCCGTTTAGGCCACAGAGCGTGCCAAAGAAATATACATACATACATACATACATACATACATACATACATACATACATACATACATACATACATACATACACTCGAAAAACATAACCCTCCTTCTGGCGCAGTCGGGTAACAAGACTTATCAACACGCAGGCGGAGGCTACATAGGAACTATTATGTAGGTAATTCATGACCAAAAACATAGGTACGTAGCCTCCGACTGCGTGTTGATAAGTCTTGTTTATATCTTTTCTGTTATTTTTACACGCAGTCGGGTTTTTTGTTTTTGTTAATTTTTTTTTTTTTAAACTTATGTTTGTTGGTTAGTTTCGGTTTGTCACGTTGAAAATGCGACAGAAAGAGCGTACTCGATAGTATGATTTTAAATTCAATACCGTAAGTTTGTATAGACGGCTATAAAAAATAATGGGAATTAAGTGAGATTTTAATTGAAATATTCATAAGAGCTTTTGCTCTAAGTGTAATTTATCATCAAAGTACCTATTTCGAAGTTAAAAGACGAAAATAAAATAAATAAGCACATTTCAATACATTTATCCATTACTATCATCTGCCATAAAATATTCATACACGCTCATTGCTAACCAAGAAGCAATTACATATTAAAATTCTGAATTCAAACGAAACTCCAATTTGTTCCCTACACTGTACGTCCATTTTTCACTGACAGCGTTTCACTGTGCAGGTATGAAGGTTTGTTGTTACCTGGTTACCATGGTTACCGAATTAAAAAAACAAGGTATGAATCAGGTTCACGTCTAATGTTTATTCTGTGTGTGTTTGAATTCAGCGCTTTTTGTAAAGTTTTCATACTAGCTGACGGTTTGATGGTAGATAAACAATTTTAATGGTTATGAATATGCTTGGATGTTATGGCCACTTACGAAAGAATCTCTTTTATGTTATGCATTAATATCTAGTGCAGTAACTGAGTTAGGTCAAAAATTTAATAGTAAATTACTGTCAAGGCCTGAAATAAAGCAATTGACGGCCGAGGCTCGTTGGCAACGATGCGCTGGTCGATGCCAAACTACAAAGTCTCGAGCATCGGCGCAGAGTTGCTAGCCTATCGGTTTTTTATCGAATGCATTTCGGCGAGTGTGCGTTGGAATTGCACTATTTAATTCCCCCAAGCCCTTTCCATTATCGGACGACCAGACGCACGGCGATGCACCACCGTTATATGTTAGATATTCCACCCTTACACACGAACCGGTTTGCTAATAGCTTTATCATGCGTACCGCCAAAGAGTGGAATTCCTTGCCGGCGTCAGTGTTTCCCGAGAAATATAATCTGGTGGTCTTCAAGACTCGAGTGAATAGGTTCTTGCTGGGCAAGCGTGTACCATCGTCGACCACACCATCGCTTAACATCAGGTGAGGTGGCGGTCAAACGCAAGCCCGTTAAGAATAAAAAAATAAAAAATAAAATTACTTCCCAAATGTTGTTGCTATTTCGGCCGAGACTTGTATAGTACTTTTCTCTCATTTGCGAGGAAATAATAATTCATCATTTCAGTAGAAAAACGTCCACTGCTGGACATAGGCCTCCCCAAATAAGGGGGAATACGCCATAATCGCCACGCTTGGTAGGCGGGCTGGCGATCGCAATTGGTTGGTTAAATACTCAGAGATCGCTGCTGCCCATCCTCTGTCAAACATTAGTCGTTATTCATTCAATAAATCTACTAAAACGGTAAAAAAACTCGCGTGCTTGAAATAGTGACCACCCCTTTAATACCACAAGGTGACTTTTAGGTCACCTCCCTGACCTCCCTGCTCTAAACATGGTTGCCATATTAAAAAAACATTTGTCGTGATTTAGGTTAATTTATTTTTATGGCAGCACCGTTAACCTTTTGTTGACATTAGTGGTAATGTGTTTGAAAAAAGAATTGAAAAAATTAGTGGGAGCTTAATGGGTTTTATACACGATGCCTGATTTTGAAGTCTATTACTCTAAATACATGGATGATATTATCTAAATCACAGAAATAGATAGAATGGCCATGTGGGCAGGGCGCGCGTGGCAGCACCATGCACCATAGTGCAGGATATTTCAAAGCCTTTCTCAGCACGCCTTATGACTTGTTTCTATTAATAACATAAAATAACATCACGCCTGTATTTCCCCGAAGGGGTAGGCAGATGGTGTTATAGTACACCCATAATTCGCCAGTTATGTTACAGTCCCATGTAAAAGGGGGCGGAAAAAACTAAAAAACAAAAACCCGCAAAAATGCCTAATTGTGTGTAACTACTATTTTATTAATGTATAATTATTCTCTAATTAGTTCACCATTATACTTTTCTTTTTGTTTTGTAATACTAATGACCAGCCTTATACTGTACCAATAATTGGGAAGGAACTAACTCCTGAAACACAGGGATAACCTAATTTTGGAGTTAGGGACTTATTTAAATTGTTATGTGGAAGTCAATAAAGTATTTACTATTTATTTACTATTTACTATTTATTTATTACAGTAGATACCATCACCATAAAATGTACCATCGCGAAGTATCGTGACCTTACAAACTCCAGTAACAGCAATCAAGTCACTTTTTGGACGCACGAAGCAGCGATTGAAATAGTTTCGATACCGCAATGGAACGCACTTTGTCTTTAAAACGCGATACAGTCGCTAAAACGCGTGATTTAAATACCGCGATCGAACGCAGCAAGTCGCCAGTATCGTGTGAGCTTTGGCCTACATTAATAATTTTATATTACCTGGAAAAGTAAGCCGTAGCCAAAGAAAGACATATAAATAAAAATAACATTTCCCATTATTATTATTATTTTCAGCCTATATTGTCCCACTGCAGGGCAAAGGCCTCCCTTTCCTTATTCCACTCTTTCCGGTCAAGTGAAATTGTGAACCAGTCTCTTCTATACGAGTCCAGCTCGTCCCGCCATCTTCGCCTGGGTCTGCCGCGATGCCGTTGCACGTTTTTCGGGATCCACTCGGTACAAATTTTAGCCCAAAAATTGACCGACATTCGGCAAACGTGTCCGGCCCAGTCCCACTTAAGCTTGGCGGCTTTTTGAGTGACGTCAGCAATCTGTGTTTTGGAGCGCAGTATTGTGTTCCGGATTCGGTCTGTGAGTCTGACTCCCAGGATACTGCGCTCCATTGCTCGCTGGCAAACCTCAAGCGTGGACCTCTGGTGAACTGTCAAAGACCAGGTTTGGGCACCGTATGTGAGGATGGGAAGAATGCACATGTCCATTAGTTTGCGTTTATGGCACATTGGAAGGTCGCCCTTCATGAGTTTCCCATACTTAGCTAAAATGAACCGTTAAATTTTCCCAGGATATACACCCACCCCACCCTTTGTAATTAAAATAAACTACCCTTCCGTTACACACGTGACGGTTAATAGTGACGGAATGTTATTAATAAATTATAAATATACATAACTATGTACTGAGTGGGAGGACAACATGCCTTGCAAATATCAGTCCACTGGCGTTGTTTGGTTTACCGACAGATCAAAGAAAGGATTCTCTGATAGCCAGGCAGTCCTAATGGCCTTAAAATTAGAGGAAATCGACTCCAAGCTTATCAAGGAGTGTGTCCAGCTACTAACTTTGCTAGGAAAAACAAATTCTGTGACACTAGGATGGGTACCTGGGCACTGCGGAATTAGGGGTGACGAAGCCGCTGATGAACTCGATAGAGCTGGTGCGGAATGCCCCACTGTAGGGCCGGAGCCAATCTGTGGGGTTCCGAAATGCATCACCTCGGCTATTCTTAAGGACTGGGGAACTCATCAAAGCATTAGACTTTGGAAAAAAAACCCCAGGTCAAGAGCACTCGAAAGCGCTTCTAGTAGGCTTCAGGAAGAGATTTACAAAAGAAGCGCTTTCGCTTAGCAGGAACCATATAAGGATCCTGATCAGAACCCTTACAGGGCACTGTAAACTGAACAAACATCTATCTACACAGTATGAGCCTCACAGATATTACAGTTTGCAGATTTTGTCGCGAAAAGGACGAAACGCCCATTCATATCCTATGCGAATGTGATGCAGTGCACCACATTAGAAGTCAGCATCTTGGAGGCCACACAATCTCAGCTGATGAGATCAGATCCTCAAACCCCAAGGCTATAGTCGACTTTATGGTTGGCCTGCGGCTTGGAGAGGTGCTGTAGTATACTATTAGAGGCGTTACAATAGATCTTTTAGGTCGCAGTGACATAAGGGCCTTGCATAGACCTTACCTCTTTTCCAAAATAATAATAAATGTACTTAGAGGTCTACTGTTCGTTATGAGAGTGATCATGTGAGGCTTTTTCCTAAAATAAAAATAGTTTAAGAGCACTGTAAGCCGACTAGCATGAGAGAGGATGCGAATGAGGAGTAATAGAATTGTAACGAGTGGAAATCCATAATCTCTGCCAACCCTAACAGGAAACACACTTGTCATCATCATCATCATAATTTCCAAAAAAAATAGGCCTCCCCCAAGCATCGCCACAATGACCGGTCCTGCGCCTTCCGCATCCAGCGGATTCCCGCGACCTTCACCAGGTCGCCGGTCCACCTTGTAGGGGGCCCTACCCACGCTGCGCCTTCCAGTACGCGGTCGCCACTCCAGAAATTTTCGGCCCCATCGGTCATCCGTTCTGCGAGCAATCCCCGTCCACTGAAGTTTGGCAATTTTTCGGGCAACAGAGTTTATTCTACATACATACATATAATCACGCCTGTTTCCCATTGGGATAGGCAGACTATGGATTTCCACCTGCTACGATTCTGTCACACCTCTTTTGCTTCATCTACGTTCATTTACCTCGTCATGCATGCTCGTCGGTTTAAAGTACTCTTAACCTGGCATTTTTTGAGAACGTCCGCGATTTTATTTTCTAGGTCTATTAAAATCCTACAGTAGAACACGAAAACAAATTCATTCAACAATATAAGAAATTAAAATACTTAGAAAAACCTTTTTTCTTTCATGGCAACATGACACGAATGTCACGTGATTTTAAACGGCCTAGATTTTAAAACACGTAACTTAAAAAAATTACATGTATTTTATTTTCAACCATAAAATATGAAGCAGAACAACTCAAAACTATTTGTATTTGTGCGGGTTGTCAAGGTGAGTTTTTCTGATTGTAGGTTATAAAAAAAGGCAATAAAATTCATAGCAATTTATAGTAAAAAATTAAGCATTAATAATTGAATCAAACATCAAATATGTTTTGGTTTCAACAAAAAATAATTTTGCTGCCGAAACCCGGGATTGACCTTTAGATCTTCAGTCTAACGCTCTCCCAACTGAGCTATTTCGGCTATGATGTCGAGAACAAAATTTTCCATCTAAATTATGTATACTTACTGTTGACCTACAGGTAGGCATAACATTTTTAATATACCTACCTACTTACTTGTACTTAATTGTGTTATTTTTAGTTATCATTAGAGTAGGTACCAGTATAAGTTTATTATCTATGATTTAGAGGTCAAAAGACATTTTAGTAACTTTATCGCTTCAATATCAAGACATTTATGTTGCAACAAACATTAACAAACAAAAATATTGATATAATTTATTGCCTGTTTATTATCTGGTGTAAGCACGGGTGTAAGTGTCATACAGGTGTTCACGAATACATAATTATTATGATATTGTTAATACAAGTAAGCCTGTTGGTCATTTAAATTTTGAAGGCTAAAAAAGATATAAACATAATTATATTCCAAAAAAACAACTGTTTTTCGAAATATTTCTAGAGAAACATGCGAGGGATCATCTGCGTCTGCGCATTTGCACAAGTAACATTAAGTTCAGAATATTTTGTAAGTACCGTTTTCTCATTCAGTAGGCTATTTGATGCAGCAGCTGTCACTTGTTATTAGTGGTGTTGGAATGCTAAAAATATTTATTAAAGTAAAAAATAGGTCAACTTTGAGTCTGACTAACTTGCCAAAGGTCCTGTTGTATATTATTAACAGTACAAAAGCATAAACGCGAGGTTCAAGACTGCGGTCCTGATCCTAGGCGGAACCCTCTAAATATAAAGGTGTTGTCTTTTTAAAATCTAGCCTGATATTGGGCTTTATTTTATCTCTTTTTAGCAGATATTAATGTTTATCATTGAATAGAAAGGTTAGGAAGGAAAAAAAAGAACACTAGAACTATATCAGAGCAAACATTAAAATAATTTTCAATAGAATCGAGGCATCAGTTCTTTTAATGTGATTTAGTGGCGATTAGTAGGGATGGAACGAATATTCGTTTTATGTTCGGTATTCGGCAGGTTTACCGAACAATCGTAGTCGGCCAATTACTTGGCAGAAATCTTGCATTAAAAACTCTATGCTTGTATGAAGTAATACAATACAATACAATATTTTTATTTGCAATAAATAGGGTACATTGAATGTTGTTACATGATAAAAATATAGCTAGGAACTTTTATATTTTTGCACATTCTTTATAATAATAAAAAATAGAATATATAATTCAGACAGATGTAAAATTACAATTACAGAATTGTATCCATATCAACTGTGTCTTATAAATCTTATCATAATTCGATTCTGCCTAGCTAAAGAGATTAGCTGAAGAGATTTAAACGATTTTGTACAGAAAAATTAACTCACATGTTAATGTTTTGTCGCTAACTAGATGACGGAATAACAGTTCGAGTGTAGTGGCATCAACGGATTCAGCGGGCAGAAGTGTCGCGCGCTTCAACGCGCTCGATAAGTACAGGGGGCTTACTCCCGAAAATGATTCAAATTCGTTGTGATCGAGAAATTTGTACTCCCCACTGGATCGCACAATCGTCGTTTGATTTGTAGGATCGAAAAAAAATGTGAAACAACAGTAAAATAAATAAATAAATATTTTTTTATTTCACATAAATGGTGTACAGTAAACAGTTACAAATAGCACTATATTATAATCAATCAATCAATCAACTCAGCCTATCGCAGTCCACTGCTGGACATAGGCCTCCCCCAAGTTGCGCCACAACGCTCGGTCCTCTGCCTTCCGCATCCAGTCCCCCCCAGCCACGTTCTTTAGGTCGTCGGTCCACCTGGCAGGGGGGCGCCCCACGCTGCGTTTGCCGATTCGTGGTCTCCACTCAAGGACTTGTCTGCTCCAACGGCCATCGGTCCTTCGACAGACATGGCCAGCCCACTGCCACTTCAGCTTACTGATCCTACAAGCTATGTCGGTCACTCCGGTTCTTCTCCGGATCATCTCGTTACGGATTTTATCCTATACTATATTATAAGTAATTATACAATTTCTCAGGTGGGTATGAAGTGTTTATTTGAGCTCTGGTACCCAATGTAAGATTTAACTTGTGTTATGGGTACCAGCGCTCTCATTAATTGAGTCCACAGGGAGTTACATTGATTGCATCAGGAGGTGGTTACAGGTAAGTCCAGTTGAGTAAATGAGGTAAGTAAAACTAAGTTACAGACTACAGCATAGATTAAATAATAAATAGTAATACAGCTAATAATTGTGGTAAAGCCCGAAGTTTCGTAGCGAGCACGCGCATGCCGCGTTGGGGTGTGTGTGAGTGTGTATGTGTGAAGGAGTGTGTGGTGGGTTAGTGGGTGTGAGAAGATATGATAGTTAGATTGTGATAGTACAATACGTATTTTATTGGGATCGAGTGACATAGTTACGTGTGATTTACTGCGATATTTCTTAAAATTTCTTATTATGATGGTTTGTTTACCTTTCAATGTTTTACAATGTTCTTAAAATAAACCGTATTCAATTTTTATTTATTTCCAATTCCAAATTAATGTACAAAGTATGTGCAACATTTACAACGTAGGACTTACAGGTGCAAAAAGGTTTGTTCAATGACCCCCGTGCTAGGAAGATCCTGTGTTACAGGGGTCATGTATCCGTCCATCGAGTAGGATTACATACAGGTAAGTAGTACATATTTTTAGTGGAAAAACAGTTTGTAGGGTGAGTGTGAAAAGGTTTCAGTTTTAGGTGTGAGGGGGATGTGTGCGAGTGTGTATAGGAAATGGGTTGTGAGGGCTGTGAGGATGTGTTTGTGGGTGTGTGAGTCAGTGTTTTATGGGTGTGTTTGGTTTGTAGAGTGAAATATATATGAACATAATATATTATGTAAAAATAAATACGTCAAGGATGAGAAAATAAGTAATTATTGTCTCATCCGGGGTGTGCAAATAACTTAAAGTATTATTGTAATAAATAGGAGTTTCCACAATTTTGCCAGAAAAGCAATTTTAAAAGTTTGAATTTTGTAATGTATGACTTGTGGCTTCCCCATTATACTGTCTTTTATCGCCGCATCCGATTATTGTTTTTTACGCCGAACTGCTCGACAATGCTTCTAAGTGTGGAGGATAGATGTCGCTACTTACTTATCTAAGGTATAATATTAATTTGGTCAATCAATAATATATATTTTTTTAGTTTTAGCCTGCTATGTGTGAATGATTCATTGGCACTAGGAAAATGTGGGAGAAAAGTTATGATGCACATTTATTTCTTTTTTAACATAACATAACATCACGACTGTATTTCCCCGAAGGGGTAACCAGAGGTGTATAGTACACCCACATTTCGCCAGTTATGTTATAGTTATGTTATTTCTTTTTTATGATCATTAAAGTAATCTAACGATTGACTTCTGATAGTCGGACAAATGTCGATTTTGGTTCACGATTCGGTTTGGTTCGGGAGTAAGAATTAACATTGAATTCGTTTTAATGTCAGTTCCTCTAGGAATTGACTCTATCTCGATTTCAAATTCGATTGATACAGCACTCGATCCAGTCGGGAGTATCGCCCCTGACTTTAATTTTTGCAATGTACGATAAAGCGCGCTAAATCCTGCCGAATATTCGGTTCAGTAAACTTAACCGAACATTCGGCTGATTATTCGTATTCGGTAAAACTCTTTCGGCTCATCACTGGCGATTAATGTGTTCAATTGGACTGCAATATTGCAATGGATGTCAATCGCGAGTCGCTATACAAGCACGCCAGCTCTGAGAACTACTGAGAAGCGCTTGGAACCCATTTATATTGTATTGAGTGGCCGAGGTATGCTTGTGTTAAATTAAAGATGATGCAGGGCGAGTGTTGTAGGGGCTGTCCTTATATACTTTTAACGCGCTGCAATAAGAGCCACTTTACGAGCAAGTGTGTTGAAAAATAATTTATTTCACCAATTTCAAATTATTGTAGGTAATCAGGGCAGAAAGATGATGCTTTTCTATCTACCTATAGCTTAACTAACCTATTTGGAAGCAATTTAATCCCTACATATAACATGACTGTAATGGTTACTGTATTACGGTAAATCGTATATTTAATTTAGATACGAACATCCTGTCTGTTCGAATCAGATATTAAAGTATTAATGAAGTCTTTGCACCGTTATTTGCAATTAGTGCTTGATTGCACTAGTAGGAAATATAATATATTATGTAAGACATCCTGTAAGACTGACAACTAGGTTGCAGAAATGTTAGATTGATTGATGTGGGAGAATTCGATGATAAAATAATATTTTATTGTTTGACTAGCTCATGCTCGCAGCTTTGCCCGCGTATAATTCAAAGGACATCGCTAGGAATAGCCTCAGTCTTTTACAAAGATAAAAAATATACGACAATTACATGCGTAATTTTTCACTATTTACTATTCATCGTATGTAATGCGGACGGTACGTAAACATTTCTTATTTTAAAGATTTAATCAACGTGAGTGGCTATGATATTCCAAATTGATTATTGATTAATTAAGATAATGATATTGTGAGTGATTACTGCGTGCATCGAAACGATTTTAATTAATAAATATTGTACGGTAGATTAAAATATTTTTTTAGAAATATCCGTAAAGACGATTGTCATCTTAGTCTACCTGCGACCACGAAATGCTGCAAAGCTTTCGAAACGTCAGGGAAACCAATTTAAATAATATACGCGATTTAATCCGGTTAAACTTTGTTTTATTATAATATGATATTCCATTTGATTTTATAGTGAAAATTTGTTGGCACCACTGTTAAACAGCCAATCTCTTTTTAGCACCTTCACATCTACAGGAATAGAAGAGTTAAACTGTTTGTTGCTAGACAACCATAAGTTTGTTTGACATAAGTTCTGTAAGCAAAACATAACCTCAAAATAGTTAATATTAATGAAATAAACATCTGTGGAGTACTGTCCGTTTATTAAAATAGATTGCAACACATTGTCCTCATCGAATTGTATATGGTGAGCATCATATTTTATTCGTAACTTCCATAGGTTGGGCTTTAATGTAACTTTAGCAATGTCCTTTGCATTGCAACTGTGATCAATTTTTTTCATCATCTTCATCCTCCTGTCCTTATCCCAATCTATTTGGGGTCGGCACAGCATGTCTTTTTCTTCCATACATCTCTATCAGCCGTCATCTCCTTGATCAATTTTTTTGTTGTAAGTTATTTATTGTGAATGTGACTTTTTCCAGTTTTTTTTATATATTTATGATTATTATTCATATTCATTTATTTGTAAAGTCAATTTACATGTCAGTAGTTTTATAAATCATTACATATTATCATAGAATCTTATTAAGTAAGTGTTAACAAAATTATTACTATTAATTATGTTTATCACAAAAACATGTTATCACGCATCCCTCGCTATAAAAGTATGTAGTAGTAAGGGTACGGGTGCCGGTGAAATTACAATCACATGAGACTTTCCATCTTCAAGTCTCAGTTTAGCGAACGCGATTTTTAATACCATTTAGCAAATAGTTCCTACGGGAATGTGGTTGTGACCCCTTTTGTTCGTTTTGCCATCCTGGGGCCTAATTCACGTAATTTCATGACGCGCCGATCAAGTTGCAGTGACGCTGCAGGTCGTTTCTGACAGCGATTGCCGTAGATAAGATAATACGAAAAGCATAGTTTTGATCGAAACTGCAACTGCACTTATTTAGTTGCGTGAATACTGTACCTTAGAAAAACAAATAAAATCCGTATCATATCGTCCATATATTTGTCACATACTTGATCTTATAGCTAATAGTTGCAGAGATTTAACTTTGTATCAACCGCACACCGCAATCTGTGCTCAAGAAATAAATCGATAGTATTTATTTAAACAAACTCATAGTATTTGATAGAGATCATAGGTTACTATACAGGGTATGAGCAGAAGTTTAAGTTTAATTTACATCTCATATATATATAATCTAGCCTTTTTATTATTTAAAACATTTATTTAGCTCGCTTTGTTGTCTGTCTGGCCATTTTCTACAAATCTTGCAAGTAAACTTTGAGCCAGTTCCAGTCAGTATTTAAACAGGATAAATATTCGCACACACACGTAGTTTTGATAACAATATACACGCCGAAAATTTTGACATCGAAAAGAGGTCAATGTACTTATATCATTATGATCAACATTTACTAGGGGACCAACCCTGAAAACGCCAAAAAAATCAGCTCATCCCTAATTTTTTTTGATTTATGTGAACACAAATGTGGTCACATTAATCAAAAAAATTTAGGGAAAACAAAACATCAGCTGATGTTTTTTGCGATTTTAGGATTGGTCATTTGGTCCCTCAGTAAAAGTTGGTCGTAATGATGAGTACAATGATCCCCCTTCGTTTTCGAAACGACTATATTTTTAGCGTGTATAATATAACGATCAAGTTTCAAAAGATTTAAAAAAACCATTAAGGACCTCTTTCACCAACTCCTTATAAGTGCCAGTTAGCTTAACTGATAGGTAATTTAATACAAATCTTGTTCTATTTACGAATTTATCTAGCAGATAGTACCTATCAGCAGGTGGTGTAACAGGCCTTTAGACTTATTTTCAAGCATTTTGGGGTTGGCTCCTTCGATAAAAAATACCATTATTGATCGAAGGTTGGCTCACAATATGACAAGTTACGATTGGATAAACCTACCATAAGCAAAGCATATTTGTGATGAAAAACACAAAAAAGTAGCCAGTAACAGTTTTTTTTTTACATTTTTTTATCTGTACGATCGATAAAAATATCCTGAAAATCGATAACTTATAAACTTATTTTCAAAAAATTGTAAATTGTCTATAGAAAATGCCACGACAATACGAGACAAGAAAAGCTTTGTTTAATTAATGCAGGAAGACAAAACTAGCCTTCTCTCTATGTCCTGCATATTGTCATAAAACCGTGCCCAGCGCACTGTATAATTTAAGGCGCAGCACTCTACTGACATGTGTTTCCTATCGATAATTTAGTAGCCTGTCAATAATAATAAACCACGCTTAATTATCTTACGTATGCACGTAATAGTTGTGGGTATACTGTAAAAACGTTGACTTCGTTTCCGCTGTCAATATGACTTTACGGTCTATTCTAATAACTGTTGAAATAAGCAGTTATCTGGGTAAGGTTTATTTGAGAAGGTTCACCATAATAACTTCACCAGATTTGATAGCTGTAGTAAAAACTTAAAAGAAAAACCGGCTTAGTACGAGTCGGACTCGCGCAGTAAGGTTTCCGTACCACCCATCGACCTGATACCTGATTTATTTTACGAGAGTTCATGAAAAGACATCAACCAACCGTGCGTGAAATATGAATATTTGTATCTCTTTCTTACGCAGGTACAACCACACATGTCTCTGTTTGCCCTATTTCTAGTGTTAAACTACATAATATGCATTTCAATCAGGGTCCCGTTTGGCACCCTTTGGGTGGGAAACCCTAAAAGGAAATAGTTTCAAATTCAAGTTTTATATTATCAAAATACTTGAAAAGTATCCATAGTTAGACAGCGGCTTTTCTTAATAAATAAGACTTATTTTCAGAGACGAAAATGCAGTGCTATTTGACAGTTAGAAGTATGAGTTTACGCTTAGATTCGTCTATGTATACAACGTGTTATTGGAATAACTCAAAACCTCAGACACCCCAACTAGTTTTTAGTATAATAAATTGATATAGAAAGCAATTATTAATTTTCATTTATTATTGTAGAAGATATTTGTAATTTTTGGTATCATGGTTACTCTAATCGATTCATGGCACCAGATTCATTCACGAACGTGTGACGCTCTCGACGCTACTGTGTTGAGAGGTGAATAACCTCTTAAAATTAAGTTAACTTTTAATAGTTTTAGGAAACAAATGTTACACAAATGTTTCCATCACACTTTTTACTGGGTCTCGCTCGCCTTTGCGCCCAGCGCTGCGTCGTCGGATGAAACTTTTAGACTCGGCATGGTATGAAAATATTTTTTTGGTAAAAATGAGCCTATGTTAAAAAGTAGTGTAATGGATTCTACTCTCGATTCTGAACAAACTAGTTTCAGGTTTTGAGTTATTTCAATAACAAGTTGTATGAGCCTAAGTATTGTTTAATTTGAAATTTAGAAAATTAAATGCTTACGTTTGGATGTTTAGTGGTGTAACGACTTACATATAATGCTCGTACCGGCAGATTTCTACCATTCGTAAAAAATGCAGCACATCGAAAACACGAAAACAAAATCGCTACCACATGTCGAAAATTGCTATTACGTACCTCACATGTCATCACGGCATCATATTGTGCTATTAGGTACACGAAATGCTATTAAAGTGAAGGAAAGTCGGAAATAATCGTGATTAATACACATCATATAATGTGATTTATTTGTATTATTTGTGAATTGATGCATTAACAGAAATAAAAAAACAGCCAAGTGCGAGTCGGACTCACGGTTCCGTACCACCCATTGACCTGATACCCCATAGAAACCGATTTAATTTACGAGAGTTCATTAAAAGACATCAACGCAACGCGGGAAATATGATTTTTTGTATCTCTTTCTTACGCAAGTACTACCACATATATCTGGTTTTGCCCTATTTGTAGTATTTTTTGCTAAACTACATAGTATGCACTATAATCAGACAAAGTTTGACGCTGATATTTATTCATCATCATCATTTCAGCCGAAAGACGTCCACTACTGGACATAGGCCTCCCCCAATTAAGGGGGGGATATGCCATAATCGCCACGCTTGGCAGGCGGGTTGGTTGATATACAACGTGTCCCAGAAATCAACGTCAAGCCGAAAACGGGCAATAGGCCAAGTCGTGACAGTCATTAGAAAAATATAAAAAAAAAATCTTGGTCATGTACTTTTCAAATTTTATGGATTCAAAAATAAATCTCAAAAAGTGCCACCCTGTGATGATTTTTCAAGTCCTGTGACTACAAATATTAACTTTCCGTCAGTTTTTTTTCTGTGACGTAACCATGAAGGGTTACCTTCTGTAAATTACAGTTAAAAGGTAAAACATAACTACCACATTTTTAAATAAAATGTTAGATTTTTGCCCAACATTGAATTCAAAATTATTACATCACCCAACTTTAACCGCGTGTAGTATAAAAAAAATGTACAATACTATTTTGGCAAGTAACTTTAAAACATGGTGCGTTTAATCTGAATTCCAAAATGGTATGCAACTTACTAATTGCTACTTCTTAATTGAGGAAAAAAAAATATTTGTTAGTTTTAGGTGCGTTTGAAATAAAATTCTGTTGTTGGATTTCTTTAGTTATAATTTTTATTAAATCAGATTTACCGAGTTTATATTAAATGTTCAAACTGTTTGCCTTCAGCTGCACATTAATAAATTCTCGATGATCGGGATAACGCTCAGCATTTGGGTATCTCTTACGATACATTCTTGCTGTAGCATTGGGGTTGCATAAGATTTCTCCATAAATGAGATGCATGTTGGCGTATTCCTGTGCGGTGTATCGAGATGGCATGATAACAAACTACACAAAACACGGGATTACGATTAAAACAAGTCCGGGGTCGTCAGAAACAGTGCAGATCACAATGCAAATGAAGTCCAATAAATAATAACATTTGTAAGTACGAAGTCACTACAAATACAAAAAGATGCTTAGTAAACGAAAGAGCGTAACGTGCTGCAGTATTGCACAATTTACCTAACGCATCCCTGTTTCGCCAGAGTGGCGTCTCTACCTGTTTCACTCACACAGACGAAATTATGTGTCAATCCGTCTCGCTCTTAGATAAAAGTAGCGTCACTATCTATCTCGTAAGAGATACCCAAATGCTGAGCGTTATCCCGATCATCGAGTATTTATTAATGTGCAGCTGAAGGCAAACAGTTCGAACATTTAATATAAACTCGGTAAATCTGATTTAATAAAAATTATAACTAAAGAAATCCAACAACTGAATTTTATTTCAAACGCACCTAAAACTAACAAATTTTTTTTTCCTCAATTAAGAAGTAGCAATTAGTAAGTTGCATACCATTTTGGAATCCAGACTAAACGCGCCATCTTTTAAAGTTACTTGCCAAAATAGTGTAGTACATTTTTTTACACTACACGCGGTTAAAGTTGGGTGATGTAATAATTTTGAATTCAATGTTGGGCAAAAATCTAACATTTTATTTAAAAATGAGGTAGTTATGTTTTAACTTTTAACTGTAATTTACAGAAGGGTTATTCATAGTTACGTCACAGAAAAAAAAAACTGACGGAAAGTTAATATTTGTAGACACAGGACTTGAAAAATCATCACAGGGTGGCACTTTTTGAGATTTATTTTTGAATCCATAAAATTTGAAAAGTACATGACCAATATTTTTTTTTATATTTTTCTAATGACTGTCACGACTTGGCCTATTGCCCGTTTTCGGCTTGACGTTGATTTCTGGGACACGTTGTATATTACCTTTTTGAAAATAGGCATGAACAAAAACGTTGAAAATTGTTTTTCGAGGTTTCTTGTATGTGTCCCCTTTAGTTCTACACTTTTTTTAATTTTTAGTATTTGCCGTGAAAGGAGTCATAGCAACACCATATTCTGAGAAAATTTGAACCGGCTACCTATAACCGTTCAAAAGATACAGCCCTGTGACAAACAGACGGACGGACGGACAGCGTAGCGAGAGTAATAGGGTTCCGTTTGGCACCCTTTGGGTACGGAACCCTAAGAACCAGCCAAGTGCAAGTCGGACTCACGCATAAGGTTTCCGAGCCACCACAACATGTTTTAATTTACCTTATTTTTAGATTTCTACAGCAGCGTTCGGCCATTCGTGTCAAACATCTCAATTTAATGTGTTGTTTTACCAATATTTATGGTTGCAAATAAAAATCACACCTGAAACAGTATTTCTTGTTGTATCGTAAAATATCGACATTACACTATGGCAGTGGTTCTTAACAGGTGGTCCGCGGACCACTGGTGGTCTGCGAAGGCTTCATAAGTGGTCAGCAAAGTCATATCCATCATCAACGTACCTACATACACTCGAGAGCAGTGAATCTGGGTCACCAACAAAAACCTTAATGTCTCGGAAACAAAAAAAAATATAGCTTATTCAAATAAATAAGTATTTTATAGACTATTTACTAACGACAATAGACTATCTATTATTTTATAGATCTATTCATTATTAACTTTTTGTTTAAATAAGCTGTTAGTTTCTCAAACATTAAGATTTCTGTTATTGACCCGGATTCATTGCTCTTGAGTGTATTAAAATAACTTTTCTGCTTGCGAGTTTATTAAAATTGGGGGTCGAGTTTAATAAATATTTAGATAATTATAGAAACATAACTAATTGTACCTTACAACTAACTTTTGAATTAAATTTTATACAACTCCCTTTAAAATGCATATCTCAAATTGTGTAATTTTTTCAAACACCCTAAAAACGCGCTCATTTTGCTACTGACCAAAACAGGTAAAGGTTTGGTTTTCTTGATGACTAATTCGTTTTATTTCATAGATAATAAATGAAAACTGGTGGCTGCATTGATCTGGTCGTAGTATTTTTATATTTTTAAGGCGCTATGACATTATTAAGGTTTTCGGTCTGACGTCGCCTGTATCATATAGATTTGAACTTTTCCGGCAAACAATTAGTGGTCCGTGACAAAATAAATTTTGGGCAAATGGTCCCCAACCACATAAAGGTTAAGAGCCACTGGACTATAGGAATACACATCCAACATTTTATTACTTAGCCCTTTAAACGCATATAAATATTGATGCTTTTTTATTGATTTTACTTAATTTATGTTTTTGTTCTTTAATTACCTACATGCTACGTTAGCAAATAAATTAAGATTTAAGTATTGTAAGTATGTAAGTGGCCCCGGTCAGTCCGGACGTAGACCGGTAGGTCGCACCAGATGCGGCGCCAGGGAGGCAACCGCCCTGGCGCAAGGCCCAGATAGGGCGAAGGGCCGCATCCCCTGCCGCCACATCAGGCAGGGGATGAGGCACCTTCGGGATCGTGGAGTATAAGAGTGGGGGGACTCGATGCGTCTATTAAGCGACCCTGGGGAGGACAGCTGTACGTGGTGGTCGCGTGCTACTGTTAAGGAAACAATATCGTTTTCCCGGGACGTGCCAAAGGCATAGCACTAGAGGGGCACCGGCGCGGTCCAATGGAGTTCCCGGAGCTCCTTTATTTTGTGCAGAGGATGGCCACCGTGTGGTTTTAATCGGTAAGAGTCCAACATACCCCTTTGCCGTCCCCAGACGGAGGGTATCCATGAAGATTTCCAACCGAAAACAAAAAAAGGTAGTTCTAGATATCTAGCAGCACTAGATATCTAGATATCTGGCAGCCGGGAGATGCTGTGGAGGCTGATCTGCTTGAGCTTCAAGCTACAAACGTCTCTCCGATCAGAACATCTTCGATAAGAAGTTCTCAACCGATTCGGTTTGTCATGTCTTTTCGTCTATGATTGACCTAACGAGAGAAAAAGAGATAACAAACCGAATCGGTCGACAACTGCTTATAAAAAACCGGACAAGTGCGAGTCGGACTCACGCAGTAAGGGTTCCGTACCACCCATCGACCTGATACCCCAAAGAAACTAATTTAATTTAAGAGAGTTCATCAAAAGACATCAACGCACCGTGCGTGTAATATGAATTTTTGCACCTCTTTCTTACGCAGGTACCACCACTCATGTCTATGTTTGCCCTATTTTTGGTATTTGTTGCTAAACTACATAGTATGCACTATAATCAGACCAAGTTTGACGCAGGTATGTATTATCGTTTTGAAGATAGAGCATGAAGAAAAAACGTTGAAAAAATGCATTTTTTTAGGTTTCTTGTATGGGAAGCCCCTTTGTTTTTAGACTTTTTTAGTTTTTAGTATTCGTCGTGATAGGCACCAAAGCAACACATAATCTGTGACAATTTTAACTGGTTATCTATTACCGTTACAAAGATACAGCCCTATGACAGACAGACGGACGGACGGACAGTGACCCGTTGTCACCCTTTGGGTACGGAACCCAGGTATTTCCACCGTTTGACAATGCCGCCGATGACTTATTTTCTGAGTCGTTCGGGATTTATTCTCAAACCCCCCTAAGTTTCTAAGTTATAATTTGGGTATTAAATAATCGTAGAATTTTTCAAGTATTTTTAGATGACTAAGCACATTATGGTCAGGTGCGATTAAGAGGGCTATTGGAGGCAGCATGTACCGAAGCAGCACCACACAGCGGAAGACCGCATAGCGTGGAAATGCGTCGATGTGGTCGCGATCCTCAGCAGTGAGGGAACGACGAAAAAGAAAAAGAAGAAGCACATTATTTATCATTTACTCTAGAAATATGGCACGGTTACAGAATTAACATCTTGTATAATTAGCGGTAGTGATGCAAAGCGACCGTTATTGGTTCAACTGGCCGTCTGGCCCTCATTTCAATGTCTATCGATTAATGTCACCTCAAAGTACAGGACAAACGTATTTCATTGAATGGCCGTAGTTACTGTAAATTAGCTGAACACAGCAATAAATCTCTAATTAACTGTGATTACTCACTTATTTTATTAATTGCGAATTGCGACCTCGCATTGATTCATACCAGTGCTGGCAATGTGGATTTTATTTGGACAATACGGTGTAGATTGTTGTACAAATAGGTCGGTGCACTAAGGTTTTTATTCAATGACGAATCTAAGCGTGCACTCATGCTTCCGACTGTCAAATAGCACTACATTTTGACAGTTGGAAGCATGAGTTCAGGCTTAGATTCGTCTTTAAATATAAGCCTAAGTGGAAGGGCTAACATTAAGGCTTGTCATGCTTTGAAGATCACCCTAAGCCGACGGTCCCGTTGCCGAATTGTGTAACTTGCGATCGCAATCATAATAATAAATAAAATATTTTTGGGACATTTCACACATCACCATCTAGTTCCAAAATAAGCAGAGCGTGTACTATGGGTACTAGACAATGGATATAATACTTAAAAAAGACTTGGTTTTTTTGTAAATACATCTTATAATACATAAGAAACACCCAGACCAACACAAACACTCATGTTCATCACACAAATATTTGTGTCCTGTGGGAATCGAACCCACGACCTCGTGATCAGCAGCCCGATACTCGAACCACTAGACCACAGACGTCGTGAATAATGATTTTAATGTTCATTGCTCCGTATGTTTTGACAATCCGTCGTATCGGCAACTATGGACCACGCAATCAATATTGTTGTAGTGTCAAAATCAAAACTAATATCATGTGTGTGTTACACCCTTAGAAATCTAAATAATAAGATAATAGAAATGTTATCTACTGTCTTAACGCGTGTCGCCGGCTTTCCGCTGTCGCTTACCAACACAAAAATACCTAATTACGCCCACCATGTTTCTAGCATTCCATGCAAAATAAATTAAGCCTAAAAATCCGCTGTTAAGAATGGTGCAAAATACAATTTTAGTGACTCCGCGTCCCAAACAGCACTGAAGATCAAGCAAACGGTGTCCTACGAGACACCTGCATGCGGCGTCATTTTCAAGCGCCTTTACCACTTTCGAACCACACATACTTGTAAAATGTATGTCCTGGTGGTTCGACTATAGGATCGCACCAAAAGGATTTAAAATACCTCGTCGTTCGATTAATCGAACTGTCCGATCGAACTACGCGGCCGGAAGCCTTCTATCACCTTATTAGGAATCGGAGGTTCGAATCCTGCTCGTGAGCGATGTTTTTGTTCCACAATTTATATCTTTTACGGTTGTGATGACTATTCGTAGTTTTAGGCTATTTCGTCGCTGTCCCAAAAAGGTCACGTTTATTAAAAAAAAAAAATGCTTATCTACTGAAGTCAAATACAGATAGTTATTGCGTCCTACAACTTATCAGATATGTGAAAATTTTGTACAGGAACTATTATAATAAAAAAAATACAGGCTTCATTATAATACCCATTTACTTGTGCGCATCAATTGAAGGATCTCTTTAAAAGTAAATCGATCCTGGATTGTAGGCCGCAAAAGATGAAAGAGGCCTACAATTTGAGTGGTGTGGCAGCCTAGTTTAAACTACTTGGTGTAATTTGCACTCGATCTGCAGTTCACGAGACGTGACGACCTCTCAATCAATTGTGGCTACAGGCTGTTTGAAGATCTTTTAATTTTGTGATAACGTTTTGAAATTAAATCTCAAATCCTATCCAATTGTGGAAATTTAATTCCTACTATTTTAATATTCCTGAAATGGTTTATAATAATCTCGTGATTTTATATTTGCCACTTAAGTGGAATGCAACAAAAATGTAATTGAACACTTAGGTGTGTAGTGTAGTTTAATTGTAACCAATTGTGATTTTGGTAAGCGTCAACCTTTGGTATTTGAATTGATAAACCCCGTTGGTGAATAACTAGATTTACCGACGTGATTTCAAAAACTTTTATTTAGTCCTTCATTGGGATCACCAGTTAGTTAATTTGTCTTGTGTACAACCTCATTCTTTGTTTATACTAAAACTCGTAAGGGGTTATTGTACTCATTATTATGAACATCTTTTTCTATTGGACCATCTCAGAAATCGCGAAAAAAAACAGATGATCCGTACATTTGTGTTCACATAAATCGACCAAATATAGGAATCAGTTGATATTTTTCGTGATTTCAGGGTTGGTCCCAAGTTGTTCATAATAGTGAGTACAATGACATCTTAAGAGCTTTACCATAAACTAAGAATAAGGTTGTATAAAAACCTTCCTGCAGACGTTATAGCCTGTGACTCCGTGAAAATTACAAAGTAGATTTAACTCAGTAAAATAAGAGACTTATCTGACATTTTTGTTATTATTCTACATCTGGACAAACTGGAAAAGTATTCTAACTAAGGATAAAATATGAATGCCATTTAAATTAAAATACCTGAATATAATCGAAACATACTGTTGCCTTAATCAGAAATATAAAAAGGTACGCAAAATTAATAACAGCAACACTACAACACGCTGTAGACAGCCCAGTGTGTTTGTCCAGTTTTTGTGGCCACAGTGCTGCCCCAACTTGGATCTTGTTGGCCCGTACTTGGCTAGTGTTTATATAAATAAAATAAAAATTATCCACGCTGTGTGCCGGTGTTACCACTGTGTCACTTGATCTAGATACGTAATGCTTTGTTCTGTTTTTATTATGTTGTGGTTGTTGTAACGGGGTTTTTACTGTTATAGGGTTGTTTTTTTAACTAGTGGTATGAAAATTATTTTAAATGAATAGAAAAGGTATTCTGAGAACAATAATATATGACTCAGACAAAAATAACAAAAAATAAACATCGTGGTAACTAAATCTTTATCGGTCATTGTCAATAAATGTGACATTTTTGTCCCTCAAACTTACCTGAATTTTAAGAAACACGAAACCAGAATAAACTAGTCTTTTTACCCAAATTCGTGTTACAAAGTAACACTTGTATCAAAAGTTTTATGACAGTAAATTAAGTTATTTATTGAATTTAGATACCTAAAACAAAACGATGCGACGAGAAAACCTTTTGTGGCCTTGTGAGCTCACCCCACATAATATTGTACCAAAAAGACATTTATTTTGTTGTATAAAAATCAAACAAATACATAACGTCGTATATTTTATTACGTAGTACATAATGATATGCCTTCAGGTGCCTACATAACAATTATCAACCTGTCTATCTTTATGTGTTAAAATAAACACGGAAACACTATCTGTGGCCCAAATCA
Source organism: Asteroscopus sphinx (assembly GCA_949699075.1). Taxonomy (NCBI): domain Eukaryota; kingdom Metazoa; phylum Arthropoda; class Insecta; order Lepidoptera; family Noctuidae; genus Asteroscopus; species Asteroscopus sphinx. The sequence goes on from OX453020.1 coordinate 8,253,406, forward strand.
GTAAATTCAAGGCCTTTCATGCAATACTTTCAAGCCTACTTAGTAGATACAATGATGTATTTATGACAAAGTATTAAAGTCACACCATCGATCTAGCGGCAACGAACATAACTATGAATAAAAGAGCATGATCATGAACTTTGAAGTCCTAGGTTTAACTCCCTGGTCCGCTTCAAATTTTATGGGGGCTGTGAAAACAAGTCGTATGCCTGCGCAGTAGCGAAATTTTGAGTACGCGGGTATCAGGATGCGGGGCGCTGCACAGCGCTAATTTCTCAGCCGCCATAAAGATTGATTCGGATTATAACCCTGGTTTGTTAAAACGTGTAATTGCTGCTAGAAAATCTCAGCAGTTAAAATTATTAAAACCCAACTGAGATTATTGAAGACGGTTAACTAGAAGATGTAGGTAGGTAAGAAAGCAACTTATTGGTAAATGATATAATTTTTTCTATAATTGGGCTTACCTCGACACACTGTGTACAGTCACGGTGACATTTTCGGTGGCTCTGTCATGAGTAATCTGTTGGCAAAAGAAAACTTAGGTTTATTATAACCTTAGATTAAGGTCTGTGATTATAACGATCTTTGTGAAATTGATGGAGCATCCATTTAATTTGTAGTCTATGGCTGGTTATGCATGCATAAAATCGTATCTTCCTGTGATTGCCATGAAAAAAAATCTGTGATTTGTGAAGCGGAGGTTAAACGTTATGGCAGAGAAAAAAAGGTAGATTTTCCCGTGGGGAAATCCTCATGGATGCCCTCCGCCCGGAAAAGCTAGTGTCGGACTCTTACCGACTAAAACCACAACGGTGTTTGTCGGCTCAGTCGCAAAATTCCATATCATATATGGCTCATTTGAAATGTGTTAATGGCACCAAGGCAACAAAAACGCTGAAAACGGAACGCCCCGTAAAATATGGGACTTCTAGTCACCCTAGACTTGATTGGTATAAAAGCGGTTCAAATGTACCAGTAATCCAAATAGCATGACAAAATCTAATCAATGATAAATTACAAGCCATTGCTTTAATTACCAAATCACCATTTATCTCAAAAAGTGATTGCGAGTAATAAAATAAATTAATGAAGTTATTAAGTGTTAAATGACAGATCTCGGTAATTTCGCGACCTCCAGTTACTTCGTTTCTTTAGTAAATATAATTTTTATTTTAACCGTTCACTTGCTAACTTGTTAACTTGTTCACTTGGAAACGGACATAAATAAAAGATTTTCCAATTAAATTGATACAATCAATCAGTTTAATTGAATTGCAAGATTGTATTTATGGAATTCCTCTTTCCTAATGGGCCTTTCCACTTGGTTGTTCTCTGGGTCCATCTGTCGTCGTCTAATCGCGCCAGGCGGCCCGCCCATCTCCACTTCAATGCTTGAGCGTGTTGAAGGGCATCCAGTACTTGTGTCTTCTTTCTTATCATCGAATTTCGTTGTTTGTCTATAAGTCTTATGTTTAGGATGCTCCTCTCCATCGCCCTTTGGCAAACTTGTATTTTGTTTTTAGTTTTTCCATTGAAAATCCAAGTCTGGCAAGCATATGTAAGGCATGGCAATAGGCATGTGTTCATGACCTTAACTTTTAGTTTTAACGGTAAGTGTGATTTCATTATTTCTTTGAAACTCCAAAACTTATTCCAGGTTAAATTTACTCTTCTTTTTACTTCCTCTGTGTTTCTGTTTTTATTAAAAGATATTTGCTTACCAAGATATATATAATCATCTACGTAGTCTATCATTTTGTTGTTTATTTTTATTAGTTCCTTTGACCTGTTTGTAAGTATTTTTGTTTTTAAGGTGTTCATTTCTAGGCCAACATTTGTGCTCACTATATGAAGGTCGTTTAACATTTCTTCGAGTTGTTTAGCAGATTCAGATAATACAACAATGTCATCCGCAAACCTTAGGTGGCTGAGGTGTTTACCATTTATGTTAATGCCTTTTTGGAACCAATCAAGGTTTGACATTATGTGTTGTAACACAGTGATGAATAATTTAGGAGATAATGGGTCTCCTTGTCTTACTCCTCTGCCTATCTTTATCACCTCACCTGTTCTATCCAACTTTACTCTGCTTCTGCTTTTACTATATATATCCTTTATTATATTTATATAAACCTGTGAGAGATTTATTGAAGAAAGCGAGTCCCATATGCTTTGATGAAAAATCGAATCGAATGCAAAGTCAAAGTCAAATCATTTATTTCAACTAGGCCAATTAAAGGCACTTTTGAAAGTCTACAGTGAATTATACAGTAAATTATAACCAGAATACACTGACTTAGTATATCTTTTTACTAAGTCAGTGCCAGAATATCATAAAATTGTATAAATATCATCATTTATAAATAATCAATGTCACAAAAATAATAAACTAGAACTATTTAATAAAATTAGCAACCAGTTTGATTTTGTCTAGGTTGTCCTATGGAGCACGATCAGCATATTTCCAAACATTCTTATCTTCAATATAGTCAATCAATTTGTAATATGATTTCTTACAAAGTGTACTTTTAATATAAGTTTTAAATTTTCTTTCATTTAATTCCAATATATCAAAAGGTATTTTGTGGTAAAATTGTACACAGTACCCCACAAAAGATGTCTGTACTTTAGATAATCTGAACTGCAACGGAGCTATTTGGTTTTTATTTCTAGTGTTATAATTATGTATGTCACATACCTTATCAAAACGATGTAGATTTTTTCTTACGTACATAATATTTTCATAAATAAATTGGCAAGGCACTGTCATAATATTAATATTTTTAAATAGTTCCCTAAGAGATTCGCGACGACGTAGATTATAAATGGCTCTGACAGCTCTCTTTTGCAAAATGAAAATTGTTTCAACATCAGCAGCTCGTCCCCACAGCAAAATTCCATACGACATAATGCTATGAAAGTAACTAAAGTAGACTAACCTCGCGGTGTCTACATCTGTTAATTGTCTTATTTTTCTAATAGCATAAGCGGCTGAGCTTAGCCGCCCCGCAAGAGATTTTATGTGGGGTCCCCACTGTAATTTATCGTCTAGCGTAATTCCGAGGAAAACCGTTTGATTAATATATTCCAATTTTTCTCCATTCAATATGATGTCACATTCACTACTTCTAACATTTGGTAAAGTAAATCTTATACATTTGGTCTTTTTTTCATTAAGTACTAAATTATTTACGGTGAACCAATTTTGAACCTGAAGAATAGAGTCATTTACGTCGTCGACATTTTGTGTATGTCGGTCTATATTAAAAATCAATGATGTGTCATCAGCAAATAACACCATCTTCGGTTGATTATGAAGTAATTGGGGCAAATCATTTATGTATACCAAAAAGAGGAACGGACCCAATATTGAACCTTGAGGAACGCCCATTGTCATGCCTTGGTGTAGTCTATAAAACCCAAATATAACGATTAATATAAACGGTTTCACTCACGTTATATCATCGGGTGTGCCCGACCGGTTTCGAGCTCGAACGGAGCCCTTAATCATGAGCTGGTTACGCGGCGGTGTCGCGCACCAAACTGTGGATTTAGAGGCCACAGCGCGCCGCGTAGCGCTGCGCTCGCGAAGACGGTGACGGAGCGCCTGGTTTCGGTGGTGGTCGTGCATCTTCGTCGCTCGTCGTGTCCGAGTCTTCAGGTGGATTATCACCGGTACACACACTGCTGACCGTGTCATACTCCAGGCTCAACGGGACATGGCTGTTTGATGAAGACCTGAGAGCTGGTTTCCAGGCAGGTGGCAGTTTCCAACCTCCGTCTCTATTGAAATTTGGGTGACGACTGATCCACCTGCCTGGAAACCAGCTCTCAGGTCTTCATCAAACAGCCATGTCCCGTTGAGCCTGGAGTATGACACGGTCAGCAGTGTGTGTACCGGTGATAATCCACCTGAAGACTCGGACACGACGAGCGACGAAGATGCACGACCACCACCGAAACCAGGCGCTCCGTCACCGTCTTCGCGAGCGCAGCGCTACGCGGCGCGCTGTGGCCTCTAAATCCACAGTTTGGTGCGCGACGCCGCCGCGTAACCAGCTCATGATTAAGGGCTCCGTTCGAGCTCGAAACCGGTCGGGCACACCCGATGATATAACGTGAGTGAAACCGTTTATATTAATCATTATGAATTTAACTCACGATAGTTATTATATAAAAATACCAAATATAACGGTTTATTAAATTCTTCATATTTCTCTATTACTTGCTCTAAGGAGTGTATATGGTCTACTGTGCTGAATCCCTTACGAAAGCCTGCTTGTTCTATTGGTTGATGTTTCTCTAAATCTTCTTTTATCCTATTTTCCAAGCACAAGGCAAATAATTTATACATGTTAGGCATTAGGCTAATTGGGCGGTAATTTCCTACGTCAGCTGGGTCTCCTTTTTTATATAAGAGTATTATGTCTGAGATTACCCATGACTTCGGGACTTTTTCTTCTTTTTGTATTTTACTGAACAGATAAGTCAGCGGTGTCGCAAGCACGAATTTGGATATTTTTATAATTTCGTTTGATAGGCTATCTGGTCCTGGGCTTTTATCAGACTTTAATTTTATAATACGGGTCAATATTTCGGGTTCGTCGAATGGGTTAATCTCAATGTTTGTCTGACAGTTTTTAAGTTGCCTGGTTTCTGATGGTGTAGTTTTTGGGGTGCTGTATAATTTCCTGTAATAATCTGTAGCAATGTTTATTATTTCGGTTCGCGTTTGAATTTTTGTGCATGTTTGACTTGATTTTAAGTTTGGAATCCACGTTTTCTCTTTGTTTAGTATTTTGTTAGCCTTTTTTGTACTTCCTTTTGTTATGAGAAATTTTTCTATTGTTTTCATTCTATGTGTCTTGTAATCATTTCTAATACTTTTGTTTGTTGTTTTGTATAGCAATTTTAGTTGGTGTTTTTCCACAACCGATAATTTCTTCTTGTTCTGTAGTTCATGACGCTTGAAAATTAGTTGTTTTGATTCTTCACTTATAATTTCAAATTTTTTATCCGTATTACTTGACTGTACTTCTTTTATACTATGGGTTATTGCTTGATAAATTTTTTCGTAGTAGGTTTCCACATGATCATCTATCTGAAGGTTTTGAATTTTTTTCTTCAGTAATTTCAAGTATCGGTTTTGATCTTCTTCTGATTTTAACTGAACTGAAGCGTTACTAAAATTTGATAGTTTTTTCTTTGATTTTTTGAATGTAATTGTGGCTCGTAGTAGTCTGTGATCGCTCGAATAGGTGATGTTATTAAGAACTTCAACATTTTCGAACTGTTTTGGTTTGTTGGAGAGAATGAAGTCGATTTCGTTTTTTGTTTTTTTGTCAGGTGATATCCATGTCCATTTTCTATCTCGTTTCATTTTATACAATGTGTTGATTATAGAAAGTTTATTTTCAAGCGCAAATTTTATAAGTCTCTCGCCTCTTTCGTTTCTTTTTCCAAAACCAAATTTTCCTCTTATTAGGTTTTCTGTGTTTTTTGGTTCACCTATTTTTGAGTTGAAGTCGCCCATGACAATTAAATTCTTTCCGGCATATGTTTGAGCTTCTCTTATTTTGTTATAAAAGTTATTAATATCTTCTTCTGGTGCCTCTGCTGTTGGTGCGTACGCTTGAATTATTGATAGGTCTAATTCGTCTACTTTTAATTTTAAAAGACAAACTCTCTCAGATATCCCAATAAAAGACTCAATATTAGGTTTCAGTTCTTTTTTGATAAGAAAACCCACTCCATACTTTCCAGGTCTTTCCCCAATGTAACAGAAGACATGGTCTTCGTCTTCTATAATAGAGTTTCCCACTCTGCGGATGTCTGAAAGTCCTATCACGTCGTATTTTATATTCGTTATGGCATGTTTCAGCTGTAATAAACTTTCTGTCGTCGATAGCGATCTCACATTATACGTACATATGTATAATTTACTGTTATATAATTTGTTGTTTTGAATTTTGTGGTTTTGTATTTTGTTGCTTTGTATTTTGTCGTTTTGTATTTTGTTGTTTTGTAGTTTTTTTGTTTTGTATTTCGGTATTTATTGGAGGGAAAGAGGAAGAGAGGAAGACCTACAGAAAGATGGCAAGACGAAATAGTAAAAATGACTGACAAAACATGGATGAAAAAAGCTTCAGACAGAAAAATCTGGAAGTTATTGGAGGAGGCCTATACCCGTCGAGGGGTCCTTAATTGATATATTTATTTTATACGAGTATTACTGTTCACATACATACAAATTAATTAAGGAATAATAAAGGCTTTTTTATTTTTATTTTTATTTATTTTATTTATTTATGGAATTAGTGTAATTAGTTTTCGTAGTTTTCAGGTTGAATGGGTAAAGCAGTAGTCATAAACAAAGCGAAGGGAGAGTGGGCTGGGTCGATGACAGTACGTCGATAAAGTTCCGAAATCTGAACGTATCTGATGACCCTTACAAAAAGATTTATGAAATCGTAGATCAGCATAAAAATATTTCTCACAGATCTAATAAGCCCCATCTAAAGTAATATATTTCTAGTTTAACTATTGTTAAAGCCTTAACTGTTGTTAATGAACTAATGGTTAAATTAACTATTAGTCATATTTTACTACTGATCAAACAACGGGGCCTTAGGCCTCGACCATCTGAAATCCATGGAGACTCTCCTTTGTTTGACCTCTCTTTACTGTTATTTCACCGATACAGATTTTTTTTGAGGAGTGCAGATAACTTTGTTCAGTATTTATTCATTATACCAAAATAAAATCTAATAAAAATGTGCCTTTGTATCGCGTACGCTACAAAATTTTCTGTCTAACAAAGTTGATTTTTTTATTTTGTTTTAAAGTGAATTTCAATTATGTGGTTACGATAAGGAACAGATACAGAACCATTATGCAAAGTTCCTGCATTCCTTCTTCTTCTATCGTGTCGACATAAGCTACATAATGATTATAGCTCATGCCGTGGCGAAGGTGGCGAAAAGCAGCAGGTCCTGCATTCCTTAAAAATTATCTTGTATTAGTTACCCGCTCCGCTTATGCTGCCGCGCCCGGGCGGTCCAAGCTTCGCCTTTTGACACACGCTTAAAGAAACTAGTATGACTATGTTGGACAAATAGAGTGCTCAATTATATCTTGTGTATTAGGTATATCATACTGCCTCACGGCCAAAAATAATATAGATTGGATATTATTTTTGGCCGTGAGGCGGTATCCACGATTTACCCTACTAGAGATAGAAATTCGACATATTTTGTATGGACCTTATGTCAAATTCCTATCTCTAGTAGGGCAAATCGTGGATATATTGGATATTAATTTTGGCCGTCAGTGGTCTAGCGGTAAACCGCAGATCGTGAGGTCCGGGGTCCGTTTCCCGGGTCGGGCAAAAAGTGTTATTAGGATTTTTCTGTCAAAAAAATTTCTCTGTAGCAGCCCGGAGTAAGGAACTTCCTTACTCCGGGCTGCTACAGAGAAATTTTGCACGGCTGTGCTACACTCTGAGGACACGAAAACCGTTGGTACTGAGCCAGATTTCTCTCCAGTCGTGTAGGATTGCCGTCCCATCGGACTAAGAGAATGAGGGAATAGAGACTTCACCTGTGTTTGTGTTGAGATTGACCGCCGTGGCCGAAATTCGGCAGGGAGGACAACATTATTAAAAACCAAAGTTTTTCATCAAAAAAAGTTAAAAAAAAAACTGATTAATTATTTTCTTTACAAAACTGTACTTATAGAACATTATACTAATGGAGACCGATCTAAAAAATGTCATACGCGTACGCCATCTAATTTGAATCCTTAGGCAATATCCGTCAGCCTACTCCAGTAAGCTCGTAAGGGCATAACCTGCATACTGCAGATCTAATCTAGGAGGTACGGACAACTAAATAAGTGGATGATTGTAATAATAATAATATTTAGTTAGTCATAAAAATTAAAAACGATAGTCTTTCTTCTTTTCTCTCACGAAAAAATGGTTACGATAATTATTTAGTAAAGGTTTTGCTTCCTTGAATACGGCACAGGTACCGTATGTGTAGAAAGCATTTTAGTGCAGTAGTGGCAATAGTACCTAACGTAAACTTTTAAAAGGTATAAAAACCATTTTGAATGAGCTACCTACCTAGGTATATACCTAAATTCTGACGATGATTTTCAAACGTTAGGGTTTATGTTACATAACATACATACATACATATGCAGCCCATTATTGTATCGCAGCCGGGCACGGGCTTTTCCGAATGAGACGGTTAAAACCTTAGACCACAACCACAGAGTAAGGATTTCTACAGGCACCATCGAGAACTGTGTGGTAATTGTGTAATGCATTCATTTTGACATTAGCTTTCATTTTGAAATTACAGAAATAATCATTGCGTGGTACGTAGTTGCCGAAAAGACGAATTGTCAAAACACACGGAGCAATGAACTTTGAAATCCACATGATTGCGATCGCGAGTTAGTTATACAATTCGGCAGCTGTATGGAGAACTTTCAGGTGTGCAGGTTTCCTTCACTGCTAAAGTAAGTGATAGTCAAATTCTGATCCACGCATGATTTAGAAAAGTCAGAGGTGATGTTATAATTATTTAAAAATAATAATTTAGTAAATAGGTACGTCCAAAATAATGTAAAATAATAAAAAAAGGTTTGTATAGTAATGTTGATGTAAGTAAGCCTCTTTTTCTATTCTTAAAACTTTCACACGATACATGGCTAACACGACAAATTATAGAAAGGAGGTGATTGTTCTAAAATGAAAAAAAAAAACAGAAATTATCATAAATTTTTTGCTATCACTACACAGAAACTCAAGTCGCGTGCAATCTAGAAATAACGTGTTTTTTTTTCTACAGAATTAAACTAATTAATAATGATTACGAAAGGCTGCCGGTAAATAGGTCTCACAATCGACGAAGACACGCTCATTAGGTACTCGATTCTTACTCGAATCTTAAACGATTAAAGGTGCAGACACACGAATGAGAATAGAGTTTGGTCGATAAGATGTTATTAAAAAAAAAAAAAAAACATCGAAATTCACTTACAGGTTAGTTCGTTTTGATTTTCTATTGTACTTAAATAAATCTATTTCTTTCTATTTATGTTTATTTTTTATGTTTTTTTTACTGGGGCAAAAACCATTATTCTTTCTTTCTTTCTGTCTTTATTTATAAAATTTCTGTCGCACACTCGATAAAAAAATAGCAATTTAGAAAAGAATTAATAATAAAGAATATTCTGGCACGGGAGGGGCCCGATGTGGGCCAATGGGAAGTTGCTCCGCGTGTCCCTCTGAGAAAGCAGTGGGCACTGTGGAGGAGTAGGGGTGGGCCCGGTGTTCACTCACCCTGCCACTGGGCAGGCAGAGGGGGGATTGTCCTTCCCAGCCCCCGTCGGTCTCGGAATCCCAGGAGTGCCTGCTGAGTTGTGTTCTCGCGCCTCTTGGAACCGAGGGTCTTGGCTTTACCGCCCGGACCGCGAGGAAGAACACCTCTATAAAAAATTACAGGAGGATGGGCCTGCGAGCAGCAGACTCGGGGTAGTATGCTGCCCGACCAACAGCTGGCGCAGCTGGTAAAGGCCCGTGAGGTGAGGTGGCGTGCAGTGTCCCGTGTGCGCCACAGAGGAGGGTGCGGCCGTCGTTAGGCCGCACGGGGAGAAGGGGCTCGCCTGCTTGTGGCGGGCCGGGACCTGTCGTGGGTAGTTGTGTGAATACTAACGGGTTCCCACGCCCCCGGCTAAGGTAGTTGAAGGAACACCGTAGTGGTTTTAGACGGTAAGAGTCCAAAAAATAAAGGTATATTCAACTGAAAGAATTTCACAGATAATTTATTGTGAGTAAAAACTGAATCAACCTTTGTACAATCTAGAGATAAAACCCAGGATCTTATTCCCAGCTACTTGAATGGGGTTGTCAGAATCAACACAAGTCAAATGCAACTTTTCACTATCGACATAATTTAATCGACTAAATGCACAGTGTATCCAAGCCTTAAGTATCGGTATCGAGTTTCATTTGATTGCGTAACTATGGTGGCGAGTTCTCGATTATAATCGGACCGTGTAAACGTTTTATAGTAGTATTAAATTCCCCGGGATTTGAAATTAATATTTTATTTTATTTTAATCAAAGTTATGCATGGCAGTGTCGCGAGCTTATTTTCTTGCACAATACTGATGGTAAATGCGATTGTGCTTAGAAAACTGGGTTTTGGACGCGGATTTGCCAACGTGCTTATTTAGGTATACCGGGAGATAATAGTGAACTTTTTGATTTGTCTAGAATTAAAACTTGAAACTGAGGCACAAATACATATTCAGTTTTGCCGATAAACGGTAAACACTGTATTTGCTGCTTAAATAATTTATAGTAAAATACAGTATACAGTTCACTGTAGTTGTAGATAGAAATAATGCCAAAAATGGCCGTTTGTCGCCCTTTTCTATTTACAACTACAGCGAAGTACAATTTACAGAGTTAATAGTTTCCGATTAAACTACAGTACCTGTACTTGAATTAGTAAAAACGAATTTTCGATTAATGATGTATTCAGCGAGTAATAATTTTTTTACTGATGGGGGCGCCACTTGCCTGCTACATTCCCCTTAAGTGAACCGATAGGGTCTTCTCGTAAGTACCCAAGTGCAATACTACGCATATACTACGCATATACTACGCAATACTACGCATACACTTCCAAGTTTTACTTAAATTCAGTAATTTTATAATAGACGTCGCTGCTGCGGCTTCTGTATATCATTTTCTTTATCGGCCTTTCCTAAAGTTATTGATCCCTTTTGACAAGATGTTATATTTTACAGAGTCCTAAAATAAGCAATTAAACTTGTTTTATGTTTATTATAAAAAAAAACAATATACGCGTCGACTTGAGAACCTCCTTTTTTCGTATGCTTATATGTATCTACTGATTCCACTATAAGTTGACGAAATTGTTTCTCTCTTTCCATTTTCGGCTAGTACGTGACAAGACTTGATAGGCTTTGTTCTTTAGGACTTATAAGTTGATATTAGTACAGCAGAGCCCTTGCGGTTCCTTGCTCTCTGGCGCTCCGCGGAGCACACTTAGAGAATGGCTGCCTTATATTACCCTTATGGAACCCTTTCATTTTTCGAGATAGAACTATATGTCCTTCTTAGGGTTCCACACTATCTTTACCAAATTTTATCAATGTCAGTTCAGAGGTTTAGTTATGAAAACGTAACAAACAGATAGACACACAGACAGAGTTTCTTTCGCATTCCTATGTAAAATTAGTATGGATTTTTTCAATTAGTAGCTAAATAATGATAGGTGCAAAGCACTTTAGAACACAATCAGCACTTGAATTCATTTTAGCTCTTTTCTTCAGCAAATTATTAGAAAAAATTACGATTATTGAAAGCTGATATAGTAAAGATTTAAATTGTGGAAAGAAAAAATCGCTCACGAGAAGGATTCGAACCTGCGACTCCTGGCTCAGTACGCCAATGCTTTAGCCACTAAGCTACCATGAACACTGCTCGTGGTATCGAAATTATCCTCCACTATACGTCTTTGGGTGACGTCAGCGATATCTTATTAAGAAACATTGTTCCTTAACCGACTCGACTAACTTTGCAGTTAAATCAAAATCGTATAGATGTGCCTACCCTTACTAATTATTTTATTATTTTAACGCATTTTACGCATGCGAAGCGAATTCTAAAGATTTAAATTGTGGAAAGAAAAAATCGCTCACGAGCAGGATTCGAACCTGCGACTCCTGGCTCAGTACGCCAATGCTTTAGCCAGTAAGCTACCGTGAACACTGCTCGTGGTATCGAAATTATCCTCCACTATACGTCTTTGAGTGACGTCAGCGATATCTTATTAAGAAACATTGTTCCTTAACCGACTCGACTAACTTTGCAGAACTTTTTTGATACCACGAGCAGTGTTCACGGTAGCTTAGTGGCTAAAGCATTGGCGTACTGAGCCAGGAGTCGCAGGTTCGAATCCTGCTCGTGAGCGATTTTTTCTTTCCACAATTTAAATCTTTAGAATTCGCTTCGCATGCGTAAAATGCGTTAAAATAATAAAATTGCTGATATAGTGTTCAAAGTATCCATAAATATATTACGACATATCACAGAAAATATACCCAATAAAAAAAAAAGTTTTTTTTTTACCCATCTATAGTAATAGCTTTTAAATCAGAAATTCTGATCAAAACTTTTTGATACCTACATAAAAATATTTTTATTAAAAAATCATATTGTTACGATGTCAAAGTTATTTTGACATAAAACCCGCCAATTCAACATTCAATAAACATTCCTGCTCTTTATTAGGCGAGTAATTTAATAAAATAGTTTAATAAACTATAAAACTCCGTGTTAAGAAGTTATAATAGAAATCAAATAGCTTGATTTTACGACAATAATAAATCAATGTCACCAGTTTTGTCACGTAATTGTCTACTCTGCAATCTTTTAATCTTTGCCCTACATATGTCAAAATAATCCAGCTTAATTTGACACTTGATCAAAAGTATTTTCTCTGGTAACAGAGGTCGATTCTTATTGGTTATTTTCCAATATGATAGGTGAAGTGTTATAATAATTACTCGTTAAACGCAAAGAGATTGCGTGAGATAGGTGTATAATAAGTAATGGTCGTGGACCACCCTTGACATAGATTAGCAAGTGTCGTATCTGCTGCCGTTGTTTATTATTACATCTTTCTCATTTATTGTATCTCACGCTATGGTTTGTATCTATGATTAGTTGACTGTTTAGTTATAATGAGAGGCCGGTATCGAAGTTAAGCCTCGTGGTCTGACTGTGTTATAAACTTTAGTTTTGTTTTCTGTTTGCACTAAAAGTTCTTGAAGGATATTGGTGTACCTAGGTACCTACAGTCACGTGCGTACCGATGGTAGTAAATCCATTATAAGCGGAACTGGTAAGCCATATCGTAAGAGCGCGAAGCGTGGTCGACGAGGCACTTTGATAGAAATTTGTCATAATTTGTATGGAGCCTATATCAAATTTCTGTTAGTAGGGTAAATCGTGGATAGGTAGGATATTAATTTTGGCAGTAATAGTAACTATGTTTCGTAAAAAAATAATCTAGATATAGGTATCGGTTTTTCATAATCTTGGAATGAATGTCTCTATTAACGTATTGCAAATTATAAAATCATTTTGTTGATTTAATTTGATTTACTTCATTATTTCTGATGTTTAATGATTATTTTTTATGTGGTTATTTCTGTGACTATGTACATATAATTTAATTATCTGAATCATACAAGACAGACATTGCTTAATACTGATTTTGAAACCATCGATATGCGCCTAACTAGACCAGAATCTGTTTGTATGAAATTTTTATTTATCCTAGTGGCACAAAAATTGTAACATGAAACTTTGAGAAAATCTATACAGGTACATCATTCATACTTTGCAGATTATTATCATTATTTGAGGAAAGAGGTAGAGTTCTCGAACGCCCATAAGCCACTGCGACCTGATAAGATCTATTGTGACGCCTCCACAAGTCCTCATTTTTTTATTAACTATACCTAACTTTGGTCCTTTGGTATTTCCACTGTAACTTAATAGCATAGAATTGTAGCTTAGAAACGAAGGTCAGTCCACAAATTTAAGTCATGCAACACAAACTACATCGTAAACGAGAAAGTCAAAATAGTAAGGTGAAAGCCCCAATTAACATCCGCCTAATTAATAAACATTTTTACGAGTACATCTAAAAGGTTAAATCACGCAATTCTATTTGACCTGAGTCACACTGCATGAAATTTCTATGTGACGTAAATCAAAAGAACTATAAAAATCTGCTCGTGTGGCACGCGCCGCCCACTGTAGTATAAATTAACTATGTTGATCCATAACTTTTCTACAGATTTCACGTCGCTTTGTTCGTGAGTCGTAAAAATGTTGGGAGTTCTAAAATGTTAAATTAAATGTTCTGATATGGATGTTGAAAGAGATTTAAGTTTTTTACGATATCTCTGCATCATGTTTTTGTCAATTTTGAGATTGATTGATTTTACCTTGAATGTTTTCCATGACTTTTTTGTATTGTATCTAAAATACAAGATTGCTAGATCGAGTTTATGAATTTTCCCCATCATCATTACAGCCGAAAGACGTCCACTACTGGACAAAGGCCTCCCCCAATTAAGGGGGGGATATGCCATAATCGCCACGCTTGGCAGGCGGGTTGGCGATCGCAGTTGGTTGGTTAAATACTCAGAGAATGCTGCTGCCCATCCTCTGGTGAATCCCTTAGTCGCCTTTTACGACACCCATGAGAAGAGATAAGGGTGATGCTATTCTTTAAGTCCGGCACCACACGGACGAATTTTATCCCCATTTTATTTTTCAAACAGGAAATATTATAAATTTAAAATTATGAGACTATGGTTATTCAAAAAATAGCTGTGAGAATATTTTATAATGTATCATGGATGATATTTAAAACTTCCGGTACTTGGTCTTCGTTCAAACCCTCGATTATTTTCCCAGAGACATTATGTAAACTAGTACAATTTCTGTATTGTATCTGTGTTTTCCTTTCCCCATATATTTCCCCAAAATACCTCCAATCTACCAACCATGCTAAAATATTTAAGCTACTCAGACCTATTCAAAGCCAGGTAAAAACTCAAAGCAATGATATTTGATTGAACTTTATCCGTAAAGAAATATGTAAGTAAGCACATTGGTGCTGGGAGAGGCAAATGCACTTGCATCCCCACAGCTTCCAGAATAAATAGAAAATAAATAAAATAAATATTTTGGGACATTTTTACACATTACCATCTAGTCCCAAACTAAGCGGAGCTTGTACTATGGGTACTAGACAATGGATACAATACTTACATACTTTTTTTTTTGTAAATACCTAAGAAACAACCAGTCCAACACAAACACTTATGTTCATTACACAAATATTTGTGTCCTGTGGGAATCGAGCCCACGACCTCGTGATCAGCAGTCCGACATTCGAACCACTAGACCATAGACGTCGTCAAATAACCACCTCCTATTTTTGAAGTCGGTTAAAAATACTATATTCTTTATAAAAAGAGTTGGTCTATAGCAATGATATTTAAAAGTACTGATAAGTTACTAGAGCGCACAATCTGAAAACTCGAAAACATCCTAATTGGGACGTTTTGCTGTAAGTCCGCTTAAAGCTAGGCGCTGAGAGTGATCGGTGAAAAAAAAAATTCCATCATGTGTGTACAGAAAGTATACCAATTATGATGCGAAAGTAACTTAAAGTAACTAACCTACTTTATATAAGTTTATGTGTATTGAGCTGCCACTGCGTACGGAACATTTTTTTCGTTTGTTTTGTTAGGGTATAACATATCTATGCTTTTAAATATCATTGGTCTGTTGACTAAAAGTCCGTGTGCACAAAAACTTGAAGCGTTTTGAGGTATTAGTTCAAAATGAAGGCTAAAGCTTGTCAGAGATGAGTCTTATCGAAGTGAAGTTAAGGATTGAACTTTATCCTTTAAGCAATATGGAAGTAAGCACATTGGTGCTGGGAGGGTGCACAAAAACTTGAAGCATCTTGAGGTATTTGTTCAAAATTAAGGCTAAAGCTTGTCAGAGATAAGTCCTATCAAACCAAGTTAAGTTTTGAACTTTATCTGTAAAGAAATATGGAGGTAAGTAAACACATTGGTGCTACGAGGGGGGCACTTGTATCCTCATGGTTTCGAGAATAATAAGAAAAAAATTATAGGTTTTTTTTTTTTTTTAAGTTGGTCTGTAGACTTTTAGTGTACACAAAAGCTTGAAGCGTCTTGAGGTTATTGTTCAAAATTAAGGCCAGGGCTTGTAGGAAATGAGTCTTGTTGAAGTTAAGGATTGTCATATAGAGTTCAGTCTTTGGATGTAGTATCTGTCTCATTGCCGTCGTACACTGAATCAATTTATAAAGTTCAAAATCTTGTCAGTAAATCGAAAATTAAAATTCGAAATTCATATTCTTTATTGGAACAAACTGATTTACATGTTTTGTGTACGTTAACAGCTGCATTAAGAGCACCTTTTTTTTTTTTTTTTTTTTTTTTTTTTATATATTCGAGGAGGAAACCTTCATAAGGCTGCCGGCCTCATGGAGAACAGAGGCCGGGGTGTGTGGGATTTTTACCCACTAAAACCCCCCCGGTAGCCAGGACAATAAGTGGGACTCCGGGAAATAATAAGCCTCCGGAGCCCTTCCTGTGCTATGCCTATTAGACACTTCTCAAGGGAGACTTTATTGTCTCCCCTTACACTTTCCCGATTGGATTGGTACACGGCGGCCCGAGACTACTTCGTGCCATCGGCATCCCTGAGGTCATTTTACTGGACACACAGAGCCTCCACTCTGTACGTCGTGACCTCAAAGGCTCCCCATTCTCCAGTCGCGTATCGATAGGGCGGGGAGTGCACCTTATAGCCCTATTAGGCTAGGTGCCGGAGAGGTTGCCTCTCCGGCGTCGAGAGCACCTGCACCTCAAAGAGGGAAGATGACAGTATCCAAATTCAGCATCTAACAATACTTAATGCAACTAATCTTCATCATTTCAGCCAAAAGATGTCCACTGCTGAACATAGGCCTCCCCCAAAAGGGGGATATATGCCATAATCACCACGTTTGGCAGGCGGGTTGGCGATCGCAGTTGGTTGGTTAAATACTCAGAGAACGCTGCTGCCCATCCTCTGGTGAATCCCTTAGTCGCCTTTTACGACACCCATGAGAAGAGATAGGGTGGTGCAATTCTTTATGTCCGGCATCACACGGAACAACTAATCTTGCCAACCAGTTTTTATTTTTAAAACCAGAAATAAACTACTTATAAATGCTCGATCGCTTAATGATGTTTTATTAATTCTTAATTGTGAATTATAATGATAGCAAAGCGTACCTAAGAGCTAGTTACGTAAACAGTACCTAGAATCAATATTATTAAAACGTCATTGAGCTATTTAATTTTACATATTGAAATATGAATATGAGAATCTCTCAATTATATTTACAGACAACGAAACTTTTAAAATCTGGTTTTAATATTGCGACTCATATTTTTATGGAAACTAAAATAGCATTTTTTTTTACTCGATACTTAAATAGACGCGGTAATAAACTAAGTTGTCGGGAAATGACATAAAATCGCAATTACTATGGTAAGTATTAATATTTCTTAGATATTATTGTGTGATTATTGCAATTCGTATGCAATGCTTTGACTGCTTTGAGTGTAAAACAGTTAAATTGAATACAGCACTAAAACATTGCTCCAGTTACTTAATCTTTCAATATATTCGATTTAGTAATAAAATCACGAGTTGTTTTACCTAATAAATCGATTTGTTAGCATTAGTAAAACATTAGTTACATTATAATTAGAAATTTACTTGCAAACTGTTTTGATCAAAGTTTATACAGTTAATAAATAATTTCATTAATGCTCAGTGCATATATTTTATAAGGTTAAGTTTGTAAAACCATAATTTTAAAACCTACTTCATAATGTTCTGAAATTATCTACTTGTCTTTTCATTAATTATGTTTTTTTATACACAATAAGTAACTAAAATGTTATTATTATTTTAAGAAAGGTCTATAAGTTTTATAATACAGAAGTATAGTAACTTATTATCATCTTATTTAATCCATTTGAATAAAAATGTGTCACTTTTTGGTCAAGTAAAAACAAGGACCCCCTACACGTACACAACCCCAAAATAACGATGTTTGATAAGACACTACAGTTTTAATTATCCTCCTCAATAAAAGGGCAACCAACCCTAAAAGGGTAACCTTTGCTGCAAGGGTTGTATTTCAAAACTATAAAAAGACGGCAATAATCGCTTTAATGGGATCACCCCTTAAAAGTGTAATACGGAAAGGTGAGGCAAAACAAATAGCGTGTGTGTTTATTAAGCATATTTATTGAACTCATAAGTACATAAAAGTGTGTTTGTACACGTCAAAAGTATACGTTACAATAAAATATGTGCATTACAACCAAACTGAATAAAAAAAGCATATTTATCTAAGTCCACGTCACTTATTTGCTCGCGACAATAGTATTGATTAGTCGAGTCGCAAATTCGTTGCAGTGAAAACCAACTCTAAACACATCTTACCGCTTTCCATTATCAGGCTTGTGTGGTACTCTGTGAAAACAATAAAGAACTGTTAACAATTTGTATTAAGATAAACGTATTTAAAATGGGTCTCAGTGAGATGAGAGTTGCCTATTTTGTGAGAAATTTGAAAATAACAACAGTTTATAAATGACTAAAATTCAAAATAAATTAAATAAAAACCACACAATTCAGATAAAAAAATTGTTTATCGTTTAAAACTTCAAAATTATTTAATGTTGTTGTTGGTTACTCCATTTTGTATTTACTCTTGCGCTATTTAAGGTGCAATCCGAGTAGATAATGCCGATTATTTAGACTTTTCAATAAAACACATTTATAAAACCAATGAAAATGGTCGTTTAAATAACTAAATAATCGATATTCATCTACTTGGATTGCGCCGTTAAGAGCGCAAGAGTAAATACAAAATGGAGTAACCATAAAGCAGTGAAGGCTTAACTGGAAAACTGCTCACACCTTTACTAGGAAAAGTAATTATTATAAAAGCATTCCAAACTATTAATTTAATACTGGCCTATGAAAAATATGAAAAAAACAACCACCACAAAAATAAAAAATAAAATCTGATGACGCAACGATCACCTAACCCTTAAAAGCTATGAGACTTACATGGTGGTATGAAAGACCAGAGTCCAAAATTTGCAGCTCCCAACATTTCTGCACCTGTGTTGCTTCCAAGCCTTCTTTTACTAGAATGAGCTGTGGGTTAATACCACGGCATCAACGATCCCATGGGGTGATACCACCACCACCAGGTGAATATCACCACGCATGCGCTTTAAGGGGTGGGGCAGGAGTATATTGATTATTTCTACCCCTATTTCCATGATGAACTGATAAGGGCCGTATTCACGGTAAGGTAGACAAATTGCTGGTGGGGTGGTGATTTCTAGAGCCGTGGTATTAATTATGTACTGAACGTAATGATTGATTGGGATTGTCCTGATCGAACTTTTGTACGAGGAATCGTGGGTTCTCGGTATTGTGTCTTTGAATAGCGAGTGAGTGGCGGGAATCGATAATGTGGATCTTTCATTGTTTCCTTTTGGTAGAAGCACCTCCTTATTCAAAATACTCGCAACGACACATTGGAACATTTATTTTAAGATTTAACATTTCAACATGCGGAAAAAAAAACAGGAATGCGCCATGATTTTTAATGGCGAAGAAAGCCTTCAGGTCTCGTTTCAATTGCTAAAGGCTTTTTATAAGACTTTTGGGGAATACACATATTTCCTTTCAAAGTTTCTGATCACCTTGCCACTCATATCAAATCAATAATATTTATTTCTTGGACCATTAATCCAATAATGGTCTAAGAAACTGGCTTGTTACAAAAAAAGTATCTACTCTAATTTTGAACGTTTTTTCGTTAATAAAGCTTTTATTTAACTCGATGTCATGTTAGGCACTTGTACCTGATGCTAGTGGTACCCTCGAAAGTCTAAGGCTTACGTTCAGAGACAAATCTAAGCGTGAACTAATGCTTCCAGCTGTCTAACGCTTATGTACATTCAGAGACGAAACGTGCTTCCAACTGTCAAATATAACGGCATTTTGACAGTCAGAAGCATGAGTCTATGCTTAGATTCGCATATAAGCCTAGTAGCACTGCATTTTGACAGTTGGAAGTAAGAGTTCAAGCTCAGATTCGTCTCTGAATATAAGCATAAGTGTTAATAAAAATACATCGACAAGTATACTAGGTACTCATACCTATTCGGACAAAGTCCAAAGGATAATTGCTACTTCCCAGTATACTTGTAGGCGACACGTCGGCGACGCATATCGACAGCCATTTTATATAATACTGCACTATACCACTGCAGAGGGGTTTACCTGGCTCGCTGTATTTTGTTTGACAATGCGATTGGTGCAGTGGTAGGAGTTTGGGTTTTGATCTTTAAGGTCGGGTTCGATGTATGTTAGAGAAATGTTTTTCTAAGGACTCTAGTGTTTTTGTATCATATTAACACCCGTCAAAATATTTATCGGAAAGTCTCCATAGAGCAACGGGTGTAGAAGTATAATATACATATACTAGCCTACGCCCGCGACTTCAGCCGCGTGGATGTTGCTTATCACAAATCCCTCGGGAACTGTTCATTTTCCCGGGATAAATTTTATATCGGGATAATGTTTGCCTATATGCTAATCCGGGTTATGTTCTATCTGTATGCCAAATTTCATCCAAATCCGTTCAGCCCTTATAGCATGATTAAGTAACAAACATCCAAACATCTTCACAAACGTTCATATTTGTAATATTAGCAGTATGTTATGTAAGCGTGAATTCAACAAAGAAGTCTATGAAGTTGAGTAGATTAGTAAGTTTATTATTGAGTAATAATAGAAGCGTTAACCCTTCTACTGCGAATGTATGTGAACGTCAATTTTAATAGGCTGAGTTCGACTCAAATTGGTACGTAATTGGTATTAATTTTTAAATAGACCGACTCATATTGTGCCAGACTGACTGACTCACTTATCACACCTTTTCACAGACAGTGGAATGTGATAGCACAGAATATCTAATAATACTAAAGTACAGAACGGCCACTCACCGCCCCCCGCCAATTCAAGATTCCTCACCCGCCCACTGTTTGCCGGCAATTGGACTGCAAGATTGCTATGGATGTCAATCGCCAGACGCTATACAAGCACGCCATCTCTGAAAAGCGCTAGGAACCCAGTCGGTATTAAGAGCGGCGAGCATATCCCTAACTTACACGTGTGTGTGCGTTCGTATAAGACGTAATCTAGTGTATGTAGGTATAAAGGTGGTGGTGGTGGTGTTTATATTGTATTGAGTGTCCGAGGTGTCGTGATAGTGTTCAGACTAGACTTTGAAATTTTTAGATGTCTAACATAATATCTTGTTGTTTTAACTTATCATCATTTCAGCCGAAAGACGTCCACAGCTGGAAAAAAGCCTCCCCAAAGAGGGGGATATGCCATAATCGCCATGCTTGGCAGGCGGGTTGGCGATCGCAGTTGGTTGGCTGCCCATCCTCTGGTGAATCCCTTAGTCACCTTTTACGACACCCATTAGATGAGATAGGATGGTGCTATTCTTTACGTCCGGCACCACACGGAACTAACTTGTCATATTTGTTCAAATTGCGAATTGTTTGAGTATCGGCAAACGCAGCGTAGGAAGCTTCCAGTCAGATGTACTGATGACCAGTAGAAGGTAGCTGGGTGAGATTTGGTGCGGAAAGCGGAAGACCCACTGTTGTGGCGCAAATTGGGAGAGGCTTATGTGCAACAGAGGACTGCCGTGCGATAGGCTAAGTTAATTTTTTCAAAGCGTGGTTTTAATTGGTCCTTCAATATTGGGGTCTTTTGGGATCTTCAACATAAGTTTTTAAACAAGGTATAGGAGCTTTAAAGTCTGTAGTTAAAGCAGTAAGTATTTTGCATCTATCTATCAATGTCAGTTTCGCTCGAGAGCAGGAAACGCCAGGGTTTATCTAGAATCTAGATACCAGTTGTTGGTGATTCCATGTAGTAGGTAATTACGTAAGTTACCAAACTTTAATGTTGTGTAATAGTAGAATTATGGCGTTTGTGAAATGGGTCTCTTTACCCATGGCCTTAAGTGAAGGGTTACTAAGGAATTTGTCAAGAAGACGATTCATCATCATCATAATCATCATCATTTCTGCCGAAAGACGTCCACTGCTGGACATAGGCCTCCCCCAAGCATCGCCACAACGACCGGTCCTGCGCCTTCCGCATCCAGCGGATTCCCGCGACCTTCACCAGGTCGTCGGACCACCTTGTGGGGGGCCTACCCAAAAGAAGAAGAAGACGATTAAGATTATAATATTCTATGATACTGAAGGTTTTTTTTTTTATTCTTCCAATGCAAATGCGCAATGATCCTACTAATACTATAAACGTGAAGGTTTGTGAGGATTTATGAATGTTTGTTACTTTTTCACGCAAAAACTACTGTAAGGATTTTAAGTACACATACAGATAGAATATAACCTGGATTAACATGTAAACTTTTATCCCGGGAAGATGAACAGTTCCCGACGCATGCGCAATAACATGTAAACTTTTATCCCGGTAAGATGAACAGTTCCCGACGCATGCGCAATAAACGATATTCACGCGGGCGAAGTCACGGGCATAGGCTAGTCATACATAATAGAGAAAAAGAAAACAGCCAAGTGCGAGTCAGACTCACACAGTAAGGGTTCCGTACCACCCATCGACCTGATATCCCATAGAAACTGATTAAATTTACGAGCGTTCATCAAAAGACATCAACGCATCTTGCGTGGTTCGAGGGTCGGACTGCTGTTCACAAGGTCGTGGGTTCAATTCCCACAGGACACAAATATTTGTGTGATGAACATAAGTGTTTGTGTTGGTCTGGGTGTTTCTTATGTATTATAAGTATGTATTTACAAAAAAGAAAAAGTAAATAATTATTATATCCATTGTCTAGTACCCATAGCACAAGCTCTGCTTAGTTTGGGACTAGATGGTGCTGTGTATTATAAATGTCCCAAAGATATTTATATTATTTATATATCTGTGGTACCACCACAGATGTCTGTTGTCTGTTTTTGCCCTATTTTTAGTATTTGTTGCTAAACAACATAGTATTCACTATAATCAGGCCAAGTTTGACGCTGTTATATATTACCATTTTGAAGATAGAGCAGGAACAAAAACGTTGAAAAAAATGCTTTTCGAGGTTTCTTGTATGGAGACCCCCTTTTTGTTTTAGACTTTTTTATTTTACGTATTTGTCGTGATAGGAGTTATAGCAACACATATTCTGAAAAAATATCAACCAGCTACCTATTACCGTTCAAAAAATACAGCCCAGTGACAGACAGACGGACGGACGGACGGAAGGACAGACGGACGGACAGCGTTGTCCGTCCGAGAGAGCAAGAGCGAGAGTAATAGGATCCCGTTTGGCACCTTTTGAGTACGGAACGGATATGCAGCAAAATACAATTTAAGTGACTCTGCATCCAAAACAGTACTGATGAGCAAAAGGTTTATACACTGGTGTCCTACGAGACACCTGTACGCGGCGACAAGTTCACGTGCCTTTGCCACTTCTATTACCTTATTATTTAGATTTCTGTGGTTGATACTGTTGTTGCTTTTAGGACTTATTTTTAATGTCTTTAATCTTTAAGTTCTTTAACCAAAGCATTTACTTATAAAGGAAAATGTATTCCTAGTCTCCAGGATTTCGTTAACTATTTTTACTTGAACGTCAAACAAGTTCTCGTAATTTCATGGGGTGCATTAAAAGAGCCTCCACATAACATAACATAACATCACGCCTGTATTTCCCTGAAGGGGAAGGCAGAGGTGTAATAGTACCCACACTTCGCCAGTTATGTTATAGTCCCATGTAATAGGGGGCGGGCCTATTGCCACAAATCCAGACTCAGGGCTGCTAGTGAGAATTTCCTAATGAAAAAACCCAAAAACACTTTGCCCGACCCGGGAATCGAACCCAGGACCCCACGCTCAGCAGTCGCGCTTGCTTGCTAGCCTCCACGAGTGACAATATTTAATTGATTGTCCGGCGCAGCAGTCAGCCCCGCTACCAACCTGCTGACTGGCTAATCTTTTCCCCACGGCATGAGCTATTATCATTATGTAGCTCATGTCGAAACGATAGAAGAACAAGAAGACGTAATTTCATTGACATCCGTAAACACCACTACTAAATGGTTTTTCCGTGTCAACAATGTCGTGTTGAAATAAAAGTTAAATAATATAGTCACAATGTATTGGCGGTCGCGTCAAAAAGCGCACTGCGGCATTTTACAGGTCAAAGGATTTTAATCCGTTCCTAGAAACAGTAATAACAGAGTGTAGTATATGCTGTTATTATGGTTTTTTTTTTGTTTTCTGGTTTTTGATAATTAGGTGTATATATGTAGGTATTGTATAATTTCTAGTTTAAATGTATATGTTAGATCAAGGTTGGACAAGGATTTAAAAGATCTGCTTATAAGATTCGGGAATAAAGTAACATGCAGTTATGATGTTTATGAACTTCGCATGACTATTTCAAACAAGGCCTTCTTTTCAAGAAGTATGTACTGAAATTTCCTAACAGAGCTATCAAACACTTTTTTCCTAATCAATGTTTTAAGTTTTTTGTCGCGTGACTTAATGAAACAGGTACAACAATGACACGAGATAAGAATACGAGAGGTTACTTCAAAATGTCTTACTAATATTATAAAAGTGAAAGTTTGTGATGACGTTTGGATGTTTGTTACTATATGTATGCCAAATTTCATCCGAATCCGTTCAGCCCTTTCAGCGTGATGAATCACGCTGAAAGGGCTGAACGAAAGATGAGATTCGCATGAAATTGGGCATACAGATAGAACATAAAAAGGTGACTGGCGCCCGCTGGTTTACGGGATCATTTTTGTTGAAAATGAGCTCTAGTATAACCCCTTTCAAGGAATAGGTCGAATTACAAATCATCCTGTATAAATATTGATAATCTAGCGGTTAACACCTCAAGCGTTTGATTTCAAAAAAAATTGGCACCGCCCGTTTTGTACCTACTTGCATTTCTTATAATATTTTTCAATATTCTAATAAGAAACTCATACAACAATGTTATTGTTTCGTAATCTCGATAATATTTCCTACCTATTTTTATAATTTTCATGTAATTTGCATGAAAATAAAAAATTTACAAAGAGGGTAGATTTTTTTTTTTGCAAATGGCGGCAATTTTGAATTTCGTTAAACCCTAATTTAGACGTGAAAATTGTATGAAGATGTCAATAACCGTACAAAAATAGAATAATAATTTATTCTACTTGCATATTGATGGTTATCCAAAAAAACAATTGTTATTCATATAAAAAATTACCCTTTTTTATCACACACATTAAAGTACTTCCGATAACAAAATCCCGGCATAAAAAAGCACATTAAGTGGTTTTTTTATTTATTTGAAATTTTGGTTGCCTTGCGCGTTTAAATGATAGCCCTGTTATTCCTGAACAACATAACATATAAATAAGATTGATAGAAGGCTTTATCTCGTAGCAAAATACGATAAGATAAGACTTGATAAGACTTGCCGCCAGGCGGCAGCTATCGCTTTCGCCCAAGGCATTTCTTTACCGTCCGCTGCCAGCAAACGCTATAGTGAAACACTTGCCTTCCATATAGGAGGGTATGAGTTCGAACCCGGGCCGCAACTCTGACTTTTCAAATTCATGTGCCGATCAGAATTTGATTATTACTTGCTTTAACGGTAAAGGAAAACACATCGTAGGGAAACCTGCACACCTGGGAGTGCTCCATACAGTTCTCGATATAGACTATAGAACACAGAAATAGATAGAATGGTTGTAATCACAATTTTATTTGCAATTCATGCGTGGCAACTTTCCGAACAAACTACGCCTTACATTTTGACGTAATTTTCTTTTTAAATTAATTTTAAACCAAGGTACTTTACAGCTTTTGTTTCTGCAGTTAGAAACATCACAATAAGGCATTTTTGCGGGTTTTCGTTACAGTATTTATAGAAACAAGTCATAAGGCGTGCTGAGAAAGGCTCTGAAATATCCTGCACTATGGTGCATGGTGCTGCCACGCGCGCCCTGCCCACATGGCCATTCTATCTATTTCTGTGCTATAGAACCTATAGCATCGTTAACTTCAAGAAGCTTCTGCATTTAAGAATTTAACGTAAACATGAGCATTATCTCGAATAATTCTACAACTATATAAAATTAAATATACGTGGTTTACTGCTCGTAGTGCTCGTCTACATTACAATATGAATAGTTATTTTTTGCAACAAGAATACTGATTGACATTACAAGAAGTACTGAATTTTAACCAGGCGGCGTCTTTTGATGTTCAATGTATGATTAAACAAAGAGGTTAAGGTTTGTCTTCACTGCGGTACAACGTAAAATTAAACCAAGTTTTACACGATTAATTTTTTAAATAATGGGCTGGAAAATGTGTTTTGCTCTCATACACAATAAGCAAAAATGATTTAAATACATAAAAAAAGATATTGACAAACAAAATAGATCTTATCCGATCATCGTGCCAATATATCATCATCATCATCATTTCAGCCGAAAAATGTCCACTGCTGGACAAAGGCCTCCACCAAGCATCGCCACAACGACCGACCCTGCCCTTTCCGCATCCGTGCCAATACCGCATGTGTGATTTCTAACATACTTCCAAATCGTTCTTTATTTTGTCAGACAAAAGTACCATAACAAGCATAATTAATTTTTAAGTGCCCGCAGAGCTGACTATGTTGATTTCCTGCAGATGTATTGCAGATTTAAAAAAGTACTGATACGTAATACAAAGAACTATCAACCCGCCCTGGCTTCGCACGGGTAGCAATTATAGCTTTCTTAGAAAATCCCTCTTTCAATTGGTGAAAACTGTATAAAAATTCGTATAGTAATTTCTGAGATCAGCCCGAACAAACACGAACTCAGCGCGGCGGAGGACTTTAATTTATTTTATGCGTGATTTTATGTAATGATAGTGATCTGTTACCACAGCCATAGTAAAAAATATACCTAGATGAAGTCCCGCGAACAATCTAGTGAAGCCAAAACTAACTATGCTCCTTCGTGTACAACCAGCGCTCACGCACATACATGCACCTCTGCAAATCTGGTATAGTATAGTAGTAAAAATCAAGTCAAGTTCTTGAATGTTATTCCTACTTTAACATCATACGTCTAGAAACCTCGCCTACCAAGGTACAGTCGCGAGATTCGCGAGCATATCGAAGGTGACATAACCAGTATAAGCAGAATCTGTCTTGTACGAAATTTACGTAGTACCTAAGACAGTTCCGGTTATAATGGTTATTTACAATTTATATGCGGTTGACCGTACCTAAAGTAACAAAATAAATACCTCAAAGTGAACACTCAACTCATCATACTTGCAACTTGCATAAGAATCAACCTACCCTACAAGTACCTGCACCTGTTAACCAATGAACTCACGCCTTAATTACATTAATTTAAATAATCCACAATTAAGTATCACTATTTAATGAATCGCTAATTTCGTTTTTGTATCTCAAAGAAGTTTTAAAATGGATATCTGAAGTGTCCACTCGTTTTATAAGGACAATGAATTTTTATGGGAATGTTATGTGTTTGCGTTCAAGAATCTTGCTTTTGTTACTTTGTATAAAGATTTAATTAAAAGGGCACCCAAGGGGAATTATTAAGGCTGATGTTCACCAATATTAATTGTCTGATAGAGTCTGACCACGCTAACTCTGCATAGGAATCATGGCAACACGAAACAATAACTCGTTGCTCAAATGGAAAAGTACTACAAATCAAAAAATCAACCAAGTCTATTTTATTAAATAAAAACGACATTTTTGAATAAAAACATTTGTTGATTTTTTATTTCTGGAACTTTTCCATTTAAGCAGCGAACTATCAAAATCTCTGTAATGATCTTTTTACTCCAACGCAGAGTTAACATTACTGGTCTGCACTTACTAACCCCCAGTTTCCAAAAGGATGATAACGCAAACATTTACTAATCAGCTGTCAAATCTCAGGTCAAGCGATGTGATTGGTTGTTAACAATGTGATTGGTTGTTAACAATTTTGCCAGCCTATCACAGGAGCTAACATTAGATTTTACAACAGATCAAATTGATCAGCCTTTAGAAACTGGGGGTAAGTCTGACAAAACTAACTATGCATTGGAATAATAAGATCATTACAGAGATTTTGATAGTTATTGTTTACTTTGTTGCAGAGTTAGCTTCATCATCATCATTTCAGCCGAAAGACGTCCACTGCTGGACATAGGCCTCCCCCAAGCATCGCCACAACGACCGGTCCTGTGCCTTCCGCATCCAGCGGATTCCCGCGACCTTCACCAGGTCGTCGGTCCACCTTGTGGGGGGCCTACCCACGCTGCGCCTTCCAGTACGCGGTCGCCACTCCAGAACTTTACTGCCCCATCGGCCATCCGTTCTGCGAGCAATGTGCCCCGCCCACTGCCACTTAAGTTTGGCAATTCTTCGGGCTATGTCGGTTACTTTCGTTCTTCTGCGAATCTCCTCATTTCTGATTCGATCACGCAGGGACAATCCGAGCATAGCCCTCTCCATTGCCCTTTGAGTGACATTGAGCCTTCTTATCAGGCCCATTGTGAGCGACCACGTTTCAGTACCGTAAGTAATTACTGGCAACACACACTGGTCAAAGACTTTCGTCTTTAGACACTGCGGTATTTTGGACGAGAAGATATTGCGTAGCTTCCCGAACGCTGCCCAACCGAGTCGGATTCGACGATTGACCTCTTTCTCGAAGTTAGTCAGAGTTAGCTTGGTCAGACTTTAACACAATTGGTTACTCGAAATCATAGGTATATGTATGGTACAGTTTTATGTAAACGTTTGTTTAACTAGAGATTTTTTTTGTGAACACCCCCCGCCCCCCCTTCCATGAACTACTTTTAATAATCTTGGGTTAGTAACCATTGATATGAGACTTTGTAACAGATAACGGCCAAAATTAATATCCAATCTATCCACGATTTGCCCTAATAGAGATAGAAATTTGACATATTTTGTATGGAGCTTATGTCAAATTTTCATCTCCAGTAGGGCAAATCGTAGATAGATTGGATATTAATTTTGGCCATAAATTGATCAGCATTTCAGAAACAGTAAAAAATCCCTAAACACCCTTTCCGATATTACGATTATCTTCTTCGTTTTATTAAAAACAATATGTAACCCATTTTTTTAAATCCATGACTATAATTAAATAGGTAGTTACTAAGTCGATTTGTAAAAAAAACATTCCTTTTAAGAAATAAGTTGTAGATAGTTTTTATAAATATTTGAACAGCTTAATGCCACTATCTTAATCGTTTTGAACACGCTTTTAAGTAAATTATTAAACAATTTATTAATGAGATAAGAAGAAATGAATGTGAATTTTTAAAGGTGGTGACTGTTTTAGATTTTATTTTATTTTACTCTATTTAGAATACGAACACACAGTAACAAACACAAGTATACGAATAGTTAAAACTTTAAAACAATATCCAGAAAAAGTTGTAGATCCGTAACTATTATATGAATAATAAAAACATTTTTTTTACTTTAAATACATATTTAAAGTTTTTAGGGAACTTAATTCAAAACTATTGTAAGTTTCTTTTAGAAAAAGGTGCTTAAGCTTTTTTAGGCAGGGACATGCATGTTAGTTGACATGTGACCGTTCACGGTCAAAAAAGCCTTTCTTTGCTTGCAAGGTTTTAAATCAAAAATGAAATAAAATTACATACTTAGATTGGATAATACACCCATTTAAATACAATCAAATCAGCATCTATTTAGTAAAAAAACTCATAAAAATCGCAAAATATTGTTACGCCATAGTCAGTAACTACCTTTAAAAACCAGTAGCAACTGGCACTAACAACATTAGACAAATACTTAATTTGATAAAAAACTAATCGATAATGTCATGAGTTCAATTAATTCTTGCCGTATAATTAGCTTTGTATTTAAAAGAGGAAATAGTTTTTTAGGTTCCGTGCCTATAGGGTGCTAACGGGACCCTATTACCAAGAATTCTTTTTTTGCCGTGGGGATCCTTTTGGACGCACTCCGCCCGGGGTAGGAAGAGCCAGTGTCGGACTCTTAGCGACTAAAACCACCACTGTGTTCCTCCAACTGTCGCCAATCACCCCCAACAGGTACCGGCTCTTATTTTGATTATGGGTAATCAATAGAATATAATATTTATAACAAAGGACGGTAATAGAGCAAGTTATAGTATGTGTGTGATAATCATAGTTACTAGTGATGTACTTACCACTCGTGGTTTTTAGGGTTCCGTACCCGAAGGGTTCCAGACGGGACCCTATTACTCTCGCTACGCTGTCCGTCCGTCCGTCCGTCCGTCTGTCTGTCTTTTGAACGGTAGTAGGTAACCGGTTGAAATTTTCTCAGAAATCGTGTTGCTATGAGGTGTATCACGACAAATACTAAAAACAAAAAAAAAGTCTAAAACCAAAGGGGGACCATACAAGAAACCTCAAAAAACATGCATTTTTTTAATCGTTTTTGTTCCTGCTCTATCTTCAAAACGGTAATATATACCAGCGTCAAACTTGGTCAGATTATAGTGCATATTATGTAGATTAGCAACAAATACTAAAAATAAGACAAACATAGACATAAGTGGTGGTACCTGCGTAAGAAAGACATGCAAAAAATCATATTTAGCGCACTGTGCGTTGATGTCTTTTGATAAACTCTCGTAAATTAAATCAGTTTTTATGGGGTATCAGGTGGTTCAGAGGTACGGAACCCTTACTGCGCGAGTCCGACTCGCACTTGGCCGGTTTTTTTATATACATATAATGTATCTTGAAGTAATTATCCTTTGTGGTTTATCGTCTGTTCGTCACTTGGGGTTCACCTCACTGTCGCGTCTACAAAAATAATAATAATATAATTGCCTTATTACACCTTCAGTTTTTTTTAAGTCAATAACTCAAGTTTTTGTCATTTTGTTTTATTGAAATTTTTATACAATGTTGCATGTTCATAGCTGGGACAGTAAATAATTTATCTTCCATTTCTTTCAAGCTGATTACCTGATAGTAAACTTCCCCGCCCGATGGTAAACATACGCAACACCAGTGGATTCACCCATGTGTTGCTGACCTTTAAATGAATGGATTTCGAGCTATGAATACCCGTCACGCTTATAACCCCCATATTAGCCTACTTCGAAAAGAGATGAGAAAGTAGGAGATAACCAACATTTGTTTTTTGTAGTATATTATGATGAGGCTTACACAAAAAGAATAAGTGTGTGCTTATGGCCTTATTTTATTTTGTTATAATTATATTTTTGTTATTACAACACAAAATAATCTTTCTTTATTGTCATTATTTTATCGAACATAAATCCTATTCCTGATAACCGAGGGCCTACTACCATAGATTAGATAATAGTTACTACGTAACAGATACACCACTTCCAAACAAAAGCGAAAATACCTTCGCTTTATTAGCCTATATAGCGTTAGCTGCATGATGAAATATACCTTCTGTACACGTACCGAGATTTGAGGACACCCCTCTGACACTTTAATAATCCCAGGCGTTAGCTGCAAGCAGAAATATACCTTATGTATACGTACCGAGAGTTGAGGATACCCAACTGATACTTGTACTCTCGGGAGTACGCTAGCCGGCAGGCATATAACGCGATCATGAGCGAGAGCCCTGCTACTACTGAGAATATCTTAACTTAAAGTAAGAATTTTTAATTCAAAATCGAATCTAGGACCGGTCTCATCAGCTGCCTTGGCGAAAGTTAGACCCAATAAGGCAATTAAATAAATTAAAAAACCTCTCCAATATTTGCTAATAAAATGACAATAAACGAAGTATCTAACTTAGTTTTATGTCTAATTAATGAAGGTGCAACTATGTTATCTGACATTTTATCTATTTTAGTACCGTTGCGGCGTCGTAACTTATGTAAAATGATAATGGATAAATTATAAAAACAGCAACAATAAGAAGGTAAAGCTTTTAAATTCTAAGCTTTGATTTCAAGATACAATTAAGTTTGAGTTCTTGGCTGTATCGATAGGGTTAAAAGTTGTCTAGTACCCATATAACAAGCTCTGCTTAGTTTGGGACTAGATGGTGCTGTGTAAAAAAAATGTCCAAATGTCCCGAAGATATTTATTTATTATTATTAATATGATGCTCGCTCCACATTCGCGGGAGCCGCGAAAATGTTGATAAATGTACAATCATAAAAAGGTTTGATTTTAAAACGCAATGTATATCGTCTTGTTATGTGGAGCGGGCATCAAAGTACTGAACATTTTCTGCGCTTTTTTTTGAACATTGAATAAGTTAGCCAAAAAATTGCTAAAGCCGAAACCATTACGCTCCACGGTACCATTGGCTCGTGAGTCTCGTGACATATGAGATAAAAAAATATACACAGTGTAATTATTTTTGTAAACTAAGTATCATTCTAACTAACAAAATCATCGTGTACACTAAAGTAAGGCTTGCTTAGCTCACGAAGAAAAGACATGACCCAATTTTAAAATTCTCTCGATAATTACAACTAACATACTCGTATTACTATAGACTACATAATTGCATATTACTTGGTATTCTATTTGCATCGATAACAAGGCCAAGCTTCAACAAAATACATACTCCGCCCATTTATTAAGTACAACACTAATAACACATGTTTTAATTATCAAAACATTATTAATACATGAAATTGACATAATAAACGGGTTGGCACTTGGCAGGACCAGTAGCTGATTGCAATAAACTCTGTCGATATTACGATCCAACTAATGACATAATGTTAATCGAAATGAATCGATTTAAATGAATTTCCTATCAAATATTGCTTAGTCTGTCATTCTGTCGATAGCTCCGCTAGTGCGGAGACAGCTTTTAAATACTAGTTCATTAATATTCTAGAATTAATTTTGATATTATAAATAGTATTAGGTATCTATTATTTTTAATGAAAATGGTCTTGAAATATGTGGTATTATGACTTATTTGATTTTATATCGATAGACTATAATTTATATCTTAGGTGTCATTCTTGTTTCTCTTAAAGTTTATTTTCTTTTGTTTTATATCTGACATTTTGACATTCAGACTTGTTGACTGTATTGCTAGATTAAAATTCAGGCTTCTACTGTACTTGTGTATCTCGTAGATAGGTGGACTAGCAAACTAAAATGTGTACACCAAACGTAGACGTACTATGTGAAAACATTAAATAATAATAAATTTAGGCCTTATTTAAGCTGTGATTAACTATAAATTATATTAATGAATACATATTAATTTTAAATGGAAATAAAACTACTCTTGAGTTTCAAGTGTCAAATATAAATCATTCCAGTAATATTAGTAGTACCTAATCAGTGGCATAGTTAATAATTATTATGAAAAAGTGCTTTCCACACCGCATCGCTTGATATATTAAAAGCGCATTGATACGAGATTGCCACCGACCACATACATATGAATGGGCGCCTGTCCAGATTAATTAAGATCCCACTGAGAACTTAGAGGGGATCGGACAAGCTCGGCCTCGGCACACTTTTTAGTCTCGGCTTAATATAAATGAATACCCGGTCGGCAGAGATTAAATTATAAAGAAACTACATAGTTCGATTGTTTGAATGTACAAAACATAGATCTACAATTCAATTAAAAATATTCAGATTTGATTTGTCGGATAGGAATTCGTGTTTTTACTGACCTATTTGAACAATTCTTTAAAATTTATTTTACAAATAATTTTGGTTAAGTCGATAGTTATAAAAGAAAGCCATAATCATAACTTTTAAAGTTCAAAAAAGCAGCGATAAGTGTGACTACTTACGAGCCACTTCATTTCTAATCTCTACTCATAAAACTTTTTTAAAGGAAATGGTTTACCGTGTTCATAAAAGAAATATTATCGCGGTTTAAAACCATAAAAGTTACAGTAATTTTAAAGAAAAAAATATTTCCTACAATGGTATAGGTCACTGCACGTCTAGCAATGATGTATTTTGGTGGTCATCTTTTTCGTAAGCCTGGTATCGGCCGCAAATTTGGTATCTGCAGAAACCGAAAGTCAGTGTTTCACTACACTACTTATAGTCATATAAAACTCAAATCAAAATATACTTAATTATTCGTTTATTTTGCATAATTATGGGTAACTAGTGTTTATAGTTTTAGGTGTAACCTAATGAATAACAAGTGAGGAAAAGTGATTCAATTAATTTCATTTTGGTTTTTAACAGCAGTATTAAGTTGTAAGTATCCATGAGTGGATCAATATAAAAATATTAACATATTATCAGCTGTTTATAATAAAGTAGTAAATCAGTGAGTTCGTAGTACAGTCGACTGCACGTCAGTGGTAACAGTTGATTTCAAAAATCACCCTTACTGTTTACGAAATAAAATGCTTGCTGTCAATGTCAAACTGTTACCACTGATGTGCGGTCGTCCATAACCAAATGAAGATCAGAAGCCCACTGCTTTAATCAGTTAGACATGTATACGTATACCTTATGTAGTCTCAATACAGTTTAATATTAATTCATATACGACTATACGACAAATTCATTAGCAGCCGGATACATAGCAATGAATACATTTATAGCTTAGCGGTCTCTCATGAATTATGAGACAACTGTGTGAATTCATTTAGATTCATATTATGTTGCTGTTGATTCAACTGACTTCGGTGTTAGATTCAATTGAACTCGATGTTTAAAATTGCATTTAGAAATCCGTTGTTTTCAACCTTTTTTTTCGTTTTGTTGAATTGAGTAGATAAATAGGTATTAGGCGGCCCATACACCTACAATATAATCGTGCAATATTTGCAATTGCGCAATGATATTGATCGTTTAATCGTATGCTACACGGTGAGCAACCAGTCTCCCCACCAAGGTGACATTGGTGGGAGGTTGGTCACTGACAGCCGTCGTCAAACAAAATTTGGTGACAAACCACTGTCTACAATTCTACATGGTAGGAAACCAGCAAGGTCACTTTGGTGGGGAGGCTGGTTTGTCACCGCTGCTACACGCAGACGCTTTAGGGGTGAGATTGAAAGACAAATAAAGATCGGGACGATACCTACAATAATAACTGTGCAATATTAATATTGCGCAATTATATTGTAGGTGTATGGGCCGCCTTACTCATCTAAATCATCTATTCTTATAAAACAATACCGTGACTGACTGACATACAACGCATAGCTTTTTTAAGCCGGTGGACTTAAGGCTTATATTCAGAGAACTCATGCATCCAACTGTTAAAATTCATTGATATTTGACAGTTGAAAGCACGAGTTGTTGTGTTGTAAAAATTAGCATTCAACTTTAATATTGACGACTAGTATTTATTAAATGCAACTTTTAATAAATACTAGTCGTCGTTAACTTTTCAAAACAAAGTGGAAATAAAATAATAAGCTGGACCGCCTAGGCCATTTCCTAATTTAAAAGTAAATTAAACAATAATAAAAAGCAATGGTTGTGCGGATTACTTTTGTTTTCTTTGCACGTTATTGGTGGAGTTTGGACGGAGTTGATTTGGACGGAAACTGGAATCAAAGATTTTTACTGTATTTTAAATCACAACACAGTGCACTGCCGCGCCGGTTCTCTGAGCCAGCAGCCGCCACTGATCCTGTCGCCTCTGTGTGGATTGTGGCTAAAAGTCATTTTTAAAATCCAATCTGCAGAAAAAATAACCATTTCATGTTTTTAACTTGCAGCACGATCAATCTGCTCGGTATCCATTTAACCATGAGCCTTTTAGCATATTTACAACAATTCATACAAATACACAATCTATCACCCTTGGCATTTCAATCAACAATAAATCTTTTTATAGATTAGAATCGTAATAAACTACTATTTCATCCAACAATCTCTGTACCCACTCATACAAAAATTGTTCAGTTAAACTACCTAAGCCTCCGATCAAATATACTATAGATCCTCGGTCTTGTACAAAATCAAACCCAAAAATCGTCTCCGCGATAAAGTGTACTTTTAATTATGTTTATTACTACAGCGAAAATTACGACACTGCATATTTGTTTACATATTTGGAGTATAGTTTTATTTCCTACACATTTTACCATCTTAATATTAATAATATTGAGTTATTTGATGTCAAATGTCTTCTTTCATTTACTTATTTTTTCGTATATTTACCTTTTATAACATAATGGGAGGGACCATCTGAAAATCAGTGCCGTGCATAGTAAAAACTGTATTACAATATTATGTTGAATACATGTTGAATTCTCTGTAATTTGTCATATTACCTTTTCATGTAATATGTATATTTTATGTGTGTGGCAAAATAAATGGTTTAAATGGTAAAACGTCTAACCGATCTAGCGCGGTCGTGAAGCGGCTGAGAGCGAAACTGTGCACGCGACTGATTATTGCACAATTTTGATGGCGCCGTTTTTCTAACGGCGATCGTGCATCTACATATAGTATAGGTATTTGATCGAAGACCTAAGCCCAATGTTTTTGATCTCCAAAACTGCATTCAGATACAAAATACATACATTTTGATCAAAACAAGTTAACGGGTCGCTTAAATTAAACCAAGTTAGTTGCAAAATGTTAATTTACTGAGATTTATTAAGATAAATAACATGAATAAATTGCTTTAGCAAAAACTGTAATGTACTGATGGTATGTGGAATTAAATTGAACCTTCAAGCTTAATATTAGAACTGAAATGTATGAAATAATTATACTCTTCATTTTGATGGTCAGAAAATAAAGCGTCATCATCATCATCAGCCTTTATAACTATCTACAGCTGATAAAAAGCCTCGCCTCAATTATTCAAATATATTTGATTCAAATGCGGAGTATAACAAATAAAAGTACAGTCGACTGCATGACAGTGGTAACACGTCAATTCGAAAACCGCCCTTACTGCTTACGAAATAAAGATGCTGCTAATGTCAAAGTGTTACCACCGACGTGCGGTCGACCGTACCACAGAAATAGATAGATAGAATGGAAAGGAGGGCGGGGCGCGCGTGAAAATTTCAAAACCTTTCTCAGTACGCTTTATGACTTCGTCTTCTTCTGTAAATACTGTACAAAAACACGCAAAAATGCCTCTCTTTCTAACTGCAGAAACAAAAGTTGTAAAGTACATATGATTAAAGATAATTTAAAAAAATTCATAACGTCAATATGGGAGGCGTGGTTTGTCCAAAAGCTGCCACGCATGAATCGCAAGTAAAATTGTGATTACAACCATTCTATCTATTTCTATGATAAGTCAGTGGCGTGCATTGCATATAGGCAATTAGGCAGTATCCAGTACCTACTCCATTCAAATTCAATAGTGGTGTAAGTTATTATCTTTTTTTCAAAGTAGGATGATTATTTATCATTTATTAGACCTATTAATACTAAATTATTCTGCCTACATACAAAAATCAATAACTTACACCACAATTAAATTTAAATTAAGTAGGCCACTGCACGCCACTGTGATAAGTATAATAGTAGATTACAGTCATCAACCGCACGTCAGTGGTAACAGTTTGACCTTAAAGGTGTCTTTATTTCGTAAGCAGTAAGGGCTGTTTTCATAATCAAGTGTTACTACTGACGTGCCGTCGACTGTACTTGTTTCATCTCTTCCTGGTTTCTAGGCACTAATTTGTTAATGTTTAGAATTACTTAAAACACATGAAAGTCCTTTACCTCCACCTAGTCTTTATGAAAGAGCGGGTTATTTTGTCTGGGCTTCTATGGTGGCTGGTGGTTGATCGTGGCTCTCTATACCAAATGTATATCATCATCGTCAGCAGCCTATCGCAGTTCAATGCTGGTCACTCTCATCCAGCTTCTACCAGCCACCTTGCGTAGATTGTCAGGCCACCTAGCCTGAGTGTTCCGATTCGCGGTCTCTACTCAAGAACACGTCTATTAAAGAAGAATGTGGAAGCCACCTCAGATCCGACGAGACTTCACTTCGCAGCTCAAGCATCGCACGCACGCACGCAATTGACAGAACACTTTGGTTAAACCGTCGATCGGAGCGGTTGTCTTTCATTTTTATTTTGTTATTTTGTAAATTAATGTTTCGTCATCATCATCATTTCAGCTGAAAGACGTCCACTGCTGGACATAGGCCTCCCCCAAGCATCGCCACAACGACCGGTCCTGCGCCTTCCGCATCCAGTGGATTCCCGCGACCTTCACCAGGTCGTCGGTCCACCTTGTGGGGGGCCTACCCACGCTGCGCCTTCCAGTACGCGGTCGCCTTTTTTTATTTTTTTACTTTCCTGCCCCATCGGCCATCCGTTCTGCGAGCAATGTGCCCCGCCCACTGCCACTTAAGTTTGGCAATTCTTGGGGCTATGTCGGTTACTTTCGTTCTCCTACCAATCCCCCCCAACATATGTTTCGTAATTAAAAGTAATTTGACAAATCGTAGTCTTTAGTTTTCTTTATCTTAGTCGACCCTAAAGGTCATCGGCCAAATGTACATACGAGGTATATAGATAGATACCTAAATATATAAATAAATAGGCAAAGAATAGTACCATGTACTCTTCTGTTTGTCAACCGATTTCTTTTTCTTTTGTTTAGTAGCATAACTTTGTTTACGGTGTTAACATTAAAAAAATGCATATAGTTTTTTTTCAGCAAATTTCAATCATAATTTTTATGAATACCGATCAAACGACCCTTCGTTTATTGAAAAATACAAATTCCCAAAACCTAATTGAAACCGTCATAGTAACATTACACTAGCTATGAATGTACAACAAGCAGCCATTAGCCCTTATTTCTCTCTATCCTCATTTTCATCTATATCTCTGGAACATCATACCATGAACATAATGTCCGAAGGTCTTAAAACAATGGAGATGTATCAATCAAACACGTAGTAACAGATTTCCATATACCGAACAACTGTGCGCCACATACCTGAGAGTATACCCTATTGTTATTTGAGCCCTTTCACTGGGAACAAAAATGAGAAAAGTACAGCTTTTGACATAAAAAGCTAGGTACAGCCACAGACATAGTAAAAAATATAGACGAAGTGCTGCGATTAATAATATTGAAGCCAACAAAACCGTGCTCCTTCGTGTACAAACTAGCGCTTACGTACACACATGCACCTTAAATCGTGCTCACCGCTCTCAGAACACATGTCGCGGCATCGTCCTATTCATCTTGAAAACAAATATCCTTCAGGTGCACGGTCTGTGGGTACAGCTTGGTCAGTGGAAAATGGAAATTAGATTAATATTAGGTTAGTCTAGCTAACTTACGTATGCACCCAGTGGCGGCCCTAGCGAGGTTGTCCTATGGCGCTCTTTGGTTGTCAATGGAATCAATAGTAGTTCAATTTCTCCTTTGGAAGCTCTGGGTGGCATTTAGCGCGGGGCTCTCTTGTATGTTTTTTACAAATTAACCAATGCACATAAAAAATGTCAAGAACACCTGAAAATAGGAAGCTAAATCTAAAATGCAGCTTTTGTCTGTAACCCAAATAAGAAAGACACTGATAACAGTGTCATCATCAGCATCTTCTTCGAAATACTGCCACAACCAAGGGCAGAGGATTTGAGTCCGCGGAGAAGATTCAGAATATCATCCTCTTGGACTGGCTTAAGATGAAAACTATTTGTACCATATCTGTTCCACTCAAAATATGTTAAGTCTGAGATTGTCACTTTACCGCTACCAGCCCCCCTAGCCAAGTTGAAAATCTAAAATCGTCAACGCTAATAGAAAACATTCAAAATGTATGGGAATAACATATCTCAACGAAGAAGTCATTCGTTGAGATATGTCATTCCTATTCCTATTCCTAGGGGCTCGTAGCGAAGCAACGACTGTGCGGATTGTATGATCTGCAAGGTTAAGCTGCACTTGCCACGGTCAGTTTGTGGGTGACCGTTTCGTTACACATCGAGACCACTCCGTGCCTCGGAGAGCACGTTAAGCTGTCGGTCCCGGTTGTCATACGAATATCTATGGCAGTCGTCACGGGTAGTCAGAAGCCTGAAAGTCTGACAACTGGTCTAACCTCCGAATGTCAGTATTACCCAGTAACTGGGTTGCGGGGGTCTGATGGCAGTCGCAGCGTGTAAAATACTGATGTTCAGCCGCATCTGGCTAGACTGGAAGCCGACCCCAATATAATTGGGAAAAGGCGCGGAGGATGATGATAAAAGGTAAAAGACGTCCACTGCTGGACATAGACCTCCCTCAAGCATCGCCACAACGACTGGTCCTGCGCCTTCCGCATCCAGCGGATTCCCACGACCTTCACCAGGTCGTCGGTCCACCTTTGTTGTTGTCCACTATTGTTTTCTATAGCATTGACGATTGTAGATTGTCAACTTGGCTAGGGGGGCTGGTACCTCTAAAAGTGTTTGTTTATACTCTCAGGGTCAAATCTAATTCACAATTCCTATTCACTATTCGTAATCAGATTTGACTTTGCAGTTTCTTAACAAATCTGGCATTAGCGCAAGCACAGCGAGTAGCGAGCGATAAATTATTTCTTAAGGCGAGGTTATCCCAGACCTGTGAGCTAAATAACGCTACCCCAGCCCCCGCCAATTCAGCGCGACGTATTTATTCTCGATGCGCTTATTGTTTCATTTATTTTGCATTTCGAACAAAAGCGGGGGGAGCGCATCGTAAAAAGGCGACGACGTCCGGATGGACACTAAAATGTCACTAAATGCGTTGTGCGCGAGCCATTTCACTTATTTAAATTTTAATTAAAACATAACTATTAATATCAAAAAATTAACTGTAGGAATTACTTTGTAATACCATTATCTTTTTATTGCATGTAATTTTTATAGCATTTCGTGCTGTATTTAGAACATTAAAACGAAAAATGCTTTTATAATCGGCATTGTTTCGGATTTTTTTTCAATCGACAAAAATACAATGTATCTTGTTTTTATCTTTTAAATTCGCTAACATAAGCATGTATCTGTAACATATATTTTTTTCGGGTTTCTTTATCACAATTTGACTATTTTAGACCGAATTTCGCAAGACGCAAATTGGGATAACAGGCCGTTAATGACCTTGTTTCCTTACGAAAAAATTGGTCACTTGCGAAAGCCTTTCCAATTTTGGCGCCCCTATTATTCTACTTAGAGCGACCGCTGCACTCTAGGGCCGGCCCTGTATGTACCATTGATGTTTTTTCCAGTTTTAGTTGAGCCTTTTCATTCTTTGATGAAGATTGTCCCTCCCGTTCAAAATCTCTACTTAATTTAGGTTGTGAGTATTTTTTCCGTACACCTTTGGCTAGCACCAAAATAGTGGATATAACCGAACGTAGTCTATGAATTATAAAAGTACCTACCTAAAGTTAAGATTATTTCTAAGACATATGGATTAATTGATGGGGTAGGTAATAGAGCCCACAATAAAGTCAAACATACCCCTTCGATGTATGGTTATTAGTATAACAGTATAAGTTCCCGTACGATAATAATATAATAAACAAATCGGTCAAAATAATACTATTTTATACAAGGTGTTGATCTGTAAACGTGCCATATTTCTAGATCTGATGAAAAATAATGTGCTTAGTCACCCAAAAATACTTAAAAAATTCTACGATTTTTTAATACCTAAATTTTCACATAGAAACATAGCGAGGGTTCGAGACCTACCAATACCGATTTACACCCATTTTTCGATACCTTAAAGGAGTGAGAAGAATAGTAACAGCAATATTTTATGTTGAAAATCTCAATACTGTGATTAGACAATCCAAGGCAAGGCAAGTTAATTGTAATTATATTGAACGAAATTAACCCTTTGTTGCGACTGCCTCGTTGGTCTAGTGGTCGCAAGCGCGACTGCTGAACGTGGGGTCCTGGGTTCGATTCCCGGGTCGGGCAGTGTTATTGGGTTTTTTCATTATGAAATTCTCAGTAGCAGCCTGGAGTCTGGATTTAACATAACATAACATACGTGTATTAAAGACGCGATAGAGAAAAACAAGGGCTCCAAAGTCTTCGCAAGAGACCTGTCTATTGGGCAGAGCCAGCTTGCAAAACTGAGGACCGACGATGGCAGAGTCGTATCCTCCAAGCCAGAGCTATTGAAGGAGGTCGAGAAGTTCTATGGACAGTTATACACGTCCACCCGGACACCCGCTGTAAATCGGGCTCACGACCCAAGAGCTCGATTGACCCGACACTATACCGAAGATATCCCGGACGTCAGCCTGTACGAGATTAGGATGGCTCTGAAGCAGCTCAAAAACAACAAGGCACCGGGTGATGACGGAATTACGGCCGAACTCCTGAAGGCGGGTGGAAAACCGATCCTTAAGGCCCTTCAGAAGCTGTTTGATTCCGTCATTCTCGAGGGAAGAACGCCACAGGCATGGAGCAGAGGTGTGGTGGTACTCTTCTTCAAAAAGGGCGATAATGCTCTACTGAAGAATTATATGCCCATCTCACTTCTGAGCCATGTCTACAAGCTGCTTTCGAGAGTCATTACGAACCGTCTTTCGCGCAGGTTTGACGACTTCCAGCCTCCCGAACAAGCCGGTTTCCGAAAAGGCTTTAGCACCGTAGACCACATACATACGCTGCGGCAGGTTATACAGAAGACCGAAGAGTATAACTTGCCTCTTTGTTTAGCGTTTGTGGACTACGAGAAAGCCTTCGATTCGATCGAGACTTGGGCGGTACTACAGTCTCTTCAACGGTGCCAGATTGACTATCGGTACATCGAAGTGTTAAAGTCTTTGTATGAAAACGCCACTATGTCAGTCCGATTACAGGACCAAGCCTCGAAACCTATCCTTCTGCAGCGAGGTGTGAGACAGGGAGATGTGATCTCTCCGAAACTGTTCACTGCTGCATTGGAGGCTGTCTTCAAGGTTCTGGACTGGAAGGGGCTAGGCATTAACATAAACGGCGAGTACATCACTCACCTTCGGTTTGCCGACGACATAGTAGTCATGGCTGAGACCATGGAGGACCTCGGTACAATGCTCGATGACCTCAGTAGAGCTTCTGATAGAGTGGGTCTTAAGATGAATATGGACAAGACAAAGGTTATGTTGAATTTCCATATAGCACCCATTCCCGTAAACATCGGAGAATCTACACTCGAAGTTGTTGACGATTATGTATACCTAGGACAAACTGTCCAGCTAGGTAAGTCCAACTTCGAGAAAGAGGTCAATCGTCGAATCTGACTCGGTTGGGCAGCGTTCGGGAAGCTACGCAATATCTTCTCGTCCAAAATACCGCAGTGTCTCAAGACGAAAGTCTTTGACCAGTGTGTGTTGCCAGTAATTACTTACGGTACTGAAACGTGGTCGCTCACAATGGGCCTCATAAGAAGGCTCAAAGTCACTCAAAGGGCAATGGAGAGGGCTATGCTCGGAGTGTCCCTGCGTGATCGAATCAGAAATGAGGAGATTCGCAGGAGAACGAAAGTAACCGACATAGCCCGAAGAATTGCCAAACTTAAGTGGCAGTGGGCGGGGCACATTGCTCGCAGAACGGATGGCCGATGGGGCAGTAAAGTTCTGGAGTGGCGACCGCGTACTGGAAGGCGCAGCGTGGGTAGGCCCCCCACAAGGTGGACCGACGACCTGGTGAAGGTCGCGGGAATCCGCTGGATGCGGAAGGCACAGGACCGGTCGTTGTGGCGATACTTGCGGGAGGCCTATGTTCAGCAGTGGACGTCTTTCGGCTGAAATGATGATGAATGTAAGTTAAGACCGGTGGCCATCTTCAGCACAATACAAACTTCGTATTAGTCGAAGTTATGCTTAGGCAAGCACACATTGAGATTCAATATTGAGTGGATATACCTATAATATATGTATGTCTAACGTCTTCATCTCCCTCTTTTGACACCTTTTGACACGGTCAAATGTGTATTCAAAAAATGCTTCGGGGGTCAATGTGACTTTGACCCCAAAACTTTCCTACAAAAAAAGTTTTTCCACCATTCTTTTAACAATACACAATACAAGCTGCTAAGAAAAGGCAGGAAACACTCAGTATTGTTTACAAGTAAATGAATTTAAAGTAGGCTCAGCTACTCAGCGAATGCTTCGGGGAACTTGCCTAGTATCCGCCCAGTTAGATTGTTATTTTATTATTATTGCTGATAGTGGGTCAGAAGAACTTTATACATGTTGTAACGTCCCTCTGTTATTATTATAATCTTTGTCATTGTAGACACCATATAAACCATTTTATTATCCTAATAAACGACAGTATAA
The DNA here is from genome assembly GCA_949699075.1 of Asteroscopus sphinx. Classification (NCBI taxonomy): domain Eukaryota; kingdom Metazoa; phylum Arthropoda; class Insecta; order Lepidoptera; family Noctuidae; genus Asteroscopus; species Asteroscopus sphinx. Next base: position 8,297,487 of record OX453020.1, read on the forward strand.
TACACATCAGTCATTGGTTTCATAAGTTTCATTGACTGTATCTGCCTCCCGTACTTGGGGACCCTGCGCGAAGAATCTGTTATCCGAGCGTCGCGTATCTGACACCAGCCAGCGCTGGCTGGTGTTATGTTCGAATGACCAAAGTATCACTGATTGAAGCAAAAAAATAAGTACAAAAAGTCATAATATTTGTTACATATCATTGGTAATGACCATAGAAATCTAAATAGATGTAATAGAAGTGGCAAAGGCGCGTGAACCTGTCGCCGCGTACAGGTGTATTTTAGGACACCAGTGCGCGAACCGTTTGTTTGATCATCAGTGCTGTTTTGGACGCAGTCACTAAAATTGTATTTTGCAGCATATCTAGCAGCAGATTTTTTTAGGATGAATTTATTTTGCATTGAATGCTAGAAACATGGTGGGCGTGATTGTGTATTTATGTGTTAGTTGCGGAAAACCGGCGACATACGTTCCCGTAGTAAAAGGAAATAAATAATATTTCTATTACCTTTTTATTTAGATTTCTATGGTAATGACATTGACCATACACCCCCATAGACGCCTCATAACAGGCGAACGATGTCTCTGAACACATCACTGATAGGACTGATGTAGGTCGCCACTATTCATCATCATCATCATCATCATCATCATCATCATCATTTCAGCCGAAAGACGTCCACTGCTGGACATAGGCCTCCCCCAAGCATCGCCACAACGACCGGTCCTGTGCCTTCCGCATCCAGCGGATTCCCGTGACCTTCACCAGGTCGCCTACCCACGCTGCGCCTTCCAGTACGCGGTCGCCACTCCAGAACTTTACTGCCCCATCGGCCATCCGTTCTGCGAGCAATGTGCCCCATTGCCAGTTGAAAACTTCAAATCAGTTTCCTTATATGAGCCGTCAAAACTTCCGCGTTAGTGATTAGCGAATAGCCGCCTTGGTAGGGCCAATCAGATTGCAGTACCTCACTTCCCCGTACCTCAGTTAGTTGACAAAATGTATTGTACACAAAAAAAATCTTGACAGAAAATCCCAATAACACTTTTTTTTTGTCCGACCCGGGAATCGAGCCCAGGCCCTCACGATCTGCGTTGAACCCTTTACCGCTTGACTACCAAGGTAGTCAATCATCATACGTACATTAGCATAGAGAAGTAGTATGAAGAGAAAGGCATTATAAAGGTTTTCTAACTGATGTGATCACAAGTCTCTATGCGTGAAATTCTGACATTCGCCTCCATATGATGATGGTGATGTCCTCCACGATGTGTCCGTCGACGGCGACATCCAGTCAGCGCCTGGCATGCGCTTGTGTATGACTTGCAAAGCCAATTTTGGTTTTAAACGTTCGGTCACAAAGAAAGCAGCATAATTGCCCGCTGTCATTAAATGTGTAAGTGTAAGAAGGCTTAGGGCGGGTTTTACGATGCTGGCGTTTGGTGTCAAGTGCTTCGAGGCGTAAGTGCCCAAAACGCTTTGCGCCCTCTTTAACAGCAGTGTACCATTCCGACCTTCACATTGCCGTATCCTGCCAGTCATTTGCGGATATTCCGCAGGCCGTGAAGTGGCGCTTCAAGACGTCCTTGTAGCGCAAATGTTGACCTCCAGTTTTGCGCTTCCCAGTCGAAAGTTGGGAGAAGAATACGGTCTTTGGCAATCTAGAGTCATCCATTCTGACCACGTGTCCACTCCATCTCAACTGACTGCCTTCATATTATTAGATACTGAGCTAGCGTGAGCTTTTGCAATATCGTGTAGCTGACGTTATCGTATAGTTATCGACAAACTTTACATGGTAATTTTACCAGTGAAACGTGTGCATATTTGCAACTAAACAGTGGGGCAATTGTGTAATGCATTGACTTTGGACATTAGCTTTCATTTTGAAATTAAAGCAACATTCATTGCGTGGTACGTAGTTGCCGATAACACGGATTGTCAAAACACACGGAGCAATAAACATTGAAATCCAGATGATTGCGATCGCGAGTGAGTTACGCAATTCGGCAGCAGGTCCCAGATGATGAATGCAATCACCCCATCCAGAGCCACCTGATTTCTGTAGAACTCCTTAAAAAGTTCTGCTAGCTTCGCAACAAATAAAAACATGCTTAAGTAATCTGTAAGTGCTAAGTGCCAAAAAGAACAGACTTTTCCAATTATGCACCGTGTAAAGCAAAGGAAATTCCCATGTACAGTTGTTTAGCAGTTATTTTACTTTCCCTACTGTTGGTTAACTATGGGAAATGTTAGTGTTTGGCGTTGTTAAGCTGGGGGTTCTTGTATGACCAAGAAGCTCTACCTATTAAGCCTTACTAGGCCGTCTTAAGATCGTGCGGTGGTTCGACGGGAGAAGATACCAAATCAATTAGTAGCTCCATCTTCTCCTTTGAAGGAGAAGAAGTCTCTTTGAGGATTTCATTGAAGATATAAGATGATAAAAAGCGTCAAGCCAGTAACTACTTGTAGCTGTATTATTGATTTATTATCTAGCTTTATCAGTTCTTATGGCAGCATCAATTAATTTAATCGGCCAATCGCAATCTACTGCTATATAGTGGTCATTGAACTGACCCAACTTTAACACTTCATCTTCCACCTTCAGCAAACTAAAATATGCACCCAGCACATAATTTATGTACACCAGCTTTTTGACAACTCATACAAAATTGACGATATAACTTTGTACTAGCGTCCACCAAATTATATCCTATACAAAGAAATACGTTCTATTTAGCATTACCTCTTTACAAGATAACGTTTACATCAACTTGAGAGCAATTTTAGGTATGTGGTAAATTCTCGGTACTTAATCTGTCGGTTAATCAGGAAATGCAAAATTTGCCATTTGTCAAAAAGCGAATAACCTGGTAAACAGAGTATAAGAAAACACAATCCAGGAGATAGATGATAAACTTATTTACGACGTATGTAAGAAAAAATCCAAAGAAATGATAATCTTACTATAATTACGAAGAACTTTACCATAAAACTTTACATGACGCCGCACGTCTGATAGTAAAAGTCATTTACGGGAAACAATTCTGGTGATCCCCATCAACAATAGGCGGAAACGTTGCGCTGGCACGCTCCACATGGCTGCCCCGCGTGACAAACTTGTGAAATGTCGAGTGACACACTGGCGGAACGAATGACTAGCGGGAAGGATGTTGCGTATGTGTGGTAGGTACTGTTTACCATGCCAATTTTGGAATGAATGAATTGTGAGTATAGGTAGCAGCCTCGGCGACAAGTAGACGATAATACCTACTGTGAAGGAGCAAGGTATTATGTTCCTTGTTCCTCCTGGTCGGAGGATCCTCCCTTTGAATTTGCAGGTATTTTATTAAAACCTCGTTTCTCCACAACACATGAAATGTTTTCCTTTCCATTTAATTTGTCGATGTACCTGATCCTCTCAGCTTTAAGCTCTTTAGAGACAGAAAGGAACAATTTTTTAGTCCACAGTACAGTTTTTGATAAAAGCAGCATATAAAACAACGTGATAGTCATTGTGAAAAGTGAAATAGGATTCTATTGCTTAAAGGGAATGAAGCAGCTAAGTGGCGTCCCCATCAGTAAACAAAATATTACTCGCTGAATACATCATTATTTATTATTTATTTATATATGCTTTATTGTACACCATAAAAAATATTACATTGAATATACATTTAAACTATTTTACTTATGGCGGCCTTATCGCGATCAGCGATTTCTTCCAGGCAACCTTAGGATGGACAAGAATGAACTGGACAGAAAATGGGGTTGTCAGATGTGCAAATTCGATACATAATTTAATAATAAAATAAAATACTATACTACTACTATAAAATAACAACAAAAATATATTCTATAAATCCTAATACATAAATACTGAATGCATATAAATAATAAGCAACGGTAAAGTAATTAAAAGCGACCTCATACAGGAGAAGAAAGATGTTCATAGCGACAAATAATGCTCCTTCACAAGCCTCTTAAACAGTGGCAGCGATTGCGCTCTTCTATTAAGCACTGGCAATGCATTCCATAAACGAGCAGCCTGAACCGTAAAGGATTTATCAAAAAATGTTGTGGAATGCATTGGCATTTTCAGTCATCATTCTCTTCATCATCTGTAAATTATATTTCCCTGTAGTTGTGGATCCACTCTGGCACTTTTTCTATCTTAAACTACAGGGAAGTATAATTAACAGAGTTAATAGTTTCTGATTAAACTATAGTACCTGTATTTCAATAGTTAAAAACTAATTTTCGATAAATGATGTATTCAGCGAGTAATATTTTTTTACTGATGGGGGCGCCACTTGCCTGCTACATTCCCCTTAACTTGTGGACATCGCTAAGTAAATTACGTACATTTAATTTTATATGTAGTAATAATATATACAGTTACAAAACAGCAAAATTGAAATCCAATTTCTATGCAACATATTCATTGTGTATTACCCGACCGTAACGATTGTATGTCGTTGCGAAAAACGGAGATGCGGTCTCGAGATGCGTGCACGCATCGGCGCGTGCGCATATTGCAAAAATTGCGAAATCAGAACTTATCGCTATTGTAGTGTAGCTGATTTTGCAATAGGAGATCTAGTGGTACGTAATGATGATGATTTGATCGATTGTTGAAAATTGACAGTTATTTTCTAAGCTTCGGTTGTTTCACGAATTTACTTATGTAGGATTGTTCTAGAAAATGATGTGCTGCATACTGCGTACTTAATTGTTTTGGTTTGAAGAGAATGCAACAGACAATACATACATACTTCAACTACCCCGTTATTCCGTGTAAAGACAAACTAGTCAGCAGGTTTGGTAGTTATCCTGAGGCAATATAATGAAGTGTTAGAACCATCATTATTCCGGGGAGAGGGATAGCGCTATACGTCCTGTCCAGCTGTTTCGCTCCTTCTCGCAACGAAACAATGATGGCTTCAACACTTTACGGACACAGATTACATAATAGTTACTACGTAACAGATACATCACTCCCATACAAAAGCGAATATACCTTTGCTTTATTAGCCTATATTTTAATAATAATCCCAGGCGTTAGCTGCAAGCAGAAATATACCTTTTATACGCGTACCGAGAGTCGAGGACGCCCCTCTGTTACTTGTAATCTCGGAAGTACGCTAAACGGCAGGCTTATAACGCAGCCTTGAGCGAGTGATAGACCCCTGATACGGGCTCTGGGCAGTAAGGGGCTATACAGGCACATACTTAAGTATTACGTGTGAAGTTTATCAGCTTATCAGAGTCCACTGCTCAACATAAGCCTCTCGTGATGTTACCACCATGCTGAGCAAGAGATTTGTTGATTGTATAGCAAGCCCTTCTATCTAACCCTGTCTGTCTAGAGCCAGGTAATTTCCAAAACAATGTTATTTTCCCGGGAGACGTGCCAAAGCCGTAGCCACTAGAGGGGCACCGGCACAGTTGACTGGAGTTCCCGGAGATTCTCTAATTTGTGCTGAGAACAGCCACTGTGTGGTTTTAGTCGGTAGGAATCCGACATACCTCTCCGCTCTCCTCAGATGGAGGGATGATGGGTATCCATGAGCGTTTCCATTCGAAAAGGAAAAAAGGCAAAAAAAATTCAAGAAATATTTTTTGTTGTATTTTTGGACAGGCTTGGATAGAGCGCATATATTCCTTAAACCCCTTTAAACATAAAAATAAAACACACAACAAGCTTCAAGAAAAGTCTTTCGCTCACATCGATAAGTAAAGTTAAGCAATCCCTAACTAGGTTAGTCATTCGATGGGTGACCGACACACCGGATAGTATCCATATTTTAAAGGCCTCAGCACTTATCTCAGCCAATATAGTTAGTATTATCTGTGCTGTGAGATATCGAAGGCTTTTAAACGACCATAAAATGTAATAGGTAAAGTTAAGTGATTTCTATGTTTAAGTTGTCATATTGGTACAGTTTGGCACTGCATTTATCAGGGGGAGCACTTATTACAGTCTTCGTTTTCTTATCGTGTCAATGGTTCATCATCATCATTTCAGCCGAAAGACGTCCACTGCTGGACATAGGCCTCCCCCAAGCATTGCCACAATGACCGGTCCTGCACCTTCCATAATGGTTCAATTAACTTCAACTTGTTTGAATAAAAAGTGGCAATCTCAATGGCGTTATTAGTGGCGGTGTAGAGATCTTCTCTCGTGCAGGTGTTTTGGCACAAGGGAAACACCAGCAAATATGACATAGATTGCTCTGGGTCACCGCAGTCACAATAAGCAAGATTAGGATCTCTAAACCTCCATTTGCACATGTTAAGTCTTTCAAAACGTTAATTATGAATCTAGTTGCACGGTTCCAAAGAGTTGGTCCAATGGAGAAGAGCCGGCAAGAAACTTCATGGATATTATTATATTATTATTTGAGGAAAGAGGTAGGGGTCTTGAACGCCCCTAAGCCACTGCGACCTGATAAGATCAATTGTGACGCCTCTTGCAGCATTACAGCACTTCCCCAAGCTGCAAGTCAATCATGAATGGATATACTCTTTTCAAATTTTATTTATTATTTATAATAAATGGCACAATTATTTGTTACATGATTTTGAAATAATTGTGTGAGAACAATGTAGATTAATGACTTAGAAAAAATCATTGCAAACTAATTTATGATTAATAATGATTATAGCAGTGATAGCCTCGTGGTTGAACGCTTCCCTTCCAAGCAGGAGGGTGCGAGTTCGATCCCGGCCCGCACCTCCGACTTTTCAGATTCATGTGTGGATCAGAATTTGATTATCACTTGCTTTAACGGTGAAGGAAAACATCGTGAGGAAACCTGCTCACCTGAGAGTGCTCCATACAGTTCTCGATGGTGTGTGTAGTCCACCAACCCGCACTAGGCAAGCGTGGTGGACTAAAGCCTTAACCTTCTCATACTGAGAAGAGGTCCGTGCCCAGCAGTGGGACAGTAGTGGGCTGATTATGTTATGTTAATGATTATAAGTTTAGGCTCAACCATAATAGGAGGGAAACCAACGATCCCGGCGGTAGCTTCGATCTCTTATGGTGTAATATAGTCAAGAGGTGGAGGGCGCTTCTTGATCCATACATTTTACAGTATAGGATGGTGAAATGAGCTGAAGGCCCACCTGATGTTAAACTGTTACCTTTGCCCAAAACAACTGCAATACCACCTACGCTACCTTAAAGGTATTGCAAGTCACGTTCGTCAAACTGAGACATGAAGATGGAAAGTCTCATTGTAATTTCACTGGCACCCGTACCCTTAGCTTCGAAACACAGCAATGCAAACATTACTGTTTTACGGCAGATATAGTTACGGTGGTAGTACTTTGAGGACGAGTACTTTCAGAAGGAGCTCTACCATAGATAGAATTCTAAATAATATAAGGTAATAGATGTGTCTCTCTTACAGAACTGTGTTTCTCTTACGGAACTGTCTGCAGAAAAGGTACGAGTAGCGCAAAGAGGAATGGGGCGAGCAATGCTCGGAATCACCTCACGTAACCGTAAGACGAATAAGTGGATACGCTCCAAGACAAAAGTCAAAGACGTTGTGTCCATAATAGCTAAGCGTAAATGGAGATGGGCGGGACACATTGCTCGAATGGACAAGGAACGATGGACACGGAGACTGCTGGAGTGGCGACGACTGCGGGACGGCCACCCAAACGTTGGGTGGATGACATCCGACAACACACAGGCCTGGATTGGATTTCAAGGGCTCAAGATCGCCAGGAGTGGAGCAATTTGGAGGAGGTCTACTCCCAAAAATGGGTATTATAAGGCCGCAATGATGATGATGATGATGATGATGAATAGATGTGTCAAAGGCACGTGAAAGTGTCGCCGCGTACACGTGTCTCGTAGGACACCAGTGCGCGATTTGTTTGCTTGATCATCAGTGCTGTTTAGGACGCAGAGTCACTTAAATTGTATTTTGCAGCAAATCTAACAACGGATTTATTTTTAGGCTTAATTTATTTTGCATTGGATGCTAGAAACATGGTGAGCGCAATTGCGTATTTATGTGTTTCTAGCCGCAAACCAGCAACACGTGTTCCGGTATTTAAAAGACATAGATGAAAGAGCATTTTCATGTCTTCGAAAATGTATCAAGAATTGCAAAATATATAAGAATCATCATTCAAATAAAATATAATCGAGTACAAGGACTAGGGAAGACAAAACGTGTAAAAAAAACAAACAAACAACCTCTGACCCAAAACGCATACACCTTATCCGTTCCGTCGTAGGTAATAACAATGGAGAAAGTTGCATAAAAATATATTCATTTAAAAACCTCCAGACAATAGGACGAACGAAGATTTCCAATATGGACAAAAGGAGAAAGTTCGTAAAATCACTAAAATAAGTTTTCATTCCATTCTTCATTTCCCCATACATAAAAACCTTTCATTACATACAGTAACAAAATATATCATGAGGCTATTTGACAGACGTTTTCACTTGCAAAGCGAATTTACTGTCTTGTGAAAATTACACTTACGCCGATGACAGCAAACGCAACGCATCGTAAAGTCGAGGAAATATTATGTGAATATCGTCATTTGTAAAGTGTATTTTCTCTCACTTATATAATTGTTGCATTGTGTTGGTAATGGTTTCGTGAATTCCTGGTAGTTGGTTGTCGTGGGTGCTATCTTTGTGCAAATAGATATAAAGGACTCAAGAGTAGGTTAATTTGGTTTTGTGTTGGAGATTTCGTAGCGTGGTTAAATTACAAGGCAGTGTCATGATTTGTTCGATTTTTTTAAACCCGCGCTCGTCTCCTGAAGAGTACTATAGGTATAAGGAATTTCACTTCTTAGCGGTACGCATAATAAAGCTGTTAGCAAGTCTTTGTGCGTAAAGGTGGGATGTCTACCGCATAATTCGTCAATGCTTATCATAGGACTTCAGGATCTTTAGGATCACGTCAATGAACTGACTTCTATAATCACTGCAGTAAATCAGTGTATGTATGTGGAAAGAAAGGCCTTCGCCTGATTTTGTAGCACCGCAAGAACACTTGCCCCCAGATCACGATCTCGCATGGCCAGTCTGGAAATCCCTCAACCGACTCCGGACTCAAGTTGATCGCTGCAGAGAGAATATGTGCAAATGTGAAATGCGAGACTTCTCTAATATTGAATGCGATTGCAGGGCCCCCATTCACTCTATGACCCATTTGCTCACTTGTCCCTTGTGCCCTACTACCTGCACAAGAGACGATTTAAACAAAGGCACAAACAACGCCATACCCAGGTACTAGGGCCAAGTACCGAGGTGGCCAAAAATCACATGAATATAGTGTGAACTGCATGAGAACCATTGACACGAAGAAGATCAGTATGTTAGTATGTTAGTCTATTGAAGGATTCTGCGGCCCATCCACTTGAGAGAGGTCTCTAACGACACCCGTAGAAATATTATGGGGTGGCATTCACTTTGCAGGATACAACAAGGGTCTTTCGCGTGTACATTGTATCGCAAAGCCTTTACAAATTGGTGATTTTTCGTGTGGGAAACGAGCAGAAGAATACGGCTGGCCTGGGTCGCTTTTTGGAAACTACGTCAAATCTTCTCAAAGCCAACAACAAACAAACAAACAAATCCTGAAGACTAAGGTCTTCAATCAGTGCGTCCTGCCTGTCATGACTTACGGAGACGAGACGTGACACGCGGTACGGCAGGTCCACAAACTTAAAGTAGGTCAGCGGGCTACGGAAAGGGCTATGCTCGGGGTCTCTTTGTAGGATCGAATCTGGAACGAGGTGATTCTTCAGAGAACCAAAGTTGTCGACATAGCCCACAGGATCAACAAGCCGAAGTGGCAGTGGTAGTCGGCCCACGGCCCCGGTATTAGCCGCAGAACCGATGACCGATGGGGTAGGCGACAATTGTTCTTGAGTGGAGCCCGTGAATCTACAAACGAAGCATGTCCCCTCAGGCTAGGTGGAATAACGACACTCGTAGGTTGGTTGGTAGGAGCTGCTGATATCATTCGCGTACTATTGGAGAGGTTTTTGTCCAGCAGTGGACTACTATAGGCTGATGATGGTTAATTTTGCAGGATGGTGCCAAGTGGTTGTTGAACAATTTGTAATTTTTTTGTGACTTTAAATTGGTTTTAAAGCACGCGATTGGTCGAAAGACTCGTGGGGAAGTAACAATCGCGCGGATTGTGCGATCTGTAAGGTTAAGCTGCGCTTTCCGCGGTTATTCTGTGGATGAGTGACCGTTTCGTTACATAATGAGACCCCTCTGTGCCTCGGAGAGCACATTACGCTGTTGAACCCGGTTATCTTTGACAGTCGTTACGGGTAGTCATAAGTCTGAAAGTCTGACAACTGGTCTAACCTTCGAATGTCAGTATTACCCATTTTTTTGTAGTTTTTCTATAAATCCGCGTCATGTAAGGCACCAAGCGTGACCAGTGACAAAAAAATACTAAACAACTTACTTTGTACTAGTATGTGTATTGTGCGGCCGCTGCGTACGGATTTTTTTTTTCGTTTGTTTTGTTAGGGTATGACATATCTATACTTTTAAATATCATTGCCGTGTACCGAATACGGTACACTGGACATATAACGTGTTAAGCTTGTATTTCTTCTAGGATCATAATTCAATCAAAAGCTACTACCTATTCTATAGAATCTAGTAATAAAGCCCCTAACATATGTTTGCAATGAACTCATTATACTTGCATTAAGTACTAGTATCGGGTTTATAACCTGTCGTTAGCACAGGATTCCCACAATTGGCTTCTACGATTTATAGCAGCATCTACTACTCGGAAACTGTGCTATATCTTAGCCGTGTGTGACATAAAAAGTCAAATGTTATGGGCCAAAACAATTTTCTTTTATTTCGTTTTTAGAAAATTGATCCTTGAAAAACTACGTTTACTATAAACTACGGTATCGAGAACAAGAGCCCTTTGTAGCAGCTAAAATATTGTGTTCTATTGGATTTAAGACCAACAAAATACGTATTTTATTGGCATAATTACTTAGTTTTTTAGATCAAGTCTGCAGAAAATTAATACCTGTTTAGAGCTAGATCAATTGCCGTCACATGCACCTTTGCAACGTTAGATAAGAATCTGGGGCTGAAACCTTACATCCAACAACTTGAAACTACTCGAAATTGACACCAGCTCACTTTGATACAAAACTCGAACCAGTCATACTATTTAGACCGGCCACAACAATAAACCACGCCATAGCGGCAAAAAATAAGCTGAGCACAAAATTGTATATGGAAACACTTAGTTCCATATACAAGGACGACAATTTGTAGTCGTGTTTTGTGGCTATCGCGAACGTGTAATCAATATGGACAACATCGCGGCCACAAAGCTACCACTCACAACTTGTGGCTGCAACAACGCAACTTCAGGTGGCTGTAGCGAGACCATTCACACACCACTGCTTGGGTCTTTGTTTTCCTGCCCGTCTGAATTGACCCTAAGTTTCTAAAATCTTTTTATTGTCATAAAAGGTCCTCCCAAACCGCGTCGGCGACGTCGACGTCTTTCGGCTGAAATGATGAGGTTCTCGAGTGACAACCGCGTACTGGAAGGCGCAGCGTGGGTAGGCCCCCACAAGGTGGACCAAAGAGCAGGTGAAGGTCGCGGGAATCCGCTGGATGTGGAAAGGACAGGACCGGTCGTTGTAGCGATGCTTGGGGGAGAACTATGTCCAGCAGTGGACGTCTTTCGGCTGAAATGATGTTGATGATGAATAATTACGCTTGCCTAACGAATTTTTGTTTACCACTAGCTCAATAAAATTTGAATATGTATCATCTATTTTAACATCCCCTGCCTAATACAATGAAAGTAAGTAATTTATTCGCAGAAGATATGGTACATAAGTTCTTAAAATATAATACATGATCAATAGCACATCTCGCCACATAAAGATACCTAAATCTAAAAATAAAGCTCACCTATAAATTATATACCATCACCCATTACCAGTATCGATCAGCACCACACTAACCTTTGTACAAACAGTGATGAATATTACAGAAGCAGTTACTTCTGATTGCTTTTGATTGGTGCTCTGCATTCGTTAGTTTCGAATTATAGTTATTTTGTTTAGTTTTATGGGTGTTTGAGGCCTCCGTTTGTTCGCTGCGTTTTTTACTAAGTTTGTATTTAATTGATACAATGCTAAAAAGTTGTAAAAATTTAAGTTTATGCCACCAGTAGGCCAATTCACGTAGCTAAAACAGTGCAGTTGCACAGCGCAGTTTCGATCAAAACAATGCTTTTCGTATTCTCTTATCTATGGGGATCGCTGTCAGAAACTAACTGCAGCGTCACTGCAACTTGATCGGCGCTGCATGAAGTTACTAGGAGGAATAAAGAATTACGTGAATTAGGGCCCTGAATAAGATAAAATTATCACAGTCGCAAAAAAAACTGCTTATCTTTCTTTCAAACTCTTTTTCATGTTTCCAGAATCGCATCATAGATTTCACGAACAGATAACTTTTAATTAGAAGTTTTTTTAATTAAAAAAATGTGGGTATGCAAGCCCTATATATATTATTATATTAACTATTAAGTATTATTATGAATATTACTTTCTAAGACGACTTTCTAATGTTAAATGTGATAAGAGATGCTTTAGTAATATGCTAGTTTTCATTTAGAATAGATATTTTTGCTAACTTGTTTCTGTTTCTATGTTAATAAAGACCTTCAAAAATAAATAAAAAATTAGAAGTTGCTGCCAAGAATTTTAATAATAAACATCACCTTCCAAACCAAAAGGATCCGTATAATCTAAATGTCATTGAATATCATACGATAATTTCACAAATTCTCATATTGGTTTAGACAAAACTTACCGAAGTATAAATATAGTTTTGTATGGAGCTGTAACGAGGATCACGATGTGGGTTGATACCTTCAGAATTTTTGATGAGATCCAATTTAGTAATTTGATGAAAGTCATTAGGAATGCTACGATTCTTCATAATTTTAATGACAATATATTGATTTCATGATTAAATTTATTTGTAAATGTCGCTTCATTTATTCTAAAATGGTAACCAACAATACTTGCTTCGTCTACTTCAGATAATCCCTTTAAAATTAGTTTATTTGTTACATTGTTAATAAACACAAATAAAATTCAGGAACTGTTTGCTACATTTCCAATTCATGAGATGCAACTGAAGCTTAATTTTTTTACCCGACTGCGCCAGGGTTATGTTTTTTAATGTATTGATTAATATCATTAATTCTCTTTTGATTAATGTCGTTTAATCCTCTTACGATTAATTTCATTAATTCAATTGAATATTTTTGCAAATCAAGATTTTAAATCGTTGGTACCTTGAGAACACCTTGAGTAAGCGCAGAAGAATACCTTTTTTTTCGAGGAGGAAACCTTCAAAAGGCTACCAGCCCCATGGGGGAGTGGCTGGGGTATGTGTGATTCTTACCGCACTAAAACCTCCCAGATAGCATTCTTCAGCACAATAGAGGGGGGACTCCGTGAATGGGTTAGTTATACTACTGGTGCCCCTGTGCTACGCCTATAAGGCACGACCCAAAGGAGAATTTTGTCTCCCTGAACACCTTCCCGATGCGACAACAAATGGCGGTGACAACCACCGCGTGCCACCGTCATTCCTGATGTCACTCAGTGGACGTCCAAAGCCGGACGTCTGTGACATTGCTTGATCTTCATTGTTAAGTATTATGTTTTTAGTATAATGACTTTTGGGTAGTCCTATTGGTTTGACTAACTCTCAAAAACGAATTATCATGCAACATTTCGATATCCTGTTGCCACCTTCGCTTCTACCTACACCAATTCAACGTAGCATGAATATTTAAATTAGTCCTACGTTCCCATGACTGGCTGATCAATGGTATCCCTCTCACACGACCTTCTTGGAAACCGAGGCCTTGAGATTTTTGGAGGATCGGCCTCAGAATATAAAGAGGTACTTTACCGTATTTTGTTTATTAATCTCCGTAATTTGAAAATTATTGGGATGAGGATGATGCGTAATGCCTATTTTTAGAAGGTTTCTCAAAGTTATGATAAGAAAAGTTTGTCAAGAGAAGTTTTCGTAGTCAAATAACACGCTTCTAAATAATTATTAGAAATTCTGAATCTTAAATTATTTGTTTTGATTTTGCAGTAATTTATACCTGCAGCTTAGCTACTATATGGTTATCAATAAAAAGTATTCAATATGTTCTATGTATGACATGACAATATGAAGGACATGGTCTATCTATGTGCCAAATTTCATCCCAATCCTTTCAGCCGTTTCAGCGTGATTGAAGGACAATCAAAGGCACAAAAAAACAAACATCTATACTTTCTATTTATATTATTAGTAGGATTTATAAGGAGCCAGACAGGTACCTAGAATTATTTATCATTTTTTTTTAAACATAGATTTTGTGACAGTCCAAAAATTATAATATTTCTCAGCATAATGTCCTCCTGGCCGAATTTCGGTCACGGCGGCCAATCTCTGTTGTATACTGTTGCATAAACTCTTTGGCCAACACTGGCCACTTAGACTAATTAAATTAGCTTATTTAAATATTATAATCACTATGGTCATTCATTACTTTGGTTTTTGTTCTGAATGAATGTACCTATGTCTGTAATCTATAAATGTATTTTTATTATACCCGCATTCAAAGATTAATAAAACTTTTTAACAAAAAATTGAACCGACGAAAACAGAAACTGAAAAGCGAAAAATAACAAATTATGAGTCGGCGCCAAACAAACTTTTAACAAGCAAAGTGCGTGCAAATTGCAAGTGGCCGAGCGACGAACGAATTTTTGGAAAGTTATTGTTTATCGTTGAAAATTTCACGTTGTATTTGATGTTACGTTGTTTTTATTATTTATTTAAAGTAATTTAATGATTTTCGTTGATTGTTTGTTTGGCGCCGACTCATAATTTGTTATTTTTCGCTTCAGTTTTTTGTTTTTTTTTTTCAGTTTCTGTTTTCGTCGGTTCAATTTTTTGTTAAAAAGTTTTATTTTAACTTTTTTTGTAGTCAAAATCTAGCTCCAGGTCTCCATTATGTCGTAGTGTCTAGAACTATATTTATGTGTGCCAAGTTTCAACAGAATCGGTTAACAGGTAAGAATTCAGTGGGTGAACAAGCACTTATCCCCTGTTTTCCCGCCCTTAGGGGTGGATTTTGATTTTGAAATTTAAATGGGACCAACTTAGAGATATACCCTATCCATTAAAAAAAGAATCATCAAAATCTGGCCACTCTGTAAAAAGTTATGCGTGGTCATACATAAAAAAAAAAAAAAAAAAAAATTATATATACGCGTCGAATTGAGAACCTCCTCCTTTTTTTCGTCGGTTAAAAATACAACAATCTCAACGGAGAATAGCCATTTGCGCGGAATATAATACTTAGTGCAACGGTGTGTACGTAAACACAGGTTCACTCTCTATTCCCTAACTCTCATAATCCTATTGGTCGGCAAAACGACACGCCCAGAGAGAGATCAGGCGCAGCAACGACAGCTTTACGTGCTCTCCGAGGCACGGGGGCGTAGCACCTCACCAGCTTCCTGACTCCAGGCTGTTTCTAGGAGATTTTCTTGACAGAAAAATCCCAATAACACTTATCGGCCGACCCAGGAATCGAACCCAGGACCTCAAGCTCAGCAGTTGCGCTTGCGACCACTAGACCAACGAGGCAGTCAAACCTATTCAACGTGTTATTGAAATAACTGAAAACCTCTTAATCATTGTACTCATCAGTATGAACAACTTTAAATATGGGATCAACCATGAAAACGAGAAAAAAAAATCTGCTGTTCCTCACATGAATCGATAAAATCTACGGATCAGCTGATGTTTTTTTCGCGATTTCGGGGTTGGTCCCATAGTAAAAGTTGTTCATGCTGATGGGTACAATGACCCCTTAAGAGGTTTTCAGTTATTTCAATAACACGTTGTATTTAAGACTTCTCAGCATAATCAGCCCGTTACTATTCCACTCCTGCAGCGCAATTATTTATTTTCAAAGTAACAATTACTCAATGTGTTAGTAACAATATTACTTAATAACTATGTTAGTATTCCTATTATATAAGCTTAACTAAGATGCATAAATTAATTCTTACACAAAAAAATAACATATACACCACTTTAAACACATTTTAAAAAACGGACAGTCATACCTGCCCGCTATCACACTCAGGATGCTGTTGCTGCTCGATTATGTCAACAAAATGTCAATTTTGACGTTTGAATCCGGAAAAATGATACAATTCGAATTGCGTAACTACAAAACTGTTGATTACGATGTCGGAGGGATTCATCATGAAATTGAATGAATGATCGTTGATGATGAATGAAAATCTTAAAACGCATACTTGCAGCAGCTTACTTGCATGACGAAACGTGATCTAACATACATGACGTCATTTACATCGCAATGGATTTCCCTCCTGACGTCATTTGATTCATAATGAAGTCCCTATATGTCTTTACACAATTCCAATGTTTGATTGCGATGTTATCAACATCTTCTTCAATTTAACATCAAAATTAAACTATCAAATGAGTTACGCAATTGCCCTGCTGGTCCTCTTCTCTTCTTAGTATGAGAAAGGTTTAGGCCTTAGTTCACCACGCCACTCCACATCATTAGTGTTGCTCTGACTTTCTTTTGCATTAACTGGAGTTGTTATCTGTATTCATCAGTCAGATAATTTAGCTATCTCAGTAAAAGTCATGTGTCGGATATAATTAACGTTGATGGCCTGACAACCCGTTACTGGAGTGGTTAGTTTAGTTTAACTTTTCATCTAAGTATTACTCGTATACAACGTGTAACAGAAAGGGTATAAAGATATTAAGTGCAGGCTTCTTTGGATGGTAAAAAGTTACACAGCATTTAAATCCTACATCTACTTAATAACCTTATATTAGAAGATTTCTAGTTAGACTGGAGGCTGACCCAAACCACTGAGGTAATATGTTCTACGTACTAGAGAAGACATCTCGAATCGAATATTTGTAACACGTTTTAGAGTTCCTGCACTCACATAGCCACGCTCGCGCCGCGCGTGCTCCGCGGCCAGCAAGTTGCGTGACTTTTTTTGTCCGTAATGTCTACTCTAGTATGTAGTACATATTACCTCAGTGACCCAAACACCGTTTGGAAAAAAGTCTAGGATAGGTGTAGGTAGGGGTTGCTATGCCGATACACTTCATGATGTCAACGAGGGATGTCACCTAGTTAAGGGCGGAAGATTTCAGCGAAACAACCTAGGGAGTGTCTTTATTGCACTGATTTCATATAATTAAAAAATAAAATCTACTAAAATCTAGGTCGCGCGTGATGGGCGCTGTGCATTGTCTTCTAATTTATTTTGTATAAAATACATGTACGACGTACATACCGTCAACAAAAAAAAGGAGAAAAACAAAACGAATTAAAGTTTTGAAAAAATGAAGAAAATATTACAAAACAAACGTAGAGATATCTTTGCGATCATATACCTAATGTAAATGAACTTCATTATGATCGCTTTCGTGCTCAAAGCGCAACTCCGGCGCAGACGCGTCGTCATCGCTGACGTAAGCGCGTACGCTTCAGCGCACATCAATGCGTGTGCGCTTCACCCATCTATCATTGAAAACTATGTACGAACTGTGTAATGTATTCGTTTTGTCATTTACGTATCGTACATTCGAAACTAAATTGAAAATAAAATGTATTCAATTATTCATGTCGTAAAGTGTTATTTTTTTTTTACTACAAACATTTTTTTGAGTTCTACGTCATGCTGCAATTGAAATCATTCTTTCGTGTATGAGACGTCAACGAATGATAGATGAAGCTGAATAGCCCAAAAAGCCGCAAACCTATGGCCTTCATGCTGTAAATTCATCATCATCATCATCATTTCAGCCGAAAGACGTCCACTGCTGTACATAGGCCTCCCCCAAGCATCACCGCAACGACCGGTCCTGCGCTTTCCACATCCAGCGGATTCCAGCGAACTTCAGCAGGTCGTCGGTCCACCTCGTGGGGGGCCTACCCACGCTGCGCCTTCCAATACGCGGTCGCCACTCCAGAACTTTACTGCCCCATCGGCCTGATTGCAAATTAGTAAGGTTAAAAAAATATTAATTAATAAAAACAAAAAACCCGACTGCGTGTAAAAATAACAGAAAAGATATAAACAAGACTTATCAACACGCAGTCGGAGGCTACGTATGTTTTTGGTCATGAATTACATAATAGTTCCTATGTAGCCTCCGCCTGCGTGTTGATAAGTCTTGTTTATATCTTTTCTGTTATTTTTACACGCAGTCGGGTTTTTTGTTTTTAATAAATTTTTTTTTTTATTTAAATTTTTTTAGTTTTGTCATCATGATTTAGTTATCATACTATTAATGTTTTTTTTGAAAAGTCAAATTCATTTTTAACGTTGAATATTTTGTTGTTTTTAGCATTTCTCATTCTAAATTACATTTAAACATATAAGTTGTATATATTTTTGAAAAGCATTTATAAAACCCTTTATTTTGATGCCCCCCTCGATGGGTTTCGAGGGAAAAAAAAATTTTTTGAAGCCGTAATTTGGCGCCAAAATGCGGTCATTTTAATTTTTATAATTTTGATATACCCAGTGTCACTCTCACAATTAAGACGAATCTAACGACACCTCACATGTTAAAATCCATCAAGCTGTTTAGGCTGCAGGGCGTGCCAAAGAAATATACATACATACATACATACATACACTCGAAAAACATTACCCTCCTTCTGGCGCAGTCGGGTAAAAATACATAAGTACCTACCTACTAATTTGCAGCATGATAGCAATAAGGTTTGTCTTTTTGGGCCAGGCCTTTGTTAATTCATCTCAGTCTAATGGAGTTATTGACAAGGGTACAATTGCCATTGGCGTTGGAGAAAACGTGTCTGAAATTAGTTTTCTGTTAATCAATTAACAATAAGCTAATAGCAATTAAAATATAAAAGTAGTAATAAAGCAAACAAAGCTATAATCACGGAAACAAATCTACGGAATAATGGTTTAGCAGTTAGCATCTACTCTCTTAAATGACGGGAAGACAATTTAAAGACTATTACTATTTATGAACCGTTAACACTCAAAAGTCAACACAAACAATAGACACTGATTGGTATTTACTTAGCAAAAGAAAATTGCGTAAATATATGGTTAACTTTCTAAGCCACAAATCATTTGAATAAGCATCGTGTGGTTGCGCTAGCGCCGCGGACATCACACTGGATATTGTAATTGTGCGATTGTACTGTAATGTGAACTATGAAATGTAAGGCCGTAGCTCACACCGGAAGAAACGAACGCTTGGAATTTTATTAGTTTTAATGACGAGTGAAAGTAATAAAGCAATTTTTTACCGAATATTTCTACCCAGCAGTTTGGCGACACACTAGTGCGTATAAATCAGTGTTGTTTTAAAACACATAAATTATTATTGGGCATCAACAGATACAAGAACAGATCGCAGATCCTAATAATGCGGCTTAGGGAAAAATACTATGGTGGGTACAGTGGTGTGCAAAATATCAAATTAAGTATTCATGAGTGTAATAATATCATCACACAACTCGGATGAATAAAAAAGGCGGACGGAATCTCGCTAAACAATAAGTGAAGCATCCATAGTATGCAGGCTCGCTTAAAAGTACGGGCACGCACAAATTCACATCCATAGTATGCCAAAAAGCCGCGGTTACGCAAAAATCTAGTGTGACGGTAGTCATTGTTATCGTGTCACAAATAATATAACAGTGTAAATAATGCTTTCGAAACTATAGTGGGTTTAGGAAAAAATTAAGTACTTCAGTCTTTGTTTAGCGAAATTCCGTCCGCCTTTTTTATTCGTCTGAGTCACACAAGAACACTTTTTTTTTGATACGGCAAGTAGAAGTTAAATTGTTAGTGAACATTAAAGACAGGCAAATGATAAAGAAAACTCGATAGGTACATATTATTTACATCAGGTAGGTACATGATTCGACATGCTTAGTGTATTGTTTGACGACGTGTGTGTGATGTCTGTAAAGTAATCTAAATAGCTGTTTAATATTAACCACGAATAAAACATCAAACAAATCACTAAATAAGTATTCAGCTATGAACGAAAGACTACACACATTTAGAATATTAATTATAAGAAAACAGCGCATTTTTCGGCGTACGTTGCAGACCTACAAGCATATCTAAAATTGTGTCACATTATGATGCTGATACTTTAGTTGTAATATTCGATTTGTTTTTCTTGCAATTAGGTATAAAAAGACGCTGGAAGAAAATGAAATACATGAACCAATCATTTTATGTACATTTTTCTAGTTTTGTGTTAAAGAAAATTATCCAAACAGTGTATTTGTATTTTATTTACCTCAGACAAAATGGAATCTCTGAAACAGCTATAACTTAAAAGATACCCTACGGTGTAACAGCATCCAGTTAATTACGAGCCGTGTCAGCACGCCACGCTATAATACTAAATGAAGTAACCAGATTCGTGATAGAGTAAAATGTGTTCCTTCATCGGGAAACGCTAACTATTGCGTTTGATCGTGCTCTCATTAAAATTATGAGTGATTTAGTCTTATTTTGTGGTATAATTATGTTTTCATGACGATGAAAGGGAAAGATATGATATTGAAAGATATGATTAATTGTGTTTGGCGAGTAATTGTTAGTGAATTTATAGATTTTAGCGTAAGTTTACATGGAATGCTACAAGGCGCTATACTGGGTTTGATGCAAAAAAAATTTACTCGACACGATTATAGAAGTTTCTAACAGACATTTATTTATTATTTATTTATTTATTCGCAAGTTTTATTCATAACAGAACTGCCAAGGAGACATGAATGTTTACCAACACAAAATACATGAATCAAATTCAAAATTAATTTTAATGTCTTATAAGTATCGAAATACAACAATGCGCAACCAAAATCATACAGTCTTGTATTACAAAAGCAGTTAGATATTTCTGAATCAGTTAACACTGAGTCACACAAGTTCTGACTACCCATTTTCGTAGATGAATATGTTAAAACCTTATGTACATGATTCGTATCTGAAACAATAGATTGTTCCCACGTACCTTTCACGTAAAGGTGCGAACACATATGTAGATACTATCCGAATAATTAGTAAGAATATACGAAGCTATAATTAGGAGCAACAACATTGTAACAATGAACACGATTCATACAAATTTTGTATGGCTTGTTGATTTAATTATGTTTGTAGTGAGAAATATTTAATTGGGGCTAGAAGACAATTAAGAAAAACTGCGTTACTCTGTTTACCTAGAGTTTAAAACAGGTCAACTGCTAGGCGTAGGTTTCCTTCGAAAACGGTATTCCAAAGGTTTCTTCGTGGCCGATGACCCAACTTTCTTGCATCAAGGATATTGCTGTCTACCATATCATGATGATCATTAAAATTTTAGTGGCATGAGAATAATCAACCTTAATATTTGTATATTAGTGGTCCTTAAGTTGAGTCAAGAAAAGTTCTTGAGTGAGATCTGCAAACGATGTGGGATGCCAGATAAAAAGAGAGCAAAAGGAGAGGAACTAGTATGATGCTGCATCTTCCAATCTTATAAATCTAAGTTGATTGATTATTTCTATTACTAGTAGGTACTTTGGTCCTCATCTTAAAGGTCATAAATTAACAGTCAACCAAAACACACAATAAAATAAATACTTAAGTGAGAATAAACAAACGTTTAAGAACATTCTCAGTACTATCTCCTGTCATATGGTCGCCATTGAGGTGTCTACCAACGTAACGCCTGCTAATTAATGGTACTAAGAAATCAAAAGTGAAACTGCGCGTGAGTGTGTGAGTTATCGTTCGTAATATACACAATGGCCATAGGTTATGGGGTTTTAAGACCCACAATTTTAATTCGGGGTGTTTAAGGTTTAAGTTTGTTTAAATTCAAATGACAAGTACACTAACGGCCAAAATTAATATCCTATCTATCCACGATTTGCCCTACTAGAGATAGGAATTTGACATAAGCTCCATACAAAATATGTCAAATTTCTATCTCTAGTAGGGTACATCGTGGATAGATTGGATATATTTTGGCCGTTAATTTTTCAACTCAGCCTATCGCAGTCCACTGCTGGACATAGGCCTCTCCCAAGTTGCGCCACAACGCTCGATCCTCTGCCTTCCGCATCCAGTCGTTAATTAGTGGTAAGTTATCCAGGGTATATTTTTTCATTATAAATCCGATAGCCGTTACAACATGAGTGGGTTATTTTCTGATTGTATCTACTGATTAGTTAATTAATTTATTAATATGCCTTTTAGGAATCAGGGTTAGTGTGAAAATACCAGCATCCAAACAGACGAACTTTCATTATTCTGCAGCAAAATAGTTAAATCAACGGTCACAAATTCAAGAGTCGACCATGTGGTTGCGGCTTCAATTCCAAGCTCGTGAGATTTTCGATTCGATTTCACACGAAATACATCTGCATTTTTCTTTAGAGAATGAAGACTAGACAGTTATGTTATTAAAATACAATGGCTCAATAGCTGTAGGCCATTTTATGACCTATGAATTCAATTATTGAAACATGACAGTTCATAAAATCGGTCTTTAAAAATATTGTGGACAATATTCATATCAGAATTAATGACATATCGAATAAACAATAACTGGGTCAGTCAATTAAGTATCTACTAATTTATACTGACACGTAGTTAAAGAAGGAAAGAAGAAAAGAAAGAAAAAAGGTTTACTGTCCCAGTTAAAGGCGCGCAACATATAGATAATAGTGCAACAGGCACTTAAACAGGTAAATAACAAGGTGGGTAAGTTAATCACTTTAATATATCATAATTAAATGACCTTAACCTTCTTATTCTAAGAAGAGGCTCGTGCCTAGCATTGGGACGGTAATGAGCTGATGAAGATGATGATAGTATTGGTGTGTGTCTATGAGCAGTGAAAAAGTTGTTGCTACCAAACCTATTTTTTTTATTTCAGTACTTAATTAAACTAACATTATCCAAGCGTTAGATAAACGAAGGTGTATCCAGGTAAATGCTGAATTAGAATTGATTAATAAAGATATTTTAGACTTTTCCCAAAGAGCTTAGATAATCCTAGATATACCCGGATAAAACTAGGTTTACCCGTTCTTCTAACATTACCCGTAACCTTAGACCAAAAGAATAAGAAAGACGGAGCGCGTAGAACTAGCGAATGAAGTGGAGTACCTACTATTCCGCCCAGTGTTCGTGAACCGCAATCTGGAGTGTACGTCTAATCCTCAAACTAAAAGAATAAGATTGATGCTCCCGACCGCGGCTCGCGAACACTGTGGGTGGAATAGTAGGAACTCCTTTGCCATTTTGTATTCTTTTTTCTGCCTTCAGTCGCTAGTTCTACGCGCAAAAAAATTTTTTGGTCTGAGTCCGTTACATAAACACTAAGTACCATTGAACTTCAAAACCCTATTATTGGAAGATAGTGGTAAGTACTCCAGTATATTAGTCGTCGTCAGACATTTCTCGCTTTTGGCTGCCTACAACGAATGTTATGGATATTGTCTTGGCAACAACACTCTCCGCTTGCATATCCAGCGTCCCTACTAATCCACTGGTATCAATGCCCAATCCGTTTGGAATTCTGCCCACCATCCTCCATAAAGAGCGTGAAGCGTCGGTATTTCCCGTTGAATATTCATGTCTTAAGTACCTTTCAATGGCGTATTGTGTGGATGACAGATGGGGCCTTATTCCCATAGTCTGTCCGGCTGTCCGATTGTTTGTTGTTGAATAGAGTTGACAAGGTCATTATTGTATGGGTTTAATTAGGTTTAAGTGATTCTGTATGACTTTGTACGTTGGTAAATACTTGGATGAAAATTGTGGAAGGCTTTTTGATGGTGTTGGTGGAACATTCTGTAGTTTATATACTAGTTTCTAAAAGACAAATTATTCTCAATATTTAAATTTTTTAACTTTAATATTAATAAAAATATATATATACATATATATTTATACTTATATTATTAGTTTAAAGCGGAAGAAACGGTAAATTTTGAAGTAAAACTTCTACAGATTGTCTGGTTAAACGAGGGACTTATTGAAGGAGGAAGTTTAGTACTTGATTCTCGTTCCAAATGTGTATAAAAATGCCACCTTAATTTTTGAACTATTTTTCCAATTGATTTCATCAATGACTGTGGACACTGTTCCACGGAACAACTGGTAGGTCCAACTTCGAGAAAGAGGTCAATCTTCGAATCCGACTCGGTTGGGCAGTGTTCGGGAAGCTACGCAATATCTTCTCGTACAAAATACGGCAGTGTCTCAAGACGAAAGTCTTTGACCAGTGTATGTTGCCAGTAATTACTTACGGCACTGAAACATGGTCGCTCACAATGGGCCTAATAGGAAGGCTCAAAGTCACTCAAAGGTCAATGGTGAGGGCTATGCTTGGAGTGTCCCTGCGTGATCGAATAAGAAATGAGGAGATTCGCAGGAGAACGAAAGTAACCGACATAGCCCGAAGAATTGGCAAACTTAAGTGGCAGTGTTATTGCTCGCAGAACGGATGGCCGAAGGGGCAGTAATGTTCTGGAGTGGCGACCGCGTACTGGAAGGTGCAGCGTGGGTAGGCCCCCCACAAGATGGTCCGACGACCTGATGAAGATCACGGGAATCCGCTGGAAGGGGCAGGTTCGGTCGTTGTAGCGACGCTTGGGGGAGGCCTATGTCCAGCAGTGGATGTCTTTTGGCTGAAATGATGATGATGACTGTTCCACGCTTACAAACCAAAGTTTCATGCAGTGAGGTGATGCACCTTGAACGGCATTGTCCATCGGTCGCTATTTCCACCCTCTCCACCTTTTATAGTAGCCAGCTGACCCCAAGACAGTCAGAGCTTGCGCGAGTATTTTTTCTCCTGTACGCGTGATTTATCGTGGCTTTTTTTCAAAAAATTTTATTCATGTGTATGCTCATTCAACCATATTTTTGAATTCCCTCGTTCACCCAGTCATGCTGTATATCGTAGTTGCGCTAGGTCGCCGCCGCCGTGCCGAAGACAAAACGTCACCGTTAACTGTTCCCCCTAACGCGCAGCTACACTACTGTCTTGAACACTTAAGCTTAGAGTCAGAGATGTTTCTAAGCGTAAACCCATGCTTCTAACTGTTAAATAGCACTGCATTTTGACAGTTGGAAGCATGAGTTCACGCTTAGATTCGTCTCTGAATATAAGACTAAAGTGTGTGCTACACGGTGAGCTACCAGCCTCCCCACCAAGGTGACCTTGGTGAGAGGTTGGTCGCTGAAGCGTCTGCTACACGATGACAAAACCAGCCTCCCTACCAAGATGGCCTTGCTGGTTTCCAACCATGTAGACAGTAGTTTGTCACCAAATTTTGTTTGATGACGGCTATCAGCGACCAAACTCCCACCAAGGTCACCTTGGTGGAGAGGCTGGTTGCTCACCGTGTAGCACACGCTTGACAGCCGTCGTCAAACTTTGGTGATAAACCACTGTCTACATGGTTGGAAACCAGCAAGGTCACCTTAGTGGGAAGGCTGGTTTGTCACCGTGTAGCAGAAGTTTTACACACGGCTCTGCTCGCGCAAGCTTCGCTTCTGTCGGGCGTCCCTCGATGCCACACTTTTATTTGCAGTTCAAAAAGAGAGGTCAAAGTAATAAATCCTTGGTTTTCTTACATAATAAACATTTTTCCTTTTAGGAAAAGATTTATCGTGGTCTAGATTCTTGTAGCAAAATAACGTAGCTACTAAATAAAACCCTTTACGTACTAACTCGGTACGATTTACGATTGATTACGTTCAAATGTAGTATGTGTCAGTTTTCCTTTCATAGAATTTTCTTTTGGCGTATGAAACTACATGCAAAACGACCAGTTATAATTATTAAGGTTTATATTATTACTGTTCGTTTTTCGCTAAAACAGTGATAGTCGTACATTGAACCCAGCCCAACCCAGCCCAGTAGAGTGCCAGACGGTGCGTTTTTTTATATTATAGGATGACGAAACGAGCTAAAGGCTCACAAGCGGTTACCTTTGCCCATAACAACTGCAATACCACCTAGGCTGTTCCCTAAATGGTACCGCAAGTCGGTTCGCCAATCTGACACATGAAGATGGAAAGTCTCATGTGATTGTAATTACACCGGCACCCACACCCTTTCTGTCTTTTGTTTGCACACACATCCCACGTGACCCAGGGTGACGTAAGAATCGTGGGACCAAAGTTCGTTGCGGCATTACTTTACACGTTTTACAAAACCATTCACACCGTATGCAGTGCGTGGGCTGGGCTCGCTGGGCATCGTTAGTGTTTTAAAGAACCATATTTTTATGATGGATTCGTATTTTCCATAGCTTCAAAATAATATTCATCATCATCATCATAATTTCAGCCGAAAGACGTCCACTACTGGACATAGGCTGGGATATGCCATAATCGCGACGCTTGGCAGGCGAGTTGGCGATCGCAGTTGTTGTTTAAATACTCAGAGAACGCTGCTGCCCATCCTCTGGTGAATCCCTCAGTCGCCTTTTACGACACCCATGAGAAGATATAGGATGGTGCAATTCTTTACACGCAGCACACGGAAAAAATAATATTCAGTTCAACAAAATTAAATTTAAAGGAATTTTACGAAGCTATTTCAGAATTTACCTCGCGTAGTTACCTATAACGGAACGAAATATTTGGAACATAAGCTTTCACTAGAAATATTAGAATTCCGATAAAAAATTACTTGCGCAACTCCAAATTGAAATTAAACGTATACGTTACATAAACGTATTACGGTGTAATACGGTGTATACTAATATTATAAAGAAGAAATATTTGTTTATTTGTTTGTAATCGATAAACTCTGGAACTACTGAACCGATTTTAATAACTCTTTCACAATTAGAAAGCTATTTCATCCAGAACTAACGGGCGGGCGTATAATAAAACAAATAATACAACAAGGAAATACATCATCATCATCATTTCAGCCGAAATACGTCCACTGCTGGACATAGGCCTCCCCCAAGCATTGCCACAACGAGCGGTCCTGAACTTTCCACATCCAGCGGATTCCCGCGACCTTCATCAGGTCGTCGGTCCACCTTGGACCTACCCACGCTGCGCCTTCCAGTACGCGGTCGCCACTTCAGAACTTTACTGCCCCATCGGCCATCCGCTCTGTGAGCAATGTGCCCCGCCCACTGCCGTAACCGACATAGCCCGAATTATTGTCAAAGGTAAGTCCTTTGACTATACTTCGGGCTATGTCGCTTACTTTCGTTCTCCTGCGAATTTCTGATTAGATAACGCAGGGACACTCAGAGCATAGCCCTCTCCAAAACAGAAAATACATCAAATATGTATTTTTCTTATATTTTTCCAAAGTGGAATTAGTGCTACCTACTTTAGAACTACCTAATTAAATTACTTTTATGAATAAATATAATCGTAAGTGCGTCTGTTAGTAATCGTGTTACTTCTGACCGACTTGATCAATTGGGGTCATATTCATACAACATATTTGTTTTGACAAGACGATGGATAGATATGCTAGGATCCAATTGGTGGCGCTGTATTCAAGTTATTAACAAATTCTATTTTTATGGACCGATATGACTCATATTCACACTTAATATGTTGGTGCCATAAAAATTCTGAAAACAAAAACGCAAACATACCAAAGCAACATCAGTTTTTCTTAACCTCCATATAAGTATAGAATTAAAATTGTCTAAATATTCAACGAACTAACTATTCACACGAAAGTCATTTATATTCTTAAAAGCATTTGCTGTTCCTTTTGACAGCCATTGACTTCATACAAAAACGTATTGAAGAAAATCATCAATTCTATTTGGCGACGACTTAAACAGTTTTTTTTACTAAAACTATTTCACACGCCGACGGTAGCTACGACATTGTAGATAAAAAAACAGTAAGTTAAGTCTGTGGTGCTCTTGATTATTATGTTCATACTATAATTTATTAACGTATAGTATAGTATAACGGGCTGGTTTCCGCAACTCCACGATCAAGCGTGTATTTTGCGTACGGGTGGGAACTTACTCGATCCACCCTAACTCCTCGAAAAAGGCCAGCAACGCCTTGGTGTTGCTGGTGATCTCTCTGAGGGTACCTGGGTTACCGAAGTACTTGGCCCTGTATGTGGCGACCTCAGGGCAGTCTAGAAGCACATGGGCTGCTGTCTCGTCTTCCACCATGCAGGCTCTGCACAGTGGGCTGTCCGTGACACCTATGACAAAAAGATGTTTGTTAAAGGACCCGTGACCAGTAATAGCAGCTGTGACTGTACGCAGCTGTTGTTTTGACAATCGGAGGGCCTGTTTCGTAAACCGGCCGTCGATTGTGGGAAGTGCCTCCTTGGCCTGCCTGCACTCACCATGGTCTTTCCATAGTTTGTAGTGTTTGTCCTTGGTGCGTTTCCTTACCAAGTTGCGTAGGTATCCAAAGGGGAGTGGCACTATGGGTTCAGGTCCCACGACTACCATACTCGATCCCCTTCTGGCCAGTTCATCCGCTGCGTCATTGCCTCGGGAACTGCTGTGTCCTTTGATCCATTGAATGGTTATGTTATTGAGATTACCTACCTGGTTGAGGTTTTGCTGGCACTCGTGTATCAGCCCCGAGTTTACCGTGTGGCTGCTTAGTGCTTGTAGTACGGACATGCTGTCCGAGAGTATACGAATTGAGTGGTCTTTAACCTTCCTGGCTATAATCGCCGAAGCTGCCAGGGAAATGCCCATGCACTCGGCCTGGAACACCGTGTTATGGACCCCCAATGGTGTGGCTATGTGTATATTGAGGTCTTCCGAGAAGATCCCGGCACCCGTACCTGTGCCTGTTTTGGATCCATCCGTGAAGATTCGCACCTCTGCAGGGCACAACCCTTCGCATCGGTGATCCTCATACAGCTGGATTTTGTACTTCTTGTCGAAAATAAATTGCTTGGGAATCCGGTCGTTAATAGATTTCAACAGAGGGAATTCATTGCTGAGTTCCTCTATCAACGCGGTGTGTTGTGTACTACTCTTACTCCATAGATTTAGTGTTTTTAGACGTACTGCCGCCATCGCCGCCTCCTGTTGTATAAAAAGGTGGAGCGGTGGAATTCCCAGCATGGCTTCGAGTGCTGCAGTCGGGGTAGTCCTCATGCAGCCTGTAATCGCCACACAGGCAAGTCTTTGCATGCGCTGTAGTTTGTTTGAAGCTGTAATCAGCTTGGTTCTAGGCCACCAAACTACGGCCCCATACAATGCAAACATAAAAGAGACCGAAAAAGAAGATTTATTTGTTTTTAAAATTTTACCATTGCTTAAAAAACTTTGTGTTGAAATTCCTAATAATCACAGGAAAAGTTAACGTAACATACTGATCTTCCTCTACTATGGTTCGCCTACTATCACGTCCTTGCACACATAGCAACACGTTGCTAGGCAACTAGTGTTGGGACACGATAATATCGATGTCACCTTATGAGTATGACTAACTTTCAGAGAAGTCACCTTGGGTATTACAATATATTAATTAGAATGTGGTGCTTTCGTTAAACCCAGTGCTTACGATAAGTCCAGTCATCTATTTAGATTACTGTTTTAATGGGGCTACGAATATTCTTAGGTATATTGGCGTGCAAGCAACTAAGTTTAGATTATGTAACATTATTAGATGAGGTCCTTTTCGCGATTTCAGGAATGCTCCTGTTAAAGAAAAAGTTGTTCGTTATGATAAGTACATTCATTTCTTAAAAGGATCTTAGGTAATAATGTTACATCTTATTATAAATATTGTCAAAATAAGGGCAAGTAATGCGATTTTCTTCCATAAATCTTGATGGACTTGTATTACTCATGGACTGTTCTGATGGTCTAACAATACAAGGTGTAATTTAAATAACTGAAAACCTCTTAAGGGTTCTGAAATCGCGAAAAAAATAACTCAGCTCCATACATTTATGTTCGCATAACTCGACAGCATATAGGCAACAGCTGTTTTTTTTCGTGTTTTTGTGATGAGTCCCATAGTAAAAGTTGTTCATAATGATGAGTACAATGATCCCTTAAGAGTTTTTAAGTTAATTACAGCTTGTATTATAACACATATTCTTTGGTTACTTACTATTACTTATTCTTACTTATTCTTATGTCCTCTGGTAAGGAAATGTGTACTTACCGGCAGAAGTAAATTTTCTATGACAAAATATTTTCCAGTATCACAATATGACACAATTAAATGTTTTACTAGGTTTTATTATTGTACTAAAATAAACTGTAGAATACCTGCCGTAACATAGTACCGTTTGTAGACCGCCTTACCTGAAAAATAAAAGATTTAAGGTGAGTTTTTTTTTGTATCATCGTCTTTTAAACTAGGTACTGAATAAAATGTAGGCCGCAGCCGCACTGTAAAGCGACGATGAAGCGACAGCGATTCAAAATAAACTCTAAAACATAGCGGTGGCCACATCACCTAAGCACAGAATATATAATAGTACTAACATACGGAACGGCCACACACCGCCCCCCGCCAATTCAAAATTCTTCGCCCGCGCCCGCAGTTTGACGGTACTTGGACTGCAATCGTGCTATGGATGTCCCTCGCCAGTCGCTATACAAGCACGCCATCTTTGAAAACTACTGAAAAGCGCTTGGAACCCAGTTGGCACTACAAGCGACGAGCATCTCTAACCTATACGTGTGTGCGTTCATATACAGACGTAATCTTGTGTATGTAGGTGGCGCTAGCATTCATATTGTATTGAGTGTCCGAGCTGTGACCTAAGCGACCAAATTGATTTGGCGTTCGTAATTTTCAATTTTACTAAAATAAAATGTTCGACGACAAGCCATGACATTTGCGATGTGAGGTAATCGCGATTCGCGGGTTTATCGCCTACAAACACATGCGAACACAATCATGTTTTATCGCGTCGCCATTACATTGCGATCGCCTTACCATCAGTGGGCATCGGCCTTAGGAATTTTGCAACTTAGTTCTATAATTCACATGCAATGTAACGCGTTACTAAAAACATAAACTTAAAAAGAACGTATTTAAAGAACTAATTGTGTTTTAGTTGTGTTTAATTAATGTTTGTAAATATTAAAGTCGTAGTTTTGGCAAACTTCTCCGTGCCTTCTCGTCGCCTATACAGCAAAGTTTGAAGGTGAAGGTCTTTAACTAGAGTGCGTTCTGCCTGTCATGACTAAAATGACTAAAAATCACTCAGGGAGCTATGGAGCGAGTTATGCTTGGAGTATCTTTGAAGAATAAATCCATAACGTATTATACGCAAGGGAACTGGAGATACCGAAATAGCTTGTAGGATCAGTAAGCTGAAGTGGCAGTGGGCTGGCCATGTCTGTCGGAGGGCCTTTGGAGCAGATGAGTCCTTGAGTGGAGACCGCGAATCGGCAAGCGCAGCGTAGGGTGACCAGCCAGGTGGATTGACGACCTGAAGAAAGTAGCTGGGGGGACTGGATGTGGAAGGAGGAAGACCAAGTGTTGTGGCACAACTTGGGAGAGACCTATGTCCAGCAGTGGACTGCGATAGACTGAGTTGATGATGAGATTCAATAATTTAGCTAATTTTCGCAAAAAAATATTATTTCTTCATTTTTCATAGTTATTTAATTAATTAATACAGGTCACATAAAAGTTTAAACTGACTTATAATTCTAAAAAGAAAAAAAGTTGAACAATAGTTCGTAATTGATCCACTTAGTTCAACCACAGATTATACACAACACGTCATATCTGTGGTTTGTTAACAAAACAATAAAGCTAATTGATTCCAAGGAATGAGAGGCTATGCATGGTTTAATCTGACCTCTGAATCGACCATAACCATTTTTTTGTTAAAGTTATACCCGGTAAATTGGCTAACGGCTTGCCTCGTATCGAGCTATCATATTAGGAAATCCCAATATCGATAAACTGGGCGTTTAATACACAATTAAATATACTTCTACCAATTATATTTAAAAGTACAGATATGTTACTTGCACTCTGCAACTGAAGACTTGAAAACGTTCTAATTAGGACGTTTTCTACTAATCCGCGTCAAGTAAGGCGCCAAAGCGTGACCGGTGACAAAAAAAAACTAAAATGCCGTCGTGTGTGTACAGAAAGTGTTCCAATGATGACGCGAAGGTATCTTGAAGTATAATAATAATAATAATAATCTTGAAGTAACCAATTTACTTACTTTGTACTAATTTATGTGTATTTTGCTGCCGCTGCGTACGGAATATTTTTTTCGTTGGTTTTGTTAGGGTATGGAATATCTATACTTTTAAATATCATTGACCTCTACTTATTCTTTTTGAACATCATTTTTAAAGTTTGAGAAGTAAAATACACGAAAATTTTTGAAAAGAGAGAAAGTAGAGAAGACTGCGACGTTGGTCTCCTGGGTTTGATTTCCGGGTCAGGCAATGTTATTGGGTATTTTATTAGGAAATTATCAGTAGCAGCCCGGAGTCTGAATCAGTGCCCGGTTAGTGGCAATAGGCTCGCCCCTTATTACATGGGACTTATAACATAACTGGTAAACTTTCCAAGGTTCAACTTCTAGTTAAATCGAAGACATTTTACTATCAGGGGCAGCGTTGATATCCTAATATTCCTAATGATAATATTCCTAAACTTGTCAGACTTTCGTCTTTAGGTCGTTGTGGCGATGCTTGGGGGAGGCCTATGTCCAGCAGTGGGCGTCTTTCGGCTGAAATGATGATGATGATGATGATGATGTCAGACTTTCTGTTTTGTGTTCTCGACTCTACAATATAATAAATACAGTCTTACTAATTTACAGTTGTACGAAATTCGAAGTAAAGAATATATTCAACTCACTAAGTGGTTGCAAAAGCTATTGTGTGACAAAACTGAGTCTTATTCTTTAATAATTTCTTGAATCAGTGATTTTATTTTAATTAGTATGATATGTTATGGTTTTGAAATGAAAAAAAAATAAAAAATATTAGTCTATATGTACAGTCGACTGCATGACAGTGGTAACACGTCAATTCGAAAACCGCCCTTACTGCTTACGAAATAAAGATACTGCTAATGTCAAAGTGTTACCACCGACGTGCGGTCGACCGTACATAACATTTTGGTAAATAATAATCACACATAACATAACATAACATCACGCCTGTATTTCCCCGAAGGGGTAGGCAGAGATGTACAGTACACCCACATTTCGCCAGTTATGTTATAGTCCCATGTAATAGGTGGCGAACCTATTGCCATTGACCGGGCACAAATCCACACTCCGGGCTGCTACTGAGAATTTCTTAATGAAAAAACTGCCCGACCCTGGAATCGAACCCAGGACCCCACGCTCACAGCAGTCGCGCTTGCAACCACTAGACCAACGAGGCAGTAAATAATAATCAAAAATTAATCAAATCAAAGATATACTTGCACGTCTGTTGTTCAAATATATTATAGTTGTATTATGTCACTGTAGTCTCGGAGAACATTGACTAATTAATAAGATACAGGCTTCTTGCCTAGTTGTGGTCTAGATTCGACTTGTAATAAAATTCAACACTGTCTTGTAATAATGACAACTTGTTGTTAAAATTGTCA
Source organism: Asteroscopus sphinx (assembly GCA_949699075.1). Lineage (NCBI taxonomy): Eukaryota > Metazoa > Arthropoda > Insecta > Lepidoptera > Noctuidae > Asteroscopus > Asteroscopus sphinx. The sequence goes on from OX453020.1 coordinate 8,331,214, forward strand.
CTGTTGTATAACTTATTCATAATTCTTTGTGTACTTTTCAGGCACGCGTCGACTCTTATCGGTATCGTACGCATCGTACGGATCTCATTAAACAAATCCGTAGTGCGTCCACGTCCATCTAGCTGCAGCGTACGGATTTCCAACAGATTTCTACGAGCAATCGGATTTTCAATATTGACATACGGATGCCGATGACGTCATCTGCATTTTTGAATTCAATGCGATCCGTCCGATGCGTACGATAACGATAGGTAGACGCGTCTTTAAACATTTTAATATTTTGCTTTTTGGGGTACAAAATAAATAAACGTATTATTAAAATCGAAATGATAATGGCATTGCTTATTGAGTTACCAAGGCACGGTACGGAATCCTATCAAAGCGCAGTATCTTAGTAAACGCAATTTTACCTCGCAAACCGATCAATCAGCTCAAATCATTGACTTAGCAACATGATAAACAAAAAATCACTGTAAATAGTAAAAAAGTGAAGCCACAATTTTATTGTGTTCAACTTTTTGTTGTAGCGTAGCCCCGGGAGACTACTACGTGATTGTGTTGTCACGAAACAACGTGCAAAACAGGTGTAAAGAAAAAGTGTAAAAATAAAAAGTTATCTACAATGATTAAACAGTTACATCTTTATACCGTGGCAACACTTACACCCAGTTTCCGAAAGGCTGATCAACGAAAAAATTAACTAATCCGTTGTCAAATCTCAGGTCAAGCGATGTGATTGGTTGTTAAAATTTTTGCCGGCCAATCACAGAAGCTGACATTAGATTTGACTACAGATCAAATTGATCAGCCTTCCAGAAACTGGGGTTTAGTTGGGTAGTGATATAATATTTTCCCTGCAATCCTTTTGTAGATTGTGGTCATTTATGCAAAGTTTTGACGTTATGACAAACTACATAGATAATATATTTTATAACTATTATCATATGCAATTAATTCGCTGCCACAAATCTTAAAGACATTTATGACTACATGCTAATAAGTCAGATGCAGTTAGGCACAATATCCATAGCGTGCTGGCATCCTGCTGAGCTAATATTACCATAAAGTAAGCCGTGAGAATAAACCTTTCATATTAAGCAAAAGGACTTTGTGCCATAAGCCTAGTCCACCCTACACTTTTATTTTAGACTAGTAGACTGCCTCGTTGGTCTAGTGGTTGCAAGCGCGACTGCTGAGCGTGGGGTCCTGGGTTCGATTCCCGGGTCGGGCATAGTGTTATTGGGTTTTTTCATTAGGAAATTCTCAGTAGCAGCCCGGAGTCTGGATTTGTGCCCGGTCAATGGCAATAGGCTCACCCCCTATTACATGGGACTATAACATAACTGGCGAAATGTGGGTGTACTATTACACCTCTGCCTACCCCTTCGGGGAAATACAGGCATGATGTGTGTGCGTGTGAGTAAAAAAAACAATTACAGTGAAATCTAGGCTATACAACGTGTATCAGAAATGCGTGTTCATATTTGAAGAGCTTATTCAGGGCTATGTCCAGCAGTGGACGTCTTTCGGCTGAAATGATGATGATGAATGATTCAGGGTATGCTATCGAATAACTTTTACTATGGGACCAACCCTGAAATCGCGAAAAAAAATCAGTTGATCCTTATATTTTGTCGAGCGACATCGATGATTTAGTAGGGAACAGCTGATATTTTTTTCGCGATTTCATAGTTGGTCCCATAGTAAAAGTTGTTCGATAGCATACCCTGAATAAGCTCTTCAAATATGAACACGCATTTCTGATACACGTTGTATAGCCTAGATTTCACTGTAATTGTTTTTTTTTACTCACACGCACACACATCATGCCTGTATTTCCCCGAAGGGGTAGGCAGAGGTGTAATAGTACACCCACATTTCGCCAGTTATGTTATAGTCCCATGTAATAGGGGGCGTGCCTATTGCCATTGACCGGGCACAAATACAGACTCCGGGCTGCTACTGAGAATTTCCTAATGAAAAAACCCAATGACACTTTGCCCGACCCGGGAATCGAACCCAGGACCCCACGCTCAGCAGTCGCGCTTGCAACCACTAGACCAACGAGGCAGTAAATAATAATCAAAAATTAATCAAACCAAAGATATACTTGCACGTCTGTTGTTCAAATATATTATAGTTGTATTATGTCACTGTAGTCTCGGAGAACATCATCCTCCGAGCCTTTTTCCCAATTATATTGGGGTCGGCTTCCAGTCTAGCCAGATGCGGCTGAACATCAGTATTTTACACGGAGCGACTGCCATCAGACCTCCGCAACCCAGTTACTGGGTAATACTGACATTCGGAGGTTAGACCAGTTGTCAGACTTTCAGGCTTCTGACTACCCGTAACGACTGCCATAGATATTCGTATGACAACCGGGACCGACAGCTTAACGTGCTCTCCGAGGCACGGAGGGGTCTCGATGTGTAACGAAACGGTCACCCATCAACAGACTGACCGCGGCAAGTGCAGCTTAACCTTGCAGATCGTACAATCCGCGCAGTCGTTGCATCGCTACGAGCCCCTCGTAGTCTCGGAGAACATTGACTAATTAATAAGATACAGGCTTCTTGCCTAGATGTGGTCTAGATTCGACTTGTAATAAAATTCAACACTGTCTTGTAATAATGACAACTTGTTGTTAAAATTGTCACTGTTGTATAACTTATTCATAATTCTCTGACAGCTGATATTTTTTTCGCGATTTCATGGTTGGTCCCATAGTAAAAGTTGTTCTATGCCCTGAATGAACTCTTAAAATATGACCACGCGTTCTGATAAACGCTGTAGACAAAGACTGAGTTCTGTCCGACTCAATGACTCAATTTTCTTTCCTGAATTAAAATACATAGATAATCCAGGCCAGACAGGCAGCACTGGACAATGGGTGATGGGTGGCAGATAGTGACAACTCAAGTCGCCGGAGACGGCGCGTGCGCCGATTACTAACGCCATAGTGAATGGACGGACGATTACTTGTTACTATGTGTATAATGTGTTGGTATATCTGTGGATTTATATGACGAATAATGAAGCAAGTATAATTATTTTATTATTTTTAACGCATGCGGCGAAGCGAAATCTAACGAGATTTAGAAAATTATAAAATAATTAGTAAGGGTAGGCATATCTATACGACTTTTAATTAACTCCAAAGTTAGTCGAGTCGGTTATGAAACACTGTTTCTTAATAAGATATCGCTGACGTCACCCAAAGACGTACAAAAAGTGGAGGTTAATTTCAATACCATGAGCAGTGATCACGGTAGCTTAGTGGCTAAAGCACTGGCGTACTGAACCAGAAGTCGCAGGTTCAAATCCTGCTCGTGGGCGATTTTTTCTTACCATAATTTAAATCGTTATACATCATTCATCATCATCATAATTTCAGCCAAAAGACTGTCCACTGCTGGACATAGGCCTCCCCCAATCATATGGATGTGGAAGGAGGAAGACCAAGTGTTGTGGCACAACTTGGGAGAGACCTATGTCCAGCAGTGGACTGCGATAGACTGAGTTGATGATGAGATTCAATAATTTAGCTAATTTTCGCAAAAAAATATTATTTCTTCATTTTTCATAGTTATTTAATTAATTAATACAGGTCACATAAAAGTTTAAACTGACTTATAATTCTAAAAAGAAAAAAAGTTGAACAATAGTTCGTAATTGATCCACTTAGTTCAACCACAGATTATACACAACACGTCATATCTGTGGTTTGTTAACAAAACAATAAAGCTAATCGATTCCAAGGAATGAGAGGCTATGCATGGTTTAATCTGACCTCTGAATCGACCATAACCATTTTTTTGTTAAAGTTATACCCGGTAAATTGGCTAACGGCTTGCCTCGTATCGAGCTATCATATTAGGAAATCCCAATATCGATAAACTGGGCGTTTAATACACAATTAAATATACTTCTACCAATTATATTTAAAAGTACAGATATGTTACTTGCACTCTGCAACTGAAGACTTGAAAACGTTCTAATTAGGACGTTTTCTACTAATCCGCGTCAAGTAAGGCGCCAAAGCGTGACCGGTGACAAAAAAAAACTAAAATGCCGTCGTGTGTGTACAGAAAGTGTTCCAATGATGACGCGAAGGTATCTTGAAGTATAATAATAATAATAATAATCTTGAAGTAACCAATTTACTTACTTTGTACTAATTTATGTGTATTGTGCTGCCGCTGCGTACGGAATATTTTTTTCGTTGGTTTTGTTAGGGTATGGAATATCTATACTTTTAAATATCATTGACCTCTACTTATTCTTTTTGAACATCATTTTTAAAGTTTGAGAAGTAAAATACACGAAAATTTTTGAAAAGAGAGAAAGTAGAGAAGACTGCGACGTTGGTCTCCTGGGTTTGATTTCCGGGTCAGGCAATGTTATTGGGTATTTTATTAGGAAATTATCAGTAGCAGCCCGGAGTCTGAATCAGTGCCCGGTTAGTGGCAATAGGCTCGCCCCTTATTACATGGGACTTATAACATAACTGGTAAACTTTCCAAGGTTCAACTTCTAGTTAAATCGAAGACATTTTACTATCAGGGGCAGCGTTGATATCCTAATATTCCTAATGATAATATTCCTAAACTTGTCAGACTTTCGTCTTTAGGTCGTTGTGGCGATGCTTGGGGGAGGCCTATGTCCAGCAGTGGGCGTCTTTCGGCTGAAATGATGATGATGATGATGATGATGTCAGACTTTCTGTTTTGTGTTCTCGACTCTACAATATAATAAATACAGTCTTACTAATTTACAGTTGTACGAAATTCGAAGTAAAGAATATATTCAACTCACTAAGTGGTTGCAAAAGCTATTGTGTGACAAAACTGAGTCTTATTCTTTAATAATTTCTTGAATCAGTGATTTTATTTTAATTAGTATGATATGTTATGGTTTTGAAATGAAAAAAAAATAAAAAATATTAGTCTATATGTACAGTCGACTGCATGACAGTGGTAACACGTCAATTCGAAAACCGCCCTTACTGCTTACGAAATAAAGATACTGCTAATGTCAAAGTGTTACCACCGACGTGCGGTCGACCGTACATAACATTTTGGTAAATAATAATCACACATAACATAACATAACATCACGCCTGTATTTCCCCGAAGGGGTAGGCAGAGATGTACAGTACACCCACATTTCGCCAGTTATGTTATAGTCCCATGTAATAGGTGGCGAACCTATTGCCATTGACCGGGCACAAATCCACACTCCGGGCTGCTACTGAGAATTTCTTAATGAAAAAACTGCCCGACCCTGGAATCGAACCCAGGACCCCACGCTCACAGCAGTCGCGCTTGCAACCACTAGACCAACGAGGCAGTAAATAATAATCAAAAATTAATCAAATCAAAGATATACTTGCACGTCTGTTGTTCAAATATATTATAGTTGTATTATGTCACTGTAGTCTCGGAGAACATTGACTAATTAATAAGATACAGGCTTCTTGCCTAGTTGTGGTCTAGATTCGACTTGTAATAAAATTCAACACTGTCTTGTAATAATGACAACTTGTTGTTAAAATTGTCACTGTTGTATAACTTATTCATAATTCTTTGTGTACTTTTCAGGCACGCGTCGACTCTTATCGGTATCGTACGCATCGTACGGATCTCATTAAACAAATCCGTAGTGCGTCCACGTCCATCTAGCTGCAGCGTACGGATTTCCAACAGATTTCTACGAGCAATCGGATTTTCAATATTGACATACGGATGCCGATGACGTCATCTGCATTTTTGAATTCAATGCGATCCGTCCGATGCGTACGATAACGATAGGTAGACGCGTCTTTAAACATTTTAATATTTTGCTTTTTGGGGTACAAAATAAATAAACGTATTATTAAAATCGAAATGATAATGGCATTGCTTATTGAGTTACCAAGGCACGGTACGGAATCCTATCAAAGCGCAGTATCTTAGTAAACGCAATTTTACCTCGCAAACCGATCAATCAGCTCAAATCATTGACTTAGCAACATGATAAACAAAAAATCACTGTAAATAGTAAAAAAGTGAAGCCACAATTTTATTGTGTTCAACTTTTTGTTGTAGCGTAGCCCCGGGAGACTACTACGTGATTGTGTTGTCACGAAACAACGTGCAAAACAGGTGTAAAGAAAAAGTGTAAAAATAAAAAGTTATCTACAATGATTAAACAGTTACATCTTTATACCGTGGCAACACTTACACCCAGTTTCCGAAAGGCTGATCAACGAAAAAATTAACTAATCCGTTGTCAAATCTCAGGTCAAGCGATGTGATTGGTTGTTAAAATTTTTGCCGGCCAATCACAGAAGCTGACATTAGATTTGACTACAGATCAAATTGATCAGCCTTCCAGAAACTGGGGTTTAGTTGGGTAGTGATATAATATTTTCCCTGCAATCCTTTTGTAGATTGTGGTCATTTATGCAAAGTTTTGACGTTATGACAAACTACATAGATAATATATTTTATAACTATTATCATATGCAATTAATTCGCTGCCACAAATCTTAAAGACATTTATGACTACATGCTAATAAGTCAGATGCAGTTAGGCACAATATCCATAGCGTGCTGGCATCCTGCTGAGCTAATATTACCATAAAGTAAGCCGTGAGAATAAACCTTTCATATTAAGCAAAAGGACTTTGTGCCATAAGCCTAGTCCACCCTACACTTTTATTTTAGACTAGTAGACTGCCTCGTTGGTCTAGTGGTTGCAAGCGCGACTGCTGAGCGTGGGGTCCTGGGTTCGATTCCCGGGTCGGGCATAGTGTTATTGGGTTTTTTCATTAGGAAATTCTCAGTAGCAGCCCGGAGTCTGGATTTGTGCCCGGTCAATGGCAATAGGCTCACCCCCTATTACATGGGACTATAACATAACTGGCGAAATGTGGGTGTACTATTACACCTCTGCCTACCCCTTCGGGGAAATACAGGCATGATGTGTGTGCGTGTGAGTAAAAAAAACAATTACAGTGAAATCTAGGCTATACAACGTGTATCAGAAATGCGTGTTCATATTTGAAGAGCTTATTCAGGGCTATGTCCAGCAGTGGACGTCTTTCGGCTGAAATGATGATGATGAATGATTCAGGGTATGCTATCGAATAACTTTTACTATGGGACCAACCCTGAAATCGCGAAAAAAAATCAGTTGATCCTTATATTTTGTCGAGCGACATCGATGATTTAGTAGGGAACAGCTGATATTTTTTTCGCGATTTCATAGTTGGTCCCATAGTAAAAGTTGTTCGATAGCATACCCTGAATAAGCTCTTCAAATATGAACACGCATTTCTGATACACGTTGTATAGCCTAGATTTCACTGTAATTGTTTTTTTTTACTCACACGCACACACATCATGCCTGTATTTCCCCGAAGGGGTAGGCAGAGGTGTAATAGTACACCCACATTTCGCCAGTTATGTTATAGTCCCATGTAATAGGGGGCGTGCCTATTGCCATTGACCGGGCACAAATACAGACTCCGGGCTGCTACTGAGAATTTCCTAATGAAAAAACCCAATGACACTTTGCCCGACCCGGGAATCGAACCCAGGACCCCACGCTCAGCAGTCGCGCTTGCAACCACTAGACCAACGAGGCAGTAAATAATAATCAAAAATTAATCAAACCAAAGATATACTTGCACGTCTGTTGTTCAAATATATTATAGTTGTATTATGTCACTGTAGTCTCGGAGAACATCATCCTCCGAGCCTTTTTCCCAATTATATTGGGGTCGGCTTCCAGTCTAGCCAGATGCGGCTGAACATCAGTATTTTACACGGAGCGACTGCCATCAGACCTCCGCAACCCAGTTACTGGGTAATACTGACATTCGGAGGTTAGACCAGTTGTCAGACTTTCAGGCTTCTGACTACCCGTAACGACTGCCATAGATATTCGTATGACAACCGGGACCGACAGCTTAACGTGCTCTCCGAGGCACGGAGGGGTCTCGATGTGTAACGAAACGGTCACCCATCAACAGACTGACCGCGGCAAGTGCAGCTTAACCTTGCAGATCGTACAATCCGCGCAGTCGTTGCATCGCTACGAGCCCCTCGTAGTCTCGGAGAACATTGACTAATTAATAAGATACAGGCTTCTTGCCTAGATGTGGTCTAGATTCGACTTGTAATAAAATTCAACACTGTCTTGTAATAATGACAACTTGTTGTTAAAATTGTCACTGTTGTATAACTTATTCATAATTCTCTGACAGCTGATATTTTTTTCGCGATTTCATGGTTGGTCCCATAGTAAAAGTTGTTCTATGCCCTGAATGAACTCTTAAAATATGACCACGCGTTCTGATAAACGCTGTAGACAAAGACTGAGTTCTGTCCGACTCAATGACTCAATTTTCTTTCCTGAATTAAAATACATAGATAATCCAGGCCAGACAGGCAGCACTGGACAATGGGTGATGGGTGGCAGATAGTGACAACTCAAGTCGCCGGAGACGGCGCGTGCGCCGATTACTAACGCCATAGTGAATGGACGGACGATTACTTGTTACTATGTGTATAATGTGTTGGTATATCTGTGGATTTATATGACGAATAATGAAGCAAGTATAATTATTTTATTATTTTTAACGCATGCGGCGAAGCGAAATCTAACGAGATTTAGAAAATTATAAAATAATTAGTAAGGGTAGGCATATCTATACGACTTTTAATTAACTCCAAAGTTAGTCGAGTCGGTTATGAAACACTGTTTCTTAATAAGATATCGCTGACGTCACCCAAAGACGTACAAAAAGTGGAGGTTAATTTCAATACCATGAGCAGTGATCACGGTAGCTTAGTGGCTAAAGCACTGGCGTACTGAACCAGAAGTCGCAGGTTCAAATCCTGCTCGTGGGCGATTTTTTCTTACCATAATTTAAATCGTTATACATCATTCATCATCATCATAATTTCAGCCAAAAGACTGTCCACTGCTGGACATAGGCCTCCCCCAATCATATGTTGGGAGATAAGCCATAATCGTCACGCTTGGCAGGCGGGTTGGCGATCGCAGTTGGTTGTTTAAATACTCAGAGAACGCTGCTGCCCATCCTCTGGTGAATCCCTTAGTCGCCTTTTACGACACCCATGAGAAGCGATAAGGGTGGTGCTATTCTTTAAGTCCATCGAAATCGTTATACATAGCAACATAAACCAGCTCGATACTATCCCACTGCTGGGCACGGGCCTCTTCTCAGAATGAGATTTATCAGGCCGTAGTCCACCACGCTGGCCTAGTGCGGGTTGGCGGACTACGCACATCATCGAGGACTGTATGGAGCACTCTCAGGTGTGCAGGTTTCCTCACAATGTTTTCCTTCACCATTAAAGCAAGTGAAGCAAGAATATCACACATGTATTTCAGTGATTTCTTATTATTGACTGATACTGCTATAAAAAGTTCTTGATGTTCAAATTCAATTGTTTGTTGTTTTGTTTTCAAAAGTTCTTTATTATTATAATTTTTACATAAGTTGATACAAAAACCAGACACAGTCCAGTACATAATGGTTTGTGATGTTTTCTTAAGCTACAACACTTGTATAAAACTTTAAAATATTGTTGATTTAGGCTAGGTAAACAATAACTATCACACGATCAGTTGCAGAGAAAAAATGCTCAACATACCCACCTGAGTCAAACGCTTCGAGTTAGTAAATGTAGGATAATGTTTTCCCTTCAACTGACAGTGAGTGTAAACAAAGTAATCAAGACATAATGTGTGCACCATTCGACTATATAAAATTTTTAGATAAAAGTTAGGCAATTTAAAAAAATAAAATACAGTAAATAGATAAACTAATAAAATTACCTCGTGGGTAAGTGGCAAAATAAACATGATTGTATTTTTCAAATTCAATTAAAATTCAAATATTTTTTATTTCGAATAAACCTAATTACAGGCAATTTTGAAACGTCAGGCTCTAGTTGCACGGTTCCAAATTTTGCGTCCTATGGAGAAGAACCGGCAAGAAAAACCATGGATATGCTCTTTTTAAAATAGGGTTATGTTCAATCAATCAACTCAGCCTATCGCAGTCCACTGCTGGACATAGGCCTCTCCCAAGTTGCGCCACAACGCTCGGTCCTCTGCCTTCCGCATCCAGTCCCCCCCAGCCACGTTCTTTAGGTCGTCGGTCCACCTGGCAGGGGGGCGCCCTACGCTGCGTTTGCCGATTCGCGGTCTCCACTCAAGGACTCGTCTGCTCCAACTTCGCCGAGTCTTCTCGTCGCCTATACCGCAAAGTTTGAAGACAAAGGTCTTCAACCAGTGCGTCCTGCCAGTCATGACTTACGGTGCCGAGACGTGGACACTGACAGTTGGGCTAGTCCACAAACTCAAAGTCGCTCAGCGAGCTATGGAGCGAGCTATGCTTGGAGTTTCTTTGAAGGATAAAATCCGTAACGAGATTATCCGGAGAAGAACCAGAGTGACCGACATAGCTTGTAGGATCAGTAAGCTGAAGTGGCAGTGGGCTGGCCATGTCTGTCGAAGGACCGATGGCCGTTGGAGCAGACGAGGTTTATGTTAATTACATCAAATTCATTCAAGTAATATAAGTATAACTGAGGAGTTGACCTGTCCCGACAGACGGCACCCATTATCGAGCATAATATTTAATTTTATAATTTTTATTGAAGAGTTTTTCTAAATGAGTTGTGTCCTTACGTATGAATATCGATACTGATAACGTAGTCCACAGGAACAACAGGGTTTTTTTTACATGTTGTATATTACATATTTATGTAACTTGAACTAAATAACAGAAATAAAAACTAGTATTGATCGAAGATTAAATGTAATGATATCAGCTCCATTGAGCATAAACAAGGCCCTATAAAGGCAACATTAAGCTATACTGTACGTTCTAAATACACTACTTATGGACCTATTAGGGTCACATGTGGTCATTTAGACTGATTTATAACTTAATCCAATAAACTATACATCATTTATTAATCTAGTTTGGTTTGAGAATGTTTAAATGTGTATAGGTTACAAACTGGGTAAGGTAAGATCATAGAAATCTAAACAATAAGATAATAGAAATGTTATCTACTGTCTTTTAATACCGGAACGCGTGTTTTGCCGCTACCAACACATAAATACGCAATTGCGCCTACCATGTTTCTAACATTCAATGTAAAATAAATTAAGCCTAAAAAATCCGATTTAGATATGCTGCAAAATAAAAAATTTGTGGTTCTATCGCTCACGAGCAGGATTCGAACCTGCGACTCCTGGCTCAGTACGCCAGTGCTTTAGCCACATGTTAGCCACTAAGCTACCGTGGACACTGCTCGTGGTATCGAAATTAACCTCCACTTTTGGTGACGTCTTTGGGTGACGTCAGCGATATCTTATTAAGAAACAGTTTTTATTAATAAATTTTGTTTTTCTTTCCACAATTTAAATTGTTAGATTTCGCATCACATGCCTATTGGCCAAAATTAAGATCCAATCTATACACGATTTGCCCTACTAGAGATAGGAATTTGACATAAGCTCCGTACAAAAAAAATACCTAAATAAAATTATTCTATTCTATTCTAGAAAATATGTCAAATTTCTATCTCTAGTAGGGAAAATCGTAGCTAGATTGGATATTAATTTTGGCCGTAAATGCGTTAAAATGAATAAAATAATTAAATTACTTCCTCTCGTTTAAAATTTCTTTCACCAAAACTTTAATATTCATTAACAATTCTCACAAGCTTATAAGTGAGTCATCCGTCATACAGCATATAGATGACCTGTTAAACTAAGTATATTTTTTATTTAGATCGTAGACAAGTATCGATCACTATCCGGTAGACACCCGTTTGATGGGAACTGCGCAGGAGTCGTATTCCGTTGTGTTTTTGTTACAAACGGGTTGGACTAAATTGGCGTTAACAAAAAGTGTGCTATTTTTATTTGACTTTGCACTTAGTTATACTATGACATAGTAAAACATGATCGCCAACCTGCCTGCCAAGCGTGGCGATTATGGCATATCCCCCCCTTAATTGGGGGAGGCCTATGTCCAGTAGTGGACGTCTTTCGGCAGAAATGATGATAGTAAAATATATAGACGAAGTGCAGCGAACAATCTAGTGAAGCCAAAAAAACTATGCTCCTTCATATACAACCAGCGCTCACGCACATACACATAAACCTCAAAGCGTGCTCACCCCTCTCAGTACACATGTCGTGGCGTCGTCTAGTAAGCATCGCGAAAGCAAATATCCTTCAGGTTCATTGTGTGTGCGTGAGCGCTGGTTGTACACGAAGGAGCATTTTTTTTTTGGCTTCACTGTGATTGTTTGTAGCACTTCGTCTATATTTTTTACTATGTCTGTGACTATGACTTATTTTTTTTGTTTTTTTTAATCCTCATAATGATGATGAACGCATTTTACGGATGCGAAACGAAATCTAAAGATTTAAATTGTGGAATGAAAAAATCCTGCTCGTGAGCGATTTTTTTCTTTCCACTATTTAGATCTTTACTTTTATATATTTTGTACTAGTCTATACCCGTGGCTACGCCCGCGTGTGATTCGGTTTATTACAGAAAGTCATCATCGCGCATCCCCCGGGAACTGTGTATCTTTCCGGGATAAAAATCATCATATTTGTTAGTTTAGAACATGGTCAATAGCATGGTAATTCTCAGTAGCAGCCCGGAGTCTGGATTTGTGCCCGGTCAAAGGCAATAGGCTCGCCCCCTATTACATGGGACTATAACATAACTGGCGAAGCTGGGTGTACTATACACCTCTGCCTACCCCTTCGGGGAAATACAGGCGTGATGTTATGTTCAAAGATCAAGCTCGTTTTGCCATCCTATATCATAAAAACATCTTGTGAATAAACTTAATTTATTCTTTGCTATTGATTTTGCTAACCATACCACAAAATATCTCATGGGTTGAATGTGGAACGTCAAAAATCTTCGGGTTGAACGTGGAAGGAAAACAAAATTATATTAAATAGTGGGTTTAACTTTGGGTAGAAAATGGAGGCACTCAACTCTTCGTTAAAAATTATTATGACATTTTATAAAAATGAAAATCTTAGTTACACTTAATCCGCGCGAAATTATAAGTAACGGATCCGCTTTCATTTCCATCCAAAATAAAGTAAACAGAAAAAAAAACTGTTGAACTTGACACTGGTGTAAGCCGTTACTCAACAACAGTATAGCATTAACACTTCAAACCGAGTGCGCGTCATAGGGTTGCCATACGTCCGGAATTTTCGAAAACGTTGACTGTGGTAAAAATTAAGTAACCTATGATGACGTCTGTGGTCTAGTGGTTCGAGTGTCGGACTGCTGATCACGAGGTCGTGGGTTCGATTCACACAGGACACAAATATTTGTGTGATGAACATGAGTATTTATGTTGGTATGGGTGTTTCTTATGTATTATTATGTATGTATTTACAAAAAAAAAGTATATAAGTATTATATCCATTGTACAAGCTCTGCTTAGTCTGGGACTAGACGATGGTGTGTAAAATGTCCCAAAAATATTGATGACCGACCTACCTATCGTGCAAAATTTAATTGTGAATGAAATATCCGGAAAATTCTAAATATATGTCCGGATTTTTCTCCGGAAAACCTTTTATTTGATCACAATTGCATTTAAGTCGTCGGCTAGCCTAAAGCCGTTGCACACCTTATGGTCGTTATTATGGACAGAACACCCTTTCCGATTCCCATAGTCGTAAAACTTAAGAAATGCCTGAGGAAGGATCGTTAAGTTCTAAGTTTTCATTGTAACTGTTTTACAGTGAATAAACGTCCTACTAATATCATAAATGCGAAAGTATGGATGTTTGTTTGTTAGTCCTTCAATCACGCTGAAACAGGTAAACGGATTTAGATGAAATTTGTGTACACAGATAGATCATAACCGAATTATACGCGGACGAAACCGCGGGCATAGGCTAGCTTATACAATAATGCAAATGGATGTTAAGAGTTTTCTGGAGTGGCGACCGCGTATAGGAACTGCAGCGTGGGTGAGCCCCACACAAGGTGGATCGACGACCTGGTGGAGGTCGCGGGTATCCGCTGGATGCGGAAAGCGCAGGACCGGTCGTTGTGGCGATGCTTGGGGGAGGCGTATGTCCAGCAGTGGACGTCTTTCGGCTGAAATTATGATGAATGAATGATGGATGTTAAGATGTTTTAATGTTTAGAACTCAATAACGCAATAAATGAATTGCATACCCTGATTACATGCAAGAGATGTGTATCTTGGAGAAATTCGGCAGATTCGTTTCCTGGATAAATATTTGTATAGCCTAAAGATTATTTGTTCCAGTTCTGGGCATTTTTACATGTGAGATTTGTGTCAATAAACGCACATACGCAATTTTTTACACCTATATTTTAGCCTTTTAATTTTTTCTGTCTTCCGTTTGATACGGAGGGAAGCGGTAACAAATTTTCTTCCTACTCTTTCTAATTTATTTTCTGATTAATTTCGTTGTCGGTTTCAAGACAATTTTAATTAATTTTTACAACAGATAATCACCTTTAAGGCCAGGCTCCCAAAATGAGGTGACTTTTTGAAAACATATGCTGAGTCGAACACATGCTTGATGAATGTCAAATTTAGATACATGTTTTTTTGAACCTTTGTCCATCGTTTGACTAGACAGTTACATAATTAGTTGATTTTTGTTCGATACTTTTATTTTTTGAAAATCATGCGCTTTTAGAGATTTTTCGAATATTTATCCTTTATTATTTAACTTAGCTATATAAAAAATATGCAAATAGGAAGATAATAAAGTTTATTAAATACTAGCTAGAGGAAATTTGTATAGATTGTTTAGCATTCTTGTAATAAAAAGAAAACTGTTTTGAGATTTACGACATTTACTTCCGTGGTACACGCGAGAATGATTCTCTCGAAAATGAGTTCTATTGCAACTCGCATAAAATTTACGAGTGTGGCCCGCAGTTGCGGTGTGTAAGGGGAGTGCGAGGGATTAACGCAAATAAAAAATTGAATTGAATTGAACCAAAAAGAAATTAAATCTTATTTGAAATTAGAACATAACAAAAAAAAGTCTCATTGTTAATTTATCTGCAAGTAATCTATTTTAAGCGACACAGTTATAGCCAAAAATAACTTTATTATAAAATATTGTTCATTGAGCTCATAAATAACTGTGAAATTACTGTTTACAACGAAAATCTTGGAAAAAGCAGGTTTTCGAATATGTAAGTAAATGAAGAGCATTTAAAAAATGTGGGTTAAGATGTGACGCTTAGACATGGGTAACTCAACAAAAAGCGTGAGCTGCAGCTCAGCTCACGGTTCAGGTCAGTGAGCCGGAGCTGTGGACCGGCTCACAGATCAGCTCAATTTGTGTATCTGCCTAAAAAATCAAAAAAAAACAAAATAATTTATTTGTAAAACATAGGTATAAAAGTTAAAAACTTGGTGGAAAATTAACATACGTCACACTATGTTTAACCTTGAAAGGCATACAAATTATATAGTACCTATAGAACACATCATAGCATTTTTATTATTAGTTACCATTAGTTATAGTTAAATTACTTCGAGTTATGATCTGTGATGCGAGTCGCTGAGCTCAAAGACCGTTCGATCTGTTTGAAATGCGCTCGCTCGCTGACTCTGCGACTCACCGCGGATCTGTCGCCGCTCCAGCTCACCGGTTCAAACAGGTTTTTATCTATCTAGACATCTTTTATCTTCCGGGCAACAAAAGTTGTCGCACAGATAGATACTATTCTCTGAGCCGTGAGCTGCGTATTTTGTCATTGACCTGCAGCTCAACAGCTCAAGCTTATTGATCTGTATATTTGAACCGGTTCTGAGCTGAGTTACACACCTCTAGTGACGCTACATTAAGCTCAGAGATTCTGGTTATGCAAGGTTTGTTCAAGAAAATCTTGTCAGTAAAAATAAATATTTCTAATCAAAACATAAAATGCCCGGAATTTCAAGAAAATGCTCTTACAGATTTTCTTTTAACCGGTTTTACTTGATGTGATATAGCCCAGTTAGTTTTTTATTGTTTTCTTTTATAGGATTTGTAAATGCAAATTAATTTTGCCCACACTCGTATGTATAAATAAATAAATATCTGTAGCTCATTTTAATTTTATTTCTTTGAATGTATTAGGTCCATAGAAAAATATCTACGATAAAAGCTAAGCCATCTATAAACACACATATACATAAAAATTCATACTAACCATACTAACACTGCAATTAAAATTATACCTTGTAAACAACTTACCGCACTATTGCCAATGTACGAGTGATAAAACTGAAAGAAAAATGTAATTTTTACCCAAGGGTAGGAGACCTGGTGTCCTGAAATACAGGCTTACGCCTAGTTTATGCACCAGTGTCCCGCAGTATACTGTAAATTGTATTGTGGTGAGAAATAAATCTCATCTTAATACTAATAATACTAAAAACAAATACAAGCTCACACCGTAGGTACTCTTGTTCACTATTACTCATAGCATTATTCACAGTCTGAGCATTCGATTTCCCACTGTTGACAATGGCAATATTATCTTACAAAACATACATATTTATGCAGAACTGTTGAATACAGCGAATTATGTCTACATTTAAAAATAAAAACGACAGTAGTAGCTAGTAAAGTCTATGTCAATCCAATTAAATAGAAAGGTAAACAAACGGGTCACTAACCCGACCATACAGAGTTTAGTGATGTCTAATTGTAGTGCCAATTACCTACAAATCAATTAAT
Source organism: Asteroscopus sphinx (assembly GCA_949699075.1). Lineage (NCBI taxonomy): Eukaryota > Metazoa > Arthropoda > Insecta > Lepidoptera > Noctuidae > Asteroscopus > Asteroscopus sphinx. Next base: position 8,348,020 of record OX453020.1, read on the forward strand.
TAATTGAATGATTCGATTTGATTCATTGAATGAGTTAGAAACATGCTTTTTTTGGGACCTTTTTGAACTTTACAAGTTGTTTTTCTTGTAACAAGCAGGTTACCGAGTGAATTTCAAAAAAATAATTTAAAAATTATATTCAAATGAATATTGTGGGAAAAATTGGTGAACCATCAAGATGAAAACTTCAATATACGAATAAATGTGTTACTAATTCCATTTAGTGAGTCATCATTTCAGCCTAAAGACGTCTACTGCTGGACATGGCCTCCCCCAATGGGGGATATGCCATAATTGCCACGCTTGGCAGGTGGGTTGGCGATCGCAGTCGGTTGGTTAAATACTCAGAGAACGCTGCTGCCCATCCTCTGGTGGTGGTGAAACCCTTAGTCGCCTTTTACGATACCCATGGAAGATATAGGGTGGTGCAATTCTTTACGTCCGGCACCACACGGAACACCCACAATTCAGTGAGTGAATGTGTGATAATTTTACCGAAATTGGGTTTGTTTATCTTTGTATTTAATTGGATTGACATAGACTATAGGTAGTAGTAGATCTATAGAAATACCCACAATAGGTACCTACCTAATGTACCAGCAACTAAGCAAAAGTTATAAAAAAGTCGTGAAATGAAATTATTTATTCTGCAAGTTTGATGTTAAAATCACTTATACAAGTCAGGTCTTTTAAAAAACCAGATGGCGCCGGCATTTCCTATGTGACTACCTCTGAGAAGAAACGCCGAAACAAACTCAGGGATCGAGGTCTCTTTTAAAGTCCAGACATTTATCTTGTATTAAGAAAAGAACATCATCAACTCAGTCTATCGCAGTCCACTGCTGGACATAGGTGTCTCACAAGTTACGCCATAACACTTGGTCCTCAATAATTAACAAATCACTAGAAAATAGCAGTGAAGTTTTTTTAAAAGGTCGGCAACGTATCGGCGATTCCCCTGGCGTTGCGGATGTCCATGGGCGGCGGAGATTGCTAACTATCAGGTGACCTGTTTGCTCATTTGCCCCCCTATGTTATAATAAAACCGGCCAAGTGCGAGTCGGACTCGCGCAGTAAGGGTTCCGTACCTCTCAACGACCTGATACCCCATAAAAACTGATTTAATTTACGAGAGTTTATCAAAAGACATCAACGTACAGTGCGCGAAATATGAATTTTTGCATGTCTTTCTTACGCAGGTACCGCCACATATGTCTATGTTTGTCTTATTTTTAGTATTTGTTGCTAAACTACATAATATGCACTATAATCTGACCAAGTTTGACGCTGGTATATATTACGGTTTTGAAGATAGAGCAAAAACAAAAACGTTGAAAAAAATGCATGTTTTTTGAGGTTTCTTGTATGGGGACCCCCTTTGGTTTTAGACTTATTTTTGTTTTTAGTATTTGTCGTGATACACCTCATAGAAACACATATTCTGAGAAAATTTCAACCGGTTACCTATTACCGTTCAAAAGATACAGCCCTGTGACAGACAGACGGACGGACGGACGGACGGACAGCGTAGCGAGAGTAATAGGGTCCCGTTTGGCACCCTTCGGGTACGGAACCCTAAAAAGCGCGGTGATTACGGCTATGTACTCTCACGAGCCCCGACCATTCTTTATAGTACCTAGCTCATACATACTGTGCTCATACGTTTGCCGATGGAACAAACTACGTAGTATTTTACTCAAAAATCTATCATACACACAAAAAACTATTATAGGTTGGCCAACCACATTTCATCATCATCATCAACATCATTTCAGCCGACAGACGTCCACTGCTGGACATAGTCCTCCCACAAGCATCCCCACAACGAGCGCCGACGACTTAAGTGGCGGTGGGCGGGGCACATTGCTCGCAGAACGGATGGCCGATGGGGCAGTTCTGGAGTGGCGACCGCGTACTGGAAGGCGCAGCGTGGGTAGGCCCCCCACAAGGTGGGCCGACGACCTGGTGAAGGTCGCGGGAATCCGCTGGATGCGGAAGGCGCAGGACCGGTCGTTGTGGCGACCGCATATCAAAGGTAAAAAACCATTATAAGGAGAATTGGATTAGTATAATGTAAGTTACACTTAAGACAGGCTCTGGTTATACTGGCTTCTCATAATCGATGTGCGCTTGTGTACTTCATAATCATCATCATCATTTCAGCCGAAAGCCGTCCACTGCTGGACATAGGCCTCCCCCAAAACGGGGATATGCCATAATCGCCACGCTTGGCAGGCGGGTTGGCGATCGCAGTTGGTTGGTTAAATACTCGGAGAACGCTGATGCCCATCCTCTGGTCAACCTTAATCGCCTTTTACGTCACCCATGAGAAGATATAGGGTGGTGCAATTCCATACGTCCGGCACCACACGGAGCGTCATAATAACATAACATAATCAGCCCATTACTGTCCCACTGCTGGGCATGGGCCTCTTCTCAGTATGAGAAGGTTAAGGCCTTAGTCCACCACGCTGGTCTAGTGCAGGTTGGTGGAATACACACCCCATCGAGAACTGTATGGAGCACTCTCAGGTGTGCAGGATTCCTCACGATGTTTTCCTTCACCGTTAAAGCAAGTGATAATCAAATTCTGATACTTCATAATAATAATATAATAATACTTCATAATAACATACCAAAGCTACCGACTATAATATTGTATTCAAATTCAAATCACAAGATTGACATGTCAGCCTTCAAATTCAGTCAACTATAGTCATAAAACCTATATTAGTCACACGCCACTGACTACAAACAGAGTTCAAATATAAAAAAACGGCCAGGTCTGTTTCGAACCACGCACAATGTAGGGTTCCGTAGTCAATGCATCTAATGCGAACGAATAATAGCTACATTTAAAATAAAAAGTTATATAGTCTAACTAATCGTTGTCGTTATCATACTGAGAAGAGGCCTGCAGTGGGACAGTAATGGGCTGGTTATGTTATGTTATAGTCTAATCAAAATAAATCTGTTTGTATGGAGCAGTTGCATTAAATGCATTTTGGTGATAATGTGATAATTTAGAATATGATAGAAAAACACTTATGCTTCCTACTAATATTATAAACGTGAAAGTATGTGAGAAACCTAAATTCACAATAATCCCCGATTTATGGTTAATAATATAATTATTGGCTTCGCTTCCTTGGTATGTCAACAAAAAGTATCCTATATGTTAATCCAGGGCATGGTCTATCTGTGTGCCAAATTTCATTCAAATGCTATCAGCCGTTTCAGCGTAATTGAAGGACAAACAAAACAAACAAATATCCATCCATACTTCACAATTGTATAGTAGAAAGTAGGATAGTAAATTTAAATAATAAATACAAGTAAGAAAACTGTGATATAATATACAAGGACACATGGACATACAGACAAACAAGACGGTTTCTTGTAGGAACTACAGAACCCTGAAATCGCATCTAAAATACATAGTACCCCATTCATGAGTCGTTAGCCATATTAGTGGGGTCGACGACCTGGTGAATTGTGATCGACTCACGCGCAGGTCTATGCGTTTTATTGTTGTTTTTTTAAGGCTGTGAGTTTATGGTTTTGAGCCTCAGCTGAATTAAAGTGTAATTTTTGTTTAGTTGTGTCATTTATATAAAGAAACCGTAAATTGTAAGATCTGTCAAACATTATTATATATTTATTATTTTTTTCGATAATGGTGTGTAGTTGTGTCGGCTGCAAACGTTTTTTTCTTCTTTAAGTTAAAACCTGAATGCATCTAGAATATAAAGTAATTCAGCAAAATTGTATTAAACTCTGGGGATCTTCTCGCATTTGACGCTATTCGATTAATCGTAGCATTCATCGCACAATTTGCTACTCCGGTCAACCATCGTTCCCTTATCGCATGCGATGATCATGTTTTGACGTTTGTTTCTCTGATCTCCGGTCAACTTCATACGACTATTAACCGTCGTCTATCTTTATTGTGTATTTTTTATGCGCCTACATTTATTGTGTAGGTATCAGTCGGAACCAAAGTTCGTATATTGTTTGTCGTTTGTCAAACGCGAGTATACTCCCTGAATCCTTTCCTCGCCTGTTGACAGCTACAAGAAAAATAAAATAATAAAATGTCATACAAATTCTGTCATAACAACTTGATGGAACATTGTTCACGATCAGTAATGATCACCAGCATCACGCCCACTGCACCTGATGATTGGTACATTATGGCCACACCGCATTGCGGCCATAAAAACAACGGTTACCATCTGCCACTTCCGTTCACAGACATAGTAAAAAATATAGACGAAGTGCTGCGAACAATGATATTTAAAAGTATAGATATGCCATACCCTAACAAAACCAACGAAGAAAATGTTCCGTACGCAGCGGCAGCACAATACACATAAACTAGTTCAAAGTAAGTAAATTGGTCACTTCAAGATACTTTGGCGGCATAATTGGAATACTTTCTGTACACACACGACGGCATTTTAGTTTTTTTTTTATCACGAGTCACGCTAGGCGTCTTACTTGACGCGGTTTAATAGAAACAACGTCCTAATTAGTACATTTTCGTTTTCTTTGTTTTTATTTTATGAATACACTTGTTTGTTTTTTTGTTGCTATTGTTGTTGTGTGTGTGTTTGTCGGTTTTGTGTCCAATAAAAGTGTTTCTTTCTTTCTTTCTTTTTTTTTCTTCAATTTCGAATGCAAGTAACGTATCTGAACTTTTAAATATCATTGGCTGCGAACAATCATAGTAAAGGCAAAAAAAAAACCGTGCTCCTTTATGTACAGCCAGTGCTCACGCACACACCATGCACCTGAAGGATATTTTTTGTCGCGATGCTTACTGCAGGCCTATCATGACCACTGTAGACAAGCGTTTTGTTTACGAAAGAATAGATAAAATAACAGATAATATACAATGTAGTTTTGTCTATTCTTCCGTAGACAAATCTCTTGTATACAGTGGTTATGTTACGCCTGCTGGATAATGCCGCGACATGTGTACTGAGAGGGGTGAGCAGGGTGAGCACGGTTTGAGGTGCATGTGTGTGTGAGCGCTTGTTGTACACGAAGGAGCACGGGTTTTTTGGCTTCACTATGATAGTTCGCAGCACTTCGTCTGACTACCTAGGTCTGTGCTTCCGTTTTACTATTTTTGTAAGTTTAATATATTTTGTAAATTTTGCTTCATTATTTATAATAATAATTCATTATATCATTATTATTATAATGTTGTTGGGGTGCATTAAAAGAGCCTCCACGAGTGACGATATTTAATTGACCGTCCGGCGCACCCTGGGCAGTCAGCCCCGCTATCAACCTGCTGACTGGCTAATCTTTTCCCCACGACATGAGCTATTATCATTATGTAGCTCATGTCCACACGAAGAAGAAGAAGATAATGTTAATGGTGTACAATAAAGAATATTCTATCTATCTTCTATCTATTACCTAATCCAATTTCTAGAATATATATATATTAAAAAAAACGACACTAGAAATATAGGCGTGATTGACTGCCCGTTGTTCTAGTGGTAGCAAGCACAACTGCTAAGAGTGGCGTGGGGTCCTGGGTTCGATTCCCGGGTCGGGCAGTGTTACAGGGTTTTTTCAGTAGGAAATTCTCGGTAACAGCCCGGAATCTCGATTTGTGCACGGTAATGGCAATAGGCTCGCCCACCACTACATGGGACTTGTAACCTAACGGGCGAAATTTGTGTATTCTACACACCTCTGTTTACCCCTTCGGGGAATACCTACAGGCGTGATGTTATGTTGTGTTGTTATGTTACAATATAAATTTTACCAGGAAGAAACTTGGCTTTATTAAAATGGTGATCGTCTTTAACAACTATCCTATACGTCTGAATTTATGTAATATTTCAAAAAGATCACAAAAATAACTGAAAAAAAAACCTCTTTGGTGTAAGAAAAATGTCTAGCCATCCAGAATCAAAGAAACAACATCAAAGCACATTTTTTTTTAAATAACTTAAAATATTCGTAACAACAATCATGGCTACACTGATGGATCTACTACGCTGACTGCACAAGAAAATTGCATTAGATTATGGCCCTACCGCTGTGTGGCCATGAGGAAAACGCTTACCATCTGTCACTTCCCTGATTTAAGTTTTGTGGCTTCGATGTATCCGTTAGGTTTTTGTTAAATCATTTATTTTTCTCAATCCAACAGCTGTTAAAATTGCAGGAAGTTCCAGGTCAACTGAGGTTAAAGGATGCACGATTAATGTTTTTAGTTAACACCCTTTATGCCACTTGGCTTCAAACAGGTTGATAAATATTAACCGTAACCTAAATATTCTGTGTGATTGGTTTCCCAAAACCTAATTACAAAGAATGTTATAAATTAGTTGAAACTGAACTATTTAGTGGTAAAATTCACGAATCGCGAATTTATAGGTAATACCCGTGTAGCCCTTTTCACACGACTGCCCTAAAAGAGGAGTGTAAGGTTTTAACTAATATTTTTTCAAACAAACTTGGTATACAATTACACATACTTAGCTAGAAACTCTTTCTTGTCTCTTCAATAATATTGTAAATAATTATTATCTTAAAATAATTTTTTTTCCAGCACAGCCATTACGTAACATCAATTTTAAAGTTGCATTTATTTATTCAAAACATGTGTGGTTTACAGGATCATAAAAAGCAAAATATGTAGAACTTATTGTGACTCTATAATCATCTGTCTGTACCCATATTTTTAGCGAAATAAATTGTTAAATTAAATTGTGAAAAATGTATCAACATGTACCAAGCCTAGCCTGTTAAGGCCGGTGAACAAATTAATTGAAACTAACTAACACCAAATCATAAATGAAAAAAATACCCAATAAAAATTACAAAAAGACAACAAACAATAATTTACTAAGAATGTCAAATAATAAATACTAAGGAATGTCGAATAATACAATACAAATGCCAAAGACATACAAAAACAAATCAAGCAGAAATCATGTCAATAAACCAACAAAATACTTAGTAATAAAATTGACAGAACGTTAGAGACGGATTGTTCAAAAAATCTATTACCTACATTATAGTAGCCTTTCATAGTTAAAAAATCTTTAAATTAAAAAAAATACGAATCAAAATACGGTTTGAATCCAGATAAGGCTCCCATCGCCACGCTCCGTGCTCGTAATGATTGGCAGGTGAGCATTATGGCCACCGCAATGTGGCCACGAGATACGTGAGAATTACGCGCTTCTGCTTTTCGTGGGTCGATCCTTACTTATGGAAGTGTTTTGGCTTTTTTGTTTGATTTTCACCAAATAATATTGGATTACTTCCTTTTACTTAAAATTTAACTAGAATGGGTAACGGGAACGATAAGAGGAATTACGTCATTGTTTTCGCGAATCTTACTACTACTTTTTTTTTTAATTTTTTTTTTCCCGTCGGGAACTCCTCATGGACGCACACCGCCCGGGGTAGGCGGAGCCAGTGTCGGACTCTTACCGACTAAAACCACCACGGTGTTCCTTCAACTACCTTAGCCTTAGCGTGGGAACCTGTGAGTATTCACACAACCACCCCCGACAGGTCCTGGCCCGCCACAAGCAGGCGAGCCCCTTCTCCCCGTGCGGCCTTACGTTGGCCGCACCCTCCTTTGTGACGCGCACGGAACACTGCACGCCACCTCACCTCATGGGCCTTTACCAGCTGCGCCAACTACGCCGGCTGTACCAGCTACGCCAGCTGCCGGTCGGGCAGCAGACTACCCCGAGTCTGCTGCTCGCAGGCCCTACCTCCCGTAATTTTTTATAGAGGTTTTCTTCCTCACGGTCCGGGCGGTGAAGCCAAGACCCTCGGTCCCAAGAGGCGCGAGGACACTACTCAGCGGGCACTCCTGGGGTTACGAAATCGACGGGGGCAGGGAAAGACAGTCCCCCGCTGCCTGCCCAGTGGCAGGGTGAGTGCACACCGGGCCCGCCCCTGCTACTCCACTGTGCCCTCTGCTGATATCAGAGGAACACGTGGAGCAACTCCCTACTGGCCCAGAACGGGCCCCTCCCGCGTCAGAATATTCGCCACAGGCAATAAAATCCCCCGAAGGATAATCCCTCGGCAGGATTTTATTGCCCGTGCCTAGGATGCACCGGCCAAACAACTGCCGATCCCTCCAGACGTGTCCAGAAGGACAAGGAGCCGTCAGGCACACGTGGAGGTTTTCTGGCCAGCACCCCATCTTACTACTACCTACCCAAAGTTGTATTCAACCATTTCTTGTATTTTCTTTCCACAATTTATATCTTTAGATTTTACCCCGCTTATGTTAATGCATTAAAATTATAGAATAATTAGATACTTTAATTTCTTAGGTTTTCGTGATCACTACACATTATAATAAAATAAGTTTAACCGGATTACATCGCGTATGTTATTTAAATTGGTTTTCGTGACGTTTCGAACGCTTTGCAGTGTTCGTGGTCGCAGGAAGACTAAGATGACAAGCGTCTTTACTGATATTTCAAAAAAAAAACATTACTTTTTTTTTTTAAATATCTTTAGACGCTTGTCATCTTAGTCTTCATGCGACCACGAACGCAGCAAAGCGTTCGAAATGTATATATCCAATTTAAATAATATACGCAATGAAATCCGGTTAAACTCGTTTTGTTATAATAGATAATTTAATTAACAAATACGTGATTTTTACTGACCTAAAATCGTCCCAGGACCAACACATTCTTCGGCCCTTCACAAAAGACAAATAAGGCGTTTAACCTACATTTTATATATTCCATGACCCACTTTAGGGCTCGCCCCAAGTCCGTGTCACCCCTGAATGACGTCATGTATGCTGTATGCACCGACATTTTGTTGTTTATATAGTATACTATGTATGTTGCAATTATATATACGTCCGTAGTGCTTGTGGTGGTTATTGATCGTCTATGTGACATTTTGCATACGGGGAATTAAAGTTTTATAAAGCTATAAGGGCCATCACACACGGTGAACTATTCAAGTCCTAAGTCTACTTAAGTTGTCTTTGAAGACTCATAAAAATATTCATAGCTCCAGGTCGTTTTTAATTTTAAGCCTTTTATAGGAAGACTCGAGTCTTGTCTTTAAGAACTCGAGACAGCATTTTGCATTTTTTTACAGGTGAAATCAAACACATGCATAACATTGGGGTCGGCTGCCAGTCTTACCAGATTCGGCTGAATATCAGTATTTTACACCGAGCGACTGCCATCAGACCCCCGCAACCCATTTACTGGGTAATACTGACATTCGGAGGTTAGACCAGTTGTCAGACTTTCAGGCTCTGACCACCCGTAACGACTGCCATAGATATTCATATGATAACCGGATGTGAAAGCTTAACGTGCTTTCCGAGGCACGGAGGGGTCTTGATGTGTAACGAAACGGTCACCCATCCACGGACTGACCGTGGCAAGTACAGCTTAAGTTCGCAGATAGTACAATCTGCGTGGTTTTTACTTCGCCACGAGTCCCTCGCCTTCGAAACTGACTTTCCTACCATATAATATTAATCACTACATGCACCATCGATCGTGGGTTATTACAGGACATATCCTGGGAATATCAGCAGGTGATAGCGACTGACGGTCGGTTACCGACTGTCTGAAATACTGAAAGCATAACATATTATATTCTACATTAAATATGGATTACTCCATAAAAAAACATTAATTTAAAAATGAATTATTATTAATTATTGAAACAAAAGAAAAGAAAGAAAAAATGGCCAAGTGCGAGTCGGACTCGCGCAGTAAGGGTTCCGTACCTCTCACCAACCTGATACCCCATAAAAACTGATTTAATTTACGAGAGTTTATCAAAAGACATCAACGCACAGTGCGCGAAATATGAATTTTGCATATCTTTCTTACGCAGGTACCACCACATATATGTATGTTTGTCTTATTTTTAGTATTTGTTGCTAAACTGCATAATATGCACTATAATCACACTAAGTTTGACGCTGGTATACATTACCGTTTTGAAGATAGAGCAGGAACAAAAACATTGGAAGAAATGCATGTTTTTTGAGTTTTCTTGTATGGGTTAGACTTTGGTTTCAGACTTTTTTTTGTTTTTAGTATTTGTTGTGATACACCTCATAGCAACACATATTCTGAAAAAAATTCAACCGGTTACCTATTACGGTTCAAAAGATACAGCCCTTTGACAGACAGACAGACGGACGGACGGACGGACAGCGTAGCGAGAGTAATAGGGTCCCGTTTGGCACCCTTCGGGTACGGAACCCTAAAAATGGTTTATTTAGTACAGTCAGAGGCACACAATAACAATAAAATACAATTTTAGTATATATAATACATGTCCTAAAAGTATAATTGTGTGCCCCACAGCTGCACCAAATAGGCCCAGTTCAGCATAAATGCCAGACAACTAGTGTCTAGCGCTGGTTTTCAACTGGACCTTGTTTGAAGTGTCACAGACGAAAATCAGTTTTACAGTGAGTAAACTAAACATAGATAAAAAAAAACCTTATTTGTTCAGTGGTGACCGCGAATCGGCAAACGCAGCGTAGGACCGGGGTACTGGATGCGGTAGGCAGAGGACTGAGTGTTGTGGCGCAACTTGGGAGAGGCCTGTGTCCAGCAGCGGACTGCTATAGGCTGAGTTGATGACTACATTAAAACTATTTTGTAGAATGAAGAGTAAGCCTACTGCTGCAAAAATCAAGCTATATAGTTGAATTCGTAACTTTTAACAGGATTTTTGGATTTTATCTGTCTACAGACACCAACAACAGTACTTATAGTTTTTTAACTAGCTCTGCTAAGTTTGGGACTAGATGGTGCAGTGTTTGGTATGTGTGTGTGTCCCAAAAATATTAATTTAGTTATTTTATTTAAAAGCAATCAACTTTACCAAAATTAATTTACTGCTGGATATCTTAGGTTACGTAATAAATAATATGTAGATATATCAAAATTATTTATATTCAATCTCCTAACCAACACAATAATTAAGAGGTTTCTTGAACAAAACCTTTTTTACATTAAAATATTCTTTTATTCAAAACAATTGCTCCATAACTCCATACCATACTCTATGGTTACAAACCGTAACCACCATAGCCGGGTCACTCAAGTGAAAACTGATTTGAATAGAGTAGTTTGCAACATGCAACATGTTCTATTGTCAGTGACCACTCCGTGTAAAACTTGTACCATATGATTTTCTAACGTCGGATTGTTTTATCCGACTGAAATAAAAGGGTAATGAGCCGCGTAGTTTGTTTGTTTAAGCTAGCAAAATGATGTAAGAAAATGTTTATTATTTCTTCTAGACGTAGTGGACCTCTTTGTGAAAGAGTTCGTATGGGGAAGTACTACCACCGTGCCTTTTTCTGTCGTCAAATAGTGACAGTCTTACATTAGGATGTTCCGGTACGAAGGGTACGGGTGCCGGTGAAATTACAATCACATGAGTCTTTCTATCTTCATGTCGCAGTTTGACAAACGCGACTGGCGCATGTTGGGCGGGGATTGGCGGACTTTATACACAATAAAGGAAAATGTAGATAGATTTTAACTTGACTTTTCTTCATATTAACAATTTTTTCTGTAGCCTAACCGGTGACTTATGACCGCCATATACGATCAACCGTCCAATTTGTATGAGACTTGACCAAGTCGGAAAATCGAAATTCGATTTTGTCCTCAAGTAAATTTGTCATGCAAATTGATCCATGGACAAGTTTACTTGATCATGAAAGTTTGACACGTCCTGAAAAAAAAGGCTATGGGTTATTTGATGATCGAAATCGAATAAAAAAGTCAATGAAATGTATGAATTGAACGTGATAATGGCTGTTTTGATTCTCTCTGGAATGACCACAGTCTAACAAAAGAAAAATACCATACGATTTTCACACTTAATAAAAGTATTACAAAATGTTTAAGCATAATGAGTGTATTACGTTATATGTAATTTCATTGTGTATACTTCTATTGTGTGAATTTGTATGGATGTGTGAATATCATGTACAAGTACATTGCATTATTATAATGTAACAGTGCCATGTCATGTTTATGAAAATGGAATTAAATTACTGGTGTTACAGCGTTTGACCCTGAATTCAATCAATCAATCAAAATATTTATTTACTAGAATATGGTATTATTACATATGTAGGTGTGTTCAGCATATTCTGCCCCTCGGGGCGTGTAAATTGGACTTAAACATAACAAAATTATTAAAATTAAGAGCATGCATATTAATTATGTGTAACCTTTATTTTATAAACCTAGTATCTTATCTTCTAAATATAATAATTAATAATTATTATTATTTATAATAATTATTGGTAAATATCTTTAATTAAGTCAACAGTCATGCTCTTTATACTCAGCTTTTCTGTACTTTAAACTTTTGTCAACAATTAACCATATTTTGCATTGCTTACTACACAGTGTAGTGTTACAATACATAGCAAAAATCTGGGGTGCCATAAAAGAGCCTCTACAAGTGATGATACTTAAGTACCTACACATCCGGCGTACCCTGGGCAATTAGCACCGTTACCAACCTTTGCATCATACCACTATCATCGTATAACAACACAACAACAGAACAAAAACCATGAAACCAAGAACGACATAACAAGAGAAGAAAAACAACGAAACGTGTACAAGAGAAGAAAAATCAAGGTAAATAGTTGTATATCATAGATTAAGAATGTCATTTGTTTACTAAAGAACAGAAAATGACACCACTGCCTGCGGGGAAATACTGCCACACTTGCAAAAAGAATTGATAATCACACATCCTAATTTTAATAGAGAAGATGGTTGGCAGCTACCACCTTTGGAACCCAGTTCTAAAAATATTCAAGCCCCAAACAGCACGCTACTCTTTAAGACATTGTGAGTAATTTCTGCGTGCATCGAAATAATTTTAAATAATAAAAATTGTACAGTATATTTAAATATTTTTTAGAAATATCTGTACAGAGGCTTATCATCTTAGTCTTCCTGCGACCACGGACGCTTCAAAGCTTTCGAAATGTCAGGAAAACTAATTTAAATAATATACGATATAATCCGGTTAAATTTGTTTTTATTATTATAATGTGTAGTGATCGCGAAAACTTTTTTTTTTTTAAACTTAGGAAATTATAAAAAATAATTGATTTCAGTAAGTCGAAATAGCATTGTAGGATTCTGTTACAAAACTGACGTTAAGTCTAGAATTCACAAAAAAAAATCACGTTAAAAATCACGTTAAAAATAATCAATAACCAGCTAAAATCCAAGTCAAATTAGTAGCCAATAATACTCATTGTAATTTCTACCCGTTTAGGGCCACAGAAAGTTGGATCCCGCAGGCATTTACGGGATCTCGACCGGCCACAATTAGACCCTAGCCTTAAGGCTTTAGGTCGAGTAAAAGCCGATCTGGGCTATATTCTGATGGAGATGATAAGTTTGATAAAGAGATTTATAATAGCATTGTATTAATAATTGGGTGGAGTGAAATGTGTGAGGTGGAATTTATAATATTTAAAAGTATATCATTGGGTGGAATGCTGTTCTATGGTTTTTGTATTATTTATTTGCAGTTCTTATTTAAACGTAAAATCAAGAAAATAGGAAAGTATCTATTGGCACGCGTAGCATGACCACTGTAAACAAGAGATTTGTCTACGGGCGAAAAGACAAAACTAAACTGTATAGATCTTTATCTGTTGTTTTGTCTATTCTTTCGTAGACAAAACGCTTGTCTACAGTGGTTATGCTACGCCTGCTGATGACTGGCTAATCTTTTTCCCACGGCTTGAGCTCGTCCGGGGAAGTACTACCACCGTATATACTTCTCCGCCAAACAGTGACGCTTGCATTGCTCGGTCTGAAGGGTACGGGTGCCGGTGAAATTACAATCACATGAGACTTTCCATCTTCATGTCTCAGTTTGGCAAACCGACTCACGGTACCATTTAGGTAACAGCCTAGGTTGTATTGCAGTTGTTATGGGCAAAGGTAACCGCTTAACATCAGGCCTTTAGCTCATTTTGCCATCCTATACCATAGAGTTTTTTTTTTTGTATTATTTTTATTATTTATTTTTTGTATTACATTGTATAGTTCATGTCGACACGATAAAAGAAGACTGTCAAATTGCGACTCTGACCATCTTTTGCCAGAACCTGAGTGGCCAGCGAGGATTGCGCGCCGCTCCAATCGCTCACCCTTCGACGCGGTGTTTGTTCAAAACCTTTTTGCTAAATGTTTTTAACCGACGAAAAAAAGGAGGAGGTTCTCAATTCGACGCGTATCTTTTTTTTATGTATGACCACGCATAACATTTTACAGAGTAGTCCGATTTTGATGATTCTTTTTTTAATGGTTAGGGTATATCTCGAAGTTGGTTCCATTTAAATTTCAAAATCAAAATCCACCCCTAAAGATAGGAAAACAGGGGATGACTGCTTGTTCACCCACTGAATTCTTACCTTTTAACCAATTCTGTTGAAACTTGGCTCACATAAATGTAGTTCTAGACACTAAAACATAATGGAGACCTGGAGTTAGATTTTAGCGACAAAAAATTAAAAATTAATCTTTTTAACAAAAAATGTAACCGACGAAAACAGAAACTGAAAAGCGAAAAATAAATGTAAATAACTAATCATGAGTCGGCGCCAAACAAACAATCAATGTAGATGATTAAATTACTTACTACTAATAAAAACAAAATAACATCAAATATACCATGAAATTTTCCTCGATAAACAATAACTTTCCAAAAATGCGTTCCCCGCTCGACCACTTGCAACTCGCACGCACTTTGCTTGTTTGTTTGGCGCCGACTATAATTAGTTATTTACATTTATTTTTCGCTTTTCTGTTTCTGTTTTCGTCTGGTCAATTTTTTGTTAAAAAGTTTTATTTAATTCATTTTTAAAATCTAGCAATTATTAAACGTATGTAAACAAATAAATGTGGCGATGCTTGGGGGCGGCCTGTGTCCAGCAGTGGACGTCTTTTCGGCTGAAATGATGATGATGATGATGATGAAACAAATAAATAACAATAAATTTTTATTTTTATCATGTGTCGCCTATAAACTGTCTAGAAGATGTTAGCTGATGTTTAGTTTATAATTACACGTGTTTACTATATAAGTATATATATAGTAAACACGTAGTATAATTCTCAGTAGCAGCCCGGTGTCTGGATTTGTGCTCGGTTTATGGCAATAGGCTCGCCCCCTATTACATGGGACTATAACATAACTGGCGAAATGTGGGTGTGCTATACACCTCTGCCTACCCCTTCGGGGAAATACAGGCGTGATGTTATGTTATGTGTTATCTATATGGAAGCAGTGGCAACAGTTTTGATAAAAGAAGCCCTATTATCATAATACAGGACCACACTCAACAATTTTTTTTTGCCTAAAGCTCAAGCATTCAGAAAAAAACTCTTATTAATGAACCATTCACACACACCTTACGTAACAAAATCTAATTTAAAAAAACGCACCCTGTTATTAAAAAGTCCTAAAAACCGTTACGAAGTGATAAATTGATAAAAATAATCATGCTGTCAAGTGGCGGGGCTGCGTGGTTGAGCGCGCGCGCATACTACGTTACTTCCGGTCGTCCCCTCCCCGACTTCCGGTCGCCATTATAGGCCGTCATCGCTGGAAGTAGGGTCGCCATATTGCTTACTAACTTAAACTGCGAAGTGTTTACGATAAAACTTAATAAAAAGTAAAAACCGACTTCAAAAAAATTAAATAACTTGTGTGAAACAGTTTAGGAAGTAGCCTTTGATTGAAATGTTATTGCAAATCTCGTTCGCCACACTGAGACATGCAGATGGAAAGTCTCATGTAATATAATAGTATATAGGTTACCTAATACTAAAGTACCTACCTCGTACAGAATTCGCCTACAATAATTACACTACCTTATTTATTGTATTATTCCGTACTTTGGGTACTATGTTCCTGGCAATTTGCCCGGTAACGCGTTGCTTGCAGGAAATGATCGTGGGATCATTACCAGCTGCACGATCGGTTCTATGTATTGTCTATAACAACGTATAATACAAGTTGGTACGTTCTATTTTTTTTTATGCTTTAGCATCAAAGTCAAAATTTATCATGATTCAGAATTTGAGAAAATTACTTCTAATTTTATTTTCCTAAAGTTGGAAGTGAGATGATACCTAATAAAAACGGATGTAAGAAGACATGTTACGCCGAATCCAAATAAATTGTGAAAAGGCCAGGAGGATGATGATTATCGGCCAACATTAATATCCTATCCATCCACGATTTGCCCTACTAGAGATAGAAAGAGATAGAAATTTGACGTATTTTGTACAAAATAAATAAATAAATAAATACCTACCTTTGGGACATTTTTACACAGCACCATCTAGTCCCAAACTAAGCAGAGCTTGTACTATGGGTACTAGACAATGAATATAATAATTATATACTTTTTTTTTGTAAATACATACTTATAATACATAAGAAACAACAAAAACACTTATGTTCATCACACAAATATTTGTGTCCTGTGGGAATCGAACCCACGACATCGTGATCAGTAGTCCGACACTCGAACCACTAGACCACAGACGTCGTTATCGTCGTCGTATGGAGCTTATGTCAAATTCCTATCTCTACTAGGGCAAATTGTGGATAGATTGTATATTTTTGGCCGTAAGTGTATTTTTTCCTAAACTTAACACTGCTCAAAGCATCAATAGTTATGTTAAAAGAGCTTAGGGTTTCAGGGACCATGTGGTGACATGTAAGTTATCTTATTTGGCATTGAAGTCCAAAAGCGATATTCAAATGGCCGTAACAGCCATTCCATTCCATTGACCTGCCGAATTGTGTAACTCACTCGCGATCGCAATCATGTTGATTTAAAAATACTGCTCCGTTTGTTTTGACTATACGTCTTATCGACAACTATGCAAGTATGCACCAAGCAATTAATATTGTTGGAATGTCAAAATATGTCATTATTAGTATGTTACAAACTTACCTACTACCTTGTTCAAGTCATCAATGAATCTTAACTAATACAGGGATTACCATGAAGACCAGACTTCATTAGAATCAAGCGTATCAACCCTACGAGGAAATGAATTAGCATGACAATGAGAGACAGACTGGAATTCTATGGACATAGACGTCAGCCATGTTGCCAGATGACTGACTACACACCCTAAAAGTGATCTTAAATCTAGGTAACTAAAGTTTCAAAACTCTTTGGCAGTTTTCAGCACGAAGAAGAATTTTATTTTCTAAGTAAAATTGAGGTTGTGGTTATATCGATCAGTCTAACGATGCTGCATCAAAAGTAATCGATACTTAAGGTCATTATACAATATGTGATACATTTAAGGCTCCACTCCACCACACAGGTGCGTTAATAGCAGTCGATTATCGCATGCGTTATTGCGATATCTATTTTAATACATTTTGTGTTGGGACGCATGCGATCTTACACACAGCTGCATTAATAACGCTCATAGGATACTACGATTTGCGTTCTACAAACAGGCACACAACGATATTAAGCTTTGTATTGAATAGTACACACGTTGGAAATATCATTAAAATTCCCTTTATTCACTTAACAAACCTAAAATTAACATTACAAAATTTGACATCCCCTTTACAGTCACCAAATGCCTCCAGGCCGTCTCAAGAGTCGCAAAAGCTTTTTGCGCAGCACACGAGCTATTAAAGACTACCCAGCTGCCGCCAGATGCAAATTGTGGACTGAAAAGCACCCTCCACCTCCTGGTTTTATTACTCCACAGGAGAAGTTACCACCAGGACACGATCTACAGTGGCAGCAGTGGCAGGTGTGGAAGTCACTCAATCGCCTTCGCACCCAGGTTGGTCGTTGTAGACTTAATATGTGTGAATGGGGGTTTAGGGACCCTTGCACACTGTGACTGCGGTGACCCAGAGCAATCCATGTCGCACTTGCTAACGTGTCCCTTGTGCCCGAACACCTGCACAAGAGATAATATATTCGCCGCCACTGAAAAGGCCATTGAAGTGGCCACTTTTTATTCCAACCATATTTGAACCAATGACACGATAAGAAGAAGAACATTTAAAAAAAAAAAAAAAAAATTTATAAAAATTGTAGCCCACCGGCATTAGGACTACTATTACATTAGGATACCGGCGGACAGGGCCCCAGAGAAAGGAACCTCCTCACAATGCGTGCCATTTCAAGGAGTACTACCTTCTGCATCTGGCCCTTGATCTAGCCGCCCAACGAGAGCCTCCTTAGGTGTTGATCATAATTAATATTAAGGTGAATGCTACAGGGTAGCCCGCGAAATTCAAATTTTTTGGTGTTTTTTGCAAATTGTAGCTTTGTTTCGCGTTGTATATTGGTCAAAATATGATTGGCGGAAATAATAACAATGTATCTACTGAATAATACTCATGAAAAATATTAAACTAGCTCTATAAGCTGTGCAAGCTCGGAAATCGATAATTTGATCGTAAATTAATATTATTGAGCTTGTACAGCTTATAGAGCTAGGTTAATATTTTTCGTGAGTATTATTCAATAGATACATTGTTATTATTTCCGCCAATCATATTTGACCGATATACAACGCAAAATAAAGCTACAATTTGCAAAAAACGCCAAAAATTTTGAATTTCCCGGGCTACCCTGTAGCATTCACCTTAAATGGAATGGAAATATTTTACTTCAATATTCCAAAACATTAATTAACTTGACGATGTTTGTAGCACCCCATTTATTAAAATATCTACAGATAGAACAACTATTTTCATGGTGTTTTAAATAATCAACTCGGCTCACACAGCTCCCATGAGAATCGAATCAACCCAAAATCGGGAACCATAACACCAACATTTCCAAAACATTCACATTGCGTGTCTGGTTTACTGTAAGTACACATGAGGTACACACGGTTACATTCAAACTATAATTTCCAGTGTAAGCTGACCTCTCATTGCATTGGTTTTCCCTACTATGAGAGATCAGTTTAAACTGGAATTTATAGATTGATATGTAGCTGAGCGTCAGTTCCGTTGAACCTTCCGGCGTTTCTAAAAGGAACGAATTGTTAATATTTTGTATCAATTATTTTGGATATTTCAGCGTGACCCATCGATTTTTATATGAGATGGTGCATAACATGGTGTATGAGCACTTGATTAGCGAAATGATTCGGTTAATTGAGTTTTGTAATAGCGCCAATGTGCCATGGAGATGCAGTTCTTACGAGGAAGACGTAGAAAACACAGAGTTATTTTTAATAGGGTAGTAAACGTTATGATGTGGGTATTATAACACCTTAAACATGCCAACATATACACTACACATACTTCAAAAAGCCACCATCCTTAACACTTGTCGTATCACTAGAAAATTCTTACATCTTCAACATTATCATCCATTCCATTTAATTTTAATTGTCCCCTCTCACGCTTGGCTTCGGCCCGCCAATGAGGTTCTTCACCCTCCCAAAAAGAGGAGAAAATAAAGATATACCGATAATAATAATAACGTAACAACCCCAATGATCGACACTTTAGTATTTTTTTAAATACATTGGTTTCGAGATGATTTTTTACGTACTTGTGGTGCACTATGTAACAGTTCAATGTTTATTAGATAACATTTAACCGTATACCAAATTATAATTTTGCTCTTATTTTCTGAAGTTGGTTTTTTTTTGTCGAACAATGGGGCACTGTCGGTAACTGGGGCTTTGACTAAGTCGTCAAGCTTGGATGCAATATGCAGCTTCGCCCTCTCCCACCCACAAATTTATGGACATGCAGCATTTGGTTTGCATATTGCATAATAAATTTATCGCACTTTCTGCATGTGCATGTATTTGTGGGCTCCGAGGGCGGTGCTGCATATTGCATCCAAGCTGGACGACCTAGTTTTGGCGGAATTAACACTTAATATTGTAAGCATATTGCATCCAAGCTTGACGACCTAGTTTTGGCGGAATTAACACTTTATATTGTTCTCACTTTAAATTACCTGGTTCTAAGAATTTCTGGCCTAAAACAG
The DNA here is from genome assembly GCA_949699075.1 of Asteroscopus sphinx. Classification (NCBI taxonomy): domain Eukaryota; kingdom Metazoa; phylum Arthropoda; class Insecta; order Lepidoptera; family Noctuidae; genus Asteroscopus; species Asteroscopus sphinx. The sequence continues at coordinate 8,368,088 of OX453020.1, forward strand.
CTTTGCAAATCATCCCATAAAACTAAAATAGTTTTTGACCATTCTGGTAAAACGACTATTAGGTACTTAAAACGAATCACCAGCTATTGTCCTTGATATAAAAAAGTGCGTGTGTGAATAGCAAAAAATTGCAAATGTCTAACTTGAAACTATTGTTAACCGGATTTTAACGGCTTTCAAGGATAATAAAAAAATGTTTTTATGAACTGAAACTAATAGGGTTCAAAATAGGAAGAACTATGCGTGATAATATGCGGTTACTAATTCCAAAATTAATTGAAACAATCCAGGAAGTTCACACCTTTCGATTTTACATAAGCAATTGTGTAAGACTGATCACAAGATTGATTAATTGATTGGTTATCATGTTTCACAAATAAATTATATGATTATTACAAATATAACAATAATCGTCCTCTAAGGCGGCCCATACACCTACAATATAATTGTGGAATATCTGCAATTGCGCAATGATTGACAGTTTACGGGTGAGATTGAAAGTCAAATGAAGATCGGGATACAATAATAATGCATTGCATGCAATAGGTGTACGGGCCGCCTAAGAGATTTTACAGATACCAAAATTTTATGAAAACCGGAAATCTGCGTACCACATTATTTAATAACAGGAAGTCTGTTAACCTTTCAGGAGTAAACATCATTATAATATACCAATCCACATCATAACAACCAAACCAATAGAACCCGACATTACCCAGGATCATAGCTATGATATGGGTGAGTCCAATGTGATTCAGTGGACAGAGTTGAGTTGAGGACAGACGTATAAAATTAAAAGCCATAAATTTCAATACAAATACACTTCTTGTCAAAACTATTGGCCATTTTATAGTGTATCCGTTTACGCTGTATTCACTTTAAAGCATGTAACATAAAGATAAATACACGCATGAAAATAATCTTGCAAACAATTCTATGTACTACTAACCCACTTAGTAAATCATGTACTAAAATACTATGTAGGTATGTAGCACTTTAAGCCTGTAACATATTAACATCGCAACATTTTCATAAAATGTGTTACTTGACGAAGCGACTAGCGAGCTTAGCGGCTTACGGCCAAAATTAATATCCAATCTATCCACGATTTGCCCTACTAGAGATGGAAATTTGACGTATTTTGTTTGGAGCTTATGTCAAATTCCTATCTCTAGTAGGGCAAATCGTGGATAGATTGGATATTAATTTTGGCCGCTAGCCCTCAACACATCATGCATCGGTTAGATAGTTGGATTCCTACATGAAAAGAATATTTGTATCTTTCACAAATAATTCAAAACCGAAAAAAAAACAAAAGGTTCCATAGTCACTACAGGGTATATAGAATATTTACAAGACATTTGAGCCAAAACTTGATGTGTTTTAAAAATACTAAGTTAATTTTGCAATCTCAGATTAATACATAAATACATACATATTATCACGCCTGTTTCCCATTGGGGTAGGCAGAGACTATGGATTTCCACCTGCTACGATCCTGACACACCTCTTTCGCTTCATCTACGTCCATTAACCTCGTCATGCATGCTCGTCGGTTTAGAGAACTCTTAACCTGGCATTTATTGAGAACATCCGCGATTTGATCGCGATACGTTCGCCGAGGTCGTCCCCTTCCAACTCTTCCATCCACACTCGCTTCGTATACTTGTTTCGTCAATCTCCTCTCGTCCATCCTCTCTATATGTCCAAACCATCTTAACATACCTTTCTCAATCTTTGTCACTACATCTTCTTTCACTCCACAATAATACAATAAAAATAAATTAATACAATTAATTATTATCGAATTTTTATGAACTTTTGGCAGACTTAACTTTGGTCAACTGTAACTTGTAAACTAGATAAGGAAAACTGATGTATGCATCGGGGTTAGTTTTCCTTTAAAATTCGTAATATATACCAGGCCCCTCAGAAAGTATTGCGAAAAAAAGTTTTTATATATGGGAGACTGGCCAGTTATAATGTTTTTCGAAAATATGATTATTTATAAGTAAAAATAAGTAAGTTCCAATTTCAAAATTTCCCTCCACATTTTTTGCGAGTTAATTCAAAGTATTGTGTCTCACTGAAATATGGATCTGCGCCGGGAACATTTTAGAGCTATGATTTTATACGATTTCAAGTGTCGCCTGAAACCGGATGAATCGTACGATAGACTTCAAATGGCATTCATGGATGAAGGCCCTTCCAAGGCAACCGTGTATCGTTGGTATAACGAATTCAAGCGCGGTCGACCAACTTTGGGGGATGACGAAAGAAGCGGTCGCCCTTTGACGGCTGTTACCGAAGAAAACGTGCTAGCAGTGAAAAATTTAATCCAAGACAATAGGCGAATTACATATCAGGAGATTCAACACATATTGAAGATTGGATCGGGAAGCGTTCACGAGATTCTACACAGCCATCTTCGCGTGAGGAGGATAGTATCACGCTGGGTGCCGCACAACCTCACCGATGCTCAGAAGCAGGCCCGGGTGGAATGGTGCCGTGATATGCTTAACAAATTTGAAGCAGGCTCGTCTCGGCGTGTTTACGACATCGTTACAGGTGATGAGTCCTGGATTTATCAATACGACCCAGAAACCAAGCGCCAGTCGACTGTTTGGGTGTTTCAAAATGAGCCAACGCCTACCAAAGTGAAGCGATCTAGAAGCGGGGGTAAGATTTTGATCGCTAGCTTTTTTAATTTGACTGGCCACTTGGTATCAATTCCCTTACGCGATCAAAGAAGCATTAATGCCGAATGGTATACTACCAAATGTTTGCCAGAAGTTTTCTCTGTTATAAGCAACAAGCGACCAAACACAGGGCTCCGCGGGCTACTGCTCCACCACGACAATGCACCTGCGCACACCGCACTCAAAACGAGGGACTTCCTGGACAGCACGCCAGTCAAACTCCTGGGTCACCCTCCTTACAGCCCTGATCTAGCACCGTGTGACTTCTTTTTATTCCCAAAAATAAAAAATCAGCTCAAAGGGATACAATTTTCGTCGCCGGAAGATGCGCTGGCTGCGTTCGAGCAGGCTGTAAACGAGGTGTCTGCGGCGGACTGGAAAAAGTGTTTTGAAAACTGGTTTAGGCGCATGAATCTTTGTATAGAGGCTGGTGGAAAGTACTTTGAAAAGATTTGATAAAAATATATGTACGTATAGAACAATTTTTTTTAGTTTCGCAAAACTTTCTGAGTGTCCCACGTACTACTAACGGCCAAAATTAATATCCAATCTATCCACGATTCACCCTACTAGAGATAGAAATTTGACATATTTTGTGTGGAGCATATGTCAAATTCCTATCTCTAGTAGGGCAAATCGTGGATAGATTGGACATTAGTTTTGGCAATTTTTCTTTTAATATCCTATCTATCCATAATTTGCCCTACTGGAGATAGAACTTTGACGTATGCTCCATACATTTTATGTCGAATTTCGATATTTAGTAGGGCAAATCGTGGATAGATAGGATATTAATTTTGACCGTAAGCTGTTCAACAGACGATCGATGATTGATCGACAGTTGATCTTTGTAAGAAAAACCGATCGACGTCGACTAATCGGCAATCGATCAATTGGTTGGTAACATTACTATTCACTTTTTAACGAAAAATGCATCGTATTTTTAACAAAAAGCCGCCTACTAATGAACATAGGCCTGTCAAAAATGAGGATGTAGACAAATATGGTCATTAACAGTCAAGGTACCTTTTTAAACCGGGTAAACATACATCACTGTTTCTTCGTGAGAAAAAACTTGTGGACACAATTTATTCCACGTTAATACTGTTGTTCACACCTTTATTTTCTCACGAATTGATCAGATGATCAAGCAATACCTAAGTATCTATGTAGTTACATACATCTGCTTACTCAAAGGTCTATCCCAACAAAAACATTCTGTAAAAACGTGCCAAGTCTCGACTATGATTACTTGGACAAAAAAGTAGTGAGATCAAATAAAGAGCAAAGTCTTACGGCCAAAATTAATATTCAATCTATCCACGATTTGCCCTACTGGAGATGGAAATTTGACATAAGCTCCATACTAAATACGTCAAATTTCTATCTCCGATAGGGCAAATCGTGGATAGATTGGATATTAATTTTGGCCGTAAGTGAATAAAAGAAAACGAGTGACTTGACGTTTGGTAAGAATATCCTCTGCATTCTCTTGTGGGCAAGCCTATGTGGCATGACTCGAAGTCTGGTGACAAAAATTGAATGGGTTCATCTCATCAACCTTCTCTAAAATATTAAGAATCAGCCGTCACTGAATATACGTAACAAACGCACATTATTTTATTTTATTCACTGAGACTTCGCTCTTTGTCTGACCTATCTACCTAGATTTACTTTTCTTACAAAATTTAGGTCACCGGTTTGGTGACCTAAATAGTATAGTGTAGTATAGTTCGCTCTACATATTATATTATGTAGATAAAAAAAAGCCAAAAGTGGCCGTTTTTCGCACTTCTTCTATCTACAACTACAGCGAAGTATATTTCACAGAGTCAGTAGTTTCTGATTAAACTATAGTACCTGTACTTCAATCATTAAAAACGAATTTTCGATGAATGATGTATTCAGCGAGTAATAATTTTTTTACTGATGGGGGCGCCACTTGGCTGCTACATTCCCCTTAATGCAGAAAGTGGCGATACTGAACATGTGCAGGCTGGTAAGAAAGTGGCAATACTGAACACGTGCAGGCTGGTAAGAAAGTGGTGATACTGAACACGTGCAGGCTGGTAAGAAAGTGACGATAATGAACACGTGCAGGCTGGTAAGAAAGTGGCGATACTGAACACGTGCAGGCTGGTAAGAAAGTTCCTGCAATGTGAATCAGATAATCAACTAACTCATCATGTAGTTACTCCAACTTTTAACTTCACTGTCAAACACACAAGTGAAAGCCCACATTACATGGCAGTAAAATTATTTAACAAGTTACCGAAAAGTATTAAAAACGAGAAAAAGCCCACACTATTTAATAAAATGCTAAAACAGTTCTTACTACAAACATGTTTCTACTCAGTCGCAGAATACTTTTTTTGTGTCAACCTGTACTGTCCCTGGGTGTCGTAAAAGGCGACTAAGGGATTCACCAGCGGATGGGCAGCAGCGTTCTCTGAGTATTTAACCAACCAACTGCGATCGCCAACCCGCCTGCCAAGCGTGGCGATTATGGCATATCCCCCCCTTAATTGGGGGAGGCCTATGTCCAGTAGTGGACGTCTTTCGGCTGAAATGATGATGATGATGATGTACTGTCCCACTGCTGGGCAAAGGTCTCCCCCATATTCTTCCAAACTTCCCTATCAGTAGCTTCTTCAGTCCAATTCTTCAGAAACATGTCCAGATCATCCCGCCAGCGTTTCCTCGGCCTACCCCGGCGACGAATTCCTTCCTGAGGCACCCAATGTGTAGCGATGCTTGCCCACCTTTCTGGATGCATTCTGCTGATATGGCCCGCCCATTCCCACTTTAATCTGGCAGACTTGTTGCCTACATCGGCAATACCGGTCTTGGAGCGTATCGTGGTGTTACGAATCCGATCACTGAGTCTTATTTTTAATATACTACGCTCCATAGCCCTTTGGCAAATCTTAAGTTTGGACTTCTGAGCTTCAGTCAAGGACCAAGTCTGAGCACCATAAGTTAGAATAGGCAGGATACACATGTCGATAAGTTTGCGCTTTAGTGATAAAGGAAGGTCACCCTTCATGAGCGTCTTCATGGACCAGTAGCTCTTCCAGGCGTTTTCGATGCGACGGTCGATTTCCTTGTCTTGCCTGTTTTCGAAGCAGACTAGCTGGCCCAGGTAGATTTACTCATTGACATAGTGTATTAGAATACTTAGAAACCTAAAAAGATTTATGGCTGCGTTAAGCTACTTCTGATTATAATGTGTATGCAACAGTTGTTATGATTATTAATGTAGCGATCTACCTCTCTAATACATAAAATTGAAATGTTATATTACAAATAGTTTTAATTTATACTTTATATATATAATAATATTCTCAATTTAATATAATAAAAATGCATGATATATCTTTCAGTTGTATATACATAGTTATGACCTAATTATATTTAAAACAATAATAATAAAATAATAATAGTATGTAGTAGCCCTCAATATTGCAATGCTTGAAAGAGGCCACTAAGTTTTAAGCACCAAAACAAAATGTAACACCAATCATGTACACCACTTAGTATGCAATAAATCTTTGAATCTTTGAAACACTTGGCTTAGGCCGTGACATCAGTCTTGCCGGTTTGCTGAAAAAAAAAATAACCAAGAATAATAAATAGACAGTAGTTTTTTTTTTCTTTATACATTCAATGATAAACTTAAAAAATAATCTAGTCATATAGAACATGGTTACCTACATAAGCAACTATGTAGTAGGTATTTCTACGTAAGCCATCTTCCTAACGGGCCCCATCCTCAATTAGTAGCCTTTACAGGAGTAACTTAACAAGAACTTAAGTTATTCCTTGAATTACTGTATTTACACTTAATTTGATATGTAAGTTCCTGCTTTCTGTGAGGTAGCGGTCTCAATTCCGGTGGGAAGAAAATTATTCTTGGATAGGGTTTTAAAATATAGGCAAAAGTTTCCTCGAAAATAGGTATTGACTTATCCTGTCTTTAAATTATTATGAACGGTTTCACTCACGTAATTGTCGAACTCACGAAAGTGATTATAACATCCTGTCATACCTAAAAAAAATTAAATCCACAAAACTTTTTTTTAAACACATCTGCAACAGTATCTCTTTTAAGAAAATTTAAAATTATATTCAGTTTGATTGACCGATTAGGCGACTGCCGTAGAAAGTGTTTTATTAAGAGAAAATCTCGCGGTTAACACAAAAACAAGTACTATTTAAATGAAATCTGCACTATAATATTTGCAGCTCGATGACTATTATAGCACAAGAACTCCACAGTCAAAATCCCGGACCTCTATTACAATATTCCGCCCACACTTCTCATATTCAACTTACCATAATCACACTAAGATGATAAATGCAAAACTTTGTGAGTGTATATTAAGTATGCACCACTGTTGCCAGGTCTCCCGATTTTCCGGGAGATTCACCGATTTTTTACAATCCCTGTATAAAGCCTAATAATAGGAATAAGATCAAACCTGGCAAAAAAACTACATCAAATGAAACAGACGGATAAGTTGCTGCCCTGAATATTTCCGTCACTCCCAGTGTATGTTCATTAAACACATTAAATTTTTTTCATTACACAGGGCAGTAAACTGTAAAAAAATTGCTTTGATTTTAAATATTACAGCTAGAATGGTGATAAAATATAATACCGTGATTATTTCAAAAACTTGGATTTTTGTTAAAAAACATCATCTCCCGATTTTTTCCATTTTTCCTCAATACATCTCCCGCTTTTTTCATAGTAAGCCTCCCGGATTTTGAAAATCGGACCTGGCAACACTGGTATGCACCTATGTTTGTTACTTCTTCACGCTATGTTTGTTACTTCTTCACGCTGTAACGGCTGAACGGATTTGGATAAAATTTGATACACATATAGATCCTGTCCTGTCCCTCCAAATGTCAGTATTACCCAGTAACTGGGTTGCGGGGGTCTGATGGCAGTCGCTCCGTGTAAAATACTGATGTTCAGCCGCATCTGGCTAGACTGGAAGCCGACCCCAATATAATTGGGAAAAGGCTCGGAGGATGATCATAGATCCTGTCCTGCATTAACTACTTTTCAATACATAAAGGTTACTTTTCATAAAAATTAACAAGAAGATGAACAGTTCCCGAGGGATGCGCGATAAACAACAAAGAAATTACACTGAAAAAAAGTTTTGTGTCGAGAACTTTAGCTGCTAGTAACACAAAAAGGTGACTAATAAACTGACGCTACTAGTAGCTAACTAGTTTCAGATGTAGCAGCAAATGAATTTAACTATTTTAACAAAAAATTGGTTTCTACTCATTAAAGTTTGTCAATTTTTGAAGTAGCTAAACTAGTCAGCTATTTTTTTTTGTGTAGTTGACGACAATCACTCGGCATAATTGACGTCTGTGATCTAGTGGTTCGAGCTGTCGGACTGCTGATCACGAGGTCGTGGTTTCGATTCCCACATGACACAAATATTTGTGTGATGAACATGAGTGTTTGTGTTGGTCTGGGTGTTGCTTATGTATTATAAGTATGTATTTACAAAAAAAGTATATAAATTTTATATCCATTGTCTAGTACCCATAGTACAAGCTCTGCTTAGTTTGGGACTAGATGGTGCTGTGTAAAATGTCCTAAAATTATTTATTTATTTATAATATGTACCAGGGTGTCATAAACGTCGAACTAATATTATTTCCGAGGCATGCGCGATACGATAAACGACAACAGCGCGAGTGAAGCCGTGACTGCCTTGTAGTATTATAATAAGTATACAACCTTATAGCTCCGGATAGTATGTAACCACCTCAAAGACGATTCCCATAGCGGTAGCATATGACTTGTGTTATCTGTCCCAACGGTAAACTCAAGTCCTTGAATAAAATGCAAAATAAACGTCAATCGTCCACATGTGGGCAGATTTGCCCAATAATAACGTACTAAGCCATACTGTTGCTGTTTTTATCCACTATAGAACCTTATTTATATGATTATAAAAGATGATAGCATACACATTTACATTTTCTAACTCTTCTACCCATTTACGTGTGTCTGAAGATGTTTTGAAGCGAGTTAAATGTATGTAGTTATTGCATATGATAGTTGACAGTTTACCAAATTGCTGTTAGTATAAAGGTGCTTGCATACTATGCTGTACTATACAGTATAATATAATACAGTCAAACCTGGGTGAGTGAGAACTGGATAAACGAGAAAACTCTACAAGTGAGAGTAATTTCCAGGTCCCGTCATTTTAAGCCTGGAAAACCTCTACAGGTGAGAAACAGAAACCTCTATATGAGAGAGTCAGTTTTCACCTCTATAACTAAGACAGCCATGCCCTATAGTCCCTATACCTCTATAAGTTAGAGTTGAGCGTATTTATTATCTGTTATGACACTATCTAAATTTTGCGGAACTAACGCGCATATGGTTCGCCTAACTAACAAAAAAAACTACAAATCGAGCATCTTTGTGTCCCACCCAGGTCATTGTTTTTGCACCACATTCTTTTAGAATGGCCAAATGTGCATCTGCACCGACCTTTTTGTCAAACTTATTACAGTTGATATGTATCAATTGCAAAGAAAGTGTCTAAAGCTATTTAGTTACTTCTGTAAGTGAGAAAAACCGCTCCGGCACCTCTATAAGTGAGAAACTTGGTTAAGTGAAAAACCTCCATGAGCGAGAAAAAGATTCCGGTCCCATGAACTCTCGCTCATCCAGGTTTGACTGTATTTATAGCAATATAGTATAGTAGTGTTTGTAGAAGTTTTGTAGTAGTTAAACTCAGAGCAGTAGCAGTCTGGATTAGTGTCCAGTTAGTGGCAATAGGATTTTATTTTCTCTTGGACTTATAACATAACTGGTGAGATGGTGGTGTATTATCCACCTCTGCCTATCCCTTCGGGGAATACAGGCGTAATGTAATGTATGTGTATGTATGTATGTATTTTATAGCACAGCATTTTCGATGAGTATCCATTTTATATGTACGTCCGTAAACTAGGCCAGAGTGTTACACTTATGCCAAATACCTTTACATCAGTGATGTTTTTTCCAGCAATGAGGAGTAATGGTCTGGATACAGTATACATTTTATATGGCCATGTTCAGAATTATTATTATTTGCTTGCTATTTGGTATAAACTTGGCGAATACACGATGCTATAAATATCGCACACAGAAATCCGGGCAGTTCAAAGCGCGTTAGGTTATGGCATCGCCATAGCAGTATGAAACACCTGGATGAGGGGCACACTCCTTAAAATCGAAGAGGCTAGGGAAAACGAAAGAAAAACTAACTAATTACCATGGGTAGCTAGCTACCCAGTAGTGGGTGATTTCAGGCTAGGATACTGACGATATTAACGAAACCACATGACTGTCGCTGACCCGGTTCTACTCCCACCATTGAGATATGTAGATCGTGAACTGAAGCTTGCCACATACAGTACACTTGCTTGCAATATTATGAATAATATCGTCGTTTTAAAGGTAAAATTAACTAAATTACATTATTAGCAAAAATAACTTTTTAATTTTCAAATAATAGTTTTCATTTATTAACGCCGAAAATTAAATAAAAACACACACAAAAAGAAACAGTTAATTTTTAGCGCACGTAGGTACTTTTTATTCATTTTCGGCAATAATAAAATGAAAATTATTATCTGATAAAAAAAAGTGATTTTTGCTGATAATGTCACTCAGTGAATTTTGTCTTTAATCCGACCATATGTGAACACTTTATAGTTTAATGATGACGTTATTAAGCTATACTATATAGCAGAATAGTACACTCTAGTCTGTAAGACGCTTTACAACTAGAATCTTAGCAATAACAGTGTATTAGATTAGTCTAGTTTGGATGCAAACCTGTTGGGATACGTTCAAGCCGTTAGGTGGGTCAGCAGGAGTGATGGTCCTGTCCTTCTATTTATCCAAGACCTGGGTCCAGTGTCACATCTGAAATGAATAGTAATAGCATGTTAGTTTATGATTGGTATTAATTATAATGAGGACTGTTCTTTGTAACGGATCTATGGTAAACAGGACATTAAAATTTATGGGCTGATGTGATGGTGATGTACTTATGTTAGTTAGTAATATAATTCTGTGATGGTATTCTGATGACGTACAATCATCATCATCATCATTTCAGCCGAAAGACGTCCACTGCTGGACATAGGCCTCCCCCAAGCATCGCCACAACGACCGGTCCTGTGCCTTCCGCATCCAGCGGATTCCCGCGACCTTCACCAGGTCGTCGGTCCACCTTGTGGGGAGGCCCCCCACCCACCCACGCTGCGCCTTCCAGTACGCGGTCGCCACTCCAGAACTTTACTGCCCCATCGGCCATCCGTTCTGCGAGCAATGTGCCCCGCCCACTGCCACTTAAGTTTGGCAATTCTTCGGGCTATGTCGGTTACTTTCGTTCTCCTGCGAATCTCCTCATTTCTGATTCGATCACGCAGGGACACTCCAAATGACGATGACGACAAATGATGACAAGATGACGTACAATGCAAATAGTAAATATGTGTTTCAAAACTCTCAAAGAAAGTGTCTAATTTGATATTGGTTGTTGGTGCCTCGATTTTGCGAGACAACCTACACATAATCAGCCTATGAGCCCCCCCACCCCCTCCCGCAGACTGCAGACTTTTCATCGGCCGATAGTTTAGTCGAGTTCATCATAAATACAAAAGTTTTTCTTCGAATAAGTATTTACATGCACTTTCAAAACGTTAATCTAGAATCTAAATGCATGGTCCCAAAAAGGTTCTCATAAGGAGAAGATTCTATGGAGAATCAGTACGGGACATACTCAGACCAAGCTGTAGTCAAAGGGGACATACGAGAGCGGAGTGCGCACAACAGCCTGATTTCCTATACACAAATTATATCACTCAACTATCGGCCGACAGTTTGGTATATAGTCTGCGGGGGTTCTTACTGTCCCACTGCTGGGCACAGGCCCTTTCTCAGAATGAGAAGGGTAAAGCTCCACAACTCTGCTCACAACACAAAAAATCATCTCTAATTGCTTGATAACCATCTCATTTTCATACTAACCTTTGTATAACAGGAAAAGATGAAAAGGAGACTATCATATTTCATTTATCTTCCCTTTGCAACTATTATAACTTATTACAAATCTTACATAAACAATTCACATAAATATGAAACATTCTAACACCTAATGGCATTCTAACATATAATAATCTTAATTTAAAATTATGCTACTAAGACACATTCATGCAGAATTTAATAAAGTTTAACAACTTTGGGAACATCGAGCCTAAAGACTGAACTGCAAGACCTCCTAGTCTAAACAAAAAAATGCAGAAGATAAAGTCCATCTCAGTAATCTTCTGGTCACGATAATAAACGCCAGGTGAAATAATGAAGTGTTCCCATTTAAGCGCGTATTTTTGGGGCACCAATGCATAGAGCACCAAAGATATTCCCATTTGAGCACCAATTAGTATTTTAGCTCGGTGCTCAATAGAGAACAAAATAAATACATAATTCGACTTTATTCCCATTTGAGCACCTACGGTGGGGTAGCTTCGATTATAATTTTTTTTATTCGAATAATTAATTATTGTCATTCGAATGAATTCGAATAAACTGAACACTTAAATGATTCGATTAATGGTAGTAATAATCGCCCCTCGCTACAATGAACCTTCTGTACTATTTTTGTAATATAAAGGATCTTACCAATAACAATTATCTGTATGTAAACATACATATTGAATATGAATCTAGCATTTAACAACTTGTTGGGACCGTTTAAGGTAAATAAATAAATAAATAAATATCTTTGGGACATTTTTACACAGCACCATCTAGTCCCAAACTAAGCAGAGCTTGTGGTATGGGTACTAGACAATGGATATAATACTTATATACTTTTTTTTTTGTAAATACATGCTTATAATACATATGAAACACATCCAGACCAACACAAACACTTATGTTCATCACACAAATAAGGTAATATTACACATATAATAGGTTGAGAACACATGGCTGGGAAGCGCGGGGGTGTGACGATTTTGATCATTCTTTTAAAGCGTTTTAAATTACTGTCGAAGTACTGCTTAAAGGCACGCGTCGACCTATCAGTATCGTACGCATCGGACGGATCGCATTAATCTGATCCGTATAGCGGATCCCCAAACTGCTTGGGGGAGGCCTATGTCCAGCAGTGGACTTCTTTCGGCTGAAATGATGATGATGACACTACACTGAATTCAGTCACCCTAATTAGGATTTAAGAAAGCAAATCAGGAAATAAGGAAAGTGTGATAAGAGATAGGTCGGTGTAAATGAGGAGGTTCATTTCCTAAATCCTTATTAGAATTTCTGAATTAAGTGTAGTGTATTAAGTGCTTATTAGCAGCGTACGGATTGCCGACGAATTACCATGAGAAATCGGATTTTCAATATTGACATTCGCATGCCGATGACGTGTTCCGCTTTTTGTATTCAATCCGATCCGTCCGATGCGTACGATACCGATAGGTGGACGTGTGCCTTAAAACGATGGTTCGTACCTTATCTATAAATTATTTAAAAGTATTTTTTAATGTGAGCATATAAAATATGATTAATAAATGTATGTACATTTGTTTTATATTTTTCACAAGCTATGCGCGGCTTCCCCCGCATTTAATTCGGTTTATCACAGAAAGATGTTATCGCGAATCCCTCGGAACTGTTTATCTTATCCGGATAAAAAGCCTATATCGCTGCTTTGCATTTTTTTTATAGTATAGGATGGCGAAACGAGCTAAAGGCCCACCTGATGTTAAGCGGTTACCTTTGCCTAAAACAACTCCAATACCACCTAGTCTGTTACCTAAATGGTACCGCAAGTCGGTTCGCCAAACTGAGACACAACTGTTTAAAAAAAAAAATTTAATTCTATATTTTTTATTCTATACTTGTGCTGAAATCTTTACTAAGGAAATAAAGCTTGCTTTTTGCTTTTTGGGGCTTACCCCTTTTACATGGGACTTATAACATAACTAGCGAGATGTGGGTGTTCTGTAGGCATACTTCTGCCTACCTCTTCAGGGAAATACAGACGTTATTTATGCACGTTATTTTAATTGAAATATTTAACAAGACTTTTATAAAAAATACCTGAAATTCAGCCACGTTTTGCAATCATATGAGCGGGACTGATCCCAATTTACCTACTTGCCATTTACGCCATGTACATAAGTCCACCTACTTTACAAGAAATCTAGAATAATCTTGATGTTCTGCAACTTCATACTACCTTACATTTTAAACAACCGTATACTATAACGCCATAAACACACAAACCTCAAAATATTTAACAAGTCACCGCGTACGGCCTCATCCCGCGCATACGCAGCTGTCTCGTTATGTTTTACAAGTAATATTTTACACAGTATAGTACAACCGAGCCAGAGGTTACACAGATGCATCGAAATTCGACCGACCGTACTATGTAGTAGTTATCGAATTATCAACCTTATCAACCTTAGAGTAAATAGATGAAATATTTTTTCGTTTTCCGCAGTGCAGCCTTCGATCAACTATCGAAGAGTGCAGCACATTCGTTATTGATATAAACGAAACGTACGTACGAACGTTGTTCGTTGTTTCTTATTGTTTTTGTGACGATTCACAAAATAAAACGTATTTTTTTTTGTTGATCGTTCGTTGAATCGACAAAATGTAGGGTAAAGCAGTTTTTCTTCGCTATTTCAGGGTTGGTCCCATGGTAAAAATTGTTTATACTGATGAGTACAATGACCCCTTGAGAGGTTTTCAGTTATATCAATAACACGTTTTTATGCATCACAATGCACTATGACCTAGGTATATACTTCTTTTCGTGACCTCGGTCAATGTAACTTGGCCGAAACGTCGAGGTTAAAATGATCGTTTTTATTATCGGTACGCGAAAAGTCCCGAAAACATAATTTAAATTATTTCGACCAACTCGACGAACTAAACTTGTAAGCCTAAAAAGATATAGGGAGTCATGAACCCGAAAAAGGTACTAAAAACATACCTACTAACACACAATACGTATAATTTCTATTTCAAATACAAGTACGATTACCAATAACAGCTAAAAAAGGACTCATGCATTTGTATCAAATGTGTTTTTCATTGCCAATAGATGGGTGTGGTTATGTTGGACAATCATTATACAGGGCCCTTAAGTTTTAAAGGTAGCTACGAACTACAGCAATCACGAGATACATTGTTTGGGGACTAGCGGCCAAAATTAATATCCAATCTATCCACGATTTACCCTACTAGAGATAGAAATTTGACATATTTTGTATGGAGCTTCTGTCAAATTCCTATCTCTAGTAGGGTAAATCATGGATAGATTGGATATTAATTTTGGCCGTAAGCAGCTCATAATTTAGTACCTACCTAAGAGTTTTTCATCATCATCTGGCGAAAATTATGTTGATATCATCATTTCAGCCGAAAGACGTCGACTGCTGGACATAGGCCTCCCCCAAGCATCGCCACAACGGCCATTCCTGCGCTTTCCGCATCCAGTGGATTCCCACGACCTTTACCAGGTCATCGGTCCACGTTGTGGGGGGTCTACCCACGCTGCGCCTTCCAGTACGCGGTCGCCACTCCAGAACTTTACTGCCCTATCGGCCATCCGTTCTGCGAGCAATGAGCCCCGCCCACTGCCACTTAAGTTTGGCAATTCTTCGGGCTATGTCGGTTACTTTCGTTCTCATGCGAATCTCCTCACTTCTGAAGAGTTTTTATTATCCTAAAATAATGTCATAAAATCGGGAATCCGCTGGATGCAGAAAGCGCAGGACTAGTTCTGGAGATGCTTGGCGGCCTGTGTTCAGCAGTGGATGTCTTTCGGCTGAAATGATTATGATGATGATGAATGTCAAAAAAATTTAAATGTTACAGGTAGGTAATTAATAGGTCAAAATTGTTGGTTAAACATTTTTAATCAGAAAAAGTTGTATGTAAAAATATCGCACTTTTTGCAAATAAGTCAATTTTATCTCATTCAAATCCCAATAAGATTGAAATAGCGTAGTAGTTAGAAAAAAATAGTATTTATTAGTGGACAAAGTGAGCATGCCCTACACTACATATTACAAAGATAAGAAAGATATCCCGTATCAGATCAAATCTAATCAAATCAAATCAAATCAAATGTTTTTTATTTCAAATAAACCTAATTACAGGCACTTTTGAAACGTCAGGCTCTAGTTGCACGGTTCCAAATTGTGGGTCCTATGGAGACGAACCGGCAAGAAACTCCATGGATAAACTCTTTTTAAAATAGGTTATTGTTTATTACATGAAATTTATTCAAATAATGTGAGTGTAATGGAGGTTAATGTCGCAAAATAAACAACAGTTTAAAAGTGAGAATATTGCCTTTAGAAATAAACGTAAAAAGAGTTGCCATAGTATGTAGGTGCTGACCTGTCCCGACAGACGGCACCCGTTCACGAACATGACGCGAGCATCAGCCATCGCTTAACTCAACCATATTGAAGGGAACTTAACGACCCGTCACTAACGCCACCATCAGCATGACATTTAAGTGAGCATGACAGACTCATACTGCTAGAAAACAGATAGGCAAGAATATATAGAATTACTGTAAATACATTAATGGCCACATCATACTTACATTTTACATTTTAATCACCTATTAAAAAAATTGTAAGTATCTCAAAGCTTTCGAAACGTCAGGAAAACCTATTTAAATAATAACTGCCACCCTGCATGCTATCAATCATACTATAATATGATTGACCCTATGAGGCTGGCATAGTCACATAGAGTGTACTGAAGCCTCAAAAAAAGTACGTAAGCTTCTCATACACGTTGCAGTTCTATAACAGAAAATAATGCAATATTGGAAAAATAAAAGTGTAAATAAATTGTATAATTCCGAAATACTAATAGTAATATCCCGGGACCGAACATAATCAACATGGACCCTAACAACAAATTGACATAAACATCTAGGTAATCGGACCTAACGTTTAAAACTTTAACACATCTTACAAAGTATGAGATGAAGCCGTTACGTTTACGAGTTTAGTTGAACTGGTACAGTCAACATGAAAACTAAGCGACGAAACTAAATTATTTGTAAAAAATAACAATTGACCGTTTCGCTTCCCACCGAAATCCCTCTGTTAAACTGTCGGTTCCGGTAGTCGTACGAATATCTATGGCAGTTACGGTTAGTCAGAAGCCGGAAAGTCTGACAGCTGGCCGAAGGGCTCAGGATGTCGGTATTCCCACTTTTCCCACTAACCGAGTTGCGAGTGTCTGATGGTAGTCACTCCGCAGAAAAATATTCACTGTTATTTGGTCGCATTTAGTTAAACCGGTAGGAGACTCCAAAATAGTCCGAAAAAGAAAAAGGCCGGTGAATTGTTCATAGAATGACTTGGCCTACGTCTGCGCATACATACGGCTTCGCTGCCGTCGTGTCTCGTTAAAAAGTGAAATTCTGTCTTAATGAAGGACATGGTCTATATGTGTACAAATTTCATTAAAATAAATTCAGCCGTTTCAGCGTGATTGAAAGTCAAACAAACAATAAGCCATTCTATCGCATTTACAATATTAGTAGAATAATGATTAATTTTCGGATTAAATTATTTTAATTTCTAAAACATTTGTTCCGTGTGGTGCCGGACACAAAGAATAGCACCACCCCATCTCTTCTCGTGGGTGTCGTAAAAGGCGCCTAAGGGGTTCACCATAGGATGGGCAGCAGCGTTCTTTAAGTATTTATTCAACTAACTGCGTCAACCCGCCTGCCAAGCGTGGTGATTTTGGCATATCCCCTCTCCCTTTTGAGGGAAGACTATGTTCAACAGTGGACGTCTTTCGGCAGAAATGTTGATGAATGACTAATTAAAACAAATGTCTGAAAACTGTCGAAAAAATTTAAAATTCTTCTTGGTCTTAACTTTTGTTTTTCAAGAAATTCACCGACTTTTTCTGCTGACTGTACGATACAAATAATGAAAATAGTTTATAGCCTTATGGTCATAATGTATCTTGTGTTAGTGTGATACAATTAGCGCTATAGTGAGATAAAAACATGAAGTGCAATCTGGGAAACTGCATGGCATCAGCTTTTATGCAAGATGGTTAAATACTATGGGGTTTATTACAAGCTTGATAGTCAGCCGCGCTCCCAACCCCCCTGGGGTAATTGTAAGGGTAGGCATATCTATACGACTTTGAATTAACTGCAAAGTTAGTCGAGTCGGTTAAGAAACACTGTTTCTTAATAAGATATCGCTGACGTCACCCAAAGACGTACCTACCATAGTGGAGGATAATTTCGATACCACGAGCAGTATTCACGGTAACTTAGTGGCTAAAGCACTGGCGTACTGAGTCAGGAGTCGCAGGTTCGAATCCTTCTCGTGAGTGTTTTTTTTCTTTCCACAATTTAAATCTTTAGATTTCGCTTCGCATGCGTAAATGCGTTAAAAATAATAAAATACTACCATATACGGCTCATTGGACATGGAACGGGTTGATTTCAGCCAGGCATTTTGCTAGTTTCGCTAGTTTTTTACTGGCTAGCATAGCATCAATAGCATTGTACGTACACATTGAAGAACTATTCATCACGGGATTCTCGTTCCAAATACCTACGTAAAAATTTGATCCTTAATTATTACCACGTTTTTATTAACTAGCTTTCAGTCATGTCTGTCTGTTTGGTACAAATTTGCCATCGATTTTAAACTAACTTCCCGATTAGGCAGAGACTTGAAACTATAGACATTGCTCAGAACTGAATAAAAGTTCAATATTTAACTCACTTTCTTTTTAAAAACGTGGTATTAAAGAAATATATTTTTCAACAAATAATTATTTAAAAAAAAAACAAATCTATTTCATCAATATTAATAATTATAATAAATAAATTAATAAATATCGTTTGGACACTTTTCACACAGCACCATCTAGTCCCAAACTAAGCAGAGCTTGTGCTATGGCTACTAGACAATGGATATAATACTTATATTATTTTATACTTTTTTTTGTAAATACATACTTATAATACATAAGAAACAACCAGACCAACACAAATACTCTTGTTCATCACACAAATATTTGTGTCCTGTGGGAATCGAACCCACGACCTTGTGATGAGCAGTCCGACACTCGAACTACTAGAGCACAGAGGTCGTCTGTATAATATCTGAGGACTCTGTTCCACGTTTACAAAAAAAATAAATGTTTGGGATATTTTTACACAGCACCATCTAGTCCCAAAATAAACAGAACTTGTGCTATGGGTACTAGACAATAGATATAATACTTATATTATATACTTTTAAGTCAAAGTTGCATGCGGTGAGGTGATGCATCTAGCCTGGCAGTGTTCATTGGCTGCTAATATTATTATGTCCACCCTCTCTGCCTTTTGTAATAGCTAGCAGACCCCTATAAAGTCAGAGCGCGTGCGAGCATTTATACTCCAGTGCGCGTGATTTCGTCATTATTATCATTTCAACCGAAAGACGTCCACTGCTGGACATAGGCCTCCCCCAAAAGGGGGGGATATGCCATAATCGCTACGCTTGGCAGCAGGTGGCTTGGCGATCGCAGTTGGTTGGTTAAATACTCAGAGAAAGCTGCTGCCCATATTCTGGTGAATCCCTTAGTCGACTTTTACGACACCTGCGAGAAGAGATAGGGGTAATAGGCGTGATTTACCGGTGGCATATTTTTTCAACATTTTGTTTCATTACGTGTACGCACATTGTACCATATCATTGAATACTTCGCGGTATACCATGAAAAAATCCCATAAGCTGACCTAATTTTAAACTCCAAAAACTCTTTTTATTTTGAATTCCACCCCCCACAACACCGATATCGGCCACCACATCACATTATAGCTGACCTGTTTATTTTCAAACACACTTAGTGGAAAACTCATGAAAAATTCATGTTATTTTCGTTACACATCGAACGGGCCGTCCATCAAGCCATTATTATGGTAGAAATACATTTTAATGGTAATTGTATAAAGATTTTTAGAACGATATCAAGTTAAATTGAGTTTAGATTGTGTTTGGGCTTTGTTAATATAGGTTTTGGGGTTTTAATGAGTGTTAGCGTTAACCTTCGGTTTGCCGACGACATAGTACTCATGGCTGAGACCATGGAGGACCTCGGTACAATGCTCGATGACCTCAGTAGAGCTTCCGATAGAGTGGGTCTTAAAATGAATATGGACAAGACAAAGGTTACGTCGAATTCCCATGTAGCACCCATTCCCGTAAACATCGGAGAATCTACACTTGTACAAGTTGTTGACGATTATGTATACCTAGGACAAATTGTCCAACTAGGTGGGTCCAACTTCGAGAAAGGGGTCAATGGTCGAATCCGACTCGGTTGGGCAGCGTTCGGGAAGCTACTGTAACATTCGTTCTCTTCTCCTTTATATCTACATACTATATGAAATTAGTATATAGGTATAAATGAATTTTGGCCATATTAAAAGTTGTGATCGTCTAGTAAGAAGGTAGGACACTTCCGCTATGTTTGGTAATAACCGTTAGATTATTTTTATGTAAGTGGCTGTGTCAAGTTAAAGTATATGGTATTGAGAGCATGAAATTACAGCTAAACCTAAGTAGTACAAAATTAAACAATATTTTGCGATCTCAAACGGAGGCTTAAGACCCAACTCGAACTCTTCCCAGCGGCGGTTCCCCTCCTGTCGACTCCCGATGAAAAAGCCTTCCCTGCTCCAGACGAAAAAAGCCCTCCACCAGCATAACTAACTACCCCTTACTAACTACTAATGAAAGGAACCCTCTAGCAGAGTTTCCCCTTACTATGAACTGCAGTAAAAAAGCCACGAATGACCGAAGCAGCCGTTTAAATAGGCCATTTCGACCACCATCTTCGACCAAATTCACGCCACTTCAACGCACAATAATCCTGTCCTGTCATTGGTCAGCCTTGCTTAAGTCAATATTATTGGCTAATTCGCTATACTAACCGTTGGACTGAAATGCGTGAGGACTGGCTTAATTGGACTAAAACCGCGGGAAAAAAGCCCGACCAAATTAAGACATTAACAAGATCTGTATATTACATTAATATTCAGTCTTGATTTTCTTAACAATTTATGTAATTATCTGTTGAAACTGAAGCCTCAACTTTATTTAAAGTTTCAACAATTAGAAAGCGATATTAAAACCGTAGGCTTAGATTTTGTAGACTAGGTTACGAAGTATCCTACTCAACGCGCCAAAATTCAAATTGTCTCATAAATTATTACTTTTCGTTTTCTAATAATATATCATGATTTTCAAATTTGGAAACATATTCCAGACAATTAGAATAATCTGTAGATTTTAGCTACGTCACTACAATCAGCTGACGCTTAAATAACTCAAATATTAAAACATTGGTTTAGCAAGGTGAATTGTTTAGGTACTTAACCTATCTATAATATCTGTAGTATATAATTCTAAATCTTGATACATATATAAAAGTATCTTATATTTCAAGTAAAGTTCAATGAATATAGAGAAAATCAATATCTGGGGTTATTTGGAGATAATACTAAGAAGAAATTATTTAAGAGGAAATCAACAATATTTTGCAAGAATCTACAATAAATTGATGCAGCATTATATCAATTAGTAATGCCAGGTAAGGAATTAGTATATACTCCGGATAATGGTTAAGTATTTAACTAGAGAATTGTGACTACAAAACCGTCACAATACAAATATTACATTTTCCCATATTTTCACTTATTTATGTAGTTGAACTAAAAGTTCTTACTATCCCCGTATTAGGATAACAATGTGAGTATGAGAACTATAACAACCCTAGGGTTTTAATCAAGTTTAACAAAAATATTAGTCTAAACCAATTCTGCCATGTAGCCTTAATTGAATCTAGTTAACTGACCAAATGATTGATCCCTCCATTTGCCTTTGACTAAAATAGTAATTTACAAGGTAACTAGGCATGGGATTATTAATAATTAACTTAATAAATTCATAGGTTCGTTCTTTGTTAAGAACAAAACAAGTTCTCAATATTTGACAATAGAATTGACTTTTCATTATATGATTTTATTTCTATTATACGTTATGAATTTAATAGTTGTAATATATACACATTTGGTAGGATTAATTTACAGTCTAATTTGACCAACAGAATCCAAAATAAATTAATATTTAGAACAAAATCACTATACTTTTGATTTCAATATGAGGTTACTTGTGATTGACATCAATTTGTTTTATTTCAGGAATTCTCATATAAATCAATGATGATTCGGCTATCAGAGATTACTAAGGGATCAGAAGGATCAGAACACATCAACCTAGTAATGAAAATATATAAATTTCAAGGAAAATATGGATAATTTCCAAGGTGTTTGTTACACAACACATCAACCAAGAGATTTCAACCTGTAGCTTGGAAAACTTGAAACTATCCACAGTAACAGCTATGTATAATTGTTTAATTAAGTAGTTAGCCTGTAATTTAGTCAATTTACATGTGCGGAGTGAAAAATTAATTTTCCATAGAAACCCCTTTTCTCGGTTGCTACTTTACACAGCGCCATCTATTGGGCCAGAAGTAGTACTAGAGTAAAGATTGAACTTGCAAGCGATAGTACACGCGTTGTCTAACAGATGGCAGTATTACCAATTTCTGTTCAGCCGCAGCTTATGATATGAAACGTATTCAAAACAATTTATCGTGGTGAGTTCTGCCACACTACGCAATATCTTCTCGTCCAAAATACCGCAGTGTCTCAAGACGAAAGTCTTGGTTCAGTGTGTGTTGCCAGTAATTACTTACGGCACTAAAACGTGGTCGCTCACAATGGGCCTGATAAGAAGGCTCAAAGTCACTTAAAGGGCAATGGAGAGGGCTATGCTCGGGGTGTCCCTTCATGATCGAATCAAAAATGACGAGATTCGCAGGAGAACGAAGGTAACCGACATAGCCCGAAGAATAGCCAAACTTAAGTGACAGTGGGTGGGGCACATTGCTCGCAGAACGGATGGCCGATGGGGCAGTAAAGTTCTGAAGTGGCGACCGCGTACTGGAAGGTGCAGCGTGGGTGGGCCCCCACAGGGTGGACCGACGACCTGGTGAAGGTCGCAGAAATCCGCTGGATGCGGAAAGCGCAGGACCGGTCGTTGTGGCGATGCTTGGGGAAGGCCTATGTCCAGCAATGAACGTCTTACGACTGAAATGATGATGATGATGTATTAGTAGACCCGTAGACTAAGACCTTAGCAGTTTGAAGTGTACTTCCTACACCTTTTTTCAATTCAATTCATTCAATTTATTTATTAATTTGCATGAAATATGGTACATAGGTTGTTACAATACAATAGTTTGTCCACGACATATTCCACCCATTTTACAGGCATGCAAATTTATACACATTCAATAAATTCTAACAAATAAAAATTTAATCAATCAATTTTTGTAACATTTCAAAGTCTGTGGATTACAATGCTCCTCTATATTTGTAATAAAGATAAGAGCTCTTTTAAAAAACAAACTATAGATTAAAAGTTTTCCTCTATCAACCAATCCCGCAACGCACGGCAGAATTTTCTATACGGTAATTCAGAAATCGATTTGGGCAAGGAGTTGTAAATGAGTGGTGCCATATAAGCACAGCTGCGTCTAAACAGCTCTAATTCTAAGGGGTAAATGAGTTATTTGTCGCTTATTTCTGTTGTCATTGCGTTCAAAAAGAAATGGGTGGCACTTTACAAATTTAGCTACTTCATATATGTAAAGGCTAGGCACAGTTAATAGCTTCATTGCCTTAAATAAACCGGTATTTAAGGCAATGAAGCTATTAACTGTACAGGACTCAAACCATTTAATTCCATAAATTGCACTTTTTTTTTTTCTGTATACCTTATAGTCTATGAAGCTGTTCTTCAAATTGCATTGTTGCATGATATACCTACCTAGATATTTAATTTTGTCTGTATCATAAAATGAAGTTATCACAAAAAATATTAATTCAGTTTCTGGAAGCTCACACTGTGCTACAGAATATCTAATAGTACTAACGACTGTGCTACAACCAAATAACTTTTACCCAAGATAGAATGCGGACGTAGAAATTTAAGAACTTCAAAAATGAATAATATCCCGTTCATATGAGGTCCAAAAACTTTTATCAAAATCTGGGAGAAAATACCGGGCGAGCCCGGTTTTCTGAGATAGTATTACCGAGAGCCCGCTGTCCCTTTACAGAATGTATGGACACCCTATATAAAGAGACAAAGAGCTCCCCAATCATCAGACCGAGTTTTAGTCAGCCGACCGCTTTCCAGCTTGATATATAAGTTCCTTGGCTACAACAGTAAAATCAAATCAAATCATCAACCATTTAAATCTTTAGGGAATAGACAAAGATCAATTTAAGAAAAAACATTTAATTTAAATAGGTATCGTTTTTCAAATGTTTTTACTTTTATATTCTAATTTCTAAGTCAAACAAGCAACCAGTGATAAATGTCTGAACAAGATGTTTTCACGTCGCGTCGATATTTTATAGCTAACATGAGATGGGTGAATGTCTACTGCCGTTCTCAGGGCACTTAAAAGTTAACATCTTTACGAACATTGAACTGTCCTAACTTAATTTTGAACCACTTCCCTCGATATTTGGTTTGATACGAACGGTTTATTTTACAAATCATATAACATAACCAGCGTAATAAATAAATAAATATTTTTGGGACATTTACACATCACCATATAGTCCCAAACTAAGCAGAGCTTGTACTATGGGTACTACTAGACAATGGATATAATACTTACATACTTTTTTTTTGTAAATACATACTTATAATATATAAGAAACACCCAGAACAAAACAAACACTCATGTTCATCACACAAATATTTGTGTCCTGTGGAAATCGATCCCACGACCTTATGGTCAGTAGTCCGACACTCGAACCACTAGACCACAAACGTCGTGAATGTCCCACTGCTGGGCACAACCTTCTTCTCAGGATGAGAAGAGTGCTCATTTCAGGCCTTGTACGATGGCCTATTGCGGGTTAGTGGACTACACACACCGTCGAGAACTGTATGGAGCACTCTCAGGTGTACAGGTTTCCTCAGGATGTATTCACCGTTAAAGCAAGTGGTAATCTAATTGGCAGTTAGTATATCGATCATGATTAGTTAAAATTAAAACTAGTAAGACTAACCATTATTAGTATTAAACCCAGCCCAACAGAATGCCAGCTTCACGCGTTTATGTCTTTTGTTCGCAAATTCTTGTTTTTCACTGGGTGATAATGGTACGATTATGTGGTGCGACAGTAAAAGTTTTATAAAACCATAAAATAGTTAAAAAAAGTAAATAGTTTTATAAATTTGCTATTGAGAAGTAATATAAATTAGTTGAGGGTATTTGAGAATTTTTGCATGGGGCGAGCGAGCGCGATGCGTCGTGTTCACCCACCCACATCTTGTTGTAATGAATGTCGACGGACCAAGCGGTGTACAGAAAAACCTAAACTGGTTTATGTTCTACACTGTATCTGCCAAATGTATGTATTTTGTTTTTTTTGTGGAAATAAATAAATAAATAAATAAATAATCCTAGCTCTGGGCTGTTTTGTGTGTGGCCTGGGTCTGGGCCTTAGTCCATTACATTGGCTTAGTGAGGTCAAAAAAGTATGGATGTATTGTTTGTCTAATAGTCGTCGTCTTTCTGTGATAAACCGAATTATACGCGAGCAAAGCCGCGGACATAGACTAGTAAATAAGTAAAAAAATGTTAATTCTAACTTAACACTAACTTACCTAACATTTAAAAATAATGTTCTCCATCATTTACATCCACTCATTGATGCGTACATAACTGCTTAGTCACTTAAGTGTCACTTTTCCACCAGTATCACGATTTTAGGCTCCATAAATCTCAAGTTGAAGTATGCGTTAAGTTAGTTTGTGTACTTAACGTACTTGTGATGTCATGTAATAGTTTTTGGTGTGTATTTCAAGTTTTTTGAGATAATATTGAAAGTCATTTTTGTATTTTAATTTGACTCGTCGGTCTAGTGTAATAATGGACGGGTAGAATGGGACGCCTAGTTCCGGGTTCGACTACCAGCTCCCCGATTCAGAACCACACGATAACCAGTTGTCAATCGATTCGGTTTGTTATCTCTTTTTCTCTCGTTGCGTGAATCATAAGACGAAACGAGATAACAAACCGAACCGGTCGACAACTAGTTATCGTACGGTTCTGAATCAGGGAGCAGATTAGATTGCCGTCCGGGCGAACATGCTGGCCCGCAGGTTTTCCCGATGTGCAACCCCAGTTAAAATAACACTATTTAAAGCATACTGCACATCGATGTACTCGGGAGCCCTGTGGTTTAGATATACCCAAAAGGCTTACAACGCTCTGCGGATCCAATACAGTAATGCGTTCAGGGCGTCGTTGTTGTGGCTGCCGCTATTGTAGTGCGTCGGCAATGTGTGCCAACGCGCATATAGAAGGATTCGACGCCGTCTGGCGTAAGAAGTCCGCCTCACTACTGCGGCAGCCACAACACCATCCTGCACATGATAGCCGCCCGGGCTGATAGTCCGCTTGTGTGGGCGCTAGTCGACCGGACCAAATCCCTTTTATTTATTAAGTATTAACATAGGCTAAGTTAAATGTTACTAACACATTGGATCCATTGTTGTATTAAATAAATAAATAAAATTAATAAATTTAGGCAAAAATATTGTTGACTTTTCAAATAGACCAATTCCCAAAGTCAATAATTACTACTATTTCATCTACTTAGTGATCATCATCATCATCGTTTCAGCCGAAAGACGTCCTGGACATAGGCCTCCCCCAAGCAAAGCCACAGCGACCGGTCCTCCGCTTCCCGCATCCAGCGGATTGCTGGCATATGCTGCACATGCTCGCAGAACGGATGGCC
The DNA here is from genome assembly GCA_949699075.1 of Asteroscopus sphinx. Classification (NCBI taxonomy): domain Eukaryota; kingdom Metazoa; phylum Arthropoda; class Insecta; order Lepidoptera; family Noctuidae; genus Asteroscopus; species Asteroscopus sphinx. The sequence continues at coordinate 8,394,804 of OX453020.1, forward strand.
GATGGGGTTGAAGAGTTCTAGTCTGGTGACAACGTACTGAAAGGCGCAGCGTGGGTAGGCCCCCCACATGCTCCGACGACCTGGTGAAGGTCGCGGGAATCCGCACATTGATCTTAGTATTATGTAAATAAGAACATGCTTCTAGCTAATAAATCGCCATAAGCGCAGTGACGAAGCGATTAACTAGAATCATTTGAACGTGTTACGGGTTCGAGTCACGACTAAACTTTTGTACAGTCACAGATAATAGTTTTTAGGGTACTGTATTCAAAAGTGCCAAACTGGACCTTATTACTCTCGCTACTCTGCCCGTTCGTCCGTCTGTCTGTCACAGGGCTGTATCTTTTGAACGATTTAATTGAGAAAAACAATTGGGAAAAAGCGCAAAGGATGATGAAGGGGCTACATTCTGTTAATAAAAAGAGCAGAACTCTTACAAACAGCACCAGCAGATTGGCGAGTAAATTTTTTGTATGTAACTCTGAACATCCTGTATAATAAATAAATAACATAAAAATATAGTTTGTCCATTTACAAATCTAGTGTTATAGGTATAGCAAAAAAAAATGCAGAGCAAATTGATTCACCAGGATGTCACAAAAATTAATCATGATTTTAGTCACCAATCTCAAGAAACCCATAAATCAGCAACAACTCATTAAAGTTGCTCTTATATTTAATTGCTATAATAAAACACACATCGTTTGTCATTCGAATCACTTATGTTAATCAAATGTTAACGGCGTCATTCTCAGTTTTAAGAGGACCTACCACTGACTTTTGATAAATATCAATCCTGTGTGGTCAGGAGTGACGGCAATCGGCGAGAGAAGAGAAAATTCCAGGTCCTATTTTTACAAACAAAAGGAGGATACAATAATGATAATCCGTTTTAGTACGTAAATATAGATGATGTAACAAGATAGTTATTAAAATTAAAATTGGGTAGGATAGCAGTACGTAGTGGTCACATAGATACTCTGTAGGGTGGAAAGCACTGTTTTTCCGAGGCATGCCAATGGCGTAGCACCAGACCCCAGCGCGGTTCACAAGAGTTCCCAGAGCTTCTCTATCTTGTGCTGAGGTCGGCCAACATGTGGTTGTAGTTGATAATATGAGTCCGACATACCCCTTCGTCTTCCACAGACAAAGGGTACCTAACCATGAAGATTTACACTCGTCAACAAAAAAAGATGTACCTAAGTGTACAACTGGTGGTCTTATTACTCCACAGCGATCTCTTCCAGACAAACACTTAAATCTGCCGACTGTTTTTATATCTTCAAGTAGTATAAGTTTTTTCTTCTGCCTAATAGCCTCTAGAGTAAACCAGATCCTGTTTGGCACATTAGAATTTGCCATTCTTTAAGGCTACCCTCCGGGACGGTTACTCAGACTTGTTCCCCTAGATCCGGACAACTCAACAAAAATGCGTGAGCTGCAGCTCAGCTCACGGTTCACGTGTGTGAACTGGAGCTGTGAACTAGCTCACAGATCAGCTAAGTTTGTGCCTCTGCCTACTTCGAGTCTAATCTGTTATGCGAGTCGCTGAGCTTATAGAGCGTTTGATCTATTTGAGTGCGGCTTCGCTCGCTCACTCCGCGACTTGCGACATCTATCACCACTCCCGCTCATTGTTTCAAACTGGTAACTTTATTGGTATTAACATATTTTATCTCTCGTGCAACGAACGATGACGTACGAATAGATACTTTTCTTTGAGCCGTGAGCTGCGTATTTTGCCATTGAGCTGCAATTCAACAGCTCAAGCTTAATTGATCTGAATATTTAAACCGGTCCTGAGCTGAGTTACACTTCACTAGTAGAGTTCCTTGTGTAAAAGCTTGTCCGACCACCGATCGGTTCGTTACGGGGGTCGGTGAAATTACAATCTCAACAAACTTTCTATCTTCATGTCTCAGTTTGGCGAACGCGGCTTACAATATCATTTCGGCAACAACCTAGGTGACATTGCAGTTGTTGTGGGCAAAGGTTACCGCTTGACATCAAGTGGGTCTTAAGCTCGTTTCGCTATCAACGTACAATGATTATCAAGCATGTTTAAAATAGTAATTTTACCTCACGGCACGGATCCTTGAATGTATTTAGCAGAAGGTTCATATGTAGCAGTGGACGTCACGGAAGGATATGTTGATGATAGTTGATGATGATTGATGATGTTGATAGACGATGTTGGAAGAAAGTGACTTGAGACAGGAACATGACACTTCTTAGCTAAGCTAAGTTGTTGACATAGCCCATAGGATCAGTGAGCTGAAGTGGCAGTGGGTTGACTATATTAGCCGAAGAACCGATAACAGATGGGGTAGACTTAGACGTGTTCTTGAGTGGAGACCGCGAATCCGCTAAGGTAGTGTGGGATCACGCTCGGTGGAGCGATGATATTGGCAAGGTGGCCGAAGCAGCTGGATGCGAGTGGCCGAGGATCGATGGCAGTGGCGTTCCATTGGAGGGGCCTATGTCCAGCAGTTGACTAACATAGGCTGATGATGACTTCCAAGCTAATGTAACTAATGTAAGCTATCACACTGGGAGCTCGTAAATTCCCTAATAAAAAATGTCTGTCTATCAATTACCCTTACGGCTTTTAAGCTGGAGTAAATCGACACCTAATGGTTTGCTCGCCCCATCGTCGATCACATATTGACAAAGCTGTCTAGATTGCAGTCAAGAGCAAAACTATATCTCATTAAAAAAAACTGTTTTTGTATATTGGGCCATTGGCTGCTTCCATTTTTGTTTATATGAAACATCCAATATTATTGGATATTTTAAGGCTGTGTTTTCCAGTATAATATCAAATTCTCTGCATGTTTAGTAAGAACAAAAGTTATTGTTGTTGAACCCAACCATTTTCTTCGATTTGATAAACCACAAGTTCTGGCGAAGGAAAACCGATACCTAGGTACCTAGAATGCTCCGTGAGGCTATTGAAATTAAAAAACATCCTAATTTTAATAGAGATGATAGTTGGCAGCTACCACCTGTTTGGAACTCAGTCCTAAAAATAATCAAGTCCCAAACAGCACGCAACACTGTAAAAGATAATGATATTGTGAGTGATTACTGCGTGCATCGAAACGATTTTAATTAATAATATTGTACGGTAGATTAAAATATATTTTTAGAAATATCTGTAAAGACCTTAGATTATGAACACTACAGATGGATTCCTAACTACGTTAGAGTATGTGGGAAAGAAATGGACTTATGCCACTGCTCCTAAGATAGAGCAAGACACAAATATTATATCGCCATCTCTTACATGTTACCCATATTTTCGTTGTCACACTTTTAAAGTTTGACAAACAAAGCGTTCGGTCTGTCAAACTAAAGAGTTTTATTAATTGTGCTTCGTAGTTTTCTATAATTTTATGGTGAAACTTCGTGATAAAACACTCATACAGTTCCGTGATATGGTCGGGTGTAGTGTGTTAGGCTGCAAGAGCCGCAGCGAGCAACACATTGAAGGATTAACTTTCCACGGGTAAGTGGCATTTTATATCTAAATTGTTGTGTATATATCATTGAATACTTCGCGGTATACCATGAAAAAATCCCATAAGCTGACCTAATTTTAAACTCCAAAAACTCTTTTTATTTTGAATTCCACCCCCCACAACACCGATATCGGCCACCACATCACATTATAGCTGACCTGTTTATTTTCAAACACACTTAGTGGAAAACTCATGAAAAATTCATGTTATTTTCGTTACACATCGAACGGGCCGTCCATCAAGCCATTATTATGGTAGAAATACATTTTAATGGTAATTGTATAAAGATTTTTAGAACGATATCAAGTTAAATTGAGTTTAGATTGTGTTTGGGCTTTGTTAATATAGGTTTTGGGGTTTTAATGAGTGTTAGCGTTAACCTTCGGTTTGCCGACGACATAGTACTCATGGCTGAGACCATGGAGGACCTCGGTACAATGCTCGATGACCTCAGTAGAGCTTCCGATAGAGTGGGTCTTAAAATGAATATGGACAAGACAAAGGTTACGTCGAATTCCCATGTAGCACCCATTCCCGTAAACATCGGAGAATCTACACTTGTACAAGTTGTTGACGATTATGTATACCTAGGACAAATTGTCCAACTAGGTGGGTCCAACTTCGAGAAAGGGGTCAATGGTCGAATCCGACTCGGTTGGGCAGCGTTCGGGAAGCTACTGTAACATTCGTTCTCTTCTCCTTTATATCTACATACTATATGAAATTAGTATATAGGTATAAATGAATTTTGGCCATATTAAAAGTTGTGATCGTCTAGTAAGAAGGTAGGACACTTCCGCTATGTTTGGTAATAACCGTTAGATTATTTTTATGTAAGTGGCTGTGTCAAGTTAAAGTATATGGTATTGAGAGCATGAAATTACAGCTAAACCTAAGTAGTACAAAATTAAACAATATTTTGCGATCTCAAACGGAGGCTTAAGACCCAACTCGAACTCTTCCCAGCGGCGGTTCCCCTCCTGTCGACTCCCGATGAAAAAGCCTTCCCTGCTCCAGACGAAAAAAGCCCTCCACCAGCATAACTAACTACCCCTTACTAACTACTAATGAAAGGAACCCTCTAGCAGAGTTTCCCCTTACTATGAACTGCAGTAAAAAAGCCACGAATGACCGAAGCAGCCGTTTAAATAGGCCATTTCGACCACCATCTTCGACCAAATTCACGCCACTTCAACGCACAATAATCCTGTCCTGTCATTGGTCAGCCTTGCTTAAGTCAATATTATTGGCTAATTCGCTATACTAACCGTTGGACTGAAATGCGTGAGGACTGGCTTAATTGGACTAAAACCGCGGGAAAAAAGCCCGACCAAATTAAGACATTAACAAGATCTGTATATTACATTAATATTCAGTCTTGATTTTCTTAACAATTTATGTAATTATCTGTTGAAACTGAAGCCTCAACTTTATTTAAAGTTTCAACAATTAGAAAGCGATATTAAAACCGTAGGCTTAGATTTTGTAGACTAGGTTACGAAGTATCCTACTCAACGCGCCAAAATTCAAATTGTCTCATAAATTATTACTTTTCGTTTTCTAATAATATATCATGATTTTCAAATTTGGAAACATATTCCAGACAATTAGAATAATCTGTAGATTTTAGCTACGTCACTACAATCAGCTGACGCTTAAATAACTCAAATATTAAAACATTGGTTTAGCAAGGTGAATTGTTTAGGTACTTAACCTATCTATAATATCTGTAGTATATAATTCTAAATCTTGATACATATATAAAAGTATCTTATATTTCAAGTAAAGTTCAATGAATATAGAGAAAATCAATATCTGGGGTTATTTGGAGATAATACTAAGAAGAAATTATTTAAGAGGAAATCAACAATATTTTGCAAGAATCTACAATAAATTGATGCAGCATTATATCAATTAGTAATGCCAGGTAAGGAATTAGTATATACTCCGGATAATGGTTAAGTATTTAACTAGAGAATTGTGACTACAAAACCGTCACAATACAAATATTACATTTTCCCATATTTTCACTTATTTATGTAGTTGAACTAAAAGTTCTTACTATCCCCGTATTAGGATAACAATGTGAGTATGAGAACTATAACAACCCTAGGGTTTTAATCAAGTTTAACAAAAATATTAGTCTAAACCAATTCTGCCATGTAGCCTTAATTGAATCTAGTTAACTGACCAAATGATTGATCCCTCCATTTGCCTTTGACTAAAATAGTAATTTACAAGGTAACTAGGCATGGGATTATTAATAATTAACTTAATAAATTCATAGGTTCGTTCTTTGTTAAGAACAAAACAAGTTCTCAATATTTGACAATAGAATTGACTTTTCATTATATGATTTTATTTCTATTATACGTTATGAATTTAATAGTTGTAATATATACACATTTGGTAGGATTAATTTACAGTCTAATTTGACCAACAGAATCCAAAATAAATTAATATTTAGAACAAAATCACTATACTTTTGATTTCAATATGAGGTTACTTGTGATTGACATCAATTTGTTTTATTTCAGGAATTCTCATATAAATCAATGATGATTCGGCTATCAGAGATTACTAAGGGATCAGAAGGATCAGAACACATCAACCTAGTAATGAAAATATATAAATTTCAAGGAAAATATGGATAATTTCCAAGGTGTTTGTTACACAACACATCAACCAAGAGATTTCAACCTGTAGCTTGGAAAACTTGAAACTATCCACAGTAACAGCTATGTATAATTGTTTAATTAAGTAGTTAGCCTGTAATTTAGTCAATTTACATGGGCGGAGTGAAAAATTAATTTTCCATAGAAACCCCTTTTCTCGGTTGCTACTTTACACAGCGCCATCTATTGGGCCAGAAGTAGTACTAGAGTAAAGATTGAACTTGCAAGCGATAGTACACGCGTTGTCTAACAGATGGCAGTATTACCAATTTCTGTTCAGCCGCAGCTTATGATATGAAACGTATTCAAAACAATTTATCGTGGTGAGTTCTGCCACACTACGCAATATCTTCTCGTCCAAAATACCGCAGTGTCTCAAGACGAAAGTCTTGGTTCAGTGTGTGTTGCCAGTAATTACTTACGGCACTAAAACGTGGTCGCTCACAATGGGCCTGATAAGAAGGCTCAAAGTCACTTAAAGGGCAATGGAGAGGGCTATGCTCGGGGTGTCCCTTCATGATCGAATCAAAAATGACGAGATTCGCAGGAGAACGAAGGTAACCGACATAGCCCGAAGAATAGCCAAACTTAAGTGACAGTGGGTGGGGCACATTGCTCGCAGAACGGATGGCCGATGGGGCAGTAAAGTTCTGAAGTGGCGACCGCGTACTGGAAGGTGCAGCGTGGGTGGGCCCCCACAGGGTGGACCGACGACCTGGTGAAGGTCGCAGAAATCCGCTGGATGCGGAAAGCGCAGGACCGGTCGTTGTGGCGATGCTTGGGGAAGGCCTATGTCCAGCAATGAACGTCTTACGACTGAAATGATGATGATGATGTATTAGTAGACCCGTAGACTAAGACCTTAGCAGTTTGAAGTGTACTTCCTACACCTTTTTTCAATTCAATTCATTCAATTTATTTATTAATTTGCATGAAATATGGTACATAGGTTGTTACAATACAATAGTTTGTCCACGACATATTCCACCCATTTTACAGGCATGCAAATTTATACACATTCAATAAATTCTAACAAATAAAAATTTAATCAATCAATTTTTGTAACATTTCAAAGTCTGTGGATTACAATGCTCCTCTATATTTGTAATAAAGATAAGAGCTCTTTTAAAAAACAAACTATAGATTAAAAGTTTTCCTCTATCAACCAATCCCGCAACGCACGGCAGAATTTTCTATACGGTAATTCAGAAATCGATTTGGGCAAGGAGTTGTAAATGAGTGGTGCCATATAAGCACAGCTGCGTCTAAACAGCTCTAATTCTAAGGGGTAAATGAGTTATTTGTCGCTTATTTCTGTTGTCATTGCGTTCAAAAAGAAATGGGTGGCACTTTACAAATTTAGCTACTTCATATATGTAAAGGCTAGGCACAGTTAATAGCTTCATTGCCTTAAATAAACCGGTATTTAAGGCAATGAAGCTATTAACTGTACAGGACTCAAACCATTTAATTCCATAAATTGCACTTTTTTTTTTTCTGTATACCTTATAGTCTATGAAGCTGTTCTTCAAATTGCATTGTTGCATGATATACCTACCTAGATATTTAATTTTGTCTGTATCATAAAATGAAGTTATCACAAAAAATATTAATTCAGTTTCTGGAAGCTCACACTGTGCTACAGAATATCTAATAGTACTAACGACTGTGCTACAACCAAATAACTTTTACCCAAGATAGAATGCGGACGTAGAAATTTAAGAACTTCAAAAATGAATAATATCCCGTTCATATGAGGTCCAAAAACTTTTATCAAAATCTGGGAGAAAATACCGGGCGAGCCCGGTTTTCTGAGATAGTATTACCGAGAGCCCGCTGTCCCTTTACAGAATGTATGGACACCCTATATAAAGAGACAAAGAGCTCCCCAATCATCAGACCGAGTTTTAGTCAGCCGACCGCTTTCCAGCTTGATATATAAGTTCCTTGGCTACAACAGTAAAATCAAATCAAATCATCAACCATTTAAATCTTTAGGGAATAGACAAAGATCAATTTAAGAAAAAACATTTAATTTAAATAGGTATCGTTTTTCAAATGTTTTTACTTTTATATTCTAATTTCTAAGTCAAACAAGCAACCAGTGATAAATGTCTGAACAAGATGTTTTCACGTCGCGTCGATATTTTATAGCTAACATGAGATGGGTGAATGTCTACTGCCGTTCTCAGGGCACTTAAAAGTTAACATCTTTACGAACATTGAACTGTCCTAACTTAATTTTGAACCACTTCCCTCGATATTTGGTTTGATACGAACGGTTTATTTTACAAATCATATAACATAACCAGCGTAATAAATAAATAAATATTTTTGGGACATTTACACATCACCATATAGTCCCAAACTAAGCAGAGCTTGTACTATGGGTACTACTAGACAATGGATATAATACTTACATACTTTTTTTTTGTAAATACATACTTATAATATATAAGAAACACCCAGAACAAAACAAACACTCATGTTCATCACACAAATATTTGTGTCCTGTGGGAATCGATCCCACGACCTTATGGTCAGTAGTCCGACACTCGAACCACTAGACCACAAACGTCGTGAATGTCCCACTGCTGGGCACAACCTTCTTCTCAGGATGAGAAGAGTGCTCATTTCAGGCCTTGTACGATGGCCTATTGCGGGTTAGTGGACTACACACACCGTCGAGAACTGTATGGAGCACTCTCAGGTGTACAGGTTTCCTCAGGATGTATTCACCGTTAAAGCAAGTGGTAATCTAATTGGCAGTTAGTATATCGATCATGATTAGTTAAAATTAAAACTAGTAAGACTAACCATTATTAGTATTAAACCCAGCCCAACAGAATGCCAGCTTCACGCGTTTATGTCTTTTGTTCGCAAATTCTTGTTTTTCACTGGGTGATAATGGTACGATTATGTGGTGCGACAGTAAAAGTTTTATAAAACCATAAAATAGTTAAAAAAAGTAAATAGTTTTATAAATTTGCTATTGAGAAGTAATATAAATTAGTTGAGGGTATTTGAGAATTTTTGCATGGGGCGAGCGAGCGCGATGCGTCGTGTTCACCCACCCACATCTTGTTGTAATGAATGTCGACGGACCAAGCGGTGTACAGAAAAACCTAAACTGGTTTATGTTCTACACTGTATCTGCCAAATGTATGTATTTTGTTTTTTTTGTGGAAATAAATAAATAAATAAATAAATAATCCTAGCTCTGGGCTGTTTTGTGTGTGGCCTGGGTCTGGGCCTTAGTCCATTACATTGGCTTAGTGAGGTCAAAAAAGTATGGATGTATTGTTTGTCTAATAGTCGTCGTCTTTCTGTGATAAACCGAATTATACGCGAGCAAAGCCGCGGACATAGACTAGTAAATAAGTAAAAAAATGTTAATTCTAACTTAACACTAACTTACCTAACATTTAAAAATAATGTTCTCCATCATTTACATCCACTCATTGATGCGTACATAACTGCTTAGTCACTTAAGTGTCACTTATCCACCAGTATCACGATTTTAGGCTCCATAAATCTCAAGTTGAAGTATGCGTTAAGTTAGTTTGTGTACTTAACGTACTTGTGATGTCATGTAATAGTTTTTGGTGTGTATTTCAAGTTTTTTGAGATAATATTGAAAGTCATTTTTGTATTTTAATTTGACTCGTCGGTCTAGTGTAATAATGGACGGGTAGAATGGGACGCCTAGTTCCGGGTTCGACTACCAGCTCCCCGATTCAGAACCACACGATAACCAGTTGTCAATCGATTCGGTTTGTTATCTCTTTTTCTCTCGTTGCGTGAATCATAAGACGAAACGAGATAACAAACCGAACCGGTCGACAACTAGTTATCGTACGGTTCTGAATCAGGGAGCAGATTAGATTGCCGTCCGGGCGAACATGCTGGCCCGCAGGTTTTCCCGATGTGCAACCCCAGTTAAAATAACACTATTTAAAGCATACTGCACATCGATGTACTCGGGAGCCCTGTGGTTTAGATATACCCAAAAGGCTTACAACGCTCTGCGGATCCAATACAGTAATGCGTTCAGGGCGTCGTTGTTGTGGCTGCCGCTATTGTAGTGCGTCGGCAATGTGTGCCAACGCGCATATAGAAGGATTCGACGCCGTCTGGCGTAAGAAGTCCGCCTCACTACTGCGGCAGCCACAACACCATCCTGCACATGATAGCCGCCCGGGCTGATAGTCCGCTTGTGTGGGCGCTAGTCGACCGGACCAAATCCCTTTTATTTATTAAGTATTAACATAGGCTAAGTTAAATGTTACTAACACATTGGATCCATTGTTGTATTAAATAAATAAATAAAATTAATAAATTTAGGCAAAAATATTGTTGACTTTTCAAATAGACCAATTCCCAAAGTCAATAATTACTACTATTTCATCTACTTAGTGATCATCATCATCATCGTTTCAGCCGAAAGACGTCCTGGACATAGGCCTCCCCCAAGCAAAGCCACAGCGACCGGTCCTCCGCTTCCCGCATCCAGCGGATTGCTGGCATATGCTGCACATGCTCGCAGAACGGATGGCCGATGGGGTTGAAGAGTTCTAGTCTGGTGACAACGTACTGAAAGGCGCAGCGTGGGTAGGCCCCCCACATGCTCCGACGACCTGGTGAAGGTCGCGGGAATCCGCACATTGATCTTAGTATTATGTAAATAAGAACATGCTTCTAGCTAATAAATCGCCATAAGCGCAGTGACGAAGCGATTAACTAGAATCATTTGAACGTGTTACGGGTTCGAGTCACGACTAAACTTTTGTACAGTCACAGATAATAGTTTTTAGGGTACTGTATTCAAAAGTGCCAAACTGGACCTTATTACTCTCGCTACTCTGCCCGTTCGTCCGTCTGTCTGTCACAGGGCTGTATCTTTTGAACGATTTAATTGAGAAAAACAATTGGGAAAAAGCGCAAAGGATGATGAAGGGGCTACATTCTGTTAATAAAAAGAGCAGAACTCTTACAAACAGCACCAGCAGATTGGCGAGTAAATTTTTTGTATGTAACTCTGAACATCCTGTATAATAAATAAATAACATAAAAATATAGTTTGTCCATTTACAAATCTAGTGTTATAGGTATAGCAAAAAAAAATGCAGAGCAAATTGATTCACCAGGATGTCACAAAAATTAATCATGATTTTAGTCACCAATCTCAAGAAACCCATAAATCAGCAACAACTCATTAAAGTTGCTCTTATATTTAATTGCTATAATAAAACACACATCGTTTGTCATTCGAATCACTTATGTTAATCAAATGTTAACGGCGTCATTCTCAGTTTTAAGAGGACCTACCACTGACTTTTGATAAATATCAATCCTGTGTGGTCAGGAGTGACGGCAATCGGCGAGAGAAGAGAAAATTCCAGGTCCTATTTTTACAAACAAAAGGAGGATACAATAATGATAATCCGTTTTAGTACGTAAATATAGATGATGTAACAAGATAGTTATTAAAATTAAAATTGGGTAGGATAGCAGTACGTAGTGGTCACATAGATACTCTGTAGGGTGGAAAGCACTGTTTTTCCGAGGCATGCCAATGGCGTAGCACCAGACCCCAGCGCGGTTCACAAGAGTTCCCAGAGCTTCTCTATCTTGTGCTGAGGTCGGCCAACATGTGGTTGTAGTTGATAATATGAGTCCGACATACCCCTTCGTCTTCCACAGACAAAGGGTACCTAACCATGAAGATTTACACTCGTCAACAAAAAAAGATGTACCTAAGTGTACAACTGGTGGTCTTATTACTCCACAGCGATCTCTTCCAGACAAACACTTAAATCTGCCGACTGTTTTTATATCTTCAAGTAGTATAAGTTTTTTCTTCTGCCTAATAGCCTCTAGAGTAAACCAGATCCTGTTTGGCACATTAGAATTTGCCATTCTTTAAGGCTACCCTCCGGGACGGTTACTCAGACTTGTTCCCCTAGATCCGGACAACTCAACAAAAATGCGTGAGCTGCAGCTCAGCTCACGGTTCACGTGTGTGAACTGGAGCTGTGAACTAGCTCACAGATCAGCTAAGTTTGTGCCTCTGCCTACTTCGAGTCTAATCTGTTATGCGAGTCGCTGAGCTTATAGAGCGTTTGATCTATTTGAGTGCGGCTTCGCTCGCTCACTCCGCGACTTGCGACATCTATCACCACTCCCGCTCATTGTTTCAAACTGGTAACTTTATTGGTATTAACATATTTTATCTCTCGTGCAACGAACGATGACGTACGAATAGATACTTTTCTTTGAGCCGTGAGCTGCGTATTTTGCCATTGAGCTGCAATTCAACAGCTCAAGCTTAATTGATCTGAATATTTAAACCGGTCCTGAGCTGAGTTACACTTCACTAGTAGAGTTCCTTGTGTAAAAGCTTGTCCGACCACCGATCGGTTCGTTACGGGGGTCGGTGAAATTACAATCTCAACAAACTTTCTATCTTCATGTCTCAGTTTGGCGAACGCGGCTTACAATATCATTTCGGCAACAACCTAGGTGACATTGCAGTTGTTGTGGGCAAAGGTTACCGCTTGACATCAAGTGGGTCTTAAGCTCGTTTCGCTATCAACGTACAATGATTATCAAGCATGTTTAAAATAGTAATTTTACCTCACGGCACGGATCCTTGAATGTATTTAGCAGAAGGTTCATATGTAGCAGTGGACGTCACGGAAGGATATGTTGATGATAGTTGATGATGATTGATGATGTTGATAGACGATGTTGGAAGAAAGTGACTTGAGACAGGAACATGACACTTCTTAGCTAAGCTAAGTTGTTGACATAGCCCATAGGATCAGTGAGCTGAAGTGGCAGTGGGTTGACTATATTAGCCGAAGAACCGATAACAGATGGGGTAGACTTAGACGTGTTCTTGAGTGGAGACCGCGAATCCGCTAAGGTAGTGTGGGATCACGCTCGGTGGAGCGATGATATTGGCAAGGTGGCCGAAGCAGCTGGATGCGAGTGGCCGAGGATCGATGGCAGTGGCGTTCCATTGGAGGGGCCTATGTCCAGCAGTTGACTAACATAGGCTGATGATGACTTCCAAGCTAATGTAACTAATGTAAGCTATCACACTGGGAGCTCGTAAATTCCCTAATAAAAAATGTCTGTCTATCAATTACCCTTACGGCTTTTAAGCTGGAGTAAATCGACACCTAATGGTTTGCTCGCCCCATCGTCGATCACATATTGACAAAGCTGTCTAGATTGCAGTCAAGAGCAAAACTATATCTCATTAAAAAAAACTGTTTTTGTATATTGGGCCATTGGCTGCTTCCATTTTTGTTTATATGAAACATCCAATATTATTGGATATTTTAAGGCTGTGTTTTCCAGTATAATATCAAATTCTCTGCATGTTTAGTAAGAACAAAAGTTATTGTTGTTGAACCCAACCATTTTCTTCGATTTGATAAACCACAAGTTCTGGCGAAGGAAAACCGATACCTAGGTACCTAGAATGCTCCGTGAGGCTATTGAAATTAAAAAACATCCTAATTTTAATAGAGATGATAGTTGGCAGCTACCACCTGTTTGGAACTCAGTCCTAAAAATAATCAAGTCCCAAACAGCACGCAACACTGTAAAAGATAATGATATTGTGAGTGATTACTGCGTGCATCGAAACGATTTTAATTAATAATATTGTACGGTAGATTAAAATATATTTTTAGAAATATCTGTAAAGACCTTAGATTATGAACACTACAGATGGATTCCTAACTACGTTAGAGTATGTGGGAAAGAAATGGACTTATGCCACTGCTCCTAAGATAGAGCAAGACACAAATATTATATCGCCATCTCTTACATGTTACCCATATTTTCGTTGTCACACTTTTAAAGTTTGACAAACAAAGCGTTCGGTCTGTCAAACTAAAGAGTTTTATTAATTGTGCTTCGTAGTTTTCTATAATTTTATGGTGAAACTTCGTGATAAAACACTCATACAGTTCCGTGATATGGTCGGGTGTAGTGTGTTAGGCTGCAAGAGCCGCAGCGAGCAACACATTGAAGGATTAACTTTCCACGGGTAAGTGGCATTTTATATCTAAATTGTTGTGTTTATTTAACTACATACAATGTGTTTCTACAAGTACGTAAGTGTTAATTATTTTGAACCCATTTCTTATAGAAATATTAGCAGTTTTCAGCGTTTTCTAAATAACATAACCTAAAATATTTCCGTGTTTAGTGTTGCTATGATAGACATGTTTACGTTCCCAGTATTTAGGGTGCTACCTGTTATATGGTGCTTTTTATTAAATTGTTGAAGGAGACGTATGTTTTAAATAATTCCGTGATTAGTGCTGCTGTGATTTACGTAATTATGTACCCATTATTTAGGGTGTTTTTAATTTTCATCTTTATTTATTGATGAAGTAGATTGGTTTATATGGTTGTTTTAGTATTATGTGTAGGGTACACACAGTGTAGTATAAATTTTTTTTAGCCACTAACAAGGCAATGGCTCATATGGTTATGACCATTTTGAAAAAAAACATTGAGAAACCCACATTTACTACGTTGAACGACCATGTTAGAGATCAAAACCCGCTGGATAGCCACCTCGTAATCCTAATAAAAGCTGTTGCATTAAAATATTTAGATGTACGAATACATCACCTTATAAAAACTGTTTCACAGAAAGGTGATAGAGTGAGAAACTTTCATACGAAATTGATTCTGTTTAAAGGCCAATAAATTACACTTAAAATTACAATAAATCCTATACATCCAATCTATATCCAAAATATATCTATGTATAAATATATCCAAAAAAAATTACAATAAATCGTATTTTTCCAAAATACTTTATTTAATTTCCCTTTTCTAAATTACCTTTACATACATACGCGATTCATAGACGAGAGTGTAGGAGCCACTGGCTTCCATTAAATGTTAATCCGGCAAATAACTTGAACAAAGATGGTACGATTGCGCTTGTTACTATACTCAATACTGACATAGAGGTTAAAATCGTTTAAACTGATCACTGCGCATTTTCAAGTTATTTTCTACGTACGCTAAGAGCCCTTAACTTAATCTCAAAAAAATGGGGGTAAAAATCATAGTGTGGTATCACTGAAGTAAAAACTATTGCTATCTAAAAGGGGCACGTCGATTTTCTATCTATAGTGTTCTAAATCTATGGTAAAGACGCTTGTCATCATAGTCTACCTGCGACCACGAAATGCTGCAAAGCTTTCGAAACGTCAGGAAAACCAATTTAAATAATATACGCGATTTAATCTGGTAAAACTTTGTTTTATTGTAATAAAAGTTGTCTTTGGACACCTAATATTCTTACTACAAAGTACATTTATCTACATAAAAACGATGATTTTTCAAAATATCATATCCACGGGGGGCACGACTCTGACGCATAGTGTTAATATATAAAGTAAATAAACGTGTAATCAATAAAAATGTTAATGTATAAATTAATGAATTGTTTTTTGTTGTAGAATTATTTTTAGATGAACAGCCATTGTGGCGAGCTAATCGCGGCTTAGCATGCAGGGTCGGATTTAAAGCGTGGGTGCTAAAAAGGTGCATGTTTTTTCTTCGGGAAATTAATAGTTAAACATTTGTGTCTAATTTGTCGCAAGCCTTATAGACTTTCGCACAGTGAACAAGCAATAGTTAAATCTAATGTAAATGAATTATTAGATACAAGGATTATTACATAATCTAAATCCAGCTACGCGGCTCTTTTGGTGATCCTAGATTTTTATTTTTAGAGCAAGTAGATATAATAAATCATTTTCAAAACCATCAACTTTAAGTGTGAAGTGAATTACAATGTTATATCTAACAATCTAATTCATTCATAAATTCTACTATACTGGGCACAAAATTATGAATTTAGCTATCTACATTTTTTCTAATATAAAATTCAAATATCCACTATTTGCCTGACTCTAAAGGGCCAGTTTTTCAACTTCTAGACCGATGAGAAAATTTAAGTTGATTTCCTAACGCTCCATCAATTAAAATATTGTTTAAACAACTTTATTGACACAAGCGACTTCTAAATAACTTCCCAAAGTAGAACCCCGTCATAATGAGTTATTAGCACAAAGAACATGTTTCCCAAACGTGTAATTTACTCATAAATTATCTTCTATACAATATTTACTCAGTTTATTTGTTTTAACACGAATCAAGAAACTTATTTTAGGTACAATCAGCAACATAATATTATTGTTAACGTTTCAGATACCTATTCTAAATTAATTAGAATAGAATATTTTTATTTGCATAAAACATGGTATAAAAATTGTGACATTATAGGTTATAATTATTATTTCTTGTTCATAATTTACTATATTACTCTCTTTACTTTTGATATTACAGGCTAACAGATACATGTATTCTTCATTATACTTTCTTTTCTACTCTATAATATTTTTCATCAACAAAAAGGAGCTTTGAACAATGGTCACTTTATTTTTATGCTGACTGTATTATATGACGCAAAATTTTATCAACATAAAATTCATAAGAAAAAGCTTTTTGACAGAATAATAATGATGGATTTTTTATAGAATCACACATGCTTGTACAAATACACGTGATTACTCGACATAGCGGTTAAATAGGAGTAAATATTTTATTATATTTGTTTAACGCCTCACTGATTCAAAGGTAAATAGAACCATGGTTTTATTGATTAATGGCGATTGAGGGATTTTTATACCTTTTGAAATTAGACAACATCTTCGTATGAATAGCTAACTTGAAGGATAGAAAAAAATAAAAAATAAATCATATTCGTTTTCTGACTACGGTGACTTATTTTTGATAAACCAAAACCAATAGGATACTATACTATCATAATAAAACAATTTTAACTGGATTACATCGTGTATATTATTTATTGACGAGCATGCATGACGAGTCTAATGGACGTAGATGAAGCGAAAGAGGTGTGTCAGGATCGTAGCAGGTGGAAATCCATAGTCTCTGCCTACCCCAATGGGAAACAGGCGTGATAATATGTATGTATGTATGTATATTATTTAAATTGGTTTTACTGAATTTTAGAAAGTTTTGAAGCGTTCGTGGTCGCAGGAAGACCGGTTAAACTTGTTTTATTATAATGTGTAGTGATCGCGAAAACCTAAGAAATTATTACTACTTATACTATCATTATAGAAAATTATGATTTTCTTTAAACCATTTTATAGTTAATAATATTGCAGTAAAAAAACACTGATATCAACGAACACCTATTTGAAAGTCATTAAAATAAAGTAAATAATTCGCACGGACCTAAATCCGTCTCTGTGTTACCAGTTTTCTCAGAGAGATTATAATAATTAATCTCTTAAAGCGTTAGACCAGTAGTAAATCCCGCATGCCTATCTGATCTAATATATTTTATAATAAAATATATTCATTTTATTTGTTTGGCTGCGTTAACCTTTTTGCACTGGTTAGCTTTAACACTAGGCATGAGTAACTTCGGACACATTTATATCTTCAGATATATATCCCAAAACGGATAAGTATCACTCCCTCCCTTTAAAAAAATTAAACATATCCTATATCCGAGTAACTCCGACGCCTGACATTCGACACTGACGACAACAATATGGAACGATAAACTAGGATTAGATAATCATTGTACATAATACTTGATTTTTAAATACGCCTTTATTTATTTTTATTGATAGACAGTCCTAACCCCATAAAGTATGAAAGGAAATCAATTATTATGTTACTGTGTCACTTAATCGTTCCGCGAATCTATCAAATCGGTTACATTATATTCAGCCTCACTCCGGTGGATCAATTTAGAAGCCGGAGTTATCAATCTCAGACAGCATGCAACGTAAAGGCACTTCAGTCCTGGATATATTAAGCGGATATGGATATACTAAACGGATATATATCTTTACTTGGAATGATATATTACATATCCAATTTTTTACCGGAGCTAGTTAGCCCATGTCTATTTAACAGTAACATTAAGTACTTGGTTATTTTTTAAATGCCTTGGATAAAGACTCTTATAATTTGTGATACTAAAAGGACAGGAATTTGGAAAACACGTGTTTTCATATATATATACATATATATATATAATAACTCTCCTTTCCCAACCCGTTGCAAAAATAATTACCTAAATTGATTTTGACAAATCGATGGAAAGATTCATTTTAATAACGCTCGGTTCTCAACCCGTTGCAAAAATATTTACTTAAATAATTATTTTTACAAATTGATGGAGAGTTCATCATAAAACGTTAGTAGTAGTAGAGCTCCTTTGTGAAAGAGCTCGTCCGGGGAAGTACTACCACCGTGCCTACTTCTCCGCCAAATAGTGATGCTTGCATTGCTGTTTCGGTCTGAAGGGTACGGGTGCCGGTGAAATTACAATCACATGAGACTTTCCATCTTCATGTCTCAGTTTGGCGAACCGACTTGCGGTACCATTTAGGCAACAGCCTAGGTGGTATTGAAGTTGTCATGGGCAAAGGTAACCGCTTAACATCAGGTGGGCCTTTAGCACGTATCGCCATCCTATACTATAAAAAAAAAAAAAAAAAAAAAAAAAAAAACACTTGCTTGATCGTTTGTACCTTGAACTTTTTATTTAATCATTAATTAATTTATCATAATTCAAACTTAGAGTTAACTTAGTAACATTATTTACAATTCCATAAAGACTCAAAATACCTTCTATTTTTACAAGCAACAACGCGGACAAAACAAAGCTACACAAAATACAAGAAACAATAGCTGATAAACCACTCCCACGCATCAAGAAAGTTAAATCCTTATTAATTTTATTGATGACAGTAAAAAATAAAACAACAATAAAATTAAGTGAATATTTTGACAATGATTCAAACTAAATTCTTTTGTTTTTATAAATGAGTTGTGGAGTTAATTAATTCAAGGCGTTAACGGATTTCCTTGTTGTTTGAGAAGAAATACATATTAAAAATATTGGTCAATCTGAGTGTACCAGGCCCCTCAGAAAGTATTGCGAAAAAAAGTTTTTATATATGGGAGACTGGCCAGTTATAATGTTTTTCGAAAATATGATTATTTATAAGTAAAAATAAGTAAGTTCCAATTTCAAAATTTCCCTCCACATTTTTTGCGAGTTAATTCAAAGTATTGTGTCTCACTGAAATATGGATCTGCGCCGGGAACATTTTAGAGCTATGATTTTATACGATTTCAAGTGTCGCCTGAAACCGGATGAATCGTACGATAGACTTCAAATGGCATTCATGGATGAAGGCCCTTCCAAGGCAACCGTGTATCGTTGGTATAACGAATTCAAGCGCGGTCGACCAACTTTGGGGGATGACGAAAGAAGCGGTCGCCCTTTGACGGCTGTTACCGAAGAAAACGTGCTAGCAGTGAAAAATTTAATCCAAGACAATAGGCGAATTACATATCAGGAGATTCAACACATATTGAAGATTGGATCGGGAAGCGTTCACGAGATTCTACACAGCCATCTTCGCGTGAGGAGGATAGTATCACGCTGGGTGCCGCACAACCTCACCGATGCTCAGAAGCAGGCCCGGGTGGAATGGTGCCGTGATATGCTTAACAAATTTGAAGCAGGCTCGTCTCGGCATGTTTACGACATCGTTACAGGTGATGAGTCCTGGATTTATCAATACGACCCAGAAACCAAGCGCCAGTCGACTGTTTGGGTGTTTCAAAATGAGCCAACGCCTACCAAAGTGAAGCGATCTAGAAGCGGGGGTAAGATTTTGATCGCTAGCTTTTTTAATTTGACTGGCCACTTGGTATCAATTCCCTTACGGGATCAAAGAAGCATTAATGCCGAATGGTATACTACCAAATGTTTGCCAGAAGTTTTCTCTGTTATAAGCAACAAGCGACCAAACACAGGGCTCCGCGGGCTACTGCTCCACCACGACAATGCACCTGCGCACACCGCACTCAAAACGAGTGACTTCCTGGACAGCACGCCAGTCAAACTCCTGGGTCACCCTCCTTACAGCCCTGATCTAGCACCGTGTGACTTCTTTTTATTCCCAAAAATAAAAAATCAGCTCAAAGGGATACAATTTTCGTCGCCGGAAGATGCGCTGGCTGCGTTCGAGCAGGCTGTAAACGAGGTGTCTGCGGCGGACTGGAAAAAGTGTTTTGAAAACTGGTTTAGGCGCATGAATCTTTGTATAGAGGCTGGTAGAAAGTACTTTGAAAAGATTTGATAAAAATATATGTACGTATCGAACAATTTTTTTTAGTTTCGCAAAAATTTCTGAGTGTCCCACGTATGTCAATGAGAAATAGAAGATAGATAGAAGAATATTCTTTATTGTGTACAATAAAGAATATTCTATCTTCTATCCATAATGTTAATGGTGTACCATTAACATTATTAAACTTAGGACTAACATGTGAAATAAATGATAAATGAAATAAATTAAATGAATGATACTAAATGATTTGATTTGATTTAAAATAAGGGTACATTGGCGGTCTTATCGCTAATAGCGATATCTTCCAGACAACCCTTAAAGGATGTTTAGTGAGAAGTTTTCATAACAAATGTCATTAATTTATTACCCGACTGCGCCAGAAGGAGGGTTATGTTTTTCGAGTGTATGTATGTATGTATGTATGTATATTTCTTTGGCACGCTCTGTAGCCTAAACGGCTTGATGGATCTTAGCTTGAGAGTAGTCGTTGGATTCGTCTTAATTGTGAGAGTGACACTGGGTATATCAAAATTATAAAAATCAAAATGGCCGCTTTTTGGAGCCATTTTATATGACATCAAAATTTTTTTTTTGCTCAAAACCTATCGAGTGGGGTATCAAAATAAAGGGTTTTATAAATGGTTTACGAAAATATATACAACTTATATGTTTAAATGTAATTTGGAATGAGAAATGCTAAAAAACAACAAAATATTCAACGTTCAAAATGAATTTGACTTTTCAAAAAAAACATTAATAGTATGATAAATAAAACATAACAAAACTAAAAAAAATCATTTTTTTTTTTTTATTAAAAAACAAAAAACCCGACTGCGTCTAAAAATAACAGAAAAGATATAAACAAGACTTATCAACACACAGGCCGACTGTGTGTTGATAAGTCTTGTTTATATCTTTTCTGTTATTTTTAGACGCAGTCGGGTTTTTTGTTTTTGTTAATTAATTTTTTTTTACTTAAGCTGATTACACATCTGTCAGCATAGTACGCGCTGTACATGGTGCACGTGAATACTTTCTAAGCCTCACACACCTTTCGGCACCATACGTGTAGCTTGTGATGACGTCCTCAGCACGCGTCTCTTCATCATCATCATTATTTCAGTCGAAAGACGACCACTGCTGGACATAGGCCTCCTCCAAGCATCGTCACAACGACCGGTCCTTTGCTTTCCGCATCCAGCGGATTCCCGCGACCTTCACCATGTCGTTGGTCCACCTTGTGGGGGGCCTACCCACGCTTCTCTTAGACGTGCTATAACTATACATATATTTTATTAAAATGCGGCGCATACGGTTCGGATAGGTGTGCATTCAGCTTAATTGAGATTTTTTTATTTGGAAACTTGCTAAATACTTAATTAAACCGGGAATCTTAATATTTTTATAGTTTTTTGCATGCCATCACCCAAAATTCGTGACAAAACATGCCAACTCTAAAATAATTGGCAAACCTCAACCTATAAACCATTTTACAATAATCACACATTCTGTAATAACCACAGACTAACTACTTCATACAGTCGTCACACTAAACCAGAGACATGACATTTACCGCTGGTAGTACCGGCGGTAAATGTCATGTCTCTGCACTAAACATAATATGAAGAGCAGTTTCTCAGAGACTGTCAATGTCACAGAAATAGAGAGATAGAATGGTTGTAATCACAATTTTACTTGCGATTCATGCGTGGCAACTTTCGGACAAACCACGCCTCCCATGTTGAGGTTTTTTTTTTTTAATAAATTTTAATCAAATTTACTTTACAGCTTTTGTTTATGCGGTTAGAAACAGCGCAATAAGGCATTTTTGCGGGTTTTTGTTACAGTATTTACAGAAACAAGTCAAGAAAGGTTTTTTTTTGGGACATTTTTACACGGCACCATCTAGTCCCAAACTAAGCAGAGCTTGTGCTATGGGTACTAGACAATGGATATGATACTTATATTTTTTTTTTGTAAATACATACTTATAATATATAAGAAACACCCAGACCAACACAAACACTCATGTCACATCACACAAATATTTGTGTCCTGTGGGAATCGTACCCACGACCTCGTGATCAGCAGTCCGACACTCGAATCACCAGACCACAGAGGTCGTGGTCGTGGTGCAGAGTGTAGGCACGCGCGCTCCGCCCACTTTTCCATTCTATGAATCTATTTCTGTGGTCAATGTCATCAATGTAGATTGATAAGATAGCCCACGCACAGCACACGATGGTTTTGTAAAACATATAAAGTAATGCCGCATACCGTTCCGCATATTGGTCCCGTCCGTCACCCAGTGCTACGTAGGGAGCGTTTGCGAACAAAAGACATCAACGCACGATCTGGGGGGTGATTCTCACGTCGTAGACATAATGTCGAAACAACATGGCGAATAGATAGAGTATACTTTATTGTTTGCACACCATAAAAATAAAAACATAGTTATAACAAACATGAGCACAGTACTAACAATGTCGATTGAAAAAAAAAACGTTATTTTAGAATGTCACGTTAGAGATATGTCTACGCCTAGCGCTCTATTATACATATTATACAAAGAGTGGTTCAAAGCAGTTGACATTACCGGCGACATTTATCGTAGAGATTCGAGATTAGACATTAATCTCTACAACGCAAGAATTGGGGCCCTGGCCTTGGGCTGAGCTACGCTGGATTTAATTATACGGTGGCCCTGAAACGTAATTATCACTAACATCCAAACATACTCGTATTATCTATCAAATCAGAGCCATTTCTCTTTAAGGAGTTAATAAGCTAATTAAGCAAGGTTTCCTATGTTAGACGAGCAAACAAACAGTTCCTCACAACTGCTCTTAGGTAATAATAAAATCATACAGAAAGGGTTGCCATGATTCTAGGGTAAGCCGGGATATCGATGGTGTCAATACCAGTATAAGCAGACCCTGTCTTGTATGAAACTTATATACTAAAGCAGTTCCGGTTATAATGGTTACTACATGAATTCACATGCGGATGACCGTACGCTTGAACTTTGAGCTCCTTTTCAAATACTTTTGGGGCTGAATTTTGAAAAAGTCTTCCTTACCCTTTCTTGTGATAAATATAATCAAAATATCCAATCATTATTTATAAAATTCGTTTCTTTTGATGTAAAAAAACTTTTGTACGCATTGATTATATTTTATAGACACTTAAATAAAATTAACAGCTAGGTAATCAAAATATATAAAAGAATAATGAGCTCCTTAGTTTCGTATTTTATTATAGTAATTAAAATTTACAACAAGCAAATATATGTAAAATGCAATAAAACAAAACATATATTATTTTTAAAGTATGCATAATTATTTAAAAACTAAAGAATAAAAAAGTAAAAAGGCAGCAATTAAATCATAAAAATGTTAAAAACACAATATTTAATGCTTCTTTTTGTATTTTTAACGTAATAGAAAAATATTTTATATCATTTTCTGAGATAACACCTACTTATAAATCTTTGACAAAAAAGTTTATTGTCTTACACCCACATATCGCCAACAATATGAGTTCCAAAGACAATATTTATAATAATATAGGAAGTAGTATTTTTTTCTGAAAACCACATGCCACAGCATAAAACATATTTCGCGCATACAAGTAGGAGGTCGGTCCAGCGGTGGACGTCTTTCGGCTGACGGGCCGGTTTGGCATACTTTGGACAGTAATGTCCAAAGTGTTCCAAACGGGCCCCTATTACTAAGTTTATGCTTTTAATCGTAATACGTAGCCAGTTGAAATTTTCACAGAATACTTGTTACTATGGCCTCTGTCATGACAAATACTAAAATTAATAAAATATAGTACGAAACTCTAAGGTTTATATTCAGAGACGAATCTTAGCCTTAGTGCCTGAGTCTAACTCACACTTGTCCGGTATTTTCTTTAACAAAGCATACTTTAATAATTATTTTTATTTTCAGACAGTAACAAAATCCTTAACATACATGTAACATGAAAAACAGGAAATTCACCCCTAATGACGGGCACTTAAACATCTATGCCTATTCATTTTCTAACCCTCTTCACACAATAAGTGAGAAGATGTACATTTCCTAGCCAAATGAAAAAAAAAAACCTCATACCATATGAGTCGGTAGCGATGACTCACAGGTCAACGGAACCATGACCTCGCGCGTGCTCACACCGATTTATTATGCGTGCGCGCATGATTTTCGTTTGGTTATCTATGTGGATTAGCTTAATCGTTTGAGGTGCTAAATAGCTAAAACAGCTAGTGTTATCGACTGCTGTTAGTAACTTTTAAGATAAATAAAGGATTATTTTTGATTTTATAAGTTAAAGGAACGTGAACAAGGGTAGTTTTCTATGGTATAGTATGGCGAGCTAATAGCCTTTCCTATTGCTTAGTGGCCAAAATTAATCTGCTTTCGATGGAAATTAGACATGGAGTTGTAAGGAGATCATGTTTTTTTTTATAGTATAGGGTGGCGAAACGAACTAAAGGCCCACCTGATGTTAAGTAGTTACTGTACAATAAAAATGCTTCGATTTGAATTCGATATTTAATTTTTGAATCCCTTTTTTTTAAATTTATTCATGACCATGGATACATGTCCTTCAGTCGTAATCATTGAACATATTATACTTATATCCTAGTAAAGTGATGAAAACTTTACTAGGTTTCTGAGGGGATGATAAGATAATACGAAAGTCATGTTTTTCAACTTTGTACCATTTATCCACACTTGTACACGTTAACGAGCACTTAAAATTTAATAATCCACCATTATTACACATTAACACTCGAAGAAACACAAATTTTGGAAAATAATAAAAAATCTACAACACGATCTTTACGAATTTTCCCGCCAACCTTTGAATCCCTAAGAAGAAGATGGTACCACTACATAAAAGTCGTGGTAATAAAATATTGTTGCTAGCGTTACAAAATTTTGAATTATTTATGTTTTAATTATTTTCAAAACAGTCACCTTTGCCCATAACAACTGCAATACCACCTAGACTGTTGCCTAAATGGTAGCGCAAGTTGGTTTACCAAACTGAGATAATTTAGATGGAAGACTTATGTGATTGTAATTTCACCGGCACTTGTACCCTTCAGACCGAAACACAGCAATGCAAGCATTACTATTTGGCGGAGAAGCAGGTACGGTGGTAGTACTTCCTCGAACGAGCTCTATCACAAAGGAGCTCTACTACTACTACTATGATTATGTCAAATTTCTATCTATAGTGGGGTAAATTGTGGATGGATGGAATAATTTTTACCGTAAATGGTATTGCAAGTCGCGTTTGCCAAACTGAGACATGAAGATAAAAAGCCTCATGTGATGGTCATTTCAAGGAAATGGGGTCTTCACCCGGTCGGTGAAGAAGAAACGCTGAATGTAAATGGTATAAGATGTAAATGGTATAAGATGTAAATGGTATAAGATGTAAATGGTATAAGATGTAAATGGTATAAGATGGACAAAAGTGGAAGTCAGGAGTGGGCAACCGCGAGCTGAATGAAAAAGCTTTTGTATGAGTGGTGTAATTTTGAAACTATCTGGAAATTACTGCAGTGTCTTTTTTAACTTATTTACGTAGTAGACCTTGCCCGTGGCTTCATCAACTCAGCCTATCGCAGTCCACTGCTGGACATAGGCCTCTCCCAAGTTGCGCCACAGCACTCGGTCCTCTGCCTTCCGTATCCATTCCCCCCCAGCCACGTTTTTCAGGTCGTCGGTCCACCTGGCGGGGGGGCGCCCTACGCTGCGTTTGCCGATTCGCGGTTGCCCGTGGCTTCGCCAGCGTATTATTCGACTTATTACATAAACACTTATCGCGTATTCCTCGGGATAAAAAGTACAGCCTGTATTTTAATCCGGGTTATGGTCAATATTTGTGCCGAACTTTGTCCAAATCCGTTCAGCCTTTTAGCGTTATTGAGTAACAAACATCAAAACATCTTCACAAACTTTCACATTTATAATATTAGTAGGGTATCTTTCTTCATTGTTTGAATGTCTGTCAATTTGCTACAAATCTTGCAAGTTAATTTTGAGACAGTTCCTTTTCTCCAAACAGGCTCAAATTTCGCATTCACTCAATATTGTTCTGATGACAATACAATAATATACTTAACAAATATAATAGCGTTTGTTTAAAAAGGGGAAAATCTAATGGAGGTAATGTTTTATAAACATAAAAAAAATTTAGTCCAAAATGTTTATTTTATCTTCAATCCTAGCCATTGATGTCAATAATTAATAGCATACATTAAGTATTTAATAAACAATCAATTTTGTTCATGTCTTTTATGGACGAAACAAATGTTCTTTTTCCTAAACCGGTCATAAACTTCCATGTTTTCAACAAAGGTTAAAATGTTCTATTATAATAGTAATATTTCTTAGCGTCAAATTATCCATTGTCTGTGCTTAAACAAATTCTCATTAATTGAGATTAATCTTTGTTAACATGTAACGGTTTTAGAGATCCTTTGTGAGTAAAGTTTTTTTGGGGTTCATTCACCTATCTGTTTATATGAGTATGAGTACCGAATACCTAGGTACCTAGGTATCTATTATGAAGTACTTACCTTCTTCATACAAGAGTTTCTAAAAGTCGTTATTAGATATTATGATTTTGATTACATCTATCTATCTATACTATAATAAAACTGTAAAGGTCGAAAAGTCTGTACATTGAGTTTTTTTTCGCGAAAACCGGCTAGGGGGACTAGAAATAAGCTATAGAACACGAATCAATCGTTTAAAAAATTTATGTCTGTCTGTCTGTCTGTCTGTTTGTTACCTCATCTCGTGAAAACGGCTGAACGGATCGTAATGAAACTTAGCATTTGTATTGGTATTAGTCTAACTTAAAATATAGGGTATGTTTTATCTGAATCGGTTGAGTAGATCCAGCGATACAGCTTGACCCCTCTATTGTATTAAGTTGCATACAAAGTAGAGGTCATGATTGTTGGTAGTTGCAGGTTGCAGGTTCCTAAAAATACAACTGGATTCTATTAGTATTATAGAAAATATAGAATAACATAACATAGCCCATCACTGTCCCGCTGCTGGGCATGGCCCTCTTCTTGGAATGAGAAGAGTTAAGGAACTGGATATTGTTAGTGTAATAGATTATCATAACATAATCAGCTCATTACCTACTGCCCCACTGCTGGGCACGGACCTCTTCTCGGAACGAGAAGAGTTAAGAAACTAGAAAATATAGAATAACATAACGTAGTCAACCCATGAGAAGAGTTAAGGAACTGGATATTGTTAGTGTAATAGATTATCATAACATAATCAGCTCATTACCTACTGACCCACTGCTGGGCACGGACCTCTTCTCGGAACGAGAAGTGTTAAGAAACTAGAAAATATAGAATAACATAACGTAGTCATCCCATTACTGTCCCACTACTGGGTATGGCCCTCTTCTCAAAATGAGAAGAGTTAATGAACTGGATATTATTAGTATTCTAGAATAACATAACATTACCATTACAGTCCCACTGCTGGACACGGGCCTCTTCTCAGCATAAGAAGAGATGTGGTTAGTGTTATAGAATAACATAATCAGCCCAATTACTTCCCACTGCTGGGCACGAGCGTCTTCTCAGAATGAGGGAGTTTAGGGCTAATTCCATGAAATTCCATCACCTTAGCCGGTTGGTTGTAAAAACAAAATATAGTATGGTCGGTAAATAGTGTAATCGTCTGGGTAGGCGCTTATATGTATATATTTGAAGATATTGTGTTCATAATTTTGACACGATGTTATTTTCCGACATCCACGCGGACGGAGTCGCGGGCACAGCTAGTTATACAATATGTAACAAAAACCCGGTTGTTCCTGTGAGCTGCGTTATCGGAATCAATATTCATGCGTACGGACACAAATCATTTGGAAAACTCTTTAGTGAATATAATAAAATTAAATGTTAAATCATTATTAATTGTGAACTGAAAGTGATTATATCACTCAAAACTCACTCACTCAGTGATTATATCAATAAAAAATATTTAATTTTTTGTTAAATCATTATTAATTGTAAATTGAAAGTGTTATAATCACTTTTAATAATGATTTAATAATTATTTTTATTATTTTTATTGAAGAGTTTTTCCAAATGAGTTGTGTATGAATATCGATTCTTATAAAGTAGCTTACAGGAATAATAGGGCTTTTGTTACATGTTGTATATACTCCAAATTGTTTGCATGGTCATACAAGCATATTTTACTTATGATCCCTAAACTTACACTGATAATGGACTCAATGGACTTATAGACAATTTTTTTTTCAAATAAAACGTTTTTATTTCTTCAGTATTGTGGCCAATCTTGGATGTGTTGATAGATAGATAGAATTTTAAATACAAACACGCTGACTAACGGCCAAAATTAATATCCAATCTATCCACGATTTACCCTACTAGAGATAGAAATTTGACATATTTTGTATGGAGCTTATGTCAAATTCCTATCTCTAGTAGGACAAATCGTGGATAGATTTGATATTAATTTTGGCCTTTAGAAGAAATATTTGTGAAGTAAGCAAAATATTTTGTCCCAGAGCGTAGCAGGAGCCTCTTCTCAGTATGAGAAGGCTTTTGGGCAAGTGATTATATTCTCTTTGGGTTAAGGTGTTTCCACCATGCTGACCTGGCGGACGGATTGGCAAACCACACACTATGGAAACATTTATTTGACGCCCTTTCAGGTTTGCAGTCGCGGTGCGGTGTCTTAAATATCCTTAGGTCTAAGATAATAATAAAAAAACCTAACATGTCTAAGGAACCCAACACTAATTATATTTGTCTAAGCATATAATTCTAAACCGACAAAGACAAATTAATGTCTCTACCCACTGAGGCGTACCACCATTATTATTATTGTATCAGAATTATAAACGCATGCTATTCATAATTCTTCACCTTTTTATTGGCTAGTGTATTATTATAAGTTACGCCTCAGTGGATAACGGGTTTTAAATACGGTAGCTCATTATAGTTGGTAGAATTAAAAGGTTGTTCATTAGTCTGATTTGAATTGTTGTATTGTGTTCGGGAGTGGTTTAAAGTAGCTTCGAGAACTTTCTTGTGAATACAAAGTGTTATTAAATTAACTCAAAACCTGAAACTAATTTGATAAGAATCGAGAGTGGAATAGCTTACACTTTTTTTAATAGGAATAGGTTATTTCTGACCCGAATTTTTTTGTATCTTCGCCTCAGCCTATCGCTGTCCACCACTAGACATAGGCCTCTCCCAAGTTGCGCTACAGCATTCGGTCGGTGCCTTCCGCATTCTGTCCTTCCCAGCTACTTTAATCAGGTCGTCGGTCCACCTGACTGGGGGGCGTCCTACGCTGCATTTGCCAATTCGCGATCTCCACTCAAGGACTCGTCTGCTCCAACGGCCATCGGTCCTTCGACAAACATGCACTGAAAAAAAAAACCTCAATTTTTCGGTAATATTCACCGCTTTGGTCAGTAAAAAGAGAGCCAATTGTCCAAAGGAGTAAAACTAACTGAAAAAACAGTGAAAATAAAGTCAGTATTTATTTTAACATAAAAATAAGTTGTTTTTTTTTTACTGTACAAGAACAGTAAAAAGTCTCGTTTTATTTTTTTCAGTGTGGCCAGCCCACTGTCACTTCAGCTTACTGATCCTACAAGCTATGTCAGTCACTCTGGTTCTTCTCCGGATAATCTCGTTACGGATTTTAAAAACCAAGCATACCCAAGATACACCAAGCATAGCTCGCTCCATAGCTCGTGAGCGACTTTGAATTTTTGGACTACTGTCAGTGTCCACGTCTAGGCACCGTAAGTCATTACAGGCAGAACGCACTGGTTAAAGACCTTCATCTTCAAACTTTGCGGTGTACTCGTCGCCTATGCGACGAGAAGACTCGGCGAAGTTTGCTAAAGAAGGATCCAGTTGGGCTGGGTAGCATAGCCCAACTGGATCCTTCTGTCGGCTTCTTTCTTGAAGTTTTGTCTACCAAGCTGAATTACCTACCTTAGGTAGACGTATTCTGTTACAACTTCGAGTGCCGACACTTCTACCATTGACGTCCATATTGAACATGACTTTAGTCTTGTCCAGATTTATGCCGAGACCGACACGTGGAGAGGCTCCGTTTAAGCTGTGCAGCATTTCAAACCAGACCATTTGCAAGCCAGAGTGTAGATCTTTAAATCACGAGAAAAGGTCAAAAAAATTAAGGTTTTTTTTTCGATAAATGGTTTATAACTTTCACTCACCATCCCTGTTATGAAATATCGACCGATCGCCGCCCGCAATCAAGATCTTGTAAAAGCGATAACCCACACGTAATACCGATAACGTTTGGTCAGAACGTAAGGGCTTTTTCATGGATTTAGAACTGCATTATAAAGACATTTGTGAAAACTGCATATGAATCAATATCGGCCAAAATTTATATCCTATCTATCTATGATTTGCCCTACTAGAGATAGAAATTTGACATAAGGTCCATACATTTTATGTCAAATTTCTATCTCTAGTAGGGCAAATCGTGGATAGAAAAGATATTAATTTTGGCCGTAAATGGTCTTACTTTAATAATGGCAAATATTTAAAGTGTTAAGTAAATCTACTCATCATAAGGAACAACATTTACTATGGGAGCAACCCTGAACCGCGAAAAAAAGTCAACTGTTATCTACATTTTGTCGATTTGTGTGAACACAAATGTGGGAAACATCTTTTTTTTTTCGCGATTTTAGGGTTGCTCCCATAGTAAATATTGTTCCATATGATGTAGATTCACTACTTTAAACATTTGCCATTATTAAATTAAGACCTTATAGTTGGTACATTGGAATGCAGGCAGGAAAATATGATGATCAATTGCAGTCCACTGCTGGACATAGGCCTCTCCCAAGTTTCTACATAACACTCGGTCCTTCCTCATCCAGTCCACTCCAGCATTCTTTAGGTTATCGGTCCATCTGGCCGGAGAGCGCCCTACGCTGCGTATGCCAATTCGCGGTCTCCACTCAAGGACTCGTCTTCTCCAACTTAATATGATGAATAGTCCAAAACATAACAATTACAACAACAGACAACCTTTAAACATTTTTAAATTTAGATATAGAAAATGTTTCTGGCTAAACTCGCAGGTCATCGTTTGTAAGCCCTAATTTTACGACGACTATACGGTATAATTTTTATACTGAAATATACATGTATAAAAAGCCAGCGGGATTAGAATAAAGCTATTACTTGCTAAAATATAAACCAAAATGAAATATTCAACCACAACATTCATATTCTTTTCGTACATTCTACTTCAAACTCTACATTACTTCAAACAAGGTTTATAATCGTGTTTTTATCGACGAGAAAAAGTTCTTCCATCCCTTTTAAACATTCTCGTCTGAAATAGGCCTTACTGCGCCATATTGTGTCCTACTGACCCCTTCCAAAGAGTAGTTAATGAACACTATGAACGGTGTAGGTATTTGTTTTGTGCCTACGCCCACATTGCTTTTTGTAGACTCGCTAATATGTGAAAAGCACACAGTTACGCAAGTAAACCTGACTGCAGGTGTCCAGTAGGGCAGAAAATTGGGTGTTACTTTGAAACTTAAATTTGCATGTCAGAAGACCTGAATTTGCATCTACGTGGCTTAAATGAAAGTAGTGTGAAGATCATGGAGAGGTGTAAGTGTACAATATTTACATTTATATCGTTTGTTTCGAATACATGTGTTTGTTTGATACCTACAACCAAAGCTTTTCTTTATTTCTGTGCGTACAACCAATGTTGCAAACCCTATTTTAAATGTACTTAGATCTAAAGTTTTTTACAAGTCTTCCTAGTCAAGCGGATTGGGAAGACTAGTAAAAAATAGTAAATTACTATAATAAAAACAAGTTTAACTGAATTATATCGTGTATATTGTAAATTACTGTTATTTGTTACCATTTTCATTGCAAGAAGTGTTTTTGGATAATTTTGATAAGTTAAATTTCTCTTTTTACAACACCGTACATCCCTATTCATTATTCTTTTTAAACATTTGCAATTTTTTACATTTCTTCTTACGTTAATATGCAGTTTTACTGTACGGCAGGGTTGGCAACACTGTCTACAAATGCAGCCTTGCAACCGAAGTAATGTGAGAGTAGAGAAATTAAAAGTGTCCAAAAGACTAATAGACAATGTCATGAATATGCTGTCTCCAAGCCATTTGATGATAAAAGAAAGTATACCAAAAATACTACACTTCACTAGCAGTCTATTCAAAGACCTATATGTTATAATGTTATATCAGAGTTTCACAATGATTATCAAAAGAAATAAAGAAAAAAATACTATTTTTACGCACAATTTGAGGCACAATAAAAAAAAAAGTTGGATTGACAGCATCGCGTATAAAAAAATATCTCCTAAGGAACACCATGACAATAGTTTTACGTAATTATTCCTTAAAAACCCTTACAACAAAATTAACAAATTTTGGTAACAAAAGTCACATAAATATTTTTTATGCATGATTTCAGCCCGTTTGGATAACAGGAACTGGCAAGATTTTAGCAGACAGATAGACAGACAAAAAAGGAAGAATCTTTTAAAAATAAGAAAATCTGTTTAATAAAAATACAAAAAAGATCCGTTCAATTCGTATCAAAGGACCTAATTCAGTGCAGCTTTGACCAATCATAATATAATTAGCTATTGGTCCTTCTGTATAATATTGTGTTTCTGTCTTTATTGCTTACGTGCTACCGTGGGCGATACTAACTGCCAAGTTATGGTGGTTGATGGTTTATTGTGGGCACTATAATTTACAGATAGATGTGAACTTTATTGTTTCCATTGATTTCTTTTGATAAGTGATATTTCGTGTTTTTGTAAAATAGTTTAGTGACTACATATTTATAGCTGTTACTGAACAGAACGATTGAATGTGTGAATATGGCATGGTTTCATTCTTTATCATTATTACCATATCAGAACTATTTCCAATAAATATCATAGGTTTTCTAACAGACAGCCATCGCTATAAAGTATTCTTTGACCACCAGAGCAGGCACTCCAATTGAAACAAAAAATATAAAGTAGGTACCTATTCTTAGACCCCTGAGCAGCGACTCCAACTGGAATGAATATGTGTAGTATTCTTGGATCCCCTGAGCAGGGACTCCAATTGGAATAAAAATATGGAGAATTCTTGGACTAAAATATGGAGTATTCCAACTGGAATAAACACATGTAGGGGAACCTGGGGATACTTGATCCCCCTTTTTATTTTGCCTTAAACCCCAATTATTCCTAATTAATTGTAATCAAATTTTTATTAACAGCATGGATAATTTAATACTTTATGACAATTCATAGGTACTTTAGGAAAATAAAGAAAGTAAAAAAAAAACCAGTTTTTCTAAAAGATGTCAAAAAGAAACAAATGTCCCTTATTCAGGGAGACTTGTTCCAGGGCACGCCGTAATAGCGGTGGTAAGGCCCGTCATGGAGGAGTGGCTGGAGAGGAGCCATGGTGTCCTCACCTACCGGCTGACGCAGATTCTCTCGGGGCACGGTTGCTTCGGGAAGTATCTGTTTCGCATAGGCCAGGAGTCGACGCGCGAGTGTCATCACTGCGGGAGCTGCCCAGAGGACACGGCGCAGCACACACTGGAGGAGTGCCCAGCTTGGGCCGCACAGCGCCGTGACCTCATCACAGCAGAAGGCGGCAGCGATCTCTCGCTTCCGGCCGTGGTTCTGTCTATGATCGGAAGCGAGAGCGCTTGGGAAGGCTTCGTCTCCTTCTGCGAGGAGGTGATGCTCGCTAAGGAGGCGGCGGAGAGGGTTCGAGAGGCGATAACCTCTCTTCCCATCCGCAGGAAGCGACCTGGGCGTCGTATGCTGACCTCCAGCCACCCTAGGTGTGGGCCTGCGGGTGGCGGACTCGGGGTGGCCCGCCGCCCGATCAGTCAAGGCCCGTGACGGTGGCGCGTTGTGTTCCGCGCGCGCCAGTCCAGAGGAGGGTACGGCCGATGCAGTTGCCGCACGGGGGGAAGGGGCTCGCCTACTAGTGGCGAGCCGGGACCTGCCGGGGATGGTTGGGCGATTACAGGAGTTTTCCCACGCCCCTGGCCAAGGGTCATTAGAGGAACACCGTGGTGGTTTTTAGTCGGTAAGAGTCCGACACTGGCTCCGCCTTCCCCGGGCGTAGTGCGTCCATGAGGATTTTCCCCACGGAAAAAAAAAAAGGTAGACTTGTTCCCAACTAAAGGTAGACTTGATCCCAGGGGAACAAGTCTCTCTTATTGAATAATTTGTAAGAATAAAACTCAATTGATTATTTATTTTTAATAGTTATTAAAACTTTGTAACAAAGATGACTTGCTTTATTTTAAATCAACAAACAGTATATTTTTAAACTAGGTAGGGCACTTAATTAATTACAGAAAAACAAGGAACCATTAAGATCAGTGCCTTTCAACCTGTGGGTCGTGACCCACTGGAGGTTCGCGAACCCCTTATAGAGGTTCACCGCACCTTGCCGACACCTATGGCCCATCTGTTGTACAGTCAGCGTGTCAAATAATGACATGACGACAAAGTAGCTGTTGACACTCCGCTCGGGAAAGTCGAAAGATTATGGATTGCCGACTTAAACCACCAAGTTGCTCCTCCTATTACCATTTACCAGGAGCGCGGGTTAGGCCCGCCGCATACTGAAACCAGTCCAAACCAGGTGAATAGCATGCCCATTTATATATTTTATTTGCTGTGATGGACAGGGTTCACCATGCGGCAATATGCTCTGCATTCTGCTACGCAGAGCCACCGGCAGGAAAACAAAGTTAAATATCTTTGGGTCATTTTTTACACAGCACCATAAAGTTCCAAACTAAGCAGAGCTTGTGCTATGGGTACTAGACAATGGATATAATACTAATATACTTTTTTTGTTGTTGTAAATACATACATAAGAAACATCCAGACCAAC
This sequence comes from Asteroscopus sphinx, assembly GCA_949699075.1. Taxonomy (NCBI): domain Eukaryota; kingdom Metazoa; phylum Arthropoda; class Insecta; order Lepidoptera; family Noctuidae; genus Asteroscopus; species Asteroscopus sphinx. Next base: position 8,430,246 of record OX453020.1, read on the forward strand.
ACAAACATTTATATGTTCATCACATAAATATTTGTGTCCTGTGGGAATCGAACCCACGACCTCGTGAACAGCAGTCTGACCCTCGAACCACTAGACCACAGACGTCGTCACAACAAACAAAGATCCAGGTAGTAAGTAGGTAAAATACAGCACACCTTCAACTGCCCCTCTGCAAAAACCTTGCTCAATCAGGCATTATTATCATCGGGAAGTGGAGACGCCCACGATTCGCCGGCGGCATCCCAGTCTTTCGGAAACACACGATTTATCGCCAGCACACATTAACATACGAACATTTTACCTTGCGATGAAAGAAGCCGAATGCTCGGGGCGTATATAATTTTTTTCTCAACAATTACTGAACAAGAATTGATTGGACTCAACTATATAACTGCGAACTGGCGGAGAAATTCGCTAGAGGGTAAAGAGGAGATTTTTGAAGAACAAGGAAGTGTCTTGCTTACGTAGTTTTAAGCCTTTTCGAGGTATAGTTGTCAATGAGGCTTGGTAAAGAATGTTCCTCGAGGGACCTATTAGACGCTGACCCAAAATTTAAATTGAAAAGGTTTTTGTTAAAAATATTTTAATAAATTTAATTTGTTCCTTGAGGCCGTCACGTCTTTGAAGGACTCACAAAAGTCTCAATGGAGCTGTAAATACTTAAACGGTACAAAAATGCATCCGACAGGTGGCTAATATCACTACCCACCTTACCAACCTGATAAAATAGATAGAATATTCTATAATGCACAAAAATTTGGAAAAACATTTCAATTTAGGATAAATTGGATACTTCGATAAGGCAATCTATGCCGTCACTATCTCAGTTGGCCAGAATTCTGACCGGAATTACCTATTTAATAAGTATTTATTATATATTTGGGAGAGGTTCATATCCAAAATGCACAATAGTGCACATAGCCTATCATGCTTAGCTTAGTTAGGTACTTTACTAAAGAGCCGAATCATTACTAAAAAGTCCTAGGATTGGTTTTGGCGAAACCTTTATATATTCTGGCCTTTTACCATCTATAATTATTTGGCATCTCCATTGTACTTCTACATTCTACCTACCCCAATGACATTTAAAAGTATAGATATGTCATACCGTAACAAAACCAACCGAAAACATGTAAGTTAGTTACTTTAAGTTAGTTTCGCATTATTATTAGTACACTTTCTGTACACACATGACGGCATTTTTGTAATTTTTTTTATATCACACGTCAAGCTCGGCGCCTTGCTTGACGGATACTAGTAGCAAAACGTCCCAATTAGGACGTTTTCGTGTCTTCAGATTGCGCGCGCAACAACATATCTGTACTTTTTTAAATATCATCGACCTACACTGTTATAATTTATTGTCTTTATTGTATAGTCAATGATACTGATATACGAGTAATTATAATGCTAGTAAACACGGGCAAGAATTATGTTTTGACTACAAAAAATTCTTAGATTCATAAGAGAAACGACCCGTTTCCTGCATTTAGGAACCTGTACAATTTAGCTTCGCTAATGCCCAAGCGAAGCAACATAGTACAGTCATAAAGTACAACAGTTACGTGAAGTATGTTGATAACCGCGTGAAGTGACGACCAGCAGAATATTGTTGCATAAATACATAACTGTCACGACTTATGGGTTGCCTACTGAGCTACTGCGGGTCTTGATCGTGCTGGTAAAGTCTTGGAACCTTGAAGAGAGTCAAAGGTGGAGTTTAAGTTAAGACCAATGTCCAAATAACACAAAATTACTGGCAGTTTTTTTGGATTCTTAAGAGGCCTTTCACAACCGCTCGTCTCGATCTAATTTTAAGCTTTTTTTAAAGATTTAAAGAGATTTTAGGCGATATTGAAAAATGAATTCTACTAACATCTTTCAAAGTAATAACGTCTTAGGTTTTCGCGATCACTACACATTATAATAAAACAAAGTTTAACCGGATTAAATCGCGTATTCGGTTAAACTTTGTTTTATTATAATCTTTCAAGTGTAATCACAAAAATGTAAACAATGGTTTTATTTCCATAATAATCAAGACGAAAATATATTTCAAATATTCGTAATGTTTTCGGTCCTTCGACAGACATGGCCAACCCACTGCCACTTCAGCTTACTTATCCTACAAGCTATGTCGGTCACTCCGGTTCTTCTTCAGATAATCTCACTACGGATTTTAACCTTCAAAGAAACTCCAAGCATAGCTCCTACAAGCTAAACCGAAACCTTTTTTCAGATCGCAAAACCTTAAACGCAAACAAAAAAAGAAGCTTTTACACAACAATGATAGCCGCCTTCATAAAAAGTCTAAACATTTAGAAAACCGCGTAATTACAAATTACAATTACCACGGTACCGACGAATTAACAATTAATTAACCACGTTTAGCAAACAATAGTTAACAAATAAGTAGGAAATGGAAAGTTACTTTCTCTTCTTTCGACGGTACGATTCACCCCGCCCACTGCCCAGCCTCTTTTGTAGCGGGCTTTATGTTAATTTGCCCTTTTATAGATAACTAGTTGTTAGAAACTCTTTATAGTGGCCTATAATATCCAATTTGGCGATTTGGGAAGAAGTCGATTACGATTTATTATATTATATTATATTATATTATATATCAGTATTTTTTTCGCTTGTATTTTTTATTATAACATAACATCACGCCTGTATTTCCCGAAGGGGTAGGCAGAGGTGTAGTACACCCACATTTCGCCAGTTATGTTATAGTCCCATGTAATAGGGTATTTTTTATTATTAATCATATTTTTGATAATTTTAATAATTTATATTAATATTAAATTTTTTGACATAAAATTCCAATTTTATTAATTTATAATTTTTTGTAGGTATCTGCGGTAGTATTTTTTCTGAAATAAATTAATTTAAATTCAAATTATTTATTTGCTATATAGGGTACATCGAATTTTGTTATATGATAAAATAAAAATTCAAGCCCATTTAGCCATCATCAACAGCATGCAAATACATACATATTATTATTATTATTGCACGTCTATCAGTAGCTAGTATCGCTACGATTTTACAAAAATTATGGTTATCACTCCAGTTTGGTAAAATATTTTTTCTGGATACATGAAATAGCAAAAACCGACTTTTTGGGTCAAATAATAATGCTTATGTCAGGCTTTTCCATTTTTGGGCATGGCAACCCTAAACACGTAAGAAGTACCTAGACCGAAACGCTTTTAAATAATAAAAGGCTCAATTGGGTGTCGTAAAACATACATGCAACCAACATAATTAATACCTACTAACAATTCTAAGAATAACATAATTAAATCAGTTTTTTTTTTCAAACTTCACGGCTCAGTTTTAAAATGGAAAGCACTATGTTAAATAATATAACGAATAAACTGCATTTTTTTGTACATTTTACACTTTTCTGTTAATATTTGGTGACTTGCCACATGTTGTAGCTTTAGTTACATTAGATTTTTACATGCATGACCTCTTTTGTGTGACATATTGTAGTTAGGGATATCTAGTAAAATATCTATGACGACTAAATTTTTGCTTCAAAATATTGCCCCACAATTGATCACTTTTGAGATGTTCAAGCTAATATCATAGTCTAAGGAACTCTAGCTCTGCTCTTTGCTACTAATATCATGGCCATAGCTAGCAGATTACTGTTGCTATTAGTTCATTTAGTACCGAAGTTCCTGTCTTAATTTTAAGTCTTAGTTGCAGCTTCTTACAACAGGACCTTCGATCAATAAGAACAGGACGTCTAGTTTGTCTCGGTCTTATCATAGCCAAAAGACCAAATCATAATAATATATCTACATGTATTATAACAACTACGTGGACTGATGCAGTTCGATGCCATGTCCTAAACCTCATATCCATAGGTACCATAACAAAATTTAATTTATTTGCCAAATGTGTTGACTGATAAGCTTGTAGAATTAGTAAGCTGAAGTGGCAGTAAGTTAGCCATGTCTGTCTGTAGCAGTCGAGACCTTGAGTGGAGACCGTAAATCAGCAAACACACGGTAGGATGCCCCCAGCCCTTCGGTGAGTACCTGAATAGGATTGGACGCCAAACCACGGCAAATTGCCACCATTGTGAGTGTCACCAGGAAACCGCATGGCACACGCTGGAAGAATACCCTGCGTGGGACTCCGAACGGCGGGACCTCTTCAGCCGGATCGGGCAGGATCTATCAGTGCCAGCAGTAGTGTCGGCAATGCGTTCAAATCCGATGGCTTTGAGGGCCATGGCTTCCTTCTACGAGACCTTTATGCTTCAGAAGGAAGCCGCGGGCCGATCGCACTCTGAAAAGGAAGCGCCGGTGAGGCAACCGCCTTAGCGCAAGGCCCAGATATCCCCTGCCATATGTGGCGGCACCTTCGGGATGGTGGACGCTTAGAGCGGAGGGGACTCGAGGCGTCTATTAAGCTACCCTGGGAAGGAAAGCAGCACGTGTTGGTCGCGTGCTACTATGGGGGAAACAATATTGTTTTTCCGGGACGTGCCAAAGGCGTAGCACTAGAAGGGCACCGACGCGGTCCAATGGAGTTCCCGGAGCTTCTCTATTTTTTGCTGATCATGGTAACCGTTTGGCTTTAGGCAGTAGGAGACTGACACATCCGATACCGGTAGGTATCGCGAAAAAAATCAGCTGATTTCTGCAATTGTGTTCACATAAATCGAGAAAATGTAGGGATGGGCTGATTTTTTTTCGTGATTTCAGGGTTGACCCTATAGTAAAAGTTGTTCGATAACACTCACTGAACCGTTCCGTGTGGTGCCGGACGTAAAGAATTGCACCACCCTATATCTTCTCATGGGTGTCGTAAAAGGCGACTAAGGGATTCACCAGAGGATGGGCAGCAGCGTTCTCTGAGTATTTAACCAAGCAACTGCGATCGCCAACCCGCCAGCTAAGCGTGGCGATTATGGCATATCCCCCCTCCTTTTGGGAGAGGCCTTTGTCCAGCAGTGGACGTCTTTCGGCTGAAATGATGATGATGATGACTCACTGAAATATGACCACGCATTTTCGATACACGTTTTTTTATACTTATCGGGCTTGCGTTTGACCGCCACCTCACCTGATGTTAAGAGATGGTGCAGTCGACGATGATTCACGCTTGCCCAGCAAAGGTGAGAGGATGGCAGTGAAATATTTCGACCCATCCTGTCAAGTATGTTACACGTTGTATGTTATTTGAACTTACAACCTCTTCATTATCGAAATACATCTTCGCACAAGTTGTCCATCCGCCACAGCAGTGTGTCCGCAAGTGTCAAGTGTTCAAACGAGTAATATCAATAATCTCAGCGTGTTTGTTGAACAGTTATCGTGTTCGTGTGTCGATTGTACTGGCGTGTAACGGAAAAACATCACGCTTATATAGTTAAGTTGGTAGGTAGTGGTCACTGTAGCGCTGTGAATGAATGATTTATGGAAACAGATATTTCTTTAAACAAGTTTTATTTGGAAGACTGACTTTATGGTCAAACGTTGACACAATTGGTGTATAGCTTCTAGTTTAGATTCTTATAATTCGATTAAGAATGAAACTCACGTCATTCTCGACTGTAAACTTGACACTTGTTATGACACAGAGTGAATAACAAAGGTAAGCGCTAATTGTTATGCTGTCGTTTATCCGTGCGTATGAGCTTCTATTCTATCCATGCTGTAACATTATAGATGTCGAGTAGACCGTCATTGATGTGAATTAGGAAACTGCGCTACTATGGTTGATTTCAAGGCGACTTACACGGGACAAATTTTTGCCTGGCCTACAGCCCGTTGGTATCGGTCTCGAAACTTTTCGCACCGACGCTAGAGGGGAATTTCTCTATGTGTAACAACCTTAAAAAACTAAGCCAATCTACATCACCCTCCTCGCTTTTTCCCAACTACCAACATCACAGAAATAGATAGAGATAGAATGGTTGTAATCACAATTTTACTTGCGATTCATGTGTGGCAACTTTCCGAACAAACTACGCCTTACATATTGACTTTATTAATTTAAAAAAAATAACTTCTATCAAATGTACTTTACAGCTTTTGTTTCTGCAGTTAGAAACAGCACAATAAGGCATTTTTGCGTTGTTTTTTTTTAACAGTATTTACAGAAACAAGTCATAAGGCGTACTAAGAAATGCTCTGCACTATGGTGCAGAGTGTTGGCACGCGCGCCCTGCCCACTTTTCCATTCTATCTATTTCTGTGATTAACATAGTTGGCACAAGGGTAGGGTCAACTTCCAGACTAACCAGATGCGGCTGAACATCAGCATTTTACACGGAGCGACAGCCATCAGACCCCAACCCAGTTACTGGGTAATACCGTCGACCCCAATATAATTAGGAAAAGGCTCGGAGGATGATGAAGTTTTGACCAGTTGTAAGACTTCAGGCTTCTGACTACCCGTAAGGACTGCATAGATATTCGTATGAAAACCGGGACCGACAGCTTAACGTGCTCTCCAAGGCACGGAGGGGTCTCGGTGTGTAACGAAATGGTCACCCATCCAAGGACTGACCGCGACAAGTGCAGCTTAACCTCGTAGATCGTACAATCTGCACGGTTGCTACTTCGCCACGAGCATAGAATACATACTAACGACAAAAAGCGAAACTTAAGGATTGTTCGTAAAATTGCTCGCGGCTGTGTACGAGTCGGGGCGAGCGCGGGGGCCGAGCGCGGTGCGCGGCGTGTGGAACGGGCAGTCTCTCGGCTGCCTCAGCAAGGCCTATTGCATTCATGCGCTCGCTCAATATCAACGGCGCGGCGCGGCGAGTGAGCTCACACGTACACGGAGTGTCACCGCTGTGCCACGAGCCCCTCACACTGAGCCAATCTACATCTACAATGATTAAGACAGAATCATTAACAAAGTTTATCAACAGCAGCTTGTCACTGCTTTTTCACAATAATCAAGATGTTTCTCCTAAGAATTGAGTAATATTGACTTCACAAAAGCTTTCAAAAAGTAAAAGGACAAATAATTTACTAATTCAATTGTAACGCCTTACTTGTCACCTAACAACAGACACAATACACCATACATATTCATCAACACAGGTACCTACCTCATACATATGACGACCATCTTATCTCCACACATACATAGACAAGTATAGGTACAATAAAGTTACAAGCAGTCATATCAAGTCATAGAGCACGGCGCGCGCATTATCATTCAGCGCACGCGCATGACGCCGTCACCCCGCGCCCCTCCTCCCACCCCCTCCACTCACGCGCAGCACCCCCGCTCGCTGCCGCTGCTAATTACACTTGCGCACACTTGGAGCGAGGCGATGCAGTAAAATATAGCTTAGCTTGTCATTGTGTTTTTAGAACCATCCTTAGCCTCAAGCCCTTTCCGATTTTACGTTTGATTTTTCAAACTATTCATAAAAGCTCTGTTTTGGTACTAAGCTTTGCAGTATATTATACTATGGCAACACTAAACATGCATATACAATTTAAATAAATAGTTCATTTAATTTAATTGTTTAAAAAAATACAATTGTGTCTGAATATTGGTACCTACGTAGTAATAATAATAATAACGAAAATATTGCAATGATAGAATACAAAACATCATCATCATCATCATCATTACAGCCGAAAGACGTCCACTACTGGACATAGGCCTCCCCCAATTAAGGGGGGGATATGCCATAATCGCCACGCTTGGCAGGCGGGTTGGCGATCACAGTTGGTTGGTTAAATACTCAGAGAACGCTGCTGCCCATCCTCTGGTGAATCCCTTAGTCGCCTTTTACGACACCCATGAGAAGAGATAAGGGTGGTGCTATTCTTTAAGTCCGGACCACACGGACCAGTCCGGCACCACACGGACCGATGTTGGATACAAAACATAGACATACATAATTGAATTTGGGCAATTTAGAAGAAACCTAAATGAATACTTTGTAAACAGATACAGACTTTTTTGGAGTCCAAACAACCCTTGCACCTGCTAGAAACAGCAGAATAATTACATAATAATATTGCCCATTCGGAATTACATTAAATTACATTACCAAATATCCAAACCCATTTTTGGCTTAAAGCATCGTCATTAGAAACAAGTAACTGAAAAAGTAAAATTTCATTTCATTTGCTACTTAATTCTATCGCTTAGCTTTCATTTGCTACTTAATTCTATCGCTTAGCTCCGCTAGTGTACTAAGTACCTAAAATAGATAAATCAAACAACTGGTGTGGTAGCAACACATCGACAATGGAATTCCCAAATTGTACCACGTTTGTACCGTGTAATGAGACAACCTGCACCAAGTTTGTCCAGCGGTGGGATTATCATCAACAAGAAATATATTCTTGGAACAGATTTTGGATTTTTGTGTGTTCACGACAGGCGGTTTTGTGTTGAATTACGTTTTTTTCAAGCACTCGTGACGTCATAAGTGTTTAGAAAGAGTTTATGAAAAGATAATTTAAAATATTTAAGTTATCTCGATCTAATTCATTAAAATACATTATTTATTGCAATACATGAATCTCTTTTTTGATTGCTACGAATAAAAGACATCAACGAGTCTACTAAAATTACTTCTTAAACTTTGTTAATGTAATTATTCATTTATTATATAATAAAACCATATTTTAAATAAATAAATAAATATTCTTGGGACATTTTTCCACAGCTCCATCTAGTCCCAAACTAAGCAGAGCTTGTACTATAGGTACTAGACAATGGATATAATACCTATATACCTTTCATTATTTTTTGTTAATACTTATAATACATAAGAAACACCCAGAACAACACAAACACATGTTCATCACATAAATATTTGTGTCCTGTGGGAATCGAACCCACGACCTCGTAATCAGCAGTCCGACACTCGAACCGAAAACCACAGAGGTCGTCAAAATAACTCACTGTTGGGCAAAAGCCTTCTCTACATATCTTAATTTTTTATCTTTTCCTTTTATGTGCACAAACCACATTTTAATCAAGACTATTGTCGATAAAAGCTGGTTGTCAATCAGATAAAATTAAAAGGTCATAACTGTCGTATTATTACGTTTATCTCTATTTATTTGACACATCATTCAATATATTTGACTATTTAATTATCTATAATCTCAATTTAATTTATTTTGAAATAGATCGCTATGCCGATTTTTTGAGAGCTACGTGGCTATAGAGCTAGTGTAATTATCAATCTATTTGAAGATTATTATTTGCTACCAGCTTAGTGGTTTTACTATTAGAAGTGGTGGAGTAAGCAAAATTTGTTTCAGGTAGCTCGTGGCTTTTTTTAGTGTGCTGAAAATATTGCAGTCTGTAAGTTACCCAAACGGAATTTGTATTAAATAAAAAAAATAAAAAAAATTGCAAAATAAAAATGTTGTACTTGGTAAATCACTTGAATGCGATGCTTGCATTGCCGTGTTCCGGTCTGAAGGGTACGGGTGCCGGTGAAATTACAATCACATGAGACTTTTCATCTTCATGTCTCAGTTTGGTGAACCGACTTGCGGTACCATTTAGACAACAGCCTAGGTGGCATTGCAGTTGTTATAGGCCAAGGAAACCGCTTAACATCAGGTCCAGGTTCAGCTTGTTTCACCATTCTACAAAAAAAAAAAATTGCCTCTACCACCTGTTTTAATTATTTCCCAAACTACAATAATAACAATAGATGTCGTATTATTAAAGTTGATTCAAAATTAAGACCAGTGTGATTTAGAAGTTAACGTATTATTCAAAGTTCACTATCCCGTACTGTCTAAAGTGCTTTCCCCCTGAACCCCTGTTCCCAAAGTTTATTCTACCACGCAGCCTACTAATTAAAATTAAAATGCTGCGCCCCCCTACATCCTCGCAATTTTATAGTTTTTACAAATATTGTGTATCCATCCCTGCGCCCCCTTTACGTGTCATCAGGCCCCCCCACCCCTCCCAGAAGGGTGCGTCCCCCACTTTGGGTCTAAAGCTTAGGACAGTTTTGGGCAGACGGACTCAAATATACTATTATAATAATACATTCTAAATAAATAAACAAGCAACAAGCCCAAAAGAAAACTATTCTTATTATTTTACAATCACAAACTTTCATCGTAGAGATAAAATCTGGTATAAAACAATACACAATCTATCGGTACCTAAATGACGAAACTGTCGTAATAACTACAAACGTTCATGAGTTACGTAAAGTTCATATAAAACTGATATGATTGGAGCATTATACTTTGATTAGCTATTTGCAATTCAAACATGTATCTTAGGTACTAGTATAGTATTATATTATCTGTGTCCTAGGTATGTATGAAATTGAGCAATTTACAAGACAAAAATCATGTGTCGTTAAAATTTGGAGGATTTATTTCTTCCGTAACCGTGATATAGAGATTTTTGTAACTATGGTTCTCACTCGTAGTCCAATGTCTAGACATTGGTGAGCTATGCCCGGACCGTACCTGACATTTCGAATTCATGTGTGGATCAGAATTTGATCATCACTTGCTTTAACGGTGAAGGAAACCATCGTGAGGAATCCTGCACACCTGAGAGTGCTCCATACAGTTCTCGATGGTGTGTGTAGTCCGCCAACCCGCACAGGCCAGCGTGGTGGACTAATGCCTTAACCTTCTCATTGTGAGAATAGGCCAGTGCCCAGCAGTAGGCCAGTTATTGACTGATGATGATTTTTGAAATTAAGCAATTTACAAGGTAATACAATCATGCGTTATTAAAATGTGGAGCATGTGTTTCTTCCGTAACCGTGAAATAGAGATTTTTGTGGCGATGGTTCCCAATTGTTGTCCAATGTCCAGACATTAGATAACCGTACCATAACCAAACACAGCCTATAACTGTCACACTGCTGAGCACGGGCCTCTTCTCAAAATGAGAAGGATTTAGTTTTCAGCCTACTACAAGCACCAACAAAAAAGTTATGGACACGCTCTAGTGTGCAGGTTTCATCACGATATTTTCTATCGCCGTTAAAGCAAGTCAAAAAAAAATGAGAGGTGCGGACCGCGTTCGAACTCAGATTCCCCTGCATGGCAAGCGTTATATCACTAGGCTACATTTTTATATTGACTTTTTATAAACTAGCCTATGCCCGTGGCTTCATCAATCATCAAATCAGCCTATCGCAGTCCACTGCTGGATATAGGCCTCTCCCAAGTTGTGCCACAACACCCGGTCCTCTGCCTTCCGCATCCAGTCCCCCCAAGCCACATTCTTCAGGTCGTCGGTCCACCTGGCGGGGGGCGCCCTGCGCGGCATTTGCCGATTCGCGGTCTCCACTCAAGGACTCGTCTGCTCCAGCGGCCATCTGTCCTTCGACGGACATGGCCAGCCCACTGCCACAACAGCTTACTGATCCTACAAGCTATGTCGATCACTCCGGTTTTTCTCCGGATAAACCAGAGCTTTATCCGGGCTTCGCCCGCGTATAATTATGTTTATGACTCAAAGACGTTATCGCGCATCCCTCGTGAACTGTGTATCTTCCAGGGATAAAAAGTAGCTTATATGTCAATCCGGGTGTCACCCGAATCGGTTCAACGTGATTCAAGGACAAAGTAACAAGTATCCATACTTTCGCATTTATAATATTAGTAGCATTTAGGATATTTGGGCATTTCACACCACGCGTGGTTCGGACTGCGGTGTGAATCGTCCAAGGCCTCTTTTTGAATCGGTACTTTCGGACTACGGTGTGAATCACCCAAGTAGTCTTTTTGAATGGGTTCTTTCGGACCGCGGTGTGAATCACCCAAGTAGTCTTTTTGAATGGGTTCTTTCGGACCACGGTGTGAATCACCCAAGTAGTCTTTTGAATGAGTCCTTTCGGACCACGGTGTGAATCACCCGAATAGTATTTTGAATGGGTCCTTTCGTACCTCGGTGTGAACCACCCACGATCTATATAATGGGGTGATTCGAACCACGGTGTGAAACACCCCAGTATAATTTTTCTGTGGGGCGATTCGGACCACTATCAAAAGTAAAAAAACATCTATTACATATTTATGTTTTTATACAGACGAGGAAAAAACGTTTAGTGAAAATTTTCCAATAAAACACAAAGTTAAACAGTTCCCATAAAGTAATTGCTAAGGATCACTGAGGCAGTCAACACGGGATATCGCTCATTCTGCGCTTTGGGCTTGGCACCTGCTGCCGAATTTCGTAACTCACTCGCGATCGCAATCATCTGGATGTCAATGTTCATTCCCCCGTATGTTTTGACAATCCGTGTTATCGGCAACTACGTACAACGCAATGAATGTTGCTTTAATTTCAAAATGAAAGCTAATGTCAAAGTGAATGCATTACACAATTACCCCACTGATTAGTCAATCATTCATCATCATTTCAGACAAAAGACGTCCACTGCTGGACATAGGTCTCCCTCAAAAAGGGGGGATATGCCATAATCAGCCCGCTTGGCAGGCGGGTTGGCGATCGCAGTTGGTTGGTTAAATATCCTGTGGTAAATCCCTTAGTCGCCTTTTACGACACCCATGAGAAGATATAGGGTGGTGTAATTCTTTACGTCCAGCACCACACGGAACTTTACATTATTAGTCAATGCTGCACTGAAAACAAGTCGGTAATGAGTCGGTATGCTTGCCTCCGGCGCTGCATAGATTAAGCGATGACATTTTCGTCAATGGGTAGACCCGTATTATGTAATTATATCTTACTAGCTTTTACCCACGGCTTCACTCCCGTGGTTCCTAGGTTCCCGTGGTTAGGAACCGTGCAGTTTACGGGTAAAAAAATAGCATGTCACTCTTCAACCCATAAAATATCTCAATGCAAAAAATCACGCTGATCTGTTACTCTGTAACTGCTTGAAAGAAGGACTAACAAACACACTTTCGCATTTACATAATTATTAGTAGGACAGCCAGCTACTAAGGCTGGATTTCACCATCGATAATTTTCTGGTTAAACGACCGTATACGTACAATTCCATTATTTTTTGAGTAACCGGCCATTTTGTCACGGAATTGACGTTGATGAACACCTGCCTCAGGCATCAGATTAGCATTTGGTGGGTCAAATTATATCCAATAATTCATTTCGCGAATATAGGTAGGTACATGAGAATGTTAAGAGGAATGTGTGGTGTAACAAGAATGGATATGATAAGAAATGAATATGTGAGAGGGAGTTTGAAAGTAGCGCCAGTGACGGAAAAGTTGAGATGCAGTAGATTGTCATGGTATGAACATGTGATGCGGGGAAAAGAGGAGCATGTTACGAAAAAAGTTTTATGTATGAATGTGGATGGCTATAAGAAAAGAGGTAGACCAAAGAAAAGATGAATGGATTGTGTGAAAGATGATATGGATAAAAAGAAAGTGCACACGGAGATGACGGCTGATAGAGCTGAGATGCTGCGCCGACCCCAAATAGATTGGGATAAGGGCAGGAGGATGATGAGGTAGGTACATAATAAAGGTAACAAGCTCGTCAAAGTTTACCCATTCTCTTCCTTTTTTTTAAGCTGAGAAAATGCATGTCATGTCACACCATAGGTTTGATCGCTCTATCGTGGACCACATCTTGACAAAGCTGTCTAGATTGCGGTCAAGAGCAGATCTATATCTAATTTAAAAAGCGTGTCTATGTGAAAACCCCCTTCTTTTCCTAGTGTATGCATATGTAGCCTAATAGGAGTGTTTCTAAAGTTATTCTTTTGTAGTTTACCAAGAGCAAGTGCTAAGGGCTGGCTCCGACCAACCTGTCACCAACACAGCCTTGCAAGAAGACCATGTGCAAAATTTAGGTGAAATATTGATGTCTAACTTTGATAAAGATATAAAAGGCTATGACAATGCGAATGCCTCAAGGATTCGTAAGCCTGATAATCATTACAATGATTTATTGTCCCATTCATACTTCAAAATATAAAGAGGCAGACACACATAATATTTTATAAGATGGACAGCCGAAATGACGCCTACGTAAAAAGATACAAAGTCTAAGATTTTTGACCTAAGTCTAAGATGAGTAGGTATAATATACCAAACAGTTTAGCCGGAGGTACTATCATAAACAACCCACAACTGCTAATAACGAAATATTATAAATTTATTTTAAATCGATTTCCAATACGATAGAATTTATAAATTATATTGTATTTGCAATATGCAGATTGTAATATATGTAGGCGAAGAAAGACATGTTTATTATTTTTAGTTTTTGAATAAAGAATCAGCTGTTAATATATATAAACGTATGGACGTATGGTCGTCACTTTAGGTATACCTTAAAATAAAGTACAAACTACATCATCAAACAGCATTAGGCAGTCTACCAGGGATGTGTGAGGATCGTAGCATCCCGGAAAAATGCACGGTTCCTATGGAATAAAAAACCACGGGAGCGAAGCCCCGGGTAAAAGCTAGTGATACATATTATATTAATGTTTTCGTATCATACAATATCTTCATAAAGCCTGTGTTCTTTAATAAATATGTACATGTATCGTAATATTGCATCCGATCCATTTACTAGTACTCTACTAACCTTTTAAAACAAGTTCACAATGCACTCTATTTCTACTATAACTTTTTATCGAAGGTTTCTTATTGAGTGACTCATTAAACTATAACTAGTTTGACCTGTTCGCACCTGTTACAACTATCTTTGAACTCGACGTAATGCATTGTCACTACTAGTAGTCGTGACTGTAATGACACACTTTGACGTTGTATTATTGTTTGTTACTTATAGTTAGTTCTACTAGCTCATGCCCGCGAGCCCATGCCTGCTTCACTCGCCTGGTATGTATGGTCTGTTTTTTCTCTCTTGTCGTATTTAGTAAACAATCAAACTGCGAGGTAAATGATTTTGCACAAAATGTAGATATTGTAACAAGCCCTATCATTATATCCTATATCAAACAGTAGAGTAAACGTAGTTGAACCTACCCTAGGCTATCCGTATACTATTGGATATAGATCTGTCCAAAAAAGGAGGTATTGCCTACGACTGCATGTTAGCGTGGTGACTAGCAATGCCTAAATTATACGTATTATGATTGCAGATCTAGAATCAGGCATTTTCTGTCCCATTTTGTAAAATTAGATGATCTAAGTACTAAGACATGCAGTCATAGTATAGTACGGGCTGGTTTCCGCAACTCCACGTCTAAGCGTGTATTTTGCGTACAGGTGGGAACTTCTTCGATCCACCCCAACTCCTCAAAAAAGGCCAGCAACGCCTTGGTGTTGCTGGTGATCTCTCTGAGGGTAGCCCAGGTAGGGTTACCCAAGTACTTGGCCCTGTATGTGGCGACCTCAGGGCAGCCTAGAAGCAGTGTCAGTGTCTCGTCTTCCACCATGCAGGCTCTACACAGTGGGCTGTCCGTAAACCATGCAGTTATTCATATAGGATATTTTTTATCCATTGATATTAAAAACTTTATAAGCCGAGCCGCGCACATCTAGTTTTTATCTAGACTCGCACAGTATTGCCAAAGCCCAATTATAATAAATATTGCCCTAGGTCAGAATCAAAATAAATATGTAACACTAGTTCATTAATAGTTCTTACGCAATGCTACACATGGTACCTTATACGTTAAACGTTACATAAACATAAACAATTAAATAATTTAGTAAAACCCATTGACCTAGAAACAGTTACCTTCAATCAATCAATGATTTTAATGAATATTAATGAAAATTAATGAAAGTGAATATGTTTTTTTGTGTTTTCTTATACACAGTCGTACCTATTAAATACTGTTCATGAGTATAACGTAGCTAGCCCATTACTCATTGCTGCTTAAAATATACTTTTCTATAACAAGGCAATAGTGGACGTTGACCCCTGCTTACTAATGCATTCTGACATTCTGGCATGTTATGGCACGCATAATTGTTCCGCGAAACCTGTGGAATTATTGTCACTGACGTATTGTAGTGGTTGCCACGTTCGTTGATAGTAAGGTTGTTGTGACTACTGACGTGTAAATTGATTTTACAAATAAATAAATATGAATATGGATAGTATAGCAATCCGTGTATATGATACGCTAGCTAGATGACATTAACGATAGATTCATATTAGTAGCGATATCGTTTTTAAATTGCATTTCGAGTCAATGTCCGCTATTGTCATTTTATCCCGCACGAGCTATATATACATAATAGAAAATATTTTTAGGAACGTAGTTGCTAAAAGTTCCAGAGACAACTAGCCAAATTGTAGTGACTATAAATACGTGTGGAACAATTTTAGGGAGTACTTTATAAACTGACAGTGGGCGCGTTGTATAACGTCAAAATGGAACTAAACTACAGGAAACTCCTCTTGTTCTGTTTTTCAGTGTTATCTTCCCCAATTTTGTCTTTGTGGCTGCGATTAAAGAAACAAATTCCATATACACAAACAACTAGGTAGTCCATACAATAATTCTTCCTTATAGATTTGAATACAAGACTTGTAGCGGACAATCAAACCACCCAATATACCGAAAGTCCGCCACTTTCGAGAAAACCATTTCCGATGCAGCAACGGCTGCCAAGGGGACATAGCAGCGGGGTCCCCCCGCAATTCCCCAGTAAGCCGAAGTCCGAGTCCTTTCCTTCCTTCCTTATGCAGTATTGCAACCGTGTGTTTTTTTTTTGTATTTTTTTTTTCGAATGGACTTTCTCAGTATTGGTACCCAAAATAGATACCCTAACTGCCCTAACCGATGATTTTAGTTTATAAGTTAGGTTTAAGGAAATTTTTCGGCGGATGGAGTCCCTAACGGGATTCTCCGCCACCCGCCCGTTTAAGCAGTCAGGGTATAGATGTTTTATCTCACGAAAACGGGTGAGCCATACCTATGTGTGTGTGTACATGCACATTGTCTTTGCGTGCGTAAGCTCGGGAGCGCTCCGTTTTGTCCGAGTTTTGTAGTTACGCATACAAGAGCGCGTATCTATATGCATTACAACTACAAGCATGGCTCACTCGCTTTCGTGAGATAAAACAACTGTACCTATCTAGGGTACCATCTGCGAGAGTCCGAATGGACATCCACTGCGCAGTGGCCTAGTCTAAAAAATCTATTTTATTTTAAAGATATTCCACTATTTCCTTTCAACAAAGCTGGCACGCAAGCTAGCTCTGGTATAAATGGTATAATACACCGGGTACACTTATCATAAAGAAAGCTAGACAAAACCATAGATTATTCTTAATCGATACCATTAATCTTCCTGCTAAGCGTTTGGCACCAGTACTACCACGTTTCGCCAATAGTTCAATCTAGCCTGACAGGTACTACTCTCAATGTTCTACAAGCATTATCGGCGTACATTTCAAATTCAAATGCTTGGGTTTTCTTGAAATATTTTCCGTCACCTTGAAGTTAGTGGTGAATTAATTGTGTGTGTATGGGGGTGTGAAGGTGAGTGTGTGTGCGTTTTATGAGTTTGTGTGCATTTTATGAGTTTGTGTGTGTTTTAATTATTATTATTTTAACCTATATACATACGGTTTTGTACGACTCCGTCCCTATAGCTTATTCCAAAAGTGCCTTTATTGATTGCAATCTCTCGTGGAACGTTCACATTGCAGAAGTAAGCAGGAGGGTGTATTACTCATTTCAGTCTCTCAAACGGCTCCAGAAGTTCCTACCTTTTCCTACTAAAATCACTCTTGCCCAATCTCTTCTTATTCCGCTTTTGGATTATGTTGATGTCTGTTTTCTTGATGCAACGGAGGAACTTTTCAATAAACTCGAACGACTGCAGAATCTGGCAATCCGCTTCATTGTTGGTCTCCGGCTATACGACCATGTGTCGGAATTTCGGATGCAGTTGAAGTGGCTGCCTATTCGGCGTCGTCGAGATACTCACATTCTTTCTCTTCTCTTCTCCGTTCTTCACAATCCTAGTTCTCCATCTTATCTTCAGGAACGCTTTAAGTACCTTGTCCCAAGGGGAAAACCTTGTCGCTCATCTTCTTCCCTTCTCCTCCCTCTATACCCCATCACACAACTAGCCGTTACGATGGTTCTTTCACCATACGTGCAGTGCGTCTATGGAATTCGCTCCCACACTCTCTGCGCGATAGCCCGTCACTGAATGTCTTCAAGAGAAGAATTACGGAGCATTTCCTCTCAACATGAGTTATAAGTACATGTTATGTATTATATATATATATATGAATGTATATATTCTTATATATGTATTATATATACTTAAGTATCTATATATTATTTACATTATTATTAGCTAGTACTGTATGTAAATAAAGTATGTTTAATTTATGTTGTACACTTGTTTCTGTCCTCTACATTCAACATCTCTCTATGGCTCGCCGATGTACATAAACTTTCCTACTGTAATATAAATGTATATTTGTGTGTACAATAAAGAATAAGAATAAGAATACATACTTAATTTATGTATGTGAGGTTTTTTTTTAAATTCATCAATCATCATCAACTCGGCCTATCGCAGTCCACTGTTGGACATAGGCCTCTCCCACAACACTCGGTCCTCTGTCTTCCGCATCCAGTCCCCCCAGCCACGTTCTTCAGGTCGTCGGTCCACCTGGCGGTCCACCTTTTTTTAATTACTGACTGGAAAATATATTTTCTTATAAGTTTCGTCTAACTTGACTTTCGAGAGGTTGAAAAGCCGTTTTCTTACGTTTTTAATATCATCGTTAATCTATAGCCGCATCTAGTTAGACTGGCAGCCAACCGAAATATGTATAGGTAGTTGGGAAAAGTATGGAAGGAAGGGAATCATCTATTGACGAGCATACCTATGCGTCTCTTAATATCGCAGTTTCTTAAAAGACTCATTTTCAGTAGAAAACGGATTCAGACGCAATATATTGTATAATTTATCATATTGTGCATGAATATTTACATCTGTTTATTTCTATTTGTGATTATATGAAATCAAAATCAAATGTTTTTTTGTTTCAAATAAACCTAATTACAGGCACTTTTGAAACGTCAGGCTCTAGTTGCACGGTTCCAAATTGTGGGTCCTATGGAGAAGAACCGGCAAGAAACTCCATGGATAAACTCTTTTAAAAAAAAAATGCAGTTTAATTTGTTTTATTTTCAGAAGTATTAATTTAATAATGTTTAATGATTGCAGAAATTAGTTTTTAAAATAGGTTATTGTTTATTACATCAAATTTATTCAAATAATGTGAGTATAACGTAGGTTAATGTCAGAAATAAACAAGAGTTTAAAAGTGAGAATATTGCCTTTAGAAATAAACGTAAAAAGAGTTGCCATAGTATGTAGGAGTTGACCTGTCCCGACAGACGGCACCCGTTCACGAGCATGACGCGAGCATCAGCCATCGCTATTGAAGGGAACTTAACAACCCGACACTAACGCCACTATCAACATGACATTTAAGTGAGCATGACAGACTCATACTGCTAGACAACAGATAGGCAGGAATATATAGAGTACTGTTCAATTCAATTCAAAACTTTATATTTTATTTTAATTTTTTATCTGTAAAAACATTAATGGCCACATCGTACTTACATTTTCCATTTAAATCACCTATTAAAAAATTGTAAGCACACTACACGTTACAGTTCTATAACAGTAAATAATGCAATATTATAAAAATGAAAGTGTAAATAAATTGTATAATTCCGAAATAGTACTAGTAGTATTATGCGTAGCTAACGTCAATTAGAGTATTAATTGGCCAAGATACATAGACCGATAGGTACTGAGAATCGTGTTTGATTTGCATACAATATTTAGCGATAAATTATTTTAGCGTTTACCAATAAGTATTTTGATGTTACAGTATTTAATTTATGCACTGCATAATGATACTCAATACTCAATACTCAATATATTTATTGCATTCACAATGTATTACTTAGGTGGTAGACTTAAAACTATGAGATCATTGTGAACCCTGTCGGGCACGGCAAAGTAAATATGTAGGAGAGGAAGCTGATCAAGTATTTACTAAAAAAAAAATTGAAAATGACGAGCGTAGACTTAAATGATATTTACAAAAGATCTTATTAGATACTTTATGCCTTCCTTACTAATTAATGGTGAGCACATTAATTTATGAGATTATCAGATACTCAAGATTAGATACAAATCTAACGAATTTGCTTAGAATATATAAATAATTTGATAGATTTATATCATTCAAATATTGTACAAAACCAGCCTTCTATCAAACATCATATTATTATAAGCCAAGGTAAAGGACCCATATACCCATAAAGGACTATAATCATATCAGGTAAGAAGTATGTTTTTAAATAATTAGTAAGGGTAGGCACACCTATACGACTTTGAATTAACTGAAAAGTTAATCGGGTCGGTTGAGGAACACAGTCTGTTCCCAATGAGATTATGAGATGCTGCTGACATCACCGAAAGACGTAAGTGGAAGTTAAATTCAATACCACGAGCAGTGTTTACGGTAGCTTGGTGGCTAAAGCACTGGCCTGCTGAGCCAGGAGTCGCAAGTTCGAATCCTGCTTGTAAATAATTTTCGTGACTCTGCGTCCAAAACAGCATTGATGATCAAGCAAACGGTTCGCACACTGGTGTCCTACGAGACACCTGTACGCGGCGACAAGTTCTCGTGCCCTTACCACTTCTGTTACCTTATTATATAGATTTCTATGGTGCCAATAGAGGTCCCCTAAATCATAGCTGCTGAAATGTACGACGTTATTAACTTATTTTAAAAGAAAGTTTATTTAGATTACTTGCTTACTTGATTACTTGCTTGGGGGACGCCTATGTCCAGTAGTGGATGTCTTTCGGCTGAAATAATGATGATGATGACTTACATAACACATACATAACCAGCCCATTACTGGCCAACTTCTGGGCACGGGCCTCTTCTCAGTACAAGAAGGCTAAGGCCTTAGTCCACCACGCTGGCCTAGTGCGAGCTGGCGGACTACACACACCATTGAGAACTGATATGGAGCACTCTCAGGTGTACAGGTTTCCTCACGATTTTTTCCTTCACCGTTAAAGCTTAATGATGACTTGCTACTGGATAACTGTAAAACTGTCATGTTTTCACAGCTAAAGCTTCAATCAACAATACAAATAATCGCCTATCGGGATTTGGTAATTAGAGAAAGGTCTTACTAGACACCCAAAATTGCAAGTTTTTAGATCAAATAGATGTTTAGTTCCGTGTGGTGCCGGACATAAAGAATTGCACCACCCTATTTCTCATGGGTGTCATAAAAGGCGACTAAGGGATTCACCAGAGGATGGGCAGCAGCGTTCTCTGAGTATTTAACCAACCAACTGCGATCGCCAACCCGCCTGCCAAGCGTGGCGATTATGGCGTAACCCCCTCTTTGGGGGAGGCCTAAGTCCAGCAGTGGACGTTTTTCGGCTGAAATGATGATGATGATAATGAGATCTTAAGTTATGAGATCGAAAGTAGCCCGAAATGGTTCGTGTAATATAACCCATAGCCGGTGTGGACCCGTTTCCTTTGCGAACTTGGCTGACAACCAGCCGTGCTTCTAGATTTGTCAAATACGTCTTTACCAACTCTAAGCTACGAGTAACTCCACAAGTGAAGGACAGCCAGAAAATAGCGTCAATTAAGTTAATACTAACACAACTTATTTACGTACTTCTGTCCAAGGTTGTTCGTAGCTGTGACTCAGAGCGCATTCATCATAATTGTAGCACAAATGACCCCCATTATGATCCATACAAAAATAAACGACCCTATTCTGGGCCAGTTTACAATAAAAATGGAAACCTTGACTATAATCATAATTCATTTTTTTGGAAATTATAGGGAAAGAATAAATGACTAGATACGGCCACGATCCTTCCCGGTGATACATTTTGTAGACAAAGTCCCTTGAACGAATTCTGCTACATTACACGTACCTACGGCTGCTGTCGAATACTAAGCGCAAGTGATTTTAGCCTTAGTGGTGATTCAACGGAAATTTTTCTCATAGTAAATAGGTAAAGTTGATTTAACATTGGGGTATTTTTATTCCTAATGGCTGCGAGGTACCCTACGCTGCTTTTGTCGATTCGCGGTCTCCACTCAAAGACTCGTCTGCTACAACGGCCATGGGTCCTTAGACACATGGCCAGCCCACTGCCACTTAAGCTTACTGATCTTACAAGCTATGTCGGTCACTCCGGTTTTCCTCAGGATAATCTCGTGCCAGGTGGACCGATGTCCTGAGGAAGGTCGCTAGGAGGGAATGGATGCGGAAGATAAAGGACCGAGTATTGTAGCGTAACTTAGGAGAGGCCTATGATCAGTAGTAGACTGTGATAGGTTAGTTGTCGATTATGATTCCTAATGGGCTTGCTTTTGACTGCCACCTGACCTGATGTTGAGCGATGTTGCGGCCGACGATGGTACACGCTTGCCCATGGTAAAAAGGCGATCTAAATGTATAGTGGTAAAACATTTTTGTGGAGTTCGATTGTCAAAGAAAAATATTTTTGCATGTGTTTTCTGACAAATTGGATATAAAAGCGACTGATAGAAAAGAATGGAAGAACTTGGGAAGACTTTTGCCCAGCAGTGGAAAATAATTTATTTTACCCACCACGTTTATATTAATCGCTTTCAGTCACGTCTGTCCGTTCGGTACGCAATCGATTTTAAACTAACTTTCCGATGAGCTAGAGAATTGAAACTTTAAACATAGCTCACTCATAGCTCAGGACTGGATGGATGACAATTCAATATTAATTAGCTTTCTTTTTAAAAACGTGGTTTATACAATATTTTTCATCAAATTTTTTTTTTTTTGTTTTTTTTTTTTTTTTTAATTTAGGTTACTTTGTTTGGGAAACAAACAGATAGTAACAAACATAAGTATACAAATAGGTAAAATTATATCCAGGAAATGTTTCCTCAGATTATAATACAAAGAATAACAACAGAAACAAAGATTTACACGAAAACACGTGGAAGTAGGTACCTACCTACCTATACCTACGTGAAAAATCTAACTTGAGTCTAATGTATGATCAAAATAAGCTATTTATGAGCTTTACATTCCATAAAGAAAATTGTAGATTAGAACTTTATACCTATGTAGAGCAGAACTTTAAATATAGAGCATTCTTTCCCAGTTGCAGAAAAGTATAGCAACGTTATTCATACTTTTCAGACTTTGCTTAGGTAGGTACGCTTTCAGGGCAAGCAACCGTGAAGATTATAATAAAAATAAAGTACTAATTTATAATGAATTAATGTAATGAAGATACCTACTCACATTGTTTTCAAGATGAACTTTGATCGATAAGACCCATGAATACCCTTGAGTCATAATTATTAACAATTGTTATTATTTTCTGAAGTAATTAATAACCTAAACAGTTACATTAACTTCCTAAGGGTTAGTTTACCTAACAGATGTAAAAAAATTAACAGCCGTTTAACAATACAAAATGTTTCTGTTAAGCAGTTGTTTTTGCTTTAAAAGTCGGTTATTTTGTTGATAAACTAGGCTTCAGGGTCGTGTTCACTTACAAGATAGGTACTTAGGTACCTATCAACTTTAAAAGATTCTAATTGGATTTAACAAACGTCATTTTAGTTAGCTCGGCCACAGTGATCATCAGCTTTGATAATTTAACACAAAAAACAATAAGAGAACTTTTTCTTCTATCGTTTCCACATGAGCAACATAATGATAATAGATCGTGCTGTGGGGAAAAGATTAGCCAGTCAGCAGGTTGATAGCGGGGCTGACTGCCCAGGGTGCGCCGGACGATCAATTAAATATCATCAATCACTCGTGGAGGCTCTTTTAATGCATCCCACGTAAGAGAACTACAAAACATAGGATTGTATAGTAAAACTCCTCAAATCACTTCAGCAAGTCTTCTTTATTTCTCTACTACTCTAATAACTTTTACAAAGTCAGAACAGTTGACAAGAATGGTCAGCGATCGTATTTGTGCGTCCAACCTCGACGAGCGCCAAACGCAAAGAGGACTGTAACTCTCACTCCCGCCATTACGTTACACAGACAACCCTTTTTATTTTTAAATAACCATAGATATTCGGTGTTGCAAGCACAATTAAACGATTTGGAACGAATAATCAAATACAAAAATCACAATAAATTATATTAAATAGTCGATTAACATATCAAAACCTAATAATTGGTAACAGCAGTTACCTCAATAAAGTGTAAAATGCTGATTAAGAGGAAATGCGGGCAGAGACTTTTGAAAATTAGGAATTTGAAGAAACTATTGCTGTCGCTTTGCGAGCGCTCGGCCTCAAATAAAGTGAGATAAGGACAACTGCAGCTCCGAAAGAATAGCCTTAGTATAAAAAAGTAGTAATTCGAGGTTTGGCTCTAGACAGGCTAGACTATGTTCTCCTCCGAAACTGGGCCAATTTAATAGATATTTCATTATCTGAATAAGAAGAATATGTACTGTGCCGCCATGTTTTTCCTTTTTCATTAATAGCTGTCTAATTCATACACTTTGGAGATTTTTTAGGGCTTCTAGAAATAATTTATCAACAAAAACGAAAACATAGGGGTATAAAATGTTGATATTTATTTTACTGTAAAAAATCATTGCTTTAGATTTATAAACCAGAACGAAAACAGTCGAGAACGTTTGTATGGAGAAAAGACCACCCGCATTTCCTTATAATCACTGTGCCAAAACTGAAAAAAAAAATAGAAAGATATTTATCCTATTACCTTTTCATATATGTATATTTTATGTTTGTGGCAAAATAAATGGTTTAATGGTTTAAAAAATTTAAAAACTAGCCTTTGCCCGTGGCTTCACCCGCATGTACCGAATTCGGTTTATTACAGAAAGACTTTGTGTCTTAGTGTCTTTCCATGATAAAAAATAGAAAGATATTTATCCTATTACCTTTTCATATATGTATATTTTATGTTTGTGGCAAAATAAATGGTTTAATGGTTTAAAAAATTTAAAAACTAGCCTTTGCCCGTGGCTTCACCCGCATGTACCGAATTCGGTTTATTACAGAAAGACTTTGTGTCTTAGTGTCTTTCCATGATAAAAAATAGAAAGATATTTATCCTATTACCTTTTCATATATGTATATTTTATGTTTGTGGCAAAATAAATGGTTTAATGGTTTAAAAAATTTAAAAACTAGCCTTTGCCCGTGGCTTCACCCGCATGTACCGAATTCGGTTTATTACAGAAAGACTTTGTGTCTTAGTGTCTTTCCATGATAAAAAATAGAAAGATATTTATCCTATTACCTTTTCATATATGTATATTTTATGTTTGTGGCAAAATAAATGGTTTAATGGTTTAAAAAATTTAAAAACTAGCCTTTGCCCGTGGCTTCACCCGCATGTACCGAATTCGGTTTATTACAGAAAGACTTTGTGTCTTAGTGTCTTTCCATGATAAAAAATAGAAAGATATTTATCCTATTACCTTTTCATATATGTATATTTTATGTTTGTGGCAAAATAAATGGTTTAATGGTTTAAAAAATTTAAAAACTAGCCTTTGCCCGTGGCTTCACCCGCATGTACCGAATTCGGTTTATTACAGAAAGACTTTGTGTCTTAGTGTCTTTCCATGATAAAAAATAGAAAGATATTTATCCTATTACCTTTTCATATATGTATATTTTATGTTTGTGGCAAAATAAATGGTTTAATGGTTTAAAAAATTTAAAAACTAGCCTTTGCCCGTGGCTTCACCCGCATGTACCGAATTCGGTTTATTACAGAAAGACTTTGTGTCTTAGTGTCTTTCCATGATAAAAAATAGAAAGATATTTATCCTATTACCTTTTCATATATGTATATTTTATGTTTGTGGCAAAATAAATGGTTTAATGGTTTAAAAAATTTAAAAACTAGCCTTTGCCCGTGGCTTCACCCGCATGTACCGAATTCGGTTTATTACAGAAAGACTTTGTGTCTTAGTGTCTTTCAATGATAAAAAGTAGTAAAGTAAGTAGCCTACATAACAGATAGGTATGTTAATCCGAATTATGGTCATCTGTGTTCAAATTTTCATCCAAATCCATACTTCCGCATAATATTATTAGGATTTTTTTTTGGTCCTGGGTTCGATCCCCGGTTCGGGCAAAGTGTTATTGGGTTTTTTCATTAGGAAATTCTCAGTAGCAGCCCGGAGTCTGGATTTGTGCCCGGTTAGTGGCAATAGGCTCGCCCCCTATTACATGGGACTATAACATAACTGGCGAAATGTGGGTGTACTATACACCTCTGCCTACCCCTTCGGGGAAATACAGGCGTGATGTTATGTTAGGATTTGTAGGAAGTAGGATGGAGTTTGACATTAGACCCGGCTTAAACAAGTTTAGTGTTTAGACACAATCTACATACATACATAACATCACGCCTGTATTCCCCGAAGGAGTAGGCAGAGGTGTATGTATAGTACACCTAAATTTCGCCAGTTAAGGTGCGGCCACACTACAGTTATAAAATGTTTAAAAATATTATTGAACATTTTTCTTAGTAAACAATTACATTTTGGTTAATGTTATAGGTAGTGTTAGATAATTTTCAATAATGTTTTTGAACATTTTATAACTGAAATGTGGCCGCACTTTTATGTTAGGTCAAGGCCTATTGCCACTAACCGGTTTAACAAAATCTAAACAATCATACTAAGCGGGATTAATATTAACACCGATCGTAATTATCTAAGCCACATCCATCCACACCAGCTTACATCAAAACATTGGTTTACATTCAAAACTTGATTGTGAAAGTGAGAATTATTAATTGTTTACGTTTCGCTATAAAAATATAAAACACCATTATTACGATAAACCACGCTATTTATAACTGCGAGGACAATACTGACATCATAAAAATAATTAGCCTATCCTATTCATGGCTACGACAATTACCCAAGTAATTATCTCCATGAAAAAAATATTTTCCTTATAATAGACACCTACATAAAGCAATAAAAAAACAAGTTCTAACTATTTATTCAAGAAACGCACACAAAACCGAATTACCTATCTATTATTCTAGCTTTTAATGGTTTTCTCGTCGGTCGTGACGATGCCTTAACAATAAAACACACCCAATTAAAACTAAAACTATAGCCTAAAATAATAACTCACCGAAAATAATCCGAAATAATCGAGGAATATGACGAAATATCCAAATAAACGAAACACACACACACAGTCTCACACACACGTCGTTTAATTCTATGTACAACAAAACACAAGCACAAACACTTTGAAAAAAGAACTTTTTCAAAAATACGTTCACGTGATTGGTTGGTTTGGGCGGCGCGCGACCGACTCCCGCGCTAGTTGGTTAGAGACTGGCGCATGCGCTGTGGCCGCGCACCTGTCTCACTAAAAAACAATGGCAAACAATAAACATGGAGTTAAGGCTTATAGAGTGCATAGTTCAATAATAATATTGAATAGGTCATTTGTTGGTCATAAGAAAAGACGTTATATGAATATATCATATATATCTTCACGTTCCTTAACAGTACTGTATCAGCAGTATTCTTACGTAATGACATAGTTCTTCATTAAGACTCTTCTGGTTTTGGAGAGGCAAGCCGAAGCTTCTTCTGCACGTAACTCCTGACGCCTTCGCTGTCTGCTACCATGGGTTTACTTTGGTTGGGAAGACTGCACACATTCTGAATGAAGACATTTAGAATGTATTCAAATTCAAATTCCTTATTTGCAACATTTTTCCACAGCACCATCTAGTCCCAAACTAAATAGAGCTTGAACTATGGGTACTAGACAATGCATACTTAATTTTTTTTTTATCCATATTTATAATTCCTAAGAAGCACCCAGACCAACACAAACACTTAATTACATCAAGGTGAATCGTAAAAATTCATCAGAACATTCAAGACCATCTGCATACTTTCAATACTAACCACCTTTACCTTTTTTTTTGCTGCGAGGAGGAAACCTTCATAAGGCTGCCGGCCGCCCTCATGGGGGACGGAAGCCGGGGTGTGTGGGATTCTTACCCACTTAGACCCCTTCAGTGGCCGTCTACAGCATAGTAAGGGGGGACTCCGGGAAATCAATATACCTCCGGAGCCCTCCCTATGCTACGCCTGTAAGGCACGTCTTAAAAGAGACTATTTGTCTCCTTGTGTCCTTCCCGGTGTACATACACAGCGTGCCGCCACCATCCCAGAAGTCACTTAGTGGACAATCAGAGCCCCCACTCTGAACGCCCATGACCTCGAAGGCCCCCCGCACTTCAGTCGAATATCGGTCGGGCGGGGGTAACGATGATAGCCCTGAAGGGCTAGGTGCTGGAGCGGTTGCCTCTCCGGCGCCGCCTTCTTTGAGCAGGATCGGCCCTCTCTCGATCCCGCTCAGCAGCCTCTTTCTAAACCATGACGGTCTTAACCACCTTTACCAACTTAGTATCCATGATTTCTGTATTCAGTTTGTATTTCATAGTGACAAGCTGTTAACCCATCGATCTTTTACGCATTTCCCAGTAGCTCTAAACGTATGTAATGGTCTAAGACACCATTACACAGCACCTGTTGCGATGGACATAAATTATCGAGATGTTAGTATCGGGGTATTGAAATAACCTGTAATAGTCAATAGTAACGCTTATTGCATATATTATTATTATTCTTGTGATGTTAGCTAATAACAGGACACCCTGTGCCTTCCTGTCGGTATCGTAAGGGTTATAATAAGCAAAACACCTAAGGCTCAGCTTCCACCGTTTAAGGCTTATTCAACTTCGCTGCAGGCCAATTTTTGCACATAAACTGTTTGTTTTATTAAAGAGAGACAAGTTAGCAGGACCATAATCTAGTATAGGATTGAAACTGAATAGTTATATTTCAAAAACAGCTTTCAACTCTGCCTATCGCAGTCCACTGCTAGACATGTGCCTCTCCCAAGTTTCACCACAACACTAGGTCCTCCGCCTTCTGCATCTAGTCCCCCCTAGCTACCTTCTACAGGTCATCATGGCTGGGAGGCTACCTATACTATACTGCTGATTCGCGGGCATCACTCAAGAAAAAGTAAGAAAAAACTACATAGTAGATATGCACTATAAATAATCAAACCAAGTTTGACGCTGCTATATATTACCGTTTTGAAGATAGAGCAAACACAAAAACAAAACCGTAAGAAAAAAATGCATGTTTTTCGAGGTTTCTTAAAAAAAAATTAAACGTTAGATTTTTTATTTTTAGTACCTATTATAGGGGTCATAGCAACACATATTCTGACAAAATTTAATCTGGCTATCTCTTACCATTCAAAAGATACAGCACCGTGACAGACAGACGGACGGACAGACAGCGTAGCGAGAGTAATAGGGTCCCGTTTGGCACCCTTTTGGGTACGGATCCCTAAAACAGCAATAAAAACTTAATTAACAAGCGGTTGCGGAAATCGGACTGCAGTAACTTCGCACCAACACAGAGATTCTAATGAAAGAAATAATAGAATAGAATAGAATAGTATTTACTTGTATCAAACATATATATATAAATTTTTTCTATCTATCTTTCGAAAATGAAAGAAACTGGGCAATAACCTAGAAAAACAATTATTTTATTATTTTTAACGCATTTACGCATGCGAAGCGAAAATCTAACCGTAAAGAAAAAATCAAAAGCACTAAAGCACTGGCGTACTGAGCCAGGAGTCGCAGGTTGGAATCCTGCTCGTGAGCGTTTTTTTTTTTCCACAATTTAAATCGTTAACCTAGAAAAATGCCAAAAACAAGAAGGCGAGTAAGTGTTTTTGATTTTAACAAACTTTAATATTAACACAGTTACTTGTTTTAAAGGTGGCGACCATGTGGCGACTGACTAGAGCATTTTGTCGTAATGTAACACATTACTTACAAAGTGAACATTCGTGTGATCACGATTGGTACAGCAAGACTCGCCGTGAAACCACCGTTCTTGGTCAGAGTGCCGATTCCGAGTTTGAACCTACGCATACGCGATCGATGGCTCGATCGAATGCGCCGATTGTCATTCATAAATCAGTAGTTACTCGTTTCCACTAAGGGCGCTACTGATTTTGAATGAAAGTCGACGCATTCGATCGCGTATGCGCGTATGCGCCTTTAAAGATTTACCTTTGACCATGTTTAAAAAAAAGTTGACCCAATGGCTAAAAGAAAAATGTTTTTACGATTTTAATGAATTTATGTCATATCGAGAAGGAAAATTTTATTTTTATATAATAACTATCGTGAGTTAAATTCATAATGATTAATATAAACGGTTTCACTCACGTTATTTCATCGGGTGTGCCCGACCGGTTTCGAGCTCGAACGGAGCCCTTAATCATGAGCTGGTTACGCGGCGGCTAGTTAGTTAGTGGCGGTGGTTAGTTTGGTGCGCGACGCCGCCATGTAACCAGCTCATGATTAAGGGCTCCGTTCGAGCTCGAAACAGGTCGGGCACATCCGATGAAATAACGTGAGTGAAACCGTTTATATTAATCATTAGGAAAATTATATTAATAATGCTGGCCTTATCATAATTAAATGTTCAAATTTAGGTACTTTTTAATCAATATTGACATTTTATTATTAATTAATTATGGACATTATTAATTATAATTCACAATACATTCGACCTGGCAATAAGTATATTAGAATTTATCTCATGAACTGACATTTGTATAACTCAATTTTTTTTTTCTCTAGTAATAATCATTTGTATAACACAATAAAATTATTGAGTTGCTATTAGTTATTTAAAATAAGAATTAAATGTTCGTCATAATATATATTTGCACTCCATACGTAATGGTAGAATGTAAATGGGCCATTTAAATTTAAGATCATACTTACTTACTTGTACACCTACATTCTGGCAAATAAATGAATTGGATTAAGCACTATGCAGTCTGATTTTTCAAGATGCCACGCAAGTTCGGTACAAATGTTACGTCACAAAAAGTTGTTCCATATTTTTTACCCGACTACGGTGGAGCCCAAAAGGAGGATAATATTTTTATAACATAGTGGGGCAAACAAGCAAGCGGGCCACCTGATGGTAAGCAATCTCCGTCGCCCATGGACATCCGCAACACCAGGGGAGTCGCCAATGCGTTGCCGACTACACTAAAATAAAACTGACAAAGCTCAAGGCTTTGTCAGTTTTATTTGCATTTGCAATGCTTTTCTCTTCATTAGACGAAGGAGTAAACTCCCAAAGATTGCTTTCAGCACTTAAACTAACACTCTTCAAAAGACAAACCAGTTAAGTTACTGCCTATTTAAACTTGAGACATAAATCCAAGTAACTCTACGTGTTTCGCGGCTGACAACACAATAGACGTCTCGCTCTACCACTCAAATGGTTAATGACTCTATAATTCACTCAAACATAGTTCATTTGTTACGACAAACTTGAAAAATGTTTGTTTGAGTGTAAACGCGGTTAAGTCGTAAACTAATGGAAGTTTGAAGATTACTAATATTTGAACTTGGACATAATTTAAGGCCCTACTAAGAGCTAAGTGGCTGCTCTATCAGTTAAACATAACTAATACTACTACTAATATACTATAATACTAATTTGAAATTTGTGGTACTAATTGGTCATTAAATTATAAAGTATTATGTAAAAGTATTGTAGTTAAGGTTGTTGTGTGCGTCAAATCGAGCGCAAAAATTAAGTCTTTTTCATTTTTTTTTTCTTAATAAAAAATATTACTCACCGAGTACAAAAAAACATTTTTAAGAATTGAAGTAAAGGTACTGTAGTTTAATCAGAAACTATTAACTCTGTAAATTATAGTTCGCTGTAGATGTAGATAAAAAAAATGCTAAAAGTGGCCGTTTTTCGCACTTTTTCATTTCTCATTTCGGCAGTTATGTTATATACCTATGTATGTATAAGTCCCATGTAATAGGGGGCGAGCCTATTGACAATAACGTGGCACATATCCAGACTCCGGGCTGCTACTGAGAATTTTCTAATGAAAAAATCCAATAACAATGCCCGTGGGAATCGAACCCAGGGGTCTACTCGCGTTTGACGATATTCAATTAATCGTACCATTCATCGCACAATTTGCTACTCCAGTCAACCATCGTTCCCATATCTCGTGCGATAATTGTGTTTTGACCATTGATTCTCTGATCTCCGGTCAATTTCATAATACGACTATGAACCGTAGTCTATCTTTATTGTGCCTTTTTAGGGTTCCGAAGTCCTACAAGGAACCCTTATAGTTTCGTCATGTCCGTCCGTCTGTCCGTCTGTCCGTCTGTCCGTCTGTCCTAATCCTTTACAGCTTAATAACTTCTACAGTTATAAACATAAGTAAATGAAATTTTGTTAAAAAATAGTCTACATATAGATCTCAATTTTAAAAGAATAAAAAAATCGTTTTTCCGTATTTTAGGGGTGGCGTCCATACATGTGAAATGGGGAAAAAAAATTTTTTTCGCTGCACCCTCTCGTGTGGGGTATCATTGAATAGGTCTATTAAAATGAAGGTAATGTTTGATACACCACTTTTTTATCAGGTGTACCATTTGCGAAATATAGCCCGCCAAAGTGGCTTGCAATGTGTCCCCCCCCCTGCCATTTCTAAACTATGCAATATAGAAACTTATAATCTTCTACATTGATAGACCTTTGTGAAAACTCTCTTTTAAAATTATTTCGAGTATAATGTGATTATAATTTTATGAGTTATAGAGAGAAAACTAAAAAATACTTAAAACGTCCTAGTTCAAAGGTCATTGACCTTAGAGAAAAATGATCATAGCAAATAATGCTCCTTTAGTTACTTTCTATTTTAAAAAATCACAAAAAGAAACACACTTCTAAAATTTAGCTTCATAAATTTAGCGCTAGGTGGCGCTGTTTGCAAAAACTAAAATAGCAATGATTAATATTCGATTTGATTCTTTTGTAATTAGACCTACTTAAGGAACCCTATAATACTGAGCATGGCCGACATGCTCTTGGCCGGTTTTTTATGTTTCCATCTTTATTGTGTAGGGATAGGGATTAGTCGGAAAGTAAATTCGTACATCGTTTGTCGTTCGTCAAACGCGAGTAGACCCCCCAAGACCCCACACCCCACGCTTAGCAGTCGCGCTTGAGACCACTAGACCAACGAGACAGTCACAAAGAATTAATGAAACTCCGATGGACAAGACCATAATAGGCAGGTTGGGCAAAATAATTCTAGGATGAAAGACGATGGACCTGATCGGGATGAACTTTCCAAAATGTAATAACCTCACTGCATGAAACCTTGATTTGTAAGCGCGGAATAGTGTCCACAGTTATTGATGAAGTGGATTCAAAAAATCATCATCATTTCAGCCGAAAGACGTCCACTTCTGGGCATAGGCCTCCCGCAAGCATCGCCCCAACTACCGGTCCTGCGGTTTCCAAATCCAGTGGATTGCCGCGACCTTCACCAGGTCGTCGGTCCACCTTCGGCCTACCCACGCTGCGCCTTCCAGTACACGATCGTCACTCCAGATCTTTACTGCCCCATCGGCCATCTGTTCTGCGAGCTATGTGCCACGCCCACTGCCACTTTAAGTTTGGCAATTCTTCGGGCTATGTCGGTTACCTTCGTTCTCCTGCGAATCACCTCATTTCTGATTCGATCACGCATGGTCACTCCGAGCATAGCCCTCTCCATTGCCCTTTGAGTGACTTTAAGCCTTCTTATCCGGCCCATTGTGAGTGACCACGTTTCAGTGCCGTAAGTAATTATTGGCATCGGACATTGGTCAAAGACTTTCGTCTTGATACACTGCGGTATTTTGGACGAGAAGATACTGCGTAGCTTCCCGAACGCTGCCCAACCGAGTCGGATTCGATGATTGACCTCTTTCTCGAAGTTGGACCTACTTAACTGGACAATTTGTCCAAGGTATACATAATTACATAATCGTTAACAACTTCGTGTGTAGATTCTCCGATGTTTAAGGATGATTCTAAAAATTCATAATTATATCAAATGTTAAAGTGCTATTTTTTATACATTTAGGAACGAGAAGCAAGGACTGAGCATCCTCCTTCAATAAGTCTCTCGTTCAACCAGACAACCTGTATAGGTTTTTATTCTAAAATTTGCATATGAATAATCCGTATTATGTTTCTTAAACACACAATTATATTTCACAGACGATTTTAACGACATAACACAGTAGGTAAGTAATTATTTCTGTCACCTATTAGTTCAAAAACCTTGTCAGAAACAGTCCAGCTACACATTATAAGCCACTATAAATAAATATATCATTTCCAAAATAAATATTATAACTCAAATAAAAAAATCTAATAATGAAATTGTAATCAGAATATTTGATGCAAATTGCATGAGTTTGAATATCTAATGGTGTTCGTTATAGCCAAATCATATATATTTTGAACAATTTTAAGAAATAATATATTGTCTGTATTCAAATATTTGTATTAAGCAGATGAAACACCTGTTTTTATTGATGAATTATTATGTAATTTTATAGTGTGAAACATAAAATCTATTATGTTTTTAAATGTTTTTGTCTGTTTTATAATTATTATTTGAAATAGGTTTTGTGTTAAACAAGGTTTTTTTTTTAAATATGATGGCTATTTTGATAGCTTAAGTAGAAGTTAAATGATGGGTTCAATTCTATAAAACGATATCGTGTATATTTTATTATATCATTAATGTCAAACATATTATTTAGTAGAGGGATTAGCAGAGAACACACAAACATCAAGGCGCCTTCATTTGAGCAATCTATCTACGTGACTATATAAAAAGTTGATAAATAAGATATACAGGTGATTGTTCATTTATTAACAACCCTTTAAGGGACGATTGTGCTCATCAATTTGAACAACTTTTGTTATGACAGCAACTTTGATATGGCCAAAAATATCAGCCTTACCTTAGAAAATGTTTCGTTTACTTGACTAAAATGTATGGAACAGTTGTTTTTTATTTGCTGATTTCAAGTTGGTTGCTCAAATTGATGAGTAAAATCAACCCTAAAGCGTTGTTAATGAATTAACAATAACCCTGTTTTTTCGAATAAGTACTATAAAATAAATAAATATTTTTGGGACATTTTACACAGCACCATCTAGTCCCAAACTAAGCAGAGCTTGTACTATGGGTACTAGACAATGGATATAATACTTATATACTTATTTTTTTGTAAATACATACTTATAATACATAAGAAACACCCAGACCAACACAAACACTTATGTTCATCACACAAATATTTGTGTCCTGTGGGAATCGAACCCACGACCTCGTGATCAGCAGTCCGATGATCGAACCACTAGACCACAGATGTCGTCAAACAAAATAACAAATTTTTAATTTAATTCAATTCCTTCTCGTTCGAAGAAGAGAACCGTGCTCAGCAGTGGGACAACAATGGGCTGCAATCAACCTACTGAATAAATTAAATCACAATAACAGTTGTTCAACTGATGAGTACAATCAACCCTTAAAGGATTGTTAATAAATTAACAACAATCCTGTATATTCAAATACTTTTATAAAATTACAATTTCAATTCAATTACTGCACAAATTGAAACATATCAAAACTTAATGTTTTTAAAAGAGAAAATAAAATCCGAAATGTTCGAATACTTTTTATAATGTGACGTCTTCTCTTGTTCCTCCTAGGTATCGCCAAACTAAGTAAGTACCTATTAAGTTGATATTAATGCTGCACTAAGTTACTTCTAAGTATCTCGCGTGTGGTCTCAGAATTGGCTCCAAGTAAAGTTAAGCAATAATTACCGGTAGCTTAAGATAAATGCAACAAGATATGCGAGATTTATTATTTGTAATCTACCGCACAACTTAATTAAATTTGAATAAATTTTAAATATAATCTCGCAGTTTAAAGTTGAGGCCATAAGCAGGATATCAACCGATAGGTAAGTGATACGCAGTGATCGGATTTCGTATTGCAATCTAAGGTTAATAACCTTAAACAACTTAGGCCCCGTTGTTTGATCAGTAGTCAAGTATACTATTTGTTAAAATACGTTGGTTAAACTGACAAATAGTAAGAAATTACAAAATACTGTTGTTTGATCAACAGTTAAACATGGCTATAGTTAAAATCATTGACAATTTGTCAAAAAGTTACTATGCATGGACAGAGTAGTCAACTTTGACTATTCGTTTTTAGGGTTCCGTAGTTCCTACAAGAAACCCTTATAGTTTTTGTAAATTAGAAATGAAATCTACCTCTTTCTCCGAGATTTTTTCCCAATTACGTTGAAGTCGGCTTTCAGTCTAACCAGATGCGGCTGCACATCAGTATTTTACACGGAGCGACTGTCATCAGTCCCCGGCAACCCAGGTAATTGGTAATACCGACATCCTAAGATTAGAGCAGTTTCCAGATTTTCAGGCTTCTGACAATCCGTATCAACCCGTTATCGTGCTCTCAAAGGCATGGAGGGGTCTCGATGTGCAACGAAACTATCACCCATCCAAGGACGGTGGCTAGCGTAGATCTTGTAATCCACGCAGTTAATACTTAGGCACGAGCCCCAAAAAAAGAAAGGACTTAAATATAGGAAGATGCTTTCAAGATTTTGAATGTTCTTCTGATGACGACGAAATTATTGTGAATATTTATTGAACCGCCGAACACTTATCTCTTCACCAGCAACACCATTGACTATTGATATATTTAACTATTGTTAAAAATATCTTCAAACAACGTATTTCTGCTTTAACTATTGGTAAGGCCTTAACTATTGTTAATGAAATATATAAATATATTCCAAAGAGTATCTACATATTGATCATATTACTTTTGCTTTTTAAAAAGAATTTGGTTGTCAAGACGGACTTTCAGTCAATATGTCATCACGACACGACCACAGATTAGTGATATTATGTCACAAACACATATCTATTACCTAGTCACAAATAACATAATAATTTCATCGTCATCAGAAGAACATTCAAAATCTTCAAAGCATCTTGCTATATTTAAGGTCTTTCTTTTTTGGGGGCTCGTGGCTAAGTATTAACCGCGTAGATTGCAAGATCTGCAAGGTTAAGCTACGTTAGCCGACGTCAGTCCTTAGATGGGAGACCGTTTCGTTGCACATCGAGACCCCTCCGTACCTATGAGAGCACGAAAAGCTGTCGGTTCCGGTTGCCATAAAAATATATATATGGCAGTCGTTACGGGTAGTCGGAAGTCCGAAAGTCAGACAACTGGTAACCTTGGGATATCGGTATTACTCAGTACCTGGGTTAAGGGGGCCTGATAGCAGTCACTCCGTGTAAAATACTGATGTTCAGCCGCATCCGGTTAGACTGGAAGCCGACCTCAACGTACTTGGGAAAAAGGCTCAGAGAAAGAGGATGATATAAGTTCATTTTTAATTTACAATAACTAGTGGTCAAAGTTAACTACTCTGTCCATGCATAGTAACTTTTTAACAAATTGTCAATGATTTTAACTATAGTCATGTTTATCTATTGATCAAACAACAGTATTTTGTAATTTTTCACTATTTGTCAGTTTAACCAACGTATTTGAACTAATAGTATACATGACTACTGATCAAACAACGGGGCCTTCAATATATTTCTAGTTTAACTATTGTTAAAGCCTAACTGTTGTTAATGAACTAATGGTTAAATTAACTATTAGTCATATTTTACTACTGATCAAACAACGGGGCCTTAAACAGTAGCATAAGAACATTATATTTGATGTGTATTATAAATAGTATACTCTTGTATTTTTTATATAATATGACAATAATAAGAGGTACCTATGAGGCTGGCATAGTCACAACGGTGTACTAAAGCCTCAAAAAAAAAAATTGATTAAAAAAAAAAACCTTCGGGGTACCGATCGTATCTACTAATGCTTACGAAAACTTGAGCACTGCAACTTGAGATTGTAAAGTACAATCAATCAATCAACTCAGCCTATCGCAGTCCACTGCTGGACATAGGCCTCTCCCAAGTTGCGCCACAATGCTCGGTCCTCTGCCTTCCGCATCCAGTCCCCCCCCAGCCACGTTCTTTAGGTCGTCGGTCCACCTGGCAGGGGGGTGCCCTACGCTGTGTTTGCCGATTCGCGGTCTCCACTCAAGGACTCGTCTGCCCCAACGGCCATCGGACCTTCGACAGACATGGCCAGCCCACTGCCACTTCAGCTTACTGATCCTACAAGCTATAAAGCAAGCAAGCTAGCAAGCAAGCTATTGTAAAGTACAATACTTAAGAAATATTTTTTATCCTAATGGATAAATTAATAAAGTGTATGTAGAACTATAGAAGAAGTGCTGCTAACAATCATAAGTGAAGCCAACAAAACCGAGCTCCTTCCTACGTCTACAAACCAACGCTCACGCACACACATTCACCTGAAAGAAATTTGTTTTTGTCGATGCTTACTGGACGATGCTGCGACATGTGTACTGAGAGCGATGAGCACGGTTTGATGTGCGCACGGAATACTTGAATAAGAATCATTTCCTCTATGGATGTGCGTGAGTGCTGGTTTGTACACGAAGGAGCACGGTTCGGTTGGCTTCACTATAATTTTTCGCAGCACCAGCACACAAGAAAGGGATGGCAATGATTTTAGTACTGTCAAATTAGTCGGAAATTAAATATCCATAAGAATTGCAAAACTTAAGTGACAGTGGGCCGCACATTGCTCACAGAACGGATGGCGGGGCAGTAAAGTTCTGGAGTGGCGACCGCGTACTGGAAGGCGCAGCGTGGGTAGGCCCCCCACAAGGTGGACCGACGACCTGGTGAAGGTCACGGGAATCCGCTGGATCCGGAAGGCGCAGGACCGGTCGTTGTGGCGATGCTTGAAGGCCTATGTCCAGCAGTGGACGTCTTTCGGCTGAAATGATGATGATGAAATATCCATACAAGTTTAGTCGTGATCTGAGAAGGTGCCGATTAGAAATAAGAAGAACACTTAAACTAATTTGACAGTTCTAAAATTCTTGCTATATCTTTATTGCCTTTACTATTAGAAAAACCAGCGGAATACATAAACTCCTCCTTTGTTTGAAGTCGGTTAAAAAGACATGAATAGTTTAACTATTTAAATTGTGGAAAGAAAAAATCGCTCACGAGCAGGATTCGAACTGCGACACCTGGCTCAGTACACACGGCTACACATCAAGCTGTACAGTTCCAGTATAAGCTGATCTCGCGTTGTACGGAAAGCCTACACAATGTGAGGTCAGACTTATACTGGAAATGTACAGCTTGATGTGTAGCCGTGTGTACACCAGTGCTTTAGCCACTAAGCTACTGTGAACACTGCTCGTGGTATCGAAATTAGCCTCCACTTTTTTGTACGTCTTTGGGTGACGTCAGCGATATCTTATTACGAAACAGTGTTTCTTAACCGACTTAACTAACTTTGCAGTTAGTTAAAAGTCGTATAGATATGCCTACCCTCACTAACTGTTAGTTATAAATAGTTTAAATTTAGTTGGTGAACAAGAGAATCAGCACCATTGCCTCCGGCTTCCCCGGCCGGGGACCGTACCGTACCTACCGTATATGACATCCTTATGGACGCTCATAAGGATGTCATATACGGTAGACAATCGGCAATCGTCTAAATTAACTCATAATAATTAACTTAAGTGATCGCAATTTCAAACACAATGACTGTATTGAATTTAGACATAAAAACCGGCCAAGTACGAGTCGGACTCGCGCAGTAAGGGTTCCGTACCACCCATCGCCTTGATACCCCATAGAAACTGATTTAATTTACGAGAGTTCATCAAAAGACATCAACTGACGTGAAATGTGAATTTTTGCATCTCTTTCTTACGCAGGTACCACCAGTATAGTTTTAGACTTTATTTGTTTTTAGTATTTGTCGTGATAGGGGTCATAGCAACACATATTCTGAGAAACATTCAACCAGCTACCTATTACCGTTCAAAAGATACAGCCCTGTGACAGACAGACGGACGGACGGACAGCTTAGCGAGAGTAATAGGGCCCCGTTTGGCACCCTTTAAGTACGGAACCCTAAAAACTAAAATTAATTCATCTAGGTATAATTTTAAAATAATTATTTGCAAATAACGAAGGCTGAGATTAGCATATTTGATCAAACATTATTTAATCAACCATAATTAGCTGCTGTTTGGAATTTTTATTTATTTCAATTCCAGATTGGTGAGTAACTAATAATGAATCAATTAAATTAATTAAGATTAATTTAGTTTAGTTTTATATTATTTGAGAATAATTGTTATAAAATTTTAGAATGGACTTATTTTTCGACGGCACAAGCTACACTAATGAATTTAGGGTGTTGGTAGGGTTTCCGCTACTGGAGTGCTTCGTGTTCATGTTCGCAGAAAGGGAATAGATGTCTTTCATGCTACCATGCGCAAGCGATGCACTTCCATCATACGCAAGATACGCGCCAGTCTCAAAACTACAGTAGACAAGCATAGCCATAGTAAAAAAAACCGGCCAAGTGCGAGTTGGACTCGCGCAGTAAGGGTTCCGTGCCTCTCAACGACCAATAAAAACAAAAAAATTATAAAAACTGATTTAATTTACAAGAGTTTACAAAAAGACATCAACGCACAATGCGTGAAATATGCATTTTTGTATGTCTGTCTTACGCAGGTACCACCACATATGTCTATGTTTGTCTTATTTTTAGTATTTGTTGCTAAACTCCATAATATGCACTATAATCTGACCAAGTTTGACGCTGGTATATATTACCGTTCTGAAGATAGAGCAGGAACAAAAACGTTGAAAAAAATGCATGTTTTTTGAGGTTCCTTGTATGGGGACCCCCTTTGGTTTTAAACTTTTTTTGTTTTTAGTATTTGTCGTGATACACCTCATAGCAACACATATTCTGAGAAAATTTCAACCGGTTACCTATTACCGTTCAAAAGATACAGCCCTGTGACAGACAGACGGACGGACGGACGGACAGCGTAGCGAGAGTAATAGGGTCCCGTTTGGCACCCTTCGGGTACGGAACCCTAAAAATAGACGAAGTGCTACGAACATAGTTATGCCAAAAAAACCGTGCTCCTTCGTGTACACAGAGCGCTCACGCACACACATGCACCTCAAACCGTGCTCACCCCTCTCAGTACACATGTCGCGACATCGTCCAGAAAGCATCGCGAAAGCAAATATCCTTCAGGTGCATGGCGTTTGCGTGAGCGCTGGTTGTTCATGAAGGAGCACGGTTTTTTTGGCTTCACTATGATTGTTCGTAGCACTTCGTGTAAATTTTTACTGTTTGTGTAGATAGGTGGCACGCACTAACGCTCTTACCATTTCGATCAGTAGAATAATACCGTAAGTACTGCATAAGTATGTTCTTCCAATAAAAAATAAAGAGAATAATTTTGACACAGTACTTTCTACTAGCATTTTTTTTTATTGTAAAAAGACAGGCAACTAACCTACTGACAAACACCATAAAAACCAATACCCACTTTAAACCATACAGTTTCCATAAAAATTTACAAGGCCACTAAGATATAATATACGCGAATTGTCCGTGTAACAGCTTCATAACACATTATGTAAACAAACCAGGGTAATGTGTCTTTAAGAGACGGAGAGAATTGAAAATGACCAGTTATTATGGTTAATGTACTCACAGTGTGAAAGATAGAAAATGGTTGAGGAAAATTTAGATGATTTTGACCTACTGTAATCATCTTTATGTAAGCCTTTTCTATAATAGCTGTGTTGAGCAGATTTTTCTCCGATTCTTTTTCCCAATTTTGTTAGGGTCGGCTCCTCGGACTAATAAAAAATGGCGGACGGAATCTCACTAAGAAAAGATTGAAGCACTACGTTTTTTCCTAAACCCACTTTAATTTCGACATAATTTTAACACACCAGGTATATATTGTTATTTTATTTATCACACTACGACAATGACTACCGTTACACGAGATTCGCATTCATAATCGCAGCTTTTTGTCTTACTATGGGTGTGAATGTGTGCGTGCCAGCCCGTACTTTTAAGCGAGCCGTCTTACTATGGGTGCTTCACTTTTTTTTTTGCGAGATTCCGT
Organism: Asteroscopus sphinx; assembly: GCA_949699075.1. Taxonomy (NCBI): domain Eukaryota; kingdom Metazoa; phylum Arthropoda; class Insecta; order Lepidoptera; family Noctuidae; genus Asteroscopus; species Asteroscopus sphinx. Next base: position 8,472,304 of record OX453020.1, read on the forward strand.
CCGAAGGTCAGCTCCCGGTCTAACCAGCTCCTTGATGCAGAACATTTTCGATAAGCAGTTTTCGACCGATTCGGTTGTTATCTCATTTCGTCTACGATTCACGTAACGAGATTTCCCATCTTCCTGGCTCGGTGAGCTGTTCCTGATTACAGCGTGTTCTACACATCGCATCTTCTCATACAGACTCACTTAGCTTCTGAATATTCACCCACCACACACCCGCGAAGGGTGAATATTTTCAGAAGGGAAGCCGTAGGTACCTAAAAATCCTAAAATTGCTAAGACCGTACTTTAATAAAATTAAAAAATAATTTAACAACTTTAAATCTTTTACAATATTTTTTTATACTTTTAAATTAGCAACAGGCAATTTTTTTTTTTTTTGCAATTGGCTCGCCCCCTTGCATGGGACTATAACATAACTGGCGAAATGTGGGTGTACTATACACCTCTGCCTACCCCTTCGGGGAAATACAGGCGTGATGTTATGTTATGTTTTAAATTAGCATAGAAATGTCGTTGATCTGTACTTAAGAAATTCCTAAAATGAAAGCCGGTGGGAATCGTGTTACATGGACCCTTTGCCACTGGTACGTACTATGTATATTCTTTATTACGCATTACTCCATTTACTACGCATCAAATAACAAAATAGCGTCATACTGAGTTGATAGAGACGGGACAACAGGTGCGCTTGCGCAGCTGTTGCGGCGCGTGCTCTAGCGTATATCCTTTATTTCTGGGGCTGCCACAAGCAGGGGGATCTAGCGGAAACTAATTACGAAGCGATAGTATTTTTTTAATAAATTGTAGAAAAAAATAATATTCTATAGCTTAGCGGTAAAAAAATATTAGGGGAAAATGACGCTGTAGTTGAGTTGATTTCAAGTATTATTAATAGGAGATCTGTAGAAGACTAATATAGAGGGCTGTTTAAATTGGAACAAATTAAAAGCATTAAGTAAAGCATCATCCAACAGAGTGCACAAAAAAATCTAACTGCACGTCTTACGACAACCAGGTTTTGGCAAACCCAGGTTTGGACAACCAAGTTGTAGCAAACCCAGGTTACAAAAACCAGGTTTTGGTAAACCTGGTTGTCTTAAGACGTGAAAAAATTGGATAGCACTTAAGGAATTACCTAGTTTTATTTTCAAAATCATGCTACACAATAAGCCAGGTAAAGTTATAATATAGAAGGAGAGCATAAGAAAAAGGAAGAATTTATTTTGAAAAGACTTTTCAAACAAACGTTTCAGTCAGACTTGACCGATACATTTTTTTGAAAAATCTTTTGTAATCAACCCGCTTGCGTAATCACTGTTGTGTCTACAAGCATAAATCTTTATTAAAAGCTTTTGTGAATAAAAAGACATAATAATCTGTTAAAGCTGATTACTTCTCTTACAAGAAGTGCCCGGGCCCAGCAGTAGGACAGTAATGGGCTGGTTATGTGTATATGTACGTGTGCTGATGCAAAACCATGTGACACATTACACTCCTTTATCGTAAGATTTTGTAACAGCCAGAGACTTTTCACTTGGACGTGTCACGCACTTGCAGGCTCCATCACTTACAAATGCTGCATTCTTCTTTAAGCAAAGGTTAATACGGGAAGTATTATTATAAACTAGTTTACAATATCATCATGAAACATTTATATTAAGTCGGTCATCAAGATAGGAACTTTGGACTCGATGGTTATTAAACTGGGTCTGCAGTTATAAAGTTCAATCAATAAATCAACTCAGCCTATCGCAGTCCACTGCTGGACATAGGCCTCTCCCAAATTGCGCCAAAACACTCGGTCCTCTGCCTTCCGCATCCAGTCCCCACCAGCTACTTTCATCAGGTCGTCGGTCCACCTGGCTGGGAGGCGCCCTACACTGCGTTTGCCAATTCGCGGTCACGGAGTTATAAAGTTCAATACCAGTGCAGTGTAGTGATGCCAGCCTTTTTAATAAATATTAAGTCACATTCCTAGGTTAAATTATTTTGATGGGGCTTCGCCTGAAGGCTGTCGGTGTGTCATGTGCCATACGATTTCTACATTACAACGTCACCTATTGCAACGCGACGCGCTGCGCTGTGATGCGCTTCAGTTGGTTTGAGCCAGCATTTAATGGCGAGCCTGGACTTGCCACATACACGATGGGTGAGAGTACAACACCCATATTCCCAGGCCTAAGAGTCCGACACTGGCTCAGCCGTCCCTGGACGGATTGCGTCGACGAGGATTTCCCCCACAAAAAAGGTACCTATAGGTTGGTAGACATTATAATTTTGGATTTCATTAGAAATTATTTTAGTTGTGTAACTCATCAATTTGAACAACTTTTACTATATTTTTTATTTTTATTAAAAACTTTTATTTCAGACAGAGTCCATAGTAGTATCAGTAACAATTCACTTAATATCTAGTGTTAGTAAGTTTAAAATCAGGTACACAATTGTATTTAAAACACTATGGAGCTGCATCCATCTCCGCATCATCGGGGAAATCCCGCCGATCTCCGAACACACTGAGGATAGTGTTGTTACTGCCGCGGAGACGCGACATCAGGGAGTAACATCTTTTTCTAATGATGGCGGCGAAACCATCAATACTTGTTTCAGCAAACATCCCTGACGCACTACACCGCCACGGCAGCCACAGCAGTATTCTCAATGCTTGATTAGATTGGACACGCAGGTCAGCTGTTCCCTACATTTGTGTTCACTTAAATCGACAAAATCTAGGGAACAGCAAATTTTTTCGACAGTTGACAGCTGCTTCAGTCCAATATACGAGCTTGAACATACCGGTGCAGCGGTGGTATCATTTGTGTCCATCCCCCCTCCCATCGAATATAAAAATAAATCATCAGCATTGCGAACTACGCTATTTAGAGAAAATGAAAGCTTTCACACAGAATAACCGGTCTGATATATTGATATACCTACAATCCACAATCCTCGTGAGAATTAAAACATCAAATATCCATGAGATAACGTTTATAAGTTTCCGTTCTTATAATAAATTAATTAGCGGAAGCAAACAAGTTTAACAAACTTAATAATAATTTTAAGACCTGGTTATGATCTGATGTTTCCTCTTATTCATGGTATTAAAATATAAATAAGAGGAAACATCGGATCAATTGCTGGTCAACACCTTAACCAGTTCGAATCAGAAGAAGTTTATAAACTTTCGCGATTTTCACTCATATTGAACTATATTGACGGGACTTTTCACGCACAAACAGTTACAGACTTAACAGTGTTTTAATAGTTTGAATCAGTTCTGTATAAGGCGGGGTTTTAGTACTTACTTTTTTTGAACCTTTGTAATTCTAACTAATGTAAATATTACACAAAAACCAAATAATTTTATCAAAATTATACATACCTTCGGTAAAGTACTGTGTGCAGATAGAAACGTGATAATTGATAGATAAAAAAAAACATAACGATGACACTAAATCGCTATTTATAACGTGTAACTTGCTAAGAGATTCACCACCACCATCATGACCCCATGTAAAAGTTATGTAAAAAATAAGCCTTAATAAGGATTTTTTTTGCCTTTTTTTGTGTATCTTGTTGATAATTTAATAAATAATAATAATAAGTAGTTTTGAGAACATATTTTTATAAAGTCGTTATTATTAATTATTTTATTATTTTAACGCATTTTATGCATGCAAAGCGAATTCTAAAGATTTTAAATTGTGGAAAGAAAAAATCGCTTACGAGCAGGATTCGAACCTGCGACAAAAAAATAATACTGAATAATAATTGCTGGAGGATAATTTCGATACCACGAGCAGTGTTCACGGTAGCTTAGTGGCTAAAGCACTGGCGTACTGAGCCAGGAGTCGCAGGTTCAAATCCTGCTCGTGAGCGATTTTTTCTTTCCACAATTTAAAATCTTTCGAATTCGTTATTATTACTATTTATCAAAAAAATTACTAAATTGGAGATGAAGCGCTCGCGCCTGGTCTGTTCTGGTCTGTGCCCTACATTACACTATAAGAGGGCATTAAAGAATTGGCAATGTCAAACTATATAAAGTTTCTCACGTTTAAAGTCTGGTTACAGCGATAATAATTAAGGTAATTGTATCGTGTAATGTTTTGTAAAGTTACAGACAGGTACCGTTAAATGTTTTTATTTTCAGAAATTTCTCACCGATTTTTGATGTTCATTTACTAAAAATCGGCGTTCATTCCAAGGGGATTTGTCTGTGCCTGACCTTCATTTGCTTATAAGTTAAGAAATAGAATCCATGAATAAATAGCTTCTGCAAAAAAGAATAAATTATAGAGCCATATAAACCAAAGTTGAACTCGTTTATCATTTTCTATTCGTACTTAATTAATTTTCAAAGTTGTAACGTTCATTAATATTTCAATTACCCTTTCCCTATGCTCTTACCCTATGAGCCAAGCATGTGCTGTATCTTGCTCTATAACTATGCTGGAGATGGGGCCCTTCAACTAATAGGTCAATTAATAATGTTAGCCTAGGTGTTATACATAGATTCTTCAACATTGTATCTTTATTTTTGGACAATGCAAATGCCTACCGCATGCCACACCACCCTAGGAGGCAGCATGGCTATGTGGGAGTCGCACCCACTAAAAACTCTGCCATGATGAGCCACGGGAACTGTAATGCATGGCATTTGCCACCCATCCAGCGCGTATCGGTTCTTCGGATAATATGGCCGACCCACTGCCAATTCAACTTGATAATCCTTTGGGCTATGTCGACAACTTTGGTTCTCTGTCGGATCACCTCGTTCTGGATCGATTCGAGTCGATCTGTGTGAACACAAATGTAGCGAACATCTGTTTTTATTTCCGCGGTTCAGTGTTGCTCCTATAGTAAATGTTGTTCCTTATGAATCATTATGATTAGAGGTGTGTAACTCAGCTCAGAACCGGTTCAAATATACAGATCAATAAGCTTGAGCTGTTGAGCTGCAGCTCAATGACAAAATACGCAGCTCACGGCTTAAAGAATAGTATATATCTGTGCGACAACTTTTGTTGCACGGAAGATAAAAGATGTCTATATAGATAAAAACCTGTTTGTACCGGTGAGATGAAGCGGCGACAGATCCGCGGTGAGTCGCAGAGTCAGCGAGCGAGCGCAGCTCAAACAGATCGAACGGTCTTTAAGCTCAGCGACTCGCATTACAGATCATAACTCGAAGTAGGTAGATACACAAATTGAGCTGATCTGTGAGCCGGTTCAAAGCTCCGGCTCACTGACCTGAACCGTGAGCTGAGCTGCAGCTCACGCATTTTTGTTGAGTTACCCATGTCTACTTATGATGAGTAGATTTACCACTTTATATATTTGCCTTTATTAAAGTAAGACATGTTTTGCTTTTCCATTAACGGGAGGATCGAGAGATAGTAAAATGATTATCCGAAAATCAATTCTATAAGTCAGAGTTGCATAGGTACGCGTTTGAACACAGAAATATATAGAGTAGAATGGTTGTAATCACAATTTTACTTGCGATTCATGTGTGGCAACTTTCGAACAAACTACGCCTTACATTTTGACGTCATTAATTTTTTAAATTTTACTGTAATCAAATTTTAATGTACTTTACAGCTTTTGTTTCTGCAGTTAGAAACAGCACAATAAGGCATTTTTGCGGGTTTTTGTTACAGTATTTGCAGGAACAAGTCATAAGGCGTACTGAGAAAGGCTTTGAAATGCTCTGCACTATGCTGCAGAGTTTTGGCACACGCGCCCTGCATACTTTTCCATTCTATCTATTTCTATGCGCTTAAACTTAGTTTAAGTTGCAATCGTAAACTAAAACACATTTAGTAGTTAAATGATCCAACACCTTGCTGACTTGCCTCTACACACATTTAGGCAACAAAACCAACACCATGATGATTACGAAACCATAGCCAGTGTAGCCTAACGCCTAATCACATACGATCATTACACGGTCCGTCCATCTGGCTGTCCGGGCGACAGCGCCGGACCGTGACCGTGTAGGATATGGTGCTTTACTCATTTGATTGATAGAAATTTAGATATTTTTAGAATTGGAGATAAGCAACTCCGTAGAGGGAGAGACTTTGATTTTTCTTATGCAGCTCATGGTATATACAAAAGAAAGAAAATACTGCCTATCATCCTATATTATCTACCTACTTAGTGTGAAAAATAATTGAAAAAAATACTGTTAATTTTTAAATGGTCTGTTTTTTACAATTTGGTTATCTTTCAAAGACTCAAAGTACATCAAAAATTCCAAGTAGGTTGTCGATAAATCGTGCTAATACATTTAAATGTATGGGAGCCACAACAGTACAAATATTGAACGGCTTAATTTTTTTTACAGATTTTGACATTTTATTGTTTAAATGACACTAATTCTTTATCAGTTTAAAGGTTAGCCAATGATGATGTTTATGATTTTCTTTATGAGTTTTTAGATTAGATTATGCTTTATTAGATTAGTTTTAGATTAGGTTTTTGGTTAGTTGGATTGGTTTTTGCCTTTGTACTATTCATTTCTTTGTATTTTATTATTATTTCTCTGCGTGTGCATAAATTTAATAAATAAATAAATTAGTAATATATTTTAAATTAACGAGTTAAAAGACTGGACAAAGTGTTTCCACCCTGTACGTCAAATCAAAACTATTTATTTCAAGACATATAACATAACATCTCCCCTGAGGTGTAATGGTACACCCACATATATATACCACATGTATATATGGTATACCCCATATTTCAAGACGGCAACAACAAATTTAGTTTTAATGTACTCGGAAGAAAATTAATGGATTTTGTGTCAAATTAAAATTATACCTATGGTAACAAATGTTCTACCCCAAAAGAGTCTTAGTTTAATTAACTATATGGGCCTAAAATATTAAAAGGATTGCTTTCTGTTTTACCTACGCCATTACAAGGATTTTCTTTGTCAAACTTTGATTAATTGTACTAGTACCGGTTTGGCTTTAATACCTATTGTTAAGTCGTTCTTTGGAACGAACTGGTACCTCAATGCTGTTCTCTATACAATAAAATTGTTATTGTTGTAATTATATTTTGTTTTTTTGTTTTTGATCTACTACTAACAATAAGTGCCTATTTTTTTTTGGTTGTTAAGTCGAAACCTTAAAAAGGTTACCGGCTTCCTGGAGTTTCTGGGCCGGGGTATTTGGGACTTTTACACCACTTAATGTTCTCGGAATATAATATAAATTGCTTTAAAATAATGGTAGGTATGTCAATTTTGCAGAAAAAATAACTTTATTATCATAGCTCCAAGATGCAAGTGTAAGGAAACCGGAATAACAGCTTTTAACAGCTCTTGTATTATTATGTGAACTAAAATAGGCGTCATGTGTCACTGAGGACTGAGGTAATATGTACTACGTACTAGAGAAGACATTACGAACAAAAAATATCGCGCAACTTGCTGGCCGCGGAGCACGCGCGCGACGAGCGTGGCTAAGCGAGTGAGAGTGCAGGAGCTCTAAACGTGCTACAAACATTTTATTCGAGGTGTCTTCTCTAGTAAGTAGTAGACCGTAGACCGTAGACCTCAGTGTCATGTGTCCGTTTTCTGTGAATATAGAAAGATGACAAGTTGAACTAGTAGTTCGTCTAAGGAATTTTTATACTTTAGTTTTGATAATTGCAGGAAACTTTGTTTCTGAAATTCTGAATAGATTTTTGTACATTATAGTGTGAATATCTTTTTCCGCTGGATGCGGAAAACGCAGGACCGGTCGTTGTGGCGATGCTTGGCGGAGGCCTATGTCCAGCAGTGGACGTGTTTCGGCTGAAATGATGATGATGATGTACTGATATTTCTTGTACTTTACATTTTAGGGAAGAATTTTAGAATTTTGAAAAGTGCGGTGCTTACAGGCATCTATTGATTAAAACCTGGTACAAGTCACCATAATGTTACACATAAGTACAAGTAAACCCTCGTAAATCATCATCCAATTGAGCCCGTAAACGGACGCAATTGAAATAAAAAAGTGATAGACAATAGCTAACAGGAAATAACTCAACATAAGCATACGGATCTAATTTATATCAATCAGCACCTACTGTCAAAAATCTTCTACGGCAACGTTTTAAAAAAATGTAATAAATTAATCAATTCAGTCCATACCTATCTACTTCGTACCTACTTCTCCGCCAAATAGTGATGCTTGCATTGCTGTGTTTCGGTCTGAAGGGTAGGTACACCATTACAAGCCGCCGGTGCCGGTGAAATTACAATCACATGAGACTTTCCATCTTCATGTCTCAGTTTGGTGAACTGACTTGCGGTACCTTTAAGGCAACAGCCTAGGTGGTATTACACTTGTTATGGGCAAAGGTAACCGCTTAACATCAGGTGGGCTTTTAGCTCGTTTCGCCATCCTATAGGTACTATAAAAAACAAAACGAAAAATGTAAAATCTGCCTCTTGCTGGATTTTAACAAGTCCTTCACACATTTCCAACAACGATCTCCTTTAAGCCAGGTTCTGTAATGGCGACTAATCAGAACTAAAACGGTCAAGTGTGAGTCGGAATCACGCACAAAGGGTGCAGTACTAATCCGTACCATATTTTATTATTTTTAATATTTGTTATGAATTATGATAGAGGCCATAACACCACGTAATCTGTGTTTTTTTTTACTGGTTACCTATTATTACTATTAATAAGATACAGCCGTGTGATAGATAGATGGATGACCGGACAAATACGGAAGGAACCTTAGAAACTAAACTTGACGTGTGACGTTGATGGACAGCTTTCAATATCGATTCCGACGTCAAAATTGTTAAGCTTCCGATCAAAATTAATAGTGATATCGAAGTAAGATATTACAAACTATGACGGAAAATGTAATACAGAATTTGAAATATTAATAATAGACATTTACCTAAGTACCTATGTAACTAAGTACATAAGTACATATGTATTACAATTTGAAATGACATAGAATCGAATTAGAAGACTTCCGTATCTACTTTGAGAAATACAATCACCGTTGCATAAAATATTTATTTATTAGCAAAGAAATTTCCATACTTTACGTCAGTATAATAACTCTATGTTTATTAGGCTCTTCAACAATGAGTACACTGTACATGAAAAATTAACACATTTAAAACATAATCTAAGTGCCCTATTACTTAAAGAAAAGCACGCCATGCCATACATTAAGCGAAATTAATATGAATACAAAAATTAATTAGATAAAACAAGAAACTTACAGCAATGCAAATAAAGTTGAACGTTTATGGTCTGTATGAAATAAAAACAAATGACTACACAAAAAAAAAATTGTTCAGTAAAAAAATAAAAATAATAATAGTTAGTTTAGTAAAAATATAGTATATAGTTCACCGAACCGCTAATAGACTGAGTTTATGCGTTTCGATAATACACTATACGTCCTAATTTGTGGTGGGTCTATTCCCCAAACAAAAAAAAATTTCTTTCAATTTGAAATATTTGGTTTCATGTATTGTAATGTCTCCTACGTTCCTAATATGTAGATATAAGATTTAAAACCCTTGTCGTATAATTTGTTATCATCCAAAGAAGCCGTGCACTTGATATGTATAATGTATGTATATACCCTTTCCGTTAGGAGTTGTATATCCTTATCTACGTGGGACACTCAGAAAGTTTTGCGAAACTAAAAAAAAATGTTCTATACGTACATATATTTTTATCAAATCTTTTCAAAGTACTTTCCACCAGCCTCTATACAAAGATTCATGCGCCTAAACCAGTTTTCAAAACACTTTTTCCAGTCCGCCGCAGACACCTCGTTTACAGCCTGCTCGAACGCAGCCAGCGCATCTTCCGGCGACGAAAATTGTATCCCTTTGAGCTGATTTTTTATTTTTGGGAATAAAAAGAAGTCACACGGTGCTAGATCAGGGCTGTAAGGAGGGTGACCCAGGAGTTTGACTGGCGTGCTGTCCAGGAAGTCCCTCGTTTTGAGTGCGGTGTGCGCAGGTGCATTGTCGTGGTGGAGCAGTAGCCCGCGGAGCCCTGTGTTTGGTCGCTTGTTGCTTATAACAGAGAAAACTTCTGGCAAACATTTGGTAGTATACCATTCGGCATTAATGCTTCTTTGATCCCGTAAGGGAATTGATACCAAGTGGCCAGTCAAATTAAAAAAGCTAGCGATCAAAATCTTACCCCCGCTTCTAGATCGCTTCACTTTGGTAGGCGTTGGCTCATTTTGAAACACCCAAACAGTCGACTGGCGCTTGGTTTCTGGGTCGTATTGATAAATCCAGGACTCATCACCTGTAACGATGTCGTAAACACGCCGAGACGAGCCTGCTTCAAATTTGTTAAGCATATCACGGCACCATTCCACCCGGGCCTGCTTCTGAGCATCGGTGAGGTTGTGCGGCACCCAGCGTGATACTATCCTCCTCACGCGAATATGGCTGTGTAGAATCTCGTGAACGCTTCCCGATCCAATCTTCAATATGTGTTGAATCTCCTGATATGTAATTCGCCTATTGTCTTGGATTAAATTTTTCACTGCTAGCACGTTTTCTTCGGTAACAGCCGTCAAAGGGCGACCGCTTCTTTCGTCATCCCCCAAAGTTGGTCGACCGCGCTTGAATTCGTTATACCAACGATACACGGTTGCCTTGGAAGGGCCTTCATCCATGAATGCCATTTGAAGTCTATCGTACGATTCATCCGGTTTCAGGCGACACTTGAAATCGTATAAAATCATAGCTCTAAAATGTTCCCGGCGCAGATCCATATTTCAGTGAGACACAATACTTTGAATTAACTCGCAAAAAATGTGGAGGGAAATTTTGAAATTGGAACTTACTTATTTTTACTTATAAATAATCATATTTTCGAAAAACATTATAACTGGCCAGTCTCCCATATATAAAAACTTTTTTTCGCAATACTTTCTGAGGGGCCTGGTATTTAATAAATTGCTTATTGCCTAACCTACCTTTATATTTTTTTCAGTAATCACTTATCTTTTTAAGATCTCATTTCAATTAACGTAAATATTTTCTTTGTAATTCTATCAGGAATGAACGTTCCTACTGACCGACTTACTGGAGTTACTGGCATACCTACCTACTTCAGACCGTATTAACCGGAGTCTAAGAAAAAACGTTACAGCTACACGATTTACAACAAAAACTATAACAAAAGTACCGAGTGAAATGTTTCTTGTTAATAATAAAGAAGCTAATACACGCTGAAATTTGAATCGCTTATTTCCCGAAAAGAGGTCATTGTACTCATCATTATGAACAACTTTTACTATGGGACCAACCCTGAAAACGCGAAAAAAAAATCAGTTGGTCCCTACATTTTATCGATTTAAGTGAACACAAATGTAGGGATTGACTGATTTTTTTTTCGCGATTTCAGGGTTGGTCCCATAGTAAAAGTTGTTCATAATGATGAGTACATTTATTACCCCTTTTCGGGAAATAAGCGATTCAAATTTCAGCATGTGTAAATATAAATACAATGTTTTCTTTTTCTTGAGGTAGTTTTAGTTTACAAGTCGATTTTTCTTGAGGTAGTTTTAGTTTAAAATGTATACCTTAACATTTTACTAATAGTTATCCCAGTTTCATTCAATGAGCTCATTATTTCGACATTATTTTTACAAGTTGTGCTGAAAATTCAATAAAAATTATTAAATTCAGCAATCCTTAAGTTCCTCAATTAAATAAACATTGCAAAGCTTTGGATTTCACGGTAATTTTACAAAACAATAACTTTCACATATAAAGCCTTTAGATAGGTACCTACTTTAAAATCATGTCAAAATCCACAAAGCAGTATAAAAATTTTATATGCCCAAATATTTTTGTACAGGTGCTCTGTAATTCTTGTAGATTGTAGCCTAATCTGATCATGAAGTCTTATTCAAAGGCTTTGTTGTTTAAATTCAAGTTCCAGCTCATTTTTAATTAATCGTAATGCCCAATAACCATACAATGCCGGGCATTATTGATAATAGACGGTGAAGCGAATAAAAATGAGCCCCGCGTGAGATTTCCTACCGGGCCGGGTGCGTTGGATGTGTAAGCTGGTTGAAACATATTTAAGCACTTATTTCATGTATATAAATTTTCTCTGGTCGCCCAACTGAAGTGGGATAGCACAAGAGTGGAGCCCTGAGACAGCGAGACGGGGTCGCGGCAGACCACGCAGGAGATGGAGAGACGAGCTCGTTGTCATTCTCGATGACAGCTTGCAGGAGGCGGCACAGAACCGCGATAGATAAAGGAGGAAGGAAGGGAGGCCTTTGCCCAGCAGTGGGACAGTACAGACCATGGTATAATAACACCAGGCAGTCTCTTCCCGTGACAGCTAGGTCACGTGATTGCCTCCGTACTACGTCATCGGCCGTGGAGCCAATAGCGGGTTGTTAGCGTGACACTTGTCAGTTTGATGTGCTGCCACTTTGTGAAAATAAATTACCCGAGCAAAATGCATTTTTTCATTTACTTTCTTCTATAAAGAATCACTTTTTAACTAGTAGTTTAATATAGTTTCCTTTATGAACTAATTAGATGAATAACACGAGATAACAAATAGTTAGGCTAGTTAGGAATTTATTTTATATTCATTATGAACAAAAATCTCCTTAAGTATATTGAAGATATCAATTAATGGCAGCACTGATCGTGACGTAGCTTGGAGGCATCGCGCTGTCATTGCGGGAAGAGAATACCTGGTGAAACATCTTATTATACCATGGACATAGTAATGTGATATTGTATAATTGACATTTTTTTCTTCAAATTTTGACTTTTATAATGTATGTGTAAATTTGCATGCCGTAAGGTTGAATATGGTGATACTAAATGTAATTTTTATTTTTAACATCAAATGTAATTTTACCCATATTTCGCAAATAAATTGATTTGATTTGATTTGATTTGAGCTTATGTCAAAATCCTATCTCTAGTAGGGCAAACCGTGGATATATTGGATATTAATTTTATCCGTTAGAGTAATAAGGACACAGAGTGATAATTTCATTCGAAGTTCCGCTCAAAGTTGAAGCACAAAAACAATCTGTGAGCCCGCAAGCAGCACGTAAAATGTTCGCCGATACGCACATAGGTATACACCTATGTGCGTACGCGAGAATCACCCTCCAGATATTTTCCATACGGAAAATATCTGGAGGGTGATTCTCGCGTCGTTGACATTATCTCGAACTCGACATAATTTCGAAACAAGATGACGAATGTCGATTGATATCGTATTCTCAGAATGTCACGTTAGAGATATGAGTACGCTTAGCGCTCTAAAAAATGGTTCAAAGCAGTTGATATTACCGGCGATATCTTTCGTAGAGATTTAAAATTAGAGATTATCTCGAATTATACATTTATCTCTATAACACGAGAATTAGGGCCCTGAACGTAGCCTTTTAAAGCCAACTTGAAATTGTTTCGCTCCACGTGTGACTACTGCACGGCGGTTCTAAGCTTAGTTATTCTAAGATTATATGGTGAAGTCTGGAACTCTGGACAGAGAATCTAATCAACCAATAATCGCCACAACTGCGCCCCGATCCTTAGGCGCCGGCGATCCGCGCCGTCATCATTGTCATTCCGCACACATCGGGTACATGACACAAGCCACTATTGTGACTAGGCCATTGTTGGCTACACACCATGCTTTATGACCGTTACATTATCAAGAGTTAGTACATGTTCCTGTATTGTTATGGGTTTCTGGAATCCTACTATATTAATATTATAATGTTGTGCCGGACGTAAAGAATTGCACCACCCTTATCTCTTCTCATAGGTGTCGTAAAAGGCGACTAAGGGATTCACCAGAGGATGGGCAGCAGCGTTCTCTGAGTATTTAACCAACCAACTGCGATCGCCAACCTGCCTGCCAAGCGTGGCGATTATGGCCTATCCCCCTATATATTACCCCTTGTTGCTGGCTGGTAATCGTATACTAATAAGTAAATTGATGTTTCATATTTTAAATATATGACACTTAATAAAAAGTTGTCAAGAGGAAAAGACTGTTTTTGATTTTTTCCTCACAATTTGTTATCAGCACGAAGCTCTCTAATATTAAATGAGAAAATAAATAGTTTCGAAGTAATCCGCAGTTGTATACGTAATTTGTAGTGAAAATTCACCATATTATATGTGAAATCACGGTCGCAAAAAGTCACACGATGTCTGATGGAGATCATACAAAACCAAGATCAAGCTTAAGGTCTCTGATTGGAATCAATTTAAAAGGAAGAGAGGACTATGGCGTATGGAAATTCAAAATACGTATGTATCTTATTCATGAAGGTTTATGGCAATGTATTGTGGGATACCGTGATGGGGATTCCACACCTAAAAGCAGTAGAGAAAGGGATGATGAAATTGCGCATGCCAAAATATGCCTTACATTGGATGGTCCTGCGATTACTCATTTTCGAAATAGTAAAAGTGCGAAAGAAGCTTGGAATGCTTTGGCGGCAGCTTATGAGGATAAGTCCATGGGACGGCGATTGAGTCTAGAGCGTAGGCTGTATAGATTAAGTCTTGCTGATCATGATAACATGGAGATGTATATAAATGCCGTTATGTCCACCGCTCAGGATTTGGCTGACATAGGAAAAGTAATAGAAGATCCTTCCTTAGCAGCTATATTACTTGGAGGTTTAACACCTCGTTTTGATCCCCTTATAATGGCTCTTGAAAATTCAAATGTAGATATTTCTAGTGAATTTGTTAAGGGTAAGCTTCTAAGTGAGTGTTTAGGAAGCCAGCAGCCTGATGCCGATACCGCCATGCAGACAAAATTCCTGAAGAAAGGTAAAAAACGTCAGGTGTTCTGCTATGATTGCAAACAACCCGGGCACAAGAGACCCGAGTGTCCACTTAGAAAGAAATCTACTGTCAAGAATAACTCTAGTCTTTTTGGTGCCTTAAATGTTTCTAACACTAATAGGATCAAAACAGACAAGTGGTATATTGACTCTGGAGCCAGTGCGCACATGTCTTCAAGATTGGACTGGATGGAGAACCTTAAGGATGGTTCTACTGGTATGGTCACAATTGCAAATGGAGACGAGCTAGCATGTGCAGGGATAGGATATGTTAATATTGTCAACAATTATAAAACTGATTGTGATAGAGATATCAATTGTATATCTGATGTAGTATATGTTCCTAAATTGAACACAAATTTAATTTATATCAAAAAGGCTACTGAAAAAGGTTTTAGTATTCTTTTCGATAAAAATATTTGTACATTTTTTAATTCTGATACTTTTTCTTATACAGGAGATGCTGTGTTACGTGGGTCCTCTTGTGGTGGATTGTACACTTTAGATTGTACTGTGTTGCCCAGAACTCTATCAGCTTACGATGTGCACTTTGACGTTGCTAACTATCGGTTATGGCATAGACGTCTAGGTCACCTATGCCGTATAGGATTACAAAAACTTAAGACAGGTAATGCTTTAGGCATAGAGTACACTGATGTTGATAAGGATCCATGTATTGCCTGTATAGAGGGTAAAAAGTCGAGAAAACCTTTTAAAAGAATATTGTATAAGAAAGCTTCTTCCAAATTAGAGCTGATTCACACGGATCTCTGTGGTCCGATGTCTGAACAGTCTTTTCAGGGGAAGAAATACGCTTTAACTTTTATAGATGATTTTAGTCGTATGATTTTTATATATTTTATCTCTTCAAAAAGTGAGGTAAAAGAGAAGTTCTGTATTTTTAAGTCTATGGTCGAGTTGGAAACTGGATTGAGGATAAAAACCTTGAGATCAGATAACGGGACTGAGTATGTTAATAAAGTTTTGTCAGACTATTTAGCTTCAGAAGGAATCAAACATCAGACAACAGTTCCATACAGTCCTCAGCAGAACGGAGTTGCTGAAAGAACGAATAGGTCTATTATAGAGAAGGCACGTTCTATGCTTTCAGATAACTCGTTATCCAGAGCGTATTGGCAAGACGCTGTAGGAACCGCTGTATATTTAAAAAATCGCTGTCCGCATCGTGCCCTCGACGGAAAAACGCCTTTTGAAATATGGCATGATAAGAAACCAGACTTGTCTCATTTAAGAGTATTCGGTTGTCGTACATTAGTAAAGACTCCGGATAATTTAAGGAATAAATTGGATCCTAAAGCACTGCAGCATATTTTTGTTGGTTATTCGGAAGATCCACAAAGTTACTACTTTCGTGAACCATCCTATCCTAGGAGGATGATTAAAGGAAGAGATGTGGTTTTCTTTGAAGATACTTTCTCTGATTTAAAAACGGAAGGTCAGAAACATGGTAAAGTGGTAGACGCATCTGCTCCTGTACCTTATTCCTCTGATGTCTTACTTGATTTGAAGGTTCCAAATCGGGTGACAGATGAAATAAATGCGTCCAGTTCAGTTGATGCAGAAGAAGATATTGGTACATCAGATGTTCTGAACACAGATGAAAACACTGATGAAGAAAGTTCTGTTGATCAAACCGTGTTAGCTTCGAGAGAAAGATATCCATTAAGGAATAGAATGGCGAAACCATTTGATGCAAAACTGATTGCTAATGCTATTACAAGTAATTCCTTAGACGAACCACAAACTTTCGTTGAAGCTATGAATGCAGATGATAGTCATTGCTGGCATTCGGCAATGAACGATGAATTCAAATCGTTGATGAAGAATGAGACTTGGATTTTGGTAAATAAACCTAATAAAAAGGTTATACCATGCAAGTGGGTATATAAACTCAAGAAGAATGCTGAAGGTGTAGTAGTAAAGTATAAAGCCCGACTGGTAGTTAAAGGTTTTAACCAGATACCAGGCGTTGATTATTATGAGACTTTCGCCCCAGTAGTCCGTAATTCGTCTCTGCGTACACTTATGGTTTTGGCAGCAGAAATGGATTTAAAAATGCAACATTTGGACGTCGATACAGCGTTCTTAAATGGGGAACTAGAAGAAGAGGTCTACATGCAACAGCCTCAAGGCTTTATTAAGCCAGGTGAAGAAGAAAAAGTCTGTTTATTAAAGAAATCCCTGTATGGCTTAAAGCAGGCGGCTCGCGCATGGAATATAAAATTAAATCGGACTTTATCATCGATGGGCTTCATGCGAACTCCTTCTGAACCATGTGTTTATACCAAAAAGTTTTGTAATGAACTTGTCATTTTAGCGGTATACGTTGATGACATAATTATCCTTTATAAAGAAGAAAAAACCGCTGTTTCCTTGTGGTCATACTAGTTTGTCATACCAGTATGACCACGAGGATATACATGTCCTCGTGGTCATACTCATATTTCGACACCTCCTATAAGAAAAACAAATAAATAAATAAAATAAAATAAAATGCATTTATTTCAGGTATGTACCCATATGACATAAAATTACATAAAATATAGACACAAAACACATATTTATAATTACAATAATAACATTCACAATCACATTCATTTTACTGACATTCAGGCACTACCAGCAACATGTCTGTTACAGCAGTGCCTGATGTAAGGGCAGTCCAGTCGCCCAGCAATCATCGCCAGGACAGTATTGGAGCTGGCCCGCACCCTGCGCACCAAGGACGCGCACCGCTTGCGCATGGTGGTGTGGAAACAGTCGGTGCGCGCTTCCGCAAACATGCCCGAGGCACTGCAGAAGCGGGGCAGCCCCAATACCGCCCTGAACGCGTTATTATACTGGACACGGAGGGCACTGTAAGCAGCTTGTGTGTAGGAAACCCATAAGTTGCACGTGTATAGAGAGGTGCAAAAGGCTTTAAAAAGCGTAATCTTTACTTGATTTGAACAACGTGCAAACCTACGGGCTATCATATTAGCTCTCTTTGACAGCGCCCTCCGCTCCCGTTCGATGTCTACATGGTCCCTAAGGTCGGCTGTTACCCAGTGCCCCAAGTACTTGAATTGGTTCACCCGTTCCAAAGGAACACCATAGGAACACCATACAAATAGGTAAATGACCAGTCCTTAAGAAAACAAAAATATAGAGCGATAGATAACTAGATAGAACTTGGGAAAAACTTTTAATTCAACAATAACGGACCTGGCGAATACCACAAAATCTAGGATTACCGTAATTAAAAAAAAAACAATACTTATTTCTCTGTGTGTAAGCTCGATTAACCATTTCATATCTTCCTCTATCTATACATATAAATCTGTAGACGTGGAGTTTCTGTATATTGAAAATATAAAATAAAAAAATGTCGTGGAGTAATAGGTTATCCTTGATGTTGGTTATCCAATAGAACCCATTTCTATAATATTTTGGAAGTTTTGTCGGTTTGTTTGTGCACGCTTCACGTAAAAAGTGCAGAACCAATATGGTTAACATGTGTAGACAAATATTGTGCGTACAGTCGGAGTAACATTTAATTTTTGTTTCATTACAATCGGTTCACTCAATCAAAAGAAATAATAATTTAAAGTGTTCAAGAAGAACTTATCATTGTATTCGTTTGTACCATTTTCGGTCAATAGATGGCTTTTCGTGTATACAACGTTTTATTGAAATAACTAAAACCTCTTAAGAGGTCATTGTACTTATCAGTATGAACAACTTTTACTATTGGACTAACACTGAAATCAGGAAAAAAAAAATCAGCTGACCCTACATTTTGTCGATTTATGTGAACACAAATGTAGGGCGACAGCTGTTTTTTTCCCGCGATTTCAGGGTTGGTCCCACGGTAAAAATTGTTCATACTGATGAGTACAATAACCTCTTAAGTGATTTTCAGTTATTTCAATAACACATTGTATAAATCGCGTAGTGGTATACAGGGCGTCCCACGGATATGCCACATGGAGGGAAAGTACCTTGAATAGTGTAGATGGAACATTTTACTGAAAGAAGACATTATTTGAATTTAAAAAACAATTTAAACTGCACACACACACGAAATGCTGTAAAGCTTTCGAAACGTCAGGAAAACCAATTTAAATAATATACGCGATTAAATCCGGATAAACTTTGTTTTATTATAATTTAAACAGCATTCATAGAAAAAAAAAAACATACCGATCGAAAGGCTTTATCATAAGGATTATTTTTTGCTAAATAACTTTGAGTGTCACAAATAAAAGGAAGACCATGAATTTTAACATTTTTATCCACACAGATGCAGAGAATCCGTCTCTCGAGAAACCTAACACGATGCAGCAGCGGCTGCCGGGGGGACCAGTGGCGGGTTCCCCCAGCTGCACCCTGAGCCGAGGCCCGAGCTCCCCCCTGGGGACGCCCTCACGGTGTCGCAACCGGAGATAATCACGTCACGCGAGACCAACCCTATGCTCTAGAGTAGTTCCTAGGAGTAGGCTTAACCGCTACTTCGCGAAACGCGCCACCCCCCTGATATACCGAAAGTCCGCCACTTTCGAGAAAACGATTCCCGATGCAGCAACGGCTGCCAGGAGGACATAGCGGCGGGGTCCCCCCCGCAATGCCCCAGTAAGCCGAGGTCCGAGCCCCCCTTGGGGGACGCCCTTATGCGGTTTTGCAACCGCGATATTAGTTTATAAGTTAGGTTTAGGGAAATGAAAAAAAAATGAAAATGACAGAATGAATGAATGAATGAAATGACTGAATGAATGAAATGTATGATAAATAAATATTTTTTTCGGCGGATGGAGTCCCTAACGGGATTCTCCGCCACCCGGTTAAGCAGTTAGGGTACCTATTTTGGTTACCAATACTGCGAGTCAATTTGAAAAAAAAAAAAAAACATTTTTAATACAAAATTAATCTATTTATCAAATGTCAAAATGAGTCCCTTCCTGTTGAATACAAAGTCACACTCTTTTGATTATTTTGCTCCGTGTCGATTTTTTGATCTTGTTGTGGTGGATATTTAGAATAAAACGTCCAAGTTCTGCTTGTAGCTCGTGGACACTTTCATACTGGTTCTTGTAAACTAATTTTTTTATATAACCCCATAAAAAAGTCTAACGGGGTTAGATCTGGGGATCTCGGCGGCCATCTTATTTGTCCATCTGTCCCGATCCAGGGATGAATGTGTTCATTGAGATAGTCCCTTGTTCTGTGACTGTTATGAGCTGGAGACCCATCTTGCTGAAAAGTAAGGTTTGTCGTTCTGCAACCGGAAGATTATTTATCTCATTTCTCTAAATCTCAAGTATTTCTAAATACCTTTCCGTATTCAAATGCCCTTCGTAAAAATGTACTAAGAGGACCCGGTTTTTTACAATCCCACACCAACAGTTGAACAAAAAACGCACTTGATAAATTGATTAATTTTGTATTAAAAATCATGGTCTTTCTTTTATTTGTGACACTATGTTATTTAGCAATAAATAATCCTTATAATGAAGTCTTTCGATCGGTATGATAAAGCTACAGGGTTATTATTTTTCTCATGTAACGGGTTCGATTTCCGGTTCAACCATGTAATTATTTAAATATCTATAAATGCAGTTTAATTTTTTTTAATTCAAATAATGTCTTCTTTCAGTAAAATGTTCCATCTACAATATTCAACGTACTTTCCCTCCATGTGGCATATCCGTGGGACGCCCTGTATATGATATTTGTGAAAACGAAAACCAGCTATTTATTTATTTATTTAATTTGTATGGAAGACTTACAGCTAAAGAAAACAGAATAAGAACAATGTGCTAGACTGACAGTCAATTACAAGTCTCCACGTATAAAAATAGAGTAAAACAAAAATAATCTGTGAACAAAGTATACCTAGCTATAAATAAGAATAGCTTTTAGAATTTGTGTCTGTCTGTTTGTTACCTCATCAGGTGGAAACGGCCGAACGGATGTTAATGAGACTTTACAGAGCCGTGGGGAAATCCTCATAGACGCACTCCGCCTGGGGACGGCGGAGCCAATGTCAATGACTCATATCGAGTAAAAACACCACGGTGTTCCTTCAACTACCTTTGGCCGGAGGCGTGAGAAACCGTTGGTATTCGCACAACCACTCCCGACAGGTCCCAGCCTGCAGCTTCCCGCATCCAGCGGATTCCCGCGACAATTTATTTATATTTTTCTTAATTGCCAACTCTGTTACATTATTAAGTCAACACGCGGAAAAGTATTTATATATACAGGAGGAAGCAAAATCTTTTTTCTGAAAATATTATGTACAGTATGACCACGAGGACATGTATATCCTCGTGGTCATACTGGTATGACAAACTAGTATGACCACAAGGAAACAGCGGAAAAAACATTTGACATTGTCAAAAATTGTCTGAAAAGAAAATTTTCTTTAAAAGATTTGGGAAAACTCGAATATTGCTTAGGATTAAACGTTATACAGACTGATAATAAAATACGTATTAGTCAAAAAACGTATATCCTGGAGATGTTGAAACGTTTCAAGTTGGAAGAAACCAAAGTGTATTCTACTCCACTTGAAAACAATAAGCTTGAAAAAGGTAAAGAGCCGACTTCATACCCTTATCAGAACCTAATAGGTTGCCTAATGTTTCTGGCGGTCAATACTAGACCAGATATAGCGTATGCTACTAGTTATTTAAGCCAGTTTAATAATTGTTTTGAGAAGAAACATTGGATTGCAGCAAAAAGAGTTTTACAATATTTAAAGGGTACCATTAATTATTCCATAACTTACAGGAAGACTGGGGAATATTTGTGTGGATACACGGATGCAGATTGGGCAAATTGTGTAAATGATAGACGTTCATTTACTGGCTTTTACTTTTCATTGGCCGGTGGACCCATTAGTTGGGAATGTAAGAAGCAACCGACTATAGCATTGTCATCTACAGAAGCAGAATATATGTCCCTGACTGCTGCTTCTAAAGAAGCTATTTTCCTAAGAAGGTTAGTGCATGAGATAACAGGTAAAATTGATACCGTGGTTTTATACAACGATAGTCAAAGTGCACATAAAATAGCTCATAATCCTGTCCACCATAATAGGACCAAACATATTGACACAAAGTTTCATTTCATTAGAGATCAGATATCTAATAATATTGTAGATATTAGGTATTTGCAGACTGACAAAATGCCAGCTGATATTTTAACAAAGCCATTAAGGCGTGTAGCCCATACAATATGTTTGATAGGCATGGGCTTGACTTGTTAAATTAGTTCTTTTGAAATTTTTTGTTTGTGTCTTGTTTTTATTAGTAGTTTACTTTTTAGTCTCGATTAAGGGAGGATGTTGTGTAATTACTGGCTAGTAATCGTATACTAATAAGTAAATTGATGTTTCATATTTTAAATATATGACACTTAATAAAAAGTTGTCAAGAGGAAAAGACTGTTTTTGATTTTTTCCTCACACCCCTTAATTGGGGGAGGCCTATGTCCAGCAGTGGACGTCTTTCGGCTGGAATGATGATGATGATGAATATTATATATGTGAAAGTTGGTGAAGATGTTTGGATGTTTGTTACTCAATCACGCGTCAACCGTTGAACGGATTGGATGAATTTTGGTACACAGATAGACTATAACTCGGATTAACATATGGGCTAGGTTTTTTCCCAGGAAGATAAAGAGTTCCCGATGGATGCACTATAAAATCTTTCTGTGACAAACCGAATTACACGCGGGCGAAGCCGTGGGCACAGGCTAGTATATATATTTTTGGGACATTTTTGACACAGCCTAGCACCATCTAGTCCCAAACTAAGCAGAGCTTGTGCTATGGGTACTAGACAATGGATATAATACTTATATGCTTTTTTTTCGTAAATACATACTTATTATAATACATAAGAAACACACAGACCAACACAAATACTTATGTTCATCACAAATATTTGTGTCCTGTGGGAATCGAACCCACGACCTTGTGATCAGCAGTCCGACACTCGAACCACTAGACCACAGACGTCAAAGTATGGGATAAAACAACAGCAATAGTAGGTCACAGACATAGTTAAAAATATAGACGAAGTGCTGCGAACAATCATAGTGAAGCCAACAAAAACCGAGCTCCTCGGTGTACAAACCAGCGTTCACGCACATACATGCACCGAAGGATATTTGTTTTCACGATGCTTACTTGACGATGCCGCGACATGTGTGTACTGGGAGCGGTGAGCATGGTTTGAGGTGCATGTGGGTGCGTGAGCGCTGGTTTGCACACGGAGAAGCACGGTTTTGTTGGCTTCACTATGATTGTTCGCAGCACTTCGTCTAAATATTTTTACTATGTCTGTGTAGTGGCTATGTTTACCTTGTCAGAAAAGTCCTTTAGCATAGTTGTTTCTCCTGAATAATTGATTTACAAATGTAACAACAGTTGGCACTCAATACGGGACCTAAATCGATGCTGAGAGTCGTGTGAAGTTGTTCATTCATTATACGCAGAAACCTTACCATATTCGAAATACAGCAATACATTTTAATATTAACGTAATGTATAAACCGAAATAAGCGGTATTTTCGTGAAAGTTACACTATGAAATCTTTATAGACGAGATAACATAAATTAATAATTTAATATCGGCACACAAGTAGGGTACCTATGTGTTTATTTTTATACTATATTTATTTTACGTTATTTATTGATTGATTTTAATGTTTATTAGTTTTTGTATGAATATATATGTGGGTATATTTATAAGTATTACTTGACACACTGTGTCTACATCTCTTTGCTTCAAATTTTCCTCTCGCAGGTCTGCTGGAAGAAATTTCTTAAAGAAATAGGCAGTGCGTTTGTACTATTCATTTCCATGTATTTTATTATTATTTCTCTGTGTGTGCATAAATTTAATAAATAAATAAAAATAAGATACGACTTACTCTTTAATATTGTTAGTAAACGTTAATTGATCGAATACTTTTAAAAAGACTTAGATATGGTTTTCCGTATAGGTAAAAAATGCCACTACAGCTAGTAGATATACACTGAAGCTGATACGAATCCAGTCATGAGTGCAATCACGTGAATAAAATACATGGAGAAACATCCAGACTTGGCACTACTCCTAGCAACTGTAGTTGCAAAGGTATATGACAAGCCTCGCACTGTACAAACCGAAGACATTTCTATACTGCAAACCTATAAATACCTATAAAGTTATTATTTAGCAACCTATTGCCTTAGTAACTTTGCACTGGGGTGCATTGAAAGAGCCTCCACGAGTGGCGATATAAATATCATAGATCGTCCGGCGCACCCTGGGCTGTCAACTTCGCTACCAATCTGCTGACCGTACTACTATTGATCTAAGGCTGACCGTATCGGACCCCCGTGGTCTACCAACGTAGTTCACCTAGGTGTTCCACGGTTATCTTTTTGTACCCTTAGTTTACCTAAGTGTTCCACGGTTATCTTTTTGTGCCCTTAGTTCATCTAGGTATTCCACGGTTAACTTTTTGTACCACACTAGCTAATCTTTTTCCCACGGCATAAGCCATTATCATTGTATAGCTCATGTTGACACGATAGATTCAGAAGAAGAAGTGACTTTGCAGCATCTTTCTTAGCTGAAACAGCTACTATAAATTCTAGCGACTACCTAAGCCACACGTAGTTACCACCATGACAGGCATTTGCCGTATTTGACAAACATTTTAAGGGTTAGACAGGCGTGTGGCCAGCAGATCTGAGACAGGTAATCGCGCGTGCCTAAATTTTTTTAACTACTGCTTTTTATCAGGATTTAACTTATATGGCCTTTTCGGAGTCGAAACCGGAGTGACCGACATAGCTTGTAGGATTAGTAACCTGAAGTGGCCATGTCTGATGGCCCCTGGAGCAGACGAGTCCTTGAATGGAGACCGCGAATCGCGCCCCCCAGCCATGTGGACCGATGACCTGATGAAAGTAGCTGGGGGGGACTGGATGCGGAAGGCAGAGGACCAAGTGTTGTGGCGCAATTTGAGAGAGGCCTTTATGTCCAGCAGTGGACTGCGATAGCCTATTCGACGGATCAGCCATTTTGGACACACTATAGACAGACATTCCTCCATTTTGAAATGGTTACCCTAGCCACACGCGTCACACCGAAACACGTTGAAGTTATAAACAAACATCAAGTACCAAGGTAAATCAGTAGCCAAGCCATTACTAAGCCATAAGCCGCTGGTCAGGGCAGTAATGTAACAAAATTTCCATAATTCGGTATAAGGTGCACCCCTCCCCTGCCCCGCTGTTACCCCCGGCCACTTCCGGGCGAAGCGGCGCGTGACGCCGCGGTCACGCACTTGTATGGTGCAAGGTGGAAGAGACAGCGAAATAACCAAAAGGCAAATTCTAAATGATGAACAATTCCTTCATAGAACAGACTTATTTACGCTATTCTCTCATAAAGGTGGATAGTATCTAGTATAGTCAACGACCACACAGCCCAATAGACGCCTAATGTTGAATAAAATGCGTACAATAAATTCTGCCACTAGCTGAGGCGGGGTACTGCAATCCGATTGGCCCTACCAATGCGGCTATTGGCTAATCACTAACGCGGCAGTTTTGACGGCTCATGTAAGTGGTCGAAACTAATTTGAAGATTTCAAGTGGCGAATAGTGGCGACCTACATCAGTGAAATTTCATAGATGTGTTGCAGACATCGGTCGCCTGCTATGGCTTCATAGCACAGACGCTTGTCTATGGGGTGTATGGTGGCTGAGTATAGTATTATATTATCTGTGATAGTATGAAACTTTTAAACGCAACCAGCTGTGTGCCTTGAACAATTGTTGCTAACCATCAGGTGACCCGGGTGAACTGCATGCTCGTTTGACCTCTATTAAAAAAAGACACCGTTAAATCTTGGGGGATCAGGCCATTATAACATGGCTAAACTAAGAACTAAGATGACAGTCCTTTGGCGACTGCTGCAATTCCATTACTAAAAGTCTGGTTCTCGCCTGCTACTTTAATTTAATTTTCTTTCTATGTTAGATACACAGACAGTAATTTTTTTTTATTTTTTTGGGACTATAACATAACTGGCGAAATGTGGGTGTACTATACACCTCTGCCTACCCCTTCGGGGAAATACGTGAGGCGTGATGTTATGTTATGTTGTTGTTGTTTAATTTTGTTTGAATTTTTTGTACTCACACTCGTAAATGTTGATTTAATTTTATATGACATGATGTTTTTTATGATATGGGTTAAACCTGTTTATTTTTATTTACCTAATTTAATATTCATGGAGTCCATTAATTTTGGCATTCACAAAAACAATAAAGCATATATAAATAAATAATATTTCTTGTTCTTTTCTTTGATTAAAGTGTTCAGCACTTTACGGTCAGCGGCATATCAATTGTAACAGAATCATTATAAATAAATAAAATATCGTTATTTCAGGCGTCAGCCCATAAGTTGTTAGTGATGACTTGATGAGTTAGTAACAGATTGTGCTATGATATGCGTTATTAGTAACAATTATTTATCATTATTTATTATTATAAGCAGGATTGGCTTAGTTTGTATGTTTCATAGAAAACAGACTTTGTTTATTCTGATTTTGTTACAATTTTTACGCTTGAATGTGTTTACCAATACTAAAAATACAAATAAAAAATGTTTTATTTTCGTTAACAAGATACATGGTAACATTACTTGGTGATTGGATCCTCTTTTTAAGCAAATAATTCCTGTATTAGGAGACTCCGCTCTTCGGTAGATAGCTTAAATATAGTATATACTAATGGCCAAAATTAATATCCGATCTATCCACAATTTGCCCTACTAGAGATAGAAATTTGACATAAGATCCATAAATTTTATGTCAAATTTCTATCTCTAGTAGGGCAAATCATGGATAGATCGGTTATTAATTACGGCCGTAAAACGTTAGAACCAGTCTGCTGATCTCTTATGACTTCCGACATCCAACAATACGTAACTCGTCCTTTGTTATACGCCCTTTTCCACATCTTTTATTTCTTGTCTTCACGCTATCTTCTTGAGGAATGAGCAGAATTCCTGATTTCCTGTTCACCAAAGAATTTCAATCATAGAAAGGTCCATTATCGAGGAAGAATCGTAAGAAATACTGTGAGCAATAACTACGTATATCAGGTAAATGAATAATTAAAATAAAATAAATAAATGTTTTAAGAAATTTTTACACAACACCATCTAGTCCCGAACTAAACAGAGCTTGTGCTATGGGTACTAGACAATGGATATAATACTGATATTTTTTTTTTTCGTAACTACATACTTATAATACATGAGAAACACCCAGACCAACAGAAATACTTATGTTCATCACACAAATATTTGTGTCTTGTGGGAATCGAACCCTCACACCCTCACGCTTAGCAGTCGCGCTTGAATTATTGATCCGAAATATTTGAAGTGGTGAATCTACTCAAAATAACAAACAAAAAAAAAATCAGGTGGTCCCTACATTTTATCGATTTAAGTGAACACAATGTAGGGACCAACTGATTTTTTTTTCGCGATTTCAGGGTTGGTCCCATAGTAAATGTTGTTTGTTATAACGACTAGATTTACCACTTCAAATATTTCGGATTGATAATGTTGGACCTTATATAGAGCTACAGATTTTGAAATGATAAGTCGATGCGTTGATGCATCTGCTAATACAAAGACTGCAAATATAGACAATTTCCTTTAGATGAGTCCATAAAAAACTAAATAATAAGGTAATAGAAGTGGTAAAGGCGCCTGAACTTGTCACTGCGTACATGTGTGTCGTAGGACACCAGTGCACGAACCGTTTGCTTGATCATCAGTGCTTTTTTGGACACAGAGTCACTAAAATTGTATTTTGCAGCATATCTAAAAGTGCATATCTTCTTAGGCTTAATTTATTTTGCATTAAATGCTAGAAACATGGTGAATGTAATTGCGTATTTATGTGTTGGTAGCGGCGAACCCGCGACACACGTTCCGGTGTTAAAAAACAGTAGAAAACATTTACACTACCTAATTCTTTAGATTTCTATGGTTGAGTCCAAAAACTGATACTATGAGAAGCGACTTGAGGAGGGGACGGCCAAAAAGGACAAACACTGACCTTATCAAATGTCCTTCCAAAAGGTTAGGTGCGTTTTTGGACATTATGCCCTTGCATTGCATAAACGAAATATTTATACTGTGATCGTAATTCTAGCAGGTTGCGTCACAGATTAAAGAAGAGTGGTTGCGTTTAGAATTTTAGTGCTGCCTACCTTTATTCAAATCAAATCAATTCAATAATTTTTCATTTCAAATAAACCTAAAATAACAGGCACTTTTGAAAGGTCAGGCTCTAGTTGCACGGTTCCAAATTGTGGGTCCTATGGAGAAGAACCGGCAAGAAACTCCATGGATAATACTATTTTTAAAATAGGTTATTGTTTATTACATCAAATTTATTCAAATAATGTGAGTATAATGTAGGTTAATGTCAGAAATAAACAAGAGTTTAAAAGTGAGAAAATTGCCTTTAGAAATAAACCATAGCCATGCCATAGTATGTATGAGCTGACCTGTCCCGACAGACGGCACCCGTTCACGAGCATGGAAATAACGTAAATTTAGAATGACCGGGAGGTTTACGATTTTCTTTTAACACAGCAGAAACCTTTAGTTATGATTAATGGTGTTCTTCTACGCATAACGTAGCGGTAAGTGGACGAAAATTCCTAATTAGTTTCACCCCAAAACGGTGGTAGTAAAAAAATATAAAATTCTTTTAGCTCGATGTTACAATCTGGGCTATATGAACCGTATCCTGCCGGACGCGTGCGTGCGTCCGAACGCTCAATATTATAGATTCAAGGAATTAGAGTGCGATGTGGAATTTCTATGCTCTTGTTGAATAGGGAAGGTGACTACTTTTTTATTAGTTTTTATTATAAAACTCGAAACTATTTCAAGAAAAATAAGCAACAGTGAAAAACCAATAAAATATTCAGTAAAATGTCCACGTAAATTTAAATTTGTTCACTAGAAAGAGACAGCACTATCAAAGTATGACGTCATTGTTCAAAACCTTTATAGAAACTTGACATCTCTCTATACAACGTCCGTTTAGCACGACAAGGACCGAAAAAGTCCCCTCCAAAAACTTAAAAAGCGTGTATCTCTTTTTTTTAATGGTTTTCACTCAGATTAATAACACAGTAGTAATTAAATGGGTTTCATTATTAATTTCACAAATGTTGTCGTTTATGTACCTTCTTTTGAATAGCGTAATATTTTTGGTATTTTTAACAGTAGTCAACTACCGGATACGTAAGTAATCAATTTCAGAGGGGCTCATGGCTAAGAAATAACCACATGGATTGCAAGATGCGAGGTTAAGCTGCTCTAGCGACGGTCAGTCCTTGGATGAGTGATCATATTTTGTTGCACATGGAGACCCCACCGTGCATCGGAAAGCACGAACCATTTGCTTGATCATCAGTGCTGTTTTGGTCGCAGAGTCACTAAAATTTTATTTGCAGTATATCTAGCAGCGAAATTTTTTTTTGGCTTAATTTATTTTGCATTGAATGCTAGAACATGGTGGGCGTGATTGCTTATTCATGTGTTGGTGGCGAAAAACCGGCGACATGCGTACTCGTAGTAAAAGGCAGTAGATAACATTTCTATTACCTTATTACTTCCGTACGCAAAATACACGCTTGATCGTGGAGTTGCGGAAACCAGCCCGTTATACTACTACTACCTTATTACTTAGATTTCTATCTATCTAACCTAACCTTATGTGTCGTGATGTCGTTAGTACCCAGTAACTGGGTTGCGGAGTTCTGATGGCAGTCGCTTCGTGTAAAATACATAGGTACTGATGTTTAGCCGCATCTCGTTAGACCAGAAGTCGACCCCAACCTAGTTGGAGAAAGGCTTGTAAGCGACATCTATCTCGCTGCATGGAAAACATCTGACGCAGTCGATGACGACACAAATCCTGAATCACGCAAGCAGAGTTTACACGCTAGTTAGCATATATACAAGCACCCAAAATCAACTGTTGGGCAGTAGCCCGCCAGGCGCAGACCCAGCCTGGTCGGAGGATCCTCCCTTTGTCTTGGAGGAACATGATACCTCGTTTCTCCACAGGCTCGTAGAAAGAGAAGACGTAATGAAATAATTTGATGATTTCTGGGAGAAAGAGATTTAAACCAACAATAAAGATTACTTTCACATAAAACTATCTTCTGCTTGTACTTTTCTTCCTTCCTATCCTGTTTTTCATTGGACTAACAAAGACATTTTATCATTGGACCTACAGTTATTTTATTAGATATCGATGAAAAACATGATTTCTGCTAATTTTGAAAGCTTCGAGTGTTTCCTAAATGTTCCTAAATCATAAAAAGAGATTTTCAATTTGAATTCTTAATTAATAGAATTGCATATTTGTTCTTCAACAAAGTTCTTACAAAATAATTCACGGCATTAAGTTCTACTAACAAACACAGAATAAGTGTCTGTTTCAAACTTAAATTACCGTAAATTACTGCAAAACCAGTAGACGCTACTTATTTATAATTCTAGTTGTCATATTATTTTAAATTACCTTAATAAGATGCTGCGGTTCAAAAGATATTGCATAACAGTTTGTTAAATGGTTAAATTGTTAGGTACTGTAAATGTTACCGCAAATTCTATTTATCTTGACTATGAGAGCTATTACTAAGAGTAGTTTATTATTTAGTGATACCACAGATAATATAAGTGATACTAACGAATTATTGTTGAACGTGGTTTCATGTGGAACAATGGACTGAAAGTTTTCGCCACAGAATGCAACAAAGGGGTATCAATTTTAGAACAGTTTTGTGGAAGTGATTTTCCATAATTTTAGTTTATTCGCCATGTCAGAGTCAACTACTAGAAAGTATAAAAATAATATATTCACTAGTTCAACCAGATCATCCATAGCCTTCATTCAGTGATTAAAAGAAAATTGGGGAAATTGAAATTTAAGAAGATTGGGGTGCATTAAAAGAGCCTCCACGAGTGACGATATTTAATTGATCGTCCGGCCCACCCTGGGCAGTCAGCCCCGCTACCAACCTGCTGACTGGCTTATATTTTGCCCACGGCATGAGCTATTATCATTCTGTAGGTCATGTCGACACGATAGAAGAAAATTCAGTGATAGTATTTTTTATCGTGGAGAAAAATTCGTTTTTAACAATTGAACTACAGGTACCTCCTACTTAACATAACCAGCCCATTACTGTCCCACTGCTGGGCACAGGCCTCTTCTCAGTATGGTAAGGCTAAGGCCATAATCCAACACGCTGGCCTAGTGCGAGTTGGCGGACTACACACAGCATTGAGAACTGTATGGAGCACTCTCTGGTGTAGAGGTTTCCTCACGATGTTTTCCTTCACCGTTAATAAATCCGCACATGCAGTGATAGCCTAGTGGTTGAACGCTTACCTTCCATGCAGGAGGGTGTAAGTTTGATCCCGGCCCGCACCTCTGACTTTTCGACAGGTACCTACTGTAGTTCAATCAGAAACCATTGACTAGCTGTAAAATACAGTTCGCTGTAGTTGTAAAAATAATAAATGCCAAAAGTGGCCGTTTTTCGCACTTTTTCTAATAGTTAATAGTTTCTGATTAAACTACAGTACCTGTACTTCAATTGTTAAAAACTAATTTTCGATAGATGATATACTCAGCGAGTAATTATTTTTTTACTGATGGCGGCGCCACTTAGCTCGTAGTAGCGCCTTAAAAACGGTAATACTTAAGCGTCAATCTTGGTATGATTGTAGGGCATAAGTAGGTAGGTAATCTTCTTTAGTTAATTAATAAGTAAATCAACATTAATTAATATTATTATTGTGTATATTTTATTCGACTGATGAGCCCCATGGCCATGTCCTGGGTTCGATTCCCGGGTCGGGCAAAGTTTTATTGGGTTTTTTCATTAGGAAATTCTCAGTAGTAGCCCGGAGTCTGGATTTGTGCCCGGTCAATGGCAATAGGCTCGCCCCCTATTACATGGGACTATAACATAACTGGCGAAATGTGGGTGTACTATTACACCTCTGCCTACTCCTTCGGGGAAAAAGGCGTGATGTTATGTTATGTTATGTTGTTATTATTGTGTGTTGTTAGGGGACTCTCAGGGTGCTCAATCTTAGAACAAATAATCGGGTACAACATCTTTTACAACGCTGCAAAAAAACGTAGTACTTCGAATGCTTGTAGATAACAGGTAAGATGGTGGTTTTTAATTTAGTAGCATTATATTTGTTACTGTTACGGACTAAAAGTAATAGATGGCAGGTTTTACAAATTTAAGAAACGAGATATTGTAATAGTTTATTCAATATTCGATAGATGTCGCTACATGACCCCATATTGGATAATAGCTCCAAAGAGATTAAGATTTCATTTTACGAGATAATTTTACTGATTTTTCACGAAATATTACATTATTAAATAAGTATCTATTTCAGAGCCATTTTTGTTGTTTTTTGAATAATAAAGTATTCTACTTTTATTGATTTTGACTGGTTGATTATAGTGCTAAAATTCGCAGGTAAGTAATTAGTAATCGTAGCAGTACGATCCTGTGGTCTGATTTATAAAGGCAGGACGTGCGTTCGATCCTCACGAAGCGTTTCTCTTTTTGCGTTCTTTATTTTTAGATTAGGTGATAGGTTCACACTGAAAGTATCAGATGGCGCTAGTAAGCGGTTACCTGTTTTGTGGTTGAAGATTGGTCTCTATTTCAGTATATTACAATGTACTCTGTGGGGACTCTTTAGTGTGCGACTCCGACTCGCACTTTTTTTTTTTTTTTTTCCATTTATCTAAAATTGTATTCAACTTTTTCTTGAATTTTTTTAATGTAGAATTTTTATGTAGCGTTGCACCATATTCAGTCGTACGGCCAACACGTCGTTAGTTTCAAGTGTAATCTAAGCGATTGTGAGCGTAGATTGTAGGATTGGCCCTTTGCGTGCGGCGCTCTTGCTGACCGTACTCCGTACATAGCTAAGTATTAGTTATTGCTGCTATTTCGACTTCATTATTAATTTCCTTTTTGATTCTGAAATCTTGGCTTCATATCGGTTAATTTTATGTTGTGTTTTGACGTGATTTTGCTTTACCAGCCCATTACTGTCCCACTGCTGGGCACGGGCCTCTTCTCAGTACGAGAAGGCTAAGGCCTTAGTCCACCACGCCGGCCTAGTGCAGGTTGGCGGACTACACACACCATTGAGAACTGTATGGAGCACTCTCAGGTGTATAGGTTTCCTCGTGATGTTTTCCTTCACCGTTAAAGCAAGTGATAATCGAATATAAATCCACACATGAATTCGAAAAGTCAGAGGTCCTGCATGGAAGACAAGCGTTCAACCACTAGGCTAAAGTCATTCAGTGAATGCTATCGAACAAATTTTACTATGAAGTCAACCCTTCTGAAGTCGTGACAAGTAAATCAGCTGTTACTTTTGTCGGGCGACATCGAGCGACATCGATTTTCTAGGGAATAGCAGGTTTTTTTTCGCGATTTCAGGGTTGGTCCCATAGTAAAAGTACCATACTTACAACATAGTTACATAGTATTGTACTTTGCTATGCATTGAATGAGCTCTTAAAGTATGACAACGCATTTCTGATGTTGTCTAATTGACCGACCGAAGTAAACTCGGCTGCTCGATCAGCACTGTCCGTCCGATCATCTGTCATCAGTCATAAAACTTCTAAACTAAGGGTTGGTCTTTCAATAGCCAGTTAACTTTTAACTGAGGAATAAGTTTGACATTTTGACAATTGTAGTATAGAAAATCTGTCATGACGTCATATTTATTCCTCAGTTAAAAGTTATCAAACTACTGAAATACCGGCCCTAAATAAGATAATTAGGTATTTGAAAAACTCACATAATACGTAAAACTTTAGCCCAAAGCCGGAAATAATATTTGAAAAAATAAAAAAAACCATAAAGTCCATACGAGCAAAGAGAGGGCATTTTTTTTTAGTTCTACTAATGCATGTGCGGGTAGAAAGATACCTCAGTCCTGTGACAGACGGACGGACGAACATACGGCGTAAGCATATTAACAGAGCCATCCTTCGAGTACGGAACCCTAAAAAAGTGGGCGCCACAAGGCATACACTGTAAACTTGCAACATTTCTCTAGCAATACTGCTCCTAGATGCTTTATTATTTTTTCTTCGATCAATTTTATTTAGCGTACCTACAATACGTACGCTTAAATATACCTCAGACCAAAAGAATGAGATACACGGAGCGCGTAAAACTAGCGAATGAAGGCAGAAAAAGGAATACAAAACGAAAAAGGAGTACCTACTATACCGACCACGGTATTCGCGAGCCGCGGTCGGGAACGTCAATCTTATTCAATGTTTGAGGATTAGACGTACGCTCCAGTATCATGGCTCGCGAACGTACTCCTTTGCCATTTTGTGCTCTTTTTCTGGCTCCATTCTCTAGTTCTACGCGCTCCGTCTATCTCATACTTTTGGTCTGAGGTCTAAGTAGGTATGCTTATATAAAATTGATCGAAAGAAAAAAATAAGGCTGCTAGGAGCAATTTTGCTATAGAAATATTGCAAATCTGCAATGTATTACTTGTGGCGCCCATTTTCTGTCTTATTATTTTGGTTTGAGATTTAGACACAATAAAGTATTACCAGATAAAACACGGAGTGAAACAGCCATCACTGACAAAAATTAAAAACTACGACTTTTGCCAAGCTGTAGTTTGCAATCTTTGTAAAATACTGTTACGACGGAGGGTTAAGCAGAGTGGACTGAAATACTTCAACCTCGATTTTCCTGGACTTAGAGACGTTTTCAGCAGGCTGAAATGCATTTTCAGTCCGTATCAGAGGAGGACTCTATCACATACCAAAGAATCGAAATTTTGACTAAGTTGCCGTCGTTTTCAGGCGCCTAAAACATGTTTTCAGGCCGTTTCAGGAGCCAACAAATCCGATGCCGACATTTCCTGAAAACCAGTTTTCAGGCGTTTTCAGGACCCCTTATGGCCATTTGACACCCACACGTAAAATTGTTGAGGAATGAGCGAGATAGAGCTAAATCTTAGACAAGGATAGCCGAAGAACCTTCTGGAAGAGAGTGAGCAAGATAGAGCTAATATAAGAAAAGGTTAGACGAGATTCGACAAGCTTCGAGAACATTCCATTCTAGAAGTGAGTGAGTGAGATAGAGGATAGATGAGGTTCGACGAGGTTCGAGAACTTTCTATTTCGAGAATGTGCAAGTGAGAAAGAGTTATCTTATGACAAGGATAGATGACGTTCGAGGACTTTCTAGTACCACGACTCGCGGCTTATATAAACGGCGCAGCTCAGCGCCTGTAGACAATTCGATGCAGCAACGGCTGCTAGGGGGACATAGGAACTGCGGGGTCCCCCTGCAATGCCCCAGCGAGGTTCGAGCCCCCCCCTTGGGGGGCGCCCGCTTGCGCGCGGTATTGATGCCGCGCGCATCTAGTTTGTAAGTATGTAGGGAAAAAACCTTCGGCGAATGGAGTCCCACATGGGACTCTCCGCCAACTAAGTCCGGTTAAGCAGAAATGGGACTTCGGTCCCACCTGCGAGAGCCCATTCGAAAAAAAAAAAAAAAAAAGCGCCTGTAGAGTTCAGTTGGAGTTCAGTTTGGATCAAGCGATACAAGCGATAACATCGAAGCGATACTTGGAGCGATTTAACTAGTAACTTTGTGTGTTAATTAGTGGTTCAGTGTAATTGTTCTGTAATAAAGTGTTCTCTACGCAATTAATTGGCTTTCTATCCATACGAACCCTCAGCTCGTAACAATACTGTAAATTGCATAGCTACAGGATCCGCCATTGCTATCATGTCGTACATTGTTGTATATAGCTTGCATGTTTGTGAAGGAGATTGTCGTTTTATCTCTGATTGATCTAGAACCGAGGTTTAAGTTTAGTGGATTGCATGGTTGTTTGCTTGTAACAAGTTTGCCCACACATAGGATTAGGGTTAACCCTTTGCTTGATTAGGAATAACCCTTCGCTTTATTAGTGTTAACCTTTCCCTTGATTAGGGTTAACCCTTCCCTTGATTAAGGTTATCATGGGTGAAGTAAGATCATCAGAATTGGCGGTGTTGTGTGTGTGTGTGATAAAGTTTGAATAATTTATTTTATTTTATTTATTTAAGTGGGTTAATTCAGTTTTTAGATGTTAATGGGGCCACCCTCACCCCCAAAGCCTCAATTCCATTGCCGCATTTCATCAGGAACATTAACTTAAGTATAAATCAAACAATTAACTATTAATTTATAATTTTTATTTTCATTTGTATGAATTGTATTGGCATTTTTACAAAATATAATGACCCCTTTATTTTAATGGAAGAATTAAAACAAGGCTTATATTAATTAGGCAAATCCAAATTCACCTCAGTAACAATTACACTATGTATAAAAACTCCAAGTAAATAATTATAATAAAAAATATACATTTTTTACAAAAATGTAACATTACGTAAAGATTACAGCTAAGAGACTATTGTATTCTTGTTATAAAAATACTTTACATCGACTAATATTGCTAAATAATTAATTAGAAATAATAATAGTCATAAAGTCAAAATTCAGATATGCAAATTCTTTTACAAAACGTATTTTTTATTCAGATTATTTACACAGATTTCTTAAACTAGAATAATAATATTAAATATGATATGTACAAAATGTACAAGTAATGCTTATATCAATATTGAGTACAAAAATATATCAACTTATTTAAAAAAACCAAACACTTTTTTGTATTTTTTTTATTTGTAGTCAAAAAACGTAATTTATTAAACAGTTGATTATATTTTCGTTCACAATTAAAATAAAATAATCTCTTTATTTATAAACGCTAAAAATAATCCATTTCTAATGAATTTGAATTTCAAATAGATAGAAAGGAGAGTTTTAGGGTTCCGTCCCGAAAACCTAACGTTTATAATTAAAGATAGCTTAGAATTAACATACGAATGATAATTTATAATGAGTGAGACAAAAAATGTTCAGTACAAACTCAGATCTGTTAACACAAGTGGAATTATAGCTATCGATATTACGTTGTATATTGCACGTTTAAAACGTACATGTGCCCGGGTATATTCGTGAGAAAGACCTAGAAAATTATAATTAAACATAGTTTTAAGGCACATACTTTAAATACAAGATGTTACTTAAATATGGTGAATATTTGTTAACAAAACTATTTCATTAATTAAGTTGATTTTCTTGTTTTCTGATTCTCTTGTTCACCAACTTAACTTCATTTAAACTATTTTTTCTTCTAATAGTGAAGACAAGATAGAGATAGCAAGAATTTTATAACTGTCAAATTAAAGGACATAAATTGTGCATTAAAATCAGCACCTTTCGAGATCATGACTAAACATGTATGGATATTTTAATTGCAACTAATTTGACAGTATTAAAAATGTTGCCATTCCTTTCTTGTAACTACTAGTAGTAAAAGAGAGCGATAGTTTAAAATAAGTTTAGTTCGTGAACATGAAAATCAACACTCATTTAATTTTAAATAATTTCTAGGTCAGTGTTTGAAACATTGTATAGGGCAAGTACTCCACATAACTAAAGCTTTATCTACAAAGCTTTCTTTTTGGCCTTTTACTCGGTGGAGAGAACCCTAATCAGATATAACCTTTGCAAAAATTAAAAACACAACTGCAAAGTTAGTTCAAATTGAAATTATTCATTGTAGTGAAGTTATTCAATTTAGGAATAATTTAAAATAGCAATTAAGAGGCCTTTCACGTTTCACAGCCGTCTCGCTCTAACTTAAGCCCTTTTTTAAAGATTTCAAGAGATTTTAGGCGAAATTGAAAAAATGTATTCTATTATTATGCTTCAGGGTAACAATACAAATATTTGAAAAAAAAATCGTCTTGATTTTTTGCCCAGAATGAGAGGGAAAGGAGGATGAGAAAGAAAAATATATTTATTTGTTTTTCTGTCTACATAAACCATGTATGGAAATAAAACCATTGTTTAAATGTTCGTTATATTACCCTGAAGGATAATAATAGATTACATTTTTCAATTTCGCCAAAAATCTCTTGAAATCTTCAAAAAAATGCTAAAGTTAGAGCGAGACGGCTGTGAAACATGAAAGGCCTATTAAGATTTCTTTGCAAAAATTACTTTTGTTTATTTTATCTACAGATGAACTTAGTCGGTGGGTCCGCAATTTTACGTATTTTTATTTACAAAGTGACCGTAACCCCACATTATGTTCTAATTACAATAAAAAAATATGTTTGGCATACATTTTGTGACTCATCATCATACAACTACTTTGTACCTATTTACCCCCGTCTGGCATGCCATATTATGGCACAATCGCAGGCTTTAATATAAGGCACCAATAATTAAAAGGCACAATATTTTTACCCCTGAACTACAAGTAAATAAGTTTTCGACTTGGCTACACTTGTAATATCAATATGAAAAGTTTCAAAATATCTCTTATTTTTTGTATTACTACTTTATAATATACAACAACTTTAAATACATAAGCATACCTATATATGGACGGGATTTATACCAAATCATATTTTCAGGAGTTTCTAACATTTAAAATTTTGTTCTTTATTTTGTACATACAATACGATACATAATTAAGTAATATAAAAATGAGTAAGATTCTAATATTGTAATCTTAATTTTATGGCACTCTATTTGTACATACGTACATGTATTAGAGTCCGGATATATATAATATAACCAATAACACAAATATTATAAGTTCTCGCTCAGTCTTCGATCCAGAAAATCTCAATAGGCAATAATGATCACAGTATTAATTATGTTGTTTATTTGCAATTTTTTATGGTGCCATATTTTGCCATAGGCCATACTAGAGCTGTTTCGAATCGGTTGGTTTTACCAAAGTGTTTCTTTTAATTGATTTAGATAGTGAAACTGTAAGGTCAGTTATAATTGAGAGTAATTGCGCGGGAGTTGCGATGAAAATTGATTTATTTTGATCAATAAATCTATTATAATTTTGAGTTACAAAATATTATGGAAAAGTTTCCAGTAATATCGGCTAAACTGTAAGAAAAATATTATTTAAATTTTACTTTGATAAAACTACCCCGTTTTAATTCCAAATATCAAGATACCGTCGCAACTCCCGCGCAGCTCACAAGCGTACCAACCAACCGCTCAAAACGCACCACCTTTCAAACCTGTACACCCAGTACTCTATCAACCACAAACTCATACCTCACCTCATCAGTCTTAGTGTCATCCTTCGCCTCTTTCCCCCCCTCAAACTCTGGCTCCAAAGTGTCCAGGGTCTCTAAGGTGTTTAAACACGGGTTCTTGCATTCCACGACCTCGGGAGTCTCCTGGGCAGTAGTGGGAAGGTCTCGACGTAGCTCGTAGGATGTTTTAGAAGACCTACCGTCCGGTGTTCGCCGTTCTTCGAGATCTTCCTCCCAGTCGTCTTCAGATAGTATTTCGTCGCCATCTTCGCCGGGTAGAAGGGGGATTGTGGACTTGGTGCGAGTGAAGAAGGCCATCTTTTCTCTGTTGAGAAAAAAAATATTGTAAGCATTGTAAAAAAGGATTTTTTACACAATTAAAGCAGGTTTCCAGTTTTTTTTTCAGGTCAAAATTCATTGTTAGCATCTGGCAAACCAAAACGCGAAAGTCAGTCATATTAACCTCTCGTATGCTGCAGTTCCAGACACAATTAAAATATGGCTTCATATTTTTGTAAGTACTCTATGGTTTTATAATGTAATACGTTGGCACCACTGTTAAAGAAAGCCAATGATAGCCAACCCCTTGTTACCACCTTCACCATATATAGGAATAGAAGAGTAAAACTGTTTAGTTGCTAGGCAACCACTTGTTTGACTTTAGTTTTGTAAGCAAGAAATAACCTCAAAATAGTTAATATTTGAATAAATTACACATCTGTGGAGTACCGTCCGTTTATTAAAATAGATTGCAACATTGACCGCATCGAATTGTATATAACGAGCATCATCTTTTATTCATAACTTCCATAGGCCGGGCTTAAATGGAACTATAGCAATGTCCTTTTCTGATCAACTTTGAAGCAACTTCTATCGGCCAAATATCATGATACTCACTTGAAGGTGACGAGGTCTGGCTTCCGGCCGCCCTGCCTCGACTTCCTGAGGCGATAGATCTCGCGACAGGTTCTACTCAGCAGGCGGGAGGCTCGGTCGGCAGGAGGCTCTCCCGGGGCTACCAGTCGCCTTAGGGTCTCGTCTTCAGCCACCCATGCGGCTACAGCTGGGTCGCCACGGGTCCATGCTTCTTCCAATCTTAAAAGACGAAAATTATGAGTTACGTATTAAGGCAGATGATTAAGAAAGTATAAAGGTAGAATATAATAATTTTTTAAGGTATTCTTATTCTTTACTTTGTTTATCGGTTCAAACATCGGCTTTACTGACTAGCAGTCTGAGGGCCAATTCTAGTAAATTAAAAGGTTCAAAATATAGTTCCGATGTCATAAATGTCAGAAATAAACGT
Source organism: Asteroscopus sphinx (assembly GCA_949699075.1). Classification (NCBI taxonomy): domain Eukaryota; kingdom Metazoa; phylum Arthropoda; class Insecta; order Lepidoptera; family Noctuidae; genus Asteroscopus; species Asteroscopus sphinx. The sequence continues at coordinate 8,512,811 of OX453020.1, forward strand.
CAAACAGGAACGTCAATTATCAGGAGCCTTTACCGGCGGTAAAACCGGCGGTAAATGTCATGTCGCTGATCAGGAGATTGAGATTTAAAGAGGTTGAGATTAGTTTGAAACTATATTTTGAATGTTTCTAATTACGAGGCCTTTTGATCTATCTACCTACGTCAACTACATTTCCAGTCTAACAACAGTACAGACTCTGAAGAAAATGGAATGGGCATTATTCGACATACGTAACTTAGAAAAATAAGTTAGGCCGCCCATACACCTACAATTTAATTGCGCAATATACGGCAATATTAATATTGCACAATTATCGTCCTGATCTTCATTTGTCTTTCAATCACACCCCTACACGGTCAATATCATTGCACAATTGCAAATATTGCGCAATTATATTGTAGGTGTATGGGCTGCCTTAGATTAATAGTACATTACTGTCGAGGCCTGAAATGAAGTAATGAACGGCCGAGTAATATTCCCAAGTGATTTTAAAACCTTTCCTTTTTAACTAAACGAAGCCGTTAATTGCTATTTCGGCCGAGACTTGTATAGTACTTTTCTCTCATTTGCGAGGAAATAATACACAAATTAATTCAACAGTATCTAATTTTCATTCGTACCAATTCGGCCACGCACGGTTCTTGTTCTATTTTCAAAGTTTGAAAAAAAAAAATACGCATTCAGCCTGTACAATGATAAATATTTTGTACCTAAAACACCTAATTCATGTAAATGTGTACTTAAAAACCTCGGTAGCATATTTAAAAAATGAAAACTGTGCAGCAATTTATATTATTGTCGTGTTGGATATTGCTGGCCTGTTATTTCAATGCGAACGGAAAAGAGCGATTGATATATCTTTAAATAAATAAATATCTTTGGGAAATTTTTACACAGCACCATCTAACAAACAAACCCATAGTCCCAAACTAAGCAGAGCTTGTGGTATGGGTACTAGACAATGGATATAATAATTATATACTTTTTTTTTGTAAATACCTACTTATAATACATAAGCAACACACCCAGACCAACACAAACACTTATGTTCATCACACAAATATTTATGTCCTGTGGGAATCGAACCCACAACCTCGTTATCAGCAGTCCGACACTCGAACCACTAGACCACAGAGGTTGATGTATGCTTTCTTTAAATAATGAACCATATTCCGAGCAAGTGCGAGAATAGTACATTACTGTCGAGGCCTGAAATGAAGCTATTTACGGCCGAGTAATATTGGAAGTAAGAGGCGAAGCCGAGTAATTCCCAAGTGATTTTGAAAGGACGAGGCGCAAGCAGAGTCCTTTTTAACTAAACGAGGTCGTAAATTGCTATTTCGGCCGAGACTTATAGTACTTTTCTCTCATTTGCGAGGAAACACAACACAAATTAATTCAACAGTATCTCATTTTCATGCACGCCAATTCGCCCGCGCGCGGTTCTAGTTCTATTTCAAAAGTTTTGAAAAAAAAAATGCGCATTCAGCCTGTAATGATAAATATTTTGTACCGAAAAACAGCTAATTTATGTAAGTGTGTACTTAAAAACCTCGGCAGCATAATTTAAAAAATAAAAAGTGTCCAGCAATTTCTATTATTGTCCTGTTGGATATTACCGGCCTGTTATTTCGTTGCGTACGGAAAAGAGCCGATTGTTGTATTCTTTTTTTTGAATAATGAACCATATTCCGAGCATGGTATAATAACACCAGGTAGTCTCTTCCCGTGACAGCTAGGTCACGTGATTGCCTCCGTACTACGTCATCGGCCGTGGAGCCAATAGCGGGCTGTTAGCGTGACACTTGTCAGTTTGATGTGCTGCCACTTTGTGAAAATAAATTACCCGAGCAAAATGCATTTTTTCATTTACTTTCTTCTATAAAGAATCACTTTTTAACTAGTAATTTAATATAGTTTCCTTTATTAACTAATTAGATGAATAACACGAGATAACAAATAGTTAGGCTAGTTAGGAATCTATTTTATATTCATTATGTACAAAAATCTCCTTAAGTATATTGAAGATATCAATCAATTAATAATAATAAATCTTTATTTGAATACATTAATTGTTACATCTCGCATAGGTACCTACTACATTTGTTACTGCTTGCGCACTACGCAAGGGATTAAGTAGATACGTCTAATCGCAGCGGGTGTGCAGAAAGACTACCCACTCCCATGCTAGGAGTCAACCTGTGTTACGAGTAGTAGGGGGCTGCCCGTCCACCCACTGACAACTAGCGATTATACCTTTCATAACAGTTATACTATGTAGCATTACTTGATTAACTTGAAACTCAAACTAGGCATGCCTGTTCATTTGGGAATCAGTACAAAAGAAAGAATATACAGTTTTTTTAAACTAAAAAGAAACACGCTTTTAGAGGTACTGTAGTCCATCATCAGATCTGCTCGATGGTACCGAGTTATTGTATTGTCATGCGGATTACACATACTTGCAAAGTTTCAAATCGATACGACAATTGGAAGTAGGTTAAAATCGACTTCCAAGATTTGTTTACATTGTAAGTTAGTTACAAGTAAAGCTAAAGCGTGTTAAAGAATAAAAAGAGAAGCCACAATTAGTGTGGTGTGGGGGTGATTAGTGTGGTGTGGGAGTGAATTGGTGTGTATTTTGAAAGTGTACGGTGTGGATGTGAAATTCAGAGTTTGTTATAGTTTAATATACGTGTGGGTAAATGTTTTTTTTTTTTTTTTTTTTTTAATTCTTTATTTATTATAAGGGATTTTTGTACATAAGAAATGACGATGCCAATCCCATCGTACCTTATTCTAAATTAATCTACACTATCTAGAGGTAGACAACTTTTTTTTTTTAAATTTTAAATGAGAATAACATTCTAACTGCATCAGAATTTGGTTCAGCTAGAATGCTATGGAAAGCACCTACATTACTTAAGTTAACATTAAATTTAATGATGATTTGGGCTCTTTTATCAGCGTTACAGACACATTCCACGAGTCGATGTTGCACATCATCCAGTGTCCCACATTGTTCACAATGGGGTGAATTTACTTTATTCATTAAGAAGGCAAATTTCCTACCTGAAATGAGACCAGAACGAAATCGACATGCAGTCACTACTTGCTGTCGGCTTAACTTTGTAACAAAAAACCATGGAATATGAGGATTTTTGAGTATGTGCGATTGTGTGCACTGCACGTGTTGTGTGATTGTGTGAGTAAATGTGTTGGTGACTTATTGATTAAATAATAAGTGTGGAGAAATTTGTTTGGCACAATGGCAGCACTGATCGTAACGTAGCTTGGAGGCATCGCGCTGTCATTGCGGGAAGAGAATACCTGGTGAAACATGTTATGATACCATGAGTAGTGGACAGTACGCACCTCTTCTTGAGCGCGGAGAGGTTGGCGATGTCGGTGCGCAGGTGGTGCAGGCGCGAGTGCTGCGCGCGCAGGTCCAGCGCCAGGTCCAGCGACGTGCGCGCGCGCCGCCAGCCCGCGCGCGCGCCGCCCGCCTCCGCGCGCCCCCATCTGTGGACCCCACGCTCATGACTAACGTACATAACATAAGTTTTTAAACTTTCGCGAATTTCACTCATATTGAACTAAGTTTACAATTAAATCAAAATATAACATTTTGACTAACCCCGACGTTTCGGTCAAGTTCGAGTCTGCTCGTGACCACGGCCAATGCAACTTGACCGAAACGTCGAGGTTAGTCAAAATGTTTGTTATATTTTGATTTAATTGTGCGCGACAAGTCCCGTAAACTTAGTTCAATATGTACATAACATCATGATCATTCTCGCATCGAAGACATTCTCTCTAACTGTGGGTTTGCACCACAAAACATTTAACATGTAATGTCTCGAAACTTGTCATATGAAACTAATGTCACAACTTGTTTTGTTGATTGTTACGTTCGCACTGCAGAAAACTGGGTAAATTCTTTGACAGATTTCAAGATTTGTTGTTGGCTGTGTTTGCACTGACCAAAAACTTATACATTGACATGTTTGTCTATAGATTTGTCACGGCTGACGTTCGCACTGATGCTTAATCATGTCTCGCAACTTGTATAAATCTTGTTTTTTGTGTTTTGCAATGAGGTCGATAAACATGTATGGCCGAAAGCTGACACTTTATTTTATCTGTGCTTTAAAGTTTATCGAACTATGACAATGTTTTCCACAGATCTATTAATGATTTCCATGTTTGTGAAATACGGCCTAAATTACATCTTTCGATGAGTTGCAAGATTTGTCTCGAGACATTTTGATTCGAAATTTATTGTGAAACATGTCAATAGACTATGAAATGTCATACATGTTTCGACAAGTTGTGTGATAATGCGAACGCGATTCGATACATTGACAGAAAATTGACTTTTCAACATGTTTTTATGTGAATGTTACGTCAGTGCAAACTCACAGTAACTCGACATAATGTCGAAACAAGATGGCGAATGTCGATTGAAAATAAATTTTCGTATTCTCAGAATGTCACGTTAGAGATATGTCAACCCTTAGCGCTCTAAATACAAAGAGCGGTACGTAGCGGTTGACATTACCATTACATTATTATTATAAAATGTTTGTTCTATTTCGAGTTGCTTTGTTGCGCGAAAAGTCCCGTAAACATAATTCAATATGAGTGAAGTTCGCGAAAGTTTACAAACTTCTATTATAATGAGTGTTTACAGTTTATTGCTTCAGGCTCTAGTTGCACGGTTCCAAATTGTGGGTCCTATGGACAAGAACCGGCAAGAAACTCCATGGATAAACTCTTTTTAAAATAGGTTCTTGTTTATTACATCAAATTGATTCAAACAATGTAATGGACGTTAATGTCAGAAATAAACAAGAGTTTAAATGTGAGAATATTGCCTTTAGAAATAATCGTAAAAAGAGTTGCCATAATATGTAGGAGCTGACCTGTCCCGACAGACGGCACCCGTTCACGAGCATGACGCGAGCATCAGCCATCGCTTAACTCAACCATATTGAAGGGAACTTAACTTACAAGCCGAGTAATATTATTTACGTCATATAATAAGTCTTCAGAGCTACAATGAAATAAAAGGCGAACAACAAAGTGTTGTGAAATGACTTGGAATGTCCCTATTTTGTCCAACAGTAAACTATAGGCTTAGTAGGCACGAAGGATATGGATATGAGTAGATAGTTACCTGAGTGAGCGTCGCTCGCGCACGCTGCGGTCGAAGGGTATGCCGACGGTGGGCGGCGGCTGTGACGTCACGCGACGAGCGTACGCGGCCATCGACGAGTCCGACTCCGAACGGTTCAGTCTGAGGACAAACAAAATACCTTCTTATTAATTTTTGAAAAAAATTATGTTAAAAACAGAAGACTACGAAGACGGTTACGCAGAATTTTATTATAAAAATAAAGGCCCTGTCGTGAAACTCTACGGCTTATATTCAGAGACAAATCTAAACGTGAACATGAGTTCGCATGAACGCATGAGCGTTAAACTCTCAAAATGCAGTGCTATTTGACAGTTGGAAGCATGAGTTCACGCTTAAAATCGTCTCTCAATGTAAACCTGACATCCTTTCCAGAAGTCTGTGTTGATATCAGACCCACAATTGGAGAACTTTAAGAGCAGTTTGCGAGAATGCAAAAGTGCGTTTGGCGTACAAAATACAAAAGAGTGTGAGGAGTGGCTTTCAAAATATAAAATACTTGAAAAAATCTCAACTAAACACGACTTTCTTGCGATAGATAAATTCAATTTCTTGCGGTCACTTGCGCAAATACGATATACAGTTTGCTCCATATTTAGAACTTTGCTAAAGAATCATAGATGTATATCCAAATGTAATAATTCTATTTATTTATTATGTATTTTTAATGATAATATGGGCTAAGCCTACATAAGTACATAAGTATTTTAAAGAAAAAAAAGATTAATTATTTGTTGCCAAAACAACTAAATACTGACCTGCAAATATACTGGGCTTTGGCGATACTCTGCGGTTGCGGCGAAAACGTTTGTGACCTCTTGATGGTGGCCAGAGGCTCGGCGGGGTTGGCACTCACTTGCTGGCTTTTTCTAAAAGGAAATAATGTTATATTGTAGAAAATATACAGTCGGTACGTCGATTAGTATGTGCAGGGCATTATGTTAGTCAATTTTATAACCAAAATGAGTTTAATTTTTAGTTAAATTTTAAAGGAACCCCCAGAATGTTGTATACAAGATTATTTGTCAATAAAATCAAGAAATTGCAAAAAATATCCAAAAAAATGTTTCATTGCAATTTGTAAGTTTATGAAATTGACTAAAATAAAGCTTAAAAAACAAATTAATACAAAAACAGATACATCCACATTGTGCCACGTTTCATGCTTGTTCATGCACATAATACTGGTGTATGTCAAATAATGTCAATCAACTATAACATGCGGGGTGACATACCCAATTAGAACACGAAATAAATATATATTTTCACACAAAAACCAAACAACTCGTATTTAAAACAAAAAAATGCAATATGACAATGTAATTGTTCCAAATATGTTGGAGTAAAGGGCCGGTTTTTCAGTCGTCAAATAACTTATATTCATAATGCAAGTTTTTTGCAGTCTTTTTAAGAAAAGTTATCAATCCGGATTTTGTTTTAGACAAATTATGGGCATTAGAGCCCAAAATGCCTAGGAATAAACTCATTTCTTGCATTATTAAAATTCAGAAAAATTCTGTTGATTGAAAAATAGGTCCTAAAACAAAACTTATATTGGTACAGGTAACAAAACAAGTACGTACGATTAGTTACTTATACCAACTTTTATTTTTATATTTAACTGTTCCTATTTTATTACCAATGTCAAACAAGAAAACAACAATTGAGCACATCACCCGTATACCCGTAAACAACCCACAAACTTAATGTTATGTCTCAAAGCAACCCGACACAATGTAAACATACCTATATACAACTATGTACACAAGTGGGGGTATATATTATTTCTCTAGCGGAGTCTGTGTCGGCCTGCCGTCGGCTGCCGCTCGCCTCAACTTCATATATCTGAGAGGAAAAGTTCATATTGTAGCCCGACACCGTTTGTTAGTAAGCCTGATATTGTTTAGGGTTTAAAGCCTATTTCTCTAGTAGGTAGTAAGAATGGCTGCAATTAAGTTTTCTGGAGACATATAATAAAAAGTCTGTGACCATTGTTTTGTTAAAAAACATTGGTTTGCCTGAAAACGAGTAACTGTCCAAGTTGAGGACTTGACAATGCGAGGACTAAAATTTTTAATATTCCATTTTAATTCCATAGTCACAATATTTTATAGACAGACACTTTTGATGAGTACCTAATGGGTACCTACTTTGGTGTTAAGAGACATACTCGTAAAACATGTACCTAACTGCATGACCCATTTTACACCAAAACAGTTAAGGCAATAATTTACAGCTACAACAACATACTCAAAATCACCATCATCATCATCCTCCTGCCCTTATCCCAATTTATTTGGGGTCGGCGCAGCATGTCTTTTACTTCCATACATCAAAATAAATACCTAAATATATAAATAAAAACCTAACTCACTTTTTAGTTAAATAAAACCACCACCGTTTAAAAATAAATCCTCTACCAAATTAAGTTTACCCATCACAAAACTACGACATAACTACTCTAAAATTACCTAAAAAGGCATTAATAATGTACATACCTTCTATGTAACTGCCTAGCTCCTTCGGGACAGAAGTTACACTCAGTGTTGGTTTCCTTCTCGGCCGTGGTGGGGTGAAGGTACTCCTCCTCCAAAACAATGTCCTCCTCAGGAATGTAGTCCTCGAATGAATCCTCTTCCACTATCTGAGAGTAAAAAATATATATTAGATTGGCGATTATATTTGAAGATTTTGACCATTTCAGTTTTATTAAAATTTAAAAAAATAACAGAAATAGAAAAAAGAGTCACGGCGTATGTTTTTATTTGTAATAAACAAGTATTTGTTTTAAGATGAAGGCAATACAAACTTCTTACAATAAAAGTCGTATCGGTTTCTAGTTTGATTGATACAAAACCTATTTATTTATTACGATTTTGGGTGTATTATTCAGTTTACATACCTGATTAAGTGGTTCTCTCGACTCTTCGTCCTCCGATGCTGAATTGTCACCACAATCTACGTTGCATTCCGCGCCTGTCATACTTTCTGGACCTGCAATTCAACGATTGTGTTTTAGAAACTTTATTTTACTCCGGAAATTGAATGTTCTTATGAGAAGCGACTGAAAAGACTTTTCGCACAATAAAGACATTTTTTTATTTATTTTTACTTGGTTTTTAATTTTCTGATTACTTTTTAATTACTTTTACTAGTTTTACTACTAGGTACCTACAGTCGGGGAATGAAAAGGTTCGTCACATTAAGGTATATTTTTGCTTGTACTGGCAGATAAAAATGAGGACAGTTGTACCACAGAGTAAGGATGCTATCTCTTTATACTGTGGTTGTACGTACACCCACCTAATTATCTCTCGTTCGGAGTTTGAAAATGTAACATGTACTCGCGACACGTTTAAAAGAATCAATTTGAATATTGACGAACATTTTCGTTCCTCGACTGTACAATTGTACATCGGCCAACATCCACGTGTTCTTTGCTTTTTGATGAAAAATACGTTTACGAGGAAAAACCTACTTATGTAACGTAAATACAATAAATCTGAGTGTTGGTCACCTATTGATCGATAGGCCATTTTAGGAATTAAGGGCCGAAACCTGATCCATAATTTACCGTACAGATATAAATTTGACAAGAGCTCCAGAAAATTGTGTCTAATTTCTATCTTTAGTAGGGCAAATCGTGGATAGATAGGATTTACATGTCGGCCGTGAGTCGCTATGGAGCGAACACTCTGTCTGTAGCGAATCGTGTAATAAGACCACAAGAATTTTACAAATCAATGCTTTGATGATGGTGTACATGTCAAAATCTTACCTCTATTCCTAGTTAGTGTAGAAGTCTGCGACGATATAACAGTAGACTCATCAGAACTTTCATCTCGTCGCATACACCTGAAGCTCAACACATTGTACCATTTCTGGGACACTGAGTCCGGTTCGAAGTCTGCCAAGCTCACTTGAGCGCAACCCTAGGAGGTAAAAAAGCGGAGTTAGTTATGTGTTGGGGTAAAAAGGTATAAAAAGGCGTTATTAGTAGTGGTGTCAGAAGATAATCGCTCTCGCCTAGTGGGGTATTCACATGGCACTCGAGGCTTGAAGCCGAATACTCAAATTTGGCTAGTTTTCATCATTATAAAGTATACGAGCAAGTGTGCTGAAATAGTACAGCATGTACAGCGAAAAGTGCAGCGACCGGCAACAGAGGCATTGATGCACGAACGTGAAAATGTAAGCTGAGGCGAAGCCGAGGCACACATATATACTCGAGTCCATCAATGCCTGGTTCCGGCTGGTTGTAAAGTATTTTTATTGATGTTAGTTTTTCTATGAGTATTGTTAAGTTGATATATTGTTATTATGCCGCAAATTATATTTCGATCAATATACAACTTGAAATAGACATACAATTTGGAAAAAAAAAACACAAATGGCTTTCTCATCCCAATTTAGAATTTAACAATAAATTAACAATACCTCACTCCCGAATGGATCGAGTCCTGAACCAAATGCGAAGAAAGTTTTTTTTTGAAGTTAAATTCTATAACACGAGCACTGTTAGCAGGTAACTTAGTGGCTAAAGCATTGGCGAACAGAGCCAGGAGTCGCAGGTTCGAATCCTGCTCGTGAGCGATTTTTTCTTTCCACAATTTATATCTTTAGATTTCACTTCACATGCGTAAACCTTGCAGCAGTGATTCAAAAATGCACAGTCTAAATTCATAGAACCCAGTATAACACATGAAAAGAATCCTTCATCATCATCATTTCAGCCGAAAAACGTCCACTGCATGACATGGGCCTCCCCCAAGCATCGCCACAACGACCGGTCCTGCGCTTTCTGCATCCAGCGGATTCTCGCGACCTTCACCCGGTCGTCGGTCCACCTTGTGGGGGGCCTACCCATAATACAATTCAATAGTACCTATCCTTAAGGCCCTGTCCCTGCACGAATTGTAGGTATTTGCGCAGTGGGGAGCTGGAGCACTGAGGCGCGCCGGCCCGTGATAACAATTATTTATGTAAAACATTAAATTAATGTAATTCTATCATAATTTTTTTCTGAAATGAATTACTTGGCTAGCGATAAAATATATCGTGTATGTTTCAAAATCATGTTCTATATAAATTTTCGTCATAAAATGAATTCAAAGTGTCAAAAATTGGCTGTTTGCATTTTTTTTCTATCAAGCGAAGTTATTTAAATCGTGTATCGATCGATATAATACGAACACCCGTTTGCTGATCTAGCTAATCAATGAGGCCGCGTCGAGTGCGCGCCGACATCAGTGCATATTCGGACAGCAACCGGGTGCATTCGCTTTCCATTTACATAAAAATCATCATTTTAGCGTAGGTTTTCATAGTACCGGAATAAACTATTTTTAGCATCAAATCCAATCGTTTTAATTAGCAGCAGTCAATTACCACTTAGGTCGCGACCCCCTACATAAACTACTCAACTCCACCATATATTTTTTCCATGCTCCCTACTTCAAGAAATGATGACGAAAAATGGAAAGAAACAATGTACTTTTCTCCCACTTGCTCGGAAATTGGTTCATTATTCAAAAAAAAGAATTCCATTTCCAATATTACTCGGCCGTAAATTGCTTCATTTTAGGCCTCGACAGTAATGTACACACGGCTACACATCAAGCTGTACATTTCCATTATGAGCGGACCTCGCATTGTATATGTTTTCCTTACAACGCGAGGTCAGCCTTTACTGGATTTTTACAGCTTGATGTGTAGCCGTGTGTACTATTTTTGGAGTTTGGCGACCAGATCGGTCTTTAAGCTGGTGTAATACTCACGAGGCACTCGTCCCCGGCGGTGAGGTTGACCTGCAGCGTGGCGGCGCGGAGCGCGCGCGTGCCCTGCAGCGGCGCCGAGTGCGAGTGGCGCCACGCCAGCGCCGCGCCGCGCCACGCCGCGCCGCCCGCGCCCCACGCCACGCCGCAGCCGCCGCCCACCACCAGCGCGCACCGGACACCGCTAACAACAAAACTCCAACGTCATAACCAGTAGCGGCTGCTGGCTCAGAGAACCGGTGGTGTACTGTATTGTTTTAGATAGATAGATAGAATATACTTTATTGTACACCATGAGGGTAATGGAATCAGAAATGAGGAGATTCGCAGGAGAACGAAAGTAACCGACATAGCCCGAAGAATTGCCAAACTTAAGGGGCAGTGGGCGGGGCACATTGCTCGCAGAACGGATGGCCGATGGGGCAGTAAAGTTCTGGAGCGGCGACCGCGTACTGGAAGGCGCAGCGTGGTTAGGCCCCCCACAAGGTGGACCGACGACCTGCTGAAGGTCGCGGGAATCCGCTGGATGCGGAAGGCACAGGACCGGTCGTTGTGGCGATGCTTGGGGGAGGCCTATGTCCAACAGTGGACGTCTTTCGGCTGAAATGATGATGATGATGATGATGATGTACACCATGAAAATAGTAGTAAACAGGAACAACGTATAAATTATGGGTAAATGGACGGTCTTATCGCTAAAAGCGATATCTTCCAGACAACCTTTGGATGGACAAAGAAGACGTAAGATCTAGATAATGGGGGCAGTCCGTGGCGTACTATTAAACTAAAATAAATAAATAGCACAAAATATATTACACATATAGGTATCATAAATATCAGTGGCGTGCATTGCATATAGGCAAATAAGCAATGCCTACCTCGTTACAATTCAATATTAACTACTACTAAATAAATTAATCAGAGTATTAAATAAAAACAATTAACATAGGTATTCAATAATAATGTATGAATTCAATGCGAAACTTCATACTAGGTACAGGCATAAGGCAGGTCAGCCGCACGAATGCCTGTAACTTCACACACAATCAAACCATTTGGCGTAACTATATACACACGCACACTACTTTAGCGACGTAATACGACAAAAACATAAATCACGTTACGGCCATGCGTAACACACTAACATTTGACAATTCGCAATTTATCCGCAATATCAGCTCTACAGGTGTAGCCTTGTCGACTCGTCGCGTCATGGGTCGTTCGTAACGTTTTTCACACGTAACCGTTTTGTGTGTAACTAGTTATTTCCATACAAACTACAAAGTGTTCGTTATAATAAAACTATACTCAACATTAGAAAAATAATGGCGAAGTAAAGATAGTAATTGTTTTATATTATTTACATTTAAGTGTAAATGGTAAATATATTACAATATTTTTTTTGTACAGTCGATTGCATGACAGTGGTAACACTTACAAAACCATCCTTACTGCTTACGAATTAAAGACGCTGTCAATGTCTAAACTGTTACCACTGACATGCGATCGACCGTACATTGCTACACATTTATCTATAATGACGAAACTTAGTATACGCTTAAAATATCGAATTATAGATGGCGTTATAACGTTATTTATCTAATGTTATAATGAATTGAATATAATAATTGTGTAAAATCTGTTGTTTTCGTGTTCCGTTAATCTATTTTGTAACTTTGTTCGTAAATTAAGCGTTACGTTACTACATCCACAAAACTACTATTCACACAAAACGATTATCATCACCCTTATCGTAAGCATTTTCTCTAACCAACTCTAATTTATTGGCAGTTGACATTGACACATGACAGTATTTGACATTCTTGTTTCTATTTAGCTATGTGTCGTTCGTTCAATTTTGGAGATCCAGATCAATACTGACCCGTTGAGAAAATGACCCGGGTCTTATGACCCGTTCAATCGATTGATAGTTTGGCGCGCGGATAGTAGGTAGATCCTTACCTACTTGGTTCAATCACGATCCAAACATTAAGATTCAATAGCTCATAGCTCAATCAATCCGTATATTTTAATCAATCACTAGCTAGTAGTTCGTGTGTACGGTTCTCAGATCGGATTATGAATGAGTAAAGTAAACACTTTACAGCTCGCTTTTCAAATATAGTCCTTAATGTCTTTACTATAAGATAGGTTTTTTATTACTTTAACACTTAAATACATGATTTTTTGTTTTGAATTAATAAAAAGTTGAACGCAAGTAATTACGCAGACACTCAGGTTTTTGAAAAAAATTACGTGAAAATGAATGTAACTAGACAAATCAACTCATAGCTACATAAATCAGTAGGTCATGTACCTATACCATTCTCAAATCAATTGGGTACCTACCCAAAAAAATACAAGATTTTATAAGTAAACTAATAGGTATAATAATTAGAAAATAATGCAAGTGAGATAACAGATTGTGAGTAAACACTGCTGCGCTTTGCAAATTTAAATAGACCTTTACACTTTAACTATAAGAAAGATTTTTTATAAAATTAGCATTTTTTTTTTTTTTTTTTTTTTCGAATTGATTACTCACAGGAAGCACTATAGTGCTCTTTCTGCTTAACCGGGCTTTGGGGGCGGAGAGTCCCGTTAGGGACTCCATCCGCCGAAATATTTTACTAACTACTAACTTACATACTAATTTCGCGGTTGCAATGCCGCATAAGGGCGTCCCCCAGGGAAGGGCTCGGACCTCGGCTTAGGGCATTGCTGGGGGACACCGCCGCTACGTCCCCCGGCAGCCGGTGCTGCATCGGAAAAAGTTTTCTCGAAAGCGACGGACTTTCGGTATAACGGGGGGGAGACGCGTTTCGCGAATCACCGTTAAGCGGCAAGCCTCGCCGGCGAGGGCTAGGACCTACCTAGTCCTAACTGGTCGGCGATCAAAACTGCTCATAGCGCGGTTTAGAGTAGGAATGGAAGCGAGCGAGAGCATAACCGGTCTCGCGTAACGAGATTGTCTCCGGTTGCGACACCGTGAGGGCGTCCCCAGGTGGGGAGCTCGACCTCGGCTCACGGTGCAGCTGGGGATTCCCCGCCACTGGTCCCCCCAGCAGCCGCTGCTGCATCGTGTTGGGTTTCTCGAGAGTCGGACTCTCGGCATCTGTGTGGGTAAAATTAGCATGCGTTCGGCGACAATTTAAATCCCGCCGCCGCCGCGCCGCACCACCTGCCGCTCGCGTTCACCCGTTCACCACCGTTCGCCTACGCAGAATCGAATGAACGAATCATTATTTTCGTAGGGATCCGATCGTTCGCGAACTGTTGGAGACCCGGGTCAATTGATTCGTTCAATCGCGAACGACACATAGCTATTTCTATTTGCGCGGCCCCTGCGCGGGTGAATTGCATAAATCGTGTATTAATTACGTAGACAGAGAAAAACTAATTAGGTAGTTCGTTTTATTGTGATTTGTGAAGGTTTTTGTAAAGAAACTTATGTAAACATGGATGAATTACAGTGCTCGGTATATGTGTTTAGAGAAATTACGAGAAACCCTTTCAGTCAGTTTTCGTTTGTTGACAAAACAAAAAAAGTGTATATCAGTAGACAAATACGAAAACTGTCTTTGACTCAAGAAAAGGTAAAATGTTATGACTATTACACGTTAATACAACTGTAACTGGACTAACTGGGTGCCGTCATTCAAATGTAATGGTCTTTTACCAGTTTCTCTTACTTTAAAACGTCGTTGTTTGTATGAAATATATGTACGAGATTTTTTAATTTTATACTAGTAACTTGCTCTGTCTGTTTAGTGCCTGCCTACCTAGGCCGAAAACCAATGCACGCCACTGATAAATATATATAAATAATCTTACAATTTAGAATAGAGATTGGATACATAGGCAGTCTTAATAAATTATAATCTATTTGGAAAGGTACTTTATCTAATTTTTTAAATGAAAACAGTGACTAAGCTGAGTTTTATTTACAATACTACTACTATAGTCGTCAACATTAAAGTTAATGCTCATTTTTACACCAATACAAAGTCACAATAACGTAAAAACACGAAATAACAACAAAACAAGGAGAAATTTAAACGGACGCGGGAACTAAGACAACGACAAGAGAGCAACGCCCCCACCGCCTTTCGGCCGGCTTGCATCGAGTGCATTTCGTCAACGATTGGTCAATCTCGGAAATATTCGGGCCGTACGGCGCACGAATCTACGCTAGTTACTTCATAGTAAATGTACTAATTATCTTCCGTCTCAAGCGCCAGGTGATGTAGCTCGTATTTCATAGAAGTTGTATGAGCGCTCTGCGTGCATTCCGCGAAGCGCACGGGACTTTTTTGTTCGAGCGAAAATAATAATGATGTTTTATATATTTTGTGATTCTTTTTAAAGATATTATGTATTTATGAACTGGTAGTGCAGCGCACGATTGCACTTAAGTTACGGCCGCCACTGGTCATAACAGCTGCCTAGCGACATCTATCGCGCTACATGCAAACTGAAGGTGGTTTCAAACCGGCGAGGCGAGGATTGGATGGGATGGGCGTGAATTGAAATCTCCCTGACCCTTTCATAAGGATGTTCGTTATATTAGGTAGCAGATAAAATAACCTATTATATACAAAAAGCAGGTGCATTCTATTATTTACTTAACACTAGTACCTGCTATCTGCTATAAATTTTTTCGTCGTCTTGTTTACGAGATTGAGTCGAGATGTAGTTTTTTTGTTGCTAGGTTGTGCCATACGATCAAGTATAGAATATAAATCCATTGTGATAAGGTCTGTTTTCTAACGCACGTTGCAATTCGAGACTCGGCGGCGTAACTTTTGCCGGCTTGATATTCATTATCATTTCAATAACAGGCGGCTTACATTGCATAACTAACGCAGCCTGCTATATAGCAAGTCAAGGAGCTACAACGCAGACTGTGGTTCGCCTATGCGCTCGTGCTCGCACTCGCACATTGCTGTAATGAATATAATAACGCGCACATACTCGTAGCGTTTCGAGCGCCGTGCCGAACCCCGAAAGCGGACTGAGATTTCTAACGAGTGCTGTATGCTATATTATAGAATAAAAAATATTATGCGCTATACATATAGCATGTCGTTACAACGCGTCTTTGATATGTAGCCGTTGTGAACCCTTTCACACCGAAAGATGTACATAGCGAGCACGCACCGTCTCGCGCCGACCAGCGACGGCGCGCGCCTGCTCGCGATGTACCGTTTTGCAATGTAATAAATACTCTATTCCTGCAGTAATAAAGTTTAATGTTGTACCAACAAATATTTCAATTCTCGCCTCGCGCATCCTCGCCTATCCAGACCTTTCACACCAAAGATGGGCGTGATGTGAATTGAAATTTTGCTATACAAATTTCAATTCTCGCTCGGCCCATCCACGCCACGCCTCGCCGGTGTGAAACCACCTTAACACTGACATAGACCGCTATTCCACTATCATATTTATACCATGGTATAATAAGATGTTTCACCAGGTATTCTCTTCCCGTGATGACAGCGCGATGCCTCCAAGCTACGCAAGGAACTTATATATCAAGCTGGAAAGCGGACAGCTGACTAAAATTCGGTCCGATGTCCGGTGATAGGGTGTCCATACATGCAGGAAAGGGACAGCGGGCTCTCGGTAAAGCTACCTCAGAAAACCAGAAAAAAAAATGGACGTTATACGAATGGGATATTATTCATTTTTTAAGTTCTTAAATGTCTCCGTCCAAATTCTATCTTGGGTAAAAATTCTTTGAAACTACGTCACGATCAGTGTTGCCATTGACTGATATCTTCAATATATTAAAGGAGATTTTTGTTCATAATGAATATAAAATAAATTCCCAACTAGCCTATTTGTTATCTCGTGTTATTCATCTAATTAGTTATTAAAATAAACTGTATAAAATTACTAGTTCAAAAGTGATTCTTTATAGAAGCAAGTAAATGAAAAAATGCATTTTGCTCAGATATTTCCACAAAGTGGCAGCACATCAAACTGACAAGTGTCACGCTAACAGCCCGCTATTGGCTCCACGGCCGATGACGTAGTGCGGAGGCAATCACGTGACCTAGCTGTCACGGGAAGAGACTACCTGGTGAAACATCTTATCATACCATGATTATTGAAATAACTGAAAACCTCGTGGCGCCCTCATTAGTAAAACAATAATTACCCGCTGAGTACATCATCTATCGAAAATTAATTTTTAACGATTGAAGTACAGGTACTGTAGTTTAATCGGAAACTATTAACTCTGTAAATTATAGTTCGCTTGGTGGTAGATAGAAAACACGCGAAAAACAGCTACTTTTGGCACTTTTTGTATCTATAACTACAGCGAACTATAATTTACAGAGATAAAACCACACTTCCTGTACTTCAATTGTTAAAAAAGAATTTTCGATGGATAATACACTCAACGAGTATTTTTTTTTTACTGATGAGGGCACAGATTAACTATTAGTTACTACGTACTAATAGGTAATCTGTGGTGGCACTTAGGTCTTAGTAGCGCCTTAAATATTATTTCAGACTTCTGATACGTTGTATACAAGCGCCCTATATCAATTGTTAGGCAGTAGCCCGCCAGGCGCAAACCCAGCCTAGTCGGAGGATCCTCCCTTTGCGGTGGATGAACATGATATCTAGTTCCTCCACAGGTGCTATACCTACTTGAAATTTTTACGTACTTAACTAAAGGTAAAACAATCTTGAAATGTATTTTTTACTAAAATGCATTTAAAACCTGATAACTTACAAATTAATTATAAATATGTAAACAAATTGTGAATTTAAATGAATTTTCTAAAATACTTACACTTGAGTGCCGATATCAATGAACAGAGCGTGCAAGTTGCGCGCGCGCAGGATGCCGATCTCCAACGCGCTCTCCTCCACACAGTAGCGCAATTTGATCTCAATTTGTGCACTGTTCACTGTAACAAAGAAATAAAAAAGATTAGCTACTGATAGATAAAACAAAAATAAAAAATTTTAGGTCCTAAAATAAAAATCTTGCCAGAAATATTTGGTATTTGTTTTTAATTGATTCCTAAGCTATTTGTTTGATAATTGGAAAAATCATCACTTCAGCCGAAAGATTTCCACTGCTGGACAAAGGCCTCCCCCCAAGGGGGGGGGGATATGCCATAATCGCCACGCTTGGCAGGCGGGTTGGCGATCGCAGTTGGTTGTTTAAATACTCAGAGGACGCTGCTGCCCATCCTCTGGTGAATCCCTTAGTCGCCTTTTACAACACCCATGAGAAGAAAGAGGGAAAATTGAAAAATTGAATTGAATTTGAGGGAATTGGAAAATTGGTCTTAGTCAAAATAACATGATTTTAACACAAAAACCACATTTCTTTAGTAAAAAAATAATCACAATAATTAAGTGATGTACCGTGATAAACAAAACAATTTCCTAATAATCCTGTTTTTTTAAATTTAACTTTCACAATCAAGAACAGCCCTTATAGAAATGAAAATAAAGAACAATACAAATATACCTGCTTTTTCCCAAACACCTTTCAAAGACATTAAATGCAAACTAGTCCCTATTGCTAAGGAGAAAAGATATAATTTAGCACACCCGCGTCTGCCTGACCTTTTGCAGCTAATACATAGGTGAATTTAGCCCCTATTTGTAGAGATTTAAGGTATAATTTAGCTTACCAGCATTGGACGGATCGTTGGCCGCCTGCGCCGCTTCGAACACGCCAGAGTCGCCCGCCACTGATTCGTCGCTCACTGCCGCTGATACCGATCTAGTGTTTGTACCTGTAATGAAAAAACATTGTTAATACTTGAGCTAGGAGATGACTACTTCTGAATACGGATTTTCCCGAAGATCAGTATGTTAATGAGACATAATCTCTCTCATTTCTATCTACAACTACAGCGAAGTATAATTTACAGACTTAAGACGCTGACAACAGCCGAATACCCCAAATAGGCTTCTTTTAAAAACATTTGTAGCTGTATCTATTCAGTTTGTGGCAGTGAAAAAAATATATGTTAATCTTGATCGTATTTTCTGAAACTGTATTGTGCCCAAAACACGTTTTCTTGAAGTTTTCTCGATAGAAAAGAAGTGTAAACTAACCTCTTAAAAAATGCTTTAAAGCAAACAGTCTCTATTATTTACTAAATATTATAAATAAAATTAAGAAAACAATTGAGAAAGACAATAATCTAAACATTTGTTGTTTCCGTTTTTCAAATAAGCTTTTAGTTTTTTATTTAAAAATGTTTTTGTTAATTTTCATTC
This sequence comes from Asteroscopus sphinx, assembly GCA_949699075.1. Classification (NCBI taxonomy): domain Eukaryota; kingdom Metazoa; phylum Arthropoda; class Insecta; order Lepidoptera; family Noctuidae; genus Asteroscopus; species Asteroscopus sphinx. Next base: position 8,532,044 of record OX453020.1, read on the forward strand.
AAGTTGAGCGGCGTATCCGACGTCCCTCGGCTCGTTGCCTCTCTTTCAGTTCTGTACGAAACGACAGTGACCGCAGAGGTCTGATTTTTTGGGTGTTGTCAGCCTCTTAAGACGCTGACAATAGCCGAATACCCCAAATAGGCTTCTTTTAAAAACATTTTTAGCTGTACGTGGGACACTCAGAAAGTTTTGCGAAACTAAAAAAAATTGTTCTATACGTACATATATTTTTATCAATTCTTTTCAAAGTACTTTCCACCAGCCTCTATACAAAGATTCATGCGCCTAAACCAGTTTTCAAAACACTTTTTCCAGTCCGCCGCAGACACCTCGTTTACAGCCTGCTCGAACGCAGCCAGCGCATCTTCCGGCGACGAAAATTGTATCCCTTTGAGCTGATTTTTTATTTTTGGGAATAAAAAGAAGTCACACGGTGCTAGATCAGGGCTGTAAGGAGGGTGACCCAGGAGTTTGACTGGCGTGCTGTCCAGGAAGTCCCTCGTTTTGAGTGCGGTGTGCGCAGGTGCATTGTCGTGGTGGAGCAGTAGCCCGCGGAGCCCTGTGTTTGGTCGCTTGTTGCTTATAACAGAGAAAACTTCTGGCAAACATTTGGTAGTATACCATTCGGCATTAATGCTTCTTTGATCCCGTAAGGGAATTGATACCAAGTGGCCAGTCAAATTAAAAAAGCTAGCGATCAAAATCTTACCCCCGCTTCTAGATCGCTTCACTTTGGTAGGCGTTGGCTCATTTTGAAACACCCAAACAGTCGACTGGCGCTTGGTTTCTGGGTCGTATTGATAAATCCAGGACTCATCACCTGTAACGATGTCGTAAACACGCCGAGACGAGCCTGCTTCAAATTTGTTAAGCATATCACGGCACCATTCCACCCGGGCCTGCTTCTGAGCATCGGTGAGGTTGTGCGGCACCCAGCGTGATACTATCCTCCTCACGCGAAGATGGCTGTGTAGAATCTCGTGAACGCTTCCCGATCCAATCTTCAATATGTGTTGAATCTCCTGATATGTAATTCGCCTATTGTCTTGGATTAATTTTTTCACTGCTAGCACGTTTTCTTCGGTAACAGCCGTCAAAGGGCGACCGCTTCTTTCGTCATCCCCCAAAGTTGGTCGACCGCGCTTGAATTCGTTATACCAACGATACACGGTTGCCTTGGAAGGGCCTTCATCCATGAATGCCATTTGAAGTCTATCGTACGATTCATCCGGTTTCAGGCGACACTTGAAATCGTATAAAATCATAGCTCTAAAATGTTCCCGGCGCAGATCCATATTTCAGTGAGACACAATACTTTGAATTAACTCGCAAAAAATGTGGAGGGAAATTTTGAAATTGGAACTTACTTATTTTTACTTATAAATAATCATATTTTCGAAAAACATTATAACTGGCCAGTCTCCCATATATAAAAACTTTTTTTCGCAATACTTTCTGAGGGGCCTGGTATCTATTCAGTTTGTGGAAGTGAAAAAAATATATGTTAATCTTGATTGTATTTTCTGAAACTGTATTGTGCCCAAAACACGTTTTCTTGAAGTTTTCTCTATAGAAAAGAATTGTAAACTAACCTCTTAAAACATGCTTTAAAGCAAACAATCTCTATTATTTACAAAATATTATAAATAAAATTAAGAAAACATTTGAGAAAGACAATAATCTAAACATTTGTTGTTTCTGTTTTTCAAATAAGCTTTTAGTTTTTTAATAAAAAAAAAATATTGTTAATTTTCATTCAAGTTGAGCGGCGTATCCGACGTCCCTCGGCTCGTTGCCTCTCTTTCAGTTCTGTACGAAACGACAGTGACCGCAGAGGTCTGATTTTTTAGGTGTTGTCAGCCTCTTAATAGTTCCTGATTAAACTACAGTAGCTGTACTTCAATTGTTAAAAACGAATTTCCGATAAATTATGTATTCAGCGAGAATATTTTTTTTTTCTGATGGGGGCGCCACTTGGCTGCTACATTCCCCTAAAATCAAAAAAAATTAAAAGAAGAGAATAATCGAACGATGTGGGTGAGTGAATGAGTATATCAAGAAGATCAAGCAATGTCTCCCTATCTCCTAATAACAATGACAGATGAGTTTATGATCTGTGGTTGTAATGGAGTCTTTTGCCACTAGAATTTACTGGATACTGGACTTTTAGACTAAATAAATTAGAGTAAATTGTACTCACCACTAGACGAGGGAGTTCTTGGCGATGGTGGAGGAGGCGTCTCTGATATGGGGGAGAGCGGTTCACACGGCCGACCAGGGCCTTGCAATTGTACTGGAACTAAACACATAAGTATTATTAGTATAAGATAAACTTCTAGGACAACATTAACAAGATATGGTGTAACACAAAACTAATAAAATTAATGTGTTTCACTTGGACGAATAAAAAAAGGCGGACGAAATCTCGCTAAACAAAAAGTGAGGCATTCATAGTAAGACGGCTCGCTTAAAAGTACGGGCTGGCACGCACAAATGCACACCCATAGTAAGACAAAAAGCCGCGATAACGCAACAAATCTCGTGTGACGGTGTGACGGTAGTCATTGTCGTAGTGTCATAAATAAAATAACAAAATATATCTGGTGTGTTAAAATTCTGTGGAAATTATAGTGGGTTTAGGAGAAAACGAAGTGCTTCAATCTTTTCTTAGCGAGATTGCGTCCGCCATTTTTATTCGTCCGTGATGTTAAATATGTATTTTGGACTGGTCTGTCATTTACAACAGTCACGTTAATTTCACAGGTAATATTCAATAGTTCACATATATTATATCTACCACAGATATAGATAGAATGAAAAAGTGGGCAGGGCACGGGTGCTAACACTATGCACCATAGTGCAGTGCATTTCAAAGCCTTTCTCAGTACGCCTTATGACTTGTTTCTGTAAATACTGTAGCAAAAACCCGCAGAAATGCCTTATTGTGCTGTTTCTAATTGCAGAAACAAAAGCTGTAAAGTACATTTGATTAAAGTTAATTTTTAACAATTAATGACGTCAATATGTAAGGCGTAGTTTGTTCGAAAGTTGCCACGCATGAATCGCAAGTAAAATTGTGATTACAACCATTCTATCTCTATATATTTCTGTGATATCTTCAATTTATAAAACGAAGATATTGGATAAATTCATAGATAATAATATAATTATATTCTCTCTAAACTAAACATTTTATTTGATTTTTCAAACAGTTTGAAAGTTGTTTATTATGAAAATTAATACTTACTAGTAGCAAGTCCTGTGACTTCATTGAGTCCAGTAGCGACACCTATCCTCATTTCCGCTAACTTCTCCTCCAACTCTCTCTGTTGCCGCCTTTGCCTTTCCACCTAGAAACAAAAACATAATGATAAAACGTTTCAAAAGATGATTTAAAACTGTGTAAAGTCTTTAAATCTTTATAGGTACAACTAGGCCTAGTTTAATTACAGCCTAGCTATACATTTTTGTGGAACAGTGTTTCAGGCAAAAAACTTTATCTATTTCAACCTGCCACTGGTTTAGTATTATTTTGAGGTAAGAGGTAGAAGTCTTGAACGCCCCTAAGCCACTGTGACCTGATAAGATCTATTGTGACGCCTCTCGCAGCATTTCAGCACTTGCCCAAGCTGCAAGTCAATCATGAAGTCGACTATGACCTTGGGGGAGGAGGATTTGATCTCCTGCGTTGAGATGACGTGGCCTCCAAGATGCTGGATTCTGATGTGGTACACTGAATCGCATTCGCATAGGATATGGATGGGCGTCACCCTGGTCTAGTATAGTCCACCCGCTTAAATAGTGGCGTCCTGTGATTCCGAGGACACTTTTTGTGATAAAGAATAGCGTTTTCTCCCACTTGCTCGGAAATTGCTACATTATTTAAAAAAAGAATACCTACATTAATCGGCTCTTTTCGGTACGTAATGAAATATCAAGCCAGCAATTTCCAACACGACAAAAATGAGCAATTGCTGGACAGTTTTTTAATGAGGAAATTCTCAGTAGCAGCCCGGAGTCTCAATTTGTATCCGGTTAATGGCAATGGGACTTATAACATAACTGGCGAAATTTGGGTACTATGGTACTATACACCTCTGCCTACAAAAAGTATAGGCGTGATGTTGTTTATGTGTCAAACGACACTAACTTTGAGACGTCTTAAAAGTCGTTCTGTCGCTATAATGCACCTTAGAGTGACAGTGATAGTATAAGACTTACGGGCCACTTAAAATTTAGTTGCGTTTGCGTATTTGGGGTAAGCTACACATTTTGAGTTCACCCCGCTTGCGCAAATACAATATTAAAAAAAAGTTTTCTATAAAAGGCTTTATATTCGCTCCTGCCTCATATGACCAAAAACCATCTTCGGAGAATATGTGGGTGTACAATATTACACAAACAACTGCCTAACATAGATTACCGACATGACGTCTATGTTCTATCAAAATGTCTGACACTTTTCCATAAACAATATATCAATACACAATATTAGAACCTCGACAAACAAACACGTATGTTATCTATGTAACCGTACATAAAGTGAAAGCAAGTAACAAGCGAGCCTGGGGCAAATAATACGATTTTGCAAAAAAACATCTTGATGAAGTCATAACACTGATAATCACATCATTTTAAAAAGGTGTGTACCTACAGTCCGTTTTTGTCTACTTGTCTTATCTAGTATATTTTTTTTAAATCTTTATTTATCAATCACATGAATCGACAAAATGTAGGGAACAGTGATATTTTTTTCGTGATTTTAGCTTTAGTCTCATAGTAACAGTTGTTCATAATGATGAGCACAATGACCCCTTAAAATAAAAGGTTTTCAGTTATTTCAATAACACGTTGTGTAACAGTGAAAACAACTGGTTACATATTCCGTTTAAGATAAAAAGATTTGGTCCTGTGACATACGGACGGACGGACACAAAGCGCGGTGGCATAGGCTAAGAAATATGGTTCAGTTGGCACTTTTTGGGTTCGGGACCCTAACAGCATTTTCTGTGCGCATTACCAATGTATACGGACCTCTACAAGCATTTATAACGCTGCGGCAAAGTCATGATTTGACAGAATATTCCGGGTACCGATAAGTGTGTACAATCGTGTGTAAATTACAATCACACACGCTTTCATCTTTAAGGTAAAAAAAGGTTGTTTACGTAAACAAACGTTTGAGTATATTTTTATGAGCCGTGAAAGTAAATATTTAGTATGGAATCAGTTCCAGAAACTGCCTTGATTGAATAAACGTATTTCTTAGCGTTTTTATAAAATAGTTTGTCTTCATAAAATGGACATATGAAATAAGGTGAAACTAGACATATTTATATCGACGGGAAAAAAATATAAACTTCTTTTTTCTTAAGTTTATAAACGTTAACTTGTTTTTTAAAGCAACTTAAAAAAACGAAAAAACTTTGTAAAGAAAACGTAATTGTTTGACCAAGTGGTATATGATGATAAAACAAAAACAATAATGATTGTAAATAACAGACAATGACAATAAAATACAATTCTGTAAAAAAAACTGTCATTGAGAATTTTGACAATTATCGAGAAAAACACTGCAAAAAAGCAGATTTTCCGTAAATTCTTCTTTATGTTTAAGTGATGATTAAGGGTAATTTTTTGGGAGTAAATTGTATTTTATCATCATTGCTTCTTATTAACTTTTTTCTGATTTCTGTTTTTTTTTAACATCATAGACCACTTGGTTCAAAAATTACAACGTTTTCTTTACAAAGGGTCCACAGTTTCTACAAAAAAAAAGTTAACGTTTATAAATCCAAGAAAAAAAAAAAAAAAATTTTTTTTTCGTTGATAAAATTATGTCTAGTTTCACCCAATATCGTATGGGCACTTTATAAAGACTTAAACTGTATTGTATTTAATTGATACAAAATTAAATGAACTTTAAAAAAAAAAAGGTTGACTTGTCTTGACTGTAACTTTCTGTTTTGGTATTTTTATAAAAGTGTATGATTTCCATAGTCATGTGTCAGGCACTCCTAGCAAATATGTAAATGTCACATACCTGATTATACGAAGGCGGTGGTGGCGGCGGACTGGCTGAAGACAAGCTACTTCTTGGAGACAAGGACGGCTGTGATGGAGAACTGCTTGCTCCAGGAGTTGCACTTTCAGCGTTGTAACTTGATCCGCGTAGTAACCTGACAATGAAGAATTGTTTATTTATTATTCATTTATGATTTATGTACACACAACAATAAATAAAAGGAGACAGAATTAACAGTATTTTTACAAAGGTACTGCTTAATTCAAATGAGTTTATACCAACAGACCTCATCATCATCATTTCAGCCGAAAGACGTCTACTGCTCACATAGGCCTCCCCCAAGCATATGTTGGCGATCGCAGTTGGTTGGTTAAATACTCAGAGAACGCTGCTGCCCATCCTCTGGTGAATCCCTTACGGCCAAAATTAATTTCCAATCTATCCACGATTTACCCTACTAGAGATAGAAATTTGACATATTTTGTATGGAGCGTATGTCAAATTCCTATCTCTAGTAGGGCAAATCGTGGATAGATTGGATATTAATTTTGGCCGTAAGTCGCCCTTTACGACACCCATAAGAAGAAATAGGGTGGTGCAATTCTTTACGTCCGGCACCACACGGAACATAGAAATAATATCATTACGTAAATAAAAATAAGCTCGAAAGTTCTCATGGAGAAATAATAATCCTAAAGGGACATTCGCTGCAGTGAAATAAACAAAAAATAATTAGGAAAAAACTAATTCACTGCATTTTTCGTGTCCACGGAACACAATTTTCTATAGGTATCTATAAAAACTCTAAAAATAGTACCATCACAATAATACAAATTCCTTAAAACAATAGTCAGAAAGTATGTCACAATTTGTATCAGATAACCTTACATAGGACAAGCGAAGATATGCAATGTAATGATTTGGTAATCATAGGAGAAAGGCCGACATTGCACTGTTCCTTTTAAGGCTCCGCTTGCAAATATTTTGGACTGAGAAAGTAGAATCGAACCAAGAAAGTTTAAACCACTGTCCAACTTAAAATACATCATAATCCTACTTTATGAAGGTCCTAAATCGAGAAATTAGCATAACAAAATCCGAATGATGCATAAATTGACTTGATGTATCGCCAAACGTGTTCATAATAATTTATATTGACGTTTGAATAGAGAAAAGTATTTTGCGCTCACCTTTCAACTCTTCGATGCAAATCGACCATATCGATTGGCTTGTCAACTTGGAAAGACGTAGCGATTTGCGGTCCGCCGTATATATCGGTAAAACTGATGCCGGAACTTAGCGAGCCTTTACTACTTGCGGTGGAAAGGGACCCCAAGCTTGAACTGCTTGAGACTGACAGCGTGCTAGCTGATAGGGTCTTTAACTGCCCTTCTAAGGTCGTCATTGATGTTAACGCGTCTTTCAACTGTTGCAGTAACAGTTGTTTTTCTTCGTGTAACCTCAGTCGGTCAGCAATGCACTTGTTCGACATTTCAAAGGCATTTTTCAAGTCTTGCTCAAGTCTCTTGCATTCCGTTTGGATTTCACTCATCTCCTGTTTAGATCTTGTTCTTGGTGTTATACTTCTCAACTCCCTAAGCAACTGTTCTTTCTCCTGGAAGAGAAGCAGTCTGTCTTTGTCGGATTCTGCTTGCCCAGGTTGGACTTTGTCTTCTAGGTCGGCAAGTTGTTGCTGTATCTGTTGTATCCTTTTCCTTGCTTCGTCGTATTGTAGGCGAACCCGCGCCATTTCTGCTAGTCTCGTGCCGATGGGTACAAGATCAGCACAAAGATCAGTTTGGGAAGCAGTGCTTAGTTTCTCCTGAGGGAGGGACAGAGTTGAGAGGTCAGGTGATGCGTCCCCAAGTTGCAGTCTCGTCAAATCGTCTTTCAGTTTTGCTAGAGACTGCATAAGGTCTGCCCTTTCTTTCTCCCCAGAGGTGAGTGATTTCTGAATGTTTTTCAATTCAGTCATGATAGCTTGAGCTTCGGTGATGTTATAGCAGCCCTGTTGGGAGCTGATTTTTTGTTCCACTCTGAAATAGGAAGTTTTGGATTTATTGAATGAACATCCTAGCCAGAAAAGTACCTAATGATTAAAATGATTACTATGAAAGTTGTAAATCGATTTTTAAATAACTTCAGCATTTTATTTCGACACTTATAACAGATTTCTCCGTCATTAAATCAGCATTGAAGATGATGTAAGACATCATTTAATTTCATCGTTAAAAAAAACAATGGATATAACTATTTATTGAATTCGTGGCGTAGGTACGCTGGAGACTTGAGCTCCTAGTTTCTTATTGTTGTTGGAAACAATTATATGGCATTCTTATTCTGCTTATCACCATGTCGATCCCATGCTCAAGTCCCATCTAAGTTTGCACACTCAGGCTACACAACTCGTCTCCTTACCTTGCTAAGACCCTTTTGTCTTCTTCACCTATATCTACAAGCTAAAATCATCATTGCAAGCATACTAACTCTGCAAGCGTGTCGACGCCGCGTCGTGCGCTGGCGACTTCAGCTCGGGCTTGCCTTAGCTCCTTGCGCAGCTGGGCCACCCGGCCGCGGGCTTGCGTGACCTCCGAACGAAGGAGCTCGGGGTCGTGTCGAGAAGTAGTTGACGTCGTTGTCATCGACGTTGTTGATGAACACACTACGATAAAAAAAGATTGGGTAATGTTGTGATAAGTGCATCACTGCATGGTGGAAGACAAGACAGCAGCCCATGTGCTTCTTAACTGCCCTGAGGTCGCAACATACAGGGCCAAGTATTTCGGTAACCCAGGTACCCTCAGAGGCCTTTTTTGAGGAGTTGGGGTGGATCGAGTAAAAAATACAAAATACAAAAGGTTTATTTCATCAATACGATATAGGTAACATTAATTGGTGATTGGAGCCTCCTTTTAAGCAAATAATGCCTGTATTAGGAGACTCCGCTCTTCAATAGATAGCTTATAACTTTTAAAATATAATTTTCCTTTTATGTATTGTATCGTCGACAACTTATATAAAAGAGAGACGCAGAGTGACACAAAATCAGACGTGTCTGACCAGCGGCAGCTTGACAAATTCAGATGATAAAAGAAAAAAATAAGCCTCAATCTTAAATCTCTCAATTAATTCCGAGATGCTCGAATTAATTGGTATGGGTTCAGTTTTGTAAAAAAGATTCCACTATTTAACAGTTAAGTAATACATGATTCTGATTCTGTTTTTTTTCTGTAGAAATAAGTAAAGTATCCAACCAAGTATTGAGCGTCAAGATAAACAAAATAGTCGTTTGCAAAGCAGAACAAATAAAACTTTGAATAAAATAATGTCGTCGAGCTCGACTCTACTGTAATAAAATACAAAATTACATTCAATAAACGGACAAGGAGTATAAACATTAAGAGGCAAGTTTTTGCGATACACTGTGGACACTATCTATGGGATCAGATAAAAATAACGCTTTAAAGGTACACACGGCTACACATCAAGCTGTACGAAACCAGTAAAGGCTGACCTCGCGTTGTAAGGAAAACATATACAATGCGAGGTCAGCTTATACTGGATTGTACAGCTTGATGTGTAGCCGTGTGTACACCGTAGGTTTTATTGGAAAAAAATAATTTTTAAATTGAAAGGCTTGGCTTGTCCCACGCATCGGCGATTTTGTATTTGACAGAAATATTCGTATCGCTTTACGTTATTTTAAATAATGATCAAGAGAACTTTTAATTTTTATTGAAGAAGTTCTGTACAAAAATAATTTCGCCACCGAAAAGTTATTAATTGAAAACCAGCCAAGTGCGAGTTGGACTCGTGCACTAAGGAGTCCGGAACGTCCATCGACTTAACATCCCGTTGAAATTGATTTAATTTATGAGAGTTCACCAAAGGTTTGCGCGTTGATGTCTCTTATATTATCTGCAACTCTTTATGACGCAGTCACCGCGCTTGTATGTAGGTAGGCTTTTTAAGACAGCGCAGGAACAAAATATTTCTTGTGGAAACCATTTTTCTTGTGAGAAACCCTTTATTTCATTTTTAGTATTTGCCACGAAAAAAGCCATAGTAACACATATTCTGTAAAAATCAATTTGATACCTATTCTATTACGGATAAAAAGATACAGCCCTGTAACAGAAAGATGGAAGTATGGACAGATAGCGTAGGCATAGTAATAGGGCCCCGTTGGCACCCTTTTGGTTTGTAAACTTAAAAAGGTTCTCGGTAGGTGTAAAAATTTCAGGTACCTACCTACCCATAAAAATTCTTAGGTCTAAAGTCCTTTTTAGAATGAATTTATTATCAGACTTTACCTACATGGAATACAAATAATTAAGTAAATACTGACTTATTATTCAGACTACTAAGGCTCCATTCTCAATAATTCGCGTGTAGTAATAAAGTATTTTTTTTTTTCGAAAATATTGTAATGGAGTCAGGAATTCGTCTAAAGAAATACATAAGTACTAGTTAGGATATTTACATATTTGAATTTTTATCAGTTGTTTTAAACTTTCTTTACTAGTCAATAATTCTAATAACACATAATTCCAAATATTATCATCACTACCTTTCCGCGTAAAGACGATTCGTTTTCCTTACACAGCGACGGACTCCTAATAAAAAAAGACTTGAATCAGCAGAACGGCACAAAAATTATTATTTTCAATTTGAACACAGACCATCTTGAATTCTTGACTGTAATAATATTCAAACTGATCTTATTAAGTACTTTAGTGTTGATTACAATTTACTACCTAGTTCAGAACACGATGAGTCAATGACGCTAAGCTTTAAGCTCTATATTAATTTAAAAACATCGGCTATGGTATCGACTATCGCTGACTTAATTAGTAATTACCAAAGAATACGATATATCCTATCCTGCTAATAATATTATATCTTATGGACAAAGAAACAAACAACCATAATTTCATTAATAATATTAGTAGAATTTCTACAAAAATAAAAACAAGACATAAAATGGATTTTAATCATTTCCGTCTGAGCCAAGTTGACAATTTAGTTTGTTGCTTATATATAAGGTACAGTAGTTGTCTAGGTATTCCAGGTGATTATAAAAGTATGTTCTATGTATATTTAGTAGGTATATAATGTGTACTTACGACTAGTCCTGGAGGCTGCGAGCGTGGAGAGCGCATTGTTCAAATGCTTGTACTCATCCTGGGCTAAACACAACCTCTGCTTCTTCACATCGTACATCTCCTTCTTCGCCTGTAGACAAAAGGAGAAAGAGAGTTAATGTTAATGTTGCAGACAATAATACATATATTAAGAAATACATAATTCAAACTGCAGAAGAAATTAATGTCATAATTGAGGTGCAGTAGTTTAATGCTGCTGATTTCAAGTTTAAACTATAGGACTTAGAACTTAAGAGGATACCTGTAGCTACCCTATTTAAAATCAAAACACTACAAATATTGTAAATTCTGGCTTTCTTAAAGGGTGTAGAAGTAAAAGAAGCCTTCGCACTACCCACGATAACAAAACTTACGATACTATACGGATTGAAAGTCATGGCTCGATTTCCAAGAACGTTTCTGTCTTATTATAGCATGCGTCAATTTATCTGGTAATAACTGAAGACACTGTCGTTGATAATAATATAAACAATGAGAATGATTAATTTGAACTTGGAATTCCTGATGAACTAAAATTTTTGTCTCTGTTTTAGCGTTTGGTTTCAAGTCTCCGATTTGTTAACTAAAAGATAATTTGCAGTCATTACATTATGTATCCCTAAAAACTACGTCACTTCTGACAGATGCAGACAACATCCTATTTAAATCTAATCTACTAGCAATTCTACTGACCGAATAACAACGTAGGTAGTATTAGCCGTTCAATCAATTCATCAGATTATAGAAATAAATTAAGATGACTTATGAACACGGATATTATCTAGCCGTAAATAAATTGATACTGCAAATCGATCCTTTATTTGCATCAAGGAAACAAAAAGACTTAAACCGGCAACAAGAGTATTCTCGAAAGCGGATGAATCTAAATATCTTCGGGATACGCAAATCAAAATCAATTTCAGAAAGTAATCAAGTGCCCAAACAGTTTAATTTCTTCAAGAAAAAAAATACAGAGCTCATTTGATTTAAAAGGGTGTATAGTTATGATGAGTTGTTCAGTACTTTAGTTTTTGTTGGTAACATAAAAATTGATTGAATTACGAGACAAAGCTGAGTATAAAAACTTAATTATTTTGCTACTGGTGCTCAGCGATGTTTTACGTCAGATTTTATTACTATAAAACGTTTGATCGACTGTGAAGAATTGTTTTACTTACTTCTCGACGCTAGTGTAGTTATGTTTACGGTAAAAAGTACGTTTGTATCCCTCAAAAGTGATATTTGCCAGTCATCTTTCGACAGCACGATCAATATTTAACAAAATCGTAAAATATAGTGTAACCACACAAAATAAACTTAGTTCAGCTGCCTACGTGTTGGACAGAAAGATTTAAAATAATATATTCGCACAGGACAAAATCATCCTATTTATTTTAACCAAACACTGGCCATATTTGGTTAAGACCATGTGCGAGAATGCGTGCATCATAAAAATAATAATGGTTCATAATTAACTAAGATTTTTAGAGATAAGGTTAAGATGTATCGCAGGTCCATACGAAATTCATCAAGCCACATACAAAATTAACGAGTCATTAGAACAAAATACCGAAACACGCATTTTTTGCCCCCGAAGTTAAATACGGTATTACAAGTTGGGCAATGACTTTTTTAGTTTGGAATCCGTGTAAAAACACCTACGAATCATCGTACGGCTATATCCTGTTCTGTAAAAAATCACAATTAAATAACTAAGTACATTGTAACCGAAGCAATGACGTCAAATGCTAGGTGTAGCAGGTACGTATAAGTACATAATTTTGAGTGGAAAAACTAGTGACATTTACAGTGAAAAGTCGCAAAGATCCATTGAGACTGCAGGATTGCTGCAGACGACTCCAGGTGTGCGGCGGGCATTGCGGGAAGGTACCATTCCTGCTGAGCACCTGCGTGGCCACGTAACCTTGACCTTCGTAGTACGCCACATCGGACACAGGCACTAATCGCACTTCCGCGGAACGTATCTGACGCACTGACAGTATGTTTTCGTAAATAGCTTCGTCCTCTAGGTTTTGACCTTCAGGGCAGAGCCGGTAGCCGAACTCGCGACTGATCTCGTCGAGATTGGCGTACTCGGGTCGCTTGCGCATCTCGTCGATGTTCTGGTACTGGGGTTGGTCGCGCACGCGCAGACCGGTAGGTTGGACGGACGTCGGGTCGACGCGGACGCCGTACTCGGGCGGCTGGCGGACCATGCGCGCGAGTTGTCGGCTGCCGAAACAGCCGCGGCACCAGGTGTGCGCGCGCCCGCGGACCGTCTGCGTTTCGGGTTCAGGGGGAGGCGGCTGGGACCACATAGTGAGCGCACGCCGCAACGGACACATCTTAACCCCCAAAAGGGCACGCGTCGACTGGCGCGGGCGCGCGGAGCTCGGATGGCGCGCAGAGGAATGCGCCCGCGCCGCCGAAAGAATGCAATCTCGGGCGCATTTCGGAGGTCGATCTCTCCGAAGGGCCGGGGTCCGCGGACGCTCCCGCCTCCCGGGCTGCGGCCATCTGTCGTAATAAGTTCGTCGAATCGAAACGCACGGCCCGCCGAGGTGTCGGCGCGCGGCGACGCACTAACGGACCATCACTGACCTCATCCCCTCACGCAAAATTATTCACCGATTATTTTTCTCGTTTTTAATCCGATTCGATTGAATTTAATTTATGGGATTATCTTAAGACATTGTCCCCTTGATTGCGTCTGCCCGAAGTCTGGATCTCAAGTTCGTGCCCTCTTTTTATTATAAGATCGCCTGCTGTTTTAATCGTATATGCTTAATAATAATCAAACATCCACACAAACTACAAACCTACATAGGTACTTTAGTTTAGCACCATCAAACCTCAACTCAAAGTTACTCAACCCAACGAAATAATAGCATTGAAGTGGCAGCCCTAAACGTAACAGTTGTTTAATTATTCAGAATCAGCTTAGGCTCGTTAACTAGCCGACGATAAAGAATCGTAATCGCAGCAATCCGAGGATGACCGCGGCGACAACAGCGCTGGAATGCAAAAAAGCCGAGCAATTTCACATGTGACGCTGGCCATGTAGCGGTCACGCAGACTCAAGCGCCTGCAGTACTTAGCGCGCGTTTTCTCAGATTTTCCACGTAATCAATTTACATGGTTTAATGGCGGTATGCGAGGGGTACGGGTGCGAGGGGCTCAGGGCGCATCTGCCGGCTGCAGGTAGACGCGCACATTTTTGTTCCGGAATTCCTTTACACGCATTTGCAATCCCGTCCCGACTTCGAGCCTGCCTATTGAAGTTCGGAAGTAAGAAAAAAATTAAAAGCATGTGAATTCAAATAAAGTGTTTTTCAACAGGTACGATCTAGCTTGGGGAGCTATTCACGATGGGATAGCTTGCTTTTTTTAACCGACGAAAAAAAGGAGGTGGTTCTCAATTCGACACGTATATTTGTTTTTTTTTTTTTTATGTATGACCACGCGTAACTTTTTACAGAGTGGCCCGATTTTGATGATTCTTTTTTTTAATGGATAAGGTATATTCGAAGTTGGTCCCATTTAAATTTCAAAATCAAAATCCACCCCTAAGGGATAAAATATGGGATGAGTGCTTGTTCACCCACTGAATTCTTACCTGTTAACCGATTCTGTTGAAACTTGGCACACAAATGTAGTTCTAGACACTACGACATAATGGAGACCTGGAGTTAGATTAAACCACAAAAAAAATTAAAATAAAACTTTTTAACAAAAAATTGAACCGACGAAAACAGAAACTGAAAAGCGAAAAATAACTAATTAAGAGTCGGCGCCAAACAAACATTCAACGAAGATCATTAAATTACTTTAAATAAATAATAAAAACAACGTAACATCAAATACAACGTGAAATTTTCAACGATAAACAATAACTTTCCAAACGGCGCCGACTCATAATTAGTTATTTTTCGCTTTTCAGTTTCTGTTTTCGTCGGTTAATTTTTTTGTTAAAAAGTTTTATCTAGCTAACTAACCGCATAATTCTAAAGCCACACGTGTGTGGTGTGTGCGCATGTTTGATTTTTCAATAGACACGCAAGCACGTTGTTCTGCAATGTGATTTTATGTAAAATACATCATGAATATCATATCAGGAATTGAATACAAATATTTTTTTAATGCTCCTAAGTGTATTCCTACGCCCTTGTTTCGATGCTATTAAAATTCAATGTTATACAGTACTAGCGACCCAGCTTCTTACGGGTAGCATTTATATTCTATAACCTTCTTAGATAATGCCTCTTTCTATTGGTGACAACCGTATGAAAATCCGTTCAGTAGTTTCTGAGATTAGCCCGAACAAACACTAACTCAGCGCGGCGGGGGACTTTATAATATGTAGCGAAGTGATGAAACCGCAGATAACTATAAAGTTCTTTCAGCAAGAGGTACAAAATAGGCAATTTAATTCATAAAACTCAACGTTAACGAGTTGATGGTGTTCGGACAGGTAATTTGGCACGGAGCCCACATTCCATCGTGCGGTATGTACGACTAATAGCACCATGTGTTTTTTGCTTACAAATACCGGTAAAATTTCAGGTAATGATGAAAATAACACGGATAATGTATCTACAGTAACCAACTTTTTATACTGAAGTCGAAAGTCATAGGAATTTCTTTGTTACGAGGCCTTTCATGTTTCACAACCGTCTCGCTCTAACTTTAGCACTTTTTTTTAAATTTCAAAAGATATAAGGCGAAATTGAAAAATGTATTCTATTATTATCCTTCAAGGTAACAACATTACGAATAGTTGAAACATATTTTCGTCTTGATTTACTGCCTAGAAGGAGAGGGAAAGGAGGAGAAGAGAGTAAAATATATCTACAATAACTAACTTTTTATACTGAAGTCGAATTTCATAGGAATTTATTTGTTACGAGGCCTTTCATGTTTCACAACCGTCTCGTTCTAACTTTAGCACTTTGTTGAAAAATTCAAGAGATTTTAGGCGAAATTGAAATTTGGATTATATTATTATCCTTCAAGATAACATTACGAATAGTTGAAATTGAAACATATTTTCGTTTTGATTTGTTGCCTAGAAGGAGAGGGAAAGGAGGAGAAGAGAGTAAAATATATCTACAATAACTAACTTTTTATACTGAAGTCGAATGTCATAGGAATTTCTTTGTTACGAGGCCTTTCATGTTTCACAGCAGTCTCCCTCGAAATTTCGCACTTTTTTTAAACTTTCAAGAGATTTTAGGCGAAATTGAAAAATGTATTCTATTATTATCCTTCAACATGACAAATAGTTGAAGCATATTTTCGTCTTGATTTGTTGCCTATAAGGAGAGGGAAAGGAGAAGAAAGTAAAATAGATTTCTTTGTTTTTCTTTCTTATAAAAATCATATATAGAAATGAAAGCATTGTTCAAATATTCGTAATGTTACCCTGAACAGCAGTAATAGAATACATTTTTAAATTTCAAAAGAAAAAACACCTAAAATCTCTTGAAATCTTTAAAAAGTGTTAAAGTTAGAGCGAGACGGCTGTGAAACATGAAAGGCTTCTTAAACTGAACTCAAAGATTCAAGAAGTAGCACAAAATTAGTTTTAGTCAACAAATTAGATGCAGTTATGGAAAGAAAGGAATCAAAAAGTAAATTTTAAATTACTAGGTAGGACTGCATCTGTCATAGAAATATTATAATAATTTTTGAAAAGTAGAACTCGTTTAGGAGAATAGAGCCTGAATTTTCGAATCGTTTGTATCATAAATAATAATATTAATCCATCAACTTAGTTTTAATCCATCCAAAAAAAACAGATTTCGGGAAAGGACATAATTTCGTTAATCAAGGCAGCAAATGTAATAACTTGTGGTAAGAAATTGAATACTTCAAAGTTTACGTCACGGCTATTTACATGAGTGTGTATAATATAAAACATTCCCATTGCCCATTGTACATGTCTTCTATATAAGTCATATATATTGCTATTTTCTTTTGTGTACAATAAAGAGTATTTGTATTTGTATAAAGCTCCTCACATTAAGCTCCATGAGAAGTAATTTTATTTTCCATGCGAAACCCAGAATCTGGATAAAGGTTTTACTGGAATTATTTATAATAATTATTTTCTTATTGTTGGAATCCGTCAGTTTGCCGTGGGGGTTTCTAGTGAGAGCATCTGCCTCCCCTGGACCGGTTGCTTTTCGACTCACTCTACCATGCTTGCATCTCTTTCACTCTTATACAAGTTCCCTTATAGAGCTGTCCTTATCACACCTGCAGCCTACGGAACTAATTTTACGTCTTTTTCTTCTCGTTGGCTATCTGCTGTAAACGACCGACACATTCGAGTTTTTTTACCCGACTGCGCCAGAAGGAGGGTTATGTTTTTCGAGTGTACGTTTGTATGTATGTATGTATGTATATTTCTTTGGCACGCTCTGTAGCCTAAACGGCTTGATGGATCTTAGCCTGAGAGGTGTCGTTGAATTCGTCTTAATTGTGAGAGTGACACTGGGTATATCAAAATTATAAAAATCAAAATGGCCGCTTTTTGGAGCCATTTTATGTGACTTCAAATTTTTTTTTTTTGCTCAAAACCTATCGAGTGTGGTATCAAAATAAAGAGTTTACGAAAATATATACAACTTATATGTTTAAATGTAATTTGGAATGAGAAATGCTAAAAAACAACAAAATATGCAACGTTAAAATGAATTTGACTATTCAAAAAAAACATTAATAGTATGATAAATAAAACATGACAAAACTAAAAAATTTAAAATAAAAAAATTAATTTACTGAAAAAAAAAACCCGACTGCGTGTAAAAATAACAGAAAAGATATATAAACAAGACTTATCAACACGCAGGCGGAGGCTACCTATGAACTATTATGTAATTCATGACCAAAAACATACGTAGCCTCCGCCTGCGTGTTGATAAGTCTTGTTTATGGGTGAAGTCCAAAATATTCACGCAAATAACACAATAGTGACACAAAATGTTGTGCTATGGTGACACAAAAGTCGCACAGCAATTAACGCTACAGTGACATAATAGTGGCACAAAATGGTAGCATAGAACTATAAAGTTGAGGTTACATTTGGAGTTTATAAACTAGTTTATTTAAAAAAAAAAACATTAAACAACAACATAGAACATTATGGCAAATTAAGACACGCTTATTCATAAAAAAACTAAATTAAAACAAAATTTTAATCTTGAGGAAGTTCTATTAAGTCTCCAAAATGTAAAGTAATGGGTTTTAACTGAAAAAAACAACAAAGGTACTTGAAACTTCAATGTTATGAACTTTTGTATTTTTTTATGACTACTATAATAAAAAATTAAATCAATAACATTATTAGGTAAGAAATATAAACTTTTATGGCAAAAGCAGTCACGCTTATTTATTAAAACTGAAGCGATATAAAATTGTTATCTTATGTGAGCAAGTTTTACAAAGTGCTCCAAAATGAATCTATCATTATTATTACCACAAAGTTTTAACAATTTTCTCTCCGCGAATTCAAGCAACAACTGATTTAAAACTATCCCAATAGTTACTCAATTATTTATTGCATTCTCAAATGCGTTTAACCATAGTAGTACTAAGTGTATCCCAACCTTATAATGGTAGCACAATTGTGGTGACACTGAAATTGTTCAACTGGTGATACAAAAGTAACACAACGTATCACAATTGTGAGGTAGCACAGTGATTAAATATTGATTACCCCAAAACTATGCTATGAATCATATTGAAATGAGCATTACACAAAAGCACATGCTTTTTTATACTTAGAGCACTAAAAATCATGGTTAAAACACAAAACTTAGCATTGAAATCGTCGAAAAACCTGTCGAAATTTTACTGACCACGCTTAATCACTTTGAGTTTGACATCGCGACCGATTCAATATAGCCGCTGAGCTCTAGCTGCTATAGACAATTATGCGCCATTTTGCCAGTTCTCGAAAACTAAATCCTACCTTGTTTAGTCTATAGATACTGCCACTGAAAACGGTTGCACAAAATACGTAGCACAATTGTTTAAAAATCACATAAAAATTTAAACAGTCAAAAAGCATATTATTGCGGCTATTTTCTTACACTATCTATTTGATAAGCATTGCTAATTATACGCTATTGCTGTAGAATTCGATATTTAGTCTTTATGTTACACAGAACTTGTTCAAAAATATACTCAAAGTTCACCCTCCAAAATTATTACGCCGTTTTGTACATAATTTGTTCCCGTTTGTGGAGAAATTATTTAATTTACTATGCTATCGAGTATTATTCTATAACTTTGAGTCTTTGGCATGCTGGACAAATAAACATTTAATTTAATATCAATTGTCATAAAATTCTATCAGACACAGTTTTTGAGAAAAATTATTGGGCAATTTTGAACTGGGCAAATGCGTCAAAATTTTGGCCTTTACCCTTATATATCTTTTCTGTTATTTTTACACGCAGTCGGGTTTTTTGTTTCAGTAAATTATTTTTTTTATTTCCTTCTTAAAAATGTGTATTAATTTATATAATCTATCAATTATAAAGTTAATTTATTATGAACAAAAAATACTCCTGTCAAAATCGAATTATTTCCTACGTTTTTATACTGTTAGGACTGTTATTTAATTAATTTAAATACAACTCATCTAAATTCTAAACCATTTTAAAATTAAAACCGCACTACAATACGGAACATTTTTTTATAACGCTTAATAGAATCATTGTTTACGAAGCAAATTACATGAAGGCTTATGAAGCTTCATTTAAAACAAAGCCGAAGGTCGTAGTAGCTAGATAATGTCTGCTCATATCCAAAATTCAACCTGCCCGAGGTTCAGAGTTTTGTTTTTATTGCTTTGGGATGGCGAGCAGTGGCCGGGGGCTTGGATGCGATTAAAATTCCTGAGATACCTCACGCCTGCCGTCCCTTCGGCGTTGCGATGACCATAGACCGGACAAGCCGTGTAACTTTCCTACGCTATTGTTGCTCAGTACTAACAAATTGCTGATTTTCTGATAAAAATGTACCTTTTCATAAAACAAGGTAGGTAACCAGGTGTGCAGCCACGCTCCGTTGTATGTACTTATAAATTATGTTTAAAATAAAGAATGGTGTAAAATCAAAAGAAGAGCGTAGGAGAAATGCTGTTTTTGTATACATTTTTAAATAACTTTCAATGTAAGAAAATATTTATACTACTGCCTACTACTCAAGTTATGATGATTGATTATGTATGTAGAAAAGAAAAATAAAAATTATAATGAAATGAATATTATAATAAAACAAGTTTTAACCTGATTACATCGCGTATATTATTTAAATTGGTTTTCCTGACGTTTCGAAAGCTTTGCTGCGTTCGTGGTCGCAGTAAGACTAAGATGACAAGCGTCTCTTTACAGATATTTCTAAAAATTATTTTACTCTACCGTACAATTTTAATTAATTAAAATCGTTTCGATGCACGCAGTAATCACTCACAATGCGATGTAATCCGGTAAAAACTTGTTTTATTATAACGTAGTACATACTACCTCACTGTATTATAATGTGTAGTGATCGCGAAAACCTAAGAATTTATTATACAATAAATAAGTTGTCTTGTCTCAACATTATGAAGCCGAGACACACGCGACGGGCCCCTCCGAGAGCAATCTCCTGCAAGAAGCAGGCCCACGGGCTGGCACTGGCATTACCATATTACAGAAATGATTACCATTACAACATAATACGACGCTGCGGCGCGAGACGCGACCGATACGACTACGAAATCGAATTGTTATTATATTTGGAAATATTAAAATATCTTGAAAAAGAAAAACGGAAGAATAGGTACCGAATATTTTTTGGAATTGTTCGAAGAATAAATACAAAAGAGGTGTCAAATTAACAATTCATGCGCATAAGCAGTTATATTATTATTACGTTGCTCACAATAATTACGAATTCATCATTATTCATTCATGTTTGCATAACTTCAAAATATTAAAAGTAAGTAAGTAAGTAATAAAAACATAACTATGACAAAAAATATTATCAAGGCACTGAAATAAATGTATAAAATCTAAAAAATATCGTGGTAAAAAAGATAAAAAAAACGCAAAAAGTTTAATAAAAAAAAATTAAAAACTAAAACCTTAAAGAAAATCTCGAAATCAAAATGTAATTAGAGTCCCGCTAAGACAATCTTCTATGTAAGAAGAAATCTCAAGTGGGAGACACAAATATTTATGTAGCATGTTCTTAGAAGACTGTGGCTACATAGCGCGCCGTCTGTGGAACCATGCTGGAATCGAACTTACGACCAACTGACGCTCGGCCGAGACTTTTACGGCACCGCCATCTGTGCTATCAAATGGTTGATGAAAATTGCCTATACATTCAACACATTATAATAATTCAATTCCACGAATGTTTTTTTTTTTTTTACTATGAATACTAAATTAGTTTATATAATAATGTATTCGATGATTGAATTGCAAAAGATAGAGACTATGTACTAAAAACCTACTTTGGTATTTCAATCAATAAGCACATTAAAAATTGATCAAGTGTCAAACACGTTATTATTACGGTGTTTAAATAATCAATTCCTTGTAAAAGTTATTAACACGAAATATAAAATGGACACCAATAAACGAGGAAAAATAAAAATACAAAGCAAGACGTAAGAGCTGTACAAAAAAGTCATGTTACTATCAATACAACAAAAAATCAAGGACACGCATTCACACGACTTTAATCTCATCCATCATACATACAGGCAGACGTACGTACAAAGAGAAGAATGTACCGAATATTCATATTAATAAACTCGAGTCGAATGCGGTCTAGCGTTATACACGATTATCCTTCCAGGAGGAAAAGAAAAAACGATAGTAAAAAAAATATGACAAGAGGCAGTGGAGGGGGAAGAGAGGTGCGCGGGCGCACGAAACACGCGGTTTGACGTATTCGTTTTTTACGCTCATATTCTTATTATTGGGTCCAACCGCTCCCGGTGTTACGGGCGTGGAATGCGCCATAGATTAACTCTCGCGCAGACGCGGCAGCGTATTATTCACAAAGATTCCGTTTAAATATATTGTAGTTTTTTTGATTTTCAGTCTGGATGGCGAAACAACGTGGTTGATGTTCTTTGCAAGAAGAGAGCAAGATGGTAAACGAATTTTAGGTTGAAGTTATAACAAAGTAGCTTCTACGGTACTTTAACACATAATTAGAAGGCCAATTCTCATAATAAAAAACGTTTTAAATATAGTTCCAAACTAATCTCAATGCTTTAAATCTCAATCTGCTGACAGTGGATGTTCCTGATTGTCATTTATTGGTGACATTAATTACCAAAGTGTCACAAATAAACGACAAACAGGAACATCTACTGTCGCAGATTGAGATTTAAAGCATTGAGATTAGTTTGGAACTATATTTTGAACGTTTTTAATTACGAGAATTCAGCCTTCAGATCATATCTGAGTTATCTGTCTAACGATAAATCATAATTCTCAGTATCCATTATTTATCACAGTTAACAGTACATATCATGTACTTTGTTGCAAACTGCAGCTACATTGAAAACAGAACTCACTCGAATTAATTAGAGGAACAATTTCCAGCTTAGCCCTCTCGTAGTTCAGTGTACCCTATTACGAAATTAATTTCATAGTATACGCCTATTATCAATTCCATAAATATTTTTATAGTAATCAACCTATCAGCTTGGAACGCCAGTCCGCCGGCAAAGTGGCTATTACTAGATAATTGCGCACACTAAACTTCATGAAATGACATTCATCACTGCCCTTACAGAGGTTTTTTTTTTTTTTTTTTTTTTTTTTTTTTAATTGGGTCTTTTATTTTTAATTTGAATGTTTGTGTTTTGCCCTTTGTTTTTTTATAGCACCGCGATTTGATACGGTGCTATGTTTGTTACTCTATGTTCCATTGAACGTTTTTAATTGGGTTATAATATATTTTACTAATTCTACGTAGGATTTAGTTCTTTTCCCTTACAGAGGTTGAGAGACATTTTAACATCGAAAGACCTTTATAATAATACTTCAAACATTGAGTTTTGCATTTTTGACACCTCAATACTAGGTCAACATGAATTTAGAGTAACCGTAATCTGTTGTTCTCTCAAGTAAAATAAAAGTAATGATATTTTCTCGGTAACCAGTTAACAACTCTCTTAAAGAATTATAATTACACTATGTTGTACAAATTGTAAGAATACTGGTTTACAAACGGTACAATCATAACACTTATCACCTAGCACTTATTGAACAAAAAAAAAAAAGTAAAGTAAAAACATTAAAAACAAAAAATACACGTCAGGATGCATATCTACCTACGACCTTCATAACGTAAACATTTCTGGAATTTGTTGAAAAAAAAAACAAGCGAGCGAACACCCTCGTGAGAAATGGTTGAAAAAAAAAATAACAGAGATCCTTTGTCGTGGATGGGAATCGTGAGTTCCAGGAATTCGCGTGCCATCCATACAATAAATACGTTTGTTCATAGCACAGGCACCGCCGTTATGTGGAAGAACGCACCAATGACTGCTGTAGAACTAGATGTAAAGAAATAACCGCTCGATTTTCAATTAGATGATGAACATTCCTAGTTTTGTTTTTGTTTTGCTTCGTCGGGTTTCCTTATTTTATCACTGTTTGAAGTTAGAAGAGGCTTTACATGTCCCGCATTACACAACGAAACTCAAGCTTTGATCTTTGATTGAATTTTACAATATTCCTTAAGCATAGATTAATTAATCACATTTAGCATTATTTGAAAATATTACCTACTAAGTTGTAGATACATGCTTGAGGAGGGATTTGATCTATAATCACGCAAAAGTGGTCAAGAGTCAAGACAGCGCTTGACCCTCAAGCCTTGAGCACAGATTTACTTGCTTTTTAGGGTTCCGAAGTCCTACAAGGAACCCTTATAGTTTCGTCATGTCCGTCCGTCTGTCCGTCTGTCCTAATCCTTTACAGCTTAATAACTTCTACAGTTATAAACATAAGTAAATGAAATTTTGTTAAAAAATAGTCTACATATAGATCTCAATTTTAAAAGAATAAAAAAATCGTTTTTACGTATTTTAGGGGTGGCGTCCATACATGTGAAATGGGGATGGAAAATTTTTTTTCGCTGCACCCCCTCTTGTGGGGTATCATTGAATAGGTCTACTAAAATGAAGGTAATGTATCATACACCACTTTTTTATTAGGTGTACTATCTGCGAAATATAGCCCGCCAAAGTGGCTTGCAATGTGTCCCCCCCACCCCTGCCATTTCTAAACTATGCTACGTAGAAACTTATAATCTTCCACATTGATAGACCTTTGTGAAAACTATCTTTTAAAATTATTTCGAGTATAATGTGATTATAATTTTTTGAGTTATAGAGAGAAAACTGAAAAATACTTAAAACGTCCTAGTTCAAAGGTCATTGATCTTAGAGAAAAATGATCATAGCAAATAATGCTCCTTTAGCTACTTTCTATTTGAAAAAAATCACAAAAAGTAAGTTTGGCATCACACACTTCTTAAATTTGGCTTCTTGAATTTATCGCTAGATGGCGCTACTAACAACACGCTCTGAGTCGCGAATGCTGCCGATTATTGCAAAAACTAAAATAGCCATGATTAATATTCGATTTGATTCGTTTGTAATTACACCTACTTAAGGAACCCTATAATACTGAGCATGGCCCGACATGCTCTTGGCCGGTTTTTTTTAAGTTAAATTGTTGTTGAATTGAAGTTTGTAATTACCGTAGTTTAAATAGTGATGAGTTGATGAGGTGATTTAATAACAAACTTTACTTGCGAAATGTTCTGTAACATATACCTAAGAATCAAGCACTACATTATCTTCAATGTTTTGCGAATATTCATAATAATTATTGTATGTACTACACT
Source organism: Asteroscopus sphinx (assembly GCA_949699075.1). NCBI lineage: Eukaryota > Metazoa > Arthropoda > Insecta > Lepidoptera > Noctuidae > Asteroscopus > Asteroscopus sphinx. The sequence goes on from OX453020.1 coordinate 8,557,148, forward strand.
CAAAAGATTTATCTCCTGGTACAACACTTCCACGATCATCAATTTCTCTCAAAAAAAATAGAAAATCAACAAATTACAATTTACTTGGAACAGGCAAATTACACTACAGGTAACAAGCTCGTAAATCACGCATGTGTCCTTAGTAGGCAAGCACGAAAACGAACCAATGCAGCAATGCAATAACCCCTGGGCAATGTGTTAGGCATGGACGAATAAAAAAGGGTTAAGCATCCCTTTACGAGGCTATTGTAACTGCTCGTTTGAGATGTTCATAGACCTAGGATCAATATCCAGGTCAGCGATAGATAGAACGAAAATCAAAAGCAATTGTGTATGTGAAAGGAGGAAATGTTTCGATTTAATCAATCACAAATTAAAATGCATTCAAACCAAGCTTAGAATACATCTAAGTTTGAGACACTTGGAAGAACAAATACGTTTAGAGAGTAAACCCCTAAATAAAATACCTTACTGATGAATCTGTAGGCCCATTTTCGTAATTATTAAAAACGTTCAAAATTTAGTTTCGATCTAATCTCAGTCTTATAAATGTCAATCTTATGTCAGAAGATGTTCACATTTGTCATTGTTTTTTGACAACTAGGATGTTGAGACTAGGTCAGAATTATATTTTTAACATTTTAAATTACAGAATTGGCCCTCAGGAATTCAGGATAGATTTAAATCTTCCGAACATATTTTTCTTTACAGCAAATATTAAAGCAAGTCAAACAAAAAAGACAGAATTAAGGACATACCTCATGGCATTATTTGTGTTACCTACGTTTCAAGTTTATACTTATTCATACTGCTGTACTAAATACTGCCCACATGCGCATAGCTCGCGTAACACAAACGTGGTTAAAGGCTTACACATAATAGCGAGTGCGTGAGTTTCCAATGTAGGGTTACCAGACAAAGGAAGTTACCAGAAAGTAAATCCAGTTTTCGAATCAGATTTCAAGTAGAACATAAGCTGTTACTCAGCAGTACACACCGTGGTCTTGAAAATCAATTTTTTTTCCTAATTTTAAGCTTGTCAAAATTCGGAAGTCCCTACAAAAAAATTCCCGAAAATTAAAAATATACTGATAAAACTCCTCTAAAATTACACCAAAATCTCGGGATTTTCAGCAACAATTTCACTGGTAACCCTAATCCAAGGTCCAGTGCGGAGGTCATCCTGTGCGCACGCGTCCCCCCGCTTCGAAAACAATCTCGGGTTACGGGCAGCCAGATCGTGTGGGCACGAAATACCTACGGACGACACGAACTCACCCGATTAACATCCAGATTGATACGCCCGTGCAAAAAATATTTTCAGAAAATGCGAAGGTGAAATTTGGTTGGTGAAAATACACGTACCTCCTTGATGTTTTCTAAAACGTGTGTTTATGATGAGTACACGTAGAGCATGATTTATCAAGTGTTTGATTACTGATTCTGATAATGCATTGCTGTTCCATGTACGATGCTGAAATTGTTTTACTTAGCCATATCTATCCAAAAGCAACAACTATACCATTAGTTGAGTTTGAGACTTTAACCCAACAAACGGTATCGACAATCAAGTCCAATTATTCAAGATTACTGGAAGAACAGGCAAGCAAATTCGTAAACTGAGAAAATGTGTCCATGTTGGCAGGGAGCGTTGGTCATGGTGCGCGCACGCAAGTTTACGACGGGTGTAACATTAGCCGGGCGGTGAAACAATGGGCGCACGCGCTGAGGTCGCTCGCCGGGTCGAGGACGGGCCGGGACAGCCTTCCCCGTCCTTCAGCCCTGCCCGCTTTATTGTACTTGTTGCTATGGACCTACGACCAGAAGCTCAAAGCTGGACATTTAGGTTTATGATGGTTTTGTGCTTTAGAATATTTAAAGTCATTGCTAAAGCACTGAATGAGATTTCGTTGTTAATTTGTTGGATTCCCTAGATATTTCAAGATTTTTGAGATAGAAATGAGGAACCAAATGTTCGGATCACATAATTCAGATTGATTGCAGTTTCATCAAACATCCCAAAGTTCAGATGCATTATCATAAAAACCCATAAGAAGCACTGAAATTCCAATTCAAAATGAAATTGTGACTCAAAAGACAGTCTAACAACAACAGAATAATTTATATAATTCAATCCGTGTTAAAACATTTTAGAGTGTTTTAAAAAAATACGGCCGGGACTCATGCCATCCGCTTATGATTGAAGGACGCATTCCATCATTGATGCACGACCGACATGTCTTATGGGTGAATACAAATAAGATAGGACATGTATTTCTTTTTGTTTTTTGTTTAATTTTCCGTTGGGTTTAATGTTATATACTTAGCGATTTAATAAATTGAATGTATAATTTCTTCTAATGTTAAGTTTGTTGCGTTTTAGATTGAGTGTGAACCTAAAAGACATTAAAATGAGTATTGAAAGGTAAAGACCAAACAATTTATTTCTTATTGCAGCTTGATTCTAATTTTAGCTTTTTGAAATAAATATGCATTAAGTCACTCACATATAACTTAAATTATGTTTACGCTTTCAAGGGATCTTAAATTCGAATATTTTATACCACCAATTTCAGTTTTAATAACTATTAGTTAATTTACATCACCCGAGAGCCGCGCTGGGCTCATACCGCGTCAAAACTTGTTTCATTTTATGACAGAGATTTAAAAAGGACAATGTGTTTCGAGTTTTCGACTACTGAGTTACGCCGAGATTAGATAATATTAAATGATCCTTTGTGTAGACTATTAGCTCTTAAATTTTATTCTTTATGACTTATGTCGTGTGAGAAACTATCAATAAGAGATGATGTTGACTGTGTAATCTTATTGGGTATTTTGGGATTTACAAAATTTGTTACTGCGACAAATTCTTGTTTGGTGATATCGAATATGTGATCTAGGGCCTTACTTTCGACTGGTTCGAGTTCTGAATCAAATCGAGCTAATGTCCTTCGAGGTTTTACTGTCAGTTCAGTTACTCTAGGAATTGACACTAGCTCGATTTGGTTCAGCACTCGAAACTCGAACCAGTCGGGAGTAAGGCCCCAGGCATCTTATATTTATTTTATATTTTTTTGCTATTCTGAAAATTACTAACTAGTAGGTTCTCGCATGGTTTGTAGGTAGTGTTTGTCAAATCGTTATCGTACACACGTACAAGAAAATGCTTCAGTATATCTCTAGTAATCTATATTTAATAAGCAATCTTTTTACACATTACATAATTAATTACCATTTCATATTTTGTTTAAAGAGGAACTTGAAAAAATTGTACTTTCACTTTGTATAGTAACAATAGTTCATCAAATGCCTCGGGCGAGCTACGCAAATACCGAGCTTGGTATGACTGAGTTTGAAAAAGATTAAAAGTATACAACAAAAACGATTTCTTCGAAATTATCTATATTTTCAATGTGGAAAATGTTTATTTCTGTTTATGCCATCCAACGAAATATCAAAATAATCGTATGCACCAGATTGACCTTTAACGGCGTACAGCTTTGACAGATGGTGTCATTAACTGCACCAGCCTATGCGTACGGTGAAAAAAATAACATTAAAAAAAGTTAGGAACGCGTCTATAATTATAATGAAGCATGAACGCATCGGGTCAAAAGAGTGTGGTAATGTCACTGGTTTAAAATAAGACGTATGGAATGTTTATCAAGAGAATTCTTCGGTTTACGATCCGGGTTGGACGTGAATGCTAAGTTTGGGGTAGCGTCAAGCGTAACTTGTTACAGAACAAAAAATCATCTATGAAGCAATGTAAAACAATTATTTCTTTAGAGTATAGTACAAAAATCACGAAATTCTTTATAATCACAAAGTTTGCAAAACGTGAGTAAAAATTCAAAACACTCCCAAGAAAATTCCAATCGATTTTTAAATCTTCGACGAAACGAACCAGATGCGCCAAACAGGTATAATATTAGCGCAACATTTCTGTTCATACCCGAGCCAACCCGAGCCTACAATTATTATTGGCTAAAGAACAACCCGTAATTTATATACAGTAGCCTGCACGTACGTAATAATTATTTTAAAAATATTTTAAAATACCGGTCCACGTAAATTGGTAGGTAAGAATTCTCTCAACATTGGTGTATTGGTGGTAGAAGTATTCAATGTCCTTTTACTTTGTTCTTACATACCATTTATATTACTCATGCATAGTCCTTGAATATGAATAAAAACACGCAATATTAACACGTGTGACCGTATAATACTCATACAATTTTTTTTTGTAAGTTTGTGTTCGAATTCAAAGGTGAATCTGTCCAAGGGAGGGGGACCCTTGCTTTTGTTCATAATGGTTTTCCATAGAAACTTAACTATTGATTTAATAAAATTTGAGGAGTCCGAAATGAAAGCAGGGGCCGTATTATGAGCTTTTAAAAAACCATGCAAGTTCCAGGCAATCCATTTAACTGCCTTGTAAAATGTCGTATTATGACATGCATAAACCTGGCTGACTTCTGGATGGATAAGTTGTCTATGGCTGTCTTTTAACTTTTGACGGTGACGTTTAGGAACAAGATTAATTTTTTTGTCGGTAAGTTACGGTTTTAATTTTGTAATGTATTGATATTAAAAATTCAAAATATTAGTTGCATGAACACAAAAGTATAATGAAATATTTAAAGCATCGTATTTTGCCTACAACAAAAATAATAATGTGTTGATTTTACCACATTTTGCTAAATGTATACCGTAAAATGCCCTAACTTTGCCATCGAGCCCTACTTTGCCTAAGGCATTAACTTAATTTTTACACGCACTGACACTTTATAACTGAACCAAATGTTAGCGTTGTCATAGTTTTCGAAGCTGCTCAAGTACGGAAATCATAGCTATTATAGTTTACTCAAAAAATAACTAGGCAAAGTAGGGCTTGTGGGCCAAGTTAGGGCAGTTTACGGTATTTATATGAATGGTTCGCGGTGTTACGCTTCCGAACGACACCCCATTTAAAAGTTAGCGGGAAGTTAATCGTAGGTGGGAATAAAGAGATTTCAAATTTCAATACATCTTATTATTTTCTTGTTACTTTAAATTAATGTTTTAAACAATACGTATTAGAAAGGCGTAAGTGCTATGTGTGATATTATTTGGCTTAAAATATGTAATAAAATACAAATAAAATAATTTTCCATTTCATGTTATTTAGTTCAGACACAGACAGTAAAAAATATAGACCAAGTGCTGCGAATAATCATAGTGAAACCACCCAAACCGTGGTCCTCCGTGTACAAACCAGCGCTCACGCACACACATGCACATCAAACCATGCTCGCCGCTCTCAGTACACATGTCGCGGCATCGTCTAGTAAGCATGGCTAAAAAAATATATCTTTCAAGAGCATATGTGTGCGTGAGCGCTGCCGCGCTGGTTTGTTCACGGAGGAGCACGGTTTGATTGGCTTCATTATGATTGTTCGCAGCACTTAGTCTATATTTTTTAATATGTTGTGAATGTCTGCCTTGAAGCGACGCTTTCCAGAAACGCAATTACTTCGTAATAATCGCACATGTTAGTGTTAGAATTATTATTGTGGATTATTATTACCATAAACGAACTCAAAGCAATTCAATAAAAGGTACTCCAAGACAGCTTTTACTGACTGGTTTCTAATGTCACTTATTGACTGAAAAAAACAGAAATGAAACGTCAAATAAGCGTTCATAATACGGTTATCGCCAGCCAGTCAGCCAAAATACGGGCAGAAGTCGGCTTGTAGTGTCACGTGACCGCTGACTCGCTGGCAATTGAGTTACTAATACGAATTTGCCAGGCAGTTCACTTTACAGCGAGAACTGCCTGGAAATAAGAGTTCATAATAAGGCCCCAGGGGTTAGTTTTGAATCGTATAATATGCAGACGACGCCAATAGGAAACAAATGAAACTCAAAAAAAACAATTTTGAACAATCATAGCAAAGCAACTTTTGCAAGACCAATTCGAAATCGGTCTTTTTAGGGTTCCGTTGCCAAATGGCAAAAAACGGAACCCTTATGGATTCGTCATGTCTGTCTGTCTGTCTGTCTGTCCGTTCGTCCGTATGTCACAGCCACTTTTTTCCGAAACTATAAGAACTATACTGTTGAAACTTGGTAAGTCGATGTATTCTGTGAACCGCATTAAGATTTTCACACAAAAATAAAAAATAAACAATCAATTTTGGGGGTTCCCCATACTTAGAACTGTAACTCAATTTTTTTCTTTCATCAAACCCATACTGTGGGGTATCTATGGATAGGTCTTCAAAAATGATATACGCGAGAGACACTTCCAAAGTGGTAAAATGTGTGCACCGCCTGTAACTTCTAAAATAAGAGAATGATAAAACTAAAAAAAAAATACGATGTTTAAATAATACACTATTATTAAAACATCGATCAAAGTTACAACGAACTACAATAACTATTATATTATGTTACTTGCTGCTACGGAACCTTTCATGGGCGAGTCCGACACGCACTTGTCCGCTTTTTTATATGTATACATATATGAGAATTAAAAACTTCTTTGGCTAAACTCACTATATCTACTTCATTTTTATTATGGCATTAGACAAATGGCTAACATGGCTAGTATGAATGTGGATGGCTATAAGAAAAGAGGCAGATCGAAGAAAACATGCATGGATTATGTGAAAGATGATATGAATAGAAAGCAAGTGAGATGATGGCTAATAGAGATGTATAGAAGAAAAATACATGCTGCGCCGACCCCAAATAAATTGGGATAAGGGCAGGATGATGATTAGACAAATGGCTAACAAGGGTATGAATATCTTTTAAACTACTTCTCAATGCAGTTTCAGCGTATTAAAAATGGCCTGGAAGGCGTCCATTATTTACGTGAGCTCATAATATGGGAAAGGGGTCAATGAAAATCCCACTTCAACTTTTTATTTCAGAGAATAGACCCATAGTTATCGCAGATTACATTTTCCATAACAAAATAAATCCTAGGAATAGTCAATATTATGCCCAAAATTATACGGTAAATCTCACGTGAGGTAGCGGGGTCAAACACATCTTCACAAATCTCACTAAGGGGAAGGGAGAAGGTACAAATGAAAAAACACCTCACGTAATTAATGGACGCCCCCATACCAGGTTCATACTCAATAAACTCATATTGTATCCAACGCCAGCTAGAATAGAAGCACTAGTATATTTTATTTTTACAGTTTTCTTTGCCTTCAGGTTATGTTATGTCTAATGCTATAATAAATGAAGCACCTTGCATGCACCAGGCAGTTAAATAAAGTCAATTTTAAAACTTATTCAAACGAACGACATGACAGTATTCAATAAACTTAACACAACAACTATGTATGTAAGAATTTTTCCATAAAACTTCTAAGTAGATCTCATTCAAGATAATTTATAATTATACAGCATGTTACAAGTATTGTCGACTGGAATGCGATATACTTGTGACCCCGATGACCCGCGTACTGACAACATTTTATAGATTTATACAAGTCGTTTTATGACAAACAGATTTTAATACCGGGCCCGTGTTGAGTTCCAATCTTCATGGAATTTTAAAACGTGGTGTTAATATTCAAGTATACTGATGCATTTGTGTGTTTTAAATTGTTTTTGAAAAAGCATAAATTAATTATTTAATAAATTATTTTCATGATTGTAATTTCCACAAAATGAATAGCCATTAATTTGCCATTTTATTGTCCTCATTCTCCTTCCAGGAGTAACCAAAACAGCTTCATTAAAAACCAAAATTCTGCTTAATTTTGACATCGATCTCGTCCAATCGGCTCGTAAAATAAAACATACAAGTCCCATATTTCATTTATCTCGAATGCATCGATCACATTTCTCTTGTAAGCCATTACCACAACTTTGGGCCCGAAAATATTCATTCACGATTACAAGATGAATTTTAAAACGCTACCGGGTGAAACATCTTGGTCCACGCGAGTGTATCGAAAGGTACTTCTTAAAATTCCAACATTCTCGTGATAACGATGGCTTTACTCGTTAATGTTATGGCCGTTACATGTTTTATACGAGCCAACGATAAAACTGTGGATTTTAAACAAAAGCCTTTTATATTTGATTGCACAAAACACTTAAGTTTGCAGGAAAAAATATGGGACGAATGTTAAAATAACTTTAACAAGTTACAGTGTTGAAAAATGGGATAATTGGGAAGGAAGATCCTTAAAAAAGTTGTTTTAATACCAATAAATATGTGTTATCCCATGCATTTTACTGAAGACAGAATCTATGTTGAAGAATACCATTATTGTGAAATTTATGTAGTTGTTATTAGGAATGTTTCCCAAGTAAACGAAAAATAAGATTTTATAAAGAGTGATAAAACAATAAGACTTATAATACTGGTAGCAGAGGTTCTGCCACGACAGCAAGACAAATATAAAATCTTAATTCAAACTTTAAAATCTTTAAACTTTAAAGTCTAAAACGTTACACTAAAAATACCAAAAGAAAAATGTTACTGCTGGATGCTCTGTCATCGTATAGGTAGTACTTTCAAGCTTTTTATTGTACAACTGATCCCCATTCTGAACATTCCAAGGGTATGAGTGTATGATGCACGTGTTTTAATGACTGCAAAGGATTGGAAATGGTATTTGAATATGAAGGGGATTTGTTCGTTGGTCTTTTGTGAGTCTATCAGCTCACTGAAGAGAGATGATACGGTTGACTGTGAAGTTGCTATGAAGATTAAAGACAAATCAGTCAGTCTAATAAATTAATTACATAGATATTAGGTGCGGTAATAACGACCTCTGAAGATGTTAAAGAAGACAAAAATTTATCTGCCAGGAATTTGATAAATCCCAATGTACTTTTCAAGAATGTGTAACTTGAAACCAAAAATATAAATTCGTCTACGTGCTATGGATTCGAAAAACTGGGTTAAATATTCCCATAGCATAATAGATTATAATCAAATATTTAAATTTGCCTATATTGGAACGAAGTTACGCTTGCGTGGATATTAAAATACATGTCATTGGATTCTTATGACAAATGCGTGGACGCAGACGATTTATATCGACGGTATTTTAATGGATTTAATCAATTCCCCTAGTGCAGTGGTGCATTTACACGATGAAAAATGGAAGAATCGCTTTGCATATTATCTAGATGTATCGTTTCGAAGTGGTGCCGAGAACGTCCATTTATTATGGGACGTTTTGAAATATGCTTTTAAACTTTGTGTGATATCTAGGAATGATAAATTGTTCAATTTAGTAGCTATCGTATGACCTATACAAACTGTTGACTAAAATTTTCTCCGGCCATGGACCATGAAATTGGCGTAATAACCCACGCATCCTCGTAAATTTACAGCCCAAGGCTGTATAGGGCGAGGCGGCGTGTAATACGAGCGGCAGATATATCATAATCAAGCCAGCATCTAGAATCAATATATTATCTGGGCGGTAGCAAGTCGAACGGTAGCCCAACGTTGCATTACATTAACAAACGACCCGTTTCTAACTCGGTGGACTTTTATTATAATATTATGCGATATTGTACATTCACTGTAATTATGTGTTGACCTGTTTTATGGTCAGTCAGTGTCTGTCCATCCTATAGCTTGTGGTATCGCTTATTTTTAGATTATTTATTTCAATGTTTGCATATTTTGTCTTTTTACGTCCACATTTTATATTTACTAACTCGTTTACAATTCCACATACTCCTACAATCTCAAATGCTAATCCTAACCTGACTTGTATGTATAAAGAAACCTTGATCCATGGTAAAGAATAGAGACCAAGAAAGTTTATGCATGATGCTGCAACAGACATATGTGTACCACCGACCAGCCTGTCAACCTGACAACTTTACGACAGCGCTCTTCTTTACGATTTCCGATGGACAAGACCAAGATCGGCTGTATCCAATTAGCAGGTACATCAATTTCTGTGTCACGGTTATTACTGTCAATTAGGGATGGGCGATACCTACACCGAGGAACCGCAAACAGATCGACTTTTTAAAACAAGCCGTGATATAGATCGGCTTCATACAAGTCCGTTTACGCTCAAGTTTGATATCATTACCGATGAAATGGATATTAAATACTTACTTAATGTCTTATATGCAACTTCTCATGTATTTTATTGATATTTAATTAATTATTATACCTAAATAGACGCTACATTATATTTAAGTATATACCTTGCTTTCGCTATACAAAACAAACTCAAAACACAAACAGTATAACTTAATGAGATATTGTTTTTTATGTCAACAACGAAAGTTTTACTTCCAATTTTATACCCATTCCTACTATTATATTGTAACATTATGTATATTACGTATGTACATCGATACAACCAATTTGCTTATCTAACATCTGGTTAGAAAGAATCAATTAAAGAGGCACTAGGAGAAAATTATTCAATTTATTACTAATTGCAGTAATATCTGATTTAAATGAGTGAATTTAAATGGTATGAAATTTTTATTGGACGAACAGATTGGCCGCAGATTACCGGATGCTCGGTTATATAACAGAAGTAACAGGATTTTCGTAGCCCACAGATACGTTTCGTGTAATAAATCTAATTGTTATGCGATGTTTTGAGTTGAAGAAGCTGTTATAACTACAACAACAGTAGTACCTACTACCGTTGGCAATTTTGCGGAGCTACCGTCAAGGATCCTTTCCGTACAATATTTTGTTGGACATACGCACATGTCATAATGTTCTAAACGCACCATTGTGCCAAAGATTTCACTAGATTTCCAAAAACAGCAGCTCCGTCTTAAATTTTAAATTACATAGCTCAAGATTCAGTCAAAATCACGCCGGTCCATATATTTTACGCGAACCGTACGAGCTTTCCGCGCATGTGTTACTTCATTACCTAATACTCTGATTGCGTAAACATATTTTACAAGGATTGACGTGTTTTAAAAACTGCTTATCGTATCGTAATGTCCTTCGATAATAGTAATATTGAAGAGAAATTTTCTTTGTTCTTTGCGTTTTCAATTGACATAGTTTAGATTTAAGTTTTTTAACTGTATGAGTCATCGGGAGAAATTGTTTGATGATGCACAAAGATGTTGGGCTTGCAACCTGAGATGGTATGAATAGAACAATAGACCAAGTGGCATTGTGTACGGAAGTCATAATATGTAATTATTACACTGCACTGTTCAAAGTATAATCTACATTGACATCGTTTAGGTACGGTCGACCGCACGTCAGTGGTAACAGTTTGACATTCACAGCACCTTTATTTCATAAGCAGTAGGGCGGTTTTCTAATTCACGTGTTACCACTATCATGCAATCGATTGTAACACTGCAGTTGCTCAAATCGAAAGAATATGAAACTATTGTTCGAGGTTTATTTTCAGTGGTTCAATCAGAGAAAGTAATGCTTATTATAATTACATCAATTATTTTTATATTTTTACATAACGCAGCTATTGTCAAATTTCAGCCTATACAGCAAAGTCTGATCAATGCAGTAATAATGCCATTGAATGGGATTAATGAATAGGATTACGACATGAGTAATAACTAAAAACAATGATGCACCAACATTTAGTCACCGTGGCATCATACTCTTATTAGTATTGTTTGACAAAACAAAAACTTGACGCAGAATAAAATTGTCGGGAGCGTAATTTCAGATTAAACGATCAAAATCATGGTTACTTGGATTTAACATAAACTAAATATGACTACTATACCTCGGGACAATGCTCGATGACCTCAGTAGAGCTTCCGATAGAGTGGGTCTTCAAATGAATATGGACAAGACAAAGGTTATGTCGATTTCCCATATGGCAGTGGGCGGGGCACATAGCTCACAGAACAGATGGCCGATGGGGCAGTAAAGTTCTGGAGTGGCGACCGCGTACTGGAAGGCACAGCGTTAAAAGGCCCCCCACAAGGTGGACCGACGACCTGGTGAAGGTCGCGGGAATCCGCTGGATGCATAAGGCGCAGGACCTGTCGTTGTGGCGATGCTGGGGGAGGCCTATGTCCAGCAGTGGACGTCTTTCGGCTGAAATGATAATGATGATGATGATGAAATATGACTACAACTTCTTAAAGTCACCTCATGTAGTAAAATTAAGTTTAATTTCCAGTTGCAATCATCTCAGCCTACTTTTTTTAATGATTATTATATTTATAGTAAGTACTTAACTGCTGCATTCAGTGTCTTCCCTTTTCCCTTTACTTTCAAATAACTCATTAAAAATGATGAACCTTCTTATAGGCAAATATTTCTTCCAAGTCCTTGGTGCTTAATTGTTGAAGTGGCCACTTTTTATTCCAACAATATTTGAACCATTGACACAATAAGAAGTAGAAGAATCAAATGTTTAGGCGAGTAGTTGGTATTGACCCCATTATTCTACCATCACACAAGACAGATACCATTATGTAGCGAGCGACCAATTCTAACATTCCTGACTTCTGTAACACAGGTTTGTACCTAGCTCAGAAGTCAGGGACTTTGCAAATATTGTATGTAAAAACTTTTTGTGAATAAAAAAATATTTGTTATTAAAACATCATCTAATAATATCCCACTTGTAGTGGAATTATGGGAGAATCCATATTAGAACCTACGACATCTTTATTTGAATCAACTACTAAAGAAGTTGGAATATCCTGTGTTAATAATAAGCTGTGTTTTAAATAAATATAAAACTGGATTAAAAAGAATTTGTTGGTTTTCAATAATTGGAATTCTAAATGAACGTCTTACGACAGACGGGGATTTTCTGCGGATTTCCCACTGTATTGGACTTGTTTGTTGTGGTTTTTGCTCAAAATATTTACCTTTCAAATGTTCAAATGCACTTGGCTTACAATTCCTTCATTCCTTGCCTTACCTTCGTACAAGTCTTCAACCAAGTGACGTCGAAATATAGCCTCATTTGTTAGGATCTAATCATACCTTGTTCCATAAAAAGGATGCATGATTGCTTGTTGCGTAGCTAATTTTCTTTTTAAACCTCTAAAATTGCAGGCGCTAGGAACAGACCTCTACAATTAGGACCAATGAAATGAGTCCTAGAACCGGTTAATCGCATGTTCGAACCGTTCCGACATGGGACTCTGCATGATTACCTCTCAGTAAATTAAGTATCCCATGTGTCATATGTATTATATAGCTGCTTGTTTCCTTTGCAGGATGTGTAAACTTTATCAAATGCCAGGCTTGGTGATGTTTGATATTCAATGGGTTCAAGTTGCGATGCAACTTCCTAGCTGAGGCGCAAATCATCAGAAAAATATTTCAAATTTTATCTCAGCAGCATAATATTCAATTATAACTCTAGTCACGCACAAATATGTACTACAATTGAGACGAAATTGTTCTGAACAAAATATTAATTACATCAAAAAGCAAAATTTCATACACGGCTGCACGACGACGACACCTCGAACATTACTGTCTTTTTAATTAAAATATTTGGAGAACCTAAATCGAATGCGGATTGGGATTCCACGGTTGAAAGCCATACTTCTGATAAATTATCGACTGTCGTTTATCACCGGCAACATTGTGGAGGTAATAAAAAACCGTCGGGGCTAAGATGTGTATCTGTTGCTGTTGCGTTCGAAATCTGAGGCACTGCGAAATTTCTGTTGGGATTTTTTGGACTTAGGTACACGCGAGGCGAGAACTTATGGTCATGTTACAATCAGTTTAAGTTAACGAATAATAAATTATGGTTTTACACTGAATTGTTTTGATAAATTATTGCTACAATTAATTAACAAATGTACAGTCACGGTCCTTCCCGATGATACACTTTATCTACAAAGTCCCTTGAACGAATCCTGCTACATTACACGTTCCTACGGCTGCCGTCGAACACTGAGCATAAGCGATTTTAGCCTTAGTGGTGGTTCACCGGAAAGTTTGCTGATAGTGCATACGCAGATCATGTCCAAAGTTACCTATGATTGATTTCTTACTAAGAAGCTTATTCTTTGTTTAGTCGAAATTTTTATGAAAGAATTTTATATACAATCCACAGAGCTCAATCTCTCAAAATAAATAATAACAACAGGAAACATTTTAGATGAAGAAGATTGCATAAGGCATGATGGAGTTGAGGTATCCACATGGATAAAAACCCCAAATTCAAAAAAGAAAAAAACATTTTCCGTTCCTTCGTTTGTCTGACAAAATAAAGTGCGTGCAACGTTGCCCCGAGTTCTTCGCGCACAGTCGTTCATCGTACCCAGTTGTACATCTCGTACTTTTTGCTTGCAGCGTAACCTGGTGGCTGTATCATAACTATTATTTATGGACAGTTTGTTTCGTTTTAAATTTGGTGTAATGATGAGTCTTGGCTGCTGCCGTGCACACTTCAGTTTAATCGCTGCTCGTCTCGTGGATACAGGTACGGAGTTGGATAATGGTTATGTTGATGGAGCTACGTCATTTTTCGAAAAAATTGTCTAGTCAAGGTGTTTCTGAATTTATTTTATTTTATTTTTTTATTCATCAGGGCAACAAACAATTGCGCAATAATGCATAATACAAACAAAAAGATCATACAAAACTTAGGTAATAACGCAACCAGCACCGTTATCCACAAAATAATACACACAATTTACAAATACAGCAATTATAACATATTATATATCATATTATTATAGTGTTATTGGATTTTTTCATTAGGAAATTCTCAGTAGCAGCCCGGAGTCTGGATTTGTGCCCGGTCAATGGCAATAGGCTCGCCCCCTATTACATGGGACTATAACATAACTGGCGAAATGTGGGTGTACTACTACACCTCTGCCTACCCCTTCGGGGAAATACAGGCGTGATGTTATGTTATGTTATAAAATATTTACAATTTACATGAAATGTTTTTTTTTATAGTGTAGGATGGCAAAACGAGCCAAAGGCCCACCTGATGTAAAGCGGTTACCTTTGCCCAAAACAACTTCAATACCACCTAGGCTGTTGCCTTAATGGCATCGCAAGTAGGTTCGCCAAACTGAGACATGAAGATGAAAAGTCTCAAGTGATTGTAATTTCACCGGCACCCGTACCCTTCAGACCGAAACAAAGCAATGCAAGCATCACTGTTTGGCGGAGAAGTAGGTACGGAGGTAGTACTTCCCCGGACGTGCTCTTTCACAAAGGAGCTCTACTACTACTAAAACTTTTTTTATGGCCTTGAAGTTTTACTTCAGGCCTGAAACATTTTCAATTAATTGAAAAAAGGTCCGAAATAATTAGTCCCTATGATAAGTCTGCGACAAATTGTCGATGTTTCAAAGATCATATAGGTACAGTCGGTAACCTTTCCGGTGAACCACCACTAAGGCAAAAATTGCTTGCACTCAAAGTTCGATGGCAGCGGTAGGTACGTGTAATGTAGCAAGATTCGTTCAAGGGACTTTGTCGACAAAATGTACCACCGGGAAGGAACGTGACCGTACCTACATTAACCTACATTAATATAAGGTTAAATTGAATTGGTTGGCGAAACTTTACAGATGTGATCGGTATCGATATATAATGTTACTACAACAAGAAAAAATATGGTTTTCTAAACTCATAATTTCAACTACAACCAGCTGATCACGGGGTCAGCGTCCGTGCGGTGTGCAAAAAGTATTATTTACGCATTTAAAAACAATTTTAGTGTTATTGAATCTGATATTTCTTAAAAAAATACAATGTAAGCCCAAAAGGCCCGTCCTGTGATCAGACTGGAATGAAATGATGAGTTTAGAAAATCATAATTATGTTTTTCTTGTTTTATTGTCATTAGATATCGATACCCAAAACGTCCGTGAAGATACGCCAACTAATTTGATTTAACCTTATATAACTGAGTTCTAATATAAACTTAGTAAAGCTTGTTAGTATAATTTAATTGCCATTGCTATCATAAACTACCAAGTACCAACACATTAACAGGACTTGTAATAGGAAAGTTATAAATAGAGAATTTATCAAAGTTAATGTACAGCCACACTGTCTCATTGGACAAAGATGAGTACCTATGGAATGTCAGTATTTCCTGTTATTTGTATTTCTGTAGCTACGTAGTTTATTAGAATTTTATTTGCATAACATTTATCTTTTATGTAGTCATCCTCAATATGGTAGCCAATAGCAGGCTAGGAATGTTCCTTTTGGAAATCTGAGGCGTAGGCGTTATCCAGCTTATATGACGCATCTTCACCAACTGTGTGGATTGGTACACAGTGTCAGAGCTGATTAGGTTTAGGAATTCCATACTCCATTTTCATGGATTATCTCTGTAGTCTATCCAGGGTCCCAATTCTCGCGTTATAGAGATACTTAAATGTCTAATTCGAGATAATCTCTAATTTTAAATCTCTACTTTAATTTATTTTCAATCGACATTCGCCATCTTGTTTCAACATTATGTCGAGTTCGAGATAATGTCTACGACACAAGAATCACCCCCTGTAACTTTCCTTTGTGTCCAAACCATAAAGGTATCAGTATAGAAATGTCTTTGGTCCAAACCTCTTACAACTTTACAAACTCGTGACATATTTAATGTCGAAAAAATAGGACACCGACATTGTTTTAGGGCCTTGCGTTCAAGATTAACCACGTCTGTTGACATTTGTCAGTTTGTAATGATAATGACCGTAATCGGGCGTTTCCGAGAATGTGGACGGAGGTGCTTCACTCAGGAAAAAAGCCTTAAACAGAACTCAAATGTTCTCTTCATCTTCACTGTTGTATATGTTTTCCACCAAAACAGTTGAAACAAATACAAGAATTTTGAAATTAAAGAATTGAAGTGGAATAGAGACAGACCGAAAATGTATTTTTATTTTCGGTCGAAAACCGAAAACGAAACTGAAAAGGACAAAAAAAACCAAACATACTACTTCTTTTATATCGATTGTTTAGTAAAAGTACTAAAAAAATCATAAAAATAGTAGATTTCATAAAGGCGTAGATCGTATCCGGTACAGGCCGAAAAAAAAACGAAAATTTCCGAAAATGATTATTTTGGCCGAAAACCGAAAACGAAAACGAAATTCGGTCGGAACCTAAAGTGGAAAACCTTGAAATACAGCCATAATGTCAGTTTTTTTTTGTTTTTCAAATTCTATTCAACCAAGTTACTCTTCAATGTTTCATAGAAAAACAAGTTTTGATATACTGCCATCAACATCAGCCTATACCCAAACATACCTCCATCTTCAACTCCGTACCATATCATTATAGTTCATTAAACAAAGCTACCATAATATTCCCAACCTCCGAAATTTCAAAACAACCTTGTCTATGGTTATAAAAAAATCTGGAAGCTGTGCCCCTCCCCCTCATCTATGCAGCCCGAGGCTGTGGTTCACGTCGACCTTGGTTCCAGGAACGACCCGGGTCAAAAATAATAACCGTTCGCGGCAACCATCAATTTTCTACCATCACAATCAAAATAATACAAATTATACGTATCCCTTTTTAGGATTCCGTATAAAAACTGGTGAGGTGTATTAGTTTGATGCACGCGATTTAAATTTTAGGTCGGCGTTTAACATTTTCTAATCCAGAAACGTTTTAGATTACAAGTAACCTAACCTATCCTAACGTTTTCATGACATGGATTACATCATACATGGAATGATTTTTTTATAGATACCTACGTAATTCTAAATACTTCAGGTTTTAATATATCAAATTATTTAGAGACCTAATAAAAAGACAATTTAAAAAAAACATTTTTTCTTTTTTCAAAAACTGCGTCGATCGACGTCTCGTCTCAAAATAGTGCAAGACCTTTTTCGAAAATTCGATTTCAAAATTCTGAGCCACATAACCAGTTATTACGGCGCAGATAAAATGTACAGGGCGTGCTCAATTAAATATGTATTAGCGTATGTTACCGCTCAGCATTTGAATAAATGCAATGCTAAACAGAATTTGCAGTCGCCTGCTGACAATGAAGACAGGAGAAGTCTTCGTTGAATGGCAAAGTTTGTAAATATAGGGAACAAAGATCCATGGAGTTGCATGTGAGAATTTAATTGTATTAATTAGACAAATCTTCACGCTGTGCCAGGCTCTAAATCTTTATTCAATTAGGCAATTAGAAGGGCTTTGAATAATAAGTTTCTAACATACTACCCACTCGTAATGTAGAATCGGCTGATAAAAATCAAAAGAAAAGGAGGGTTTTAAACAAATAGTCGTTGAAATAAAATTCGGTTAAATTCTGATGACAATCAAAAGTGAATTCATAAGAATGGAGTTCACATTGTCCTAGTACACATCTTTCAACACAAAGATACTCAAGGCATTCCATCTAAAAAAGATAACGGACAATAGTTAATGATACTGTTATAAGGTTAAAAGAAAATTGTATATTCCAATGACCACAATGAGAACGATAAAAGGTAAATACAGGCTCTATTGTTAGCGTAATACTAAACAAAGGTGACATCATGGTGGGTAGTTGGGTACCGAAAGTGACTGGATGATCGAGTTACTGAAATGTTGATATGAAAACAATAGGCCTGTTACGGTATAAGCCAAATGCTGTAATAGGCAACAATTTTTAGGCCCTAATATGGAAATGGTTTTGATATTCTCTTTGAGAAATCTTGATTGTGGCTTTTTATGTGGATTTTATCGGAAATAGCTTTAAGCTGTGGAGTATCCTTCTAGAAATAGTTATCTCTTGTCGTAAACATGAACCACTTAACTATTAAGATTTAAATCCTCGATGCATTCTATTATTTCTAAGCTACGCATTATCGCAGGTTTTTATCGTACTTTGACGATAGAATACAAAGGAGTGATTAGTGTAACAAACAGCTTACAACAAGATTAGGAATTGAAACAATGAATAAACATTATCTTCTTTTGAATTGTTGTAAGCACCTGCGATGCAAATAACTTCAAGTATTAAAGGTCCTTTGTAATCGGATAGCGTAGCACACGACTACCTACATAATGGCGCACACGCACAGTTCGGGGAACGCGCCAAATCTGGCAGGACCCTTCCGGGAAATATTTTTCACAACCTAATAGAATATAAGATACTTAATACACTAGGAACAAGATTTTATTAATATTAATGCAACAAAAAGATTAAAATCAAGAATCCTTACTTGAAAGTAAGGATTCTTTTTTTTTATCAGTAACGTCTCAGAAATAAAGAATGATTGCATAAACTGTAGGACGAAAAAATAACTTGATTCAAATGGACTTTAGACATGCAAAAATAACCATATTTTTTACATAATTGTTCTACCTGAATGTAATTTACCTAGTCAATTTATTTCCAAAACTGTGGTACATTTTTCCTCAGCCTCACGCAACCGCATTCCATGATACAGAATTAGTGGCGCGAGTAGATTCTAGGAAATGGCCCAAGAAATGTTATGCTTCTACGAAGGACTGATGTCTTATAGACCAAATCTAATTCTGTAATCGCACGATACGACGGAAATACCTGAGTGCATGCAAAAATACTGAGAGAGCAAAACTAGTTGACTGAAGGGAAATGTCTAGAATGTCGTATTGCGCAATGAGTAGGTAGGTATTATTTTTCAGAGTAAGTGTAAACTTTAAAAACTGGTTTTCTGTATTTCTTAGAATATAAAAATGGTTAACAATTTGTTACTTTGCTATTAGCACTATTCTCTTTTCCAGTATACGAATCAGTGGATTTCATCAATTAGCTCTCATTAAGGCCTTTTACCGTCCGTTAAATACAATCGTTGATCAAGTTTATAACAAAGATTAATCCGTTATTTTATTTATCACCAATAACGAGAACAATAATTATCACAGCTAGTTTCTAGGTTACGTAGGCGACGTCCCAATAAAAAATTCTATACGAAAGCTTCTTTGCTAATTAGCAAGCACGATTTTATTCATATTGCTCAACACTCTTTGGGTATAGCTAGTGCTAGTCACATCTTCCTTGCGCAATTGCGTCCATACTAGACTTAAGCATGTATACAATTGGGCAAAATTAATTTTCTGCTTGAAGAATTCTGTATCTACTTCATTCTTAAGGCAGTAGAGCTTATTTTTGCTTGCATGGAAGATGGTTGGATGGTAAAATGTTTTATTATAATTGTGTGCACATGCTTGCACGTCCCCATAGTGGCGAGGCTTCTGTACGAGATAAGTCGGTGAATTTTTATATGCCACTCGCATGTTGTCTGCCATGTTAGAATTGAATTACTTTGTTAATATAGGCGTTGGTTGCTATATTCGAAATGCATGTTGTTGAATTATGAGGAGAGACTGTTCAAATGGACGACATTATCACAAATTGATGTTAATTGCAACCTTTATTCAGGTAATTAAACTTTAAAATGCCATTGTCATCACAAGTACACAAGTGTAAATAATGAAAACAACAAAATTCTTTGCTTTTACTAAAATGACTAAAACACAAATCAAAACGGCACAATCCATAGATGTAACAAAATATATCTCTAAAAGCATACTAAAGTCGACTTGCATTATCGTTTCGAAGCTCCAAGACGATTTGCAACTTGGCTAGACGTCGCCTATCTCCAACTAAGTGACTTTGATGGCCTGTTCAAGCTATCTGCTATGATAAAACTCTCGTAAAGCGTACAATATGCACAACTTTACTGCCTATGTCTTTGTTATCTTAAAAGTATGAAATGGGGCATCAAGTGTCGATACCGATTTACGACGTGTCGATCGTTTATGAGGTCATAAAAGAGGCCTTCGGTTATGAGTGTGTATATTTTTGCTTACTTTATTAATATTTTAGATAAACATCTGTCAGTGCAAAAAAAAAGGTTTTTTTCTTTGTTTTATGCTAGGGTGTTAAAAGTATTACCTCCGTCAGATTCCTACTAGCATGTTCTCTTTGGTATTTTTATTATTACCTTCACGTTTTTAAAGACATTTCTGTCATGCTTTTAACGCCCACTAACATCGAAGTTAACGTTGATTCCTATTCCTACCAGCATTCCCAAAATGAAAAACTCACGTTTTATACCAAAATTAAAACAGACGCGAAAACGTGGACGACATGCATCTATTCACGGAACAACTCGCTACGCAGAATTGGAGCGCCTATCGAGACATTGACTCACGCATCGGAACGCAATATCCGATCAGTTAAATGTGCTTGCACGCAACGCGTATTACAATTTCGTGGTTAACGTGTAACCAAGGTATTTGACTATTGCAGAAGAAGTTGGGTGGTCTTAATTCCATTATTAAATGATCCATGTCCATTAGCCATGGCCGAGATCGTATGTGACTGTATCGTCTTGTGACTGATTTATGCCCTCAACTGTCGTATCTGATGCAGAACTTGCTTATTTGCTTAAATATTATTATAAATGCAGTTAGTATCATTTAAATTTCCTCCGTTTCTTTCAAGGTGTCTCAAACTAGACTTTTAACTAAGGAATTCACATGATAATCTTAAAGCAAACACGACTATATCATAAATCCTTGAGTCTTGACCACAATGTCTTGATGTGAGTCGCTTTTACAGCATATTTGACCGGCTGATTCATGTAGGTTACATGATATTAAATTATTATATTCTATCCGTTACAATTATTGATCTGGATAATATTCAAACAAAAAACTATGCGTTGACTCTTCGCGAATTTCTACTACTCCACTAACATCCTAAAACCTGACATCATTTTGATTGAGTTTCCG
Source organism: Asteroscopus sphinx (assembly GCA_949699075.1). Classification (NCBI taxonomy): domain Eukaryota; kingdom Metazoa; phylum Arthropoda; class Insecta; order Lepidoptera; family Noctuidae; genus Asteroscopus; species Asteroscopus sphinx. The sequence goes on from OX453020.1 coordinate 8,578,833, forward strand.
ATATTACGGCACTGTCAAACTAACATGGTCGTCACTTGCATTTGGGGTGTCCCAAGTGCAAGTGACCATGTTAGTTTAAAAACTCATTTTGATGCTTTTTTTCTCCAGATATTAAATACTTACATTTGAAATCATAAGTAACAGCATCTCAAATATTAGATAATAACATTAATATATTTGCTATATTCTTACAACAGTCACACCGCTTATAATTTTCACAACTCCTAAATTAATGGAACCTTACTCAACATGTAAAAGCAGTTCTTCGTTAAGTCGGTATTAGTTTTTTGTTGGTCTGTGACCGGTATGTGTACCTTTTCCGGCCAAGCCCAACTTACGACACCTTCTGTTTACATGTTTTTGGACACTAAAACACGTGGGGATTACATAAATGACGCTAGAATGCAATTTTCTTGGTATTATGACTAAGCAAACGTGTTATGCGAGCTTTACGGAAAGATAGAATATCCACAAACTATTTTACGACATATTTTATTGTTATAAAACATTGAGTCACGTTATAAACCACAGATATCATCATTTCGCCGTAATGTAAGGATTTTTCAGAAATGAAACTAAAAGGAAATTAAATCTGATCACTACTTTTGCTTAAAATGGCCTGAATTTTAAGACTCTTTAAGATGCATTTATTTTTTTGCTGGTATATTGGAGAAGTCCTGAATACAAGACATCAACGGTGTTGATTCTCTTGTTCACATACTAAACATATTTTGAACTATCGCTCTCTTTTACTATTAAGTAGATAAAAGAAAGGGATGGCAACAATTTTATTGCTGTCAAATTCATAAACAGTTCACAAAGAACAAGAGAATCAAGCCCACAAATTGTACATCACTCAAATGATCACCAGTCACACTATTAACCGTTTGACATTTTGACAGAGATCATCTAGCAGATGCAGCAACATAAAAAATAATAATCTCCGTGCATTGAACAGATCCACATCAATTTGCGCACACTAAGGTCTAAGGTCCCGGGTTACGGTAATTGATCATTCTAATGTATCTTTTTGTTTACTTGCACAGGAGTTATCAATCAATTGACGTCAATTGGTAGAACTGAAGGTTATCACTGATGACTGCTAGTAGTCTATCGTCTGTGACGACTGTGACGTCTGTCGCATTCCTTTTAGAAATTACTGTGCAGATTGATTGGTAAGTATTTCAAGCTGATCTCTCATTGTATGGAAAGCGTATACAATGCGAGGTCAGCTTAATACTGGAAATGTATATAGCTTGATATGTAGCCGTGTGTAGTGTGTACTAGTCAAATAAAATTGGTGAGTATAATTTTGTTTGAGATTTTGCCCCCTAAGATTTCTTCGTTTAAAAATCTTACGCCAAAATTTCTGTAAACCATACCCGGAAATTCATAATTGCTAAACGACTTGTATTTCATTTTAATTAAAAAAACAAAACTTTGGAACATTTAAACTTAAAATATGTTATCTACATTGCAAATTCTGAAATGTCTTGGACATAACAGCCTCAATATTTTGACAGTTTCGACCAAACTAATTGGAGCTAAATATCAAGGTTCATTTGTTGGAATTGTGTTACTTTAAATATCATTTCCCTCGTGCCACAGTACTTGATACTTAAAATCAGAACTTAATTGAAAAATAAATACCGTTCTAACTTTGCAGTAGTTAGCTTAAATGTATCATAATTTATATCGCCTTCTGTATTAAGTCCATTTAATGCTAAACACAAAAATGAGTGCAGTCAAAAAGATAAATTACTGAACAGTTAAAGATCTAGAATTGAAGTCACTATCACGATTCTGTTTGTAAATAAAAATCTAAAAAACCTAATCCGAAGGTAAAATCACGTGTATGTGCTCACTAAACGAATGCAGATTCGTGGTGATAACGGTATTCGGAGTGCGAATGTGGACGTGAGATGTTTGAAGTCCATAACCTAGTATTTGTCAGTAACAGGAAAGTATTTGAATTTTTATTTCTATAAAGTATACATGAGTGATACTTTATTTGTGTAACAATATAGGCCTTGAGGCTAATGAGTAATTTAATTTTATCCTAAATTGCTATGTTAACTAAAATCTACGAATGCGTTCAATAACATTTCTTAGTTTCTATCAAGGGCATGACACTATGTTTGTGTGTTATTTATAGGCAGCACTTATCACTACATTTTATGAGTCAATATTCACCAGTTACTATACTAATTCATATGGTTTTGTCTGCTTTATTCTTCGAACTGTGTCCGTTTTATCAAGGAGCTGGATTGCCTCGACATTCACGTGGTGATGAAGTCTAAATTCAGAGCATCTGCGTATTTTTTTATAATTGTGTCTACAACATCCACATTGATGTCCCGATGAAGATCCATGTCACTGATATACTAGGGTGCATTGACCATATCTCGGAATACTTTATTTTAGAAACGCTGAGTGATTAATTTTGTATTTGACATGGCCTTCTATTATTATTTTAAGTATAATTTTTGCTGTTAAAGCCAAGAATTCTTAATCTCAAATGGCAGATAAAAATCAAGTTTTTTTAAGTAGGTAATCAGGTACATAAACCAGAGAATTTAAATGCAGTTGCAACGACACAACAAAATATATATCAACCCTGATTAAGAAAAATATTCTGTCGTTATTATCAAAATTATAATCAACAATTTAAGGAAGTAATTTTTAACCTCTGTTTTAACGTTTCAATCGCGATAAATATTGTTCAGACAAACAATTGTATGTAAAGCCCTTTTTATTATTGTTATTCTTAAAAAGATTTTAGATCAACAAATTATTACTTTGACCTTAATAAACGTCAACTTGAGTATATACATTCTTATAATTAATTAATTTAGGTGATATTTATACTTCAAGACTTTCAGAATAATGTTGATTTAAAAGCTTTATCATTTTAAGTATCTATGACGCATTTGGTCTCTTAAGTCTAGTAATATGTTTTCCATTTCCTCATTGAGTTTTGAAGTTAAACCAATATCAAACAATTTTGTGTAAATAAGAAATTAAACGCACAATATCTGCCACAATAATCTATCATCCTAAATTTACTTCATCATCATCATCATCATTTCAGCCGAAAGACTCTACACTACTGGACATAGGCCTCCCCCAATTAAGGGGGGATATGCCATAATCGCCACGCTTGGCAGGCGGGTTGGCGATCGCAGTTGGTTGGTTAAATACTCAGAGAACGCTGCTGCCCATCCTCTGGTGAATCCCTTAGTCGCCTTTTACGACACCCATGAGAAGAGATAAGGGTGGTGCTATTCTTTAAGTCCGACACCACATGGACTAAATTGACTTATATGAGCTAAATTGACAAACATCTTTTACCCTACTTTTTCAATCCCAACGATGAGAAATTAAAACTGAACTGCGTTCAACTTCGCTTCCTGACTGAACTTTGATCCATCAAGTCTCGTCTTATTGCGTGCTCAATTCGAAACAATACCGCAACCACTTATCTCTTATCTTAGTATCAGGGCACGATCGCATTCCATCGTTATCTGTTGGAGGAGCTACTAAACGAGTGTTTAATGTGCCTTTGAGCACATTAATTATAGATAGCAGAGTTTCATTTAATTTCATTACATTTTAATAATTATAAGGTTGACCTTTGCATGGGAATGTTATTCGCTGCTGTATTGTTTCAATTTTATGTTTACGCGAAGTAAATGTATCATCAACATCAGTATTAAAATCTGTAGCAAAAAGTTCTTCATGGATTTGTTTTTCATACATATTATTAACTGTATTATCGAAAGTCAATTGTATAACTTTTCAACCTACATTATTATATTTATGTGCTTGCATTACTAGCTACGGAGATAAGACTTCAACCTTTGACAATGGCAATATACATTGTATATATTGTTAACTATTGCATAATAGGCTGTAGGCCGATTGGATCGCGCTTGCCACTCTAGATAACAGTTTCAAATGAATACAGTATTTTATATTCATCAACCTCGCATTACAGGAAACACTTGAACAAGTCTACACTGAAATGGTTCTTTGAAAAGGTCCACGTATAGCGTCAAAAATCATGATGAATTAAGCTACAATAGTATGTAATGTAACGGTGAATATAAATGCAAAGGGCCACGGCAATGGCAAATGACATTTAAATCCATGAACTTGATGATCGAGTACCGCTACAGAAAGTCCAAATGACACGCAAAATGAGGCTAATTCTGTTTTCTATTCCCACCGCTGTCAATATATTGTATTCGTGTACAGAAATGCTCCTCCTTTCCGAATGAGAACTTTATGAAACTTGGTTGTATTTCTTTCATTTGTACGAAATACTTAGGTAAAACCATAAAGGTATTATACTGACGTAATAGAGACACTGTCACCTCATTATCACGTCACCGAAAGCAAAATGAGTTTATGTGCGAAATTGACACGTGTAGGGGTGATTTTTAGTGATGTGACATGGACGTTTCCGCATTATCGATATAGTTCAACCAGCCTTACTTTTAAGGAGTGGTAGTAACTGCTAAGCTATTAAGTAACTATTGTTTTAAAATTACAGATATTCGAGACATAATTTTATTTGTTTTAAAAGATTGAGTTACGCAATTAAGGGCTATATTATAATTACATTATTAATGTCACGAAGGTAAGGAATACATAAGTAAGAAATAAAAAAATCAATTAATCATCATTTCAGCCGTAAGACGTCCACTGCTGGACACAGGCCTCCCCCAAGCATATATTGGGGGGATATGCCATAATCGCCACGCTTGGCAGGCGGGTTGGCGATCGCAGTTGGTTGGTTAAATACTCAGAGAACGCTGCTGCCCATCCTCTGGTGAATCCCTTAGTCGCCTTTTACGACACCCATGAGAAGATATAGGCTGGTGCAATTCTTTACGTCCGGCACCACACGGAACATTTTACAATTAATCATATTAGTTTTAATTAGGTGTATAGAAAGGTTTTCAATCCCGGAACTAAGTTCCTATACACGATTCCGGAATTGGTCAAATTATTGAATTTTGATGAAAAATTACAATATCTATGAACTTGACAAGTTTTCTTGTCCAGTCAACTTAAGTTACACATCAGACTTATACATTATAATTTTATCGACTTAGATTTAGAAACATCAGTGTTTCGATAATTTCTAGTTATTAGTTAGTTTTTATTTCAAATAGGCAAAGAATTAAATGTCGAGAATTTAGTTGCACGATTCCAAAAACAAAGATATAGGATCTTTGTTTTTGGAATCGTGCAACTAAATTCTGAGGATGAAATTGGAGGTGGACAAGAACCTGGCCATGATTTTCGATTCGATACAGACGACCGAATCATATAAAATCAAGTCTGCGTCAGCTCAAGAAAGAGTTTTCTCAGCGGCAGGCTAAATTTGCAACCGGCTAAGAATCTATCTCTTAGCATTCGCATACTTGACAATCTAGCATTTGCAAGAACCCATTTTCTAAATATGGTATATTTTTACAAATTGAATCTTCTTCTTCTTCGTGTCGACATGAGCTACATAATAATAATAGCTCATGTCGTGGGGAAAAGATTAGCCAGTCAGCAGGTTGATAGCGGGGCTGACTGCCCAGAGTGCGCCGGACGATCAATTAAATATCGTCACTCGTGGAGGCTCTTTTGATGCACAAATTGAATGATCACATGAGACTTTCCGTCTTCATGTCTCAGTTTGGCGAACCGACTTGCAGTACCATTCAGGTAACAGACTAGTTGGTATTTCAGTCGTTATGGGCTAAGGTAACCGCTTAACATTAGGTGGGTCTTTAGCTCGTTTCACCATCATATAACATGAAAAATAAGTGTATAAAACTTTTTTGTTGTATTTTTTGTATCTATGAGATTTGTTTTAGTAAAAAGGACCTATCTGATCAAACTTAGAGCCGCGGATAGCAACCTAGTCCCTTCCATGATTAAGATGCTCAATGAAGTTTCATGGGAATTTGTATTCCATGAGAACAGCAAGACCAGTGGTTTCTAGCAATGATGACCAAAGAGCCCAGTTCGCGCGCCGTTAATACTGATGATCTCCCGATATACGTGTGTGGTCATATTTGAAGAGCTTATTTATTGAGTGCTATCGAACAACTTTTACTACGAGGTCAACCCTGAAATCTAATAAAAAACAGCTATTCCCTACATTAGTGTTCACACGAATCGACAAAATGTAGTAAACAGCAGATTTTTTCGCGATTTCAGGGTTGCTCCAGTTATAATAATGTACTCTGTGGTTGCTCCCATAGTAAATGTTGTTCGTTATGATGAGTTTTTATTTATTTTATTTATTCAATCACAGGTACAATTTCTTTAGCTTTAATTTACTAGAAAACTCACCAAACTATCAAGTTTAACGGCGAGATGCGCTCATACATATGTATATTATCTTACCCTTACGTAAACATGCAACATGAAAACAAACTTAATTAGCAACAAATCAAACCGTAGGTATGGATCGTTGGTGATTTCATTAAACGATACAGTTATCCTTAAAATATCTACTGCAAACCCTGTAATTTTTTCGAGGCTTTCAGCTTTTTTTATATTTTATTTTACTGTATAGGATGGCGAAACGAACTAAAGGCCCACCATATGTTAAGCGGTTACCTTTGCCAATAACAACTGCAATACCATCTAGGCTGTTACCTAAATGGTACCGCAAGTCGGTTCGCCAAACAACATGAAGATGGAAAGTCTCATGTGATTGTAATTACACCGGCACCCGTACCATTCTGACCGAAACACAGCAATGCAAGCATCACTATTTGGCGGAGAATAGTAGATACGGTGCTTATTCGTTTTAACATTTGTGCCCATCCATTTTTCTTTAATAACAGCATTTACAGGAAATCTGGAAGTTATGAAGTTAGCCGGTCAATATTTTACAGCATTTTTAGCCCGGCCGCACATTGTCATAAAATAGCACCGTATTTACATTTTAATATGTCAAAAGCAGACATACGATTCGGAAAATTCTGTCAGTCTGCGGGGCTGATACTAAAATTAACTGTATAAATGTAAAATAAGCATTATGAAAGTAGTATTGTCCTGCAGATACTTACCTGTGAAACGTCTCTTTGCCATAGACGTACAACATACTATTATAACATCGTAAAAGTACAACCATGGTATAGGTTAAGGTGCGTCAGATTTTTTCTGTGATCAATGAATGAATCATTGTGATTTCCTTCCAATGTGCGGCCGGACTAAATCAACCTTTCAATACTTTCAACCGACTTCAAAAAAAGGAGGAGGTTCTCAATTCGATTGTATTTTTTTTAAAGCAGTAAGGGACACTAACTTGTTACATGTATGGTGCTAGGTAGTACAAAAAATATATAATTGAAACTATCGACATATCGATATATTTTGAGCAATCCATATGCGAAACGGTTTCATTTTCACGTACACAATATTTTTTTATCTAACACATAATTATTTAAAATAACATATTATATAGAAAATACGGTATTTACTGCATGTTATTAATGCATTACTAAATGATTTAAAGAATAACTTCTATGAAAATAAGCATTATGAAAGTTGTATTGTCCTGCAGATACTTACCTGGGAAACATCTCTTTCTTTAGGTTAATAATGTAAATTACACAGCAGTATAACACAGAACACTACACCAATACGATTATTGATATTAATTGGATAAAATACAGAACGATTGTGAAATAAATCATAAAATAATACGAGATTATATTTTGATGGGACGCTATGGGAGATTACAATTTTCAAAATCGGTTCTACTGACATTTTATTATGTCTCTTTCTAGCATATAGGTTTTTTCGTAAAGATCGGTATCTCAGTCGCACACTGTAGTGGTCTATTACGTTAGTATAGAAATGTCTTTGGGTAAAACTGATACTGTTTTCTTAAATATTTAGGTAAAAATGAGAACACAAAAGCAAAATTCACACTTATTTCACTGTATTGACTGGACTCGAAAGCTTTACCTTCACATTTTACCATCAACAGAACTGTAGATTGCAAAATAAACATAAGCTCAATGATTATATCAGGAGTAAAAACCACACCTACTTCTCAGGCATCCAGTGCCAACGTCACAAGTTAATTGACTTAAAATTAAATCCAATGACATTGCTCCACTGATACGGGCTAAGCATTTATCGATAGATGTCTGATAAGGAACAGCTGCATTCGATAGACGATGAAGTCAAGTTGAAAATATCGACAACATTGCCCTCGTATCTGCACATTAAAATGAAACTGATCGATTGATGAACCGGGATAAACCATTAATCCATGCAAAGTAAGAGCTTTGAGACATGGACGGCAAATTGTGGCGGGAAGACACATGCTAGCAATGTTAAGGTAATGAGGACCTTAAGATATGATTGGCATTATAAATATTATGCGACGGTATCGTAAGGAATTATAAATCTATTGAAACATCAATTTTAAACCCTATTTGAGTGGGTAGTAATACTAGTAATATTTTTGAAATGGCTAGACACACATAAAATTCCATGTAAGGGTATGTACAGATCTGGCGAACGCAGTGCGACAGCGCTGCAATGCAGGAGTTAAATTTGAGTACTAACCTCGAGAGCATCCTGCGCTGTGTGCAGGTACTCCCTCAGCATCGCTTCCTGAATGCTGAGCCATTCTAACCTCGGGTCTTCCAACTGCGTCACCTCTGTAACAATAATTTGTCATTATATAAACTTTATTTTCATATTACCAGGTCACGTTTAAATTATGAAGCATAATTGTATATTGGAAGTGGAAGATAAGTAATAGTAATAGAGCTCCTTGTGAAAGAGCTTGTCCAGGGAAGTACTACTACTATACCTATTTCTGCCGGCAAACAGTAATGCTTGCATGTGTTCCAGTGCAAAGGGTACGGGTGCCAGTGAAATTACAATAACATGAGAGTTTCAATCTTCATGTCTTAATTTGGTGAACACAACTTTTGGTATAATTTAGATAGCTTAGGTGGTATTAATAATAATATAATGTTTATTGCGACTTCAAAGGAACATAACAGCAGTGTAACCCTGGACCCTGAACTAAGACAACTTATATGACAGGGGCCAGCCCCCCTAGCCAAGTTGACAATCTACAATCGTCAACGCTATAGAAAACAATCAAAATGTATGGGAATGACATCTCAACGAATGACTTGGGGGGCAGGCCTCTCGGTTAAATGGTATAGATTGAGAGACAATAGACTTACGGCCAAAATTAATATCCAATCTATCCACGATTTGCCCTACTAGAGATAGGAATTTGACATAAGCTCCATACAAAATATGTCAAATTTCTATCTCCAGTAGGGTAAATCGTGGATAGATTGGATATTAATTTTGACCGTTAATTAATTTATCTAAATCTTTAAAAAAAATATGGTTAAATTTTACAATATTCTATTGGCAAATATTAGATTATTGAAGTTGTTATGCGCAAAAGAAAGGGAACACTTAACATCATGTGGGCTTTTAACTCGTTTTGCTATTTTTTGCAAAAATTCCACTTTATGTCACGTCACTATACATAAAGATCTACCTAATAAATTTTCTCTTGCTTTTAAATATCGTCATTACTTTTAAAATTTTGACCTATTGACCAGAAACTACTCAAAGCTAATGGAATTTTAATAAATCCGTTTTCCCCGTACTCAATTATTGAGACAAATAAGCATAAACCACAAGTCAATACGCAAGCCAGATTAAGGCTAAAGAATTACTCATCGTCAAACTATGTGATACGGTTGCCGATTACCAACCGATTAATGACGAGACCGAAGTAGTGTTTGATAATGATGGCATTCAATAAACATTGATAGCGATCGCTTCAACAGCCGATAGTGACATTTGGGACGAGGATGGCGTGATTGTAATTCACGGTCGTTTATCTTAAAAACTGTTTGCGGATTGCACATTTTTGGAAGCAGTTTCCAATTCTATTGAAGTTTAGTTGATAATCATTGTAATTTTTTTGTATGGTTGTTGTAAATGCCAATATTTCTACTCATTACAGTTTTAAACATTCCTAAAAAAATTTGTTACAAGAGTAATTGTTGTAAATGCCAACATTTCTACTCATTACAGTTTTAAACATTCCAAAAAATTTTTGTTACTAGAGTAATTTTAATGGAGTAACTTTCACTCACAATTCGTAACCCAAATGACAGTATTGTTACTAGTCTCCTCAAATAAAGTGACCTAGTATCCGCACTTTGTCATAAACCACATAGCGACAGGAACCAATCATAGAGTCAGTCATCATCGGGGCAGCTGCATTCCTTCATCATTCGCACACCGCGTGACATCCAAAGTACGCACGCGGCGATCTTTCAATTATTATTCTCAATTCTGAACCCGACAAGGCCGGAACGATTCTACAGGCAGATTGTTACTCACTTTATATCAGATTAGAGAAACAATGCCGTCGAAATTGCTATATAATTTGACTACTGTTTGTGATGAAGGTAAAGTGATAGTGGTTAATAAAATAGGTAACACGAACAAACAACTCACGGTTACTGATTATATCTGTAAGAATCAAAGATAGAATTTAGAATAGTCCGCATGCTCCTAAATGTTATCTAGTACATATGACTGGACTTAATGATTGCATATAAAACAGATCTATGTATTTATGTACTCTATGAATTTTTCCGAATATTTTCTGACAAGACCCTCACATCAAGACAAAATCTAGTTTACTGGGCATAAAATAAATAATAAATCAGAAATGGAATCCGTCTCCCTATGTCTGGCGAGAAAAAAACACAATCAAAACGTGTCCTGAAACCATTAAAACACACATTTCATTAGCGCAAATAAATAAATAAATATTTTTACAAAGTACCATCTAGTCCCAAACTAAGCAGAGCTTGTGCTATGAATACTAGACAATGGATATAATACATATATACTTCTTTTTTTTTTAATACATAAGAAACACCCAGACCAACACAAACACTTATGTTCATCACACAAATATTTGAGTCCGGTGGGAATCGAACCCACGACCAAACGACAAAGTGTAGACAAAGGATCCAAAGTCACGTCTCACTTAATCATTCATAAGGGTCCTTTCGAAAACCGATACTAAATAATATCAAAGTTAAATCAAACCCAACACAGGACCATAAACAAGCAATGCACGTGACTTTGACTCCTTTGACGGTAGAAATTGACCACACACAGCCAAATTATTGATATTCAAAGACACACGAAGATCTATAAATCTGTGTGACAAAAGTTACAACTCTTAAAATGTATGCAAATTAGGGCGATGCAACCATTGTTGAATATTTGGTTTTAGAATATTCAAAATCAAAATCAATTGGAAAAAATTTTTGGACAAGTACGAATTTTTGAGTTATGTTGCGGAATTTAAATCATCAAGTAAAATTAGAACAACATTTAATACCAATTAAGCAAATGATTGACACCGAACGTCACGGAAATAAAATGTGAATAATTTTATGAAAAATATACTTTTTAAACTCGTTTTAGAAACGAAAGCGAGTTAATATTTCATTGCCATTCAGTTTTGAGCTATACATATGGTTTCAAGTCCCTAGATTATCAGGAAATCAGATTTAAAATAGATAGCAAAATTTGCACCGAACATACAGACAAGAAGAAAAGCGAGTCAATAAAAAATTGTGTTTGGGGAGGATATTACGACCCGACGTCCCTCTAACTGAATCTGTCAGTCGTGTCGTCGCAACTCGCGAAGCCTCGAAAAGCCAAGCCCCGCCTCTTCGACCACAGAATTGTTCTGTGGGGCCGCCACGGCGGCGGCGCGCCTGCGCCACCGCGCCGCGGCTGCGCCTCGAATCAAATCTGACAGCGTCATTTTTTTAATTCTATTCATTTTGATACTATTTAAAGTGTTTTGTGATTATAGTGTAGTTTAATGTTAAGCAATGACGATGGCAGTAGCGATTCCGGAAGCGCCAGTCAACCCTTAACATCGCTGGATGTCCTGGTGCGCTGTCCTCATTGTTCCCAGGCACGTTTTTTCAAAGGTAAGCGGGGTCTGAGTGTGCATTTTGGGAAGGTTCATAAACCCAAAAATGTACTCTCCAACCAGATTCCAACACCAATCTCACCATCATCGACACCTATTATTTATCCGTTTTGGCAGTCTATTTCAAAATTAAAAAACACAGTTCCAGTTCTGAAGCGGGTTCCCCGCGGCGCTAGACCCTCTGTTGCACATAATTTAGCGGGATGTGTCCGTCTTGCCGTCCGGGAGAACTCGCAACGTGCTTGGGAACAACTACTCACCTTCCCTTATAGGATTTTACATGTTCAAAAAAATTTGGCAAATAGAAAAACCATAACGGCTCAAATTAAAGATAACTGCAATATTTCGGCACAACATTTCGAATCAAAATTCATGGAACAGGTCCGTTCCTCATCTAGAAGTATATGTGAACATGTAGAATCCAAGTTAAGTGAAGGTGACATTAGAGGAGCGGCCAGATTACTCTTCAGTAGTGATGTGGTCGCACCGTGCTCCCCAGACACACTTGCTGCTCTGGAGAGCAAACACCCTACTCCAGCAGATGACCTCTCCTTTCCCGACCCCCCTGATCCGGACTCTAATACTCTTTCGGTTACAGCTAGACAAGTCATCGCCGCCGTGTGCTCCTTCCGAAGCGGCTCCGCTGGTGGTCTCGACGGCCTGACGCCGCAACACCTAAAAGACCTAATTTGCCCAAGTGCCGGGCAAGCTGGTGAGACGCTTCTGAAGGAGCTTACGGCTCTGATAAACCTAATGCTCTCCGGCAATGTGCACGAGGCCGTCATCGACGTTTTGTACGGGGCCAATCTATGTGCCCTGCGCAAAAGGGATGGCGGCATTCGTCCCATTGCCGTGGGAAGTACCTACCGTCGTATGGCAGCTAAAATTTGCTGTAAATATTACAATGAAACCATTTCGGAAAAATTCCAGCCCCTGCAGCTAGGTTTTGGCTCAAAAGGGGGCTGTGAAGCTGCCGTACACGCCCTATCAACCTACCTAAATTGTGGGAAAGGTGAGGTTATCTTAAAGGTTGACATTAAAAACGCCTTCAATTCTGTAAACAGGGACACTTTGTTGGCAGAAGCTAAAAAAGAAATACCGAAAATTTATAGTTACCTTTGGCAATGTTATAGATATCCGACAAAATTACTCTACAAGGACAACCTATGAGAATCTGCAGTTGGTTGCCAACAAGGTGACCCCCTCGGGCCGGTGATTTTTAGTTTAGCTATTCATCCAATTATTAGACAACTAAATTCCAAATTTAATGTTTGGTATCTTGATGACGGAACTCTAGGAGGCGATGTAAATACTGTTTTACAGGATCTTAAATTTTTAAAAGAGCAATTTCATACCATAGGCCTAGATCTCAACTCATCTAAATGCGAAATTTTCATATCCGACAACATTGACTCACAACTTACATTTCAACAATTCAATACAATAGCCCCAGATATCAGTATAACGGAAAAAAGTTCTCTACGCCTCCTGGGGTCCCCGATTTTAGAGGATTCTTTTTCATCTTTTATAGAGGAAAAAATTCAAAATTTCAGTGACATTTCGGAACGACTTCTCAAAATTAACATGCATTCGGCCATGACTATTATCCGTTACTGCTGTTTTGGCCCAAAATTCACGTATATTTTACGCTCTTCCCATCTATGGAAGCATACCCAACTTTTGGATAAAATTGACAAAATTATCCGAAATACCCTAACTTCCATTTTAAATGTGGCCTTGGACGACCGATCATGGGCTCAGGCTACCTTGCCCATCCGATTTGGTGGCCTCGGCGTCCGCAAAATTACTAGTATAAGTCTACCGGCATTTTTGTCCTCGGTCCACAGTACTGAGAAATTAACCAGGAAAATACTAGCCTCCACACTGGTTAATTTTGAGGTACCGTGCCTGACCAAGGCTGTGAATGCTTGGAAAATTGCTTGCCCGAATACAGATATGCCCGCAAACACATTTTCCCAGAGACAGTGGGATGGGCCGCTCTGCGTTGCGATACGGAATGAACTCATAAATACGTCAATCACAACCGCTGAGCGCGCTCGCCTGCTGGCTGTGGGAGAATGGGAGTCGGGCTTATGGCTTCAGGCGCTTCCGTCACCCAACATTGGCACCATGTTGGATAATACCACGTTCAGAGTCGCTACATGCCTTCGTTTGGGGGCTCCCTGCTGTGCTCCGCATCGCTGTCACTGTGGTGAAGCTGTCGATAGCCTCGGTCACCACGGTCTGTCTTGCAGCAGGAGTGCAGGTCGTACGGCACGGCACGCTAATATAAATGACATAATCCGTCGTGCTCTTGTCACCGCTGGCGTTCCAGCTGTTTTAGAACCAAATGGCTTGGTACGTGACGATGGCAAGAGACCAGATGGTATGACTCTATTGCCATGGAAAGTGGGCAGGCCTTTGGTGTGGGACGCAACGTGCGTCGATACCCTTGCGCCCTCCCATCTTCCTAGGTCGGCGGGCTGTGCTGGCGCTGCCGCTGCGGCTGCTGAGACCCTCAAGCGGCGAAAATATGATAACATAATAAGTAATCATATTTTCGAGCCGTTTGGGGTTGAAACACTCGGATCGTGGGGTCCGAGTGCTCGTCTCTTATTCAAAGCCATCTCCAGGCGGTTGGTCGACACTTCACGTGACCAGAATGCTGGCCTTTTCTTTGGTCAAAGAATAAGCATTGCCATACAACGTGGCAATGCTGCCAGTATTCTGGGCACGCTTCCGGTAGAAAGCGATGCGGGGGATTTTTTGGATTTTTTGTAGCTTTTAGTTTTGTTTTATTTATTTTGTTTATTCTTAAGTAAGTTGTGTATATAGTTGTGTATTTAGGCTTTATTAATTTGTTATGCTACTAGAGTTGGACATTTGGTTGATGTTATATTCTATTAATTTTCATACGTAATTGCTAAGCCTAAATAAAGTATTTTTGGAAAAATAAAAAAATAAAAAAATTAAGCAAAAAAGCGAACTCAAATTATCAAATGAAATTCTCAACACAGCTCGGTGTAAAATAAAAGCTGTATGAAGCGTATAAATATTGCAGTCTTATGCAGAAAATAGGTATGGGGGAGATCGCATACCTTGATAACCAGCATGGATGCTGTAAACTAAATATGTAAAGTGGAGGAGGCATTAACAAAGTAACGTATGCATAGTTACACAAGTATGCAAACTACTAGGTTTAAAGACTTAAATATTACAAAAAATATTAAAATTAATTGCACCGATTATTTTTAACGAGTTCTACATTCATTGTTGCTCGTCCTTTTCTATTGAGAACTGTGATACGATCGTTAATGAGTGTGTCAATGTTTTGTTGATCTTTTAAGATTATTTCATTGCCAATTTGTCCATGAATCGGCCATGTTAATATTTGTTTTATTTATGCTATAAGCTCCATTTGATAATCTTTAGTCGGTCTCGGTCATGGATGTTGATTAAATATCAATTATTTATTTCTCATTCGCTTTGCTCTTTAATTTGCAATCAACGCTTTACTTACAGTAAATTAAAATTACTTGTCTTTAAGATTTTAAATTCCTTGAATTAACATTATGCAATTAGTTGAATTATTCAGTTACAAGAGTGTAAGAAATAAATTCGAAGGTGGATTTAAATTTTCTTCTGCAACTTGTAACATTCCAGTGAATTTAAATTGATTCGCATGCAGTATCTAACAGCACCAAATTAAAATACATCTACATACAAATCCAGAAATATAAATAATGTATCCTTAAAGGTTTTTGTTGAAATTTAAATTTAAATTTTTTAGGACACGGCTTGTCCAAAACGTCTAGATCCTTAACACGTCCAAACTGAAGGAGATATATTATTTGAATGAAAGCTACCGAGATCCCATCTGAATACTGGGAAACTTAAACTGGCCAACACGAACCTATTTATACATTAAAAGTGGCAACATTTAATGCGAAAAATTCATAGCTAGTGGAGCTTCGATGTAGATTGTATTTTATCTCTTTTATTTTCATTATTACGCTAACGACTAGCCACGTTAGTGATGAATAATGCTGTCCCTAAGGCACTCTTCAAGAAATGAGCTTTTAAATGACGGGCGATTCGGGCGAAACATTTGTAACGTCCTGGATTTTCATATCTAATTTGACCGCATTATTTAGCCGTTTTACTGCGCCACTTTGAATGTAATGCGCTGCTATGGCGACGTGCTTAACTACCAAGGAGATATGATTCTGTACGTGTTACTGTTTTATCTGGAATTTCTTTACGATCGGCACATATTATAAGGAAAGTTATGGTATGGTACATTTAGTTGGGTATGTTGATCATGTAACGTAGTCAGAGCTTGATCTTTGAATGAATTTCGGTAATTTTTCGATAGACCATGCAATTAAACTTAGTTTTTCTTAAATCATCAGCATCATACTTAGAAACCGTAAAGCATTCCCATATTCTAAAGAAGATTAATATCACACACACACCACACGTAATAATAGAGATAAAATATAAATAAAAACTATAAAAGCAGCTACCCCCATAACTAAAACTCTAAAACTATACATTAATTGCAAGAAGTGAATCAACACAGTATAATAATGCCCAATAAAATACAATTTACACAATCGAATAAATAGTTTTAATTATCAATTAACATTGGCCAGAATTTATGCTATGGCGTCGAGGCTATGGGTACCTAAGCTATCGAGGGATCTACACGCGTAAAACACCATAGCATAGTGGTACCATAAACGAGTTGAGAGTCATTTGCATTTTGTATTGAATATTGCAAATAGACATTCTAGGGCTACTGGCAGGAATTTATGAATATACAAAGCGTTTTTGAGTTATTTTTGTACTAAGGATGGTTTGAGTTTTCATTTTTACAAGCTTTTATTTATTGTATCATTGGATTGAAGTCAGTCTTGCTTTTAAGAAGAAATACGGTAATGTACTGTAACTCTTCATGAAACTGATTTTAATGGAATAGCATATGAACTCTGTCACTGCAGTGATAGCCTAGTGGTTGAACGCTTGCCTTCCATACAGGAGCACAGAATATCTAATAGTACTATCGACAGGAGGGTGCGAGTACGATCCCAGCCCACACCTCTGACTTTTGGATTCATATGCGGATCAGAATTTGATTATCATTTGCTTTAATGGTGAAGGAAAAACATCGTGAGGAAACCTGCACACCTGAGAGTGCTGCATACAGTTCTCGATGGTGTGTGTAGTCCGCCAACCCGCACTAGGCCAGCGTGGTAGACTAAGGCCTTAGCCTTCTCATACTGAGAAGAGGCCCGTGCCCAGCAGTGGGACAGTATTGGGCTGGTTATGTATATGAACTCTGTTGCGCTATCTAAATTATTTCGTAAAAACGTTAAACTCTAAAACATTCCAGACGAAGTATATTTAGATAATTCTACATACAGTGAAAATATTTCCCTTCCTACACATTAAATTGTGAATTCGACCAATAACTTGGCAAGAACATACAACAGTTACCATATCCGTAACCCATAGTAACCGTACAAAACACGACGGAATAGTAAATGTGACGCATAGCTGCGCCGACGCATGTAGTAACAACTTATGAGAATAGCACCCCACTTCACAAGTCACACTCACAACAAATTATATAAACATCCAATTTACTTGAAATTACTTAAAAACACGTTTAGATTAAATTAAAATATCTACATATATACCGTAATCAGTTTAAGTAATGATATAAGTTAAGCAACAAAGTACCTAGCCATTTAAATGGCGAATAATTTAAGAAGCGCGCAAGACAGTTTATCTTTTGTGATAGGATCTAATAAAATTAACAGTAATGAAACCTATTTGAATCCTTTTGCGTAATTTGTTGTGGATGCGTATGTATAAATTAACTTGAGACAAATATTCTAGTCAGTATAACATTAACTAGCAAATACTTTCAATGAGCTTTGAGAAATTTATTTGCTTGAATGTGCGTATGTTTCATAGTCGACAACATATATGGCAGCACGCCTTAATAAAACGTACTATCGACGTTACTATGCTAAATGTTTTAGATTAATAATGTGTGATATAATATGTATCTAATGGGAATCAGCGAGAAAGAAAATTTCAATTAGGTAGGTACCTAGCTATCTCTCGAAGCAGATTTAAGTGGAATTTTTATTTTCGATCTAAAAATCAGCGTTGATTCTCTATTGCTTCTATCTATCTATTTCAATTAACACAATGATAAATTACGAGAAAAATACGTGAGCCAGCCAATTTGGTACTAAATATGTAGCTATCAGATTATTTGCATGTCGATGAGTTTAACGGCCAAAATTAATATCCTATCAATCCACGATTTGCCCTACTAGAGATAGGAATTTGACATAAGCTCCATACAAAATATGTCAAATTCCTATCTCTAGTAGGGCAAATCGTGGATAGATTGGATATTAATTTTGGCCGTAAGTAGGCACGTCGGCCAATCACGACTAGAAGATAAGTACCTACCCTCGATAAAATTCTCTTTCTTGAAGATCCCGATGCGATGATGTGTTTACTACAAGACATTTCTGCAATTAGGTACTAGATAGGTAGTCATAAAAATTCTGAGAATTTTATCAATAATAATTATATCTTATCAAAATAAACATTGATAGGATACGTCGAAAAATATGAAAACAATAATCCGTTATCGTTGCATACCTATTAAATTATAATAATAACATTGATATTGTGTTATTACATTACATAGATACGTAGTGCTCTCAACAAACACTTCGTAGTAGTAGTAGTATTTGACGTCTGTGGAAAATTACGATGACATAACATTTTAAAATGTTTCATGCGATTAAAACGGTCTTTCTCCGTCGACTTTTAAATTCTCAATGCTAGCGACCGCGGCCATTATCTGTAGTAAATCGCTCCGTGTGAGCGATTCCTCAGAAATTAACACCGAAAAAACATAAAAACTAACAAGCCACGATCAAAAGCCAATCCGATCACCGAGTTGATGGGTGGTCTCAAAAAAAAGCAAGAAAATGGCGGAAAAGTTCTACGGTCTTTATAAATAATGCATAAGAATGCGTGAGCGTCGTGCGAAAATGTACGCCGTGCATTCGCACACAAAGTTATCGGGTGTTCGCGGGTCGTCAGATATCGCGCGTTTTCCATCTTATAGCGCGCTCATTATTGCCTTTTTACCTTTTATAGCGTTGTGTGGATAGATAACTATATTGTAGTGTTGAATGTTTTTGACACCAACTATAAAGCTTGTTAGAACTCATTTATAAACTGGATTTAAGTTGCTTCTTTAGGAATAATTTACTGTTGTAAATGTGTTATGTCATTCTTTTGACTTTGCCGAGGTTCTTCCAGCTATAGCATGTTCTACTCCCCTAGCCAAGTTGACAATCTACAATCGTCAACGCTATAGAAAACAATCAAAATGTATGGGTATGACATATCACAATGAATGACTTCTTCATTGAGATATGCCATTCCCATACATTTTGATTGTTTTCTATAGCGTTGACGATTCTAGATTGTCAACTTGGCTAGGGGGGCTGAGCATTGCTTTCAAATGCGGAACGAAATATGTACGTTATTGGACGTATTGGTGAGTTACATCTACAGCATTATTTTTGTTATAATTTTAGAGAATAGCATCTAATTTTTAGGTCACACGAGTGTCATGACATGACTTACGCTTTACGAATTGTTTGTATTATTTTAACAAATTGTTCTGCTGTTCTCTTTATGTATACTATTCATGCTGGACATTATGCATTAAAGATATGTAGGTATTAAAAATTCATAACACCACGACTATTTTATCTGCATGTGAAATTACAAGGTAGCAAAGCAATATCTATGCAAAGACTAATCAATTCAATACGACTCACGAAGATGCATTTGCGTAAATAAACGATACGTAAGCATTCCATTCATAACACGACTTATTTAGTGCTCCGCCATAGAATAATCTAAGGATTCATATAAAAACATATTATATCGACGATTCACGACTGCACGGACGTGCATCCGAACGTACGCGCAACGCCATCTATTTTTCGTGGTGTGACGTTAAAAGTCTGGCGCATTTCGATTTAAAATATCGAATTCAAGATGGTGGCCGCAACAGTCGCAACATTCTATAGGCTAGACATGAATCAACCTGTTCAATAATTCATAGGGAATAACTAAAGCACCATGGTACTTCATAAGCCCCCCGCGTAGTACATTTTTCACCCAACATACTGAATAATCCAGGGTATAATAAATAAGAGTTAGCCTGTTGTAACCGGTACAAACAATTCATTGTGCTAAAATGAATTATTGCATTGTTAATAATATAGGCCCACTTTTTTACTACTCGGTATGCTAATCGTGATATAAAATAAATTTGTCAAGACAAAAATTCCAGACTAAATAAAAATTTGGTAATTTTCACATTTTGTCATTATTTAAAAGCACTTGTTTATTGTTTACTTGTTCGTTTAATATGTATTAAAACTTCCTTAAACATGGACAGAAATACGTGTTGTTGGCTAATCAATTTACAATATGTGTTAAATTGAGACGTGTTGAACATTTTATAATTCAACATCGAAAACTTATCCTAATATTCTAAACGTGTTTTTAGTATTAAATACCAAGAACAGAAGCTCTGGTTTGTTGGAAAAAAACTGCCGAATAAATAACAGGTGTTACTCACGATTGACATGATTGATGTAATAACGTCCGATCTGTGGATCGTAGGCCTCCTCCCATCCAAGAGGCAGCTCATTGCCGATGCAGTCCGCGAATGTCTGTGGTTTAGTATATCTGGAACAATGAACGTTTTTTGTTGAGTCTAGGAAGTTTGTGTGATCCTAGAATTGAGGTTAGCTGGAAATTCATTCTAGAGAAAATTGGGACGGAGATGTCTGGTTTCGTTTGACGTGTTATGGTTGTTGCACTTCAGAAAATCGTTTTAAACTTTAAAGTACAGTTTGACTCAGCTACATGTGTTTAATTTCTTAGGACATATCGCTGTAAATGACCAGTAGCATTTATATTAAAAGTACAATCACATAATTTACAACATAGTTGATAGCTAAGCGATGATAGAACATCACTTGAAGGTACAAAAAAACAGGCATTTATTTTGAACATAAGTCCATTTCAAAACTTATACATACGTTTCAGAAAATCAAGCAACTTCCAAACTAAAAAAGCTTCCCACAGAAGGTCTTACGTCAACCCGGCTTTCTTCCCACGAACAGGGGCGAGCCTATTACAGCGCTTCTATAACTATCATTAAAGCATAATAATAATAAGCTCCAGTTATTATTTCGAATCTTTCGACTCCATTCGGCCATTCGGTTATGTGGACTGGTTGGAACGATTCCGTCTTAACTTTGTGTTTAAACATGCAACTGGCCTCCTTTAAACTAACCAATTTTGTTTTAGATGTCTCGCCAAAATTTAACATCGATATCTTACGTCTATAAGAATTACCAGTTCGAAAATAGATTAATCACTAGAGCGTTCAAATCGTTTAGCCTTCAACCAATTTAGAAGTTACGGGATCAAGAGGACGCGGTCAATATCATTGGATTTACTCTAGTCGAAATAGCGCCTCGTCCATCGAGGCAATTAGGTTACAAAATGATGTATTATATAGGACGAAGAAATCGCCGCAAGTGTTACAAGCGAGAACTTATTTTATATTTCAGATTTTCAAATTCAAAATGTAATTTTACGAGCGCGATGGAATTATAGATAAACCATAGTAGCCATCGAACAAAAAACATGAGCAAGTTTCTAGATGCAAGTAGTGCCTAGGCGTGCAGATAATACAGGCAGGTTGTGGCATGAGAATAATTAATGTTGGCCGATGCGGGTGCCCGGGAGCTGGCGCACGCAGGGCGTGGTGCGTTGGCGCCGGCGACCTGCTCCACTGCTGCTACAATTTCGATCATGATTCATGTACGACCAGTTCACCAACAAAAAGCGGACACACTCGCATTTCCGATGGTGACGAAATCGATCGAACGCCGCGTCTCATACGCATCCCACTTAACGGTTTTCGTGACTTTTAATATGGCGTTTATACGGTAGTCGGTTATTAAATAAGATTCTTCGGTTAATTGGCCACGTTTATGTCCAGTTCGGTGTACGTGCAACTTTTGAAATCGACGTTTTCGATGTTCGCGTGATTCTGTTTTACCGTTTGCTGGTTGTTTTACAGTAAGCAATCAAGTAAAGGCTGTTTAATGAGTGCGTATAACTTGGTATAAGGTTAAATTCACATGCAATTATTATAAACATCTTACAGCCTAATTTAACAACTATTAGTTACATAGATTCAAGAACTCTTTCAACAAATATATCCATTATAAAATAATATTATTATTTGATACCTAGAATAGATAGAAGTAAAGCGTTACGAAAAAGCTTAATGTACATCCATTATTTTTGTTACAACAATTTATCGAGGCAAAGTCGAGAAGGGTATCAATGGGAATTCGTTACTCCTTCCGCACGGCTACCGAATGCGGCGTCCATTTCAAAACATGATCACTCTTATCGAGGTGAGGGGATAGAGGGCGCGTGCGTGTGCGCATCCAATGCATTGGTGTGGGAGCAAGAAAGAGATACAAAAGTAGTAAAAGTGAGCGAGACAAATAGAGAAACAATGTTGCTGCGTTATGGTAGAAACACGTAGAACGGCAAAACCAGTCCTGTCAGCGGGACGTCAAGACGAGTCGAGTTCTCGGAAACGGTGACCCGTGTCACGGAATCCCTAGTCGCACACAGGCATACTTTTACACACAAACACATACACGTACCCACGTAAACGAAACACTGACTCCAATCAAATGCCATTGTGACAGAATTATTGATGCTATTATACACATTAAACTGTTTCTGGTTCTATTTAGATTCTGATTTTGTTAAGGAGTTGCCAAAATATACGCAAAGACCCTCTGACAAATGGCTACAATTTTTTAGCAAACCTAATAATTTTCTATTCCTTAGATAGGTATTGGAAAAACTTATCAATGATAATGATTGTATTGTTGCTTTCAGTTTGTCGATAGAAATGGAAGTGTTAGCGTAATCTGTAAAGATAAGATTTTAACATTTCACATCTTAAAATGGAATTCCAAGAATGTCGGAAGCACTTATCTGCAAAATAATAGCTATTGTCAAAAGTAGATATTAATTAACAAAACGATGGTTTGAGTTCAAGCGTAATTCCGAAACAACGCCATCTGTCGGCCAATGCTAGAATTTGGCTACATGTCTTTGTCTTGCGCGGTAACTTTAAACAAGTTGTTATGTAGGTAGGTACTGTAGAAATTTTCGTATCCCGATTCATGACGAGCAGAAGCTCTTGTTTAGTTTTGGGTATATTCTCAACATTTTATTCTAAATATGATTTACTTTCATTGTAGAAAATGATTATTTGTTTCATGCTGCCTCTGTTAGTTTATGCATAAATTGCTTCGTAGAGATTCGTATTGTAACGTAACTAATAAAATTCTAAACAAATTGTTTTCGTTAGTAAATAATTTTATAATGGTGATTTTATAAAACATTTCGGGAAAACTGACTGCCTCGTTGGTCTAGTGGTCGCAAGCGCGACTGCTGAGCGTGGGGTCCTGGGTTCGATTCTCGGGTCGGGCAAAGTGTTATTGGGTTTTTTCATTAGGGAATTCTCAGTAGCAGCCCGGAGTATGGATTTGTGCCCGGTTAGTGGCAATAGGCTCGCCCCCTATTACATGGGACTATAACATAACTGGCGAAATGTGGGTGTACTATACACCCCTGCCTACCCCTTCGGGGAAATACAGGCGTAATGTTATGTTATGTTATTTCGGGAAAATACAATACTACAACGGATTAAAATAATCATTCATAAATAGGTAATAATGGTTACTAGGTAGAAACAAAAATAATAAACATCAAACGACAACTAATACAACAACTGTACATAATAATATGAATAAAAAAAACATTGTCCTCTCTTTTTTACAATAACGTCCGACTCACAATTATATAATTTATTTTGTTCTACTTTACCTCACTCTTCGTAGGTAGGTACACGGCGTACAAGTCTTCACATAAATATTACAGTTCGCAACAAAATTGAGTTCGCATACAGCTGAATCGCGTAATCGATGCGAATAAATCCGCTAGCTATGCCGTGCGATATGCCAGTGCACCACAGTCTCATTGGAAAATAGCACGGGAGAAGGCCAATGTACCGCGATTCAGCAGCCGCAAATAGAAACACGAAGGTTGCTGCCCGCTTTGGACTATTTAGTTACATGCCCTTGCAAATTTCACCGCCCTTTCAGGTGTAACAACTTTCAAATAAATCTCTAAATAAATAAAATTAATTCAAAACAACATATCAGACAAAGCACCTTAACGGCTTTCCAAAATACCATAGAATCAACAGGCTCACCGTAAATTAAGATAAAACTATAAGTCATGTGTTATCCAAATATCATTTCGAAAGTCCAATGACCAAATCCTGGATTACGACCAACTTGGAGCACGTCTGGTGAGACTTGAGAGGCGGTGCCATGCTGTCTCACACATATCGACCGACCGACAGACGAACACGCACACCTACTAATGCTCTATAAATACCGCCAGGGAAATATTTTAATCCGGATGGCCCGTTTAATGCACATTCCTTGGGCTTCGGGACAATCTTAATTTTTTTACGCCTTTACGCCAAGGGGGCATTGCCCCACTTAGGTTTTCGTTAGTAAGATAATCTGTCATATGAAACTGTGTCAGTAGACACGGTTAAGGATAAAAATGTTAGGTGAATAACCCGTTCCTTACAAAGTTTTAAGTAAATTCCAATGGCGTGATGTCACGTATCCTATGTTCTTATTTGAATAAAACTTCATTGTGTTGTTGAAACAAACTCACGGACAGGAAGATTGCAGACCTTCCGATCCGATGGCCTAAAAAGGAATCGCGTTAGGGGTCAACGTGATTTCCTCTCGCATTCCGTATCGCTGACACATTCGTACAGCATTATAATACTTATAATCGAATTAAACACAACTTGCAATGGATTCGACGAAGCATGGCCGACCGGATGATCCAATGCGTTAATATATAAAATTTGTATCTGAACCAAACCATGCATTAAAGTAACCACACATATATAAACATTGTTTGCGCCTTACGTCACGATCAATCACATAATGTATCCACCAAATTGCCACGGCAATCGTTTGAAAGTGGTAATTATAATTATGCACTGATGGTACCTAAACGCAGCGGGCTAATGTGACGCTATGACGTCACGCGTTATTCGATCATTGACAAACGACATTCCAACGCCTAGTGTGAACAGTGTTGTTGAAACTCACGTCACGTCATTCTCACCAAGGTCTCATGCTCGTCTTGAGACTTGAGAATATACACTAAGTGCTCTGAACTGAATAATAAAGATATCTTGAAAGACACTAACTACATTTAAAACCCGAAATCCTTCTTCTTATTATAATGAACTACGAGCTTCTAATAGCTTTAATTATAGTTAGAAGGTAATTTTCCATAAAATTTTTATCTATACTCAAATAATTTGAAGCATAGTCAAAATAAACTCGCACACTGCAATCGAACATAATTTATAGAATTCAATGTTGCATGCTGTCTGTAAAAGTGACGGACGTACGGACAGCGGGTTGCATAAACACTGAATATATAGGGTTTCCGTTTGAATCACGCCGCATACCAACCGCCTTCGTCACGCCGGCAGGCAGCGCGTGCGACACAATATCATGAGTATCACGACTCCGCTCACAAACATTCGATAATACGATACCTAGTCTAAATAATGTCTATACAGAATGACGAATTGTCGGCCGCCCCGCTTATAATATCGCCGAGACTCAGGAATTTCTAATTGATATTGCATTGTGGTCACTCCCATTCTGTTGCTTGTTTGAGTAATAGATACCTACGTCTGATGAAGGAGATTAAATGCTATAAATCTCAGCATAACTCAGACACTATGCTGTAAAAATTGTCGTAGTAAATCAGCCAGCATACTCTAATTCGCAGGAACAAAACTTTATGATCATCGTAATTTATTTGTAGGTATTTGTGTTATTTTTAACGATGCAAACCAATTAATTAAGCGAATGTTATAAAAACTGCCCATTCATCGGATCGACTGACCGGTTTTGAGATTTACATGTAACATTACTTACATAAAACACAAGGGTCTAATATTGAGAAAACGCAAGCATACAACAATTTTAACGATATCTGCAGCATTCAAATCTTCTCATTATGCAAATATGCAATAGTTACAGAATGTAGAAAAGCAATCACAAGCAGGTGCTCGCTACAACTTCTAATATCGCCCTCGAAGTATGGCAGAAATGTTGCTAATGGCTTGTAACGATGTTTGCCGGCAACTTCACGACTGCACAAATGATACTTTCCTAGCGGTAGAAAGTCAAACATTAGGTAGGAATGGCACCAAAGCGGCTCCATTCACATATCGTTGTTATTAGAGCGGTATTAAGACCGGAAAGTATGGATTAAACAGAGGCCAAACAAGCAGATATCAATATGCGCGAACGCATCGCCAATGAATGGGAGGCTTCTGCGAATGTTTCTTGAGGAACAAAATTCCTCGCTCCATTGTTTCGTGAATGATCGACCGCGTGGAATGGGGTCGGGGAAATATTTGCGATTTTTACTGCTACACTCTGTTGCCAATTTCTTTGGTAATCTACAATACAACAGGCAAACGCATTCAACATTGCATGGAAGATACCAGAAGTACTCATGTAGTGAAACAGAGGAATCATTCACAAACTCTGCAGAAACAAGTCCGTTTTAGAACAACATGGGCAAACACACTAAATTAAATACACACAATGCTAGAGAACAAACACATACAATGCCAGAGAACAAATTAACTGCCTCAAAACGCTGTTATATTTATAAAACCAAACGCAAAAGAAGTTATCAAAAGAATGAACTGTAAACACAATCCGTCGACGCAAACAGAACTCCTAATCGCTATTAAATACAGGTGTTTTCGCATACCACACCGCTTACGATCATTTTGCCAATTCAAAAACCCAAATAGCTTAGTATAACTAACAAACAAGGTACATATTGGAATGAGAAAATTGATTATTAAAGTCTGTTGTCGCATATTTCGCCCACGCCCAAATGGCGGGTCGTCAACAATTTATTCAAAATCAAGGATTTGTGCCCGTTCGCCACACTGTGCCTCTATTTATGGACACCTTAATATTAAACCATTCACGGTATTAACTTAAGCAGCAGGCAGGCAGCCTATGAGTAAATTCATAAATCATTTATTTATTGCAGAAAAATAAAAATTTGACAGTATATCTCCTTAAATATGAGTAGGTACACTAATTGGTAAGTGCACATTTAAATGTCAAAGGATAAAAAAAAAAAAAAATTGTTATGGAAATAAAAATTAGATAAAGCACGAGTATCTTTAGGTAAAATGGTGTTTATTATCTCTTGTGCAAACACTAAACACTAAACTTATTTTAAAGTATCGCTCCCTTTTACTAATTAACAAGAAAAGGATGGCAACAATTTTAGTGCTGTCTAATTAGTTTACATGTTACACTTCTATCTTCGTATTTTAATCGACACGTTCCGAGCTCACAACTAAACTTGTATGGAAATTTTAATTCAGACTAATTTGACAGCACTAAAATTGTTGCCATCTCTTTCTTGTATCTACTATTAGTAAAAGAGAGCGATAGTTTAAAATTTGTTTGTAAACAAGAGAATCAAAACCAACATTTGTTTTTTATTTTGTGAAAATTGTTAATTTACCAGCTAACTACTAAAATGCGTATTTATAAGATTTGTAAACAGCATAATATCATCAAATATCAATAATAAATGTAATAAACACGTTAATTTTCGTATATAGTACTTAGTAGCTGTTAGTGGCATCAGTGACTTTCATAAAATATAAATATTGAACCTAAAAAAGTATAAAAATATTCGGGTTTTATCTAATGTAGTTAGATACTTGTTAGGCATGCCATTGGCAGTACCTACATAAAAAATATAAGTAGATATAAGGCACACAATTCGTGTGCAAATATGTCGGATATAAACAAAAGCAAACCAATTAGTCTGCAAATTGTTTAAATCATAATATATCAGTCTTATATCAGTCATACTTATATATATCTATATATTTAAATGCAGTCATACACATAGACGCTCTTCCTCCTCTCTCCTACCAAACTTTGCTGTGCCCGACAGGGTCCATATTTAGATCTTATTCTTAAGCCTACCACCTGTTTATATTAAATACAATATGGAATGCAATAAAAAATTGAGTATTGAGTATCAGTCTTGCACTTCACCCAAATTATTGCAGAGTATTTTACTATCGTCTCGATATTTTGTCTTTATACCTGGTGTTGATTCTCTATGAACTATCGCCCTCTTTTAATAATAGTAGATACAAGAAAGGGATGGTAACAGTTTTAGTTATGTCAAATTAGTCGAAATAATATTTTATATGAAAGTTTAGTCGTAATCTCGGAACGTGACGATTAAAAATATGAAGAAGTGTACCACGTAACTAATTAGACAGTTACAAAATTCTTGCTATCTCTTTCTTGTTTTCACTATTAGGAAACGATTACCTATCATCATCCTCCTGCCCTTATCAAATTTTTTTTGGGGTCTTTATGAAAAGTCATGCTGCGCCGAAAGACTGTTAGGAAAAGATATGAATAGTTTAAATTAAGTTGGTGAACAGAATCAACACCAATGTCAGGATTATTATTATAATAAAATATTCCATAAATACAAAATACAATCATCAACAAAATATTACTGATATTCAACTTATTAAGTGCGTCGTTAATTACTTACCCATAAAAAAAGAACTTTCTTTAATGAATACGCCCGTAAATAACGATATTAATTTTTATTAGACGTTTTTAAGTCGAATAGCGGTAAAGTATCGGTTTCGTTCCATCATCCGACGGATTAGAATCGTACATTTAAATCGTCCCAAACGTTTATAGAGGAAATATTAAATAGGCAACATTCTTAAGCCAACGACGTCTGGGCGTCCTCCAATGGCTAATCAAACACTCTTATGCAAAATAACTTCTTAGGTTTTCGCGATCACTACACTTTATAATAAAACAAAGTTTAACCGGATTAAATCGCGTATATTATTTAAATTGGTTTCAAACATAAACATTTTGTTTGTTTTAAACATCCTAATTTTAATAGAGAAGATGGTTGGCAGCTTCCACCTGTTTGGAACCCAGTCCTAAAAATAATCAAGTCCCAAACAGCACGCAACACTGTAAAAGATAATGATATTGTGAGTGATTACTGCGTGCATCGAAACGATTTTAATTAATAATATTGTACGGTAGATTAAAATAATTTTTTAGAAATATTTGTAACGACGCTTGTCATCTTAGTCTACCTGCGACCACGAAATGCTGCAAAGCTTTCGAAACGTCAGGGAAACCAATTTAAATAATATACGCGATTTAATCCGGTTAAACTTTGTTTTATTACTCTTATACAAATCAAGCAAATGGTTATACAATTTTATGAGCGATGACTATCGTCTATTTATCACTCCCCATATGGGGGGACAAACACGCAGAAATTCCATCCGACCATTCCGAGGCAGGCCCGCTATGTCGACACACCATATTTTGCAAGTTTATTATTGCCTATGCTAACTTCATGAAGTTATGGGACGGGCCCACTATAATACATGTTAGACCTTTTATAGACCTTCCCAATGGCAGGAGTAAATAAAAGGTGTAACGTTATAAAGATAAAAAAAAAAAACTAAAATAGATGTGCATAACAATGAAAAGTCGTTACAAGTAGGTAAACAACTGCTTTATGACGTCATATAGATAAGAGAGGAATGCCAATTTTGATTAGAAACGAGAGCAGCAGCTTTTATCGCATACTCACATAGATAAATTTTAAACATGCGTGATTTTAAACACATTTTCATTATAATAAATAACGATAACTACCGAAACGGATTTCGATTTGCCTTCGAAAAATTACTAGGTATTAGGAATCGAGGATTGCATATCATATCCATCATACAAAATTATTTATGCATTTCCTTTGGAATTTCAGCCGTGTCAGGTTTTAATTAATGAATTGGACTTAGAAGCAATTGCGTCTTCGAGGCGATAAACCAATGTAGACTTCTAGACTTTTTAAGATCATTAGTCTTTTTTAGGGTTCCGTACCCGAAGGGTCAAACGGGGCCCTATTACTCTCGCTACGCTGTCCGTCCGTCCGTCCGTCCGTCCGTCTGTCTGTCACAGGGCTGTATCTTTTGAACGGTAATAGGTAACTGGTTGAAATTTTCTCAGAATATGTGTTGCTATCAGGTGTATCACGAAAAATACTAAAAAAAAAAAAAAAAAAACAAAATCCAAAGGATTTTTTTCAACGTTTTTGTTCCTGCTCTATCTTCAAAACGGTAATATATACCAGCGTCAAACTTGGTCAGATTATAGTGCATATTATGTAGTTTATAAGACAAACATAGACATATGTGGTGGTACCTGCGTAAGAAAGAGATGCAAAAATTCATATTTCGCGTACTGTGCGTTGATGTCTTTTGATAAACTCTCGTAAATTAAATCAGTTTTTATTGGGTATCAGGTCGTTGAGAGGTACGGAACCCTTACTGCGCGAGTCCGACTCGCACTTGGCTGGTATAAGTTGTTAGAATCAAAATAAATCTGCAGTGTAGCCGGTGTCGGCGGCGGCCAGCAGCGGCGGTGTCGACGCGCGTCTGGGTGTATAAAATCACCAAGGACATATTTATCTGAGAGGAATGCGTAGAATAAACAATGTTGTACGCTATTTCGCGTCCGTTCGCCGCCACGCGCCGCACCCTGCAGTAGATACACACCAACAAAATAAATGTTTTGTAAATCTTCTTTGCAAAACACATAATTCTCACGTAGCACCGAATCAAATTGAGATGAATAAGTCAAAAAGGAAACGAATGAACCTATTTAAAACACAGTCGATTAAAGTCAAGAAACGTTGTAAAATGCCCAGCCCCTTTAACGTTACGCATGAGGGAGCTTAGAACTTGTGCAGTGCGTGGGAAGCATATACTTGGGTTACACAATCTTGTGAAGATACCTTCGTTAAACACGATCGATTTAATACTTTAAGTCTTGCTTTGAGAAAACTGCTTGACTACATTCGAACATTCGAGTTAGTTGTAGCTACTATTATTTGTTCTATGGTTGTAGTTAACATTATAACTGAAGCAAAGGTAAGGTATTAAGGTATACAACTATCTCCCTCAAACCATCATAGAATTACCACTATCCCGATTAAAAAAAAAAAAGTATAATTTCTTAATGAGCAAGAACTATTATAGTGTTACAGAATATTTAGAAGATAAGATACCTAGGTTTATAAATTAAAGGTTACACATTATTAATATATGCATATATGCTCATAATTTTAATAATTTTGTTATGTTTAAGTCCAATTTGCACGCCCCGAGGGGCAGAATATGCTGAAACTAATCATAAGTCACCTACATGTGTAATAATACCATATTCTAGTAAATAAATAATTTGATTGATGATTGATTGAAAAGTAGTCATACTGTTTCTTAAACAAAGTTAAACGAGTATAGTATAAAGAACTATTACATGATTAAATTAGCCATCACGCCACAAGCTACTCGGCCACAGACATGCAGATCGCATTGAAACATTCCAACGCGAGCATCCTTGTATTTTCCACATACAGTTTGCCTGCACCTAGGCGAGTACACATAGAAACCTAACGCAGATTTCACTCGCAACATAGAATTATGCATTAACGATCAACTAAACGTACTCTGGCATGCAGCAGAATAATATACCTGCTTAGTGAAACTGCATTCAACCGATACAATTAAAGTAATAAACACTAGCAAGCACAAGTAGGTACCTATTTAAGTTCCCATTCGCTTGTTCATCGACGCTATCATTGTCTTCGCCGCTTCCTTGCTTAAAGACACAATGAATAGTTTTTCCTCTGTTCACGATGCGTAGCTGTCGAACGCTACTGTGTAATTTAGTTTTTCTTTCAATAATTTACGGAGCTCATCTAGTTACCTACGTATCACACTTGTCTTGTGAGATCTGCTAAAACCGCAAAATACTCATTCGCACGCAGTCTCGTTACAGAAGCATTTGAGAAGCCACTTATTATCGTAAATGTAGTCTCAGCGCCCAACGACACCATAAAGATCATTATCTTGTTAAAACAGCCATATATACAGGGCGATTTGTAATTCGACCTATTCCTTGAAATGGGTTATACTCAAAGACATTGGTATACTGACGGTTATACTAGTCATTTGTTTACGAGTTATAGCAGTTTTTAGATTTTTTTGATATTTTCCGTCCTCGGATGGAAAAATGCTAATTGTGTAAAATCTATCATACTCTGGCAAGTGATTGACACTTTCCTGAAAGATAATGAATGAGCAATTACTATCATACAAAATTAATTAGCCAAAATTTTCATAACCTCGGAAATAAATGGTCATAGGTCACAAGTCACAAAAATCAAAATCATCTAAGTACACTTCACTTTACAGAGAATTACTTGAAAAAAATGTATGACATTTGGCGTACAAAATACTGAACTAACATATTCATTTTATAAGCTATCCAAAATGATACAGATAAGGTCAAGTTTCGCAAAGACTTGGAAAACAAATGCAGTTATAGCAGAATTGGGAGCACTTTGCTTGAAGTCATTTTCTAACGGCCAAAATTAATATCCAATCTATCCACGATTTGCCCTACTGGGAATTTGACGTAAGCTCCATACAAAATATGTCAAATTTCTATCTCTAGTAGGGTAAATCGTGGATAGATTGGATATTAATTTTGGCCGTAAATGTATGTCTTGTTCGAGGCGAGTTTGGTTATACTGTTGTGTAATTTAGGTTGTATGAATCCAGATGAATCTCTGCGGCATGTTTTGGTCGATCAGAGATCATTGTAGTCCATAAAAAACCTATAAGTGGGATCGGGGGACAGGAGATCCTGGTTAGAGATGAAGGCACTAACGGCCAAAATTAATATCCATACTATCCATGATTTGCCCTACTAGAGATAGGTATTTGAAATAAGCTTCATACAAAATATGTCAAATTTCTATCTCTAGTAGGGTAAATCGTGAATAGATTGGATATTAATTTTGGCCGTAAGACCGCAACAGCCTCGTCACCTGATCAGGAGGTCGGTAGTCCAGGCTACCACTACCACCACCACCACGACCACGGGTGGTGACTGACGAAGTCTTTTGCGATTACGGACGGTCCGAATGGATCTTACTTGAGATTGCTTGATGGGCTTACATCATGCAATCTCTGAACGAAAAGCAGCAAGTTGAGGTGTTGCAAATGATATTGTGAGTACCGTAGGTCGGCAGAGATGGCTCAGTCTTCCTCCAACATAGTAATGGGATGTATGAGATTCCTATGGGTATGAGAAAACACACACAAGGTTGAGAAGCACATCCATATGAGTTTTCCCTTATGTGCAGCGCGCCAGCACGTCTCGGGAGATGTTCGAGCCAGCTTGCTCCTGTTATCTCAGAGATTGCTTGATGTAAGCCCTTAATATCCATTCGGACCGTTCGTAATCGCAAAGGACCTCGTTAGTCTTTAAAGTGGTAGGCAACCACCATCTGTCGTGGTGGTGATGGTGATTATTAAAACAAAAATTACCTCCTTTTTTTTCTCTTTTTAATAATTGATCAATTGTATTTTTTATGTAATTCCTTGAAGTAATGCAAATTAGTGGCACTTTTTAACAAAATGTAACCCTGTTTACATGTGCATAATGTAGTGGGCTGCAATATTGTTAATATTTCTTTAAACCTATATTTTTTACATGTAACTACACACATATTGTAGCTGTTTATTGTCCCATAATAAATAAAATATCAAAATTCAAGGGCAAATATTTCGTTACAAACGGCGATCTCTCGCCTTCAAAATGAGACCATTACATCTGCATGTAAAAACCAGGTCTACTAACCCGACAACTTTTTTATGGTGGGTAAATAATTGCATTCTGCCAAAGGCAGTGACGTTAGGGCACATTTTTCATAGTATAACGTTTAGGTTCCGTATAAGGTTAATAGCGTCGTATGCGCCCGAGACGTGGCCGGGTTATTTTTAGCATTAATAAATTGGCTTAGTGGCTCGGTTTATTGTGTGCGCGTTTCGCACAAGTAGATGTCGACGTTGAAGTGACATCCGCGGTACCTCCGCTCCTCGCACCAAATTCTAGGTCAATTTTGACTGTCGCTGCTCTTTTACTATCCACTTAGCATTCTTTTCAAAACAATGCGCTAGGTAGGTAATTCTGCTATAGTAGCTACACCTTGAGCACGATTAGCCGCAAATTTTCCAGTAACAATTCACGTATGTATTTAATTTGAAGATTTCCATTATCACATATTCGCTTGCTAAGAGTTATCTTGCTAACGTGATAACGTTTGACCACAAACATAAAACCAACATCATCATAATGTTTTGGTGTGTTAAGTCTGGAACCACGTCTCAAATATCATACTGTAAAGTAGACTGTATGGAATGCAGTTTGCCAAAAGGTTCAATAAAAATACTACTTTATGTTTCCTGTGTCAGCGGCGAATTTTATTGTGGTGTCAACGTACTGAGACCAGATTCTCATGTGCCTTCTCTTCTTAACTTGAATCAATTTAATAATAATCCACATTCTTATTTTTAAGCAATATATGTTCAGTACTTAGGTCGGTTATAACATTAATGTTATCGAGATTCCCTTCTGCGACTAAAACTACAGTTTGAAGTCTGAAATGAAACACAAAAACGCAATTCAAACGGTCCTTTCTTGTTTTAATCATTAACTCGTGAAGTTTACATTGACTGTCTAATTGAAACTTGGCGATGTAAGTTCGTTTACATGCAATTGCATTTAAATGTTATCAATCTGCACAACATTTAACGGTATTGTCGTTTCTTATAATACAAAACTATGGCAAGTCTTATTACCCTGTTATACAACGCTATTAGACACTGACAGTTAGTCTTTTAGGATGTCTCATTTTCCTAATGGAACAGACATGACTACCGCTAATTGTTACGCCGTTTAGCATCACCAAAGTGATAATTGACTGGTTTTAACTGTAACCATGCATTTTCAACTGCATGTGTACAGTTTTTAAGGTTAAATTTTAAAACAATGGTGCAGGTGTCAGTTTAACTATGGTAAATAGATACGGCTAGAGACATGATCGGTATTTAATAGGGATGTGTTGTGCAGCACCTGCAGCTTGGTGAGGTGGTGAAGGGGGGTGTGGGGAGACGGCGGGGCGGCGGGGGAGGGGGAGTGCGCCGCTTTAGAAAGGCGCGACCATCGCCGCAGGCCCGGGCCGCATTCTACGGCCTGTCATTCACACCGCGCAACTTGCCTATGCATTGCATTCCATCTCCCACCGCGTTCTCCACGCATCGGCACCATACACACACGCGCACCTTACGAAACCACCGATCGCACCACCATCTAGTCAACATGCAACATTCATTTTTAACACAAACGCTTCATCAAATTATTTCTGCGCCAGTTCAGCCATTAACATTGCTGTGAACCAGTTCCGTGGCCTCATTAGTCTCGAACCAACTGCTCCGCTCACCAAATACGAACCCATACGAAAACAAGACCACAGTACACATTCCAAAGGATAACAAATGATAACCATAATTTGTGTTTAGCTCATTTGTTGTCACTAAATAGTGGAATGTCGTGTGAAATCGAGGTTGACACGCATTCTTACCACTAGAGAGCAGCAGCGTCGCGTCGACAGAACAGTTTGTTTTTCACGATTTATTATATTTTAAAGTTGCGTTTATCACTTGTTACTTCATCACAATAAACAATATCATGTGCACTACCGATAATTACGACCACAACACTCAAATTCAATCAGAAAACGTTAGAAATCGCATTGGAATGTAAAGTTTTGACATGGGGCTCTTACGGGTTAACACTTCTCTTTGGAAAACTTACCTGTCTCGCGGGTCGATCCACGTCGTTTTTCTACTGTTGTGATCGATGAAATACAGTTTTCCATCAAAGTCCCTCGCGAAATCCCATCCGTCGGGCAAGGGTATCTCACCGTTTCGTCTCCTTGGCATATTTCACTGATTAAATCCATTCAAACGAGTAACGAAGCACACTCGCGAACTAGCTACACGGCCATGTTGAATACCTCATTACGAGGTGTGACGTCACGCGGGATCGGCCAATAGCGGCGAAGGGCCCCCACGATGGAATGCGGCGCGTACGCGAGCGCGAACACACGAAGCGGTTCCGTACGTCACTCTTTCGATAGCAACGATACACGCGACCGCACCACGCGACCCCGCGTCGCTAACTAAACCCCGCCGACTCGCAGCCACGTTATCACCGCACATGATAATATTCACTACCAGCACCTACTGTCTAAATGCATTCCTCGACCATCTAATGTTTACATTACATGGTCTACTAGTGCCGACTGACTGATGCTATGTACGGTGTGGAGACTGTGAAACGAACTGGCAATGTAAGCAAAAAGTAGATAGGTACATACCCATTCAATCTATTTACGATTCCGCTGTATAAATATGTATAGACGGGCGTGTATACGTATAGATCGCATTCCACAGCGTATGTATGTATATACGGGTATACATACAAATTACTGATATGTATCTACCTATGTATGTTTATCTGTCGATATAATAACATTGTTGCCATATTATATACAATTTAGTATGTTGTGTTATGAATGTTGAGATTATCGTGTAATTTTATTTGACCTACTAATTTTGAACTAACATAAAAACTTAGAAACAAGGTTACTACTCACTCACATTCTTTGAAGGAAGTTATAGTTTGGCGTCAAAGTTTAAGTTCCTAGGTTAGGTTAGGTAGTACATTTGTATTATCCTATCAACATTATCTAACGAGTTTAACTAAAACCATTACAAAGCTTACTTTTGGTTTACCATTATTTTACGAACACTATGTCCTAATGAGTTAATCTACTTTTGTGAAGTTTTGTGCAAAATACAGAAACAAAAGAACTTCTTTCATATCAGTGTTTACAAAAGTATACCTGCTACTGTTTATTTTCGACAAATATCTAAGCTGTGCAGTACCGTAATAGACTTATTCCATTATTTGTGTATATTTATTAGATAAGCCAATCGATTAAAGCAAGCAAGGATTGTAGAAACCTAAACTGACGTTCGCTTCAATTAGTTTCAATTTTAGGCCTGTGTGTGGCCTATGGCCTTGTGGCGATGCTTAGGGGAGGCCTATGTCCAGCAGTGGACGTCTTTCGGCTGGAATGATGATGATGATGGTAAGTTTCACTTTTACAACTATAAAAACAGTAACAATAGCAAATGACTACCTTTTCACGACTAAACCTCTGAACCGATTGTAATGTTTGGCAAATAGGTAGCCTGGGACCTGGAGAAGGACCATAGGCTATGATAAACAATTCCCGTAGGGTGCCCGATAACGACTTTCTGTAATAAAACAAATTACACGCGTGCAAAGAAACGGACAGAAGTCAGTTTTGAATAACATGTATTTTACTCGTAATTTGTAAAAACTTGGTTCAATAACCTATTTTTTCAACCTTAGTGTAGATTATAGGTAAAGAAACAATAAAGCTATAGGTATGTACCTTCTTTTATTGTTTTCGAGTTGAAATCCTCATGGATATCCTCCGTCTGGGGAAGTCGGAGGGGTATGTCAGACTCTTACCGACTAAAACCACACGGTGGCCATCCTCTGCACAAAATAGAGAAGCTTCGGGAACTCCAGTGGACCTGCACCGGTGCCCCTCCAGTGCCACGCCTTTGGCACGTCCCGGGGAAACAACAAGGTTTCCCCAACAGTAGCACACGAACACAACGTGCCTGTCCTCTCCAGGGTCGCTTAATGGATGCCTCGAGTCCCCCTACTCTTGGCACCCACGATCCCGAAGGTGCACCATCATTTGGTGTTGGGGGATGCGGCGATTCGCCCTATCTGGGCCTTGCCGGAGCGGTGTGTACCTATAATACATTCTAAGCATCTATAGGTAGGTACCTATTTTCTTGACCAGCAAGTGGAGTCATTTGTCTCAATGACGCGCGTAAATTATTCATATCAACAAATACCTATTACCGACCCTTATTCGTTTACTTCCTCCGATCTACGTCATAGGTACCTAAATTACACAATCTTATTAAAATAAAACAATAAACTTTCCTGAAGTAATAATATTGCCATTGCCAATATCACTGAATGACAAATAGATTGAAGGGCATGGTAGTTTTAGCGTAAAAGAGAACCTTTAACACAATCACAAGGATCCTAAAGTCCCGATCACAGTGCATGTAAGACAGGACTTTCTGTGGGCAAGAGGCGAAGGCCTTTTCCTACCCTTTGGGAAATAGAAGGAATATAATACCTATTCTTGACCATTTAAATACATAGCGATGACACAAAATAACGGAAGTACAGTAGGTACGTGCAAAATAACTTGGGCGGAGTGAAGTTGGTTACACTGTGTAAGTTTCCCCGCCTGCCGCCTCCAACTGACAACCATAAAATGATTACTGCGACGGTTTTGTGACAACTTCACTCCGTCAAGTTAAACTGCGCGTAGGTAGGTACTATAATCAAGATAAAAAGTAGCTCTATCGTATTCAAGGAAGCGAAAAACAATGAATTAAGAATCTTAAGATAGGTACTACTTGTAGTAGTTGTAGTTCGCGTAAAGCCGGAGTCCACAGAGTACTTTTTAATATGGTCTCCGGTGCATGGTTTTCTTACACATACCTACACAAAAACCTCCAAACATATAGGTATTATTTTTGATTTCTATTCCCGACGGAAAACATGTTTCGTGTATATAATTTTGTGTAATGTACTAAAAGTACGCGCAAGAGTCCCGGGTTTATTGACATTTCCTAACAAAGGAATTATCATCGATTATTTAGTTAGTTCATGTACCTACTTTTGTATTTAGCTTTCTTGAATACGGTTTATGTGTAGGTACTAGCTACGTATGTAACTTGACTTACTTGAAAGTCCTTTGGGTGTCTAGCTAGTTCCAGTACACGCCCTTTTGTTTATATCGTTCCTAATTTTTCGTCTTCTTCCTGGAACCCGGATCCCGGTCTTCTAAGCTTCTCACCACTGCAGTAACCCATATCGCGAAGTACCTAGGTAGCTCTACCTAAATGAGACTAACAAAATATTCATGAACATAAATTAAGCAGGCACCTACTTACGAAAAAAAGTTATTTTTATCAATAAAATGTCTTACATACCTACATAGAGAATATGTTAAGTAGGTACTTTACGTTGTACTTATGTTTCGTGCTTTTAAATTACGATCAATTTAGCTTTCGTTACACGCTGTCTTGAAGAACAAAACTTTATCAACTACTTAGACATGTCATGACAAAAATAATTTATGGCGGCAAGCACTGCGGCAAGCTATTGTGAACCTACCAAAGAAACCTACCTACATTCAAAAATAAAATACAAAATGCATTTATGGTCAAAACTATAATTTTACTACCTATAAAATCAGTAGCTTAGAAGCAACGAAATAAAATTTGTACTTAGCAACCATTTAGGAACCTTTGATTGATGTACTCGTAATATACCTAATCAAAGGTGCTCTGTGCCTAGAACCTACCGATTTGAGTAAACAAAAGTGTACAACAGCTGATTACAGATTGCCGACGAGAATCCTGGAGAACTTTTTGTAGAATACAAAATGTTGTATCCTAGTTAATAAAAAAATAAAAACAAATGCAAAATCAGTAGGTACATATTGTTTTTTGGGCACTATTAATGATTGATTCACTCACGAAATAGCGGTCATACAGCAAATGCATATTAATTATGAGCTAATTATTTACAAATCGTAGGTAGATGCAAGCAAATTAACTATTCGATTAAAAATAAAAACAAACATGCCAAATATATAACACACACACTGAAAAAACACGAATCAGTCAAATTATTAAACTTTTTACTACTTTTTTCACATTCCAAAAATTTGTGGATCGCAGATTTGAATTTCTTTCAACTTTTTTAATTTTTTTAAAATAAAGTGATGCACATGTTAATAACTCACCAGCCTAATATAAACAATAACAAAAAAAAAATATAAAATTAATTCAAACTAGTATAAATGTATTACTATTATATGTAAGGACAATTATCTTTCATGTATTTTTTTGTGTTTCCTATTATAACTGATCTCCTTTTCCTTTTCCAAATTCCGATCCAATTTGTTTTTTCGCGTTTCGTTTCCTGTTTTTTATAATTTGTCGGTGGCTAAAAGAACGAACAGTGCAAAGCCAGAAGAAAAAAAAAAAAAAAAAAAAAAAAAGGACAATTATTTTATGTTTTTCATTATGAAAAAGAAAATTACATTATTTATTTATGATTTTACAGATTACAAAAATGCACTACGAATGTTAAAAATTTGGATTAATCATCTTTCCTGCTTTGCTATACAAATAAAGACCAAGACAGAGCAACGCCATTTATTTCATTTTTAATTTGTTCATTGCTTAGTTTGGAACGCGATCAGTGTTGTTAATGTCAAATAATTGTCAATGTCAATTGTCATGTGTGTGTTGGCAAATTTTGTCAACACGTATTCGCAATATTTCTATTTTCTTTCTATATAACTCTTTTATAAAGTTAGCGGCCTATTCAAATATAATTTCAGTAATATCATAATGGCTACAAGTGACAGTGAGGACTTTGAAAGTGCAGACGAGGGACACAGCAGCCCGGACAAAAAGGAAAGGAAGAAACGTTTGTCGTCTTCAAACGCTTCAAACTATAGTGACAATTTAGAAACTGAACAGAAGCCTTCGAATTCTCAAACAAGTTCCAGTAATGTTAAAAAAGTTGTCGAAAATGTGGTATGTGTCATGTAAAAAATATTCGGTCAGTGTCGCCTTAAGGGCGGAGTAAATATTCAAACAAAGGCAAAATTTCATTCAACTTTCAATCCATTATCGCAGCTTCTCTCAAGTTACGCCCCAAATCTTCACACAGGCCAATGTTGGTCAGAAATATTGTGTAATTCGCGGGAATCCGCTGGATGCGGAAGGCACAGGACTGGTCGTTTAGGCGATGCTTGGGGGAGGCCTATGTCCAGCAGTGGACGTCTTTCGGCTGAAATGACTGAATGAATGAATGAATTGTGTAATTTAGCATACTTAATTTATAATACATAATTACCTAATACTCACATGTGACATTTTGATATTACCTATCTTTCCAAGAATTAATGCCATTTTATAGCCACAAATTAAGTTAGAGAAATTAAAATAGGTAGGTAACCATAAAGTTATCAATATCTATACACTTTATAAAATCTAGGTATCATAAAACAGAACAAACATAACATCACACCTGTATTTCCCCGAAGGGGTAGGCAGAGGTGTATAGTAGATACACCCACATTTCGCCAGTTATGTTATAAGTCCCATGTAATAGGGGGCGAGCCTATTGCCACTAACCAGGTAGGTAGGTATCATGAACTTTGTATTTCTAGAGAACAACTACCTATTTATTATAAAATTATTTTTATTAATGTTAATGTTCTAATCAAAAGCACCAGCAGCATGACCTTACGACACATTTGGTTTGCTAATTACATTATTTGGAACATCTGCTCAACTTAGCTTCTAGGTTAACATTAATAAATGTTTTTGTTGTTGCTGTTTAATCCTTTCCTTTATTATACTTGTAGTTTTCTCAACACACTCAACAAGTTTATACATAATGTATAAAATTATTGAGTGGGTTTGAGTATCACTAGACAACATACAGACGTAATCAGCCCATTTCTTTCCCATCGCAAGCTCTTCTCAGTATGGCCTTAATCTATCACACTTGCCTAGTGTGGGCTGGCAGACTACACGCACCATTGAGAACCTATGGAGCACTCTCAGGTGTGCAGGTTTCCTCACAATGTACCTACAACATTATTAATTTTATTTTATACACATCTTAATACCTATATCTACCTATATTTATTTATGTACAATATACAGTTTAAAAATGTAACACTAAAAAAGGTGGACTTAGAAATCGAAAAACTCTTCCACATCACTGTCATGCGGAAGCGCGCCCAGGAGACTGGCAGTGTTGCCACGTTGAATGGCAATGCTTATTCCTTGCCCAAGGAACAAGTCAGCCCTCTGGTCACACAAATGTTAATGTTTTTGATCATTAAAGCAAGTGACAATCAAATTATGATACGCACATGAATTTGATCTAGTTTAGTAAATATATTCCATACATAACATAACATAACCAGCCCATTACTGTCCCACTGTTGGGCTCGGGCCTCTTCTCAGTATGAGAAAGAAGGCTAAGGCCTTAGTCCACCATGCTGGCCTAGTGCGGGTTGGAGGACTACACACGAGAGTACTCCATACTGTTCTCAATGGTGTGTGTTAAACGCTCCATCAGGAAAAACCTCCTTTTCCTTCACCGTTAAAGCAAGTGATAATCTAATATAAATCCACACATTCATTCGAAAAGTCAGAGGTGCGGGCTGGGATTGAACTCACACCCTCCTGCATGGAAGGCAAGCGTTTAACTGCTAGGCTATCACTTGTATACCTATTCCAATCCACAAAATTTTAAAAACCAAATGTTATGCACTAGCATAAGAATTACAAGTTTTTATGCAAAATTTTAACCAGTTTGGATTACGAGAACTGGCTCAAAATTTACTTACAAGGTTCGTAACAGACACACAAACAGATGGATAATCAACTAAGCAAATTAATTTTTAAAAAAATTGGTAAAAAAGTCCGAGTAAAAACTGTGTTGATTGGAATGTTTTTGCTAAACTACATCCAATTGGAAGTCAGAGGTGTGGGCTGAATTCGGACTCGGACTCCGGCATGGAAGGCAAGGTTTCAACCACTACGCTATCACTGCTTCCCACTGGGCAAGGAAGTTTTAAAATTATTACTGTAAATTAGTAGAAAAAAGTTATATTTTTTTGTTTTAGAAAGAATCTGATGGCTGGGATGACTTCGAAATAGAAGATAATGATTCAATTGCACCAGAACCGACTCCTGCTAAGAGTAATGTGCCAGAGAAGACTAAAACTATAGTAGAGGATAAGCCTACCAATACAAAGGACAGTCAAAAGTCACAGGATACCGGCTGGGATGAGTTTGATGATTGGGGACAGGATGATGCTGCGAATGACATCCAAAATGTAAGAATAGTTAATTGACTGTTTTAACTTTTAGCAAAATGTATTAATTTTAAGTTACTAACATTAGGTTTTAGGTTTTCTTTTGTTTTAGACAGAAGAAAAGAAAGAAAGAAAAATTATTTATTGCCACAACAAGATGACATGCGGTAGGTGCACAAAAAAAATAACTTCATTACATGGTATATTTTTGGAATAAAACTAACACTAACTAACACAGCTAACTAAAACACACACACTACTAACTTTGTTTTTAACTAACACTATAGGTAACCGAACGTATTAAAGACGCGATAGAGAAGAACAAGGGCTCCAAAGTCTTCGCAAGAGACCTGTCTATTGGGCAGAGCCAGCTTGCAAAACTGAGGACCGACGATGGCAGAGTCGTTTCCTCCAAGCCAGAGCTATTGAAGGAGGTCGAGAAGTTCTATGGACAGTTATACACGTCCACCCAGAAACCCGCTGTAAATCGGGCTAATGACCCAAGAGCTCGATTGACCCGACACTATACCGAAGATATCCCGGACGTCAGCCTGTACGAGATTAGGATGGCTCTAAAGCAGCTCAAAAACAACAAGGCACCGGGTGATGACGG
Source organism: Asteroscopus sphinx (assembly GCA_949699075.1). Lineage (NCBI taxonomy): Eukaryota > Metazoa > Arthropoda > Insecta > Lepidoptera > Noctuidae > Asteroscopus > Asteroscopus sphinx. Next base: position 8,622,836 of record OX453020.1, read on the forward strand.
AATTACGGCCGAACTCCTGAAGGCGGGTGGAAAACCGATCCTTAAGGCCCTTCAGAAGCTATTTGATTCCGTCATTCTCGAGGGGAGAACGCCACAGGCATGGAGCAGAGGTGTGGTGGTACTCTTCTTCAAAAAGGACGATAATGCTCTACTGAAGAATTATAGGCCCATCTCACTTCTGAGCCATGTCTACAAGCTGTTTTCGAGAGTCATTACGAACCGTCTTTCGCGCAGGTTTGACGACTTCCAGCCTCCCGAACAAGCCGGGTTCCGAAAAGGCTTTAGCACCGTAGACCACATACATACGCTGCGTCAGGTTATACAGAAGACCGAAGAGTATAACTTGCCTCTTTGTTTAGCGTTTGTGGACTACGAGAAAGCCTTCGATTCGATCGAGACTTGGGCGGTACTACAGTCTCTTCAACGGTGCCAGATTGACTATCGGTACATCAAAGTGTTAAAGTCTTTGTATGAAAACGCCACTATGTCAGTCCGATTACAGGACCAAGCCTCGAAACCTATCCTTCTGCAGCGAGGTGTGAGACAGGGAGATGTGATATCTCCGAAACTCTTCACTGCTGCATTGGAGGATGTCTTCAAGGTTCTGGACTGGAATGGGCTAGGCATTAACATAAACGGCGAGTACATCACTCACCTTCGGTTTGCCGACGACATAGTAGTCATGGCTGAGACCATGGAGGACCTCGGTACAATGCTCGATGACCTCAGTAGAGCTTCCGATAGAGTGGGTCTTAAAATGAATATGGACAAGACAAAGGTTATGTCGAATTCCCATATAGCACCCATTCCCGTAAGCATCGGAGAATCTACACTCGAAGTTGTTGACGATTATGTATACCTAGGACAAACTGTCCAGCTAGGTAAGTCCAACTTCGAGAAAGAGGTCAATCGTCGAATCCGACTCGGTTGGGCAGCGTTCGGGAAGCTACGCAATATCTTCTCGTCCAAAATACCGCAGTGTCTCAAGACGAAAGTCTTTGACCAGTGTGTGTTGCCAGTAATTACTTACGGTACTGAAACGTGGTCGCTCACAATGGGCCTGATAAGAAGGCTCAAAGTCACTCAAAGGGCAATGGAGAGGGCTATGCTCGGAGTGTCCCTGCGTGATCGAATCAGAAATGAGGAGATTCGCAGAAGAACGAAAGTAACCGACATAGCCCGAAGAATTGCCAAACTTAAGTGGCAGTGGGCGGGGCACATTGCTCGCAGAACGGATGGCCGATGGGGCAGTAAAGTTCTGGAGTGGCGACCGCGTACTGGAAGGCGCAGCGTGGGTAGGCCCCCCACAAGGTGGACCGACGACCTGGTGAAGGTCGCGGGAATCCGCTGGATGCGGAAGGCACAGGACCGGTCGTTGTGGCGATGCTTGGGGGAGGCCTATGTCCAGCAGTGGACGTCTTTCGGCTGAAATGATGATGATGATGAACACTATAGGTATGGATCTACTTGTGATCTGAAATAAATATTTTATTATTATTATTGAACTATTGCTGACAGATCATCATTCCGTGTGGTGCCGAATGTACAGAATAGCACCACCCTCTCTCTTCTCATGGGTGTCGTAAAAGGCGACTAAGGGATTCACCAGAGGATGGGCAGCAGCGTTCTCTGAGTATTTAAACAGCCAACTGCGATCGCCAACCCACCTGCCCATCGTGGCGATTATGGCATATCCCCCCCTTAATTGAGGGAGGCCTATGTCCAGCAGTGTACGTCTTTCGGCCTTTGAGTATATACCATAGGAGGTCGCAACGCGCAAATTCACAAACATTTTTTTCTGCCAACTTTGGTGGGGTACGAGGAAAACACGTACAGCACACATTTACAGGTAATAGCACACAAGTGCAAAAATATATCGTGTCGCAATGAACTCACACTAAAACAAACTCAGAATACAAACAAAAAACACGCACACTAACAACATTATCGTCGTATATATTTGTTCACGTATGTCAACAGACGCAAAAAAACTAGTGATGGGGTATGATTAAAGACTAATAAAGACCGATAAACTGAATGATACAGGAATTGATTTGATATCGTAGAAAACATAATTGTAGTTATTCATTGTTTGAAAATGAAAAATAAAACACTGTGTTAAAATTTATTATATGTAGAATAGAATATAATTATTTGCTATTTTTTTTATAACATTTGTAACAGTCATGTACACGATGATTATGACTATTTTACATATTTTCTTAAAATATTAAGATATACACATATTATACACGCTGAAATTTATATCGATTAAATACCGCGGTGTAGCGACTCCATAACAGTAGGACGTAAGGTCAACCGCACGTCGGTGGCAACACTTTGACATTAGCAGCATCTTTATTTCGTAAGCAGTAAGAGCTGTTTTCGAATTGAAGTGTTACCACTGTCCTGCAGTCGACGTACCTACAAACTTTTTAAACACTGTCTACGTATTTGTCATCTTATGTTTTTACGCGCTTCTGTAAAATTTAGTTACAACCCCTTACTGGGTATTTATTTGGGGCAGCTGTTGTATTCCTGCAAACTTGAACATACCTAGGTACCTACTTATGTCACGTCGATCATTTACCTGCCTACATGGCATTCAAACAAATCTTTAGAAACCACAGAAACATAATTTATTGTCTTTTCTTTAACTTTCCTAAACCATTCATTTACCTACAAATTTATTAATTTATTTAATAAATCCTAAATAAAATACCTACCTAGGTACGATAACGCGCAGTAGCTCCGGCCACCGCCGACGCCGCGCCGCCGCCGACCGGCCGCCGTATTTAACTACTTTCGTGTGTTTGTCCCTTACTACAAATTTCAACGATTTCATAACTTATTTATTTTCACTTGCCAGTTTTTGTATTCTAGGTTTTTTTTTGTAAACTGGTTTGACTAAAAGATAGTAACTACTGAGATAGAGTAGGACACCGCGGGATGAAAGCGATGAAAATTTCAGCGTGTATATTATGTATATAATTCTAGTTCTAGCACAGAATACCTAATAATACTAATTACAGAACAGCCTCTCACCGCCCCCCCCCGCCTATTTAAGATCCCTCACCCGCGCCCCGCACGCACCCGCAGTTTGATGGCAAGTGGACCACAAGATTGCAATGGATGTCAATCGCCAGTCGCTAATATACGTGGGACACTCAGAAAGTTTTGCGAAACTAAAAAAAATTGTTCTATACGTACATATATTTTTATCAAATCTTTTCAAAGTACTTTCCACCAGCCTCTATACAAAGATTCATGCGCCTAAACCAGTTTTCAAAACACTTTTTCCAGTCCGCCGCAGACACCTCGTTTACAGCCTGCTCGAACGCAGCCAGCGCATCTTCCGGCGACGAAAATTATATCCCTTTGAGCTGATTTTTTATTTTTGGGAATAAAAAGAAGTCACACGGTGCTAGATCAGGGCTGTAAGGAGGGTGACCCAGGAGTTTGACTGGCGTGCTGTCCAGGAAGTCCCTCGTTTTGAGTGCGGTGTGCGCAGGTGCATTGTCGTGGTGGAGCAGTAGCCCGCGGAGCCCTGTGTTTGGTCGCTTGTTGCTTATAACAGAGAAAACTTCTGGCAAACATTTGGTAGTATACCATTCGGCATTAATGCTTCTTTGATCCCGTAAGGGAATTGATACCAAGTGGCCAGTCAAATTAAAAAAGCTAGCGATCAAAATCTTACCCCCGCTTCTAGATCGCTTCACTTTGGTAGGCGTTGGCTCATTTTGAAACACCCAAACAGTCGACTGGCGCTTGGTTTCTGGGTCGTATTGATAAATCCAGGACTCATCACCTGTAACGATGTCGTAAACACGCCGAGACGAGCCTGCTTCAAATTTGTTAAGCATATCACGGCACCATTCCACCCGGGCCTGCTTCTGAGCATCGGTGAGGTTGTGCGGCACCCAGCGTGATACTATCCTCCTCACGCGAAGATGGCTGTGTAGAATCTCGTGAACGCTTCCCGATCCAATCTTCAATATGTGTTGAATCTCCTGATATGTAATTCGCCTATTGTCTTGGATTAAATTTTTCACTGCTAGCACGTTTTCTTCGGTAACAGCCGTCAAAGGGCGACCGCTTCTTTCGTCATCCCCCAAAGTTGGTCGACCGCGCTTGAATTCGTTATACCAACGATACACGGTTGCCTTGGAAGGGCCTTCATCCATGAATGCCATTTGAAGTCTATCGTACGATTCATCCGGTTTCAGGCGACACTTGAAATCGTATAAAATCATAGCTCTAAAATGTTCCCGGCGCAGATCCATATTTCAGTGAGACACAATACTTTGAATTAACTCGCAAAAAATGTGGAGGGAAATTTTGAAATTGGAACTTACTTATTTTTACTTATAAATAATCATATTTTCGAAAAACATTATAACTGGCCAGTCTCCCATATATAAAAACTTTTTTTCGCAATACTTTCTGAGGGGCCTGGTATATATATATATATATTATGTTATGTTATTTAATTAAATTATGATTGTATGCCTCAATGGCGGGACATGGCTGATCCTATTAATAATTTTTACACATCTTATGAACCTGTGATCCACAATAAATGAATTTGAATTTGAATTTGAATTAATGTCGCTATACAAGCACGCCATCTCTGATTACTACTGAAAAGCTTGTAGGTTGTAGTTGTAGATAGGTTATGGAATTACATGTAGGTATTTACTAGTAGGTAAATCCTTTACGGTTCAGGCTGCTCGTTTGTGGAATGCATTGCCAGTGCCTATTAGAAGAGCGCAATCGCTGCCAGTGTTTAAGAGGCTTGTGAAGGAGCATTATTTGTCTCTATGAACATGTTTCTTCTCCTGTATGTGGTCGTTTTTTATTACTTTACCGTTGCTTATTATTTATATGTATATATGCATATAGTATTTATGTATTAGGATTTATAGAATATATTTTTGTTGTTATTTTATAGTAGTAGTATAGTATTTTATTTTATTACTAAATTATGTATCGAAATTGCACATCTGACAACCCCATTTTCTGTCCAGTTCATTCTTGTCCATCCTAAGGTTGCCTGGAAGAAATCGCTGATCGTGATAAGGCCGCCATTTGTACAATAGTTTAAATGCATATTCAATGTAATGTCTTTTATGGTGTACAATAAAGCATATATAAATAAATAAATAAATATTTAGTACAGCATTGTAGGAGATAATAATTGAACTTTAATTTTGATACGTTATTGAATTAAATAAATTTTAGGAAATAAGGCGTATTTAAAAAGAAATCATGAGTATTTAATTTTATAATAATAATTAAAAAGTAGGTATTTACTTTCTCAAATTTTCATGTCACAATTTAATAACTGTACACTTTATGGTAGAAACTGGATGAGAGATGAGTAGCCGAGGATAAAAGTCGGTGGCGTTCTATTGCAGAGGCCTTCGTCCAGCAGTGGAATGCGATAGGCTGATGATGATGATGGATGGATGGATACGGTTACGGTTACGGAGCTCCATAACATCCCTGCTTATTACTTACCCCCAGTTTCTGGAACGCTGATCAATTTGATCTATTGTCATATCTAATGTGAGCTCCTGTGATTGATCGGCAAAAATACTAACAACTAATCACATCGCTTGACAGGTCAAATCTCAGGAGGTTTGACAGTCGATTAGTTAATTTTTGTGATGATCAGCCTTTCGGAAACTGGGGGTTAGTATTGTAGTTTTAAAAAAACCGGCCAGGACGATAAGGACAAAATATTAATCTATCGTCTCCTTCTTTCATAGATATTACGTAATTTAACGTTCTCTATCTAACTAGCTGAAATGTCGGTGATTAACCATCTATAGGTTGTTCATCTGAGTATGTGAATATGACCTCAATCGGTCAAGTCGTTCAGAAGTTACACAATTACTAACAGACGCACTAGCAATTTTTGATATATATACAATTTTTTTCAATTTTAAATTCAAAATAATGTAATTATTTTCAGTTAACAAGGCATTATTATAAAATAAAACAATAAGATAAAGCACCAAGTAATAGTATGACAACCGGTGAACCACTTTTTAATTTCGTTCATTCAACTACTATTCACCATGTCCCCACACTACGTCTTGTACTATAATTTTTCTGTCGTAATAAAACGTGGTACGGAGGTATAATTTTTATTTAGTTATCTTCGATTTTATGCAAAATGTATGCATTTTAGACAGAAATAATATTTACATGTGAGAGGAAACTCCATGCTCCCGCAGGTTTGAGGTAGTAGATCACCTTTTGCACAGAAACACCGAACAAATAACCATTTTTGTATGAGTGGTATAAAGCGACACAAAGCGACACAGAATGGCCAGATATTGCGAGTGAACTAGTTTTTATAAACGTCAATGGGCATACGCCACTTTAACATGGCAGAGGGGTACGCCTGTTATTACTCCCTCCTATGGTATATACTCAAAGCTTTCGGCTGGAATACGTATGTAGTATACGTATGTATGAGCGCATCTCGCCGTTAAACTTGATAGTTTGGCGAGTTTTGTAGTTAAGTAAAACTAAAGAAATTGTACATGTGATTAAATAATAAAAAAAAAAAAAAAAATGACAGATCATGGTCAAAATTCAAAACTTTTTCAGTATATGAAGTAGAAATAACTAGCATTTAAAAATATCATCAGAATATTATGTAAGGAGTCAAATGTAACACATTATCAAGTCATTGTATTTCGTTATCAGTATCGTAGTTAAGGTCATGAGCGCCCAGGGCAAGATTTGAAGTGAGCGCCCCCCCAAAACTTATTTTGTAGGAACAGAAATGTGTAAAGTCATGTTTCAATTATGGGTAAGTTCTTCATGTGCATGTGCCCCAGGAGCATGCAGGCTGCGGGTCAGCGAGTGCACCCTCTAAGATAAGATGCTGTGCTAAGATGCTGTTTGTTATATTAACATAACATAAACATTTTCACGCCTGTATTTCCCCGAAGGGGTAGGCAGAGGTGTAATATAGTACACCCACATTTCGCCAGTTATGTTATAGTCCCATAGGGGGCGAGCCTATTGCCATTGACCGGGCACAAATCCAGACTCCGGCTGCTACTGAGAATTTCCTAATGAAAAAACCCAATAACACTTTGCCCAACTCGGGAATCGAACCCAGGATCCCACACTCAGCAGTCACGCTTGCAACCACTAGACCAACGAGGCAGTCATATTGTTGTATTACACTACATAAAATTGTATTTCTAAATTTTTCTTGGTTAGATCATGGGTTATTCTATTTTTTGATGACTATTTTGGGTCCAGCTTTGAACACAGCATGATTTAGGGATAATCACATTTTAAGTAAACCATTTTACATAGGGTATATTTTGTGAGTCTTTTGAGCTAGTAAACATGAGCTCAAAAAATATATATACCAGGCCCCTCAGAAAGTATTGCGAAAAAAAGTTTTTATATATGGGAGACTGGCCAGTTATAATGTTTTTCGAAAATATGATTATTTATAAGTAAAAATAAGTAAGTTCCAATTTCAAAATTTCCCTCCACATTTTTTGCGAGTTAATTCAAAGTATTGTGTCTCACTGAAATATGGATCTGCGCCGGGAACATTTTAGAGCTATGATTTTATACGATTTCAAGTGTCGCCTGAAACCGGATGAATCGTACGAGATAGACTTCAAATGGCATTCATGGATGAAGGCCCTTCCAAGGCAACCGTGTATCGTTGGTATAACGAATTCAAGCGCGGTCGACCAACTTTGGGGGATGACGAAAGAAGCGGTCGCCCTTTGACGGCTGTTACCGAAGAAAACGTGCTAGCAGTGAAAAATTTAATCCAAGACAATAGGCGAATTACATATCAGGAGATTCAACACATATTGAAGATTGGATCGGGAAGCGTTCACGAGATTCTACACAGCCATCTTCGCGTGAGGAGGATAGTATCACGCTGGGTGCCGCACAACCTCACCGATGCTCAGAAGCAGGCCCGGGTGGAATGGTGCCGTGATATGCTTAACAAATTTGAAGCAGGCTCGTCTCGGCGTGTTTACGACATCGTTACAGGTGATGAGTCCTGGATTTATCAATACGACCCAGAAACCAAGCGCCAGTCGACTGTTTGGGTGTTTCAAAATGAGCCAACGCCTACCAAAGTGAAGCGATCTAGAAGCGGGGGTAAGATTTTGATCGCTAGCTTTTTTAATTTGACTGGCCACTTGGTATCAATTCCCTTACGGGATCAAAGAAGCATTAATGCCGAATGGTATACTACCAAATGTTTGCCAGAAGTTTTCTCTGTTATAAGCAACAAGCGACCAAACACAGGGCTCCGCGGGCTACTGCTCCACCACGACAATGCACCTGCGCACACCGCACTCAAAACGAGGGAATTCCTGGACAGCACGCCAGTCAAACTCCTGGGTCACCCTCCTTACAGCCCTGATCTAGCACCGTGTGACTTCTTTTTATTCCCAAAAATAAAAAATCAGCTCAAAGGGATACAATTTTCGTCGCCGGAAGATGCGCTGGCTGCGTTCGAGCAGGCTGTAAACGAGGTGTCTGCGGCGGACTGGAAAAAGTGTTTTGAAAACTGGTTTAGGCGCATGAATCTTTGTATAGAGGCTGGTGGAAAGTACTTTGAAAAGATTTGATAAAAATATATGTACGTATAGAACAATTTTTTTTAGTTTCGCAAAACTTTCTGAGTGTCCCACGTACATGCTGAAATTTGAATCGCTTATTTCCCGAAAAGGGGTCATTGTACTCATCATTATGAACAACTTTTACTATGGGACCAACCCTGAAATCGCGAAAAAAAAATCAAGTGGTCCCTACAAAGTTGTTCATAATGATGAATACAATGACTCCTTCAAGCATCCTCAAAATATGCACACATACAGCACCTATACACTCATGGAGATCAATGCCACTTACATTAATCATCATACAAAAATATTTCAGATAGAGCCACCAAAACAGCAAGCTGTTCAATCAAGACCGCAAGCATCACAGCCAGATCCTAACATTCAGGAGGTCACAGACAGATTGACAGCAGCATCCACCGGCGGTGGTGGTAGCAGTGGGTGGGGCTGGGGATGGAGTGTGGACTCTCTGCTGAGCACTGCCAGTGCCGGCATCAGTAACATCACCAGTCAAGTGTCACAGGTACAAACATACAGACCCAGAACGTTTGAACTTTTACTCTTAGCGCAGCAGGCACTCAGACACTGCACTAAACATACTGTCTTATGAAACTTTCTACTATTAAAGCTATTCTAATCTAGTACCCATAGTACAGTCGACTGCATGACAGTGGTAACACGTCAATTCGAAAACCGCCCTTACTGCTTACGAAATAAAGATGCTGCTAATGTCAAAGTGTTACCACCGACGTGCGATCGACCGTACAAGCTCTGCTTAGTTTGGAACTAGATGGTGCTGTGTAAAATGTCCCAAAATATTTATTTATTTGTGACTGGGTTTTGTGACTTTTGTGGGATGTTTTCTACTTTTCCTTGAAATTGGTTTTGTAATTACGCTGTAAAGGCTTACAAATACAAATGTGCTGACTAACTTTTCTGTGTTATTGCAAAGTACTTGATACGACTGATTTGACTAGACTTGTTGATTCCGCTATTTGTTAAACAAAAAATATAAATCCATTTTACACATATTTCCAGGGCATATCAACAGTCCTAGAAACTGGTATAGGTGCTCCCGACCCCGAAGAACTAGCCAGGAGAACATCTAAAGACAATGACAGTAAAGTCTTTAGGCCTGAGAATGTAGCAACTAGTGGCAATAAAAAACCAGAGGTCGCAATTGAGGAAGCTGGACCTAATGCTGGAGATGCATTTCAGTTTGGCAATCTATTCTCTGGTGTTACTAAGTTTGTAGAGACCACTGGTAAGGAATGTTTTTTAAATTAATTGTTTATTAAGATTTTTTTTCCTTTTAAAAAAAACACATTGTAACTGGTGTGGTAACTAGGTTCTTCTAGCTTACAATTTGACATAAAAGAGTACACAAAATGGGGGTGCCACTAGTCATACATTGAAAACTTTAAACTTTTAAAATCGTCTTATTTATAAATTCATTTTAAATAAATACAGGCACATTTTTTGCATGATAAAATAAAGATTGACACAATACTGACAAAGATAGAAAATTTGTTCAGATTTGAGATGTTTTTGCCAAACTGTACCTTTTTGGTTAGAATTTTAATCTCATATTCACGAACTGCCAGACCCAAAACAAGGATAATAGGGCTATGTAAATATTTGTAGATTCAGTGATCAATCAATTTGTAGGGCAGAAATACAAGTCAAAAGAGAGCCATTCATACATTATCGATACATAAATTTATACATAAAAATAAAGATTTTTAGAGAATTCACAATGGCGTTTAAATCGATTGTTGGTGGCAAAGGATCAACTTTAACCATTTACAGTATTTTTTAAACCCGCAATAAAAATAAAAATTATCTTTCCATTGTCAGTATTGAGCTAATTTCTGAACATGACTGAATTGACAGATGACTGTAGGACGCGTTCAGAAATTTGCTCAATCTGAAATGATTTACTTAGAAATAGTATATTTTCCAGGCAACGACCATACAGCCCAATAGACGCCTAATGTTGAGTGTAATGCGTACAATAAATTCTGCCACTAGCTGAGGCGGGGTACTGCAATCCGACTGACCTTACCAAGGCGGCTATTGGCTAATCACTAACGCGGCAATTATGACGGCTCATGTAAGTGGTCGAAACTGATTTGAAGATTTCAAGTGGCGAATAGTGGCGACCTACATTAGTGAAATTTCATATATGAGTTGCAGACATCGGTCGCCTGTTATGAGGCGTCTATGGGCTGTATGGTCGTTGATTCCAGGGTTCTAAAATTATTTTTAATTCCGAAAGTTATTCTATAGAGACCAAAGATCGATGGTAAAACAATCCCAACTTAAATAAAACCAACCAATTTAAATAATATACGCGATTTAATCCGGTTAAACTTTGTTTTATTATAATCCCAACTTCTCTAAAAATCTTTATTTTTTTGTACAAATTTCGCCATGATCCTTTGTATCCCTTAAGACATGCAGGTGTGCAATACTTTTCAAACCCAACTTTTGCACTACTTTGTTCCTCATCAAATTATTAATCTTGAAACAACAACCACAAATAAACAATACAGTAAAAAAAACATACATTCTCCAAACCATTTTAACTTATATTTCAGGCACAAAAGTAATTCACGGCGGCTTAGACACTTTAGAAACAATAGGCAAGAAAACCATGGAAGTTCTCCAAGACGGTGACCCTGGGCTGGCCAAGAAGCGCGCCATGCTTGGCCTAGGAGCCGGTGACAAGCCTGTACTGTCCCAGGTGCTGAAGGAAGCGAAGGCTAGGGCAGAGGAAGATGACAGGGTGAGAGAAGAAAAGAGAGAGGCGAAGGAAGTTCATTATGAGAATCTGTTTGATGATTTTGAAGGTAGGTGATTGTGATTGACTACAGTTCAATTATGTATTTATTACATGAAATAGTCAAATATTTTAGTTTTTCGGGGTTTGACATTCAATTCGGTGTCATCTTCAGCCAATTTTTTACACCAATTAAATTCAAATTCATTTGTTCGCATAAAAGTTGGTACAGTCGACTGCATGACAGTGGTAACACTTCAATTCGAAAATCGCCCTTACTGCTTACGAAATAATCAATATTGTAGTCGACGTGCGGTCGACCATACAAAACACAGTTGGTCTTACATGTAATAAGGATTAGTTCTTACAACTATTATTGACAAGTAAATATCCTAGTTTAGGGTATTTAAATGTAAGCAGTTCCACTGACTCATGCAAACATTCTTCTTCTGTATAAATAGCTAATGTTCCGTGTGGTGCCGGACGTAAAGAATTGCACCACCCTATATCTTCTCATGGGTGTCGTAAAAGGCGACTAAGGGATTCACCAGAGTATGCGCAGCAGCGTTCTCTGAGTATTTAACCAACCAACTGCGATCGCCAACCCGCCTGCCAAGCGTGGCGATTATGGTATATCCCCCCTTTTTGGAGGAGGCCTATGTCCAGCAGTGAACGTGAAGCTGAAAAAATGATGATGATGATAAATGGCTATACTTTAAACAACAAGAGATACTTCTTTTAATTATGATTTAATTACGTAATAAGATTGATTAAGAAGGAGTAATGATTTCAATATTTTTGTCAGTTAATTTAAATTAATTACCATGTCAGATCATCATCATCATTTCAGCCGAAAGACGTCCACTGCTGGACATAGGCCTCCCCCAAGCATGGCCACAACGACCAGTCCTGCGCCTTCCGCATCCAGCGGATTCCCGCGACCTTCACCAGGTCGTCGGTCTACCTTGTGGGGACCATGTCAGATACAATAAAATAATTACTGCTGGTGGTCTTTAAGGACTTTAACGCTCGAGCAAATAGGTTTTTAATGGGCAAGCGTGTACCATCATCGACCGCACCACCACCACCAGCGGTTACCTTTGCCCATAACAACTGCAATACCACCTACGCTGTTGCCTAAATGGTACTGCAAGTCGGTTCGCCAAACTGAGACATGAAGATGGAAAGTCTCATGTGATTGTTATTTCAATAGCACCCGTACCCTTCATACCGCAACATAGCAATGCAAGCATCACTGTTTGGCGGACAAGTAGGTACGGTGGTAGTACTTCCCTGGACGAGCTCTTTGACAAAGGAGCTCTACTACTACTAAAACATCAAGTGAAGTTGCGGTCAAACGCGAGACCATTAGATATAAATAAAATAGATAGGTAGATAGAATATTCTTTATTGTAACACCATTCACATAGTAGTAAACAGGAAGAACGTATTAATTATGGGTATATGGGCGGTCTTATCGCTAAAAGCGATATCTTCCAGACAACCTTTGCATAATGAACTAATTAGTTAAATGGCCTCATATTAGATGGGTACTACAACAAAATGATCACTCGATCACGATCTTAAGGGTAAAATAGCACCGCATTTTGACAGTTGGAAGCATGAGTTCATGCTTAGATTCGTCTCTGAACATACGCCTAAGACATCCATAGGAAGAGAGGAACACCTTTAAATAAATAAATATCTTTGGGACATTTTTACACAGCACCATCTAGTCCCAAACTAAGCAGAGCTTGTGGTATGGGTACTAGACAATGGATATAATACGTATATACTTCTTTTTTTTGTAAATACATACTTATAATACATAAGCAACACACCCAGACCAACACAAACACTTATATTCATCACACAAATATTTGTGTCCTGCAGGAATCGAACCCACGACCTCGTTATCAGCAGTCCGACACTCGAACCACTAGACCACAGAGGTCGTCAAAAAAAAAAAACAACATCATCAACATCTTTCCTGCAAAAAAATCATTTTGGTCTTATTATTAGATTTGAAAATTTTATTTATTTCAATGTTTTTCGTATCCGACCCTCTTAGGATTTTTCTTTGAATTTCAACTGGCTACCTATAACGTTTAAAAAGATACAGCCCAAAGATACTGTGACAGACTCACGGAAGAACGGATGCACGAACAGGCAGACTTCGTAGGCATAGTAATAGGGTCCCGTTGGCACCATTTGGATACAGAACCATAAAAACATTTCTAATTCCAGGCCTAGTACATTTAGAAGCGCTAGAGATGTTGTCTAAGCAAGTGAGCATGCGCATAGAGGAACGCATACGCAGCGTGGATGCCGACAAGAGGCAAGATATCAAGGAGACGCTGCAGCAAGTTGCCGGTAAGTTTATTAATAATTATCATTTGTCAAGTACTACTAAGTTACATTTTACAATAACACGACCTGTGACGCTGATTTAAGGTTCAAATTAACGCACCAGCTTTATGAGATCTCCAATTAGTTTTGCGTAGACCGCTTCCGCTTCCAAACAGTATGATTATGTCTAGATATAGCAGAACACTGCTATCTCTAAACATAATCATATCATGGTGGTATGTTGGTAATGTCAGAGTATCCTTCACAGGTTTGAAAGTTCAGAAACCAGAGTTTGGTTTACCCACACCTAAGATTGAACTATAGAGTTAACGTCTATCATATAAGGACGAGACGGGACGGGCGCAACGAGCTCGATTAAAAATAATCGTTATACTTTAAGATCAGATCTGTTTCACTACTTCTTAAATTTGCTTAACTACTACACTTTATATTTGTATTTATTAGTATATTATATGATATATATTTCTCATACTTATTTAAGTAAATTCCATGTACTTTATATTATTATATTTAAGTAGGTATATTATGTACGAATCGTACCTACTTTTACACCGTACCTACCCACGATCGGTTCCCATTCTTCTAGTCCATCCAAAGGTTGTCTGGAAGAGATTGCCTTGTGCGATAAGACCGCCCATTGTACTTATTTTAATTTTTCTGTAAACTATTGTGTTTGTTTTCTTTTGGTGTAATGTACAATAAAGAATACAATAAATAAATATCAGAGACTAGAATACGGGTGGACCACATTGACGACGTACGGACGGGTGAAAGGGGCCGTCCGCACGTCCGCCCGGCTGCACGTCATACGGCCAAAATTAATATCCAATCTATCCACAATTTACCCTACAAGAAATAGAAATTTGACATATTTGTATGGAGCTTAAGTCAAATTCCTATCTCTAGTAGGGCAAATCGTGGATAGATTGGATATTAATTTTGGCCGATAGTCTCTAATCTTATATGTATGAGGATTACTTTAAATTGACGCCCGCCCGTGCCATGCACGACGTACTGTGAATAAACCGAATACAATTCCGATCGATCGGCATTGCAGTAATATCAATCCGTACTTTTAAATGCAAAGTTAGCACTAAATTAGTTTAATAGATAGATAGAGATAGAGTATACTTTATTGTTTGCACACTATAAAAATAAAACTAAAGTTACAAGTGTTTATAACAAACATAAGCATAGTAGGTACATTCTAACAAAGCCATTAGTATCCATCCAGGCTCTTTAGATATAAATGAAGTTTTCTCAGAAGATTATGGATGTTTTCGAGTGAAATATCATTTTAATAACGGGCAAAGTTAAACTGTATTTATACAAAACCCTAATCAAGCCGTTCTATAATAATTTCCTGAGAAATCTTTTTTCTTGAAAATAAATAATAAATTAATATCTGGCGACCTTATTAGGCTGTACAAGCAATTGGCGGTCTTATCGCTTAAGGGCAATGTAGCAGTAAAGTAGCGCCCCCATCAGTAAAAAAAATATTACTCGCTGAATAAATCCGAAAATTCGTTTTAAAAAATTGAAGTACAGGTACTGTAGTTTAATCAGAAACTATTAACTCTTTAAAATATAGTTCGCTGTAGTTGTAGATAGAAAAAATGCCAAAAGTGGCCGTTTTTCGCACTTTTTCTATCTTCAACTACAGCGAAGTATAATTTACAGAGTTAATAGTTTCTGATTAAACTACAGTACCTGTACTTAAATTGTTGGCAGCTACATTCCCCTTAAAGCAATTTCTTACAGACAACCACGGACATGAAATTCCACATACATTTACTGTTTTTAGAATCAATTAATCTTTATTAGAATTGAAATTGTGTATTTTCATTTCACTTTTTGTAATTGGAGTTGGATTGTGATCGGAATTATTATCAAAAGTCCTATCCTATCCTGCTCGTGAGCGATTTTTTCTTTCCACAATTTAAATCATTAACAAAAGTCCCTTACATATATATTGTTTTTTTTCTTTCGCTTGCTTAGAAGATTTTAGTTGTAAAGGCGTGGTTGAATAAGAAACATCTAAACATGCTTACAGAACTGTGCGAAATGCCTGAAGAAGACGAGGAAGAAGAAGAATCTCCAAGCGAAGACATTTCCAAGTCCGACGCATTCCACGAGCGACTGCAGACTGCCACACAAGACCTAGGTCTTAAGCTGCAGTTCCAACCTTTAGTCAGGTAAGTTCCTATAATTCAAGTAAAAATAGCCCCATCATCATTTTTGCAGGGAAGTTCATCTACACCCTAGTATTTAAATGCTCATACGCTATCCTTCTGTAAAGTATGTTGGCGTTGAAGTATACTTGTAAGATACACATAACAAAAAATTCTTAATAATAATAATCTTCTCTTCTTCTTTTCTTCTTAATAATTTTAATTCTTTGATTCGGTTTGATTTAAGAAAAAATTGGCATCGACTTCCTAAACTGTTTTACACAAATTATTTTATTCTTTTTGAAGTTGGTTTATACTTTTTTTTAAAGTTTATTTTATTTTTCTATTTTGAGTGGCATTAACAATAGAAATACAGGCGATTGCTGCAATCCCGGATGATTTGCTGTCATCTATTGAAGAGTTCCCTTCTTTTCATCAGATCTTCACCAAATGATACTTTCTGAATGCAAATGCTTGATTTGTTGGTGAAAATATCAATCGCTATATCAATGCCTATAGTATTTGAAGAGTTCCCTCAATTCCACATGGATTCCATTATCAGAACTGGATTTTGATAAAAATGGGGCCAATCTGGAAGTACCTTTCAAATAAAAAAAGAATTTTCAAAATCGGTTTGTAAATGACGGAGTTATGCGGCAACAAACACTGCCCGGACTTCGACTGCCCGTGACAATTACCTAATACAT
This sequence comes from Asteroscopus sphinx, assembly GCA_949699075.1. Taxonomy (NCBI): domain Eukaryota; kingdom Metazoa; phylum Arthropoda; class Insecta; order Lepidoptera; family Noctuidae; genus Asteroscopus; species Asteroscopus sphinx. The sequence continues at coordinate 8,639,493 of OX453020.1, forward strand.
TTTTTTTTATTCAAGTCGGACTGTTGACTTAATACTCTCGGATGCACGAATAAGTCTTGATGATAGTCATCTCTGTCTCTACGTCAATCCGTTTTATCATTTAACACCTGGGGCAAGACAAAAGGCTTTTTAGGACACCGACTAACTAAAACTACCACATACTATTATTGGTCGAAGACTACTACGGTGTTCCTCCCAAATATCTTATGACAAGAGTACGGTATTCACTCGCGAATTATCCACGCTACTTGTTGTTACCTATCCTAACTGACCCCCAGTTTCTGAAAGGCTGATCAATTTGATCTATTGTCAAATCTAATGTCAGCTCCTGTGATTGGTCGCCAAAAATACTAACAACCAGTGGCGGCTGTCCCTTAAGTGCACTCGTGCGCTGCACTACCAGTTCATAAATTCATAATACCTTTAAAAAGAATAACAAAATATCTAAAACATCAATATTACGCACCTACTTTATACTTACGAATAGTTATGAAGTAACGACGAATCAATTTAATCTCTAAACTGAAGAATTAACACTTATTTTCGCTCGAACAAAAAACTCCAGTGCGCTTCGCGGAGCGCACGCAGAGCGCTCATACAACATCTATGAAATACGAGCTACATCACCTGGCGCGTGAGACGGAAGATAATTAGTACATTTACTATGAAGTAACTAGCCTAAATTCGTGCGACGCACGGTACCGACGATTTCCGAGATTGACCGATCGTTTACGAACGAGGCGGTGGGGGCGTTGCCCTCTCATTGTCATAGTTCCCGCGCTCGTTTAAATTTCTTCTTGTTTATTATTTAGCGTTATTACGTTACTGTAACTGTGAATTATGTAAAAATGAGCATTAACTTTAATATTGATTACTAAAGTGGTAGTATTTATTAAAAACAATAATAAAACTTTTCAAAACAAAGTGGGAATAAAATAATTAGCTGAACCGTCTAGGCCATTGAATTAAACAATAAAAAGCAATGCTTGTGTGGATTTATTTTGTTTTCTTTGCACATTTTTGGTGGACAGTCGATTTAGACGGAAACTGGTATCAAATATTTTTATTGTATTTTAAATCATAACACTAAATAAAACAGTGCAGTGCACCACCGGTTCTCTCAGGCAGCAGCCGCCACTGCTAACAACCAATCACATTGCTTGACCTGAGGTTTGACAGTCGATTAGTTAATTTTTGTGTTGATCAGCCTTTCGGAAACTGAGGGTTAGACCCATAAATATTATTATTAGGTTTGTAGGGACACTGCTGACGCATGGGTTTAGAAGGCGGGCGCTCAATTCAATTATGTTAGCGCGACGCAGCAGTCGTCTTCTGTCTTCAGATAATGTAGTCTATAATTATGTATCTGGTGCCAGAAGTAAATCATATATATTCCATCCAACAAGTGCTCCCACCCCCAAAGGTTGTGCCTGGGCCAAAGTATGCGATAGAAACTTCTCTGCCAGATATTTAATATGTCCAATTGTACCCTTCCAGACAGTACACAGAAATTCTGGACTACATATCATCAACGGACTCGGAAGCCTCTGTCAAATCTATATACAAGCGCGCAGTATCAGGACTCGCTCAAAGCACCGCATTATCAGTGGAACAATACCATAAAGCAGCTGAGATGCTCCTCGTCAAGACCAGGAGGTCTACGGCTGATGAAGCTGATGCTCTTACTCAGTAAGTATTATTAGCCTACTGTTGGAAATACGCATAAGCCTGGTATAATAAGATGTTTCACCAGGTACTCTCTTCCCGTGACAGCTAGGTCACGTGATTGCCTCCGTACTACGTCATCGGCTGTAGAGCCAATAGCGGGCTGTTAGTGTGACACTTGTCAGTTTGATGTGCTGCCATTTTTTGTAAATAAATTACCCGAGCAAAATGCATTTTATCATTTACTTGCTTCTATAAAGAATCACTTTTGAACTTATACAGTTTCCTTTAATAACTAATTAGATGAATAACATGAGATAACAAATAGTTAGGCTAGTTAAGAATTTATTTTATATTCATTATGAACAAAAATCTCCTTAACTATATTGAAGATATCAATAAATGGCAACACTGATCGTGACGTAGCTTGGAAGCATCGCGCTGAGATCGCGGGAAGAGAATACCTGGTACTCTCTTCCCGTGACAGCTAGGTCACGTGATTGCCTCCGTACTACGTTATCGCTTGTGGAGCAAATAGCGGGATTTTAGCGTGACACTTTTTTCAAAAAAAAAAAAAAAGCATTTACTTGCTTCTGTAAAGAAGCACTTTTGAACTAGTAATTTTATACAGTTTCCTTTAATAACTAATTAGATAAATAACACGAGATAACAAATGATGAATTTATCAATTAATGGCCCTTTGGTCCTTTTTTATAACACGATATAAATATTTACACTATAGTTTTAAGTCTTACTAATTTATGTTGTGTAATTCTTTGAGACAAAAAATATTTTTATTATTAAAAAAAAAAAAACAACACCGATCGTGACGTAGCTTCGAGGCATCGCGGGAAGAGAATACTTGGTGAAACATCTTATTATACCATGCCACAGTCTGTTATTTTGCCTTAGTTGCGGCCATGTCCATTTTATGTTTTTATTCGATAGCTATAGTAACGATAAAGGTTTGGCAGAAATACCTATAGTGTTTTTTTTTATAATTATAAAGTTATTAAGGTTTCATTGAAAAGTGAGAAAAACAAAATTAATTTTTATTTTCGAAAATTGTTGTAATACATATTTAGTTAGTCCTTTAAATAAAGTAACAGCATAATATATATTTAGATAAAAAAATGGGGCATCGTACCTTTGATATATTAGGAGATTTTTTACTTTTACCGATTAACACAAAACATTTTTTTTTCATGTTTTCTTATCACGGTCGCATCTTATTTTCATTTAAATATATGCGTAATGTTATTGTCAATAATACACTAAAATATGACATGCGTCAATAGCAGGAATACGAAGATAGAGAGTTTCTAAATATTTTTGAAATTTCTATGGAAATAGGGTTGTCGCAATTGAATAAATAAAAAAATAAAATAAAAGTGCCAGATATTTCCCAAGTATTTAACTAAAAAAAAAAAAAAAAAACATAACATAACATCACGCCTGTATTTCCCCGAAGGGGTAGGCAGAGGTGTGTAGTGTGTTAGTATTTAACTAACTTTGAGTAAACTCTTTCTCGTGTCTTTCTGTGTCTCTTTCTGGGTTTCTGTTGTCTGAAAACAATTACTATAATGTTCTCAATGCTCTAAGACTACAACGATACGTGACGCTAACCTAGCAGTCATCATCGGAGTTTGTCAAAACTTCTTGTGATGATAATACGAGTATATTATCATCAGAAGCGTCTGTTACCAATTCAGTATTAGGAATATCAGCAAAACTTTGCGGTAATGGATCATGGGTAATAATACACGCACACCGTAATTGTGAGCTGGTATTTGTGATGACATTAAAGACTTTTCCGTCAATTATGGTGAGGAATAATTTTGGATCTCCGACAACGACATATCCAGCAAAAATTTCCGAATAAATTAGTGAAAGATTTTCAATTTCTTCTTCTACCCAGTTCCTTTCTTCCAGAATCAGATCTTTTGATTCTGATCTGTATTGTATTTTTATTGGTTGGCAAAATCTAAAAGATTGTGGATTTGGGTTTGACCATAAGACAAAACCATCAAGACTTTTTATGCGCAACGGAATGTAGGTAGTAGCAAAGAGGCAGTGTTCGTCATCAATTTTATCAGAAAACGTTTGCTTATATGTTGACTGTCCTGTGCTACCATCAAAACCCCATGAACCCTCAAAAACGCAGTGAAGTGTATCTAACTGTTTTTGATTGCAATATTCCGAAACCCTTTGGTCGCAAGAGTCAATGATTCGTCGAAACGTGTGCATAAGTAAATCATTTAAAGGTACTTTGGCTTCTCGTTCTGATATTTCAATTTCAACATCAAGATAACAATGTTTTTTAGCTTTTTGTATCTTATAATAGGCAGGGTAAATATTAAATCATCGAGATTTGGCACCTTGTTGCATGTAGATATAGTCCTCCACTGATAGTTTTATATCAATCATTAAACAAAGAGCTTCATCAGGAGAATAGGGTTTGGGTTCCGATTTTGACTTTATGGTTCCTGCGATTTTTTTAGGCCGAGTTGGACTTTTCAAGCATTCCTTTATTATAAACTCAAACTCCTGAGTAGAACTTTTATTTAGTTTTTCGCCGGTTTCGTCTGTTACTATTCTCGACATAACTTTAATTAGTTTTGAATGAGGTTCTCCGTCAAGCGATTCCTAAAGATCTTTACGTGCACGGCGCTTTTGGCGATCACTTAAATTTTCATAAAATGTAGATGTGGAACTGGATGAAGCATCAAAATTAGTTTCAGGTTTCGGATCTATTGAAGGTTAGTCAAAGCTACTAGTTCCCGAAGTCGAAGGATTACTTTGTAATAAATGTGTATTTGATGTGAAACTGGAATGAGCGCCAAAAGAAGTTTCAGGTATCGGGTCTTCCAAGTTCTTGGGGTCTTAAAGTTTTTTGTAAGGCATAGCTACTACTTCTCGAAGTTGAAGGATTATTTTGTAATAAAAAATGTGCCTCATCCAATTCTATAATATTTTGTTGTGGTAAAGGACTTTCCTCGATATTCACTTTTGGTATTTCAATATCAAAAATAGTGGAAAGCCAGTGTTTGTTTTTATTACAAAATCGTTTGAAATTCCGTTTACTACTGCAATATAAAGTTCCACATTTACTTAAAAAATTTGAAAGATTGTAATCAAATTCATTGTTTTGGCTATCGATATTGTTCGGAATTCCATTTGGATATAAAGCGTTTAACACGATTAGGCATCGTTCCTCTGAATTGAGATCCAAAGGTCTTTTATGAACCCCGTGCAAATGTGCCTTATCTACCAAAATTTTATAAATTCCCAATTTCGTGAGTGATTTCTTCAGATCCGTGTTCGTGCTTTCGTTGTTAGTCGTTGGAGTTGCCACTCGCTGACCAGCATGAGGGTTGGCGCCCTCATGCCCCCCTTGCATTAAGTCCTCTGGTCGGGGCCCAGAAGGACATCCCCCAGCAGGACGGGTCAGTACCTGCTGAGGCAAAGCAGTGCCATGGGTCTTTGACGGCTCCATGACACCTCACCCCCGCTTCTCCAGATATTATGTATGGAAATTGGGTTTTGACATTCTATCTAACGAGGGCGGACCCCTTCCCAATTCCACATAATATCCTTCATCGAAGATTCATTTTGATGTAAGTGCATGCACTTACAAAACAAAAAAGAATAATAAACAAGATTTGTTACATGATTTGTTAGTTACAGGTGAATCTAATAAAATCGTGTTTGTGAAGACATGATTAGACCAAGGATAATGCTTCAGAAATAGTAATAGGAAATTATAATAATTGAAGAAGCAAATTTATTCCGAGCGAAATTGGTCGTTTGTTAAAGGCGCCTACATTAGTTGACAACCCTAAATTAAAACTTTAAAAATGAATATCTCCGAGTTCCTGTGTTCGTTGCTTCTTATTTTTTTTGTGGTTATACTTAGTAGTGTACTAAACATTTACACACAAAAATAAAATGCGACCATGTTAAGAATGACCATAAATAAAATTATTATGAAATCATGGAAAAAATAAAATTGACGCCTAGGAGAACGCATTTTTTTATGATAAAATAGATGTAATGATGCATTAAGTTAATGGCTAGCGTGCCATGAAACATTTATTGTAAAATGTTCATTATGAAAGCCTAAAACACGTTTCTATGGTTTCTATGGATTTTTCTCGATTTTCGAAATATTTTGAAAACTATGACACTTAAAACCACGGGGGTTTTAATAGAAGTTTTGTTTGGTTATTATCTTTCTAAAAGCCTCAAAAAATAAGGATGGCCGCAACTAAGGCAAAATAACAGACTGTGCATGCGCATAAGAACGTTCTTTATAGGTTATTATAGGTCCCAAGAAAGTTATAGATCCCAAGCAGGTTAGTATTTCGAGGGGATGCGAGACGGGAACCATGGTGTGCGGGTTGTACTGAAGCTGGGTGTAGGTATTTTTTATTTTATTTTGAGGAAAGAGGTAGGGGTCTTGAACGCCCCCTAAGCCACTGCGACCTGGTAAGATCTATTGTGACGCCTCTTGCAGCATTACAGCACTTCCCCAAGCTGCAAGTCAATCATGAAGTCGACTATGACCTTGGGGGAGGAGGATTTGATCTCCTGCGTTGAGATGTCGTGGCCTCCAAGATGCTGGCTTCTGATGTGGTGCACTGCATCACATTCGCATAGGATATGGATGGGCGTCTCATCCTTTTCGCGACAAAACCTACAAACTGTGGTGTCACTGAGGCCCATCCTGTGAAGGCGTTTGTTCAGCTTGCAGTGCCCAGTAAGGGTTCTTGTCAGGATTCTTATCTGGTTCCTGTTCTAAGAAAGCGCTTCTTTCGTTAACCTTTTCTTAAAGCCCACTAGTAGCGCTTTCGAGTGTTCTTGGCCTGGGGATTTTGCCCAAAGGCTAACGCTTTGGTCAGCTCCCCAGTTTTTAAGGTGGCCTGTAGTGGTGCATTTGGGAATGGGTGTAGGTAAGTGGATGCAGTAACACGAAGCATAAAGAGATATTGTTTATACAATACAATACAATACAAATCCTCTTTATTGCACAACAAGATTATATTAATTTCTTAAATAACTACTTATGCGCTAGTGTACAACTGGCGGTCTTATCGCTCCACGGTGATCTCTATTTTTTTGTTTTTGTTTATATGAATTTTCACAATATGAGAGCCCGAAATAACAGTTACACGCTATTTTGTAGTGTCTAATTCAGAGACGAATCTAAGCGTGATTTCGTTTCTGAATTAAGCTTAAGAATCAGTGTTGTCAACATAAAAAATACTACCGCTCAAATCGATACATCTACTATATTTATTTATTGCCTGCTGCTTCGCACGCCTTTGGTGCGGTTTATCACAGAAAGACGTTACCGCGCATCCAAATGTCCCCTCCTAATCCAAATTCATATGTTTTTTTATTTCAAATAAACCTAATTACAGGCACTTTTGAAAGGTCGGGCTCTAGCTGCACGGTTCCAAATTGTGGGTCCTATGGAGAAGAAACGGCAAGAAACTCCATGGATATACTCCAGTAGCGTGCATTGGTTTTCGGCCTAGGTAGGCAGTCACTAAGCAGACGGAGCAAGTTACTAGTGTAAAATTATTAAATAATCTGATACTTACCTACACACATTTCATACAAAACAGACACGAAAACATGACGTTTCAACAACGACGTTTAAAAGTAAGAGACACTAGCAAAAGACTATTAAATTTGAATGACGGCACCCAGTTACAGTTGTATTAACGTGTAATAGTCATAACATTTTACCTTTTCTTGAGTCAAATACAGATTTTGGTGTGTTTGTCTACTGAAATGCACTTTTTTGTTTTGTCAACAAACGAAAACTGATTGAATGGGTTTCTCGTAATTTCTCTAAGCATAGTCTTCCCCACAAACCGAGCACTCTAATTTATCCATGTTTACATCAATATTTTTACAAAAAACTTCACAATTCACAATAAAACGAACTAATTATTACACGATTTATGCAATTCGTCACGCATATGTCAAGTACTGTCAAGTGTAAACACAACAGCCAATTAGAGTTAGGCCATAGTAAATCTATGAGTTGGGCGTTATTTAACGTCGGTTTGAGAAAATATTTACGAGGGTGATAATCGAATACGTAGTACGTTGGCATAGTAATGTAACGATTATTTTACGTACAAAGTTACACAATAGATTTTCGGAGCACGAAAACAATAGATTTTCTACAATTATTATACACCATTCGTTATAACATTAGTTAACGTTATAACTCTATTTATCGTTATTTTGTTATGAGCGTATATTGAGCTTCATTATTTTACGATGAATGTGTAGCAATGTACAAACAATCATCAAAATAATAATAAATATTGTAATCTTTTTATTCGACCGTTCGAATATCATTTACAAATTATAAATGTGAACACTTAAATGCAGTAATTTCAATAAAACAATAATTATCTTTATTTCACCGCTATTTTCACTGATATACTCTTTTTAAGATAGGTTATTGTTTATTACATCAAATTTATTCAAATAATGTAGGTTAATGTCAGAAATAAAAAAGAGTTTAAATGTGAGAATATTGCCTTTAGAAATAAACGTAAAAAGAGTTGCCATAGTATGTAGGAGCTGACATGTCCCGACAGACGGCACCCGTTCACGAACATGACGCGAGCATCAGACATCGTTTAACTCAACCATATTGAAGGGAACTTAACGACCCGAATCCTAAAAATGTATCCTATTTATTTCAGAATGACAGTAGTCCTGACGAAGCACATCAGTGAGCTGGCGACACTTTTCACCGAAAAGTTGAACGCGCTACCTTCAGACAATGCGGAGCAGGTCAACACGTACATCACCAATATATTTTTAGAGGTAAGCCTATGATTGTCATAATACGTTAAATATTTTGAAGAATAGAGACGACGTATTATTTTAACATAACCATGAACGGTGTCAGGAATTACGAAGAAGTAGAGATGTTATGGATATGATATTTTGGATCTGGATACGGATATAGGAAAACAATTATATCGGTTTCGGATACGGTTACGGATATGTAATTATTTCGGATTATCCGTTAGTTTCGGATAGTTTCGGTTACGGATATTAGATTGATGTAAAATATAAACACAAATAGGATGTAATAATATGGTTTTATTTATAGGTTATGAAAGAGGTTATGTTATGACTAGAAAACACAAACAAACTGCAAGATTCACGCGGCGCGCCAGTGGTGAAACAAAAACCTGTCGAAATATGTCATTTTACTTGGACTCCGCCCTCATACGAAACTATCCGAAACTTGTGAAACCACAGATCTAGTACCTAGAAACGGATACGGTTACGGTTACGGAGCTCCATAACATCCCTGGGAAAAAGTATTTTTCAATTCACATACAGTTCATACCTGCACAAAAAAGGCACAATAAAGATAGACTACGGTTCATAGTCGTATACTGACCGGAGATCAAAGAAACAAACGTCAAAACATGATCATCGCATGCGATAAGGGAACGATGGTTGACCGGAGTAGCAAATTGTAGCAAATATAGTCAAATGCGAGTAGACCCCCAGATCTATGCGGTACGCTACGATCGATGGCTTTGTTCGGCCGAATATCTGACTATCCGGCTTATAGGATGGCCAAATATCCGGTATCCGGCCAAACAGCTATTCGTTTCATATCTGTCTATCCTAAGACCCCGTTCACACGGCATATACACCGCACGTTTTTTGAAGGATAAATCTTACCGAATACATAGTGGTAGACATTTAGTATAGAACCGTTCACACGTTGTTTATGCTGCAAAAAACGTACACAGCTTTATAAGTTTATCGAATACTCAACGGACTTGTCAAGCAAACCGAATGAACTTTTGACGTATTCGGTTTGCAGTAGTTCATATAGTATCACGATCTCTTTCACTATTCGTCTTCTACACGAATGGTGATGTATCGTATGAATGTCCTGCTGTTTTCCGTTAAAATCGAATACCGCAAAAAAGCGTGCAGTACAATGCCGTGTGAACCTATGCTAATAATTATATTAAGCGTCTGTTACGGCACTTGAAAAAACTTCGCTTAATTCTTTATGATTTCCACCGATAGGTCTCTGTTCAATTGTGATGATGATTACATTAACAATGGTGTCACGAACTAAACTTATTTTAAACTATCGCTCTCTTTTACTAATAGTAGATACAAGAGAGGGTTGGCAACAATTTTAGAACTATCAAATTAGTTTACGTGTTACATTTCATTGTGTTTTAGTGAGCACGTTCTGAGATCACGACTAAACTTGTATGGAAATTTTAATTCTGACTAATTTGACAGCACTAAATTTGTTGCCATTCCTTTCTTTTCTTTTTTTATATCTAATGGGCTTGCGTTTGACCGCCACCTCACCTGATGTTAAGCGATGGTGCGTTCTTGTATCTACTATAGTATATATATATATATACAGGGAGTCAGGGAAACGCTTCCGAAAACGAAGATAGGTGCTGGTGATTACTGATACGAAACAACGAAAAAAAAAAGCGATTCTTTTTTAGATTTTTTCATATATATTTTTTTGCATTTTTCATACATAACCAGCTTTGGCCAGTTATATAAAACTCATACATAATGAAAAATGCAAAAAAATATATGAAAACATGTAAAAAAAAGTATCGCATTTTTTTTCGTAGTTTCGTATCAGTAATCACCAGCACTATCACCTATCTTCGTTTTCGGAAGCGTTTCCCTGACAACCTGTATATAATAGATATATAATATGTATAGATATTTAATATATATATATATATATAATAGAGAGCGATAGTATATATAGATAGATATTAAAATAAGTTTAGTTCGTGAACAAGAGAATCGACACCATTAAGTGATATTTTATCATGTTTTTATACCTATTATTTATGTTTTCCATATTATTTTCCAGGCCGGCAACAGCTCTACCTATATCCAGAACGCGTTCCAGTTAGCGCTTCCAATACTACAAATAGGGGCTGTGTAAATACATACAATAATAATACTTAACTTGTGATATTGTACGTTCAAATGTTGTTACTACTGTGTATGGTTCAAATTTTATAAATCATGTTTGAGAGTTTGGGACGGGGTTTTGTAACCAATTGTTGGCAATTTGATAAATACACACAAATAAGCCTAAATACACCAACTAGCCGGATACCCGCAATCAAAAAGCTTATGTATTGGCACAGCATAAGAGTCGCCCAGCCACTAATCGGTATGTCACTCCATAAGCGAGCACCACCAATCATACCACCAAATTTTAAAGTTGACCAATCATAACACGGGATTCACCAGAGGATGGGCAGCAGCGTTCTCTTATTTAACCAACCAACTGCGATCGCCAACCCGCCAAGCGTGGTGATTATGGCATATCACCCCTTTTGGTTACAGAATCTTGCTTTGTTGATATCTTGCATTATATAATTGTTCGATATTTGGATCTAAAGAAGAAAATAATGAAATATTCTAATATAAATTATAAAATCGTAATACATTCGTGTATCTGCGGGCCAATGATGTTTCAAAGTATAGATATGTTACTAGCGTGTGCTATCTGATGACTCGAAAACGTTCTAATGGGCATGTTTTGCTATTGTTCGGCGTCAAGCAAGGCGCCGAGAGTAACCGGTGACAAAGAAAAATAGCGTCATGTGTATACAGAAAGTGTACCAATTATCACGCGAAAGTAACTTAAAGTAACTATATTATTACTTACTACTTTATACTAGTTTCTGTGTACTGTTTTTTTACTTATCTGATTTAGTAAACAATTTTGGAAAGTCTTTTTAATGCAATTCGTCATTAATAATTATTGAAAGACATTTTAACCTAATTACATGTGCAGAACTAGTAGTAGTAATTATATTTTATGAGTAGTTATGTAAAAAATCAACGTTAAAAAGACATGCCAAGATTGTTTACTAAATAAGACAAGTAAGAAAAAATACAGTGTATTCAACGTGTATCAGAAATGCGTGGTCATATTTGAAGAGCTTATTCAGGGGATGCTATCGACCAACTTTCACTATGGGACCAACCCTGAAATCGCGAAAAAAATATCAGCTGATCCTTACATTTTGTCGAGCGACATCAGTGATTTAGTAGGGAACAGCTGATTTTTTTTTCGCGATTTTAGAGTTGGCCCGTAAAAGTAAAAGTTGTTCTATGCTATGCCCTGAATTAGCTCTTAAAATATGACCACTCATTTCTGATACACGTTGTATGTGCTGCCACTGGCGTACGGAACATTTTTTTCGATTGTTTTGTTAGGGTATAACATATCTATACTTTTAAATATCATTGCAGTGGGTGTAGACACATGGAAAAATATTATAGAAAATCTAATCTAATAAAAGTTTATATATCTGTGAATATGCCTAATATATAATTACGCATTTAATATAATCAATGTTTTTATTAAAATGTACAGTTGTTTTATTAAAAAAATCATCTTTCCAGGGGCCTTACTCCAAACTGGTTCGAGCTCTAAACCAAATCGAGCTAATGTCAATTCCTAGAAAAGTACAGTACGATTTGACACTAACTCGAATTCAAATTCGATGTATACAGCACACGATTCAGTCAGTAAGGCCCCTGATCAGTTTTTCTAATATGTGGGACCAGTGGCGGCTGCTGCCTGAGAAAACCGGTGGTGCACTGTATTGTTTTATTTAGTGTTATGATTTAAAATACAATAAAAATATTTGATACCAGTTTCCGCCAAATCGACTGTCCACCAAAAATGTGCAAAGAAAACAAAAGAAATCCACACAAACATTGCTTTTTATTGTTTAATTCAATGGCCTAGGCGGTTCAGCTAATTATTTTATTCCTACTTTGTTTTGAAAAGTTTTATTATTGCTTTTTAATAAATACTACGACTATAGTAATAAATATTAAAGCTAATGCTCATTTTTACACAATTTATAGTTACAGTAACGTCATCATCATCATCATCATCATTTCAGCCGAAAGACGTCCACTACTGGACATAGGCCTCCCCCAATTAAGGGAGGATATGCCATAATCGCCACGCTTGGCAGGCGGGTTGGCATAAAAACACTAAATAATAAACAAGAAGAAATTTAAACGAGCGCGGGAACTATGACAATGAGAGGGCAACGCCCCCACCGCCTCGTTCGTCAACGATCGGTCAATCTCGGAAATCGCCGCCGCGCCGGTGCCGTGCGGCGCACGAATCTAGGCTAGTTACTCCATAGTAAATGTACTAATTATCTTCCGTCTCACGCGCCGCGTGATGTAGCTCGTATTTCATCGAAGTTGTATGAGCGCTCTGCGTGCGCTCCGCGAAGCGCACGGGACTTTTTTGTTCTAGCGAAAATAAGTTTTAACTTCTTCAGTTTAGAGATTAAATTGATTTGTCGTTACTTAATTACTACTCGTAAATATAAAGTAGGTGCGTAATATTGATGTTTTAGATATTTTGTGATTCTTTTTAAAGGTATTATGAATTTATGAACTGGTAGTGCAGCGCACGAGTGCACTTAAGGTACAGCCACAGCCGCCACTGTGTGGGACAGTTGTCGACTGCAAAACTACCCTCCACCACTTTGTTTTTAAAGACGGCTCGCGCAGTCACTGGTGTTCGCTCCTTCATAATGAAGCTAAATATTATCTGGTATCTACCCTCATTGTACTTATTTAATATCCTACCTTGTTAACTATATTTTTGTTTACAGTCGATGATACTGATGTACGGTAAAACTCTAATGAGTTTATGTTTACGTCTTTAGAATGTTTTTGTTATGTATACCACTGACCAAATAAATAAATAAAATAAAACGCAGTCCACTGATGGATAACTACATTTTCCAAAAGGGATTACGCCAGTGATCCTATTGCTCTGTAGTTTTCAGGATGCCAAGTTGAAAAAGCACGATCGTGGTACAGTGGACTACACGTCAGTCGTAACAGTTTGACTTGACAGAGTCTATTTCGTAAGCAGTAAGGACGCTTTTTGTAATTCAAGTGTTACCACTGACGACGTGCGGTCATGCGGTCGACTAGTACTTACTATACCTACCGAAAAAAAAATATGAATACAAGTGAGAGATAAAATATCTATACCACAGCGACTGCTGAAGGCTGCCTTTCCACCAAGGATGTGCAAGCTTAGCTATCCTAAGCGGTAAACAAGGAATAGTATAGAATGGCGAAACGAGCTAAAAGCCCACCTGATGTTAAGCGGTTACCTTTGCGCATAACAACTTCAATACCACCTAGGCTGTTGCCTAAATGGTACCGCAAGTCGGTTCGCCAAACTGAGACATGAAGATTTTTCCTCGCTCACCGCTTACCTGCCTCGCAAATGGTGGAAAGCCAGCCAAATATGGGCCTTCCACTGACCGATACATTAATCGGTCATCATCAGATTGATTGGTGATTGCAGTACGGTGTTATTATAGACAGAGACGCTCACAATGGAGACTCCACTGAGTGCGAGTGGCACAAAGGGCCATGGAGCAAACCTAGATATTTATATTTTATTACACTCATTGGGACCGAGGGTCTTGACTTCACCGCCCGTATCGTAAGAAAATCTCTATAAATATTTACGGCATGATAGTGCTCTCGCGGGCAATGGACACAGGGTAGTCCGGACCAGTTAAGGTACATGACGGAACCGCACGCGCCACCGAGGAGAGTGCGGCCGACGTTAGGCCGTAAGAGGGGCTCCAGGAAGGAGCTCGCCTACTATTGGCGAGCCGGGACCTGTTGGGGGGTTGGCAAATGCAGAGCTTAGTCTATTCCGCGCCCCCACGCTAAAGCGCATAAACATTGGAATTTATATACCTTGTCCTTAGAAAGATATAGGGTCTGTATTGTAGTGTAGGTATTGTATCTATAGGTACTATGCCAGAGCGTTCGTGTCTATTATTTTGAGGAAAGAGGTAGGGGTCTTGAACGCCCCTAAACCACTGCGACCTGATAAGATCTATTGTGACGCCTCTTGCAGCATTACAGCACTTCACCAAGCTGCAAGTCAATCATGAAGTCGACTATGACCTTGGGGGAGGAGGATTTGATCTCCTGCGTTGAGATGACGTGGCCTTCAAGATGCTGGCTTCTGATGTGGTGCACTGCATCACATTCGCATAGGATATGGATTGGCGTCTCATCCTTTTCGCGACAAAACCTGCAAACTGTGGTATCACAGGTCCATCCTGTGAAGGTGTTTGTTCAGCTTGCAGTGCCAAGTAAAGGTTCTTGTCAGGATTCTTATCCGAGTTCGTGTCTATACCCTGAAGGTCAATTCTCAGAATTAAGAACGTTCAAAATATAGGTACTTACCTAGTTCCAAACTAATCTCAATCCCCTAACAGTAGATGTTCCTGCTTGTCGTTTATTTGTGACACTTAAGTCATTAATGTCACCAATAAACGGCAATCAGAAACATCTAGGTACTGTCAGGAGATTGAGATTTACCTAAAGCTTTGAGATTAGTTTGGAACAAGGTAAGTATATTTTGGACAAAAACGTTCAAATTACGAGAATTGGCCTGTACTAGACAGATGAGCATACTTATTATAAAAATAGCACAAATTAGTTTAGTGAATGGTAATTAAAACCACTATATTTTCTTTTTGAAATTAATATCATATTTAATTTTAACCCTTCCACTTCGAGTCATGTCCACTCCACACTAACATCAAACAATGCCGTCCACAGTAACTGGTGCAGCACGTACAGTCGCCTGCATGACACTGGTAACACGTCAATACGAAAACCGCCCTTACTGCTTACGAAATAAAGATGCTGCTAATGTCAAAGTGTTACCACCGACGTGCGGTCGACCGTACCTACGTAGTATTATATTCTCTCTTTCCGTACGCAAAATACACGCTTGATCGTGGAGTTGCGGAAACCAGCCCGTTATACTATACTATACTATATTCTCTCTTTGTGGTGCAGCGGCGCAGGCGCAGCACATCTGCCGCACGGCGCATCAAATATTCACAATGGATGCAAGGGTTGCTCTCTTTACTCCGTTTCGCTAAATATTATATTACATTCCGATATGACATGAGCATGATTGATGGAATAGAATGTTAGTCTGTTTGTATTGTTGGATAAGTTGGATTCTTTGTTGACGGGAACTGTAATTTTAATCTCAGATACAAGTTTCTAACATCTGTTTGAGTTAGTACCTACATTTAAGTAGGTAGGTAAGTACCTATTGTGATTTTTCTTTGGTTAAGATTTTTATTTCAGGTAAGACAAGAGTTTTACATCCATATAAGGTAATCCTATGTAGGTAGGTACCTACACCCATATTAAATTATTATATAGGTAGGTAATATAATTCCTCAGTGGGTACTAACGACTTAATAAGATTAATAAATAAATAATTGCATTGGATGCAATTGTGTATTGTATGCGGAAGGCACAGGACCGGTCGTTGTGGCGATGCTTGGGGGTGGCCTATGTCCAGCAGTGGACGTCTTTCGGCTGAAATGATGAATGATGAATAAATAATTATTGCATACCTAATTCACTGACTTAGTAAAAAGATAACCTAATTATAAACTTTTTACTGAGTTTTAAGAGATATCTGGTACGAGATGAGCTGATAAGATGTTTTTATAGGTAATGATATTTAAAAAGTATAGATGACCTAAGTAGGTATGTTGTTTATTACCTAACTCCCCTAACAAAATAAACGAAAAAATGTTGCGTAGGTACACAACGCCAGTAAGGAGATACCTACTCAGAACACATAGGTACACATAAACTAGTAAAAAGTAAGTAAATTAGTTACTTTATGTTACATTCGCATTGATACAGTTTTTGTACACACACGACGCCATTTTTGTTTATTTTTGTCACCGGTCATGCTCGGCCCCTTACTTGACTCCTTGGACTCCTTGACTCGAACAAATAGCAAAACGTCATAGTTAGGACCTATTATATATTCTCTTTGGTTGGGACGTTTTCTAGTCTATATATTGCGCGCGCTAGTAACATATCTGTACTTTTAAATATCATTGTAGGTATAGGTAAATAATTACCTACCTAACTAAAACAAAAATATCATGAGTCAACAATTTTAAATCTCTACTAATCTCAATGCTTTAAATCTCAATCTTCTGGTTCTGTGCTGTAAACTAGGTGTTTCTGATTATTATTGTTATTATTATTGGTGACATTAATGACCTAAGTGTGACAAATAAACGGCAAACAGGAACATCCACTGTTAGGAAGTTGAGATTTAAAGCATTGAGCATTAGTTTGGAGCTATGTTTTGAACGTTATTAATTACATTCTGTTTTTTCTTACTTGTCTTATTTAGTAAACAATCATGGCATGTCTTTTTTATGCAATTCATCAATAATAATGATTAAAAGACATTATGTTAACAATTTTACTCCCTAAATAACATTTTTTAACCTAATTACATATACCTACCTATGCAGAACTACTTAGTAATTATATTTTATCAGTAGTTTTTTAAATAAAGAGACATGCCAAGATTGTTTACTAAATAAGACAAGAGAGAAATTATAGACTACGAGAATTGGCCTTCAGTTAGGTGTACGGTGTAGTGTACCAAATCAGAACGGCCACTCACCGCCCCCCGCCAATTTAAGATTCCTCGGCCGCCCCACGCACGCGCCCGGCCGCCATCTTGCCAGCAATTGGACTGCACGATTCAATGGACGTCGACGTTCATCGCCAATCGATTGCGTTATAAAGTTTTTTTTGTCGTATAACGTTGTATTTACGTTGAAAATGGTAGTGTATTGTGCTTTATACAGATGTGGATCAACATCAAGAGAAGAAAACAGAAGATTTTTTCGATTCCCTAAGGATGAATTAAGGTACGGAGAGCGTTTAATTTTACTACCTACCTAAGTACTGGACAATATGAATTAGGAAAGTACCTAGGTACGTATGATAAAGAAGGAAAAAAATAGAATAAACTTGTAATGCTTGAAAGCAGATTCCATTTATATAGTTATTCCTACCAGTGTTGCCAATGAAAACTTTAAGGCGTCCGTATACGTTCGGTAGAAAAGCCGTGTTTATATGGAAAGAGATCAATGGTCGACCGTAGATATAGTTGTAAAATAACGGTAGACTGCCGTTAATAACCAAAAATCGCCGTTAGCTACCAATAAGCAGCTGGTTAGCTACGGTTATTTATCCGACTGCGACGTGAAAAGGGTGGTTATGTTGAACGGTTTTTCAAACATGAAATATTTTTAATGCGTTCGTTTACAAATATTGTAGCTATTCAAATTTAAATGTTAATCAAATATTACGTATTTTAATATTTTCTACTATTATTTTAATTATTAATACTTATTCAATAAATAAATTAATAAATATCTCAAATAAATAGATAAGAGGTATAAGTAGATTGTGTATGTTTGGGGGAGGCCTATGTCCAGCAGTGGAAGTGTGAAGTCTTGTCATGTGTGATGATGATGACGTTGATGATGACGATAATGTCAACGATGATGGCGACCATGACGATGACGGTAAAAAGAAGATGACGATGAAGATGACGATGATGATGATGATGATGATGATGATGATGATGAAGATGATGATGACAATGATGATGATGATGATGACGACGACGATGATGATGATGACGATGGTGACGATGATGATGATGATAAAGATGATGATTGTGGTGATGATGATGATGATGACAGCAGCTCCTTTCAATGCTCCATACGCGACCGGCCGCTCCTCAAACCTATATGAACCACCACCACTAGCAGCTTTACAATTTTTGTGTAAAAAAGTAAAAACTAACACTCATGTATGTATACAATTATTTATTATTTATTTATTTAAACTTCATGCAACATGTGTACATAGGCGGACTTAATGCCAACATGTCATATAAATGAGAAGAGCTATAAAACCCTTAACGCGAATATCCTATTATCATCACACTTCGAATCAGTAATTTTTTCGAACTTAAGTTCGAAATAAGTACCGAAAAGTGCGAATTACTGGTACCCATTTTAAACAATTAGTTATACGGAAAGAAAATTTTATTGTCCTACAAATACACTGGGTTTGGTTGTGCGACATCAACTTTTGATGGGTAGACTAAGTGCCAAACATTAGAGGGCATTGTCCTTAAATAAAATATTTTCAATAAAACCAAGTAGGTATATCTATTATCTAATAATTGCATGAGGTAAAATATCGGTTCGATAAAAAAAACCATGCTATTAACCGTAGGAACCCGAAAATGTGGTTATCAACCGTTATTAACAAATACAACCGTTAGCTACCGTTAGGTTAAAATCGTTATTACCCGGCTTCGCATCTATAACCGTAGCACTACCAAAAAACCGGCCAAGAGCATGTCGGGCCATGCTCAGTATTATAGGGTTCCCTAAGTAGGTGTAATTACAAACGAATCAAATCGAATATTAATCATAGCTATTTTAGTTTTTGCAATAATCGGCAGCATTCGCGACTCAGAGCGTGTTGTTAGTAGCGCCATCTAGCGATAAATTCAAGAAGCCAAATTTAAGAAGTGTTTCATGCAAAGTTGCTTTTTGTGATTTTTTCAAATAGAAAGTAGCTAAAGGAGCATTATTTGCTATGACCATTTTTCTCTAAGGTCAATGACCTTTGAACTAGGACGTTTTAAGTATTTTTCAGTTTTCTCTCTATAACTCAAAAAATTATAATCACATTATACTCGAAATAATTTTAAAAGAGAGTTTTCACAAAGGTCTATCAATGTGGAAGATTATAAGTTTCTACGTTGGATAGTTTAGAAATGGCAGGGGGGGGGGACACATTGCAAGCCACTTTGGCGGGCTATATTTCGCAGATGGTACACCTGATAAAAAAGTGGTGTATGAAACATTACCTTTATTTTAGTATACCTATTCAATGATACAACACACGAGGGGGTGCAGCGAAAAAAAATTTTGCATCCCCGAAATGGGGATGCAAAATTTATACAATTAATTAGTATTTTTTTTTTTTTAATTTTTTTTTACCTGTATGGACGCCACCCCTAAAATACGTAAAAATGATTTTTTTATTCTTTTAAAATTGAGATCTATATTTAGACTATTTTTTAACAAAATTTCATTTACTTATGTTTATAATTGTAGAAGTTATTAAGCTGTAAAGGATTAGGACAGACGGACAGACGGACGGACATGACGAAACTATAAGGGTTCCTTGTAGGACTTCGGAACCCTAAAAAGGAAACTAAGTAGGTACGTTTCAACATCAGCCAAATGGCGGTATTTTTATGTTTGTCATGCAAAATTAATTGTTCGTCAATTTTCTCTTTTTTTGTTTTGAAATAAAAGTACCTATAACAACATTTAATTTTGAATGGGTAATCTAATCGGGAAATCCCTTTGGGTATTTAACTCCTTTGGGTTTGGAAATCCCCGTTCACTAACGGCAAAAATTTATATGCAATCTGTCCACGATTTACCCCACTAGAGATAGAAATTTGATATATTTTGTATGGAGCTTATGTCAAATTCCTATCTCTAGTAGGGCAAATCGTGGATAGATTGGATATTAATTTTGGCCGATAGACAACTTCGGAAGGTTAGAATTCGAATTCACAACCAAAGATGAACACGCACTAGATGTATTTGGATACATGCAGTGAATGCAGTGATAGGGGTAGGTAGTGGAACCAATAAATGAACGATTAAGAGACTATGGTAGTTTTCAATTCTTTTTCTCAGTAATTTCTTACTGAGAAAAAGAATAAATGAATAAATATTTTTACTCTTTTAAAAATATTTTTTAATATTGGTACTCATAAAATTACTAGTTTAAATCAAACATTATTACTTCTGGAATATTAAAAAATATGAAAAAATTGGGGTTTTACCCTGAAGTTGAACACTACCCTAATTATGAACATCCAGTGCCTAATTGTTGAACTAATGTTTTTATTTTGAAATTGATTGACTATACATTATAATTAAACAAGTTTAACCGGATTACATCGCGTATACAGATATTAAAAAAAAAAAAACTCGCTAATCCAATCCGCCGCAGGAGGATGGGTTGGTGCAGGCGACTTTACGCCGAACTGATGTCACCCTAACAGAGGCCAGCGGTTCATGGACTGGGGAGTTTGTCGTCATTGAGGTAATATGTACTACGTAGTACATATTACCTCAGTGTTTGTCGTACGCATTGCAAGGCCCTCGAGTTGTGGTGATGTCCCAAGTATGCCCGGACATCGCCGAAGAAGAGTCTGTCTGTACAGAGTGAGGGACCCGGAAACGGGCCGCGCTGGATGGGTTGCAAATGCCATGCATTGCAGTTCTAGTGACTCATCCATCAAGGCGAGAGTAGGTGCACGGTGGAGTTTTAAGTGGGTGTGAGACCTAAATAACCACTCTGCCTCCCTGGGTGGTGTGGCATATTGTAGGCATTTTCTCCGTCTCAAAAAAAATAAAAAAGGTTATTCAGCTTGGTAGACACAACTTCGAGAAAGAAGCCGATGGAAGGATCCAGTTGGGCTGGGCAGTACTTGGCAAACATCATAGAGCCTTCTCATCGCCTAATCTCATCGCAAAGTTTG
This sequence comes from Asteroscopus sphinx, assembly GCA_949699075.1. Classification (NCBI taxonomy): domain Eukaryota; kingdom Metazoa; phylum Arthropoda; class Insecta; order Lepidoptera; family Noctuidae; genus Asteroscopus; species Asteroscopus sphinx. Next base: position 8,660,737 of record OX453020.1, read on the forward strand.
AAGATGAAGGTCTTCAACCAGTGCGTCCTGTCTGTCACGGCCTATGGTGCTAAGATGTGGACACTGACAACAGTTGGGCTAGTCTTCAAATTCAAAGTAGCTCAGCGAGCTATGGAGCTATCTTGAAGTTTCATTGAAAGATAAGATACGCAATGAAATGATCTGGAGAAGAACCGGAGTGACCAACATAACTTATAGCACTAGCACGCTGAAGTGGCCGTGGGCTGGCCATGTTTGTCGAAGAAAGAACCGATGGCCGTGGCACCAAAGGAGTCCATGAGTGAAGAGTGTGAATAACAAACAGCGTAGGGCACCCTGAGCCTGGTGCCCTGGTGTACCAACAACCTAAAGAAGGTAGCTGGGGGGTCTGGATGCGGAAGGTGGAGGACCGAGTGTTGTAGCGCAACTTGGAAGAGGCCTTTTACAAAGGATATTAAAAGAACCTCTACGAGTGACGATATTTAATTGATCGTCCGGCGCACCCTGGGCAGTCAGCCCCGCTACCAAACTGCTGAATGGCTAATCTTTTCTCCGCGGCATGAGCTATTATCGCACAGACGAGTAACCCCCAAGACGCCACATAAACAAAGTTTTGCATGAGAACACAGTCGTAAAATGTTGGCGGGGACCGGGGGGCGGACGGCGCGTTATGCTTGGTTGGCTCAAATGTTCGGTGATATAATTGGTGCCGCTCGCTGACGGAGTGACGTCCCGATTGGTGGCTGGGCGTAAGATATGCAGTGCTACTGCATATGCTTTGTGACCGGGGGTATCCGGCTAATAGGTGTCAAGTGGCTTACTGGTCTGTGTATTATCATTATGTAGCTCATGTCGACACGATAGAAGAAGAAGAATTTAACGTAAAACTTCTTCAAAGGATACTACCTATACACTTCCTGTAGTTTGATCGCAACCTTAAATTTTCAGTGCATTCACCTTAACTATATTTCCTTTGTAAGCGAATTTTTGGTGGGAACCTCAGAAATAATTAATTATCATGAGCGCGTCGGTGGTCTAAAAGATAAAATTTATTTTGAACTGCGTAAAAAAACTGTTGCTGTTTGTGAAAAAAATGCCACCCTCACATTACTAGAATAGTACTCTCAATATTTATAATTTTCGACCAAATGTTGATCTATTGGGGGGTGTTCATCTTTTGGTTCCATTATCCCATATTAATAAAAGAAAAAACATGATAACCGTCAACCTACTGAAAGCCGTAGATTTTGCTACGGCTGTGGGGTTAAAGCCGTAGGCCGTGCATTTTGTAATTTTTTCGCCTAAAAACCGTAGAACACTGTAATTGCCGTAGCATTGGCAACACTGGTACCTATGCTTTGTGTACGCATGCGATAACATTGTAGCTGCGCCACAAACGTATTGTGATAAAATTAAATAAATATCGACTTTCCATTATTTTGATAATAATCTAAAAATAATTCCGTTTACTTTAAATAAAGTTATGATAAACAAGCATTTGCCTAAGTAAATATGAAATATTTTTACCTAAAAAAATTCTCCATCGGTTTGGTAGTGCTGCGGTTTTATTTATCCCCGATTATTATTATTATTAAAAAAACCGGCCAAGAGCATGTCGGGCCATGCTCAGTATTATAGGGTTCCTTAAGTAGGTGTAATTACAAACGAATCAAATCGAATATTAATCATGGCTATTTTAGTTTTTGCAATAATCGGCAGCATTCGCGACTCAGAGCGTGTTGTTAGTAGCGCCATATAGCGATAAAGTTACTTTTTGTGATTTTTTCAAATAGAAAGTAGCTAAAGGAGCATTATTTGCTATGCTAATTTTTCTCTAAGGTCAATGACCTTTGAACTAGGACGTTTTAAGTATTTTTCAGTTTTCTCTCTTTAACTCAAAAAATTATAATTACATTATACTCGAAATAATTTTAAAAGAGAGTTTTTATAAAGGTTTATCAATGGGGAAGATTATAAGTTTCTACATTGCATAGTTTAGAAATGGCAGGGGGGGGGACACATTGCAAGCCACTTTGGCGGGCTATATTTCGTAGATGGTACACCTGATAAAAAAGTGGTGTATCAAACATTACCTTCATTCTAGTAGACCTATTCAATGATATCCCACACGAGGGGGTGCAGCGAAAAATTTTTTTTTCCCCATTTCACATGTATGGACGCCACCCCTAAAATACGGAAAAACTATTTTTTTATTCTTTTAAAATTGAGATCTATATGTAAACTATTTAAAAAAAAAAAATTATTTACTTATGTTTATAACTGTAGAAGTTATTAAGCTGTAAAGGATTAGGACAGACGGACAGACGGACGGACATGACGAAACTATAAGGGTTCCTTGTAGGACTTCGGAACCCTAAAAAGGGAACATTTTGTAGCATGATTATTAATTATGCAACTATTTTCAGGTGTAAACAATGGATTCAAGCCAGTGGCCGACCCGAATTATCCAAAAAAAGTATTGAAAATCTTCATGCTAGCTATTACATTTGCGATTTGCATTTTGTTAATTCGGATCATATAAAGAAACGCTTGAATAAAAATGCAATTCCAACTCAGAATTTGCCACAACCGGAAATTACAAATCCATCGAAATCGACTCAAACTGAAGATTCATTAACAGAGAAGTCAATAAAACAAGTTTCCCCACAAACCTCAATTCAAAGTACTTCGAAATCCATACACACAGGCTGCGGCGTTCTGTCCGTTAACTCAAACTCCTCACAGGCAAATCTACAATTGTCAACGAACACACCACTTATTAGAGAATTGACAAGTGACATAAAAATAGAGTGTAAACTAGAGCCAGTATCGACTACTGAAAACAACAGCAATGTTTCACTATATCTACAAAAGTTATTAGATTTACAATATCGACTAAAGCGCAACAGACGCGATAAGGGATACGATAGGGAATTTAAGTTATTTGCTCTAAATGTTTATATCGCTAGTCCATTGGCTTACAGGGTCCTTGCAAAAACGTTGAGTCTACCAAGCGAAAGGACACTACGCCGCATGAATATTAACACTGGTACAAAACTTCACGCTAATGTATTAAAATGTTTAAAATCCAAAATGCAATCATTGCAAGAATCTGAAAAGTATTGCATAATTAGCGCTGATGAAATCGCACTAAAACTAAACTTATATTATCAAATAAATGAAGACAAAATAGTAGGTTTCCACGAAATTGATGGTATACAAACAGTGGAACCAGCGTCACAAGCTATTGTTGTCATGGCTAGAGGAATATTCTCTAATTGGAAACAACAGTTAGGATACTGTTTTTTAGCACAGAGTAAGAATTATAAGGAGCTTAATACGTGGTTAGATGACTTAATTTCGAAATTGTTTAATATCGGATTCAAAATTGTTGCATTTGTTTCTGATCAAAGCTCAAATTTGTTGAACCTTGCAAATGAACTAAACGTGTCTGATGACAGACCATATTTTTACATAGACGGGAAAAAAATATACTATATTTTTGATGTCCCGAATCTTATAAAATCTTTACGAAATAATTTGATGAAACACGATTTTCAATTTCTTGATACTCAGGGAACTAAATACATTGCAAAATGGGAAGACATTGAAACATTCTATAGACAAGACAGTAAAAGGTCGTATCGTCTTGTGCCAAAATTAACACAATCACATATAAATCCCAATAATTTTGAGAAAATGCGCGTTAAATATGCAACTCAGATTTTTAGTCATAGTGTAGCGGCAGCGATGAATTGTTCGTTAGAGAACGGACAGCTAGAAGAAAGATCCATAGGGACTATCAAATTTATAGAACTGATTGATAAGGTATTTGATGTATTAAATTCTTCTACTGTACGTGATTCAAATAAATACAAAATTGCTTTCGCATCTAAGCAACACCAAACTGATGTGTTGAATGAGCTAGAATCTGTTTTATTTAACGTAACTGTTCTTAACAGTAGTAAAAAAAATGTCACAAATTCTATCAAATGCTTTAAAGGTCTCAAACTATCTATAAAGAGTATTAAATGTCTTGCACAAGATTTGCAATCTGAAGGATTTAATTTTATTTTCACACGAAGATTAAATCAATATAGCTTAAAGAACTTTTTTGGATCGATTAGACAACAAGGTGGAAATTATCGGAAACTCACGTCTATCCAATTTAGCAAAGCATTTAGAAAGTTGTTTATGGCGAACTTCTTGAAACACTCCGAGCATGCCAACTGTTCAGAAGATTTAGACCAACTACTCATCGGCGCTGATGATATAGACAATGTAAATCTAGCTTTGGATGAATCATTGCATAAAGGTGATACCCAACAGTCTTCACTTACCGTTGAAACCGTAGACTATCGTTTTGAGTTGCCCGAAAATAATGCATTTGTTTACGTTTGTGGATATTTATTAAAAAAATGTTTTGATGTACACCGTTGTGAAGATATAGATTATTACATAGCGCAAACAAAAATAATAAAAAATGAGTTTATTGAATGCAAATCATTTAACCAGAACGCTATGCTTTTCATAAATCCTCCCGAACGTTTTATTGCTTATATAAAATTAATCGACGATAAATTTAAAATATTTTTTCAACAAAATACATGCAATTTTGTTGGGAATGCAATATTGAAACAATTATGTGACTTTTCCTTCGATGATTGTTGTTCTTGTTTTCCAAATCTATATTTAAAAAAACTTTTTTTGAGATTGCGCATTTTCAATGTCATACGGTTCAATAACCGACAATTTAAAAATAAATCGGTTAGGCGTACACTTTTTAATGTGTGTGATATATAATTTCTATGGAAATAATAAGGTAAACAAACATTTTTAATTATTCAACAGTTTATTTTATTTTCCAACGTAATCTATGATAATATTTTAAGTAGCTTCAGCAGTGTGATTCTGTAGTACGAACTGTTTAAGTAACAATTTATATTCTATTTTTTCTTTCTTGTCTTATTTAGTAAATAAATCTAGGCACGTCTCTTTATTCAAATAACTACTGATAAAATAAAATTACTAGTTCTGCACATGTAATTAGGTTAAAAAAAAGAACTACGGGAGCATAACCGCGGGCATAGGCTAGCTAATACCTACCTACTTAATAAAACTATCAATTTACTGCAGCTAATAAAAAATACTAAATTATTTTCTTCACCGTCCGTACAAAGTCACTGCGTTCGCGTGCCTAACTTCGCTATACAAGCTAACGCCATCTCTGAGAACTGTTGAGTAGCGATTGGAACCCAGCCAGTCGGCATTACATGGGCAGTAATGGGCACTACGATAGCTGCAATGCAAGCATAGACAATAGTATTTCTTCCCAAGTGGCGGTTTTACCTTGGAGCTTCTGTGATTCTGTAAAATGTGACTAGTCTGAGTCTGTTCAGCAGTGCTATTCACTAACTGACAATTTCGTGGATGTACGTCGAGACGAGCTCGACGTCGAGACAGCCTTGCGAACGACCGCGAGCGCAAAACGGTATTCACTAACTCGTTTTTTCTCGTCGACGAACTGAAGGCTGTGTCGACTCGTCGCTGTTGCGTAGACGAGTTAGGGCTTGACACAAATATCTTTATAACATAATCGATTAATGTCGACTGAGAGTTTAATGGGTTTAAAAGTTATAATAAAGGTCTATTTTTAAGTATTTTAAGAAATGTAGTAAAATTTTAAATAGTAAATACCTAATTATTCTAAGAGCTTATAATATTCTTACTGGCCGAGTTTTAAGGCTGAATGACGATTCCTTTGCGAGACCCATGATACTTTAAATTAAATGTTAACAAAAAAACTGGCCAAGTGCGAGTCGGACTCGCGCAGTAAGGGTTCCGTACCACCCTTCGACCTGATACCCCATAGAAACTGATTTAATTTAAGAGAGTTCATCAAAAGACATCAACGCACCGTGTGCGAATTTTTTTTTTGCATCTCTTTCTTACGCAGGTACCACCACATATAAAATTACTAAACTACATAGTATGCACTATAATTAGACCAAGTTTGACGCTGGTATGTATTACCGTTTTGATGATAGAGCAGAAACAAAAACGTTGAAAAAAATGCATGTGTTTCGAGGTTTCTTGTATGGGGACCCCCTTTGGTTTTAGACTACTTTTTATTTTTAGTATTTGTCGTGATATGCACCATAGTAACACATATTTTGTAAAAATGTCAACTGATTATCTATGACCGTTACAAAGATAAAGCCCTGTCACAGACAGACGGACGGACAGACAGACTGACGCACGGACGGACGGGCAGCGTAGCGAGAGTAATAGGGTCCCGTTTGGCAGCCTTTGGGTAAGGAACCCTAAAAACAAACCAAGTTTGACCTTTGACTTTTTCCAGTGTTGCCAGAAGGTTACTTTCGTAACCTTTAGGTAATTTTTATCTCGGTCAAGTTCCAGGTTAGACGACTTAAAAGGTAACTTTTAGGCAGCTTTTAGGTATCTTTTCGAAATCGAATTAGATATTTTATTGTAATGTTGGAATGGAATTTTATTGATATTATATAAAATAAATAATCAATAAAAATGTTTTATTTATCTCCACAAATTACATTTTTTATGTTAAAATCGTTATGGTCGTTGTGGCGATGCTTGGGCCTATGTCCAGCAGTGGACGTCTTTCGGCTGAAATGATGATAATGATGAAGATGATGTGATAATTAAGAACAGTAATATATTATTAATTATTGTTACTTATTATGAATTTATGCACAAATTAATCTCTTCTCGCACTAATTAAAGCCTTATTACAAATAACAAGCAATCTACTTTTTAAGCTACTTTTTGTCGTCGTGGATCGTAGTAATAGATGTGTTAATTTCAAATATATTATTACCATGTAGATAACTAACTCGTATTCACAACAATGCGTGTGCACATAATTAAATAGTTGGTACACACGGCTACACATCAAGCTGTAGATTTCCAGTTTATGCTGACCTCGCATTGCATAGGTTTTCCGTACAACGCGAGATCAGTTTATACTGGAAATGTACAGCTTGGTGTGTAGCCGTGCGTACTACTTGGTACTGAGAAAACGCGTAGCGCGGCGTGTTACAACGAGCGCTTGATACTGTTCTGTTTACAGATGTAAAATATTTTGAGATGTAGACGTTAAGATGTCTAGTCCAATCGAGATCCAGTCATTTCGCGATCTAGTCTTACGGGCAACCTAGACATATCGAGATCGAGACCAAAAGATACCGACCCAATTATACTTCTGTTCTTACACTAAAACTTCATCATCATCATCATTTCAGCCGAAAAACGCCAAAGGCCACCCCCCAAAGGGGGGGGGGATATGCCATAATCGCCACGATTGGCAGGCGGGTTGGCGATTTTTTTTTTTCGATTGGACTCTCGCCGAATTGGTACCCAGAATGGATACCCTAACTGCAAAACCGCATAAGGGCGTCCCCCAAGGGAGGGCTCGAACCTCGGCTTACTGGGGCATTGCGGGGGGACCCCGCCGCTATGTCCCCCTGGCAGCCGTTGCTGCATCGGGAATAGTTTCCTCGAAAGTGGCGGACTTTCGGTATATCGGATGGGAGACGCGTTTCGCGAATCGCCGTTAAGCGGCAAGCCTCGCCGGCGAGGCGAAGACCTACCTAATCCTAACACAGTGGCGGTTAAGCCTACTCCTAGGAACTACTCTAGAGCATAGGGCCGGTCACGCGTGACGAGATTATCTCCGGTGGCGGGTTGGCGATCGCAGTTGGTTGTTTAAATACTCAAAGAACGCTGCTGCCCATCCTCTGGTGAATCCCTTAGTCGCTTTTTACGACACCCATGAGAAGAGAGAGTGTGGTGCAATTCGTTCATGCAATACGTCCGGCACCACACGGTACCTTAGCAATAATAAACTACGCATCAAGCTATAATCGAGGAACCAACAACAATTTATTATTATTTACCTACACGAACGTGCCTACAGTACTTTGCGTGATTCCTTTGATGGACTACAGGTACCTCCAGCTGATTTAATGGGAAATTGTAGTGTTCTACAAGAACTTTTTTATCTATTTAATTAAAAACTTCATCTGAATGCGAGTACACATATGCTAGTATATAAGTAGTTGAAAACGATAGAAAACTGAAAATATCTAAAAGTAAAGTGTTACGTAAATATCTGGCAGTGCTACAATTGTAAATGTTTAATAAAACTAGCTTTTGCACGTGACTTCGTCTGCGTAGACTATATTGAATCTTAAGTTAATCGAAAATTACTTTTCATATTAATGGTTAATTTTGGATAACTCTTCTCAGGTATCTTTTGACAAAAGTACACTGGCAGCACTGCATTTTTCAAAAATAATGTAATTATTCACCATGAATGACCAAGAAGTTTGAGTAAAATAATCACTGACACGTAGCGATTATATTATCTTTGATCACTGACTGACATTTTGTTTGTAACGTAGTGATTATTTTCTCTGTGATTTTGTTTTGGAGAGTTGTATTTGTAGTAGGTAATGCTTCTTTCTATTCGTGTTTCGATAAATTATTATATTAGCGATTGTACTAAACTGAACTGTATTGTTTAAAAAATAGTTTTTTGAAAAAGAAGCTGAAGTGTAGATATGTAGTAAATATTATTATGCCTAACCAAATTTTGTTACATTTGTTATGGTTGTCGTCCACGGGATGGTAAATTAATAACATGGCTTATTAATTTAATGGGTTTACAACGAACAAAAACGAGCCATAATAGAAAATCAATTGTTCTCGGGCTCCGGGCAGTCAAAGGATGTCATTGTATAAACAACTGTGTGCATGTCAAGAAACGGGGTCCCATCCCAAGCGCAATTGGAGAAGCTTTTAGACGGCTTGGAAGATTTTAGCCTTTATTCATTTCACAACCCCTTGATTTTTTGTTTTAAGCACCTCGTAGGCATAGTTATTTTAACAATGATACGACGACGTCTGCTTCAGCGCTCACCACCTTCGCAAAGGCAGTCACAAATGGCGAGCCTAACTGAAAGATTTGTCACCATTGAAGAAAAGCGTTTGTATAATGAGAGGATATTTGCAGAAAGACGGTTAGAAAATAGAAAACTCCTTTTTGACCACCAGAAAAGGATGTTGATATTTTTTATAGAGATTAGTAGGTCATGATCAAGGCAGACCCAAACACTGCAGGATTTGTGTGCATCCCCCAGTGCCTTGGTGGAAAATATGAACTTTTGTTAAACAAATAAGAATAAAATTATTTATTTTAATGTAAATAAAAAATGGATGATGAAAATACATATTTCTAATTTCTCATTGCCTTGTAGTACATTCGACCGCATGTCAGTGGTAACAGTTTGACCTTGACAGTTTATTTTGTAAGCAGTAAGAACGGTGTTTGTAATTCAAATGTTACCACCGACATGCTGTCTACTAAAAATTAGTCAAAGCTGTCAAAACTATGAATATGTATGATAATAAATTATTTATTTCGACAAACAATAGGACTCGTAGGGTAAGTAACATTATTTACTTAAATAACTGTTTGTAAAACTATAATACAGTCAATCAATTTATAAAACAAAACTATCACTGCTGCAGAGTTCCAGATAAACTTACAGACACGAACAATCAAATGAATAGTAATGTAGGTAGGTACTCAACTTATTTTCCATAATAATATTCATATTATTAGTCAATCTTTCTTTACTTAAATGTGGTATAACAATAAGAATAACAAAGAATTATGTCTAAGCTGATAATACTTATATGTATTATAACATTTATCTTTCCTTGAGAACTTGCTGTCCATCATGATTTTGAAGAAATCTGATATATTTGTTGATAATGTTAATATTATTTCTATCATCAACAACCTGGTGGATGGCTCTAGAAGCAGAAGCCTGGGACACATATATGTCTACATTTTTTGGTAACTTCCATTAGCCAAAAATGATAAAGAGTGCATAATACCTGAAACATTACGAATGTAATACAATCTTTTGATGGTATCTTTATTAATCATAATTTATTAAGAAACCAAGCTATAAACAAACCTTCAGCCTAGTAGTTAAACCACCGGCACGAATTTGCAGAGGCATAAGTAGGTATATGGATTAAAATCACTCTCCAATACCTACATAAATGAAATCCTCAGAAAGTCTGTAAATAAGGATAAACTCTGCATCCTGGGAAATATTTTTGAACTTTCTTATTGTTTTGCCTTTCAATCTTTCTATAAATCGTCACTTATTTTAGCTTCTTCCAATAAATAGAGCCTTGTAATCATCCGAGCACTTTCAATTAGAGTAAAATAACAGCTATGCTATTCTCTAAAGCGCAAATCACACACAAGGCAGGTGCGGGTCGGGCGCGAGTCGGGTCGTGTTGCTCGCGTGAGCCGCACTGTTTGTTGTGTTCACAGTGAGAACTTCACACACAGCTGACACAGCGCGGGTCGGCGGCGTGTGCAACGATGCCATAGAAGCTTCTCTTCAAAAGGCAAAAAAAGTAAGTAAGTAAGTAAAGTGTAAGTAGGCAATGTTTACGAGCACTATCATTTAGATAAATAACGAGAAAGAGTTTTTTTTTTGTAAATAATTACAACAGCTTGTTGACAAACACTTGATACGCGCTGCTGACGACCCACGCAAGCTCTCTGTGTAAGTACATATCGGTGAATACGTACAAAAAGTTACTCTATGAATACCTACGTATATTCGACGACCGACCCGACCCGCGCGGCCCGCGCTCTGTCTGTAGTGGCAGGAGAAACGCGTGGCTCCCGCGCTCCACCCGGCTCTGGCCCAACCCGCGCCCACGTTTCGTGTGATGTCGTCCATATAAAAACAGGTCAATATACCCGCCGTACTCCCGACCCGTCCCGCGCCCGACCCGCACCCGCTCTCGGTGTGGTTTGCGCTTTACAATTTCGTGGCTGTATGTCATGACAGGCTTGACATTTAGACAGCTTTACGAACGTCCGAGAGCGCAACGCTGATTCAAACTGTATTCACTAATGCATTTATGCTCGTCGACGAACTGAAGGCTGTGTCAACTCGTCGCTGTTGCGTAGACGAGTTAGGGCTTGACACAAATATTTGTACAATTTAATCGATAATTCTCGACTGAGAGTTTAATGGGTTTATAAGGTGAATGTTTTAGGTTTTTTAAGAAACGTATTAAAATTACAAATAATAAGTTATTATTCCAAGAGCTTGTAACATTTTTATGGGCTGAGTTTTAAGGCTGTATGAAGATTCCTTTGCCGAAACGCATGAACCTTCTACTGTAAATAAAAAACTAAACCACTTGCAGTGTTGTGTGTTGACAGCTTGAGGGTTTTACTCCTAAATTTAGGGGGTAGAAGTATTAAAAGGGATATTTTTAGGGCCAGGAATTTCTTGGGGTTTTAGGGGCTTCAAACAAAACCAGCATTAATCTCAACAACAGCAAATATGGAATGATAGCTGGACAGAGAAAACATTTTGCTGTGAATGTGAGAAAGATGGCATTATAAAAACTCCACATCGAGTTAATTCTTGAACGCGGCATGTAAGTAGAATTAATTGTAAACAATTTAATTACAATTTAACTCGCATAACTTGCGCAGTTATTGATTGGCTTTGAAAATGACGTAATTTCTAATGCTAGTAGGGAATACCTACTCGCACCACACCAGTGTCCGCCATTTTCAATCCCATTCTTTAACTGAGCTTGGGGCTTACTCCTGAAAATTTGTTTCTAACTCTATTTCGATTTGGTTCCTATCCGGAGCTTTACTCCCGACTGGTTCGAGTTCTGTATCAAAATTTCAACGCCTACATTGCCTAATGTATACAAGCGCACGATCGTGTGGTGGCACGACTTAAAACTAACTACGAACGAAACATTCATTGTGAACGAGAAATTCGTACTCCCCACTGTATCGCACAATCGTGGTTCGATTCGTAGGATTGAAAAGAAATTTCAAAATACACGATAGCAAAAAACGTACTTTATTGGGATCGTATGACATTTTTAAGTGTAATTTATTGCGATATTTCTTCAAATCTCTCATTATGATGGTTTGCACAACATTAAATTGACTGATGAGTGATGATATACGTACATTTAAAAAGAAACTCAAAGATTTTCTTGTTCTGAAAGCTTACTATTCAGTAAATGATTTTCTGACAGATACAACAAACTTTAGGTAAATACACAAGAGTTCGATTTCTTTGTTAAACTATTCATTAATATATATTAATAAAAACTGTTATTATTATTATTAAACAATTAATTTCCACAAATCTATAATAAGTATTATCTATAAGTTATCAAATTTGTACGCCTAATATCAAGGCAAAACATAGTGATACTGGATTATTTATAAATTAACACCATATCTTATACATCATACCTATGTTTGACAAATAATAAATTTTGAATTTTGAATTTTTACCTTGCGATGTTTTACAATGTTCTTAAAAAAACTGTATAAACATAATATATTATGTAAGAAGAAACATGTCAAGGAATAATTAATTAATTATTATTGTCTCATCCGGGGTGTGCAAATAATATAATTATATAAATGGGACTATCCTAAATTCTGCCAGAAAAGCGATTTAAAAAAGTCTTTTATTCCCGCATTCGATTATTGTTTTTTACGCCGAACTTTTTTTTTATAGATAAATTAGGTGTTTTACTCATCAAATTTTATAGCTGTTATTATGTGGCCTAAATATTTGATGGTGTTGACTTATAGGTACAATATCTACAAAGTAAAAAATAAAATGATACAATATTTACAAAGTACAAAACAAAACGATACAAAAAAGCGCGCCTAGGCGGCAAAATATTCCTCCACACCGCTGTCATCTGGCATCGTGCCCAGAAGACGGGCAGCGTTGCCACGTTGAATGGCAACGCTTATTCTTTGACCAAAGAACAAGCCAGCCCTCTGGTCACGCGAAGTGTCGACCAGCCTCTTAGAGATTTCCTTAAAAAGGGAGCGCGCACTCGGACACCATGGCCCGAGCGTTTCGACCCCAAACGGCTCAAAGTCAACTACTTATGTCTCTAAGGTATAATATTAATTTGATCAATATGAGTACTTATTACCAAAAATAATCATTAAAAAATCATTACTTAAAGTTTTAGCTTGCTATGTGTGAATGATTCATTGGCAATAGGAAAAGTTAGGGGTGTTTAGGGGGATGTCAACATTTTCTTTAAGAAAGTTTTTGGTAAAGGTTGGCAACACTGCACCAAAGAGTATATAATCACTTGCACTGCACTTTTCATATATATAAAAGTACTCTGTGACTGCACCAAAGAATTTTTACCTAAGATAGAATGCGTACGGAGAAATTTAAGAACTTCAAAAATGAATAATATCCCGTTCATATAAGGTCCAAAATCTTCAATCAAAATCAGGGAGAAAATACCGGTCGAGGCCGGTCTTCTGAGATAGTATTACCGAGAGCCCGCTGTCCCTTTCCTGCATGTATGGACACCCTATAGAAAGAGACAAAAGGCTCCCCAATCATTGGACCGAATTTTAGTCAGCCGTCCGCTTTCCAGCTTGATATATAAGTTCCTTGGACTGCACTTGACATTTTCTCACAGATTACCTAATGATATTTAAGTACGACATTTTTGAGACTTGTAAATTTTTTAGAAGTTGATTTCTATTCGTATTTAGTTAAGTTATTGTATTAGCGATAATATCACATTTAATTGTATTGTTTTAAACATAGTTTTGTGACTTGAAACAGAAGCTGAAGTGTATGTAAGTATTGTTATAGGTAACCTTAAGGTATCTAACCTTTAATTTGCTATTGTTTAAGTTTTGGTCTACGGGACGGTACTAACCCATCAACAAAGTAAAAACGAGACACTAATCAATAGTTCTTGGACGCCGACAGTCAAAGGACGTTATTGTTTTAAAACACTTTTAAATTCTACTGTGTATCTTAGCTTGTCAAGACGCTAGTAATATATAAGTCTATGGCGTAATCCCATCCCAAGCGCATGTGAAGCTTTAAGACGGCTTGGCTTGCCTTTATTAAATTTACAACCAATTGCTTTTCTTTTTAGCACCTCGTAGGCGTCGTTTGTTAACAACGGCACAACGACGTCTGCTCCAGCGCTCACCACCTTCACAAAGGCAGTCACAAATGGCGAACCGGACTGAAAGATTTATCGCCATTGAAGAAAAGCGTTTGAAAAATGAATGGTTTTTTGAAGAGTCTCTGTTGTTGGTTGGAAAATCAAAGACTCCTTGTTGATAACCAGAAAAGGATTTTGAGATTTTTATGGTGATCAGTGGGTTATAATCAAGGCAGACCCAAGCACTGCAGGATTTGTGTGCATTTTGGTGGAAAATATGATAATGTATTATATTACTTATTTCTTTCAATGTAAATAAAAAATGGATAAGGAAAATACACATGTTTAATTTATCATTGCCTTATAGTATATACATACATAAACACACAAAAAATTAAAAACAAGACAGCCCTACTAGTGTGTACGGGGCCTTTACGGGAACAATCGGGATCAGGGAATCAAAATGATACTCGTTAGCTTGCGGTATACAACGAACTGAGTGGTTTATTGCATTGACGGTGCACACAGAATAAAGGCGGGTAAACATATGAAAAAGTAGGTAGCTACACATATATTACACCTACTAACTAGACTTAGTCTGGATTTGTGCCCGGTTAATGGCAATAGGCCCCCTATTACATGGGGCTTATAACATAACTGGTGAAATATGGGTGTACCTACTATGTATAGTAGAGGTGTACCTCTGCCTACCCCTTCGGGGAAATACAGGCGTGATGTTATGTAGACTTAGCCTGCAGCTTCGCCCGCATATAATTCCGTTTATCACAGAAAGACTTATCTCGCATCCCTCGGGAGCTTTTTATTTTTCTGGGATAAAAAGTAGCCTATATGTTAATTTGGGTTATAGTCTACCTGCGTGCCAAATTTCATCCAAATCTGTTCCGCCGTTTCAGTGTGATTGAGTGTAACAAATATCTTCACAAACTCATATTTATACATCAAAAGTATGAATATGTATACCTAATAATAAATTCTTTATAAGTAACAATAGTACTCATAAGTTCAGAAACATTCTATACATAAAAAACTGTTAGTAAAATTAGAATACAGTCAATAATGTTATATATGGAGGCATATATGGAGTAAAATCACTTTCTAATACATTAATTAAATCCTTAAAAAGCCTGTAAATATGGATAAACTCTACATCCTGGGAAAAGTGTTGAACTGTCTTGTTTTGCCTTCGTTTCGTGCCTTCTTGAAATCTTCACTTTTTTAGCTTTTTCCAATAAATAGAGACATGTAATCATCTGTGCTCTGCTTCCATTTCTTTTATTGCATTTCTTTGCACTTTCAATTACGAGTAATAATGATTTTTGTTACTAAACTATATAAGACTCGGCGCAATATTTGTAGCTTTTAGATTTGACAGATAGAATCGTGGTTAAGGGCGAGGCTGTGACAGGCTGTGAGCGACCTCGACGCTGTTTTTTGCTTAGAGAATACCAAAATGTTCAAGAAGTGTCAAATTGTCCGCTGTAGAGTAGTTCCAACTCTTGGCCGTCACAGCCTTTGGCGCTAGTGTAGCTTTTTAGCTTTTAGATTAGACAGATAGAAGCGTGGCTGTGGCAGCGTTGCCAGACGTGCGATAATTATCGTACATCTACGATGATTGCAAGTCCTTTGCGGTAAAAAATAATAGCAGGGTATCGAACGATAGTTTTGTAATTCATACGATAATTTTAATAACGCTGTGATATTTTTGAGGCTTAGTAATTTTTTAGACAACAACCAGCATTTAAGCATACATTCTCGTCACTCTCACTCATTATGTGTGCAGTGTGATGCACACGACATAATGAATAAAATGCACGCATTAGACCATAAAAAACAATGCTTCCCTTCCAACCGCATACTGCGTCCTTTTCCACTTATTCATTTTGTTCGGTCTTAGTTCGTGGGTCGGTTTGCGTCAGTTACCAGTTCAGTCAGGACAGTCAGACCTAGAGTCAGACTATCAGACTGAGTGCTATTGGATTAGTTAGGTATCTGTTTTTTTTTTTGCTTTGCATTGTTACGTTTATTTTAACTGTTGCACGCTGCTAACTGGGACAATACGAAATTTTTCTTTTCTTTTTCTAATAATTTTCTGATTTTATTTATCTACAAATAAAAATATATTTTTCTTTTTTGTCCCTTTTTTTTGATTTTGTGAAAAAAAAATGTTGATAGGAACGTATGGTCGGGCATAGCTAGTGTTAAATAAAACACACTAATTAATAGAAACTTGAGACCTCTAAATATCAATATAATTACAATTTTGTGGAGAAGAGTCATTCTTCACGTATGCGATAAACATAAGATATTTTTTTTCTAGATTTGTGATAATTTCAAACTTGCCATCTGGTAACACTGGGCTGTGCGTGAGGCTGTGAGCGATCTCGACGCTGGTTTTTGTTTACGGAATACCAAAATGTATGAAGAAGTGTCAATTTCTCTGTCGTCGAGTAGTTCCAACTCACGGCCGTCACAGCCTTGAGCGCTAGTGTAGCTTTTCGTACTTTAGTGAATACCAAATCAAGGTTTCGACGCTGCGGCAGCGTTGCACGCAAGGCTGTATCCTTAGAGAATAGCATAGCAGAGTCTAATGATGTGTCTAAGATTTGTCGTTTCGGTGGCTTCATGTGAAAACAGCTTTTCAGAATTAAAGTTAATGAAATCGAACAAGATCCGCAATCAGCCAAGCGCGACTAACCTTGATCATATCATTGAATATTTTAGCAAAATAAAGTCACGTAGGTATGCACGTTTAGTAGTTGTTTTATTTTGGGGGGTGGGGGGTACTCAATAGAAAACCGCCCCGGGTGCCAACCCATACTACGCCGCCACTGAATAGGAGCCCGTGATCTACTGTTAAATATTAATAGGTAATTAATCATTTATTGCAGGCATGCACCCATAGAAAATATCACATATAATTTCATTTATCAAAATTGGATAATAAAACATGATTAAAATTAGAATATGGACCAATATCGAGGTACACCTTATGCAATAAAAAAAAGAATCATCAAAATCGGACTAGGTAGTTACTCTGTGAAATGATAGAGGTCATACATGAAAAAATTACCTCCTTTTTACTGTCGGTAAAAATATTTAAATTCGCCAAAAAATATTTTTAGGTTTAAAATTAAGTTCTCCCGTTCTTTTTAGGGTTCGGCACCCGAAGGGTGCCAAACGGGACCCTATTACTCTCGTTAGGCTGTCCGTCCTTTCGTCTGTCTGTCACAAGGCTGTATCTAGGTATATCAGAATATGTGTTACAATGACCCCTATCACGACAAATACAAAAAATAAAAAAGTCTAAAACCAAAGGGGGTCCATCCATACAAGAAACCTCGAAAAACATGCAGTTTTTTTCAAAAATTTTGTTCCTGCTCTATCTTCAAAACGGTAATACATACCAGCGCCAAACTTGGTTTGATTATAGTGCAAGTGCATGCTATGTTGTTTAGCAACAAATAATAAAAATAGGGTAAACATAGACATATGTGGTGGTACCTGCGAAAGAAAGAGATTCAAAAATTCATATTTCGTTCACGGTGCGTTGATGTCTTTTGATGAACTCTCGTAAATTAAATCAGTTTCTATGGGGTATCAGGTCGATGGGTGGTACGGAACCCTTACTGCGTGAGTCTGACTCGCACTTGGCTGGTTTTGTTATTGTCCATATGCCACATTTTATCATACATAATACACAAAACCGGACAAGTGCGAGTCGGATTCGTGCACTAGGGTTCCGTACCACTACACATAACCGCGTTTACCTTATTTTTATTTATTTATTTATTATATCGGTCTTATCTTATCGCACTAGGCAATCTCTTCCAGACAACCTTTGGATGGACTAGAGTAATGGGAACCGATCATGGGTGGTTATGGTGTATGTACAATGTACAAGTAGGTACGTTTCGTACTTATTATACTTTGTAATTGCTTGCTCTTGGTCTTCCAAATAATAAATAAATATAATAATATAAAGTATTTTTAGTATTTGTCATGATAGAGGCCTTACTTCTGCAAAAAATTTAACGGGCTAGGACTTATTACGGTAAAAAATATACAGCCTTGTGACAGACAGACGGACGGACGGGACGCACGGCGTACTAGTAATAGTAATAGGGTCCCGTTGGCCCCCTTTAGGTACAGAACCCTAGTAAAAACTTGATATTATGGTCATGTGCTGTGCCCATAACGAAAATAACATGTTATCACACATAGACCAGTCAAAGTTATCACATTGATGATTGGTTATTTTTACTTATTTTTATAACAATTACTTGCTAAAGTAATCTAACTAGTATTATAATGATTTAAAGTACAAATTCACTAATAATTATTCAATGATAATTTCACACATCAATGGTTTTGTAATGATTGTGAGTGACACGTGTTTTAATGTATTTTATAAATTGATATGGCACCCTATGTTTATTTTGAGTAATATTAGTTGACATTAAAATGTGTTAGGGATCATTACGATTGTCGATCGTGCAAATAATATGTAATTAGTAGAATAACAATGGTAGGTAGCAAGATCACGTCAAAATGTTTCTGAGTTTGTCTCTCTCGAGACTATTTTATATTTTATTTTATATTTATCATAGTTGAGAGAGTCTTAAAATCTCTAGGTTTCTGAAAAGTTTATTGATTTACGGTTAAATTTTATATCCAATCTATCCACGATTTGCTCTCCTGGAGATAGAAATAAGACATTAAGCTCTATACAAATACGTCTTTCTATCTAGTAGGGCAAATCGTGGATAGATAGGAAGGATATTAATTTGGGCCGTTAAAGAACGAGATTGATTAATAACATTTATCTTGACATGCAGCATTTAATTAGCTATCCTACATATACGTTTGTAATCTCGACATTGCTACATTAGCTAGTATTCTTTGACATTGGTGCCGATTCCCTATTCACCTAAACCTAACTATAACTAAAATTTACAAATTTTAGTTTAGAAAATCATAAAACTTATTCTGTGTTTATCTTTTTCTTATTTTAGAAAACTTGTTGACAGCTCTAATAATTGAGTTTGACGCATCTAAGTTGAATTGGCGGTGTTACCAGTACATCTTAAAAAAATTATTAAAGAGTGAATGGAATGACCGAAAGTTCACAAAAACAAGGAAATTAAATAATAATTATATTTGGAATTATTAGTTTATCATTAAAATTAAGAAGAAAAAATCATGTCACGAAATAAAGTACATTTTTGTTTTATATTTTCAATAAAATATATAAATTGGAATAATGTGATCAGATTAAAGAACTAGGTTATTATTTTCTAAGGCCCGTATTACAGAACGATACTCAAGCGTTGATCACTGTTTAAAACTAGTTTTGAGTTGAGCTTTGATTTTAGAACGTTCCTCAAGCAGAGATTTATTGATCACAGTTCAGATCACAATAATAAACTATTTCTTTAATTTAAAAAGCTGGAATTTCCCTTTTTAAAGACGTGGTTAAAAAGTTCTAGCACCCAGGACACGAAATTTGAATAAAAAAAGTTGAATAAATTAGAATAGAAGCCAAAAAGTACCACGCAGGATTACAAACTTGAAAACTTTCTCCCCAAAAGAGGGAAAATTTGTGAATTCAGGCTTTTTAGGGACACATATTAGCATAAAATGATAGAATTGAATGTCAAACATAGATTTTTTTTTTCCCATTGTATGGATTTATGTACTTCTTATCCTTTATTATATAGGTACCTCTTCTTATCGAAATTATAAATTTCATTGTATGTTTCTATGAACAATTTACCTTTCTGCTGAATCTACAACAGCTGCAACCACATAGTAG
Source organism: Asteroscopus sphinx (assembly GCA_949699075.1). Classification (NCBI taxonomy): domain Eukaryota; kingdom Metazoa; phylum Arthropoda; class Insecta; order Lepidoptera; family Noctuidae; genus Asteroscopus; species Asteroscopus sphinx. The sequence goes on from OX453020.1 coordinate 8,680,613, forward strand.
GCATCCATTATTTATTTTAAACTACCTAAAAACTATAAAAATGAATAAAATAAGCTTTGCAATTTTAGTTGTTGATAACTAATTATAGTCGACATGTATTTTGATGCCTTCTAAAAATAGTCAGATTTAGGTTGACATTTCTAATATTAGGTGAAAAACGTCAATTACAGAATAGCAAAATGTCAATTTTTACTAAGTTGAATAACTAAACTGATTTTGGTCCTGTCAAACCAAAAATTAGTTTTAAAGTGAATTTCAGAATAGAAAACGTCGTTTGACAGGACTAAACTAAATTTACGTGATTTTTAGTCTAGTTTAAAGAATTTTGTGACAAGAGAATCGGCACCATTGTGTTCTAAATACATTCATACATTTTATTTTATCATCAACTCAGCCTATCGCAGTCCACTGCTGGACATAGGTCACATAGGCCTCTCCCAAGTTGATCCACAACACTCGGTCCTATTTTATTCTATACTTATTGTTAATTTTTTATTTGATATGTTAATTATTAATTTAAAATAAGGCCTGATTAGAATTATATTTAGGTATAAAGCTGTAATATTTGTACGCCACATAGGCAAAATATTGAACATCCTGCATTTTATTTGAACTAATGTAAAAAAAAAAAAACCTACAAATAATAGAATCTTATCTTAACTTTGATAATGTTGTAAAACTTTCATGCTGCTGCTGCAAACACAAACAAACAACATTATTTAATTTGTACAATGGTCAGTACCTACCTATAAATTGGGGTTTTTCATTAGTTGTAGACTGAAGTCTTTGTAGAAATCGGCGTTTGCCAGTAGTTGTAGACCGAATTATTTCTAGAAATCGTGCTTTGCCAGTAGTTGTAGACCGAATTCTTTGACCAAATCGGGGTTTGCACTGGCAAACCCCGATTTCAAAGAATTACTGAGTACTTCTTTGAAGAAATACTCAGTAAGTGAACTACTGAGTTGGAGACCGAATTCTTTGAAGAAATCGGGGGTTGACAGTAGTTATAGACCGAAAACTTTATACTTGTAATAGCGACATAGGGCAAATATAAATGGCTTTCTCTTAGGAACTCTTTTACATAATACAGGCGAAATTAATACGGCACTATAAACTATCACATAAGGTACAACACACACCGTTAAAAATATAAATAAAAAGAAAACATCAATGTTACTTCCAAAGAGCGTTGTCTCACATAAATTAAGTTCTATTTTTAGTTACGTCAGTGTTCCGATGGGTATTGTTTCAATTTCGTGCCATATTTGGCAACATTGCCGATGCAGGAAGTTTCGGGGCGCGCATCGTAATTAGGTAGATCCGCTCCATGTTCGTACCTACCTACTACTAATATAAGTAAAGTGATAGTACCTACATTCATACACTGGCGAGCAGAATTATGTAGACGTACCGATAGGGGCCCAAACAGTGGTTAAATTAAGTCATGACAACATTGTCTTATTGGCAGATTTAAAAACTTCACTGATAGCTTTGAATAAATTTTTGCTATTGTGCCAAAACCAAATCATTAAACTAAGAACCTACCTAAGTCATGATTTGATTTACGTACCCAGTTTTTTGACTCAACAAAAGTGTTAATATTACTATACAACGTGTATCAGAAATGCGTGGTCATATTTGAAGAGCTTATTCAAAGGATGCTATCGAACAACTTTTACTATGAGGTGGGACCAACACTGAAATCGCGAAAAAAATACAGCTGATCCTTAAATTTTCATCGAGCGACTTCAATGATTTAGTAGGGAACAGTTGATATTTTTTTCGCGATTTCAGGGTTGGTCCCGTAGTGAAAGTTGATCTTTGCTGTTTTGAATGAGCTCTTCAAAATTCAAATATGACTACGCATTTCTGATACACGCTGTATAGGTGCTCTATATTGGTAAAAATTGTGGTTTTTTTTTCAGTTGTTACGTTAGTATGATATTATGTTTAACGTAAGTAATTTTAATTGTGTAATTGTAATTGTAATTGTATTGCTGTTAAAGAACTGTCTTAGTATAGATGCTAGCCACACTATCGGCCAAAATTAATATCCTATCTATCCACGATTTGCCCTACTAGAGATAGAAATTTGACATATTTTGTATGGAGCTTATGTCAAATTTCTATCTCCAGTAAGGCAAATCGTGGATAGATTGGATATGAATTTTGGCTGTATGACAAGGTTTACGACATGTAAAAATAGTTGTATGGAGGATAAATAAATAAATAAAAATTCGTCTTGAAAAAAAAGGACTTTCCTTTTCCTAAATCAATTCAATGTTAAATTAGTTAACTCGGCCTATCGCAGTACACAGCTGGAAATACATACATACATACATATTATCACGCCTGTTTCCCATCGGGGTAGGCAGAGACTGGATTTCTACCTGCTACGATCCTGACACACCTCTTTCGCTTCAACTACGTTCATTAACCTCGTCATGCATGCTCGTTGGTTTAGATTACTCTTAACCTGGCATTTTTTGAGAACGTCCGCGATTTGATCGCGATATGTTCGCCGAGATCGTCCCCTTCCAACTCTTCCATCCACACTCGCTTCGTATACTTGTTTCGTAAATCTCCTCTCGTCCATCCTCTCTATATGTCCAAACCATCTTAACATACCTTTCTCAATCTTTGTCACTACATAACGCTTCCTTATCACGTTATTCCTTACTTTATCTCTCAAGCTGGAAATAAACCTCTCTTAAAGTAATTTGCTAAAGTAATAAGTAGATCCTAGTGTTGAGCAGAGTTTTAGAAAAAATAATTGAAAAGAAGACCAAACTTACCAGCATTTAGGAATGTACGAACTTACGCACAAACTACTAATGCACAAAAGACCATTCTGCTCTCAAATCAAACGAACTCACCAAATGTCGGTTACATTCGAATCAACACAGACAAATATCCCGCAGCCACTCAAAAACCAACACCTTAGCCCCAAAGGTGTTCACACAAACATCTGTGAATAATCCGTTAAACTTTGAAGTGCCCGCATATTATGGCCTTATGGACTATTCCCAATAAATCATGGAATCTTTTATAGAAATACTTAGCTCAGGAAGGAAGGAACCATGTTGTGTATGAATGAGAAGTTATTTTGGCCAGGTGTGTAATGTCAATATGTATAAGTACCTACGTAGTTGAATGAATCATACGGGCTATCAAATAGTAATATTGCCAAATTTATAGAACCACAGCACGTTTTCGGAAGTAATGTCAGCCATTGGCAATTGATTAGGTCAGCTGTTGCTTTCTACTAATTTGACACGCACATGAATCCGAAAAGTCAAAGAAGCGGGCCGTTTAAGCCGTTTTCGAACTTCGAACACAGATCTTCTTGCATGGAAGAAAAGCTTTCAACCGCTAGCATAGAATATACAACATCGTTCCTCTGAGATACAACACTATTTTCACAGTTTTTTAATCACCAGAAATGAATTAAGGCTATACAACGTGTATTAGAAATGCGTGATCATAATATTTTAAGAGGTCATTCAGGGCGTAGCATAGAACAACTTTTACTATGCGACCAAACCAGAAATCGCGAAAATATTTCAGCTGTTCCTTACTAAATCATCGATGTCGCTCAACAAAATGTATGTGTAATGGTTGGTCCCATAGTAAAAGTTGCTCGATAGCATCCGCTCTTCAAATATGACCATGCATTTCTGATACACGTTGTATCGTCTCTGTTAATCATTATGAACAAGTTTTATTATGGGACCAACCCAGAAATCGTGAAAAAAACATTTGTTATTTTTTTCACGATTTCAGGGTTGGTTACATAATTAAAGTTGTTCATCACGATGAGCAGAGACTCCCTTTATTTATTTTCTGGTGATTTTAAAGTAGGGATGTATACTAGTCGCTAGACTATTTATTATCACTGCTTTGATAGCCAAGCCTTCAGATTCCTCCTGCCTGGTTATAACAAAACGGACATTGTGTCATCATGATCATTGATAGTGACTCCCAAGCAAGGTGATTTACTTGGGAAGGAAGAGACCAATATTTTTGCCGTTGTGTGTAATGTGTAACAGCAGTGAATGAACGATTGCCGCAAGGCATATTTTTTAACTATTTCAGATGTGGTCCCATAATAAAAGTTGTTCAAATTGATGAGTACAATTTACCCCCAGGGTTATTGACGAATTAAAAATTACCGTTATATTTAATCATTCTTTTGCCACAAAGTTGAAAAAATTATCACAAATAAAATAAATAATAAAAAAAACACACGGTAAACATACACGCAATTTACTTGATAGGTACCTTATTTTATGCCATTTTCTTGGTCGGACTCCAGTCTATCTATCCATTGCAAGGATCTGATGGACGGCCTAAATTTTTTGTCTGCTTTTATTATAGAGGATGAATTATACAACTTAATGCATAAATAAAATAAAACAGCAGATTCTGATAATAGCGACCAATAACTTAATTAGCTCTGAACCGGTTGTAAAGGAAACCGTAATAAGACATCTGTCGCCCATCATCCCATTAGTGGGGTGATAAAAACTATGGACTAACTATATGGAGCTTATAATTGCAATACCTACCTGTGTTGAGAAGAAACGGTATAATGAGATCCTACTAATGTTATAAATGTGAAAGTCAGGACCATGTTTGTTTGTTTATTTGTTTGTCCTTCAATCACGCTGAAACGGCTAAACGGATTTGGATGAAATTCGGCACACAGATATACTATAATCCGGATTAACAATAGGCTATTTTTATCCCGGAAAGATAAACAGTTCCCGATGCTTCCATGGTTGCGCGATAACGTATTTCTGTGATAAATTGGATTATAGGTACCTACACGAGCGAAGCCGCGGGCATAGATAGTCTATGTACTTATTATAAAGTATAAGTATGGATGCGTGTTTGTTTGTTCTTCAATCTCGCTGAAACGACTAACCAGATTCGGATGAAATCTGGCACAAAGACGGACCATATTCTGTTTTATTTCGAGAAGATATAACTAGGTACAGTTCCCGAGGGATGCGCAATAACGTCTTTCTGTGATAAATCGGATTATACGCGAGCGAAGCCGCGGGTAATGGCTAGTGAAGAATAATTATATTGTGTGCGAAAATATGGATGGGAGTTGGCCCATGCAAGTACCGATAAGATGAAGGATGATCGGGTTCGATTCCAACACGAAGTAAGTGAAACATGGAGGTTTAGAAATGTGAGTATGACTACGAGGACATATATATCCTCCTAGTGATACTAATATGACAAATTAGTATGACCACAAGGAAACAGCGGATATTACCTAATTATACGAGTTTGACACTTGCGGATAATCAACTGCGCCTATCGGCAGTCCACTGCTGGACATAGGCCTCTCCCAAATTGCTCCCTCGGTCCTCCGCCTTCCGCATCCGGTCCCCCCAGCCACCTTCTTCAGATCGTCAGTCCACCTGACTTTTACCAACTTACTCCGGGTCTCTGGTGTCACAGAAATAGCATCATAAATCCTAATGAAAGCTTAGTTAACACTCTGCTCTTAAAATAAAAACATTCGAACAAATGCTGAAACAAAACAAAAAAAATTATAAACTTCAATTGCTACATCCCGGAACTCACGCATTCCATTTTATAAATTCGCACGAATAGAGTTCTGGAAATTGCGAAACCAAAGACAATGGGGACAAAAAAGAACTATTAAAAACACCATTAAAGTGCACAACATGGTGTGGTGATGTGGTGCGTGGGGCGTGGGACAATACGCCACCACTTCCGATTCCGACAAAGTTTGCAGGTAAAACTTACTAACTTACGGTACTATAGGGGACAGAAGTGTTAGGGAATGTATGTACAATAATGTACGGTCAACCGCTCTTCAGTGGAAATAGTTTGACATTGACAGCACCTTTATTTCGTAAGCGGTAAGGGTGATTTTCTAATTCAAGTGTTACCACTGTCATGCAGTCGACTGTAGGTACATACAGTCAGTTTCTATAGAATTTTTATATTTGGTAAACAATCTTGGCATGTCATTTTAATGCAAATCTTAATTAATAATTATTGAAAGATTTTAACCTTGTTACATAATACGGGATATGTAAAAATATTCAATTCAATTCAATTTTATTTATTTGCTAACATGGGTACAATGACTAATAATGTAACAATATTAGTGTAAGTGACCATATTAGTTTAAAACTCTAACCTAAATACGTGTGGAATTAGTAATTAGGTATATTTTCTCAGTAGTTATTAAAATAAAACCAGCCAAGTGCGAGTCGGACTCGCGCAGTAAGGGTTCCGTACCTCTCAATGACCTGATACCGTGCGCGAAATATGAATTTTTGCATGTATTTCTTACGCAGGTCCCACCACATATGTCTATGTTTGTCTTAGTTTTAGTATTTGTTGCTAAACTACATAATATGCACTATAATCTGACTAAGTTTGGCGCTATTATGTATTACCGTTTTAAAGATAGAGCAGGAACAAAAACGTTTGGGCCCTTTGGTTTTAGACTTTTTTTTTGTTTTTAGTACTTGTCGTGATACACCTCATAGCAACACATATTCTGAGAAAATTTCAACCGGTTACCTATTACCGTTCAAAAGATACAGCCCTGTGACAGACAGACGGACGGACGGACGGACGGAGGTTTCGTATGGCACCTTCGGGTACGGAACCCTAAAAATCAACATTATACAGAACTACCAAGATTGTTTACTAAATATGAAAAGTCAAACAAAACGGACTTTAGTTTGAGTGTGAATTGACAAAAGTGTTAGGAAAATTGTATACTAGCGTATGCCCGCAGCTTCACCCGCGAATAGGTAGGTATATCGGTTATCACAGAAAGATGTTATCAGGCATCCCTCGGTAACTGTGTATCTTCCTGGAATAAAAAGTAGCCTATAGGTACGTTAATCCAGGAAATGGTCTATGTGTGCCAAATTTCATCTAAATCCGTATTGCTGTTCCAGTATGATTGAAGGACAAACAAATGAACAAACATCCATACTTTCGCATTTTTTGAATTTGTAGGATTTGATAAGTTATAGAATAGAATAGAAATCATTTATTTGCATATGATTTTGGGTAAAGTACATAAGTACGGATGTTTGTTTATCAATGATATATTGAAAATATAGATACGTAAAATCTATTATTTAGGTAGGTACTTCCCTACTTCGCTGTCTTTGTCTGTCTGCCACAAATCTTGCAAGTCAATTTGAAGCCAGTTCCTGTTGCCCAAACAGGTGGAAATTTTACATACACATGTAGCTTATAAATATGAAATTGTTTTTTATTAAGGTTTTAAACAGAAAAAAAGATAAACCAAAGAAATCTATCACAAAGCTTATATTATCTGTGACAAAGCGCAAATACAGCATTTAAAAAAATCTTTTGCAGCAGGTGTAAATGATAACGCTTCACCGTGCGACGGTACCGGAAGTCGGAGCGGTGTAAGTACTCATTGTGTCCGTTTCCGCCATCCTGCGCTTGCGCCCCCTCTTCACGAGATGAATGAATAAAAAGAATTGCAATCGTACCTGCTGGTGTTACAGATAAATGCAATAAGAACAACCTTTTTTTTGACAGAAGAAATGGTAACCTATTTCTGAAAATTTAATTTATTGATGTTTTTGTTGTAATTTTAGGTGAATTGAAAGTTAAATAAGTAAAATGTAGAGGTAAGTACAGGCCATATTTCACAAGAACACTCGTGTTTTATTAATTTATCAACTCAGTCTATCGCAGTCCATTGTTGGACATAAGCCTCTCCCAAGTTGCGTCACACCACTTGCTCCTCTGCCTTCCGCATCCAGTCCCCCCCAGCCACCTTCATCAGGTCGTCGCTCGGTCCACCTGCCGGGGGGGCGTCCTACGCTGCGTTTGCCGATTCACGGTCTCCACTCAAGGACTCGTCTGCTCCAGCGGCCATCGGGACCGATTTTTCGACATACATGGCCAGCCTTACTGAGCCTACAAGCTATGTCGGTCACTTCGGTTCTTCTCTCGATATTTCACAAGAAAACTCATGTTTTATTCCTTTATTTGCTTTGATTTCCTTTGTTGATTTATGAAAGAAAGAACAGCTGTAATTTTTTGTATTATAATGTAAGCCAATTACCTTTTTGGACACCTTTAGGGCTATTAACTTATTTTATTATTAATAGTGAGTTATTAACTATGACATAGTTGGTTAATAAACTATTAGCCAATGGCGGTCACATTCATTGGTGAGCTACAATTATAAAAATATTATAAGGTATTAGACGTCAAACTGCGAGCAAGTAGATCAGATAATACACTAGTAGCAGTAGCTGAGCTGGAATTTTAGTACCTAGTTAATTATGTGACCCGAAAACTAGTAAACTATTATGTTGCCATTTCTTTCTAACCTTGTAGATTAAATTGCAGTTTAGCTCTTCTTTAACTACAAAATAGCTCCTAGCTCAGCGACTAATCTCAATGGGATCGTACCCTTATACGACAGCCGCTCCGTTTTCATTTTGTATATCTAATAGAAGACACTTATTAGTCTCTAATAGGTATTCATGGAATCATAACCATTTCAAATTTATTTAGGATAATAATAATTATGCCTCAAAGAAGTCATCCATGCAGGAGGGTGTGAGTTCGAATTCATGTGTGGATCCTTTACCGGTGAAGGAAAACATCGTGAGGAAATCTGCACACCTGAGAGAGCTCCATACAGTTCTCAATGGTGTGTGTAGTCCACTAACCCGATTTAGGCCAGCGTGGTGGACTAGCTGATCCAATCCGCCGCAGGAGGACGGGTCGGCGCAGGCGGCTCTACGCCGAACTGATGCCGCCCTAACAGAAGCCAGCGGGCGATAGACTGGGGAGTCAGTCGTCCGGATTGTACGGCCTTCGAGTTGTGGTCGAGGTGATGTCCTAAGTGTGCCAGGACATCACCTAAGGAACGTCATTATAGGAAGAGGGACCCGAAAATGGGCCGCGCTGGATGGGTCGCGAATGTCATGCATTGCAGTTCTCGTGGCTCATCCACCAAGGCGAGAACATGGTATAATAAGGGTGTTATTATACCATGGGTGAGAGTAGGTACACGGCGGAGATTTTAGTGGGTGTGAGCCCCACATAACCATGCTACTGCCCCGGGTGGCATGACATGCGATAAACCAGTATTATGGCAAATCAATAACGTACCTAATTAGGATCAAATCCTGCCATTTCATGATCGTTACCACCTACAGGTCTACCCACCCACCACATGCCACTGTCACGCACGTGTCACAACTCTTAAATTAATAAACATTACAACAAACAATAATTCCCACCGCCTAATTTATATCGGAAATCGTTACACAGCGAAAATTATTAATTGATAACTGCAAACCGATGGTTAGGGCCTACAACCATGAAATTGGGGCCCAATGGACAACCAATCTGTTCAATTTGACATTTTATTAATGATATAGAGTAATGACAATATATCCGGTGGTGGTTTTTATTGTTTACGTGAGTTATGGCACGCGATATGATTTTAATATTACGGACTACAGAAACGACAGTTTCCGAGCTTCGCTAGCTAGCAAAAAAAATCTAAATTTAAGCTCGGAAAATATTGGGATTTTTCTGTCAAGAAAATTTCTCAGTAGCAGCCCGGAGTCAGGCAGTTGGCGGTGCTAACAACCCAGTGCCTCGGAGAGCACGTAAAGATCTCTCTCTATTTCTCGTGTTGTGTCGGATTGCCGTCCTATCGGATTATGAGTGAGGGAATAGAGAGAGTGCACCTGTGTTTGCGCACACACTTGTGCAATTATATGTCCCGCGCAGATGGCTAGTCTCCGTTGAGATTGAGCGCCGTGATTGAAATTCAGCCAGTAAGACATTGATTAATTCACTAACATATAGGGATATCTAATCACAGCCATATTACAGACTTTTTTTTTCCCCTTATTATAAAGAACACGGTTCTTAATAATACATTACAATCTAGCCTACAAGACTAATAAGTAATTTTAATCTAACTTATTTTTCTACGTTGTATATGTTTGTTAACTAAGAATAATGTCCATTGCATTTACTTAGAGTCTGATAATATAATATAAAAACACTTTGTTCATGTGTTATATGTACAGTAGCACTATTTTGTTCACTATTGTTCACTACACTAACTCAAAAGGTTTAGTTATTTTCAGTCTTCGTACTATGTCCGTGTTGTCGAGCAGCTGGATGGCTTCGACATTCACATGTTGTACACAGACTTTATCGTGGAAGAATTGAAGTCACTGCCGCCACTTGATCGTTGATAACTGCAAACTATTGTTTTATGACATAAATCTATAACATCTAAGAATAAAAACTGCACCGTCACAATATTTTGTATTACCATCTCAATCAGTTACCTATAAGTTTCGATATAAAACCATCATGCATTGCGAGGCGCCTGATACAACACCATAGCACAGTATAAAGAGATACATCCTTACTCTGTGACCATAATACAATGTCCCCCACTGATGAGTTTACAGCTTACATTGGGTATAAACTACTGATATGCTGTTTATCATGGGTAAATAAATCATAGTTTTGAATAAAATATAGCCACGGGACAAGACGTTATACCAAGTAGTTATTGTTTGCAATAAAAGTCCCAAAGTCTATTCTCAAGCAGTAAGTTTTTTTTATGACCTTGTTTTGTGCCTAGAAGTTGCATTTACTGTGTTTGCGTTAAAAATTCTAACTTTGATGCCTTCCTGAAGAGATTGTTTTAATTGTAGTGACTACGTTACTGCTAGCATTTCTCATAAGCCGGTCCAGCCACGACCTAATAGTTCACATAATCTACATTTCTTTCGGGGTAACATTTTGGAAAACCCTACGTATCTATCAAACTTGAAATATTTTCGATTTTCCCAGATTTGACAGTTTGGATTTTGTGTTGTCTGCTAATAATTAATCAGTTACGTTTTTAAGTACACACTGGTATCGATTCTCTTGTTCACGAATGAAACTTATTTTAAACTATCGCTCTCTTTTACTAAAAGTAGATACAAGAAAGGGATGGCAACAATTTTAGAGCTGTCAAATTAGCCGGAATTAAAATTTCCATACAAGTTTAGTCGTGATCTCGGAACTTGCCCACTAAAATACAAATAAAAATAACACGTAAACTAATTTGACAGTTCTAAAATTGTTGCCATTTCTTTCTGATATTTACTATTAGTAAAAGAGGGCAATAGTTTAAAGTAAGTTTAGGATATAATAATAGTTTAGGATATAATAATAGTTTAACAATAGTTTAAAGGAACTTTACACTGGAACAGTAATGCAAGCATCACTGTTTGTTTGTTTATCTTATTATGTAATTAAATCACAATTTCAACAAGTATTTTTGTATCTCTTGTTGTTTAAATTATAGCCATTTATACTGAAGAAGAATGTTTGCATGTCAGTGGAACTGCTTACCCTAAAATGGATATTTGCATGTCAATAATTTAACTAAAGTTGTAAGAACTAATCCTAATTACATGTAAGACTTAACTGTGTTAGTACCAACTTTTATGCGAATAAATAAATTGAATTGAGAGTTGGGTACCTAAATAGGTACTAGGTTGATAAATATGAATTCGATCTGTAGGTGAAGTCTTATCTTTTTTATCAGATCATCTTAATTAGGCAATTTGTATCCAAATTACACAAAGGTCGTCTTGTGACATCATCTCTCATTTTAATTCATGTGCGATCATCACCTTTTAATCAGGAATATTTATTACAAGGTGATATTTTTGGGTAAGATAGAAATAATAAATAAAATAAATAGTTTTGGGACATTTTTACACATCACCATCTAGTCCCAAACTAAGCAGAGCTTGTGCTATGGGTACTAGACAATGGATACTTATATACTTATTTTATTTTGTAAATACTTACTTATAATACATAAGAAACAACAAGATCTGAGGGGCTCGTGGCTAAGTATAACCACGTGGATTGCAAGATCTGCCAGGTTATGCTGTGCTAGCCGCGGTTAGTTCTTAGATGGATGGCCACTTTGTTGCACATCAAGTCCCCTCCAGCTGTCGGTCCCGGCTGCCATACGAATATCTGTCACTGTGTTTACGGGTAATCATGTAACGAGGTCCAACTCGTTATGCTGCTCACCCTATTTGGTTTTTCTGGCCACTTTATTATACTTTCATCAATCCAAATTCAACATTCAAAATTATTTTCAAAAATGGCTCTGTATTGTACGCTGAAAGACACTCATGTGTCTGAGACTGTGTCATATTATTTTATTAACAAACAGTCAATGTATCAATTTACCAGTTGAGTGAGATACAGTATACAGTATTCCAAAAACGTTCCTGCTTGTGTGTTATTGTGTTTGTGCCGACATACATATCTACCTACCTATCTACCTGAATCCTGTCTAGAGCTCGCTGCAATGCATTAGGAGCAGCTCATCGTCTCACCGTCGGAGTTTACCTACCACTCCTCCGACCCTCCGTACTACCAACCCTCTGTACCCTCAGTACCTCTGAGTTCCGTTCCTGCAGTTCCTGTTCTCCAAGTTCCCGTGTGTCACCGTGTCAAGCCTCCGAACCTTTGACCCTCCGAGCCTCCTGTCTGTGCTTCCGCTGTCTCCGGGCTACTACACCTCTTACTCCTGCCTGAGCTACCCTCACCCAGAAGACCACGACGTGACAGTCAGAAGCCCGAAAGTCTGACAACTGGTCTAACCTTAGAATGTCGGTATTACCCAGTTACTGGGTTGCGGGCGTCCAATGGCAGTCATTCCGTTTAAAATACTGATGTTCAGTCGCATCTGCTTAGACCCCAACATAATTGGGAAACGTTTCTGGGATATTTTTTTTGGGTAAGATCTCTTCGGCTCATCCCAGAGAATTTACCAATGTTTTTATTGGTAGTTGGTACTGTTAGTAGTTATAAGTTCACTTCTTCTTCTATCGTGTCAACATGAGCTAAATAATGATAAAAGCATATGAGATCACTATATTGACGTAATGATAATCCTCACACTCACAAATTATCTTTTTCAGTCTCGGACGAATAAAAAGGGCGGACGCAATCTCGCTAAGAGATCTTCTGTTATTTATTATATTAAATATTAGTAAACTTTATGAAAGTGCACCACATACTGCCCCCATCTATTTTTCACGTCTTCCTTGTCCATCCAAAGGTTGTCTGGAAGATATCGCTATTAGCGATAACACCGCCAATGTACCCTTATTTTACATGTAAGTACTAAGTTTAATAATGTTATTGGTGTACAATAAACAATATTCTATCTATTCTATCTATCTAAGAAAAGATTGAAGCACTTCGTTTTTTCCTAAACCCACTATAACTTCGACATAATTTTAAGACACCAGACATATTGTTATTTTATTTATGACACTACGACAATGACTACCGTCACACGATATTTGTTGTGTAATCGCGGCTTTTTGTCTTACTATGTGTGTGCATGTGTGCGTGCCAGCCCGTACTTTTAAGCTAGCCGTCTTATTATGAATGCCTCACTTTTTGTTTAGCGAGATTCCGTCCGCCTTTTTTTATTCGTCCAAGTTTTCAGTGGTTTTCCTCCCATTATCTTCTTTTGAGGTCTTATATGAAATATTGATTCACATAATAATATACTACCATTGCTGGTGCAGAAATATTAAGTGGACTATATTAATCCAAATCATGACTAGGTACGGTCGACCGCACGTCGGTGGTAACACTTTGACATTAGCAGCATCTTTATTTCGTAAACAGTAAGGGTGGTTTTCGAATTGACGTGTTACCACTGTCATGCAGTCGACTGTACAGTGTACACTAGATAGGTTGGCATTGACAGGTTTGAACCTGATGTAATGAAAACATAAACTGATTTTGCTGTCACAACTAAAGCTGGACATAAAATCCTGAGTTGAATCTCCAGGAAATTACTGTGATTAGATTTTTCTTTCAGGACACTCATTGTCAGTTTAAGGATTGAAACATAGTCTGAAAATAGCCATAAGCTAACTCCCTACTATTAAAAACTTGGCAAGGTTATGATGATACAGTACCTACCTACTTACTTATTATCTACACTTTCGCTAGAATATGTCTCGGTCGCAAAATATCCACTTCACAAATATTTTATAGGTCGCAAAATGTCCCTTTCGCAGGATGTTTGGATGTTTGTAATCAATCACGCTGTATAGACTAACGGCCAAAATTAATATCCAATCTATCCACGATTTGCCCTACTAGAGATAGGAATTTGACATACCTAAGCTCCATACAAAATATGTCAAATTTCTATCTCTAGTAGGGTAAATCGTGGATAGATTGGATATTAATTTTGGCCGTAAACGGATTTGAAACCATAACCCGGATTATCCCAGGAAGATAAACGGTTCCCAAGGGATGCGCGATAACATCTTTGTTGTACCTAAACCGAATTTTACGCGCGCCAAGCAGCGGGCATGGTCTAGTGTGTAATAAAACTCCACTAGACAATTGGTAGACCCATAAAATTCAAACAATTGATTGTAGGTACCTATCATTCGTATTTGTTACATCACTATTGATCGTAATAATTAGAGGTCGGCTGGGAGTTGTTATTACACCTACCGTCTTGTCTCGGTCATATTGACCGTTTACTCTCAGAGTGGTATGTGACCGTTTAGTTCAATGTTCTAAGGTTTGATCATCGTTATTTGGGTTTGTAATTGATGACAGAGGCGTTGCTAAGGTATATCGCTCTTGAATTTTTAAATCAGTAAATCTATTAGAAGAAGTACTCGATTATTTTGTACTGCCATTGGTTCGTGATTCATCGTATTAATAAATTGCACAATACATTGCTACTTATTAGTACATACGTCGATATTCACGGTCAACCAGTCCTTGTTATAAAGAACCTAGTTTTTGGGGTTCCGTACCCGAAGGGGGCCAAACGGGACCCTATTACTCTCGCTGCGTTGTCCGTCCGTCCGTCCGTCTGTCTGTCACAGGGCTGTATCTTTTGAACGGTAATAGGTAACCGGTTAAAATTTTCTCAGAATATGTGTTGCTATGAGGTGAATCACGACAAATACTAAAAACAAAAAAAGTCTAAAACCAAAGAAACCTCGAAAAACATGCATTTATTTCAACTTTTTTGTTCCTGCTCTATCTTCAAAACGGTAATACATACCAGCGTCAAACTTGTTCTGATTGTAGAGCATCATATGTAGTTTAGCAACAAATACTAAAAATAAGACAAACATAGACATATGTGGTGGTACCTGCATAAGAAAGACATGCAAAAATGCATATTTCGCGCACTGTGCGTTGATGTCTTTTGATAAACTCTCGTAAATTAAATCAATTTTTATGGGGTATCAGGTCGTTGAGAGGTACCTGTACTGCGTAAGTCCGACTCGCACTTGGCCGGTTTTGTTTATTAAACTTTCGAAACAGACAGTATTTAAGGGATTTCAGGTTTTACAAAGTTGCGAGGTTACATAAAGGTTGATCAAACTCAAGTTTACAATAACAAATAATTTCGGGACCCGAGATTAATTGGAAACCCCAACGAATAACAGGAAATTCCCAACGATCTCGACCGCTCTAGATCTTCTCTTACAGGAGTAGTATTAAAAGGATGAGAAGAAATAAAGTAGTAATACGGCCAAAATTAATATCCAATCTATCCACGATTTACCCTACTAAAGATGCTACATATTTTGTATGGAGCTTACGTCAAATTCCTATCTCTAGTAGGGCAAATCGTGGATAGATTGCGTATTAATTTTAGCCATTAGTCTGTCTGTGTTTTATTTACGGTAAGAACCTGTTTCTTGGCGTAAGACTAGAAGATTATGTTGTTTTAAATAAAAGTGAACCCGGAAAACAGTGGTATAGAAAACATTAGGCAAAAGTCGATCTGGCAGAAAATAATAACAATAATAATATAGAAGGCCATGCAGCCTTCTCTATTTTATTATGCTTGAGATTACTCTTACAGAAAATAGATTTAATGTACTTGAATCATAATAATTTCTTAGGTTTTCGCGATCACTACACATTATAATAAAACAAGTTTAACCGGTTTACATCGCGTTCACGTTTTGAAAGCTTTGCAGATATCGTGGTCGCAGAAAGACTTAAGGCCAAAATTAATATCCAATCTATCCACGATTTACCCTATTGGAGATAGAAATTTGACATATTTTGTATGGAGCTTATGTCAAATTCCTATCTCTAGTAGGGCAAATCGTGGATAGATTGGATATTAATTTTCGCCGTAAGATGACAAGCGTCTTTACAGATATTTCTAAAAATATTGTAATCTACAGTACAATTTTTAATTAATTAAAATCGTTTCGATACACGCAGTAGCCACTCACAGTATCATTAAGTTTTACAGTGTAGCGTGCTGTTTAGGACTTGATTATTTTTAGAACTGCGTTCCAAACAGGTGATAGCTGCCAACCATCTTCTCTATTAAACAATATCCTAATTTTAATAGAGAAGATGCATTTTGGGTGCATTAAAAGAGCCTCCACGAGTGACGATATTTAATTGATCGTCCGGCGCACTCTGGGCAGTCAGCCCCGCTATCAACCTGCTGACTGGCTAATCTTTTACCCACGACATGTGCTATTATTATTATGTAGCTCATGTCGACCCGAAGAAGAAGAAGAAGAATAGAGAAGATGGTAGGCAGCTACCACCTTTTTGGAACCCAGTTGATAAATATAGTAATAAAATTGATAAATAACTAGTAAATTAATCGAAACGTACTTAATAACACTATGAAACCATTTCCCATTGATGACAACTTTTTTCTCCCAGCCTTTTATGTCGGCTTCCAGTACAAGTAAAATTAAAATAATACTTCCCCCAAATGCGGCTATGACAATACAATTAATTTAAGAACTACTTAACGTCTCTATAAAAGTTAATTCTTCCTATTTTATAGACAAAAACGTTCGTTGAAAGTTTGTTATTGGTTCATGCTTTGTATGGAGGTTGAGTCATAATAAAGTACGTCACGATTAAGTTAGGCGGGAAAATATCAGTCGGTCAGTGGTCGGTCAGTTGTTGGCGGGAGAATAATCAAAGGCTAATAGATCAATAGGTTTTATCAGGGGTTTTATTACCTACTGAATGCAAGCTTCCTTATTCTAAACATTGATAGGATAAGATTTATTATTTTATGCTGCTCTTTCATATAATTTTTTCGTCGTTTTCTCGCCTATATCTGGCGTCTGCCTTGTCACGGTCAAGGTTATGAAATTTCCAAGCACACGCTATCATGTTATAGTAATAGGTTCCTATTATTCTATCATCTGCTGGAATCATACCTCACACACATAAGTCTCAAACTCTTAGACATTCATCCACTCACATTAAAAAATCTACAAAAAGAAGTCATACTAAACACATGCAGAATAGCCAGGATTTTTTTATCTACTGATACAACTACCCCAGCTCTCGTACTTGGCTAAGGCCCGCACGATAGTGTAGAATTGAACCCAATTTGGAGAAACGCAAGTTTAAGAAAAATAATAGTAGGTAATAGTAATTTCTTTATAAGTAAGGTAACAATTGTGACTCACAAATTATGGAAAACATTTTTTTTTAATATTACAGAAAGTAGTGTAACGTTGGAACCTGTAATGACTGGTTTTTGATATTTTGTGGTAGCTTCACAGACATAGTAAAAAATATAGACTAAGTGCTGCGAACAACCATAGTGAAGCCAACAAACACCGTGCTCCTTCATGTACAACCAGTACATACGTACACGTACGCACCATGCACCTGAAGGATATTTGTTTTCGCGATGCTTACTGGAAGATGCCGCGACATGTGAACTGAGAGGGTTGAGCACGGTTTAAGGTGCATGTGTGTGCGTGAGCACTGGTTGTACATGAAGGAGCACGGTCTTTGTTGGCTTCACTATGATTGTTCGCAGCACTTAGTTAGCTTATGTTGATTCGTATTCCAGTCGTTTCGTCAATATTGTTATGGCCTTTTGGTTATAAATTCAACGAGTCCAAAAAGCCTTGAGGGGTCCAAGAGGGAGTCCGGAGAACCCGCTCATGTCCCCGCTGTTGTTCATCGGACATTGTCGTCAGGCAAGTCCCGCAGGCTTCTGTCTACACCAGTACAACTGACATAGGCTAGGTTTCTTCGCGGACCTACCAATAGGTCATCGCGTGAACTGTTGAGCTAGGGTTGAAGGAAGCGAATACGTGGAAGAAAAATAATAAAATATAGTGACAGGGCTTAGATTAAAAAGGGGTTGTTTCTGTATTCTGAGGTGACAGGTACCTAATAGTTATAATTCCTCAGTGCCTACTAGTAATTTACTGTTGAGGCCTGAAATGAAGCAATTGACGGCCGAGTAATATTGGAAGCCGAGTACTTTCCAAGTGATTTTAAAAGGACGAGGCGCCAGTCGAGTCCTCCGTTAATTGCTATTTCGGCCGAGACTTGTATAGTACTTTTCTCTCATTTGCGAGGAAATAATATACAAATTAATTCAACAGTATCTAATTTTCATTCACGCCAATTCGTCCGGGCGCGGTTTTTGTTCATTCAGCCTTTATAGTGATAAATATGTTGCACCTAAAAAATAATTAATTAACAAAAACAAAAAACCCGACTGCGTGTAAAAATAACAGAAAAGATATAAACAAGACTTATCAAAACGCAGTCGGAGGCTACGTATGTTTTTGGTCATGAATTAGGTACATAATAGTTCATAGGTAGCCTCCGCCTGCGTGTTGATAAGTCTTGTTTATATCTTTTCTGTTATTTTTACACGCATTCGGGTTTTTTGTTTTTGTTAAATAATATTTTTTTTTTTTTTTTAATTTTGTCATGTTTTATTTATCATACTATTAATGTTTTTTTTGAAAAGTCAAATTCATTTTTTACGTTGAATATTTTGTTGTTTTTTAGCATTTTTCATTCCAAATTACATTTAAACATATAAGTTGTATATATTTTTGTAAAGCATTTATAAAATCCTTTATTTTGATACCCCACTCGATAGTTTTTGACGGAAAAAAATATTTTTTGAAGAGGTAATATGGTGCCAAAAAGCGGCCATTTAAATTTTTTAAATTTTGATGTACCCAGTGTCACTCTCAGAATTAAGACGAATCTAACGACACCTCTCAATCTCAAATCCATCAAGCCGTTTAGGCCACAGAGCGTGCCAAAGAAATATACATACATACATACATACACTCGAAAAACATAACCCTCCTTCTGGCGCAGTCGGGTAAAAACACGTAATATATGTGTGTACTTAAAAACCTCGGTAGGGTAGCATAATTTCAAAAATAAAAATTGTCCAACAATTTATATTATTGTCGTGTTGGATATTTCTGGCCTGTTATATTTCGTTGCATACGGAAAGAGCCGATTGATGTTTTCTTTTTTTTGAATAATGAAATAATTTCCGAGCAAGTGGGAGAAAAGGACTTTTATTTAATTTCCTTCGTCGAGTCCCAAAGAAGTGGTACCGACAAGTTATAAATTTCACTGTGCCGGGTTGTCAGATAACCCGTTTCAGTTGGCCCGTTTCAGTTGGCCCGTTGCAGTTGATAGACAGATAATGTGACATAAGTCATGTCATGTCACATGTCAGTGTCTGCTCAGTTTTGTCACATGACTCATGTGCTTTATTGATGTAATCATAGAAGTGTTATATGTCTATGGATGTAATGATGTAGTAAAGGGAAGCTTAATATACAGGTCGGACCGGCTTCGCCCGCATACTGGAATAAAATATAGGCTATGTTAATTCTGGACAAAGTAGCTCTAACGGTGAAAGAATTATTAAAATTGTTTCAGTAGTTTCAGAGTTTATCGATTACAAACATACAAATATTTCCTCTTTACAATATTAGTATAAATGAAGTAAAATATATGTGTATAGAATATCAAAAAGTTGAAAAAAACTGCTTTTTTTATCACAAACGAATTAGGTACCTAATTGTTTTCCATTGCTCAAAAAACAGGATAAAAAAAATTATGCCTAGAGTCTAACGAACAAGACAAACGAACTGTTACTGAACTAAGTTTACGGGACTTGTCGCGCACAATTAAATCAAAATATAACAAACATTTTGACTAACCTCGACGTTTCGGTCAAGTTGCATTGGCCGTGGTCACGAGCAGACTGAAGTATGTGGGTGTCATCGTCTTGAGCGGCGGGTGTTTTCTCGAACTACCCGCGGTTGGTTTTTCGTAACGTCGCTGTCCGTAACAAGATATGCTGAATCACGACACACAATGCTGACAATTGATTTAATTGTGCGCGACAAGTCCCGTAAACTTAGTTCAATATGAGTGAAATTCGCGAAAGTTTAAAAACTTCTAAACGAACTGTTTACAAAAAACGTATGCATTTACAAATGAATTGAAACAAAAACAAAAAGCAGCACAGTTTTACATCAACATGACGTTCAACGTTATGAATATTGGAAAAAATTATAAATTAAGCTACACTTGCATTACAATAAAATTTGCATTAAAAAAAAGCGGTTGCATTACATTGCCACGAAAACCGTCAATTAATCGCTAATCCTCACACATAGACGACGACGATGACGTCTGTGGTCTAGTGGTTCAAGTGTCGGACTGCTGATAACGAGGTCGTGGGTTCGATTCCCACAGGACACAAATATTTGTGTGATGAACATAAGTGTTTGTGTTGGGCTAGGTGTTTCTTACGTATTTTAAGTATGTATTTACAAAAAAAAGTATATAAGTATTATATCCATTGTCTAATATCCATAGTACAAGCTTTGCTTAGTTTGGGACTAGATGGTGCTGTATAATAATGTCCCCAAGATATTATACATTTTTATGGACAGTGTTGCCAAGTCAAGACCGGTCCAAGTCGCCAAAAATTTGGCGCCAAGTAGCCTAAATTCGCCTAAAATCACCTAATTGAACGTCGGATAGCCTTTAAAGGCTGTTTTTAACTAGTTTATTTTTAAATTTAGCAAGATAAAATCGAAAACAAAGTTTCTTTTACTGTTTGGCATACACAGGGCGCTACTGGTAATGAATTACAAAATGTAGTCTTTACAAATATATTTTCTGGCAGAACGTTGGGTAGTCTTATTCGTTTTAATTCAATTAAAGTATTTATTGGCATATTTTTTGCATGATAAAACACAGACATACACATAACTGATAAAGATAAAAAAAATGTTCCGTTTATAGCCGTATTTGTTAGGCTCAAAACGTAGAAGAAAATGTCGCCCAATCGTTTTTCTGAAGTAGCCTAATTGGCGACCAGTCGCCAATATTATAGCAATTTCTGGTCACCCCGACACCCTTCGAGATAGCCTAAAAGGCGAAAAATCGCCAACTTGGTAACACTGCACATAGACACCTCTCCAACACCATTCATTCCAGACTTGAAGCGGCTTATTCAAGAGAACTATTATATACTTACATTTGCCATGCACAATCCTTCAGACACCCATGACTGACCGAAATCACTACTTGTGTTACCACAAGCATGCTATTTGGCATTTTTATGTCCAACAACATATTCTGCAGAAAACAATGGGTGATAAATGGATTTGTTGCAGTAATGTGTTCGGTATTCGGTAAGTTTAAAGTTGTTGTGCAATGCAATGGCAATAGCAATGGGACTAGTAAAAATTTACGTACGACTTACAGCTTCACGGGTAATTTTTGAAGGTTTTGATTTCTTTGAGAATTTAAATCTATGCTTGCTTTTGATCAGTTTGTGAACACAGACATAGTAAAAAATATAGACAAAGTGCTGCTTTTTTTTATAGTATAGGATGGCGAAACGAGCTAAAGGCCCACCTGATGTTAAGTGGTTACCTTTGTCCATAACAACCGCAATACCACCTAGACTGTTGCCTAAATGGTATGGTACCGCAAGTCGGTTCGCCAAACTCACAGAGTACATTATAATATTTGGCCAAACTGAGACATGAAGTTGGAAAGTCTCATGTGATGTGTGTGTGTTATTGATTGTGATTGTGTGTGTGTGTGTTTGTGAATTACAAAGTTCTTAGGTAGCCTCCGACTGCGATACTTACACATAATTATAAAATACACGTCTCGTACATCTTGTTTACAATAATTTTAAAATGCAGTTGGGTTTTTTTGGTTTCTTAAATTAACTATTTTTACACTTGTCCTTGTGTTTTAGTTATAATTTTAGTCTTATGCTATAAGTATTGGTATGCCAGGTGGACCGACGACCTGAAGAACATGGCTGGGGACCGAGTGTTGTGGCGCAACTTGGGGGAGGCCTATGTCCAGCAGTGGACTGCGATAGGCTGAGTTGATGTTGATGATAAGTATTACTGGAGATAGTTTTAATTGTTGCACTCTGATCTCATGGTTCCTAAGTTATCTAGGCAGCTAGTTATACATATAATAGGAGGATGATAATATTTTTGTATTAAAAAGGCGAAATTTGAGAAAAATCTTGTCATAATAAATGTGAAACAGTTAGGTATCGTGTTAGTCTTAATTCTATGAATATTAATTCTACAAAAATATTTTATAATGATTAAAATTTATCAGTAGGTAGGTATTATAATGACACATTAACCTTGAATAACTGTATATATTTTGAGATAATTACTTACAAATGTCAAACATGTGTGACAAAAATGCGGAAATCGGTAAAGCAATTGCAAAGTTCAAAATAACATTAATTTCAAACTACGATCAAGAAAAAATAGCACTGGACCATATATTTGACCGGCCATATTTGCAAAACAATACAGTTGTATTGGATTTTTTATATTGACAACGTTGTAATGTAACATACGCCAATACCCATTTATTTTATTGACATTTTATCAAATCGAAATGAAATGAAATACCCAATTCACGTCCATAGCATTTGACACGAAATGTTAACATAAAAATGCATATAACCCCAATCGATTTTACCTGTGCATTTTGGTATAACCCGTCGGTCGCTGAGACTAAAACCAGGCACATTTTACAAACAGAAACCAGGATTTTACAAAGAATCGACCTTGACTTTGAACCAAGACCTCTTGAATATTTAACCCATTACTACATAGTATAATTATTTTAAAAAAGTTGGTACTAATGTCCATCTTATCTAAACTAAGACGAGATAACGACGTCACGGACATCTAAAAATAAATCGCGCGGGAAACTTATCACCTTGTACAAAAACGACAATATTTCAATAGGGAAGTCTTATACATATAAGAATAGTTATTCCCTTCTTCCACTTTGAAGAGTCCACCTGTATCCTTATACAAAAAGCGTCCTTGCTTCCATTGTTAAGGTTTGCGCGCCAAGTGACTGCCAAAATCGGCGCACGCGGCGATGCGCGGGAAAACACAGAGCGTCAGTCGTACTTCGTAGTCGGAGTAGGGAACAGTGCGCGCGCACACGCTGGCCACGCCGCGCTTATAGGTTAGAATTGGCGCGTCCCGCGTCCGCCAGGTGCGATCCGTTCCTACTCTAACCCATCGACAAACATATCCTCCCTCTCGCACGCTACCTGCGGACAGCTGTTTTCTCTCGAGAGATTAGTCAGATGTTTCTCGCTAACCAGTCAGTGCTCACCTGACGCGCGTTACGGTTATGGCGGCCGGAGGACGTACACCCAAGCAAAGGAGATTCGAGATGTCAGCGGGAATGGCGCTGAGGACGTCCAATACTCCAAGAAGAAGACGTGGGAGCTGCAAGTGCTTGTTTGGCGCACCGGACAGGGACGAGACGAGGCGGCTAATGGCCGAGCAGTACGCAAGAGAGAGGAAGCGCTTCATCAGACGCTTCAATTTCGACATTGAGACAGAATGCACGTACAAATCTGCAAAGTTTGACTCTCCAGTAAAATTTTGCGAAGAGGATAAGGAGAATGCGGAGAGTCCCGTTAGAATGGCCACAGAAACTCTGGCGTGTGTCGGGAACACTGAACTGAGGGTCTTGGGATCTCCATCAAGAAGGAGTGCTGGTAGTTCTACGAGCTCACCCCGTACTCCCCGCACCCCTAAAACGCCCCGAGCCTCACGCACACCTCGCACACCCCGCACCCCCGCGTCCAGAAGACAGCTGCAAATGACAGGTCAGTACACACTTTTGTTTAAAAAACAACTATAAGCTTACATTGTCCAAAGGTAACAATTGAGTAAATTTTTCAGTGTGTTATTTATAATCCTGTGTCAATCTTGCCCATCTCATTTCGTATTCCGGCATCGTCTTGAATAATGCACCAGGCAAAGGATTGATCACTGCATTTTTATTTTATGGGGCCATGTTTACTCAGGGAATCATAATTTTGAAATATGGGCCATGTTTATGTTATCTGGTAGGAATTGTTCAAATAACATGAGTAAATATTGATAGAAATTGATTATTTTAGTGGCTTCTGCACTACGCTTGCGGCAATATTAATAAATTTTGTAGTTATTCAGTTGGACTGTGTTACATTTTAATGTAAGCCTGGCTTGTTGCCAGAATACATTTGCCAACTACAGACTTAGTTTATTTTGCATTAGTGGTTACATTGACTTATCTTACTGCCTCAACTTTAGACCATTTAATTTATCATTTCCAACATCTTTGTTTCCATTCAATTCAATTCAATTCACTATATTTATTTGCTTGAATATTTTATTTATTTCCATCAAAATTATTGTATAGTAAAAGTAATTTATCAAGACCAAAATTCTTAAAATGCTGTGAATCCACTTTCACCGTGTACCTTGGCCCAAACTTGAATGTCACATTTAATGTTGTGTTACTTTTAACCTTTAAACTGCATTCTATACCCGGTATTATTATTCATTAGCCCTCATATGGATGACAAACTTGTCCACAGACATTACAATTTAAATTGTTTCAGATATAAATGTATAAACAATAGAATTTTAAATTTTCAGTGATGTAATTATCCTTAACTATATCTAGATACTAATAATATTTAACTGAAACCACAATATCCTCTGTAACCATTACAACACTAAAAATATACCTGTAATCTTAAAACCCAATATGGATAATCTACTCATGAGTTTTAGTGGGGTCACTGACCTTCATTAGTCTGCTGATGCCGCTTAGACGTCTGCTCAAACATACTACTATAGCACATACATAAAGAATATCGAAAAAAAAGAACAGTATTTTTCTTATAACACTGAAAATATAAAACTAGAAAAAATTCAACATGAATGTTATTACAAAGAGAAAATAAAACTAGTTTTTTTTAAATGTAAATATTGCTCATCGAAACAGATAACCGTATTCAGAACACGTCACAGCACACGTAAATTATAGCTACAGAGAGTACAGAGTTATCTTTGATACCACGTGAGTTTTTTTATTGACTTATTCCTTATTACTCATTCATGAATTTTTGTCAAAAATTGAAATACCCGAATAGGGAAAACTATAATATGTTATGAATGGTAAAGAAGAGTAGCTTTTGGTTGCTGCTAAGGATAAAACACGGTCGAGTATTTTGTATAATCTTCAAACACCTTTTGGAAAATCATCCGCTAATTGAGTTCCATCAAAAACTAAAACAACAGTTGGTTTTCATAACAGTTGTGGCGCAACTTGGGAGAGGCTTATGTCCAGCAGTGGATTGCGATAGGCTGAGTTTATTGAAAAAGTAAAATAGGTATAAAAGAATTATGCAAGATCAGATCAATTGAAATTGGTACTGACCTAAAAATAAAGGTGCAGAAACTGTAGGAGGTCCGGAAAAGCTAAATTCTACGGTTCACTTCAATGCCAGAAAACATTTGGATGAAGAAGTAAGACTAGTAGTCTTGAGACTGAAAACCGTCCATAAATACACACAAAATAAATTAGCAAGTTCAGAACCCTCTTGGCTTATCCATCATCTTGGTGTTAAAGCGAGAAGTAGTTTCAACCACAAAGATAATTAATCATTACGTCAAAGTAACAATCCCATACTGAGAGAAAACTAGTTTTTTATTATGAGTAATTGAACAAAAAAAGGATTAAGTTTAGCTATTACATGATTATGTTATGACTCAGAGTTGTAACCGGCCCCTTAACTATGGTGCGTGGATTAGTTTGTGGGCGTGCGTTATTGTGATACAATTTTATGGGTTTTATAGGAGTTTAGATGATGATGATGATGATGTTTTGATGACCTCAGTAGAGCTTCCGATAGCGGGTCTTAAAATGAATATGGACAAGACAAAGGTTATGTCTAATTCCCATATAGTACCCATTCCCGTAAACATCGGGGAATCTACACTCGAAGTTGTTGACGATTATGTATACCTAGGACAAACTGTCCAGCTAGGTAAGTCCAACTTCGAGAAAGAGGTCAATCGTCGAATCCGTCTCGGTTGGGCAGCGTTCGGGAAGCTACGCAATATCTTCTCGTCCAAAATACCGCAGTGTCTCAAGACGAAAGTCTTTGACCAGTGTGTGTTGCCAGTAATTACTTACGGCACTGAAACGTGGTCGCTCACAATGGGCCTGATAAGAAGGCTCAAAGTCACTTAAAGGTCAATGGAGAGGGCTATGCTCGGAGTGTCCCTGCGTGATCGAATCAGAAATGAGGAGATTCGCAGGAGAACGAAAGTGACAGACATAGCCCGAAGAATTGCCAAGCTTAAGTGGCAGTGGGCGGGGCACATTGCTCGCAGAAATGATGGCCGATGGGGCAGTAAAATTCTGGAGTGGCGACCGCGTACTGGAAGGCGCAGCGTGGGTAGGCCCTGGTGAAGGTCGCGGGAATCCGCTGGATACGGAAGGCGCAGGACCGGTCGTTGTGGCGATACTTGGGGGAGGCCTATGTCCAGCAGTGGACGTCTTTCGGCTGAAATGATGATGATGATGATAGGAGTTTAGAAATTGATTAAATTAATGAAATAGCCATTTTTATTAAAAAACTAAATAAATATAAATCAGTTATTTTATGTTTTGGTTCAAAACAAAATCCACCTTACATGAAAATTTGGTGCAATGCTGCCACCATCCACGTGATTTTGTTGAAGTTTTTGGTGAATTTATTACCTAAGACGAAGCATGTCTCAGTTTATAAGTAACAAATTGGTCTCCACTTTGATCCAAACTGGTTAAGTATTTGTATTATTATTATTATTGTTTTGGATAAAGAGGTAAGGTCTTTGCAAGTCCCTTATGTCACTGCGACCTAAAAGATCTATTGTAACGCCTCTAATAGTAGACTACAGCACCATAGTCAAGCATGAAATTAATACAAAGTAAAAAAAATATGGACATGAATATGGTATGAATATAGTGGACGTCTTTCGGCTGTAATGATGAAAAAAAATATGGAAGAGAAATACCAATTATGTATTAATTTGGTACATTACTAGATAAGCTAGGTACCCCGTTGGCAGCTGCAGGGTTGGTTTTCATAACACCTTGTATATTTAATACAAAACTCCTTTAAGTTGAAAGATTTATACCTAGCTACTGTGTAGACATGTACAAGTACCTTGACTTTAAGTTAAAGGTACAAGGTTAGTAACTTTAAAAAATCGTCATGCTTCGGCTCTTCCGGGGTATTCCAAGGGAATGAGGGCCTTTTAAAGAATAACTACGCGCCTTGCCCTTCAATTAAATTGGAAAATCCAAAAGACGGAATAATTTTTTCGAGTTCTGTTTTAGTAGGTATATAATATTAAGTTCTTCATTATAATAAAACAATTTTTACCGGGTTACATCGCTTACATAGAATTTTATTCTGTGATCGCGTATATTATTTTAATTGGTTTTCCCGACGTTTCGAAAACTTTGCAGTGTTCTTGGTCGCAGGAAGACTAAGAAAATGTAATCCGATTAAACTTGTTTTATTATAATGTGTAGTGATCGCGAAAACCTAAGAAATTATTATTAAGTTCTTCATTATTTAATTCAATTTAATTTTCGGGAAGTGCAGTCCTTACATAAATGATAAAGTTATGAACTTTTCAGAGTCCCATGGAAAATAAATTAAAATTGTAATTCATTGACACTAGTGCCAAAACCTACGGTGTAGGGAAACCCCACACTCAGAATATGTTGTATACCATGACACCATGACTCATGAGCATTGGGCATTTGGCCAACGTGCCATTACATATACAAGTCACATACATAAATAACTATTGACACTCTTTTGCTACAAATTAGAATCGAACTTGCAACCTGAAGAACAACTCTCATAATTAAATTAGGTCAAGTGCGAGTTGAACTCGCGTTGAGAGGGTTCCGTACTACTCCGTCTTCCAAAAATAACTTTAAGATTTAGGATTTTCGAGTAGTTGCGAAGATAAGAGGGGGAATGCTCGATTTTCGTAAATTTTCTTTAATATCAAACTATGCATTTTAAAATTATAAAAAATGTATTTGTACTTCTTATAAGTCCTTTCATTTGATTGTCACCATGATGCATTTGCAAATATTTTTTCTTTCTAATTTTCCCCCAAAAATAACCCCAAAATCAAAATTTGTTTATGAACCTACACTATACGTACGTGATTAGGTCATCAAACTGTATATTTTGTACCAAATTTCAACATTTTTGTCTAGTAGATTCGGAGAAAATAAGCTGTGACAGATGGACAGATAGACACGAGAGTGATCCTATAACGGTCCCGTTTTTCCTTACAGGTACAGAACTCTGAACATTTTCAAAATATAGTCCTGATCAATGGTTTAATTGGTATCAGTGTTGTAATCAATGTTTTATAAATGTCAATTTAATGACAGTAGATGTTCACGTTTGACGTTGTTTTGTGACATTTTACACATGATCCAAACTACCTATATTTTGAACTTTTTTAGAGTTCTGTACGGGGACCCTTATAGGATAACTCTCATGTCTATCTGTCCATCTGTCACAGCTTATTTTCTCCGAATCAACTAGACAAGAAATTGCTAGAAATGGTTCTCTCAGCTGTCTCAGCTGAAGACGAAAGAAAGCTTGCCATTTCGCCAAATAATTTTAATACGTACATCAATGTAAGTACCTACCTACTTTTTTAATCTTATGTGACTGCTAAGCACAGGCCCGTAACTTTCCACATCTTTTTTGCTTATCTTTTTTTATCATCTATCTATTGCCAATCCTACATGTTACATGATCATTTTTTTCATCCATGGGTCTCTGAACTACTGTGTTGATCAAAAACATAATATCTCAGCACAATGATCAAAGATTCGAGTCATGGCATTCGATCTGTCCATGGTGTCCGAGGTCAATGACCCGTTACGTCATCTAAGGCCCCCACATTTTTTGTTTCACTCGAAGTACCATCCCACAAAATTATTTTTTGTTCCAATAAATCTTTTGTTACACCAAATTGGACCTTATCTGAAGTTAATAAGGGTAGCAGTGGAGCTTTTGAATTGCATTTAAGTTTGTTGTCGATAATAACTTAGTAGATAAGTACTTGAAACATCGAACAAAAGTTAAGAATTATTTGTGGCCATACATTACGTAGACGGTTGTCTATG
Source organism: Asteroscopus sphinx (assembly GCA_949699075.1). Classification (NCBI taxonomy): domain Eukaryota; kingdom Metazoa; phylum Arthropoda; class Insecta; order Lepidoptera; family Noctuidae; genus Asteroscopus; species Asteroscopus sphinx. Next base: position 8,710,085 of record OX453020.1, read on the forward strand.
TTCCTATTTACTAACAAAAGGTACTTAAACAGTGAGGAAAAAGTAAATAAAAGCCTATACTGTTTTACAGCTTCTAAAAATGTTACTGTGTGTGCACCGTTCATTTATTTATTTATTTCTTCAAAAATAACAATGTTAACATAAGTATTATAAACATAATAACTTCTTAGGTTTTCGCGATCACTACACATTATAATATACGCGATTTAATCCGGTTAAACCTTGTTTTATTATTATAAACATCTATATGTGTATTCTGTTTTTTTTTTCTTTCTTGCTTTATTTAGTAAACAATCTTTGCACGTCTCTTTATTTAAATAAAACTACTGATAAAATATAATATATTTATCTATTTTTTTTATATGTAATTATAAGTCCGTAGTACGAAACATATTTTACTACTTTACTGGTGCATCTACCCTATTCTTTGTCTCTGCATTACCCTAAGGTTGTCTGGTAGAGAACGCCTATGGCGTTAAGACCGCCTTTGTACCCTGTTGTGCATTAAGAATTAAATAAATAAATAAATAAATAAATAATTACTAGTTCTACACATGTAATTATCAGTGATCGGAATAGGTAGAGCTAATGTGCCTAAAGTTCAAAGACCAGAGACAAAAAAAGTGGAGACTTCCTTACGACAATTTTTTTTTCGAAATACATATTTGTTTTCGATAAATAAAATTAAAATAATATTTGTTTTTTTGGTTGGACTTGAAATGTAGAAGAAAATATAAATATAGTTCAATATGAAAATATAATGGTTGTTGAATATATTAGACGTCATAGCTAATCTTTTTTAAACAATTGTTGAAATTCATAACGCTAGTAAAATAAGCACTCTATTAAGAAAACTGTAGTTAAACTAATATCCTATGAAGACATAAAAAATATATATCTTTTAAGCAATCTTACAAATAATTTTATGTAGGTATGATGTACCCACAGTTTAACTATAGATAGTAAAACTGTGGATGTACCTACGCAATACATCATTTCTCAAACAACAAAAAAACTGCCTCTTAAAATATGGGAGGAGCTCAATACCCATCAAATTGAACAGACTTTCTTATGTTTAGAGTCTTTGACCTCATAGGCCTTATGAGTTACCGAAGATAATTAAGCTTTTTTGTTGGTCCTTCATCTTTTTTTTTAAGTGATGATCTGTGCGTATTGTGTGTAGTTATGAATCATTGAACCATCGATGACTTTGCATTTTATAATTTAATTTACCTCTCTTCAGGGTTCGAAGTAATAATTTTATTATCATCGATAATTATCTTTGATAATTATCCAGATAATTATCAAGATAAATATAGGTTGATAAATATAATCGAAAATATTTAATTTACTTCATAATATTTTGCAATAAAATATTCCACTCAATGATTTAATTAACTAGGATTGTAGTTAGTTAACTTTCTCCTACATTTGTTAGCAAGTTTGTAGCTTTTAGTCACGAAATTATGAACAAAAAATTAATAAAAGCTTACTTTTATTATTAAATGTGTATAATGTATTACTGGACTACTTTTAAATAAACAACTTGTTTCTAACGTAAATGTTGATAGGTAATACAATATCAGTTACACAAGGATTAGCAATCCTTAAGTAACTTGTTTATTTTGCTTTGATAATTATCGCGATAATTATCAAGAGTCATATTCATCTTGATAGTTTAGAACCCTACCTTTTTTACATCAGCATTATAATCTGCCTGTCTGAATCGCTTAATATAGAATTTTTCATCCACTTTCATTTAATTTTTATCAGCAGTCATCTCAGTTTTACCTTTTATATTGATTTTATAAAACAGGCAAAATAATTTATGGCAATATTATTTCTCGTTTAATATATATCTCTGGTTTTGTCACCTGAATCTGCTACACCTTCTAGGGTTAAAAAAACTGGTAGACCATTATCAACAACCATGTCATCACAATTTTTAACCAAACCGACCCCCGTCTATTTAAATTTCCAATTATTACGTATGTGTGAACTGCAATGGTCATAAAATCGTCTACAAGCGCTGAATAATCAAAATCGATATATCTACGTATTACAGATGATTAACAAACCATTACTTGTCTAGACTTAGGTCATACAAACGTCTAGAATCCTAGACAATCGTGTTTATCACTTGACTAGATCTAAACTATTCGATATTGAAGTTTTAATTTAGCATATCAATGAAGCTATTGATAATAAAACGATCGTAAAAAGAGTGTCTGATTGTTAAATGAATAAGAATGAGGGTTATACTTATAACAGAAAAGCAGTATCGATTGCAAAAGTTAGTTAAATATATTTTCATAATCTTTTTTCCATTGGCGAAAGTATAGACAATACAATAAGCGACAATGTTTAAAAAAGGAGAAAATAGCATTAAAAGTAAAAATTAGAAACATACTATAACATCGCAGAAAAAAAAACAAAATTTGAGCACACGATGACTGTCCCAAAAAAAACTACTCAATAACAAATGGAAAAAATAAAAATAAACTGTATACACACAACAAACATCAGATAAGTACTAAAATGACTGATCGGCTAACCTAAATACTGAAAAAGATAAAATGCAATAAGTCAAGATTTATAGGAAAAAAGCTAATATTTATTTATTGATAAATGCCACAGTAGGTTGAATCACAAAACAGATTGGTGCAAAAGGGCCACAAGGAATGCTCATGCACTGAAATACGGTACAATAATTGCAAACGCAGGTGTTCAAAATTATTGTGATCTTGCAGTATTGCCAGTATTGTAGCTTTTGGACTCGGTATCCAGCAAAGTGGACAAGAGAGGATATGTGTGGGAAACAACCAATAGGATTGCGTTGTACTTGAACCTAACCTAACCGGAGAGACGTGAAAATAACGCAATCTTATTGGTTGTTCGAGACATCTCTCCTCTCCGCTTCCGATGGATTACGTTCGATTCAGATCATGTTTTTATTGCAGTGAATTTGATTATCACCAAAGACCAATAATATTAACAATAATCTTTCATTGAACCGATCCAAATACATTGAAATTCGAATAGGTTTATATTTTTTCCTTTTTATCCGGTCTGTCTTTTTAAGCGAGAATTGCTAGTTGGCCTTCTGTATCTTATTTATTGTTAATTCTACGCTACGCAGGTATGGGCAAAGCAAATAAACATACATATGACGTTCACTGGGTGTGTCTCCGTCCTGACCTCAATTGCTTGCCAATTGGTGTAGGTAGGGCTTTACTGAGCCGTACAAAAATTTTGGTGTAATCTTTTTGCTAAATAAAGTAAAAATTGTAGTTTAAACTTTTCAATGTTAAGGTACAATTATTTTCAGGGTAAAGAAATACTAAACTGTTAATAAGTATTTTTTAAATGGTAGGTATCTAAACATTATTACATTTGTAAAAATGTTTTGAATGTAGATTTCCCGTTGCTTTTCTAACGGTAACTATATGAACGCAGCATGCGCAGAATGCATTCACTCAAGCCTATCCAGAATGTTCAAAGTGAAAACAATATTAAATTCTACGCAGTAGTTCCTACGATATAGGTATAAACTTAAAGAAAGACAACCTGTCGCCCGCAGCTTCACTCGTGTTTTTTTTTCAATAAAGTCTCCTAAGCGACAATATGGTCTTTCTGTCTGCCAATTTCATCCGAATCCTTGAAAAATATCGATACATCTTCACAAACATACATATGATAATATAAGTAGAATAGTGGAATACAAACATACTATCTAGAAAAAAAAATATAACCACCGTAATTAAAGTTCATTAATCTAAACGTTTGTCCATGGTTTATTAGATTTAAACGCACTTTCAACACCATGTTTTTGCCTTATCCGTTGGTCTATAGTCGTTAAAATGACATCATACTCAATACTATCTCATTTCGCCTTCTACAGGGCTATGACCATGCTATGACACAACACAACGCAATCATTTAGCAAAGCTACCTGTTGGAACAAGTTGGCAACACTGACTCATGAGCAAAAGAAGACTTTCATTAGATCATCGAGTTTTGTCATCGTTAATAATGTTTAGAAGGTAAATTAAAGATTTTAATGATTCATAAACAAATTTAGAAAATTAAACAGATTCAGGAAATCTTGGAGAAAATGTATCAGGTTTACTAGAAGTAAAATATGGTGAAAGTTCAAAAACTGAACTTTGAGGCCCACATGATCAAAATAAAAATAAAAACAGCATTTATTCTATTCGGGCTAAAGCAAATTAGCGCTTATTGAATGTTGACAAAAATGACAACGATGATAGAGTAGATGGTTGGTACCTATATACATAATCATCTGTAGTAGACCATTGTCCATAAGCATCTTAGTTCGAGCGTGTAAGTATTAATTTGTCACAATCCATCGACCAAATGCTTGTTCGATCAAAAATTGGATTTGAAAAACTCACACAATAGTTGATACAATTTTCCTTATAAAATCAAAAGGAAACGGCTTCGATTTTATCAGATCACGAAATACAAAAATACGTTAACAATAGAACAATATCAGGAAGTGAATGTCGGCTTTTGATACAAATGATAGACGATAGATATTTGGAAGGCTTTGAACAAGGTATAAAACATGTTAAACTTCCAATTCTTTTGTAAGTCCCTATTACTCCCTATGTAAGGACTGTAATAGATTATAACTATGAATAGGGAACACGTGCTATGGTATCCATTCATCGAATTGAAAGATACTAGATCTTATGAGAAGTTAGATAGATATTTTGGAATTATCCTCTAACATCTCAAAAAGTCGAAACTAATAATGATAAAATAAACATACACATGATACAGTACGAAATATGAAATTCTTTCTGAAGATCAACTCAGGATCAAAAATTATCCGTCTAAAAATCTGTAACAAAAACATCAAATTTGTAGGTTACTCTTAAATATGAACACTTGCCCTTCACTTCGCAGTTTGGATCTGCCCTCCTAGCTACGCCAATGAGCTGTCGGCAACCATTCAAAACCACCAATGACGTCCATTCCCTACCTTTCCGACCGTTAAATTTCAAAAAGTTTCTCATCAACAATTATAAGAGTGAAGCATAAAAATTCCGAGGTTTCTTGAACCAGAACAGGGCATGGTCATACCGTGACGGCTTCCCTACGCAACCAACCGTGCCCTATGGGAGCACTTGGCTATGGTATTATTATTTGGGGATTATTATTACTAAGTGTATGGTCTGGATATACCCGCATTTTGGTCGGATGTGAGCAGTCGGAACTATTGATATCGTTCGTCATAAACTTGAAGCTACTAGAAGAGAGAACTGTGTATTCATCAGCATCCATAGATAGCTCTCGTGTTTTTCTCAATGCAGACCTCTTTTTATATCGACATACAACATCTAGGAGAACGTGACTCGATATTATGTTTGAACGAGTTCCTTATTTCAAATATTTTTAGATTTTTGCGTCATATGTAATACCTGCGCTAAAATCAAATTACAGATATTGTGATTAAACTCGATGCATGATAAACTATCACAAGAGTATATCCATTTAACCAGCGGCGGCGTCCTAACAATTTTGTAGATTGTATCACTCGTATATCAAAAATTACAATCTAAAATTCACGTAGCAGTCAATAAAAATCCAGTTGTCTAGACCTCCTTCTTGCAATAAGGATCTACTTCCCAAAGGAGATGCAAACTTATTTGAATCTCATGTAAGGTCAAAATTGGTCAGCAGTGCATTCATGTTGGAAGCAAATATTAAAGTTTGAATCCATGGCTGTATAGTTAATAGGTATACATTGCACTATTATAATGGACAGACAGGTCACGTGACCGTTTTAGAAGTGCAATGAACCGGTTTATCATGTTCATGTATTATGACATCGTGCATCATTACCTAAACTGTGTATGCTAAAATGGCAGTCTATTTAGCGTATATGTTTGGAGTTTATTTTGTTTCACCATTTATCTACCAAGTCTTTTATTTTACCACTTTGTTATGTCATACCATCTATAATTTTGATGTACATTATTTAACTCAGTCAATATAATACTGAGTTAATGAATGTTTTGATACAATAAATAGTTGTTGTCATGGACAATCGATTGACCAAATAATCGATAATTTGAACACTCGATGTATTAAGGGTAGATACAACTTACTGAGTGTTCAATTTACTGTGTTTCGATGAAATTAACGTTGTTGGAAATTTGATTATATTCGATATGTTGCACAAAGTCTCCCTTCTTCTTTTCAATGGCTAAATGTCAGTCTAGTAAAATTTTAAAAGCATGAGCAATTTCAACGCCGTTCTTTTACCTATTCAGAATTTTGAATAAAATATACATGACTCCTGATTTCCTGAATAAAATAATGATGTATCTTCAGGCGACGACTGACAGTTTTGTATCAGATTATCGCACACGGGACATAGCGTGATACTACCTACTTTTTACCGTTTAATATTTAAATTAGCATAAACATGCGATGACGTGACATGCGACAGAACAATTTAGTTGATCCAATCCCATAATGTCCGCCAAAACTTTGATATAATTTTAGAGGAATGCAGACGGTTGCAAGCGATTACTCAATTTACTCATACATAATCTATGATGTTTCTTTCGTCTATTTGATGTAAGGAGTTCTGATTTTGGAGTTTAATCTTCATATTTTAGTATCTTTGCCCTCTTCATATAGGATAGGTACAGTCGACCTCATGTCGGTGGTAACACTTCAATTACGACAACCACCCTTCATCATCATCAACATCATCATCATATCAGCCGAAAGACGTCCACTGCTGGACATAGGCCTCCCCAAGCATTGCCACAACGACCAGTCCTGCGCTTTCCACATTCAGCGGATTCTCGCGACTTTCACCAGGTCGTCGGTCCAACCTACGCTGCGCCTTCCATCACGCGGTCGCCACTCCAGAACTTTACTGCCCCATCGGCCATCCGTTCTGCGAGCAATGTGGCCCGCCCACTGCCACTTAAGTTTGGCAATTCTTCGGGCTATGTCAGTTACTTTCGTTGTTCTGCGAATCTCTTCATTTTAATTGATTTGATCACGCAGGGTCACTCCGAGCAGAATAAATCTTTCGAAGTAGCAAGCTTCTGTGTCCAAGGGCTGCTATTGTTTTTATTACGAAAGAACTCGAGTAAATTCGTCAATGGCCAAGATATTGGGAGCGTTGCAAGAATTGGGTTCTAGAGGAATTAAGAATTTGGAAGGCACAGTATGAACTTTATTCTGCACAAGAATATTTATAGCTAACTTCGCATATTTCTTTACAAGAAACATGTTTGAGTCGATATTCTTACTAAAATTAGCGTATCCGTTTTAATCTTCTGCATATCAATAATGTAAGCAAAATGGTTACTATACCTAATGGCACCCATGATGGTCTAGTAAACTGGTTGCAACTCGGCTTGTGCTTTCAATACCTATATTTAATGAGGTACATAATATTAATGTGATGTATCTATTTAATAGTACGGTAGCTGGTAGCAAATAGCGAAAGATGATTAATTTTAATGACCTTTTTTGAAGCGTGGTTTTTCACAAATACGGTAAACGATTCTATGATTTTCTACTATTTATAAACAATTATATTTATGTTAGTTCTGGTGACACTCATCATCATTAATTTAAGAGGCTCTTATCGGTGGAGTTTTTTCCATCTTCTTTTGATCTCCTGGTAGGACAAAACATTAATTTTTTTCGTTGAATTGTTGTATAATATTTATTTTCGGTATACTCTTCCCCTTCCTTTCTATCTTTCCTTTATTAAATTATCTTATTTTTATTATTTTAACGCACGAAAAAATAGCTTAGTGGCTAAAGCACTGGCGTACTGAGCCAGGAGTCGCAGGTTCGTATCCTGCTCGTGAGCGATTTTTTCTTTCCACAATTTAAATCGTTGAATTATCTTCTTAATCTTTTGTCTTTATTAAATTATCTTGTTTTATTAGGTGTCCCAACAACATTTTCCTGGTCTTCTTTTCAATTTTAATGTTTATTTTTTCTTTAACTATATTTAAAACCTCTTTGTTGGTTTTCTTTTTCGTTCAACTAATTATTTCCCCGGCACCACATTTCAAAACCTAAAAGTTTTCTAATTTTTTATGTCATGGCTCATGGTCCATATTTCACATATGGTCTGAATCTCGTGACACTGGCTAGATTTTTTGTTGCCCAAATACTGATTTCAATCAAATTCTTCATTTAACTTTTTCATCGCCCCGTTTATTTTCGGTCGTTTTAAATTTCTTGAAAAAATATCCCATCCAAATATGAACACATTGACAAATATCTAAAGGGCGTATCGCTGTGACCTCTTGTTCATGTAACACGGGGCCTGGTGAAAGGTATTGTCCCGGGTTCGATGCCCGCTCGTGCCCTGATAACTGTCGGTTTCCTTGTTTGAGTTTATCCGATAACATACAATGACTCGGGCACACGCTGAGAAAACACCCTCATACTTACATACATATACATAAATTCATACAAATGTTTGCATACCATTTATTCATCGTTTACATAATGAAAGGAGGTAAAGTTTGTGTATTCAATTTGTGAGAGAAGAATGGACGAATAGAATGTTCGTTTATTAGCTTATGGTCGTAATTGTATGCGTAGGCGCACATTTGAATGGCGTTTATTGATAAAAACAACTTTTAAATCAAGACGATGTTTTTTTGGCTTTATAAAATTAATATTGAAAATTTAGTAACATGACTAGGTTTGACATGCCATCTTCAAAAATTTCCTGCAAAACCCTTAATTAAGTCGAAGCTAAAAAGACTCTGAAACTGTTCCAAAGGTTCAGATGGTATACTTAATTTAAGCACATATACTTTTAAAAGATAAAGTGGTATGGTATATGCCATTTATTAAATCCAACTGTTCTTTTCACCATTAACGGCCAAAATTAATATCCAATCTATCCACGATTTGCCCTACTAGAGATAGGAATTTTACATAAGCTCCATACAAAATATGTCAAATTTCTATCTCCAGTAGGGTAAATCGTGGATAGATTAGATATTAATTTTGGCCGTAAATCTATAAAATTGACTCCTATCCTAACCTACTCTTCTCCAACGAGCAACATTACGTCTTGTGACTTGACAGTGCTCCTGTTTATGAAGAGTAATAGGCTATAGATATATGCCTATACTACCTCGGGCATTCAAATGCTATCCACTTCAAAATCTACCAATCCATAATTCTGTCGAGAATGCCCCAAACATTCAGAAAAAGTCACGATCTTTCCCGGTGATGCACTTTGTCGACAAAGTCCCTTGAACGAATCCTGCTACATTACAAGTACCTACGGCTGCCGTCGAACACTGAGCGCAACCGATTTTAGCCTTAGTGGTAGTTCACCGGAAAGTTTGCTGATAGTAACTAATTCTTCTCCAGCAACACTAATTCATGTCAGTTGCAAAGGTCTGTCTCGGCTTACGAGAGGTTATCCATGCCTTGGGCAGCCAATTGTACCTAATCCATTTTGGACTTGAGAAGAAAGCCACGGTTACTGGCATTCCCCATTCGTCGCGCCTTCGGTCACACTATCTAGTTAAAGTGTTAAACCGATTCTGTACGCTCGTTCCTTACATAGATCATATTTGAGATTATAGTGCGACCGGTGTATCTTGACACTTTGTAGATGCGCTGCTTGCTGTGGCCTAAAGCCATATTTGGTACATTTAATTATTGTAGTTCCCTATTCTGTTGCAGATCAGGTTAAGCTGAGAGTAGCGTTCTGCACTAGAGCATTGTCGTTTCAGTAACTTAAAAAAGCCTTTTAAGGACAAACTGGAGATTTTATTTTGGTGCGTTACCCATCAGTCTTTTTTTAGGGTTCCGTACCCAAAAGGTGCAGTCGGGACCCTATTACTCTTGCTACGCTGTCCGTCCGTCCGTCCGTCCATCCGTCCATCCGTCCGTCCGTCCGTCTGTCTGTCACAGGGCTGTATCTTTGTAACGGTAATAGATAACCAGTTGAAATTTTCACAGAAAATGTGTTGCTATGAGGTGTATCACGACAAATACTAAAAACAAAAAATAGTCTAAAACCAAAGGGGGTCCCCATACAAGAAACCTCGAAAAACATGCATTTTTTTCAACGTTATTGTTCCTGTTCTATCTTTAAAACGGTAATACATACCAGCGTCAAACTTAGTATAATTGTAGTGCATATTATCTAGTATAGCAAGAAATACTAAAAACAGGACAAACATAGACATATGTGGTGGTACCTACGGAAGAAAGAGATGCAAAAATGCACATTTCGCTTACGTTCGTTGATGTCTTTGATAAACTCTTGTAAATTAAATCAGTTTCTATGGTGTATCAGGTCAATGGGTGGTACGGAACCCTTATTGCGGGAGTCCGACTCACACTTGGGCGGTTTTTTTTATGTATGATATTAAAACGAAGTATTAATTGAAGTTTTCCTTCTATGGGATCACAATATGCATTTATATCTATTGGAAAATATTAAATGACTAGCCATAAATATTTAATAAACTACCTGGTTCCTATTTAACGCGATTTTAATTAGAAGGTATTAATGAGAACTGTAAATCTTTAGATATACATATTTAGCTGTTCTTAATTGGACACTGTAATACGTTTTCGCTCTTATGAACGACGTCTCAAAGAATTTATGACCAAACCTTCATCAAATAAGTTCAATTTCATACCCAATTATTGAACGTTGCTTTTATGACACTTAGCTAAACTCCGTCAAACCGGATTAAGTTTAATGACACTTATACTGGATCATCTATTTCCTGCGATTATGTACAGTTAGTTACGTTTTAAGTTGATATATTATTCGTGACCATAAATAAGTCTTAAATCAGACTAATTTATGCAAGAAAAAATTAATATTTTTAACATCAAATTATCTGATGAAAGAGATTACTTTAATTGTAGTGCCACCTATGTAGGCAATACATACATTCATCTTTTTACCATAAGTAGGTATGTACTTTATGTATACTCAGGTGGGCCTTTAGCTTGTTTCGCCATCCTATACTATACAAAAAAAACTTGAAAAAGTCAAATACTCATTTGTGGTAAGTGGTAAAAAAGACAACACCCATATTCGCCCACTCTTCACGAATTTTTAGTTATTTTGTTGCAGAAACGACACTAATGAAAAATTCAACTGTAAAAAATACAGTGGTGCTAATTCTATTGCTTACAAATTAAAATAATTGTAAAGCATTTTGAGCATCGTTTTTGTACTAAAGTACGTAATATCCATGACCAAATGATACTTAGAATTCTCAACTCAGAAACCGGCCCTTGGTCTCATCCTGAATTTTTCTAACGAAACAATTTTTTTTTTTTGTCCAAATCCAATCAAATTATCAATCAATCAATCAATCAAATCATTTATTCGCCACATGATATTTAGTCAAATTACTTGTTTTTTGCATGAATTTAATCGCCATTTTTATAGGTCGCACCAATTTTCTCGTGAATTACAAGGGCATAGACTGAATTGGAAATTTCCTTTTTATTTTCAATGGTGTTAGAAATAAACAGTGTGATTAAAATGAGTTGAGTGTGGTATACACAAGAATCCGCACCAATGTATCACTTATGCAGCCACGGTTCCCAAACATTCTTACCGATTACGCTGACTCCTTACCTCGAAAACAAGTCCAACTTTTCAACACATAACCTCAATTTAAACTCGTCTTAACACCAACCTAAATACGTTTCAGGAAAGTGCCAAGATTGTCGATAAATGAATCATTTTACGAAGAACTTGCCGTGTATTTTGTTTACTAACATTGCAACCGAGTATCTTACGTGTAACGGGAATCAGGGTGAATAACCTACGTATGTAGGTAGTGCGTATGTGTATATACATATGTGAATTTTGCGATGCTAAAAAACTTGGCTATACTAGGTTGTAAATAAAAAAAAGATTGAGATCTTTTTCTTGAGAAGTTTAAAAGCGGGATATACTTTTGGATAAAAAAAGGTTTTATTATATCTAACCATGAACTTGCAACCATAATTTTAAGTTTAGCAGATTATTTATCAAATAAATGATTATTATTATGTAAATATTATTTTTTAAATATTCACCTGATAGCAATATATCCATCCTGCAAACATATTAACTAAAAGAACATCAAAATATTACTCCGTAGCAGAATTTTAGCCGTCAAAAGTTTCACTAAAGAACGTGTTACGAGTACTACGTAGTAATATGGTATTAGGTTTAAAGTTAATAAAACCAAGCTTGTACGGCAAGTTACTACTGCGCACGAGTTGCTATAATGACCTACTTTGACACAACCTGTGCGGAACTGTAAGCAGCTAATATACTGCGCTAGGTAACTACTTGGAGTAATTGGTATGTTTTGTTATGAGAAAAGCTTGGCCGGGAAAATGGTAGGTTGTGGAATTACATTAAATTATACTTCTAGCTTATTAGCAAATAGTTTAATCTAAAAATAAATAGGCAAAGAAAAACGGTTCAGTACCATTTTGTCATTTTGTTCAGTAAACGTTTGTCGTGCTTTAGTTTTTACAAAAAAATAATCGAAATAGGTTATTTGGCATAGATAGTTCAATCATATTTTTTTATTATTTAAACGGTCGAATTTCGACCATTGGGCGACCTCTCGTATAAGAAAAGAGACCAACAAAAAGTGGATGGAATATGTAAAAGATGATAGGTATAGCTATAAAGTTAGTTTATGAAAATCCGTAGGTATCTATTGGCTATGTGAAGGGTGGGTGGAAAAAAACTGGCAGAAAAAACTGTAGAAAAATGGTAAAAACAGGCAATAAAGTCTAAAATCTGGATGAAAGTTCATGTTTACTGTAACAAAAATAAAGTACAATACATTAATGAATAATTTTTCCTATCCTGATTATTCTGCAGGACTAATCGTAAAGATACATAATTTCATGCTCACATAACGAATTGTCCCAAATTAAAAATCAAATAACATTTAGGATCAGTGTTCGGGCACGCTTCGCAGAAAGAAAGGCTGTGACCATACTCGTATAGCCCGAGCAGTAGCGAATTGCAAGTTAGTGTGAAAACTCCGCAGATTCATTTTGAGAATAGCTAAGAATAAATAAATAAATATATATTTGCGACATTTTTACACAGCACCATCTAGTCCTAAACTAAGCAGAGCTTGTACTATGGGTACTAGACAATAGATATAATACTTATATACAATTTTTTTTGTAAATACATACTTATGAGAAACACTCAGACCAACACAAACCCCTATGTTCATCACACAAATATTTGTGTCCTGTGGGAATCGAACCCACGACCTCGTGATCAGCATTCTGGCACTCGAACCACTTGACCACAGTCGCCATCTTTTGCATCTTAGCTAGCTATAAAAACGAAGTAATATTAGCATGTAAAATGTATCTGGCACTGCTTGCTTGAATTATCCATCTTTGATGCTACCTACATTTTGTGCAAATAAAATTATTCTATTCTGGGCCAACAGGATCTTAAAGGATTTACTATCAACTCGCTAAGAAGAAGCGAGGTTTTAATTTAGCAAAGACGTATCAGTAGTTGTTTTTGTTGAAATTTGAGAGCTGACAACCTTCAGATTTCCTCAAATGTCAACTCCTGCCTGCAGCAGTGCTGTTCTGGAAGATCTCACTAGCATACTCACTTCTGAATCCACAGTGAAATGTAATAAAAACAATAAGAAAAAAAACTGCGAATTCAGAAGTGAGTTTGCTAGTAGAATAGCCACGCAGTTTACACTGCCACTGACGAAAGAAACTAAACATTATGGAAAAGCCACCCAAATTAAGCTAGTACTCACGTTATTGTGCAAAAAGTAGTTTGTCTATGAGTGATATCTTTATTTTGAAAGAGAGGCCTATGTCAAGCGGGGTTGAACAGACATTTTTACGCTAAGCGAATATTTATTCGCTTTCATTGAGTCATGTATGTCCGCAGCCTTACCGCACCGGTGTTTTGTGCCGCATTGGCGCAGTCATTCCTCAAATTTTAAAAACAGCCCAGGTTCGGTTCCTGGAAGTATTTGGCAACACTTACTTGCACGTGCAAGTTTATGACTAACTTGGGAATCTTATCTGATTCTTATACTGTCTTACACGTCATTTATGTAGAATGTATCGGCTTTTATTTATGTTAATAAAGGTTTGAACTTTTAATTTAAGTATGTTCTTAAAAATAGAAAATCTGGTTTTGGTTTAGTCACTGCACTATTCTTCTTCTGTCTAACTTTAAACAGCAAGCCTCGTTTAGTTTTCCGACAGAATTTTCTTCTATAGGGTTCCGTACCCAAAGGGTGGTAACGGGGCCCTATTACTCTCGCTACGCTGTCTGTCCGTCCGTCCGTCCGTCTGTCTGTCACAGGGCTGTATCTTTGTAACGGTAGTAGATAACCAGTTGAAATTTTTACAGAATATGTATTACTATAGTGCCTATCACGACAAATACTGAAAATAAAAAAAGTCTAAAACCATTTGCATTTTTTCAAAGTTTTTGTTCCTGCTCTATCTTCAAAACGGTAATACATACCGGCTTCAAACTTGGTCTGTTTATAGTGCATACTATGTAGTTCAGCAATAAATACTAAAAACATGCCAAACGAAGATGTATGTGGTGGTACCTACATAAGAAACAGATGTAAAAATTCACATTTCGCGTACGTGGTTTTTTTTTTTTTTTTTTTTTATATTATACGATGGCGAAACGAGCTAAAGGCCCACCTGATGTTAAGCGGTTACCTTTGCCCATGACAACTTCAATACCACCTAGGCTGTTGCCTAAATGGTACCGCAAGTCGGTTCGCCAAACTGAGACATGGAGATGGAAAGTCTCATGTGATTGTAATTTCACCGGCACCCGTACCCTTCAGACCGAAACACAGCAATGATGTTGATGTCTTTTGATAAACTCTAGTAAATTAAATCAGTTTCTATGGGGTATCAGGTCGATAGGTGGTACGGAACCCTTACTGCGTAAGTCCGACTTACACTTGGCCGGTTTTTTATGCATACTTCACGCAATCCATCCGTCTTTTCTTTGGTCTCCCTCTCCCTCTCCTCTTATTATAAAAACAATGTCTGTTGTATAAGAATATAGGCGTCGAAACACATCCACTTACTTGCTTAACCTTGCTTAGGTTAGGTTATGAGCTACTCTCAGGTCGACAAGCTAGATTTACTTAAGTCAAGCTTAGTCAAGTAATAGTACAGTCTAACAAAGCAATTAGTATCCAGAGTCGCCAGATATATATAGTTTTTTTAGAAGATTATGGAAGTTTTCGAGTGAAATATCATTTTTATAACGGACAAAGTTAAACTGTATTTATACAAAACCCTAATCGAACTGTTCTATAATAATTTCCTGATAAATCTTTATCTATATCTGGCGACCCTGGATACTAATTGCTTTGTTAGACTGTACCTACTAAGTTTTCTTTACTTAAGTGGTGTCAGTCTAGCCGCTAGACGAGTATTTGTGCGAGATGATTGAACAAATAATGACACGTCTTCCTTAAGAGCTATGACTTTAACTTGACTGTTATAGGTAAGGTAAGTACACTGAAAAACACTTTAACTAGGTTGTTGCCTTCGATTCACACTGTCCTCCGTACTAGTCGAAACTGTATCACGGTAGGACAGTCTTCCTCTAACACGTATAACAATTCTCTATACATAAACTATTTCGCTCACAACGTACAATAATGGTCATGTTCTCGGTAAACTAAGCAAGGATTAATTTATTCGTATAGGGTGGATGCACCTTAAGGTGAATGCTACAGGGTAGCCCGCGAAATTCAAAATTTCTTGAGTTTTTGCTAATTGTAGCTTTATTTCGCGTTGAACATCAATCAAAATATGATTCGCGGTAGTAATAACAATATATCTACTGAATAATACTCATAAAACATATAAACCTAGCTCTATAAGCTCTACAAGCTCGAAAATCGATAATTTGATCGTAAATTAATATTATCGAGCTTGTATAGCTTATCAAGCTAGGTTAATAATTTTTATGAGTATTATTCAATAGATTTATTGTTATTACTGCCGCAAATCATATTTCGACCGATATACAACGCGAAATAGAGCTACAATTTGCAAAAAAACTCAAGAAATTTTGAATTTCGCGGGCTACCCTGTAGCATTCACCTTAAGTGCTTCCTTAATTGTTATCTATTTTTATATACCTACAAAACCCAATGGTCGACACTTCGCGTGACCAGAGGGCTGGTTTGTTCTTTGGCCAAAGAATAAGCGTTGCCATTCAACGTGGCAACGCTGCCAGTCTGCTGGGCACTTTGCCAGATGACAGCGATGTGGAGGACGACACACCTCCTAAACGCCTAAACTCATACATACATACATACATACATACATACTATCACGGCTGTTTCCCATTGGGGTAGGCAGAGACTATGGATTTCCACCTGCTACGATCCTGACACACCTCTTTCGCTTCATCTACGTCCATTACCTTGCATGCTCGTCGGTTTAGAGTACTCTTAACCTGGCATTTTTTGAGAACGTCCGCGATTTGATCGCAATACGTTCGCCGAGGTCATCCCCTTCTAACTCTTCCATCCACACTCGCTTCGTATAATTGTTTCGTCAATTTCCTCTTATCCTAAACTTGCCTTTTTATATAATTTTATTTTGCACTTGTATTTTATATTAGTGTTGTAAATATTGTATATACAATGTAGGCTTATAGATTTGTTGTTAGTATTAATTTATCCACATCATTACTATTTATCTTCCTTTTCAATAAAAAATAATCCTATTAGGAAGAAATGGTAACCAACAATGCATTTTAGGCCCGCTACGATCCTAACAAACCTCTTTCGCTTCACGTTCATTACCTTCCTCATACACACTAGTTGAATTAGAGTGCTCTTAACCTGGCCTTTTTAAGAACGTCCGCGATTTGGTCCCATCAATATACGATCCAGTCTCCCCCAGCCACGTTCTTCAGGACGTCGGTCCACCAGGCGGAGGGGCGCGCCCTACGCTGCGTCTCTCCACTCGTTCATCGGTCCTTTGACAGACATGGCCAGCCCACTGCCACTTCAGCTTACTGATCCTACAAGCTACGGATTAAACTATAAACTACGAAAGCTCGTTACGGATTTTATCCTTCAAAGAATTTCCAAGCATAGCTCGCTCCATAGCTCGCTGAGCGACTTTGAATTTGTGGACTAGCCCAAGTATTAGTGAATGCGGAAGGCAGAAGATCGAGTGTAGTGGCGCGACTTGGGAGAGGTCTATGTCCAGCAGTGGACTGCGATAGGCTGAGTTGATTGATTGATTGATTGAATATACGATGGTCCCATGTCTCATCTAATAATTACAAAATATTTTTTTTATCCAGTCAATTCCTATTGTGATTTCAAGAACCACCTACAATTCTAAATAAACAGTTGAAATCGTTGGAAAAGTGTTCAATTTAGATTTAGACCCTCTGTTTATGCTGAGTACCCTGTCAACTCGAAAGACTCGCGTGATGATACAAGAAATAAACAATTAAACAAAATCTCGAAGCTATCTGTTAGCAGCACAGGAAACAGGAAACTGCACCAGTTACCTGCCGTGCGCTTAATTAGCGCCATGTTTTTATGACTTCATAATTATGGACTTTTTGTTCTAATTAAATGTCTTACGGAAGTAATTTGTAATCCATTTTGTTGATGATGGCTATGGATTTATGATGATTTATATTGATTATTTGCAGTGAAAATTGTTCAAAAAAACCTGGCTTTGTTATTGAGTTATCAGTACTTATCTGGCAAGCCAAGATTTCTACTTAATTTCTTATCAACTATCCTTTTGAAAGCAATATTTTTCCAGAAAAACCCAGTAATAATTTATAATATTCTAAAAGCAAGTAGTTAGTCATACTTCTGCCACAAAACGGTGATGCTTCCATTACTGTGTTTCGGTGTGAAGGGTACGGGTGCCGGTCAAATACAATCACATGAGACTTTTCATCTTCATGTCTCAGTTTAGCGAACCGACCTGCGGTACCATTCAGGCAACAGTCTAGCTAGGTGCTATTGCAGTTTTTATGGGCAAAGGTACCCGCTTAACACCGGGTGAGCCACGTCGGAGCTCTTTTTGCAATACTACTACAAAATAAGGTAAAACTAGTTCTCAAAATTAATTAGAAAATAAATTAATTCCATAAGTTTTGATTGATAGCTTTCTTGTGTGAGCCACATGACTAATGAAATGAAATAGTGTTATTAATAATCTTGATAATAAAATCCAATCTAATCCACAATAAGATCGAAATCTTTGTGTTCATAGCGGGTGACACTTTCATAAGAAAGATGTAGTATTTGTTTTCGCATGTCGCAAAAACCGTATTTGAACCCTCACTCGTGTAAAGTAAATTATTAAATTACACAGTAGGAGTCCCTTTTCCCACGAAATAAGGCAGAAAATCTCTTACAAAAATAACATAGTACACAGACTTTGATATCAATCTGAATCGCGACACTAACGACACGTCTAACTTTGAATCGAGACATTCTCAATCACTTAGCTCCAAAAGTTTTATGAAATGACCTTTAAAGGGACATATTAGTCTCACAGATTAAAATACAGTACCTACCTTCTTTAAAACAGTTTCTTTGAGAAGAATGGCGTTTCAAAATATGCAACGCACATAAGTGTATAGAAATCTTTCGTTTTATGTAAATCGCGCGACGGAACCATAAAAATAACACATAAACAATAACATTGGTAAACCACAGAGGCCATTGTCGAACAAATTTATGCGTAAAAATTAAACGAAACGGTAAAATAACCTGTTATTTGCCGGTAAATTGAGGAAAATAGAGTTTTTAACTTAGTACTATTAGATATTCTGTGCTTTAACCCTGAAGTTCTTTTTACTTTAAGTACGAAAATGTTGTCATCATTTAATTAGAACAATCAACATTTAAAAACTAAAAAAATTAATTTTCCAAAAAAATAACTTCACACATAAATCAGAACCCATCATGAACATTGGCGTCAAAAAAATCATACACCAAAATAATCGAACGGACGATAATTGGTGCTGCCACCCTACAAACAAAGTTGGGTTCGCGTAACCCAGGTAGCTGTCTGCCTGAGCTCAATAAATACGTCCGTGATACTTTTTTTACTTTTTTTTTACATCTCGGTGTCAGCTACAGTGGGAGTGGGACCAAACCTGTTTTATTTGCGAGTATTCTATCTCTTTCTGCTTAGATCCTTTTCGTTTTTTGAGTGGCGAGTTCACACTTATTCAATTATGGAGCGAATGTACCAATGATCTATTATTATTGAGAATTTGAGAGGCAATTTGGTGATGTAGTATATTTATTGCAGACAGACTAGTCACAGACATAGTAAAAAATATAGACTAAGTCCTGCGAATAATCATAGTGAAGCCAAAAAAACTATGCTCCTTCGTGTACAACCAGCGCTCACGTACACACATGCACTTCAAACCGTGCTCACCCCTCTCAGTACACATGTCGCGGCATCGTTCAGTAAGCATCGCGAAAGCAAATATCCTTCAGGTGCATGGTGTGTGCGTGAGCGCTGGTTGTAGACGAAGGAGCATAGTTTTTTGCTTCACTATGATTGTTCGCAGCACTTCGTCTAAATTTTGTACTATGTCTGAGTATGTCTGTATCTTTTTTTCAACCATTTTTATCGTAAGATTTCGCTTCGCATGCGTAAATGCGTTAAAAAAATAATTAGTAAGGGTAGGCATATCTATACGACTTTGAATTAACTGCAAAATTAGTCGACTTTAAGATATCGCTGACGTCACCCAAAGACGTGCCAAGTGGATGAGAATTTCGATACCACGAGCAGTGTTCACGGTAGCTTAGTGGCTAAAAGCACTGGCGTACTGAGCCAGGAGTCGCAGGTTCGAATCTTGCTCGTGAGCGATTTTTTCTTTCCACAATTTAAATCGTACGCTTGTCATCTTAGTCTTCCTGCGACCACGAACGCTGCAAAGCTTTCGAAACGTCAGGAAAACCAATTTATATAATATATGCGATTTAATCCGGTTAAACTTTATTTTATTATAATGTGTAGTGATCGCGAAAACCTAAGAAATTATCAAGCTTTTAAAAATCAGCATGATTCATTCAATTTGACCTTAGCCCTAAACACACAATTCCATCAACAAAAATTTCTTTATAAAACAACGAATGCAAAATACAACGATGCGATGCAAAATATTATAAAAACATAAGATAGGTAGGTACTGTTAAAACAAGATTCCGATAGTAACATAATACGTAAGAGTACGCGTTGCGTAATAACACGTAATACATGAAATGCGGATAAGCATTTTTATTGTTAAAGACATGGCGGGTTTTAAATATCTCTTGAAATCGACACCATTCGGTGCCTTGTGAAGCTGTGATATTATAAGCTGCTGCTACGCATATTTTTTATTTATTCGTGTAGTTCCACGATCATACAGCCCATAGACGCCTCATAATTAATTAATTTTTAATTTCATAATTTTCACTAATGTAGGTCGCCACTATGAGCCGTCAAAACTGCCGCGATAGTGATCACTTGATTAGCCAATAGCTGCCTTGGTAGGGTCAGTCGGATTGCAGTACCCCGTCTCACTTGGTAGGGTCAGTCGGATTGCAGTACCCCGTCTCACTTGGTAGGGTCAGTCGGATTGCAGTACCCCGTCTCACTTGGTAGGGTCAGTCGGATTGCAGTACCCCGTCTCACTTGGTAGGGTCAGTCGGATTGCAGTACCCCGTCTCACTTGGTAGGGTCAGTCGGATTGCAGTACCCCGTCTCACTTGGTAGGGTCAGTCGGATTGCAGTACCCCGTCTCACTTGGTAGGGTCAGTCGGATTGCAGTACCCCGTCTCAGCTAGTGGCAGAATTTATTGTACGCATCATATTCAACATTAGGCGTCTATTGGTCTGTTGTATAGTCGTTGGTGTAGTATTACGCCATTTTTCCTTACGAATGTGCTTTTAATCACACTATTAACCAAGAAATAAATCATTTGCTGACATTTGATGACCCACTGTTGTGGCACTGCAATGTCAATAATGTCTTATTGGACAACAGTGCATTTTTTTAATGAGATATAATTTTGTTCTTGACCGCATTCTAGACAGCTAGCTTTAATTTATTATTTATTATCAACTATAAATAGCAGTATAAGACTAGATAAGAGAAATGTTTATTTATTCGCCACAAAATTTCACCTAAAATAACATTTCTTTGCATAATTTGTATTATTCGTGCTGCTGCTGAAATGCTAACATTCTAATAGCTTTTTCCAGAAAAGGGGTCATTGTACTCATCACTATGAACAACTTTTACTATGGGACCGACCATGAAATCGCGAAAAAAAATCTGCTGGTCCCTAAAAAAAATAAAAATAACAAAAAAAAATAGAAATTGACTTCTACTACTTGGTAACTTTATATTAATTTCTTTTTCTCTTTTTTACAGATTACTGGACATTAAGAAAACATTCAGACGGCGCTTCTAGTGACAAGGAAAACTAGGAAAAATCAAAATAATATAATTTTTAATTATTTTAGATTAGTTGACTAAAAGTTCACCCCTATGTAAAAAGCATGCGTTTTTATAAATTATTAAAAAATATATGAGTATTTATAATACAAATTAGCAATCAGTTCTAGGTGCCTAGTGTTCCTATAAAAAATCATTTTTAAAAATTTTAGAACACATGATTTTTTACTAATTTAAATAAGGAATTTAAAAAAAATTGTAATGGTTTGGAAGTGTAAAATACTTTTGGATAATTAGAGGCTAAATTTTTTTGGGAAATTTAAAATTATTATTAAAAATTATATTAATTTAGTGTATTTTTATGGGTGCCAAGGAACCTAATTAGCTGAAATAACTAAGAAATAAAGGTGTTTGTGTAAGTTTTATTTAAAAAAAGATAATGTATTCAAAAAAGATAATGTATTTAATGTGGTTTTAGAACAATTACTTTCATGTGTGAATTCAAAAATGTTGTGATTCGCCAAATATATACAAAATGTATTGTATAGTCCAGGTAAACCCACCTTAGAAGGCAGATTTTTATCGATTGATAGT
The DNA here is from genome assembly GCA_949699075.1 of Asteroscopus sphinx. Lineage (NCBI taxonomy): Eukaryota > Metazoa > Arthropoda > Insecta > Lepidoptera > Noctuidae > Asteroscopus > Asteroscopus sphinx. The sequence continues at coordinate 8,732,199 of OX453020.1, forward strand.
CTGATTAGAATGTTATCTACGCAGTGTTGCAGGTCCGATTTTCAAAATCCGGGAGGCTTATTAAGGAAAAAGCGGGAGATGTATTAAGGAAAAACGGTACAAATCGGGAGAATATGTTTTTCAACAAAAGTCATAGTTTTTGAAGTAACCCCGGTATTATATTTTGCTACCATTCCAGCTGTAATATTAAAATCAAAGCAGTTTGATATTTTACTGCACTGTGTAGCAAGTGACGGAAATATTCAGGGTAGCAACTCATCCGTCCGTTTCATTTTATGCAGTTTTTTTGCCAGGTTTTGATCTTATTCCTATTATTAGTCTCTAAACAGGGATTGTAAAAAATCGGGAGATTTTTGTCGAAAATCGGGAGATCGGGAGATTTTTAGGAAAACCTGTGAATCTCCCGGAAAATCGGGAGACCTGGCAACAGTGTATCTACGTAATAAAATACCTACATAGGAAGACCTAAGTGTACCGGAATCAGGTTTTTTACATAAGTAGGTACTTAAAAATACACATACGGAAGCTTAGCTCTATTGATTGAACAACTGATCGATAAAAATCTGTGATGCCTAATTTAATTACTGTTAACTTTTGTAGAACGAAAGATTAATCCTCATTTTATTATTACTTTTATAATCATTTGTAACTACCGGTGTATTTTTAATATTTTTTATTATATTATAACTTTTATCTGATTTTTTATGGTTTTTTAAATATGTTTTATTACGAGTATATGGATTCTCCGTGATAATGGTTGTCAAACAATTATTTTAAACCAAGTAATATCATTGTTTTAAACTAAACTGACTGAGACTGTCTATGACGCATTTCAGCAGTACCCACAGTGCCTTCCTCATTCAAATTCAATAGTGGTGTAAGTTAGTATCTTTTTTCAAAGTACGATGATTATTTATGTTTTAATAGACTTATAAATGCTAAATTAATCTTCCTGCACAAAAAAACAATAACTTACACCAAAATTAAATTCCAATGAAGTAGATTTATTCACGCCACCATTGTGCACGCGACTGTCTATGACATTACTTGTACGTGATGGTATAGTGGTTGAACCACAGAAATAGATAGATAGAATGGAAAAGTGGGCGAGCCACGCGTGCCAGCACTCTGCACCAAAGTGCAGGGCATTTCAAAGCCTTTCTCAGTACGCCTTATGACATTTTTCTGTAAATACTGTAACAAAAACCCGCAAAAATGCCTTATTGCGCCGTTTCTAACTGCAGAAACAAAAGCCGTACAGTACATTTGATTAAAGTTAATTTTTTAAAATTAATTACGTCAACATGGGAGGCGTAGTTTGTTCGAAAGTTGCCACGCATGAATCGCAAGTAAAATTGTGATTACAACCATTCTATCTATCTATTTCTGTGGGTTGAACTCTTGCCTTCCATGCAGGAGGGTCCGAGTTCGATTTTATTATCACTTGACAATCAAGCTCAACGCGAATTGATACTTATTATCCAAATTCCATAAATCCATACATACAAACATTTTAACCTCATAATTTTAAGATTGTTGAAAATAATAATTTAAGTCGTGAATGTATGACCAATGGTCTTCCTCAGTGACTGACCCAGTTAAGATTTTTCTTTTAACTTTTCCTGACTGTTAATTTTCATAAAACATTCATCTATTGTATCAAAATGTAGGTGTATCTCACCACATCCCGACTATGTTACTGATAACCTATAATTGTTGACCATCTGTTGAATTGTCTAACTCTCTAGCTATCGTAGTCATGTTGATTTCATGTTCATATTTTGATAATCCGTCGTATCGGCAAATACCACCACGCAATGAATATTGCTGTGAATCAAAATGATTGCTATTTTCACTGTGAGTGAATTACAAAATTACCCCACTGATTGGTACAACTTGGGGAAAACAACGACCTATGATAGGTCGTTGTTTTCCTCTCGTTAGTTAATTTGATTTGGGAAAGACCCATACCTAGCAATGGTCTTCCTAGCTAGCATATCTAGCAATGGTTGATTGTTTAAATCTTTTATATGTAAATGTATTTTCCTTATCTGGCAATGGTTGACTGATAAAAGTATATTAGAAGTTTGATGGTGGTCTGCTATCTATAATTTTATCTTGTATGTTAGAATTGAGTGCTTGACTATTTTCATGTTGTTTTTTTTGTGATTTTTTTTTATCCTGAAATTAAAGGCTATATTTACAGTTTGACATAAAGAGTACACAAAATGAGGCGCCACATATACATGTTAACTGAAAAATGTTTACTTTTATAATCGATTTATTAGACATATTTTTTGCATAATAAAACACAGACACAGAATTACAAAAATTTATTCAAATTTCGACGTTTTTGCCAGACTGTATGTACCAATCAAACTAGATATAATGCCATAGTTATGATATACCTAGTTTTCATGTATAAATGTATCACCTTTTAGTGCTTATATATAAGAATAGGGATTTCAGCTGTAAAAACACAAGAAAATAACAATGAAAGTAATCAAATACCCAATTTTATAATTTTTTGTTTGTAAAATATTTTAAAATAATGTGCTAAGTGTATTTTCCTGTAGAATCTAGTCTATGATCTCTGCAATAATGTTGTCTATGGCCGCTCAGTGGCCCTCGCTTCCTAATTATCTGTCCTTTAGTAATAACTTAATAAGTGTGTAATATAGTTTATTGTAGTAAGTTTTTTATTTAGTGACTAGTGACAAAATTTGTATTTTGTGTGTCCAAATAAATAAACTAAATGAACCTTTATTGAATGTATTTTTTTCTATACTACAAATCCCTGAGTTCCTGTTGGTAAAGTAAAATAGATAAGTACATTAAAAAAAATAAAAGCCGTTTTAATATTTTTATGTACAAACAACACATTTAACAATAGAAAACATATTAAAAACAGACACTTGAGCACTGACAGAGGTACCTACTGCTTATTTCTAAAAGAAATTTCTTCCAGCAGACCTGCGACATGAAAAAAGGATTCATCAGTCACTGAGGTAATATGTACTACGTACTAGAGAAGACACCTCGAATCGAATGTTTGACACGTTTTGACAGAGCTCTTGAACTCTCACCACTTAGCCACGCTAGGGACGCGTGTGCCCCGCGGCCAGCAAGTTGCGCGATATTTTTTGTTCATAATGTCTGCTCTAGTACGTAGTACATATTACATCAGTGTCATCAGTCAATTTCTTCTTCATCAGATCTTTCGTAGATCAACAACAACAATGTATAGCAATAATTTTAGTGTTGTCAAGAAGAATTTCTGTGCAAGTTTAGTCGTAATACGTTGCGATTAAAAATACAAAAACAACACAAACACACAGTTCTAAAATTATTGCTATCTCTTTCTTTTTGTCACTATTAGAAAAATAGCATCATAATCATCATAATTTCAGCCGAAAGACGTCTACTGCTGGACGTAGGCCTCCCCCAAGCATCACCACAACGACCGGTCCTGTGCTTTCCGCATCCAGCGGATTCCCGCGACCTTCACCAGGTCGTCGGTCCACCTTGTGGGGGGCCTCCCACGCTGCACCTTCCAGTACGCGGTCGCCACTCCAGAAGTTTAAGGCTCCATCGGCCATCCATTTTGCGAGCAAAAAGATGAATAGTTTAAATTAGGTAAAATTACAGAATCAATTCTTATTCTTATTTTTTATTGTTCACCAGAAAAATACAGTATTACTTATCAACACCAATATTCCTTGAGATTTTGTTTGGCAGGCGGAATAAGGGTCAGTATAATACAAGATGGTTTTTGGATGGATGATGTCCACCTAGGCCTAGGGGATATTGGAGAGAAATAAAACAAGGGTAAGTCCCCCTAATCAGAAGTTTCATAACACCTATGTGAAGCGATGATGAGATCAATTTTTTCATGTTATTTATTTATTTTTATATTATAGGATGGCGAAGCGAGCTAAAGGCCCACCTGATGTTAAGCGGTTACCTTTGCCCATAACAAATTCAATATCACCTAGACGGTTGTTTAAATGGTACCGCAAGTCGGTTCGCCAAACTGAGACATGAAGATGGAAAGTCTCATGTGATTGTAATTTCACCGGCACCCGTACCCTTCATGTAAATAATGATTAAACTACCTACTATATTTTCATTAAGGAAGTCTATTAAGTCTCACATTCCTCTAATTTAACACTTTTGAAGAGAAAAAATACATTTCTTTGTTTTTCTTTCTATACAAATCATAAAACCGTTGGATGCGGAAAGCGCAGGACCGGTCGTTGTGGCCTATGCCCAGCAGTGGACGTCTTTCGACTGAAATAATGATGATGATGATGGAAATAAAACCATTGCTTAAATTTATTTGTGATGACACCCTGAAGGAAGTTTATAGTGTTTTTTCTTTTCAATTTCGCATAATATCGCTTTAAATCTTTAACAAATAGGCCAAATGCAAGTCAGACTCACGCAGTAAGTATTCCATAGCACCCATTGACCTGATACCTCATCGAAACTGATTTAATTTACGAGAGTTCATCAAAAGACATCAACGTACAGTGCGAGAATTTTTGCATCTCTTTCTTACGCAGGTCCCACCACATATGTCCATGTTTGCCCTATTTTTAGTATTTTTTGCTAAACTACTTTATAATCGGACAAAATTCGCTGGTAGATTAGAAGATAGAGCAGGAAAAAAAATGCATGTTTTTCGAGATTTCTTGTATGGGGACCTAGTAATATATAAGTCTATGCTAGGGACCCTAACTAAACTGCTTTTGAATACACAACACATATTTTAGTAAAAAATAATGAATGTAGGTACAGAAACCATGTACCTATGTGTAGTGCGTAAATAAAGGAATTCCCGTGTCAGACGTGACAATTTACTGAGGGAACTGGGTGACCTAGTTGATAGTTGCTGGCAATCCGCCAACAAGCTACCAGCTATGAGCTAGGAATTTGTAATGCAAAAGGAACGGATCTGTTGTTTTCAACAAGATTCTATGTTCTTGAACTAGAAGAAAATTACAACTATTAAGATAAATTCGACAATCAGGAGAAAAAAAGCTGATTTCGAATGGGAGCACTACGTTTTACCGAAATACGATCCACCGAAACACGTTTTACCGACAACTATTCGTCGAACGTATCATTCCCCGATGCAACACTTGGTCGAATGTACATTTAGCCGACGCACGTTTCCCCGAATTATATTTCGTCGAAACACTATTTGCCGATGGCTTCTTTTACCGACGTACCTTTGACCGAAGGCTCAGTTTGTCGAATCGTGGTTTGAATAGACGACGTTTATTTTGAGTGATCGAAAACGTCGTTTACTTGACATCTCGAAAGAAAGAAAAGAATGAAAAAATATTTATTGCGTCAAAAGTGACGCACAAAATTACCAAAAAATTTAAGAACACAGAACAAATACAGGTACAGAGCCAAGAAGTGTGGTAAGATATGCGTCACATCCGCGCAAAACGGCCACCGCTCAGCATATTGCTGTGCCTCATGCACGGAGCAGAGCCACAGCGCTGGTTTCCAGCGACAACCGGCGTCGACAGAATAACGTCGATCAGTGTGGCGTGATGTTGTAGTACAAGATAAAACGAGTAATAGTTAATACATTAAGATTGGGAATTCCTTAGACTATAACACAAAACGTCCAACGTTGAACGTCCTCCTATTAAAAGTCTGAATGTCGTCGAGAAAAATTACCGCTAAATTTGATTTAAGTACAGAGTCATAGAATTAAAAATCTAAAGGACATTGCTAAAGATCCTTATTAGTGACTCCGCCTTAAGGCGTTACAAATTAAAGTTGATTCTCACCATATACAACTCAATGAAGCCAATGTATTGCAATATTGCAATACATTCATAAACACGGACAGTACAAAATAAAATATTAGATTTTTTAAATATTTACTATTTTGACACATATATCACAGATATCTGTGCTATTTTGATGTCATGTTTTGCTTTTTTTGTTATGTCAAACAACCTACATTGTCGTCAAGTTGTCAGTCGATGCCAATTTTTTGGAATTTCTTGTGTGAAAAGGAGTCTATAATATTAAATCATAGACTATAGAGTATCGAAATAAAAATATGGATGATACACAGATAACATAGATGATACAATTTTATCCGGTTACGTCATTTATGTATTGATACTCCTTAAAATGTAAAAAATGGTTCTTGTACTGTCCGCATTAAATACAATGTAATATATATTATGAAACGAAAAAATTCGCATGTAATTTTCGTATATTTTTCATTTTTGTAACAGTTTAAGGCTATTTTTATCAATGTCCAAATGCTGATAGTACGCACGGCTACACATCAAGCTGTACATTTCCAGTATAAGCTGATCTCGCATTGTACGGAAAGCCTATGCAATGCGAGGTCAGCATAAACTGGAAATGTACAGCTTGATGTGTAGCCGTGTGTACCTATACAGAATAGCAATTTCTACGGTTTTAGTGAATTACACAGTCCCCAGGTTTTAACCGCACCGGCACGGTCCACAGTAGTTCCCGGAGCTGTTGGTTCTGAGGATGGCCACCGTATGGTTTTAGTCGGTAGGAGTCCGACATACCCCTCCGCCTTCCCCAGATGGAGGATATGAGGATTCCCACTAGTCAAATAAGTACCTTTGTAAGTACTTCTTATATATAAAAAAAATACCTGTACTGAAAACCTATATCTTGCTACTTTTCAACTCTTGTCCCAAAAATGTTATTTTAGCTCAAAAATTTTCAAAGCAACAATAAAATCTTATTTTAGGATCCAAAATATGGCCTGCTGCATATGGGACCCAGCCCAACGCAGCCCAGTCGAGTGCCATACTGTAGTAATATTATCTAATGTGTGGCCATACGGCGCGTTTAAGTCTTTTGTTCGTACTTCCAAAGTGGCATTAGATGGCCACGCCACGTGGGGCCAATATACATTGCTTTACACGTTTTACAAAACCATCCACGCCGTGTGCTGTGTATGGGTTGGTACGGCGGCGGGTTTTAAAATCTATGTACAGTCAACCGCAAATCAATCGTAATAAAACCATTATAAGCGGAACTGGCTTAGCATGTAATTTTCAGACAAGGCAGGTTCTACTTATACTGAATATTTTACCATCGATATCTGTTTGACTGTACAGTGTAAACACAAAAAATAAGAGCCATAGGATCGTGCAGACAAATCGATCACTAATAACATGTCTGGTTCAATACGCGATGACGCATAGCCTTAGTAACAGGTAGCTAGTTTTAGGTCTAGAAATAAACGGAATCAACTAATCACCCAATCCTACTTGAGAGGTTGAATACAGAGAATCTCGAGATAATTACAGACCAATACTTCCTATAGAAAATAATATATGATTATAATGCACAGACATAGTAAAAAATATAGACGAAGTGCTGCGAACAATCATTGTGAAGCCAAAAACACTATGCTCTTTCGTGTACAGCGCTCATGCTCACACATGCACCTCAAACCGTGCTCGCCCCTCTCAGTACACGGCAAAGTATTGAAAAAAAAAATTGGTATTGATTTTTTTATTGATTCGTGTTCAGTGTCACTAGATAGTCATCTCCTTAAATATGGCACGAATACAGATCAACATGTTGGTATAATGTTGGATGGCGAAGTAAGAATTACATAAATACCGCGCGGATTATACGATCTGCGAGGTTAAGCTGCACTTGCCGCAGTCAGTCCATGGATGGGTGACCGTTTCGTTACACAACGAGACCCCTCCGTGCCTCGGAGAGCACGTTTAGCTGTCGGTCCTGGTTCAATCAACTCAGCCTATCGCAGTCCACTGCTGGACATAAGCCTCTTCCAAATTGCTCCACAACACTCGGTCCTCTGCCTTCCGCATCCAGTCCCCCCAGCTACTTTCATCAGGTCGTCGGTCCACCTGGCCGGGGGGCGTCCTACACAGCGTTTGCCGATTCGCGGTCTCCACTCAAGGACTCGTCTACTCCAGAGGCCATCGGTCCTTCGACAGACATGGACAGCCCACTGCCACTTCAGCTTACTGATCCTACAAGCTATGTCGGTCACTCCGGTTCTTCTCCGGATAATCTCGTTACGGATTTTATCCTTCAAAGAAACTCCAAGCATAGCTCGCTCCATAGCTCGCTGAGCGACTTTGAATTGCTTTGCGGTCCCGGTTGTCATTCGAATATCTGTGGCAGTCATTATGGGTAGTTAGAAGCCTGAAAGTCTAACCTCCGTATGTCGGTATTGCCCAGTAACTGGGTTGTGGCCGTGGTTGCAGGGGTCTAATGGCGGCGGGCCCGGTGTGCACTCACCCTGCCACTGGGCAGGCAGCGGGGGGACTGTCCTTCCCTGCCCCCATCGGTCTCGTAATCCCAGGAGTGCCTGCTGAGTAGTGTTCTCGCGCTTCTTGGGACCGAGGGTCTTGGCTTTACCGCCCGGACTGCGAGGAAGAACACCTCTATAAAAATTACAGGAGGATGGGCCTGCGAGCAGCAGACTCGGGTTAGTCTGCTGCCCGACCAGCAGCTGGCGTAGCTGGTAAAGGCCCGTGAGGTGAGGTGGCTTGCAGTGTTCCGTGCGGCCGTCGCTAGGCCGCACGGGGAGAAGGGGCTCGCCTGCTTGTGGCGAGCCGGGACCTGTCGGGGGTGGTTGTGTGAATACTCACGGGTTCCCACGCCCCCGGCTAAGGTAGTTAAGGAACACCGTGGTGGTTTTAGTCGGTAAGTGTCCGACACTGGCTCCGCCTACCCCGGGCGGAGTGCGTCCATGAGGATTTCCCCACGGGAAAAAAAAAAAAAAAAAGGGGGTCTGATGGCGGTAGCTCTGTGTAAAATACTGATGTTCAGCCGCATCTGGTTAGACTGGAAGCCGACCCCAATATGATTGGGAAAAGGCTCGGAGGATGATGAATGTGATGGGGCAATTTTTATCAAGTTTCTTGCACTACATCAATCAGTTCTGCCTTTTCACAAGGTACTAACCTAACCTAAGTTTAGTGCTTTTTAAACTGTTTATAGATAAAGAGCGCACAAACGCACATCCTGTATTTACTTCGAATAAGCTACCATCGAGATTATCCGGAGAAAAACCGGAGTGACCGACATAGCTTGTAGGATCAGTAAGCTGAAGTGGCAGAGGGCTGGCCATGTCTGTCGTTGGACTGATGGCCACTGAAGCAGACGAGTCCTTGAGTGGAGACCGCGAATCGGCAACCGGAGTGATGAAAGTAGCTGGGGGGGACTGGATGCGGCAGGTAGAGGACCGAGTATTGTGGCGCAAATTGGGAGAGGCCTTTGTCCAGCAACGGACTGCGATAGGCTGGTTGATGATGATGCCATCGAAAATCAATAAACTCCTACGACCATCATTTTGCTTTTGCTGTTCACTTTGCTTGACAAACTATTCAACATCTGATTCTGTTGCTTTGTATGCCTTTCTACATAAGTTTTTTTTTTAAATTGCATCAGCTTACATCGAAATTCAAACAAAAATAAGTATCCAAATCGAGTCCAAAATTCTTTGTTGAACAACTTCCTACACAGGCCATGGGTTCCAAGTTTTGGGAGCACTCCCACGCGACACTACAAGAATATGCGATGCATTCGTAAAGGGTTCCGCATGTATGCTGCTAATACGGAAACATATCTTTATTCATTTGGAATTATGATTTCATTTCCCGCACACGTTGTGAGAAAGATGGGAAAGTTCAACTGACTTGAAAAAAAAAAACAGACGGCTGTTTCGTTTTGTAAATGACCCATCAAAATGAGCAGGTATTTTTTTATCTGTATGAGCCGTGATAGCCCAGTGGTTTTTTTTTTTTAAATTCTTTATTTATTATAAGGGATTTTTGTACATAAGAAATGACGATGCCAATCCCATCGTACCTTATTCTAAATTAATCTACACTATCTAGAGGTAGACAACTAGCCCAGTGGTTGAAATTGATTGTATTGCATCTGTTGCTACTTTATCAGCGCTGTGTTGTAACTTACGTTACAACACAGCATCAAGCCGAGTGTCGCTGTCGACCTCTTTGCCGCAGCTACGACATGCAAAGTAGGTATCATACATTGATAAAATTATTCAAGAAATGTACCTAATTAAATTATTTTTTATGTGCACCTACCGCATGTCGTCTTGTTGTGGCAATAAATCATTTTTCTTGCTTTCTTTTTTTCTTTCTTTATTTTTACAAGTGTCTAAATTGTATTAATTTCGACTTTTACAAAATCTGAAGCACACAAATGTTTCTTTTTTAATTGTCACCATTAGTAGTTAGAGTTGCTTTACAAGCAGTGGGGCAATTGTGTAATGCATTCACTTTCACGTTAGCTTTCATTTTGAAATTAAAGCATCATTCATTGCGTAGTACGTAGTTTCCGATAACACGGATTGTCAAAACACACGGAGCAATGAACATTGAAATCCAGATGATTGCGATCGTGAGTGAGTTACGCAATTTGGCAGCAGCAGGGCAATTGTGTAACTCCATCGCAATCAACAAAATGTCAATTTTGACGTTAGAATCCGGAAAAATTATACAATTAAATGATACAATTCGAATTACGTAGCTACAAAACTGTTGATTACGATGTCGGAGGGATTCATCATGAAATTGAATGAATGATAAAGCTTAAAACGCATACTTGCATAACGAAAGGTGATCTAACATACATGACGTCATTACATCGCAATGGATTTCCCTCCTGACGTCATTTACTTCATAATGAAGTCCCTCTATGTCGTTACACAATTCCAATGTTTGATTGCGATGTTATCAACATCGTCTTAAATTTTACATTACAGAGTTACGCAATAGCCCTGCTGGTCTTTTAAGACAATGTCAGTTAGTATTGGTCGACTAGTAAGCCAGGTAGCAAAAGCAGACAGGTGTGATGAGATTACGAAAATAGCTATTTGATTAATTAAACCTTTTTTTTTATAGTAAAGATGGCGGAACGAGCTAAAGGCCCACCTGATGTTAAGCGGTTACCTTTGCCCATAACAACTGTAATACCACCTAGGCTGTTGCCTAAATGGTACCGCAAGTCGGTTCGCCAAACTGAGACATGAAGATGGAAAGTCTCATGTGATTGTAATTTCACCGGCACCCGTACCCTTCAAACCGAAACACAGCAATGCAAGCATCACTATTTGGCGGAGAAGTAGGTACATTAAAGTGCGTTATATTTTTATATCTGACTGTACCTATTTAGCACAAATTTTAAAAGAAATACCACAAGAGGCGAATAGGTACACCAATATAATTTAAATATATTAAAATTCAACTTGCCCTGTCGTAATGTACGAGTGGGACCCTCAAAACGGGGCGAATGGTACATTTTAAAAAAAAGGGGCGAAAACTAGGGGGTGAGTGGTGGGGTGCTGGCCAGAAAACCTCCACGTGTGCCTGACGGCTGCTTGTCCTTCTGGACACCTCTGGAGGGAACGGCAGTTGTTTGGCCGGTGCATCCTGGGCACGAAGAACGAAAGAACGTGGCTGGGGGGGACTGGATGCGGAAGGCAGAGGACCGAGCGTTGTGGCGCAACTTGGGAGAGGCCTATGTCCAGCAGTGGACTGCGATAGGCTGAGTTGATTGATTGATTGATCCTGGGCACGGGCAATAAAATCCTTTCGAGGGATTAACCTTCCTGGGATTTTATTGCCTGTGGCGAATATTCTGGCGCGGGAGGGGCCCGTTCTGGGCCAGTGGGGAGTTGCTCCACGTGTCCCTCTGTTGCCAACAGAGGGCACAGTGGAGGAGCCAAGGCGGGCCCGGTGTGCACTCACCCTGCCTAGGCAAGCAGTGGGGGGACTGTCCTTCCCTGCCCCCGTCGATCTCGTAACCCCAGGAGTGCCCGCTGAGTAGTGTTCTCGCGCCTCTTGGGACCAAGGGTCTTGGCTTGACCGCCCGGACCGCGAGGAAGTAAACCTCTCTAAAAAATTACGGGAGGTAGGGCCTGCGAGCAGCAGACTCGGGATAGTCTGCTGCCCGACCAGCAGCTGGCGTAGCTGGCACAGCCGGCGTAGTTGGCGCAGCTGGTAATGGCCCATGAGGTGAGCTGGCGTGCAGTGTTCCGTGTGTGCCACGTAGGAGGGTGCGGCCAACGTTAGGCCGCACGGGGAGAAGGGACTCGCCTGCTTGTGGCGGGCCAGGACCTGTCGGGGGTGGTTGTGTGAATACTCACGGGTTCCCACGCCCCCGGCTAAGGTAGTTGAAGGAACACCGTGGTGGTTTTAATAGTTAGGTTAGGTAAGAGTCCGACACTGGCTCCGCCTACCCCGGGCGGAGTGCGTCCATGAGGACTTCCACACGGCAAAAAAAAGGGGGGGCGAGTGGTGCTTACACCCCAGACCTGCCTGAGCTCGCTGCATTATCTTAGCAGCAACTCACCGTCGCATCTGACCCTGTGTGCCTCCGTACCTCCGACACTCCGTGTTTCTGTGTCTCCGAGCCTTCGAGCCTCCGAGTCTCCGTGTCTCCGTGCCGCCGCTGTCTCCGAGCCATCGAGCCTCCGAGTCTCCGTGTCTCCGTGCCGCCGCTGTCTCCGAGCCTTCGACCCTCCGAGTCTCCGTGTCTCCGTGCCGCCGCTGTCTCCGAGCCTTCGAGCCTCCGAGTCTCCGTGTCTCCGTGCCGCCGCTGTCTCCGAGCCTCCGAGCCTCCGAGTCTCCGTGTCTCCGTGCCGCCGCTGTCTCCGAGCCTCCGAGCCTACGAGTCTCCGTGTCTCCGTGTCTCCGTGCCGCCGCTGTCTCCGAGCCTTCGAGCCTCCGAGTCTCCGTGTCTCCGTGCCGCCGCCGTCTCCGTGGCTTCACTACCCAACACTCCTACCTGAGCTACCCTCACCCTGAGGACCACCTAACTACGTGACAACCATTCGTGAAATCATAACAATAGCAATCATACTTTTTCGCTCCAATACTAAATCAATTTACATTGTCACAAGAAAAACTTAAACATTTTTTACAAATAATGTACCAGCTCAATAATGCCATGAACGCATTCCATAAATATCTTTCTCCATAATGCACGTATTATTCATTGAAAAACCATGACAAAAATGACTGATGACTGTATTACGGGAACCCTAAAAAAGAGTAAATTAAAAAACGTAAGCACGGGAGGGTGTGCAAGTGCATGAGTCACAAGATTGACGGGAATGCTCCGACACTCTGACTCATGGGCATTGGACTCTGTTGCTAGCTGATACCTCATTTCGTAATATTGGAAATGTAAAAAGTAGTAGTAGTAATTGTAGTTGTAAGTTATAATAAAACAAGTTTAACCGGATTACATCGCGTATATTATTTAAATTGGTTTTCCTGACGTTTCGAAAGCTATGCAGCGTTCGTGGTCGCAGGAAGACTAAGATCACAAGCAAAGAGAATATAACCACTATGATGACAAGCGTCTTTACCAGTCTTTACAGATATTTCTGAAAAAAAAAAAACTACCGTACAGTTTTTATTAGTTAAAATCTTTTCGATTCACGCAGTAATCACTCACAATGTCATTATCTTTTACAGTGTTGTGTGCTGTTTGACTCTTGATTAAGGACTGGGTTCTAAACAAGTGGTAGGTAGCTGCCAACCATCTTCTCTATTAAAATTAGGATGTTTTTAATTTCAATAGCCTCAAGGAGTATTCTAGGTACATAGGTATCGGTTTTCCTTCGCAAAATATTTATATATTCGGTTTTTTTTCTTAGTTGTAAGTTTTTCTGCAAAAAGTCATTTACTGGCATAGAAAATGTTTTGCATGTAGTAAGACGATGTTTTTATTTTATTTTTTACTAGGACTAGAGTGGAAACAGACTTGTAAGCAATGCACAATGCCACGCGACGTCAATGTAGCGTACTCATTGGCCACATATCATCTCGTGAAGCCACGGTTTGTCACTTGGCCAAGCTGTTACAATAATGTGTACTGGTCCTAATGCTGCTAGATGTCCCGCTTTTGTCGGGACATGCTATTTTACAGCCCTCTCAGAACGCGTTTCGCCAGCACCCTAAGCGGGACGCCCAAAATCCCGCATTTTCGTCTAATTAGCCAATTTGGAAAGTATCGGTCAGCGAAGGAAGAAGCGCAAGAGGTAAGCTGGCGAGAGGAGCTACGAAAATACTAACAAGTAAAGTTAAATAACGGATTATAATAAGAACGCCTATGGCGTTAAGACCGCCTTTGTACCCTGTTGTACATAAAGAATTAAATAAATAAATAAAATTATTTATTTATATCACATTACTAATTATGTAAAGAGGAAAAACCAAACCAACCTATACCGCAAAGTTTGAAGACAAAAGTCTTCAACCAGTGCGTCCTGCCTGTCATGACTTACGGTGCCGTGGACACTGACAGTTGGGCTAGTCCACAAGTTCAAAGTCGCTCAGCGTGCTATGGAGCGAGCTATGCTTGGAGTTTCTTTGAAGGATAAAATCCGAAACGAGATTATCCGGAGAAGAACCGGAGTGACCGACATAGCTTGTAGGATCAGTAAGCTGAAGTGGCAGTGGGCTGGCCATGTCCGTCGAAGGACCGATGGCCGCTGGAGCAGACGAGTCCTTGAGTGGAGACCGCGAATCGGCAAACGCAGCGTATATAGGGTGCCCCCCTGCCAGGTGGACCGACGAACGTGGTGGACGTGGCTGGGGGGGACTGGATTTGGAAGGCAGAGGACCGACTTGGGAGAGGCCTATGTCCAACAGTGGACTGCGATAGGCTGAGTTGATGAAAGAGGAATACCCGAAACCACCAAATTTATAAACTAAAAAATTTCGCCATAGGTTTTTGAGGGAATAGAGAGTGCACCTGTGTTTGCGCACACACTTGTGCACCATAATATTACCCGCGCAGATGGCTAGTCTCCGTTGAGATTAGCCGTTTTGACCGAAATTCAGCCGGGAGGACATTATATCGTGGGTGCAGACAATATTTATGCAACAACCGCCCAGACCCGGAACGACTATCTTTGGCCATCTAAATATGTATATTTAAGTTCGGGTATCGAACCCGTGACCTGTAGTACACCAGCCAGTAGCTCAGTCACTGCACCAAACGTGCCTTATTGCCATTTGGTTTTCGTGAATCTTTGATAGAGATATTCCACAGACATAATAAAAAATATAGACGAAGTGCTGCGAACAATCATAGCGAAGCCGACAAAACCGTGCTGCTCAGTGTACAAACCAGCGCTCACACACGTGACCACCACCTCCACCATGCACCTGAAGGATATTTGTTTTCGCGATGCTTACAGTGCCGCGACCCGCGACATATGTGTGTACTGAGATCGGTCAGCACGGTTTGAGGTGTCTTAGACTTCTATATATATATATATTTTATTGTTGTTGTGTTAGTTTGGGACTAGATGGTGCTGTGTAAAAAATGTCCCAAAGATATTTATTTATTATTTATTTTTTACTATGTCTGTGACTAATTCCAATAAAATTGCCTACATATCATCATCATCATCATTTCAGCCGAAAGACGTCAACTGCTGGACATAGGCCATAATCGCCACGCTTGGCAGACAGGTTGGCGATCGCAGTTGGTTGGTTAAATACTCAGAGAACGCTGCTGCCCATCCTCTGGTGAATCCCTTAGTCGCCTTTTACGACACCCATGAGAATATATAAGGTGGTGCAATTCTTTACGTCCGGCACCACACGGAACATAACACATAACTGTACCCAACATATAACATACACCATTACCCAATAATAAATTATTTACTTTAACATCATGTTAAACTCTTCCCGGCCAGCACCTCTAAATTTGGATTCATGTGTGTATCAGAATTTAATTATCACTTGCTTTAACAGTGATGGAAAACATCGTGAGGAAAGCAGCACACCTGAGAGTGCTACATACAGTTCTCGATGGTTGTGTAGTCCGCCAACCTATAGTTTGCCAACGGGGGGACTAAAATGCCAGCAGTGGGACAGTAATGTGGGTTATGCGTATGCTATCCAGGAACACAATTAAAAGCGTGGCAATGACGTCGATGTTTCAAAGATAATGATATACATAAATATATTAGAGGAAATATAGTTTAGTTTTGTCAGGCTCTTTTCCCTTTCAGGAATGTAGGTATAGATGTCACGATAGATGACTAAATATAAAAATGATGAAATAGTGACTAATTATGTCTATCCCTTCCAGGAAAACGAGCAAAAGCGTGATGGTGGATGGTGTTCACTGGTAGTGTGGCTGAGGAGACTCATCATCATCCTCCGCGCCTTTTCCCAATTATATTGGGATCGGCTCGCAAACACTGTGGGTGGAATAGTAGGTACTACTTGGCCATTTTTTATTCCTTTTTCTGGCTTCATTCGCTAGTTCTACGCACTCCGTCTATATTATTCTTTTGGTCTGAACTCCCAATGTTATAGTTTGATAAACATTACCCACAATAATTCAAAATAACGCTGATTTCATCAGTTTCGACAACATTTCGCGACTTAACGCCTTATACAAATCTTATAGCAACCAAGACATAAGTCTTTGGGTTTTAAGGAAATTTTAAGGCGTCTTCAATCCTTGGTAGGTAAATTGAACACATTTCATGACTTATGAAGTTTTGATTTAATTAAACGTAGTTAAGTAGTACATTTGCAATTTTAACGTTTACTTTTTTGTATCTGAATGCCTCAAATTTTGTAATAGAATATGGCTCTGAGGGTAAAATACCTTACAACTTACTAAAAATAATAGAAATGAATAACAGTGAGTAAATAATCTATAACTTATTTGATGTGTTGGATTTGTTTACTAAAGTACTACGTACGTACGTGTATATTACTTGAATTAAAGATCCATAAATCTATTTACAATTGTTTAAAAATGTGGACAATGGACATCACCTACAATAATGACGCGCCTTATAACCACTACTTAGCAATTAAGACGGATTTCTTTAGGGTCTAAGAAAACAATAAGGCGTATTCTTAGCAGGGGGTAACGTGATAGGTGAGAGGTGAGAAGAGTCTTATTCTGTCTCTTTTGATTATTATTTAAATCGTTCAAAGTAACTGGATAATATAACAAATAACAAAGCTAATTACGTTCTATAGATACCATAACACACGCCAAACCAAACCCGATTTATTATCTACAATCTTTAAAAGCCATCTGGGGCTAACTGGAAACTCTGTAAGGAAAATAAATAGGTCAATTATAACTCCTTTATGTAATAATGATATTGACAATAAGTATTGTCTGCACAAGCCTTGCAATACAACAGAAAACACCTTTCTACTTCGCCCTAGTTCGACAAAAAAACTGCTTGGTAATGAAAGACAATTAACCTTTTTTGACATGCAAATAAAAACATAATAGGTCACATCTTTATAGAGTAACAAAACATACAAAAAGGTACAACAAAAGTGACTAATTAGATTAAAATGGCATTCTACAAAGTTCTCTAACCTTAGGATTTTAAACATTATACAAACCAATTTTGTAAAGGTCTGAAGACCAATTCTCATAATTAAAAACGTACAAAACATAGTTCCAAACTAATCTCAATGCTTTAAATCTCAATCTCCTGTCAGTAGATGTTCCTGTTTGCCGTTAATTTGTGACAATTAAGTCATTAATGGCACAAATAAACGGCAATCGGAAAAATCTACTGTGAGGGATTGAAATTTAAAGCATTGGAATTAGTTTGGAACTGTATTTTAAACGTTTTTTAATTACGAGAACGACAGTCACTCTGTGTTAATTTCTGGTATTCAGTCTCATCTGGGCATAGTATTATATTATCTGTGTCTGGGCCCTAATTCACCAAATTTCATGACGCGCCGATCAAGTTGCAGCAGTGGTCTCGAACATACCGATTTTTCGGTTTTTTTTACCGATATGAGGACTGTCCTACCGGTACACCGAAACCGTACAATTTTTTCACGATTTCTGAGCAAGGAAATTTATGAATGAAATTAATATTTTTCATCCACGTCATTTATTTGAATAATCTCCAGTGTATCAAATTCTAAATCAATTTGATTAATTGTACGGTGAATTCTGTCATTTCTGTAGGTTTCTAATAATTTACAAGGATAACGAAATTTTTAATTGAGAATTTCGATTAAATTTCGTTTTTTTACATAATATACCTACCAATTTTAGGTACAAATATACCGATTTTTGAGGGCAGCTCTACCGTTGCAGTGAAGCTGCAGTTCGTTTCTGACAGCGATCGCCGTAGATAAGAGATTAAGAAAAGCATTTTTTTGATCGAAACTTAACTGCAACTGCATTGCGACTGCACTTCTTTAGTTACGTGAATTGGCCTACAGGTTAGACTGGAAGTCGACCCCAACCTACTCAAGAATACAAATAATTTGTATTGTAGTCGACAAGTTCATTACAGCGATTGTCTACTTTTTTTGAATAAACTTCGGCTCGTGCTAGCCCTTATTTACAAACAAATAATTTAATTGTCAAATTAGCACCCTTTTTGTCGTCATTTTTATGTAAAATGGCATAGTATTATGTGTTTGTGCTAAAGCGGTTACAAGGATCCTTAATTGCTGTCAACAGTAGGGTAACAATGCATACTTAAAAATAATTCGGGTTTTTTTTACAGAACTTCCGATCCAATGACAGATTTTTTAGAGGTTTTGTGACTAATTTTATACGGGTTCCCTATGCCAGTGCGAACGCAGTTCTATTTTTGTTAGTTCGAACACTTTATGTCGATGATACGTTAGTGCGAAGCTACGATATATCGAAGTCTTATTAGTGCGATGTATGAGATATATTTAATTAAAAATGAACTAAACACACATGCTCAAATAGAAACGCGGTCAAAAATCAAAACTGAAATTGAGACAGTCCCGCAAAACTGCAACATCTGGCGTTCCTAATACAATATGAAAATTTTGAATTGGGAATGCGTGGATGAGTGACGGCGTATGCGCGGGGCGCGGGCCCTGAAGCCCTGATTGGCTATTGTCTGCACAGCTTGACTGCATCTGCATTTCGGTCTATTGAAGTTTGTAATATTTGTTATTGTTAAAAAGATTTATGTTGTGTTTATTTTGATGTGTTTCGCTGTTTGTTGATGTATTAAGAGGGTAATTATTCATACTTGTTGTTTTAGAGCGAGAAGAGGGCAAGCAGTGCTCGATTAATAATAATTTTTGATGCTACTGTACCTACACATTGGCACTGTTTTAATCATTGATATATACGTGGGACACTCAGAAAGTTTTGCGAAACTAAAAAAAATTGTTCTATACGTACATATATTTTTATCAAATCTTTTCAAAGTACTTTCCACCAGCCTCTATACAAAGATTCATGCGCCTAAACCAGTTTTCAAAACACTTTTTCCAGTCCGCCGCAGACACCTCGTTTACAGCCTGCTCGAACGCAGCCAGCGCATCTTCCGGCGACGAAAATTGTATCCCTTTGAGCTGATTTTTTATTTTTGGGAATAAAAAGAAGTCACACGGTGCTAGATCAGGGCTGTAAGGAGGGTGACCCAGGAGTTTTACTGGCGTGCTGTCCAGGAAGTCCCTCGTTTTGAGTGCGGTGTGCGCAGGTGCATTGTCGTGGTGGAGCAGTAGCCCGCGGAGCCCTGTGTTTGGTCGCTTGCTGCTTATAACAGAGAAAACTTCTGGCAAACATTTGGTAGTATACCATTCGGCATTAATGCTTCTTTGATCCCGTAAGGGAATTGATACCAAGTGGCCAGTCAAATTAAAAAAGCTAGCGATCAAAATCTTACCCCCGCTTCTAGATCGCTTCACTTTGGTAGGCGTTGGCTCATTTTGAAACACCCAAACAGTCGACTGGCGCTTGGTTTCTGGGTCGTATTGATAAATCCAGGACTCATCACCTGTAACGATGTCGTAAACACGCCGAGACGAGCCTGCTTCAAATTTGTTAAGCATATCACGGCACCATTCCACCCGGGCCTGCTTCTGAGCATCGGTGAGGTTGTGCGGCACCCAGCGTGATACTATCCTCCTCACGCGAAGATGGCTGTGTAGAATCTCGTGAACGCTTCCCGATCCAATCTTCAATATGTGTTGAATCTCCTGATATGTAATTCGCCTATTGTCTTGGATTAAATTTTTCACTGCTAGCACGTTTTCTTCGGTAACAGCCGTCAAAGGGCGACCGCTTCTTTCGTCATCCCCCAAAGTTGGTCGACCGCGCTTGAATTCGTTATACCAACGATACACGGTTGCCTTGGAAGGGCCTTCATCCATGAATGCCATTTGAAGTCTATCGTACGATTCATCCGGTTTCAGGCGACACTTGAAATCGTATAAAATCATAGCTCTAAAATGTTCCCGGCGCAGATCCATATTTCAGTGAGACACAATACTTTGAATTAACTCGCAAAAAATGTGGAGGGAAATTTTGAAATTGGAACTTACTTATTTTTACTTATAAATAATCATATTTTCGAAAAACATTATAACTGGCCAGTCTCCCATATATAAAAACTTTTTTTCGCAATACTTTCTGAGGGGCCTGGTATGTAGGTAACATAAATTTCGATCATAATTATAATTAGTTTTTCAACATTGGAGGGGCTATAAGAGTTAAGCTGTTTTCCGCGAAATTCGATATGGGAGCCTTCAAGAAAAGAGCATACGTCTTTTTAAAAGGTCAGCACCGCATCGGCGACTCCCCTGGTGTTGCGCGTGTCCATGAGTGGTTGAGATTGCTTACCATCAGGTGACCCGCTTGCTCGTTTGCCCTCCTATGATATAAAAAACTTACAACCTACGCGTATCATAGATAAGTACAATCTCCGCTTGACACGGTCAGCTTGTGGATGGGTGACCGTTTTGTTACACATCGAAACCTCTCTGTGCCTCGGAAAGTACGTCAAGCTGTCGGTTTTCATATGAATATCTATCTATGGCAGTCGTTACGGGTAGCCAGAAGCCTGGAAGTCTGCCAACTGTCTAGCCTTAGATTTGTCGGTAATGCCACAGATAATATAATACTATACTAGTAAATGCCTAGTAACTCGGTTGCGTAGGTCTGTGGTAGTCATAAAAAAACATAACATAAACAGCTCCTTACTGTCCCACTGCTGGTCACGAGCCATTTCTCAGAATGAGAAGAATTCAGGCCTTAGTCCACCACGCTGGCCTAGTGCGGGTTGGCGGACTACACACACCATCAAGAACTGTATGAAGCACTCTTATAGATGTGGAGGTTTTCTCACGATGTTTTCGTTCACCGTTTACATAACATCAGTATTTCAGCGGAAAGACGTCCACTGCTGGACATAAGCCTCCCTCAAGCATCGCCACAACGACTGCTTCTGCGCATTCAGCGGATTCCCACGACGTTCACCAGGTCGTCGGTCCACCTTGTGGGGGGCCTACCCACGCTGCGCCTTCCAGTAGGTACCCGTCACCTAATATACCACACAAAATCTGAGAATGTCCCACATTCACGCGAAATCGCGATTTTTTTTACATCATAATCACAAAACATTGAATTTTTTGACAGAAAATCAAAAAATCACATTTTTTTTCAAGTACCTACCCCTATTCGCCAACAGATGTCGCTACTTCACAGTTCATAAACCTTTGTCACCTTTGTTTCGCCCAGTCGCCGCGGGAGGGCTCTTCAATACGCATTTAGAAATGGGAGTAAGCAGAAATATAGCTATATTGAGTAAAATTGGCCCCCGGTGAGATTGGCGCTAACATATTGCATATTATCACGCTTTGGTTTTTAAAGTGGGCAGTTCAAGTAGGTACCTACCAGTGCGCGGCGAATAACTTGAAAATGCGCAGTGATTAATGTACCAGCCAAGTGGCGCCCCCATCAGAAAAAAATATTATTCGATGAATACATCATTTATCGAAAATTCGTTTTTAACAATTGAAGTACAGGTACTGTAGTTTAATCAGAAACTATTTACTCTGTAAATTATACTTCGCTGTAGTTGTAGATAGAAAAAGTGCGAAAAACGGCCACTTCTGGCATTTTACTGATGGGGACTTCACTTGGCTACTACTTTCCTCTTGATTCTATCTAACCTTTTTCAGTACACAGTACTTTTACAGTAACATCATACATGCGCAGTGATACCATCTTTGCTCAAGATATTTGTCGGCCTGTAGGTATTGTGTGATGTGTATTTTGTATGCTGCAAAACTTTAATTATTCTGCTTGAAATCATATCAAGAATGATACCTATTGATTGTGTTTTAGAATATGGTGACCACAGTTTTTTTTTTTTTTATGGTACAGGATGGCGAAACGAGCTAACCTGATGTTAAGTGGTTACCTATGCCCATAACAACTGCAATACCACCTAGGCTGTTACCTAAATGGTACCGCAAGTCGGTTCGCCAAAATGAGACATGAAGGTGGAAAGTCTCATGTGATTGTAATTTCACCGGCACCCGTACCCTTCAAACACAGCAATGCAAGCACCGCTATTTGGCGGAGAAGTAGGCACGGTGGTAGTACTTCCCCGGACGAGCTCTTTCACAAAGGAGCTCTACTACTACTAAAATAAATATCTGATATATTTCGGTGATGGTGACTGAGAATTTAAAAAGGGACACGTGTGGTCTCTGATTTAATCTTACCTAACTAGAGTACTAAGAGAAAATACTTTAAAAGCTGCTACTAGAAAATCCAGAATTCACCATAATTAGAAAGAAAGAAGAAGGAAAGAAAAAACATTTATTACATAAATGAAACATTAATAAAACATACAACGTTACACAATGACGAGAAAGTATTTGAAGGAATAATATCTTGTAAATGCGAACCTGTGGGGTTACTATTAAAAATTATTTCGATCCTCGATCCCCATTTCCCATCCAATTCCAACGTCAAAATTTTTCTAAAATAATTAATAATTTTTATTAATAAAAATATACAAAATAGACAATTTCAGTTAATAAAGGTTAATTAATTCTTAAGTGGCAGTGGGCGGGGCACATTGCTCGCAGAACGGATGGCCGATGGGGCAGTAAAGTTCTGGAGTGGCGACCGCGTACTGGAAGGCGCAGCGTGGGTAGGCCCCCCACAAGGTGGACCGACGACCTGGTGAAGGTCGCGGGAATCCGCTGGATGCGGAAGGCACAGGACCGGTCGTTGTGGCGATGTTTGGGGGAGGCCTTTGTCCAGCAGTGGACGTCTTTTGACTGAAATGATGATGATGATATTTTTTCAATATAATAAAACAAACAAACAACAAACTAAAATAAACAAAAAAAACGCAGCGTAGGGCATCCTCCCTCCAGGTGGACCGATGTCCTGAATAACGTGGCTGGGGGGGACTGGATGCGGAAGTCAGAGGAACTAGTGTTGTAGCGACTTGGGAGCGGCCTATGTCCAGCAGTGGACTGCGATAGGCTGAGTTGATAAATAATAAAAAACAAACAATATTTTTCCTTAGAAAGTCGTTTTCTAGACTTATCAATCTTATCCTATTACAAGCTGGCTACCAACCTGCTGACTGGCTAATCTTTTTCCCATGGCATGAGCTGTTATCATTATGTAGCTGTCGTAGCTGATGTCTACATTGTTGACCTTGACACGATAAAAAACACTTGAAGTTGGCTCCCGTGGTTTTGCTCCTGCGCACGTGATATAGGTATAGGTATCTGTGTGCTACATTTAATTGAAATCCGTTCAGCTGTTTCAGCGTGATGAAGGACAAACAAACAAACATCTACATTTTCACATTTATATTATTATAAAGTAAGATTTGAATAGCTGATGGTTGCCAACCGGTAGGGAACTGAAGACAAGGAAACCAATATCCTCCCCTTGTTGCAATACGACCGTGGAATAAATTTAACGCACCAAGACTAAGGGTGTAGGCAGAGAAGGTGCCTGTGGCTTGCGGTGTAGCAGTTTTACATACAGGGTGAATTTAACCGAATTTAAAATTGGTCAATTAAGAAAGTATTTATCAGTTCTCATGTATGATATAATTAGCAATTCACATACCTAACCACCTACATACTTAAATACCTTTCGTATAAATTAATATATCGGTCACGTCTTTAAAACAAAGTACTTATTAGTTTATGTACACAATAATATAAATACAATAATAGACCTAGAGGACCAAATCTGAAATTAATAGTTTCGAAATTGGCCCTCCAACCTGTATTTTCAAAACTCACCCTATATACAACGGGTAGTTAAAATAACTGAAAACATCTCATTGTACTCATCATAATGGAAAAAAAAATATAGGACCAACCCTGAAATCGCCCTGGTCTATACATTTATGTTCGCATAACTCGACAAAATGTAGGCAACAGATGCTTTTTTTCGCGATTTCTGTATTGGCTCCATAGGAAAAGTTGTTCATAATGATGAGTACAATGACCCCTTAAGAGTTTTTTAGTTATTTAAATTCAAAGAGATTTAATATAAATATTTTTATGCCTTTGTTTCAATTACAAGTTAGTACATAGGTACTGCTTGCTTATCATACTTTATTTCTCTTTGTTCGATCTGGGATTCTAGCCCATGGCGGCCATGATCATTTGATGGCAGTAAAAAGCTAAATTCATTTGAGAATTACAGGTCAAACAACCGGTGATTAATTAACAGAACGCTACTAAAGGACACTCTTGTAAAATAATACGTAAAGACAAATCTACTCAAATGTTTATTTAAAGACAAAAAAAAACCCAAAACACAGTTGATATTAACCACAAAACTTATAAATACTCACATTTATAATAAATCTTATAACTAATAATAACCACCATATTTTTATAACGAACCCTGTAATTGCCACTATCTGTATTTAAGACAATCCGATCGACGGGCGGTCTAATCGACCCCTCATACTTCGACACCTGGTGGCACCTTTACTGGTTCGAATACATCTGGTACCTATTTTTGTACCTTTCCATTACGAAACCAAGTCTTTGATACTTAGGAATTTTTTTTTTTTTTATTATGTATAGTAAAAGCCCCAGTTACCGACAGTGTCCCATTGTTCGACAAAAAAAACAACGAACTTCAGAAAATAAGAGCAAAATAATAATTTGGTATACGGTTAAATATTATGTAATAAAAATTGAACTGTTACATAGTGCACCAAAAGTCCCAATTACGTAAAAAATCATCACGTAACCAAATATTTATAAATACTTTGAACAGGCTCTCTGGGTAAAGTCCGCAAATATGAATTATTAGCGGTCTCTCCCCTGTTTTTAATGTGCATTGTCAACACTATTCAATCGAAGATCAAATCAATTATGATCCGGTCGAACATATGGTCAGGCGTGGATGCATTTTATGTTCAATTTATGCAATACTGTGGGAATTAAATCATAATTCAAGTATCAAGTATTTATTTATTTAATTATATCAATTACATTTTTCATTTAAAAACAAAGGCATAGATAGATAGATAGTTAGAATATACTTTATTGTACACCACGAAAATAGTAGTAAACAGGAACAACGTATAAATTATGGGTACAATGGGCGGTCTAATCGCTAAAAGCGATATCTTTCAAACAACCTTTAGATGGACAAAGAAGACGTAAGATCTAGATCATGGCATAGTAAAAAATAAAGACGAAGTGCTGCGAGCAATCATAGTGCAGGCAACAGAACCATGCACCACCATGCACAAACCAGTGCTCACGCAGACACATGCACATCATACCGTGCTCGCCGCTCTCACATGTCGCGGCATCGTCCAGTAAGCAAACATAGCCAAAAACAAATATGTTTCAGGTGCGTGTATGTGCGTAAGCGCTGGTTTGTACAATGAAGTCAATTCACTAACACTAGTCACTTCAATTCGAAAACCGCCCTTATTGCTTACGAAATAAAAATGCTGCTAATGTCAAAGTGTTACCACAGTGGTGATGTGTAAAAATGTTACATTTTTTTTTACCACCGGCGTTCGGTCGTCCGTACAAGAAGGAGCACGGTTTTGTTAGCTTCACTATGATTGTTCGCAGCACTTCGTCTATATTTTTACTATGTCTGTAATAAAAAATCAATAACCAGTACGATAATAGTAGTAACTATTAATCAAAATTAAATCTCAAGAAAAAACGTTCATAATTATTATTATTTCCATGGTCCTATAACGAACCCTGTAATTGCCGCTATCTGTTCCTAAGACAATGGTCTATCGGTCCCTCGCACCTACACCTGGCATGACCCTTACTGCCTTATACACATCTGGCCACAGCACTTTGAAGGGTTAGAAGGGTATCAACAATTGAATTTGATTCGGTTTGACAACTTTCTTTAATATGAATTTAATCGAATTTTGGTCAATCAATAGCTTGATTGTTCGACGAAAATGTTTGAATCAATATCAATGGTATGTAATATGATATATTATTATATATGTATGGTATAAAATAATACATATATATATCAATGGGTATGATGGACTTTACGAAACTTTTAGATCGTAACTACCATTAAACAAAGCAAATAGTTTGTATAATTATGTCACCATACCTACATGTGCTATTGCTTTCGTCAAGAGAATTTTTTATCTGTATCTTTTATTGATATTATAAAATATACTTAATATTCTTTACTGTAACTTGCTTATTATAAAGCTACCCATGTAATACTTAAAATGTAACTAAAATTCTGTCCGCTGCTTCACACGCGCTTACCTTCAATATCACCTTCCTTAAATGACGAATTTCTTGCTCTATAGATTCTTAACTCTATCCAAAGGTCGCGTCTTCATTACGCCCTCAAGACGTTGGAGGGTTCCAAATTAGCTTTTTTCCAATTTACTCCAACACCTGGACTGTGGCTTACCCTGCAAGATGTAAGGCACAATGTTGCGCCTTCGTCGTTAAGTGTTATTTATAGCCGTTCAAACGTCAAATTAAAAAGGGGTTTTTCTTTTAAAATGGTAGCTATATTTGTTGGGGTAAACATTGGGGGTAAACAAAAACGGTTACGTAAAACGGAAGTTTATGTGATTAGAAAATGGTAATCTAGTACATACATCATCATCATTTCAGCCGAAAGACGTCCACTGCTGTATGTCCAGCGAATGACTATTTCGTTGAGATATATATGTCATATACATTTTGATCGTTTTCTATAGCGTTGACGATTGTAGATTGTCAACTTGGCTAGAGGGGCTGGTGTTACTTATTATTTCGGTATTTAAATATTTATATTTGTTAAAAAATTTAGTTTTTTTTAATTTTCGATAGTTTAAAAAAACTTATTTATGTGTTTAAAATGCTTCTATAGAATAGTGATAACCATGTTTTCATTTATTGTCATATTGTCATCTCGACGTTGTATAGTTCGTGCAGATATGAGAGTAAAAAGGCTCTCATAAAAGCAGGGAAAAAGTTTTCAAATTCAAACCTAACCGACAAACATAAATATCCCCTTCAATGGTTTCCATATACACAACCAAGAGACCGCTATCAGTAAGACAATCATATTACACCCCAATTTGTAACCCCTGACCCTCCTTATCCCTCATCCACCAGACCCTGTCATTATAATTATGCTTATCTCAATTAAATAATTTTAGAGCCGTTAATTACAAGTGCATACTGGGTCCTTACTTTAAATCTAAAAATAAAAAATTAGATTATTAGGGGTTGTTCTCTAAAAATAGGTTAGGTATATTGTATCTTCTCTGAATACTGGTACCGTACTAAGAATAAACGGTGGTTTTTTCTATGTCCTCCCAAGGGTATTTAAACGACTCCCTTGGAAATTGCTTGTAGAAGATCTAGCATTAAGCTATGCCAAAAGCATCCTGTTAACAAAAGATACATACAGAAAGACTGATAATAATGATTTCTGGAGGTCATCATCATCATCATTTCAGCCGAAAGACGTCCACTGCTGGACATAGGCCTCCCCCAAGCATCGCCACAACGACCGGTCCTGTGCCTTCCGCATCCAGCGGATTCCCGCGACCTTCACCAGGTCGTCGGTCCACCTTGTGGGGGGCCTACCCACGCTGCGCCTTCCAGTACGCGGTCGCCACTCCAGAACTTTACTGCCCCATCGGCCATCCGTTCTGCGAGCAATGTGCCCCGCCCACTGCCACTTAAGTTTGGCAATTCTTCGGGCTATGTCGGTTACTTTCGTTCTTCTGCGAATCTCCTCATTTCTGATTCGATCACGCAGGGACACTCCGAGCATAGCCCTCTCCATTGCCCTTTGAGTGACTTTGAGCCTTCTTATCAGGCCCATTGTGAGCGACCACGTTTCAGTACCGTAAGTAATTACTGGCAACACACACTGGTCAAAGACTTTCGTCTTGAGACACTGCGGTATTTTGGACGAGAAGATATTGCGTAGCTTCCCGAACGCTGCCCAACCGAGTCGGATTCGACGATTGACCTCTTTCTCGAAGTTGGACTTACCTAGCTGGACAGTTTGTCCTAGGTATACATAATCGTCAACAACTTCGAGTGTAGATTCTCCGATGCCTACGGGAATGGGTGCTATATGGGAATTCGACATAACCTTTGTCTTGTCCATATTCATTTTAAGACCCACTCTATCGGAAGCTCTACTGAGGTCATCGAGCATTGTACCGAGGTCCTCCATGGTCTCAGCCATGACTACTATGTCGTCGGCAAACCGAAGGTGAGTGATGTACTCGCCGTTTATGTTAATGCCTAGCCCATTCCAGTCCAGAACCTTGAAGACATCCTCCAATGCAGCAGTGAAGAGTTTCGGAGAGATCACATCTCCCTGTCTCACACCTCGCTGCAGAAGGATAGGTTTCGAGGCTTGGTCCTGTAATCGGACTGACATAGTGGCGTTTTCATACAAAGACTTTAACACTTCGATGTACCGATAGTCAATCTGGCACCGTTGAAGAGACTGTAGTACCTGGAGGTCATTTAGGTAAAATCGAATCTTCTAGTCCAGGGATCCCCAAACTGCTTTGGGCAAGAGACCCTTTTTCCAAAATTAACTGATATCTCAGACTCCCATAGCAAAATTACTTTAAAAATTCTATCTCTAGTTTTTTTCCTATTGATACAAAATACTTACCAATTTAAAAACTTTGCGACCTTTCTTTTATGTCGACCCCTGGGAAACCAATATCGACCCCAAGGGGTCGACCCCCAAGGGGTCGATATCGACCACTTTGGGAATCCCTATTCTAGTCTTTAGTAAGTTAGTATGAATCTTACTAAATACTACAAAAACTAAAAAAAAACTTATTAATTCTTTTGTACTTACTTACTTTACTTACTTTTGTTCTTTTGACTGCCTCGTTGGTCTAGTGGTCGCAAGCGCGACTGCTGATCGTGGGGTCCTGGGTTCGATTCCAGGGTCGGGCAAAGTGTCTGAATTTGTGCCCGGTTAATGGCAATAGGCTCGCCACCTATTACATGGGACTATAACATAACTGGCAAAATGTGGGTGTACTATACACCTCTGCGTGGCGTGATGTTATTTTTTGTTATGTGTTGTACTTATATAATCTTCCTGTAAACGACTGTATTTGTTTTCGTTTGGTGTATGCACAATAAAGAATATAATAAATAAATAAATATATGAACGCCATAAATAAATCCAAAAACATTTTAATCTAAAATAAAGTAAGGTGAATTATGTATCTTGAACCCACAAGTGCTATTTATTTTATCGCTTCATGATCATTGCAACATCACCACGGGCTATGGCCTCTGACCACAGTGCTTATCATCGATCACAAACCATCTGTATTAGAAATGTAAATGATCTAGTAACCATCTGCCACGCCACCTGGCGGCGCACCACTGAATTAATTATTATGCGCACGCGCCGCGCAAGCGCATCCTATGTTTAAATTAACCATTTATTGGTGACATCGGGTGGAGGTTTTAGATGGGTATTTTTATTAAAATGAAACATTGGTATGTAATTACTTGTATTGAGTTCGATTAGTCGCTTGACTACACGAGGGATTCCCATGGTTTTAGATTACAGAAAAATTCACCGTGCAATTGCCGATTTCTTGCTATAATTTACTCTGTTCCGTGCATGTGGCACACAGCAATATGCTGAGCGATGGCCGTTTTGCGCGGATGTGACGCATATCTGACCACACTTCTTGGCTCTGTACCTGTATTTGTTCTGTGTTTTTACGTATTTTTTTTGGTAATTTTATGCGCTCTTGACTCAAATAAATATTTTTTCTTTCTTTCTTTTCAAATATTTATTTGCGTCAAGAGTGACGTGAGTTTATTTATTTATTATCTTTCAGGTTTACGCTTCTTTTCATTGTGCACCTGAAGACCATATTCTACTGATGAAAACCCATCATCAACTCTGCCTATCACAGTCCACTGCTGGGCATAGGCCTCTCGCAAGTTGCGCCACAATACTCGGTCCTCTGCCATCCACATCCGGTCCCCCCCAGCGACCTTCTTCAGGTCATCGGTCCACCAGGCGGGGGGGCGTTCTACGCTGCATTTGTCACCCACCGTTTCACAGTTTGATGAAAACCCACAAGACCTGAAAAAAAGGAAAAATTATTAATCTACTTAATACAATTCTAGAAATCGACTGGCAGGACAGGCAACGCACAGCCTAAGCCGTTGGGTCTAGGAAGATGAAATTTTGCACAAGAGTTCCATAGATAACGCAAGTGAGCACTATTAAGAGCTTTTTTTAAAATTCATCACTTATGGGAGTTCAATAGGGGTTGAAAGTTTGTATGAAAATCCGTCATTTTTGAAGTGAAATCTATGTAAATTTGTATTTGGTTTTTTCGTAAAAACAAAAACATACGTTTTAGTGTTTTTGTAAAATCAACCAATAAAGTAAAGGTGTAAAAGTTTGAATAGGAAATCTGTTAACCTACTTTATAACATTCTTAAAACTGACTGACACAAAGTCTAAACTGGTGGGCCTAGACCCACCGGCTTAGGCTTTTTGTTAAACTCTATGTGGCTAGACTCTGAGGATGAAATTTTGCAAAGGAGTTCTTTAGATAACGTAGGTGAGCACTAAAAATTGATTTTTGAAAATTCTTCTCCTAAGGTGGTTGAATAGGGGGAGAAAAGTCGGATGGTTCCTGAGATGATACCGATGGTAAATCCTATCGGGTTTCTAATAAATTTGTTACCCACACTTATATATTTTTAGTAATCCAGTTAATTAAACAGCGCAGGTGTCGATTTGTTCCATTTTATCCCAATTACCTTGACAAGTCGTGACTGCAAAGTGCCAGCTTCACCGGAGTTCCTCCATTTTTTTCTCAAATGCAGTCATCCTTGGAAGAGCTCAAGAAATGAAAGTGATTCAAAAAGGAGAAGTGTAAAGAAATTTTGTACTTAGATATAGTGAAGATAAAAGTGAATCGGATCAAATGACAAGGCAGGATTTGATAAACAGTTTGACCTATATTTGTGATAAGTTCGTGAAGGACAAACGGTAGCTCTGGGGGCCTACTCGCATTTTCGTGTAGTATTATGAATTAATTATAGATTTACGATTGATATGAAGGTAAACTTTGCTTTCTTCTGTACCATATGCTTGCGAATAAATATCAATATCTTTATATTTTGGGTAGATAAATTATATTTTTTATTTTATTTAGGCACACACAAATATTTATCGTATACTTTTTATTCTTCTTCAAAATACACTTCAAAGATAGACTGCTCATTATTTTGCACAACCTTTCCTATGGGATCGACTGAAACCGTGAAAAAAAACTGCTGTTCCGTACATAAGTGGATACTGTCATGCCTGTATTTCCCGAAGGGGAAGGTAGTATGGTTTTTTATACTATGGCAATTTTTTTTTTTTTTTTTTTATGTACTCTCTTCTGCTTTAATTACAACAGCTTTAACCTGAGCTTTTGCTACCCTCGTAAAATTACCTCCCCTAAAGTTTAAAAGGTCTTAATGTACCGGTAGTATAAATAACAGACTTCTTAATTAGCATGACATTGCACCATACGCGATGGCCAGCCGATGGTGACGGTATGGTCTTAAGCCATTATGGTCATTTGTATCTAACCCTCCCGTTTTAAGGACTGTCATTATTATTACTTTTGTTATGACTTGTGATACCATCAGTATGTCATGTGTTATATTTTTTGTATGGTCTTTCAATTGAAACTCGGCTCGTCAAAATCCATATTCCTCCATTCATAAATTCGAGGCATTCCAAGAACAGCAACTGCTCGAATAGCACCTGATCGAATCACACTGACGTATTCCACATCACTAAAAGCTACTCTAACGTAGTTGCACAAATCTATAATAAAATACCCTCACGTATTAAAAATCTAAGCACATTCAATGCATTTAAAACTGAGCTAGCACTATATGTAATTTCAGACAACTCTTTTGTAAAATAATGAATGCACTGAATGGGTACACCACAATTGTTGGAAAAAAAAAAAAAAAAAATTCGACGAACTAAACCACCATAGCTTAAGTTAATATTGTTCTCAAGTAAGTGACTTTGTGTTTTTATTGAGAATAAATTTCTTTCTTTAAACCTAGTTGTTGTTTGTGGAATAAAATTCAATAAATTTATTGTTCCACGAAGAGCAACCGTCAAAAATATTGAAAGTTCGTGGAATACGTCAGGTGTTATTCGCTCAGGTGCGATTTAAGAAGTAGCTGTCCCTAGAATGCCTCATAAATTCGACTTGTCCTAAGGTATCTGCCCTTTACATGAAGCTGAACTGTATGACTACGATAAGAGTATTCAAAGTTTTCTTCTTATGTGTCTTCTTTCTTACTACATTTTTACTAACTCGCTTTTCTGTCTCATCAACTCATCAACTCAGCCTATCGCAGTCCACTGCTGGACATAGGTCTCTCCCAAGTTGCGCCACAAGCACTTGGTCCTCTGCCTTGTCTGTCTGTTCGGTAAAAATTGTATATATTTTTGTAAAGCATTTATAAAACCCTTTATTTTGATACCCCTCCCCCCACTCGATAGGTTTTGACGGAAAAAAAAATTAAGAGTTAATATGGCGCCAAAAAGCGGCCATTTTAATTTTTATAATTTTGATATACCTTTTTTTTTTTTTTTTTTTTTTTTTTTTGCTGCGAGGAGGAAACCTTCAAAAGGCTACCGGCCTCATGGGGTACGGAGGCCGGGGTGTGTGGGATTCTTACCCACTAAAACCCCCTCAGTGGCCGTCTACAGCATAATAAGGGGAGACTCCGGGAAATTAATATACCTCCGGAGCCCTCCTTATGCTACGCCTGTAAGGCACGTCTTAAAGGAGACAGTGTCACTCTCACAATTAAGACGAATCTAACGACACCTCTCAAGCTAAAATCCATCGAGCC
Source organism: Asteroscopus sphinx (assembly GCA_949699075.1). Taxonomy (NCBI): domain Eukaryota; kingdom Metazoa; phylum Arthropoda; class Insecta; order Lepidoptera; family Noctuidae; genus Asteroscopus; species Asteroscopus sphinx. The sequence continues at coordinate 8,765,441 of OX453020.1, forward strand.
GTTTAGGCTACAGAGCGTGCCAAAGAAATATACATACATACATACACTCGAAAAACATAACCCTCCTTCTGGCGCAGTCGGGTAAAAAAAGTATTTAAGGTTTATATCCATACGTTCCGTGTGGTGACGGACATAAATAATTGCACTACCCTTATCTCTTCTCATGGGTGTCGTAAAAGGCGACTAAGGATTCACCAGAGAATGGGCAGCAGCGTTCTCTGAATATTTCACCAACCAACTGCGATCGCCAACCCGCCTGCCAAGCGTTGCGATTATGGCATATCCCCCTGACCTGTGTCCAGCAGTGGACGTCTTTCGGCTGAAATGTTGATGATGATGATTATATCCATTGTCTAGTACCCATACAAGCTCTGTAGGTCCACTCGCGTTTTACGAACGACAAACGAAGTACGAACTTTCGTTCCGACTGATACTTACATAATAAAGATAGGCACATTAAAAAGGCACAATTAAGATAGACTACGGTTCATAGTCGTATACAATTTACCGGAGATGAGAAAAACAAACGTCAAAACATGATCATCGAATGCGATAAGGGAACGATGGTTGACCGGAGTAGCAAATTGTGCGATGAATCGTACGATTTATCGAATATCGTCGAACGGGAGTAGACCTCCTGCTTAGTTTGGGACTAGATGGTGCTATGTAAAATGTCCAATTTTTTTATATTTTTTTTTTATCTTTCCACATTTTTTTTTTTTAAATATTATTGTCAAATGTTAAGCTACATATTTCAAAAGTAGCTTCCGTTGTTTGAACTATAATATCAGGGCTTCATATTCCAAATTATTCACCCATCAATATATTCAAACATTCATCAACAAAATAAATTGACAATGTTGAATTAGCATTTGCTATGCAAGTAAATGCGACGAGTAAATTACTGCGCGCGCGCATCTGCATACAATAGCGGCAATTTATTAGATCAGCGTTGTGCGATATTGTGACGGCCATGTTTGTTTATATTTGTTTACTTTTTATTTAAATAATCAAATAGCAAGTTGGCTGAACGCGTACCTTCTTTTATTTATGAGTTTGAATTCGATTTCACGTGTTGATCAGATTGCCTAGTGCGAGTTTGAAACTTACGTATACGCGATCTTCAATAAACTTGTGGAGGAACGAGGTGTCATGTCCCTCCAACATAAAGGGAGGATCCTCCGGCCAGGCTGGGTCTGCGCCTGGCGGCCGAGCCGGCACCCCAACGGTTGATGTTGGGCGGTTGTATTTATGCTAACTTGCGGTAAACTCTGCTTGCGCGATGTAGGATAGTTCTTATGTCGCCGGATAGATGTCGCTACATCACCCTTGTGCGTATTGTTCACCAAAAACTCTTGACCATAACATAACATTAGTAGCCACGACAAGATTTCATCAAGTAGCCTTATCAATCTTACAAAATATCTTAGTATCTTTAATTAAGTATCCTTGTAAGTTCATCATCATCATCATCCACAGCCATCAAAATACCACTGCTGGGAATAGACCTCCATAAGATAACGCCATTCGCCTCGGTCCTGAGCCAATCACATCCAGATTGGACCCACTGTATTTTCTTGTAGATTTACCAAAAAAAAACATCTAAGCATCTTGCATATTACAATTTGAGGATACCAAAGGACACAGAGATAAGATAAAACGTCTAGAATGACAACATACCCGCACCAACTATTTCTGTAACGGTATTCTGATGGACTTTAGGAGACTAGCAAAAAAATTATAAATACAATAGTAAAGTTTCGTGTCATATCAATGCGATCATAATAGTATATTAACGCGTCTGTTTCCGCATAAATTAAGATGTTATTATTGTATGACACCTCGGCGGGGCGCCAGGGACATGCGCAAGAGTGGCACGCGCTACACGTTTTGTTAAGGGGATGGTTATTTCTAAGAATATTGAATATAGATATTGAACTATATTTACGACACTTTTCGCGCACAATGAAATCAAAACAAAACAAACCTTTAGACAAACATTTTTGAGTCTGCTCGTGACCACGGCCAATGCAACTTGGCCAAAACGTCGACGTTAGTAAAGATGTTTGTTTTGTTTTGATTTAAAAGTCCCGTAAATATAGTTCAATATGAGTGAAATTCGCGTTTAAAAACTTATATTGTATTGAGTTACAGTACTACTGAATTTAAGGCTATTTAATTTGGATTCTGGATTGTAATAATAACACATAAGTATCTCAAAATCTATGTGCCTTGATTAGGGGCTCAGTATTATTGCAATGACTTATGGTTAGCAACGTAAGACGTAGTGCTTGATAAAAGTTGTTCACAATGTAAGGTTTGCTTTTCTTTTAACAATACGTAATATGTACATAATTATGCTTGACATCTTTGATGAGTAAAACGAGCAGGATTTAATTTTCCATAACGCAACCACAGACTTAGTAAAAAATATAGACTAAGTGCTGCGAACAACCATAAAGCCAACAAAAACCGTGCTCCTTCAACCAGTGCTCACGTACAGACCATGCACCCTGAAGGACATTTGTTTTCGCGATGCTTAATGGAAGATGCCGCGACATGTGAACTGAGAGGGGTGAGCACGGTTTAAGGTGCATGTGTGTGCGTGAGCACTGGTTGTACATGAAGGAGCACGGTTTTTGTTGGCTTCACTATGGTTGTTCGCAGCACTTAGTCTATATTTTTTACTATGTCTGTGGGTTTGGTTTTCTTTTAACTACACGTAGTATGGAATTATATTACTATATAACTTTCCATCTTTAATGAGTAAAACAAACAGGATTTAATTTTCCATAACGCATTTAGAATTTATTTTGATATGTAACCTCTCTTAGATACTAAGCACAATACACACATTTCCAATGCACTTCCACTTAATAACACGTTGACATAGCAAGCGTGCGCGTACGCAGATCGTATCGCCATGGGGGCGCATCTGTCGCTACCCTGGTATATTGTTTTATGTTAATGACGTTATCTCTAAAGAAATTACTTTAATAGACGCGTCGCGTCGTAATTCGTAAAGCGGTTATCTTTGGGTTTTTTACTGTTTTTATTGGTTTCATTTTTTCTCTTAGTATTCAAAGTCAAAGTCAAAAGGTTTAATTTCGTTTAAACGAGTTATATACGAGGGTACATATAAAAGTTGACTCTTAGTTGCACGGTTCCAAATTGTGGGTCCTATGGAGAAGAACGGCAAGAAACTCCATGGATATCTTCATCATCATCATCATTTCAGCCGATAGACATCCACTGCTGGACATAGAACTTCCCAAGCATCGCCACAACGCCACAACGCACGCTGCAGTTCGTATCTGACAGCGACAGCAGAAGCTACTTGAGAATACGAAAAGCGTTGTTTTGACTGCAACTGCACTGTAACTGCATTTCTTTAGTTACGTGAATTGGTCTACTGGTTTTTTTGCCGTCTGATACATGACACATCCGATTTGCATCACCAAGTGAGCTACTAAAAGTCACTACATAAAGTCATACTTATACCACTTATTTATCCTATCTAATAAAAATAAGAATAAGTGGTTTCTGAAATATCGATTGTTCTTAAAAACTTCGTTACTGCTAAACTGTGTATGTACATCATTAGGCTCTAATAAGCTCAACACCTGTTTTTGACTGTCGTAAAATCAAGCTTTCCTTTTCGATTGTTTGTCCTGAAAATACAAATTGAAAATTCATTTTAACTTCATCAAAACTTCAAACAAAAAATCTCAAAACTCTTAGAACATTGAACTCTAACAAAGGGCCAACAAACGGTCATATAAACTAAAAGAAAGCCACAACTAAAACGTTACAAATTGTATTACATTCATAACATTTAGAATTCCGTCACGCGTTTTACTTCAATCGCTATATTTCTTCATATTAGTGGCAACACCGACAAGTGGCGAGTGTTGCAATACTCGATGCAGTACATTAGAGTGATTTGTTGCATTACTGGAAGTCACGATTTCGTAAACTACGTAAATTTTTTAGATAGTGATGTGCATTGTACATTTCAGAGGGTGTATTGTCACTACAGGACTAATTCTAGAACATGCTCAAGCATGAATTGATGATTGAAATGATTTAAGAACTTTCATATTTATCATACATTGACGTTACATGAAAGTATATAGTTTTAAAACACGTTCCTTGCCTGTTTCTCGTGAAGTATAATTTGGTGGTCTTCAAGGCTCAAGTGAAAATGTTTTTGCTGGGCAAGCGTGGCCCATCGTCGACCGCACCATCACTTAACATCAGGCGAGGTGGCGAAAACCAAAGCTTTATTTGTAAGCTCATCTTGTTAATATGGTCAACTGCATATCAATACAAATTATAAGCGAAACTGGCTTAGTATTTGAGTTTCATACAATACAGTTTTTGCTTATAGCTTATACACGCTGAAATTTGAATCGTTTAAATCCCGAAAAGGTAAAAAAAAAAAAAAACAGGTGGTCCCTACATTTTATTGATTTAAGTGAACACAAATGTAGGGACCACCTGATTTTTTTTTCGCGATTTCAGGGTAGGTCCCATAGTAAAAGTTGTTCATAATGATGAGTACAATGACCCCTTTTCGGGATTTAAGCGACTCAAATTTCAGCGTGTATATACTGGTTTTGACCATTGAAATTGTATTCAACAAAGTTTTTGTAGAATTTGATGCGTTTTTTCTTGGAGGATCACCTTCTTTGTCGAAGATTTAGTGTGGAACGTTTATTCAAATTCTATGTATAGTTACCTAACTTTATACAATTCTTTTGATTTCACTCAAATTAATCACATCACTAGCTGCATTTTCTTTCACAGATCAATCTAAACAATTTATAACAATTAGCACCGTGACGTTCAAATAACGTAATTCAAAGTAAAAAGTCGGTTAAAAAAGTTCAATGCATCTGCCAATTAGGATTAATCGTTTAAGTTTAAAAGTTATTAGTCATGTTTGGCTTCTAATTATTTTCGTATGAAGAAAATGTTAAGCGATGATTATCGGCCCATGTTTGCAGTTATTTTAAAGAATGATAAATAGCTTTAAATACAGTACAAGAACCTTAGCAACAACAGACAAATTTTTAACCATTTTATTTACTGTTTTCCCCTAGTTTACTTCCATTATGAGGGTGCGTTTCCACTGACGCTGAGAGAAGCGAAGCGGAGAAATACAAACCAATTGAAAAGCAATTGCAAATGCACAAGAAAAGCTTAGCAGAGACGTATTTTTTTTGCAATTCCATTGGTTAATATTACCCAGTTTCGCTCCGTGGCAACAAACCAATAAATAAATAGCGTTTGTACCTAGTTCTCAAGCTTTTAATAAGTAGTTGTCCCGTTTTAGCAACTACACTTGTTGTTTTCAACTATGTTGGGATCAACTCCGAAATGCGGCTGAATTTCAGTATTTTACACGAAACGACTGCCATTGGACCTCAATCCAGTTACTGGGTAATGCATATAAATCTAAATAATATACCTACCTTATATTATTTTGATTTCTATGAGGCAATGCCTATATTTTGAAGTAAGTCTGGTTGACAGACTTTCGGGCAAACTATAATATCTAACATATAAAAATTTATACACTCGGGAGCAATGAATCCGGGTTAGCAACAAAAATCTTAATACCTTGGAAGCTATGAATGACAGCTTATTTTAACAAAAAGTTGATAGTAAATAGTCTATTGTTGTTAAATAGATAGTCTTTACACTACTTTTTATTTGATTATGCTATCATTCTTAGTTTCCAAGGTATTAATTAATAATGTTTATGTTGGTGATTCGGATTAATTGCTCCCGAGTTTATTTGTTTGTTTGTTCGTCTTCTTTGCGTTCCTGTAACATTCTTTCGATTACCATGAAACTTTGGTGAACCGTGAACCCGTTTAGGAACCCGAATGTTTCAGTGACAGAAAAATTTGTTCGCTGCATGGGCACAGCTGTATAATTTACAAATTCGTAAAGCGAAATAAATCTTACATAAACACTAAAATGTCACAAGCAATGACACTCAATCATCTAATTAAACAGAAATAATTTTATATCAAATCAAAATGTACTTAATGATCACCCCTCCTATAATTTGGCGTTAAATACAGCATCAAGTGTTACAACAATGCCCACATTCTTGATGATAGTATAGAGGGCGCCACTACTCAACGGAGATTTTTATTCATTTAGTTAATTCTGTTAAAAAAGCGGGCGCATACGGGATACGTGGTAGGGTTGATGGTTGAAGTCATTCTTTATTGTGGTTAGATGCATGATTGACATTAATTTATCAATGTTAAAACGAAGATAGTTATCGATAAAACTCACACGATGATAATATAATCGATCTTGTATTTACAATGGCCACTAGTTTGAAATGAAAATGAAATCGTTTATTTCCAGATTATTACATCCAATAATAATAATTAATTACAACAACTGCCGTCTGGCTTACAATAGATTATAAATAGGTACAAACAAACAACGAATATAATTATACAAATTAGGTGATCGGTGTGTGATAGGACTGCTGACTGGTGTTTGGTAACTAATTTCGAAGGTTGTATGTAGCATTGCCAGATGTCCCGCTTTTAGCAGAACGTCCCGTTTTACAGCCCTCTTAAGACGAGTCCCACCAGCACCCTAAGCCCAAAGTCCCGCTTTTTCATCTAAGTGGCCAATTTGGCGCGATAGGTGTTAAAAAGAATCGGTAATCAAAGGAAATCTGGGACGAGGGGAGCGGGTGACTGCGAATTGTAACCACTGTTATATATGCATTTTTTCTACGTACGATTTTTCGCTCCAGTTCCGCTTATTTTTCAATTAAGTCCCGATAAATCCGTCCCGACCGAAACCTCTCAGCAACGTCATTACTTTTATTCTACTTCTTAGCCTGTCAAGGGATATAAACATAAAAAAAACAAAATTACAGTATATCAGCAAGTGCTTCAATAAATAGAACAACTAAAATGAATCAATTGAACGAAATGGGTCACTGGGCCAGTGCGAGAAGGGCCAACTGCTAACATGAATACTAACAACTTGCAACTTCTATCACCCATATAACAAACCAAGCTATTTGACATGGGCAAAAGCAGTATTGGAATATGACAAAAATATTTAGATTTAAAAGAAAAATATTGAGTAGTGTAAGGGCGCTTGTGCTCTACACTGAATTTTACAGTTCATAGGATTTTTTCAGGTCTGATGAAGCAGCCAGTATTTTACGTATGCTTTTGTGCACTTTCCGTAATTTTAATGTCAGTAATTTTCAGTTTCGCCATATTGCAGCATCCGTAATATTACTGACAAATGAATGAAGTAAAATTAGGAACTACAGATCTTAAAATTCTGTGAAGTGCACAAGCGGCCTAACATTAGAGCCACTGAGACCGCGTCCCGCCAGTACCCTGAACAGGATGCTCAAAATCCCGCTTTTTCATATAAGTAGCCAATTTGGCGCGGTAGGTATTAAAAAGAATTGGTCACCACTGTTTTACGTCCCGATTTTTTCGCCCCAGTCACGATATTTAAAAAACAGCTCTGGCAACGCTAGTCTCAGTATCGTGCATTTCGCCCTCCCTACCTTATATTTAATTCCAGATTGTAAAATTTGTCGCTGATATGCATTTTTTTACGTCCCGATTTTTTCGCCCTAGTCCCACTTTTTTAAAATATAAATCCCGATATTTGGAAAAATGGATCTGAGCAACGCTACGTAACATGTCAATTAATCCGTAAAATTAAGAATTATTGTCACTAACTGTAGTAGGTTATGTAAATGTATTAAATATAATTTTTTCTTGTTGTATTGAAGTCTATTTGTACTTAAGTTAATAAAATACTTTCGATTTAGTTATGAAAGCAATATTACAGTACACAAAAAAGTTCGTGGATTTATCTACTCGACGATAGATGGCGTTTGATACACCAAAGTTAATTTATAGGAAAGGGCTTTGCGTGTTTAAATTTTTAAACTTATTCCTGAATTTTATAGCCTTCAAAATCACTGATGAGATTCACGTCTGGCTTTAAACAATTTAATAGAATAATAAGTAATAATTTATGACGTAAGCACTGAGGAATTATAACGTAAGTAATCTTTTCATTCTTTATCGAAAACCTCGAGTTCCGGTTTGCGATTGCGACAGACTGTAGCGACAAAGAATGTCACCAAAGAGTTTATCCTCTAAAGTTCGACATGACCTAAGCTTAACCCTGTAATCTATAGACACGATATCTTGAGGTTATCGAAAGCTTCTGATAAATCGAAGGATCATCGCTGTAGACTTTTTAAGTATTAAGGTCAGTTTCCTTCTTTCCAGATGCGATTGGATATCAGTACTTCTGCCGCCAAACAGTGATGCTTGCATTGCTGTGTTCCGGTACGAAGGGTACGGGTGCCGGTGAAATTACAAACACATTGAGACTTCGCATCTTCAGAAGGCGCATTCTCGTAATTAAAAACTTTCAAACTATAGTTCCAAACTAATCTCAATGCTTTAAATCTCAATCTTCTGACTGAGTAGATGTTCGCGTTCGTTGTGTTTTTTCGCAATTTTGGAGAAAAAATTTCGTCTTTGGGAAATTTTGGAGAAGTTTTATCCTTGGGGAAATGTTTGGGAAATGAAAAATACACACACATTAATAACATGGAACGGAGATGCATTTTATAATAATATCTGTGGGAAAAGAATTGAGAGTTTGAATGAAGACGAAAGTATCAAAAGTATATAGTTATCGAAAGTTTTGAATATCATCCACAAATTCCACGATAGAGTACCTATAAGTATTTTTAGAGATTTTTTTTCAATAAACTTGGTTTTATATTATATCATTTGCTTTATTTTCTGTTTCGAAAAACTAAGTTTAGGTAATCATTGTACATAACACTTGATTTTTAAGTCTTTAATTTTTTACCACGATAGAGTATAAGTATTTTTAGAGCAATTTTTTTCAATAAACTTGGATTTATATCATATCATTTGCTTATTTTCTGTTTGAAAAAATAATGGGTAAAAAGTTGCTAAACATATAATTTTCGGGAAACAAATACATGACTATAGGGAAAATTCAGAAACTCGATCTAGCAACCCTGGGGTCTCAGTTTGTCGAATGGCTGGTGCTTATAAAATACATGCCACAATTGCCATCTACTATGTGACTGTTCTTTGATTCTTTGTCAATTGTTTCGAAGGGTCGCTCTGCGGACATGTTAAATTATACATAACCATAATTTATGTTGCACTTGTATTGAGCGCAGCACTAAGGGTCGTTAGTATATTCTATATATTTCATAAATTTTCAAGTTCTTGATGAAATATTGTATCTAACTGCCGGCTGGCACTTATACCTAGTTTTTGTCCCATAAATTAGAGACATAATGTGTTTGTAAGTGGCCCGATATTGCGTTAAAGTTAATTTTTTTTTTATAAAATTTGTGTAGCTATGTACGTGACTGCCTCGTTGGTCTAGTGGTCGCAAGCGCGACTGCTGAGCGTGGGGTCCTGGGTTCGATTCCCGGGTCGGCCAAAGTGTTATTGGGTTTTTTCATTAGGAAATTCTCAGTAGCAGCCCGGAGTATGGATTTGTGCCCGGTTAATGGCAATAGGCTCGCCCCCTTTTACATGGGACTATAACATAACTGGCGAAATGTGGGTGTACTATACACCTCTGCCTACCCCTTCGGGGAAATACAGGCGTGATTTTATGTTATGTTATGTTATGTTATGTACGTGACAGGCCCATACAACTACAATAATAAAACAAAAATGACCTACCAGAAAAATCGCAATTTTTTTTTGTGGTAAACATTTTTTTTCTACTCTGTCCCGTTTCTATCGGCACTAACATAAATCATAGCGAATAGGTAGGTACCACACACACCACACGTTACTTATCTAATTTTTTCCGGCTCTATGGTAAAAAATTGGTCACATGCCATAGTCTCGTGTTACAGACATCTGGGTTGTGTTACTTGTGTTCAATGTGGTCTATGGTATTAGTTTTTGTTTGATGGTATTTTCACGGTCTTAATCAATGTGGGGTAAGCATGAAACTAAGCTGCGTAGACGCAATAGTAGTAAGAATTACGTTCACGGTAGCTTAGTGGCTAAAGCACTGGCGTACTTAGCCAGGAGTCGTAGGTTCGAAGTTCGAGTCCTGCTCGTGAGCGATTTTTTCTTTCCACAATTTAAATAATTAGATTTCGCTTCGCATGCGTAAATGCGTTAAATATTATTAATTAACACACATAACATAAAATAACAACACGCCTGTATTTCCCCGAAGGGGTAGGCAGAGGTGTATTAGTACACCCACATTTCGCCAGTTATGTTATAGTCCCATGTAATAGGGGGCGAGCCTATTGCCATTGACCGGGCACAAATCCAGACTCCGGGCTGCTACTGAGAATTTCCTAATGAAAAACCCAATAACACTTTGCCCGACCCGGGAATCTAACCCAGGACCCCACGCTCAGCAGTCGCGCTTGCAACCACTAGAGCAACGAGGCAGTTATTAATTATTAGTTTTTCTGAGTTATATTATAACAATGTTTGTTTATGTACCCGCCCTCTGCCTACCCCTTCGGGGAAATACAGGCGTGATGTTATGTTGTTTGTTTATGTCAAATTATAACTTATGTTAACAACATAGAAATCTAATTAATAAGGTAATAGAAATGGCATCTTCTGTCTTTTACTACTGGAACGCATGCCGGCGGTTTTACGCTACCAAGTTACCAACACATAAATACGCAATTACGCAACAAAAGCTCAATCATAGCTTCTTAGATTATCGTGTTTTAATATACTTTGTTTCCGACATAGCCCGAAGATTTGCCAAACTTAAGTGGCAGTGGGCGGGGCACATTGCTCGCAGAACGGATGACCGATGGGGCGAGTAAAATTCTGGAGTGGTGTACTGGAAGGCGCAGCGTGGGTAGGCGCCCACAAGGTGGACCGACGACCTGGTGAAGGTCGCGGGAATCCGCTGGATGCGGAAGGCACAGGACCGGTCGTTGTGGCGATGCTTGGTGGAGGCCTATGTCCAGCAGTGGACGGCTTTCGGCTGAAATGATGATGATGATGATGAATCAACTTTGTGACATTGGCAGAATCATCGTTGACACGATGGAGTCATAAACACTAAAATTGTATTTTTATTGAAAAGCTGATTCTGTTATTAGGTTCTAACATATTGTAATATTCACAATGCATATGAAGTTTTTCTGTAATTTGTTGCAAATTTTTATACAATCGTTAATATATTAATATATAATCGAACATGGGATTGAACCTACTGATGAAGGTACATTTATTAAAAATAGTGTAGGTACACTAGTAAAATGCTCGGATGAATAAAAAATGGCGGACGGAATCTCGCTAAGAAAAGATTGAAGCACTTCGTTTTTTCCTAAACCCACTATAATGTCGACAGAATACACACCAGATATATATTGTTATTTTATTTGCGACACTATAAGTCAAGTACACTGACACACGAGATTTTTTTACACACGCGGCTTTTTGTCTTACTATGGGTGTGAATGTGTGCGTGCCAGCCCCGTACTTTTAAGCGAGCCGTCTTACTATGGGTGCTTCACTTTTTGTTTAGCGAGATTCCGTCCGCCTTTTTTTATTCGTCTATCGTTTCTTAATAATTATCTGACAAATTTAACTCGCCATACTAACGCTAAAATTGTTTTTGTTTAGCTCTCATTGTAATCTTAGTAGAGTAAAATAACCGTGCGTTCTACTTCATAAATGAGTGTCCAGTAAACTCCAGTATCGCTCAGACAAGCCCAAATCTCCAATCGTATGTATGTATCTCACGAACTCCATAACCATTTCCATAAAAGTCCTAACCCTCTACAATTCATCTTCATCAATCAGAAATCACAATCCTTCATCGCGACCGACTATTGTGCCTTCTACCCTAAAACTTCATTAAGGTAACCCCGAACATTGTGAGCCGAGTGCAGGGTAAAAGTTCCAGTTCACGTCCGAATCCATTGGTCACGGTTTTAAGTTATTTTGAGTTTAATGGATGTGGATGCGTGTCGTCGGTGTGTCTAGCAGGATTTTTGGATGCTGGGTGTTAAAGTAATTTTAGAATTGTATGGATGTTTGCTGGTGCGTGGTGATTAGGTAATTGTGTTACCGTGACCTGTGTTGGTATTTTGGTATAGTATGGGTATGGGTAAATACAAAGTTAGTCTTAATTATTGTTTAGTTGTTATAGGAAGAATACGTGCAATACAATTTTTTGCTGCTCAAATGTTTGGAGATTACAGATATCACCGTGTTTTGGAAATAACTGAAAACCTCTAGGATCATTGTACGTCTTCTATTGTGTCGACATGAGCTACATAATGATAACAGCCCATGCCGTGGGGAAATATCAGCCAGTAAGCAGGTTGGTAGCGGGGCTGACTGCCCAGGATGCACCGGACGATCATTTAAATATCGTCACTCGTAGAGGCTCTTTTAATGCACCCCAGTACTTGTACCTTGTACTGATCAGTATGAACAACTTTCACTATGGGACCAACCCTATATTCTAATCTCTGCTACCTGCAATCTTCTTTCATCCGTCTTCTTCAAGGCCCAGCATTCCGATCCAAACAGAACGTCAGGTCTTATAACAGATTTGTAAATTTTGCCTTACAATTTGAGGGGCATCCGTGGGTCACAAGTTGTTCCTGTGACCTGTCGCCATTTCATCCATCCCAAGTTGATCCGGTGCATAAACGTCCGAGACGTCTCCACCATCTCCTGGGACGAGTGACTCAAGGTACCGAAAGTCGGAGCAAATCGGTAAGGACATTTCGGCGAGGCTTATGGGCACAGGACGGGAGGTATACGACGTGTTATTGAAATAACTGAGAACGAGAACCTCTTAAAGGGTCATTGTACTCATCAGTATGAACAACTTTTACTATGGGATCATCCCTGAAAGCGCGAAAAAAAAATCAGCTGATCCTTACATTTGTCGATTTATATGAACACATAATATGTAGGGGAAAGGGGGGCATGACGGGGTCGCGAGGTATGACGGGGTACCGCACAAATACAAGAAACTAGACGTTTGTGAATAGAAAGCAATAAGCCAATAGGAAGCCTCATTCGACCAATGGTCAGAGCACGGGTAGTAATCTTAGAACAAAAATTTTCAACGTTATGTCTATGATTCTAGATGGGTTCAATAATAGATTTTGACATTTACTTCGTCCCCCTCGGTCTTCCCCTTCTGATATTGTTGTTATATACCTATGTGTAGTATACATGTATAATCTCAATTATTAAAGTAATTCTCTTTGTAATTAACTCCACATATATCATTATTCTGTGATTAACTCTTTGTAAAATGGGCTATGTACCTATCCCATTTAAAAGTTGAAATATACTATTCAGTTTTCTACAAAGTTTAATATAACTAAATAAAAACGTACATTACGAATTACGGTTACGAAATGTTTGTTAACGTCTGCCCAACAAATAAGCCTACTACTAGCCACTAGCACATCAAGCCACTGTTATATGATCACATCAGGTAAGCAAATAATAATATATTTCATTTCAATGTTAAAGTGTAATATTTGACAATGAACTTTTCAATCTGCATGCAGTACACACTACAGAAAACGATTATTTCAGGCTTCTGGGGGCCAAACGAAGCTTAATGAATTGATACACAGGGAAACAAGCCCTTCCCACCAGATGGTTCAAATAAAACTAGGAGTTGGGAGATTAATACAATACCGCTTGAATATTATTTGTTTCTTTTTGCAAACATAAGTGTACTACATGCTACCGCAAGTTGGAAATCATAAAATATCACACATAATGCAATACTATAGGGGACACTTCTAAGTACTCCTTGCCTATCTGGCCCTTGTGCCCCTCCCAGAAACAAATCCTGGATCTGCCCTTCGGGTGTGGAATCTTAATAATATTAATGCTGTTGTAAAACTAATTTTTATTATTTCAGATACTGAGATGCCACCGCCTACATACAGTTTTGTTGGAAATCATTTATTAAATGATGTAAGCAACAGCTTTTTCCATTTTCTTTAATGGCATTTATATTTAAAAACAAAATAATATGAATAATAATATTATAAGTTGGCCTCAACAAAGTAAGCTGTGTGTGAATGTCACAATCAACTGAGAAATGTTTGAGCATGACGGTAGGCAGGGTAAAGTTCTAAAGACATTTCTATTAAAAAATGGTTCATCATTATCAGCCCGTTACTGTTCCACTTCTGGACACGAGCCTCTTCTCAGAAGGATTCAGGCCTGAGTCCACCACGCTGGCCTACTGCGAGTTGGTGGACTAAACACCATCAAGAACTGTATGAAGCACTCTCAAGTGGGTAGGTTTCCTCACGATGTTTTCGTTCACCGTTAAAGTAAAAAGTGACAATCAAATTCTGATTCGCACTTGAATTCGAAAAGCCAGAGGTGTGGGCCGGGTACGAACTCAGATCCCCCTGCAAGGATGGCAAGCATTCAACCACTAGGCTATACTTTAAATTACTAGGTTATAATGTTCATTCCGGGACCCATCTGAAAACCAGTGCTGCAAAATTTCGGTGTTGTAGCATATGCTGAGATGGGGGCCTTTTTAGTCTTTTACAGGCATATTATTTTTAATTTTATTGTTGATGTGTTATTTTATCTCTCGCCTGTAACAAGATTAAAATAATTATTTTATTTCTTTCTCTCATTTTATTTGATTTATGTAAATGCAATGATAACATTGTAGATATTAATGTAAAACCAAGTAGTTAAAAGCCTTAATTTTCCTTGCAGGTAATGTACAATCAAATAACAGTCCCTTCAACACTGAAGACGATGACTCCTGTGGCTAGGAAGATCCTGTGGATGCAAATCAAACAAGAAAATGTAGAATTTTATTCTGATTAGAAATAACTGAAAAAAAACATAATGTTTATAGGAGAAAATTGAAAAATAAACAGATTTATGTAAAAGTAATGGTTTTTATTTCACTTTCACTATAAAAAATAAAATATTAGCAATGCATGTATAGGTACCTACCTACGCATGAATAAGAGGCAAAAGCCTTGTATCCAAGGCCGAAATTTAAAAACCTTTTGCTTGGTTGGAAGTTGAAAAAAATGTATTATCTGTGCTTGTCATTTTCTATTATTGAGGTTACTCTTTGGTTCCCTATTGACCAAATTTCTTGTTCGGAGATTGTCGTCTGATGCGTAGCATCTCTACTTGGTCTGTGGGTCAGAGCGAGAGAAACTTTGATTGGGAGTGCACGCATCTTTTGTTTACAAACGAAAAACTGTTTTAACGTTTCGTCGATCTAATTTGGTGTAACGTCAAACGTCATTATTTTATGGTAATTATGATCACCCCATTTATGTCTTTTTGATGTTTGTTTACTAGTGTTGTTTATTTTGAAATGGTATGTTGTTTGTATGACTCCGTTAAACATTTTATTAGTGAATTTTTTTTTTGTTCAATGTTACCTTTTGAGGCAAGATGGGGTATTGGGTGTAGGGTATGATGGGCTATTGGGGCAAAATGGGGTTGTGGATTTGGGTTCATTTAAATTTCCAAATAAATAACATTGGTTTATTATGTTTTAGATAAATCATGGTACGTACTTACAAGAAAAAAACCAAAAGAGGAGAGTGGTCGACGGATGCTATGAAAACAGCTATACCCCATCATACCCCATAGTATGGGGCAAGATGGTTTTTCATAATGTTCCTATTAATGATTAATTATTAAAAAATATGATAAGTTGATTTTCCAAAGACTGTACCAAATCATAGTTAGATTAATGACATAACGTGCCATAAATTAATAAGAGTAATAAACATAGTGATTATGCTATATTTTTGTTATTTCCCTTAGCTACCCCATCATGCCCACCCTTCCCCATATAATATAATAACTTTTAAGTATTATAAGTATATTTTTTTATTACTTTTAAGTATTTTAAGTATTATTAGTATTATAAGTTACGATCAGGATCAGCTGATTATATACAATACAATGACCCCTTAAGAGGTCATCAGTAAATAACACGTTGTATATTCTAAAAAAAACAATAAAAACGAAACGAGGTCACTTCTTAACGGAAGAGAATCCCATAAAGTCCCACAAACAGGCCGCCTTTATTAAAAGTCTCTGTTCCCTATCAAAAAACAATTCCCCGCATTGTTTCAACGAGCGCCGCCATTTTAGAAAGCGGGATGTGCAATAAAAATAAAATTTTATGCATTTTATATTGGGAATGTGCCCCCCATGCTATGGTATTCAATAAAATTGTAAGTAGAACAATTGATATATCTGGTTAAATTGATTATACAGACCCCTATTGTGGACTTTTGAAAAAAAATAGTTTTAAGAATTACGGTTGATTAAGATATAGAATAGAATCGAATAGTAGATTATTGTTTTCAATATTACAACAATTAGTAAATAACATACAAAAAAACTACATAGAAGTAAAGAAAATAAAGTAAAAATTATTTTATTATTTTAACGCATTTACGCATGCGAAGCGAAATCTAATCAGGTTCGAATCCTGCTCGTGATCGATTTTTTCTTTTCACTATTTAAATCTTTATAAAGTAAAAACATATTTTATTTGCGTCACAAAATTACCAGAAATGTAAACAAAAACAAATTAAGGAATAAAGAAACAAAAAGTGTGGTAATAGTGCCAAATTAATACCAAAAGGAATTTTTTTTTTACCATGTCTAAGATTATGTAATTATTTGTTAATTATAGAGCCTAAGCATCATTTAGGGTAGATCTTTCAATAGCCACTTAACTTTTAACTGAGGAATAAGTTTTAAATTCTGACAGTTGTAGTACAGAAAATCTGTCGAAGCGTCACATTTATTCCACAGTTAAAAGTTATCGGACTATTGAAATACCGGCCCTAAATCAGATAATTGCGAAGTTGTATCTACCTACTTGTATACAAAAAAAAAAAAAAACAATAGAATTTAGAAAAATACGTAAGTAAGTGTATCATTATATTTTCTACGATTGCATGAAGAAATTTCACAATAATAACATATCAGAATCAAATGTACCTCCTCGAACACAGTCTACTTAACTCTTTAGTAGGTAATCTATTTAAGATGTATTTTATTTTATAATTTAACTAGCAGTACTCATGCAACTTTGCTCGCGTAAAGTTTTAAACTACCCCGCTTAATACCCCATTGCACTAGGCATGGGTAACTCCGGACACATCTATATCTTCGGAAATATATCCCAAGCGGATATGTATCACTCCTTCACTATAAAAAAGCAAACATAACCTATATATCCGAATAACTCCGACGCCCAACATTCGACATTGACGTCAACGGTTAGAACGAAAAACTAAGTTTAGATAATCATTGTACATAATACTTGATTTTAATGTCTTTTTTTTTTTTTTTTTGATGGATAGTTCTAAGCCTGTAAAGTATGAGAGGAAATCAATGTATGTTACTGTATCGCTTAATCGTTCCGCGGATTTATCAAATCGGCTACATTATATCCAGCCACACTGCCACAGAATATCTAAACACTGCGGTGGATTTATTTAGAAGCCGGAGTAATCTATCTCGGGCATAACTTACAACGTAAAGTTACTTCAGTCCCGGATATATTAAGCGGATATGAATATGCTAATCGAACATATATCTTTACTTGGAATGATATATTACATACGCAATCTTTTACCGGAGCTAGTTAGCCCATGTCTACATTGCACACCCTTAGGGGTGTTATTTCCATAAGTTCCTTCACACCATAAAAGGAATATTCTCTTTGTCCATAGAATCAGTGATTTAGGCTGTGTTGATCTCCCCGTCATGGTGTCATTGTCAGTCAGGCCTTGTTATTTTATTTTATTAAAATAAAATAACAAGACCTGACTCCATTTCATGTCACCCCACGTTTTATCACTCAAACTCAAAAACCAAGATACAACGCTATAAATAAATTGCATTCCGAATGATTGCATTTTAATGTCAGTGTTATTATACCTATTTCCCGTTGGCAGTAGATAATAAATTATAATGTACTAACATAATCGTATTATTTGCACAGCACTGTTTTGATAAAATATAGGATAACTTTTATCGTTGTTCCAAAAAAAATTCTGAAGCTAGCTATACACACATACTAGTACATTATATTAACTTTTAAATGCAATAGCCATAAGCAGAACTAATAATAACTACGGGAATCCATAAGAATATTCCTCTGGGAGAGCTAAGTACAATAATGCGTTCAGGGCGTTGCTGTGGCTGCCGCGCTATTGTAGTGCGTCAGCAATGTTTGCCTTTTCCAACACGCATACAGACACTGATTCGACGCCACCACGAAGAAAAGCTGTCCTCCATGGACGCCGCCGTCTGGCGTAAGAAGTCCGCCTCACTACTGCGCAGGCTGCGCGGCAGCCACAACACCATCCTGCACATGATAGCCGCCCGGGCTGATAGTCCGCTTGTGTGGGCGCTAGGTGACCTGTACTAACATAGGCTAGATAGTCCGCTTGTGTGGGCGCTAGGCGACCTGTACTAACATAGGCTAGATAGTCCGCTTGTGTGGGCGCTAGGCGACCTGTACTAACATAGGCTAGATAGTCCGCTTGTGTGGGCGCTAGGCGACCTGTACTAACATAGGCTAGATAGTCCGCTTGTGTGGGCGCTAGGCGACCTGTACTAACATAGGCTAGATAGTCCGCTTGTGTGGGCGCTAGGCGACCTGTACTAACATAGGCTAGATAGTCCGCTTGTGTGGGCGCTAGGCGACCTGTACTAACATAGGCTAGATAGTCCGCTTGTGTGGGCGCTAGGCGACCTGTACTAACATAGGCTAGATAGTCCGCTTGTGTGGGCGCTAGGCGACCTGTACTAACATAGGCTAGATAGTCCGCTTGTGTGGGCGCTAGGCGACCTGTACTAACATAGGCTAGATAGTCCGCTTGTGTGGGCGCTAGGCGACCTGTACTAACATAGGCTAGATAGTCCGCTTGTGTGGGCGCTAGGCGACCTGTACTAACATAGGCTAGATAGTCCGCTTGTGTGGGCGCTAGGCGACCTGTACTAACATAGGCTAAGTTATATGTTACTAATACATTGGATCCATTGTTGTCTTAAATAAATAAATAAATAAAATAAAATTAAGTGGCGCCCCCATCAGTACAAAAATTATTACTCGCTGATTACATCATTTATCGAAAATTCGTTTTTATCTATTGAAGTACAGGTACTGTAGTTTAATCAGAAACTATTAACTCTGTAAATTATACTAAGCTGTAGTTGTAGATAGAAAAATTCGAAAAACAGCCACTTTTCGCACTTTTTCTATCTACAACTACAGCGAACTATAATTTACAGAGTTGATAGTTTCTGATTAAATTAGAGTACCTGGGGGCCTAGTACGAGTTTGACACTTACGAATACTTAAATAGTTTTCGTCGACTTTCATTCATAAATCAGTAGCGCCCCTGAAGGATACAAGGAAGAACTACTGATTTATGAATGAAAGTCGACGAAAACTATGAAAGTATTCGTAAGTGTCAAACTCGTACTAGGCCCTCTGTACTTCAATAGTTAAAACGATTTTTCGATAAATGATGTACTCAGTGAGTAATTATTTTTCAACACCCTTGCTCGTAAAGTGGCTCTTATTGCATCGCTTTTAGGTTCATAATGTGGCTCATAACGCACGCGTGCTTTTTTAATTATATTATTGCACTAGTGATTTTTACTTTACAGTTTATTTTTAAATCGCAGCAAAGAGTTTTTATGCCTGAACTAAATTAAATATTTTTGGGAATAAATCAACTGTATTAATTAAAATATGCTATATAAACATTTCATTTCATCAAATTATTAATTTTTGTCAACGAATTAATATTAATTTGTGTTCTATATAAAAAAATCTATTTATAATATTTTTATATCAGGCTGTATGGCGGTTGCCTTCGCCCACCTGCGCGCGCACAGCTGTATGTCACCGCGCGGTCCGCGCGCCATTTTTATCATTTTTCACAAATTCAATATTTGTCTAAAATGTGTAAGTTATGTTTTTTTTCTCGCAAGTGTGTTGAAAAACGTCGTATGACACGCGTGAGCATTGACTATTATACTCTCGGCTCCATTACGCCCTCGCCTTCGGCTCGGGCTGCAATCCAGCCTCGAGTGTGATGGTCAACTTAGCTCACTTCTATCATAATGTACTATTTTACTGCTGGGGGCGCCACTAAGCTCTTAGTAGCGCCTTAAATGGTAGCGTGCCCAGAATACTGGCAGCATTGCCACGTTTTATGGCAATGTGTATTGTTCCAAACGTATATTCATCAAAATGTCATCCTCCTGCAACTCACAATTTATTAGAGGTCAGCGTTTCAAATAATTTTTTATCAAATTAGCCGACTCATATGGATCATACACCCCATAGACGCCTCATAACGGGCGACCGATGTCTGTCACACATTTATGAAATTTCACTAATGTAGGTCGCCACTATTCGCCACTTGAAATCTTCAAATCAGTTTCAACCACTCATATTGACGACCTCTGTGGTCTAGTGGTTTGAGTGTCGGACTGCTGATCACGAGGTCGTGGGTTTGATTCCCACAGGACACAAATATTTGTTTGATGAACATGAATGTTTGTGTTGGTCTGGTTGTTTCTCATGTATTATAAGTATGTATTTACAAAAAAAAGTATATAATTATTATTTCCATTATCTAGTACCCATAGCACAAGCTCTGCTTAGTTTGGGACTAGATCGTGATGTGTAAAATGCCCCAAAAAAAAAAAAAAAATTCTATGAGCCGTCAAAACTGCCGCGCTAGTGAAGCCAGTAGCCGCCTTGGTAGGGCCAATCGGATTGCAGTGCAGTAGTGCCACCTCAGCTAGTGACAGAATTTATTGTACACGTTGCACGTTATATTCAACATTAGGCGTCTATTGGGCTGTATGGTCGATGCCGACTCTAATTGCATGGCAAGTCCTAAACTTTTACAACTAACTAGCTTGCACATAATAATTTGTGGCAACCAACTTCAACAGGTGACTTATGAATCCATACAAGAGGCATCCTCCTTCCCCTTATTGCGTATAGTATCCGGTTCGATTCCTGGCGGAAGTATAAAGTGTCGGTCGTTATTTAATAAAAACGTATCTTCACGCTTCCCTTCGTTTGGGGGGCAAACAGTGTAGCGGTCTCCGGTATTTGTCCGTTACGATTTTAGTTAAACTTTAAGCAGTAACTATTAGATGCATTTGTAGTGTTCGAGATACCTGTATGATTAAAATAACTCTTGGAATAAACAGACATAGCAAAGAATGGAACACGCCACACACCAGATATGCCTATATTGTTATTTTATTTGTGACACTATGACAATGACTACCATCACACGAGATGTATTGCGTAATCGCGGCTTTTTGTCTTACTATAGGTGTGAATGTGGGCGTGCCAGCCCGTGCTTTTAAGCGAGTCGTCTTACTACGGGTGGTGAAGCACCCGTAGTAAGACGACTCGCTTTTTGTTAAGCGAGATTCCATGCGTCTTTTTTATTCATCTATGGTGTAAATGTACAGCTGTGATACTGTTCTTAACATTGCATCGTTGCTTATTTTATTAGTTAAAAAAACTGCCAAAAGAAATATTACTTTCGATTGCTATGTTAATAAAATAGATCCTTACACCTAAAAGGCAAAGTATCCCAACACTTTTTTGTCATAAAAAACTTGAAAATTCGATCCCATTCCACAAACCACAGTTAATGCTTACCGTGATATTTTTACTTTCATCCCAGCGAAGGTCAGACAAAGGGTCTGCTCATTGGACTGAAACCGTCGGATTTCCTTCTCGTCCTCATTGAAATGCATGAGATTCATTTCTGATGCTAATATGAATAATTTTTACTTTCATTTCCTTGGCTTAGGAAGGATGTAGTTAGGAGTGCTAACCACTGAGGTAATATGTACTACGTACTAGAGAAGACACCTTGAACAAAATGTTTGTAGCACGATTTAGAGCTCCTGCACTCTCACTCACTTAGCCACGCTCGCGCCGCGCGTGCTCCGCGGCCAGCAAGTTGTGCAAAATTTTTTGTTCCTGATGTCTGCTCCAGTACGTAGTACATATTACCTCAATGGTGCTAACATTATAATATAACCCTCTTGTTTGGTGGTCGATCTTGTAAGTCATTCTCACATTCATGTGAATGAAATATTGTTATTGCTACATTATTCCATTAATAACAATCATTTCAATTCTCATCCAGACTTATTAAAACAATGAATCTAGCAAAAACTAAAGCTCATAGCACTTATTATAGTTACAAAAACTGAAAACACAAAGGTCCTCTGTGAAGGCGATGGGAAAGTAATCATACGATTGTAGAAAGGATTAAAAAAAGGAGTGTTGTGTCCTGGGGGGCCGTGGGAAGCTTGGGATCGGAGGCCTGCACGCGATGTTATATCACAGCGGACTATGAGCAGCCGATGCATAAACATTTCTGGGTACACAGGTCATTTATTTAAACTAGACGTAATGAAGACACAATCAAGTAGGTAATTATTTCAGTCTGTAACTGAACTCTTTTTTTCAAGGTTAGGAAGTTACAGCTATTTTTTTTTATTCAAACGATAGAACAAATTTGTTGAGCGATTTAAATCTGGTGAGAAATTCTTGGCAATTGATATTTAATGAGTTCGCATAGAAAAACTGATAAGATTATTTTCAAACAGACAAACACACACACATCCACCCACCACACACAACACACACATTTAATAATGCATGCTTTTCTCATTGTTTAATTTAAATAAAATAAAATTGAATTTTATCTAATAATGGTCTCATTGTTATCATGTATAAATTATAATTTAAGGGAAGAAGCGAGACAGCCCCAAAACAAGTATTGTTTATTACTTACTGGGACTGCCTCAATTTTATGTTACTGGTAATAATTTGCGACAGTTTTTTTTTTTTTTTTTTAAATGGAAATCACGAAAACCATTGTCCCAGAAAAACTGCAATTATTACAACTTAAGATACAAATCTAAAGATATTCAACTGCATCAATAGTAATATAAATATTATATCTCCTTTATTAACATAATATTCCTATGATCTACATTTTTAAATATTTATCATAACCAGATAAAAAAACATTGAAAAATATAAAAAACAGTATCCCACTGGCATCGGGAACAGGGTCCAAGCTACCGGCGGTCAGGGCTCCACAGAAAGGAACCTACTCACAATGCGTGCCGTTTCAAGGAGTACTGCCTTCTGCATCTGGCTTTTGATCCAGCCGCCCAACGAGAGCCTCCTTAGGTGTTGATCGAGGCTCTTGGCTATTAAGCCATTGGGCGTGATGACTATTGGCACAATGATTGCTGAGTCCACATCCCACATGTCGACAACCTCGTGAGCAACAACAATATT
Organism: Asteroscopus sphinx; assembly: GCA_949699075.1. Lineage (NCBI taxonomy): Eukaryota > Metazoa > Arthropoda > Insecta > Lepidoptera > Noctuidae > Asteroscopus > Asteroscopus sphinx. The sequence continues at coordinate 8,788,898 of OX453020.1, forward strand.
ATATATTATTATATTAATATGGTTTTGGTGACCGAATCATCTTTAGAGTAATTACACTCAGTGTAATAATTTCTTGCAAAGTTCCGCTCGAAGTTGAAGCACAAAAACAATTAGTTAAATGTTCGCCGACAAGCACGCAAGCGCGCGAAAGATGTACGAACGTAGCCTTTTAAGGCCAACTTGAAATTGTTTCACGCCGCGTGCGACTACTACGGTTTAAAGCTTTATTCTAATCCAGTAGCGATCATTACTGCATTACAATTGTAGCTACAAGTCTGCATTGATCCTGTAGATGAAGCGTCACATTGTCTGTAAACTGCATTTATTAAAAAAAACCATCATCACTCACCCCGTCTCTTGTGGTGCCGAACACAAAAAATTGCACCACCCTATCTCTTCTCGTGGGTGTCGTAAAAGGCGACTAACGGCAAAATTAATATTCAATCTATCCACGATTTGCCCTACTAGAGATAGGAATTTGACAAAGCTCCATACAAAATAGGTCAAATTTCTATCTCCAGTAGGGAAAATCGTAGATAGATTGGATATTAATTTTGGCCGTAAGGGGTTCACCAGAGGATGGGCAGCAGCGTTCTCTGAGTATTTATTCAACCAACTGCGATCGCCAACCCGCCTGTCAAGCGTGGCAATCATAGCATAAGGGGGGAATAAAAGGGGGGACCTTTTTGGGGCAGGCCTATGTCCAGCTGTGGACGTCTTTCGTCTAAATAATGATGATGATCATCACACAAACCGTCATGTCGTTATCATCGTTGGATCGCTGCATAGTTCAAAACTATAACTGAGTTAGAAGCAACAGTAACCATGGTGTGGTTTGCTGTTTTGTGTAACTTGTGTAACACCAGGCTTCATATTGCAACATATTGTTGATCGAAGCCAGGCTTACATATACGAGTCTTTGGACCTCTTTTTTCGGTAAACACGTGAAAAGAAAAAGAAAATTTACGCTACCTTGTTTGCAGGATGCTAGGGTGCATACATTATGAGTGCGCTGGATGTGACGTCACGGGTGACGTGTTTCCAGGAAGATGTCCCGATTTCGTATGCATAATTTATGGGCGAACGAAATGTTTTACAACTATTACAGAGGTTGGAGATACAATCTTTATGAATGTTCCCTTGTTTGGTTAGCAGATTTTTATGAAAAAATTGGGGTAGTGGGGCGTTTCACACCACGCTTGGTTCGCACCGCGGTGTGAATCGCCCAAGTACTCTTTTTGAATGGGCTGTTTCGGACCGCGGTGTGAATCGACCAAGACCTTTTTTATAATGGGCTGATTCGGACCGCGGTGTGAAACACCCCAGTACTCTTTTACCATTGGCCGTTTCGGACCACTATCAGAATTTAAAAAAATCTAGTATGTTTCGAATGTTTATTGTACAGACGGGTAGAAAAACGGTTAGTGAAACATATTAATCTGTTCTAATAAAATACATATCATGTAATTCAAAAGATTATACTAAACCTCTTAAGGGTCATTGTCCTCATCATTATGAATTACTTTTACTATGGACCTACCCTGAATTCGCGAAAAAATTATTAGCCGATTCCTACATTTATGTTCACACAAATTGACAAAATGTTAGGATTAGCTGATTTTTTTACCGATTTCATGTTTGATCCCTTTGTAAAAGTTGTTCATTATGGTGTGTATAACCTCTTAAGAGTTTTAGTATAAACTAAGAATAAGGTTACATATTATTGTTTTTCTACATAATCACATTTATATTACTATTAATTAGTTGAAACTGTTTTGGATTATTATATATCTAAATTTAATACTTTATAAATGTTGTGATGTTTCCCCAATAAAATTACAAAAATATTTATTTATTTGTATGTAATTAGTTAATAATAAGATAATATAAATATATATAATATATTTATTATGTTGATATTGAATAATACAAATCAAAATAACATATTATGTGTAAATTATTTCTTATTTTTACTGATAATTATAATAAAGCAGATACAAAATGGCACACAATACTTAAGTAGCAGACTAATAATTATAATAAATAATATAATTAATAATAATATTAGTAGCAACAGGCACGTTTATGGAATTGAATTGGATAGAAGTGACCATAGTTTTACAGTTAAAACTAATGTCAGCTTATCAGGGGTTGGGTGTGTGTTCAATAATAGTCAACAAGACTCTGAAAACCAACCATGAGAGCAGTTTTTTAGGTCAAATATTAGTAAATTATTACATAACATCGATAATATTACAAAATAAAAGGACAAGTTATGTCGGGTTATACGATCCGTCTTGTTCAACAACACGTAGTAAAGTGTGCGTTTGCGCTACCCGCTCCAACGGCCGACTATCAATTAGACATGGTATAGTATTATATTATCTGTGACATGGGTAACTCAACAAAAATGCGTGAGCTGCAGCTCAGCTCACGGTTCAGGTCAGTGAGCCGGAGCTGTGAACCGGCTCACAGATCAGCTCAATTTGTGTATCTGCCTACTTCGAGTTATGATCTGTGATGCGAGTCACTGAGCTTAAAGACCGTTTGATCTGTTTGACCTGCGCTCGCTCGCTGACTCTGCGACTCACCGCGGATCTGTCGCCGCTCCAGCTCACCGGTTCAAACAGGTTTTTATCTATATAGACATCGTTTATCTTCCGTGCAACAAAAGTTGTCGCACAGATAGATACTATTCTTTGAGCCGTGAGCTGCGTATTTTGTCATTGAGCTGCAGCTCAACAGCTCAAGCTTATTGATCTGTATATTTGAACCGGTTCTGAGCTGAGTTACACACCTCTACTATCAATATGGCTGACTTTGGTGGGGTGTTATAGCGCAGTGTTGCCATTTTATTCCAACGATTCCTAACAATATAATAATAGCCATAAAATGTAGAGTTTGAAAGTACAAAGTTTTAAATTTTTGTTGATTTATGTAATTTTTATTGTACACTGATTATTAAATAATACTGTTTAACATATGTCATTTATCTGTGATTTTTAATTACAAAACAGCAAAAAATTTAACTGTTTATTTAACCTGTGATTATCAAAATAATTAGCTAGATATAAGGTATATTTTTCTTAATTGGTAACGAATAATTACTAGTTAAAAGTAATAATGTGTTATATACACGCAACCTCTGATTTTTAACCATTAGTTATAAGTATAAATTATATGATCAAGTACACAAATTGTGATTTTTAATTATTACTGATATGTAAGTAAATTAAAATTTCCACTAATTAATAGTAATATAAATATTAATTCAGACAAGAATATGAAGCAAAACATAATATAAATAAGTAGGTACACAATAAAAAATTAATAAAAAATTATACCTATACATAATAACATTAACTGTTTCAAGAAGTTTAGTTTTGTATTATAATCTATAATCTTTTAAAGTATTTCATTAGAACAGTTTAATATTTTTAGTAACCATTTTTTCCTCGTCTGTACAAAAACCAGAAACACATTAGATTGTTTTAACTTTTGATAGTGGTCCGAAACGGCCAATGGTAAAACAGTACTGGGGTGTTTCACACCGCGGTCCAAATCAGCCCATTATAAAAAAGGTCTTGGTCGATTCACACCGCGGTCCGAAACAGCCCATTCAAAAAGAGTACTTAGGCGATTCACACCGCGGTGCGAACCAAGCGTGGTGTGAAACGCCCCACTACCCAAAAATTGCAGTAGCTTGTTAGGTATGTAAGTTATGCATATTATCATTAGTTGGGGCCATAAGTTGTAGTGGTGGGCTGCCCACCTCTGTCGAAGGACCGATGGCCAGTGGAGCAAACAAGTCCTTGAGTGGAGACCGCGATTCGACAAACGCAGCATAGGATTCGCAGCCTGATGGACCGACGAACTGATTAAGGGAGCTGGGGTGGACTGGATGGGGAAGGCAGTGGATCAAGTGTTGTGACAAACAAAAAGGGTGACTGACTGAACGAGAGACTTATTGAAGGAGGATATTCATTACTTGATTCTCGTTCCAAATATGTAAAAACATGGCTTACCTCCTTAAATTTATGAAATATTTTTTCAATCTATTTCATCGATGGCACCTCTGCATCCATCATCTGTGGACACTGTTCCACGCTTACAACTCAAAGTTGCAAGTGATAATACAATTTTGATACTCGCAAGAATCGAAAAGTCACAGGTGTGAGCCGGCTTATGTTCGTTCATGATGATTTAAAGTTACCATAGTCTGACCTCTGCTATCAGTAATCAGGCATAGGCACACCGATTCCCTTTTATACCCAATTTAAGATTATTTAACTCCAAAATCTAAAACTTAGTAAATAGTGCAATAACGCACAATAAATAACCTAAAAGTCCCTAGCAAAGACAAGATAAATCTCATCTACACTATTGTAAGGTCTTTGAAGGTCAGTGAACACTTCCTTACAAGCAAGTAGAGCCAGTAAATGTACAAGTATGTAGTACACGTACATAATACCGTTAGGTATAACAGGTACAGGTGTAACAAAATCAGTTCCTGTCTGTGGCACGCTCTCGGTTGCTAACTCCTTGCGCCTTGCCGCTACGATCTCGGAAAGGAAGAGTTGAACATGATTTCTCTCCTTTCACTCTCTTGTAAAAAAAATGCATTGGTTGGATACACAATGATTTTTTCAACACACTTGCTCGTAAAGTGGCTCTTATTGCATCGCTTTTAGGTTCATAATGTGGCTTATAACGCACGCGTGCTTTTTTCATTATATTATTGCACTAGTGCTTTTTACTTTACAGTTTATTTTTAAATCGCAGCAAATAGTTTTTATGCCTGAACTAAGTTAAACATTTTTGGTAATAAATCAACTGTATTAATTAAAATATGCTATATAAACATTTCATTTCATCAAATTATTGATTTTTGTCAACAAATTAATATGAATTTGTGTTATAAATAAAAAAAACAATTTATAATATTTTTATATTAGGCTGTATGGCGGTTTCCTTCGACCACCTGCGCGCGCATAGCTGCGCGGTCCGCGCGCCATTTTTATAATTTTTCACAAATTCAATATTTGTCTAAAATGTGTAATTTATGTATTTTTTCCTCGCAATTAATTTATTGCTTAATTTGCTATCAAGTTATTACTAAAACATAAAGTCACTTATTAGTGACTTTATGTTTTTGTATAACTTCGAATAGAAGCTAACAGTAGAAAAACAATACAGAGAACGGTCCGGAAATCGCGTCTGCCGGTGCGCACTCCTGTATGTCCTGATTTTTGTCTGCGGTCTGCAACTCTGCAGTAACCAACCCAAAAGTGTTTTATTTTTATTATACAAGGCATTCAAAGTAACATACATAAATTGGATGCTGATAAGCAATAGTATGTCAACCTACACGGAAGCCATTTCGAGTAAATCGTGTTTCAAAATTACGGCGCCAATTTAATTAGTTTGTTCAAGAATTTGCTGCAAATATTGATGATATGCAGTCATTATATCATAATATAAGTTTAGATCAAAGTTCTCCCATTAAACTGGTAAAATATGTTATATTCATTCCAAAAACCGTTAAATTTGATATTACAAAATGCGCCAGCAAACATTTTATTTGAATAAACATTTCAAGTCTTATAACACATTATTGCTAAACTGAAAACAATTAATTAAAATTCAATTTGATGAATGTCAAGTACCTTAACCCTATATTGATAAACGTATTATTAAGATAAAAATTGTAATGTTAAGGTGTTATCAATAAAAGCCATGATTTCTTACAATATTAAAATATTTATTTACCTCTTAAAAACGGAACAAATTAGGGACCATCGAGCGTTATTGGCTATTCAATCTTCAAGATTTACTTTGAATACTTACCTACCTACATCATAATCAACATTATCTAAATTAAAACAGTATTTAAAAATCAAAATCAAACTACCCACAACAAAATAATCTCGTTTCGTTCGACTGGTTAGGGTATCAACGTTAACGGCGAGAACATCTCACATCTCCGTTTTGCCGATGACATCGTTGTAATAGCTGAGTCGTTGGAATACCTGGGCGAAATGCTGCACAGCTTAAACGGAGCATCTCGGCGTGTCGGTCTTGGCATGAATCTGGACAAGACTAAAGTCATGTTCAATATGCATGTCATGTCGAGGCCAATATTCGTTGAAGGGTCGGCACTCGAAGTCGTAACGGAATACGTCTACCTAGGGCAGATAATTCAGCTTGGTAGACAAACTTCAAGAAAGAAGCCGACAGAAGGTTTTAGTTAGGCTGGGTAGTATTTGGCAAACTTCGCCGAGTCTTCTCGTCGCATATACCGCAAAGTTTGAAGACAAAGGTTTTAAACCAGTACGTCTAGCCTGTCATGACTTACGGTGCCGAGACGTGGACACTGACAGTTGGGCTGGTTCACAAATTCAAAGTCGCTCGGTGAGCTATGGAGCGAGCTATGCTTAGAGTTTCTTTGAAGGATAAAATCCGTAACGAGATTATCCGGAGGAGAACCGGATTGACCGACATATCTTGTAGGATCAGTAAGCTGAAGTGGCAGTGGGCTGGCCATGTCTGTCGAAGGGCTGATGGCCGCTGGAGCAGACTAACCCTTGAGTGGAGACCGCGAATCGGCAAACGCAGCGTAGGGCGACCCCCACCAGGTGGATCAACGACCTGAAGAACGTGGCTGAACGTGACTGGATGCGGAAGGCAGAAAACCGTGTTGTGGCGCAAATTGGGAGAGGCCTATGTCCAGCAGTGGACTGCGATAGGCTGAGTTGATGATGAATCAGACAACTCATTGGGCTCGGACTGAATAGTTGCTGTATGATGAATAAGCTCAATAATCAACGAATGAGCTAGTGTTGTATTATCAGCCATAAAAAGCAATCAACAGCAGCTAGAAACTCCAATAAATCCAGAGTATTCTCAAAGTTCAGATTTTGATCAGAAATATAAATATTCGGAAGGTATGTTTCTGCTGGCCGAACTTCTGGTAACCCCTCATTGAGACTGCTATTTGATGGGACCATACGCCTCTTTTCTTCAACATCGTGGCTAATAACCTCACACTGAAACTCCTCGTCAGAAGTAGGACGCGACGCATGGCTTTCCTCGTGAGGTATTAGGTACATGATCCGCAAACATGGCTTCTTGATCTTGGCGGTGGCATTCTGAAAATAATTATAAAAATAAGACACAACTTGTAAAATGAGGGTATGTGCCAAAATGTAATAATTTCGAGAACCTGAAGATTTGAGACAATGTATGTCTACCCTGTTTGCGAATACTTACAGTCGTGAACCTGTTTGTTTTATTAATTCCCTCATTCCACGTTTTTCAAAAACGTTTCAAGTCATTTAACATACTATTGAAATAAACGAACGAACAAGTGAACGAGATTTTTTTTAGCAATAACGTGTCAAGCTTTTTAAAACTTTTACAAGCGCTAGTCAATAGTAGAATGTTTGTTAAGCAATAACCTGTTAATCAAAAATATTACATTTTGCTGAAATTAGGTAGTTAAGATAAGTAATATTACCACGGTTAGTATGTAAAACGTATTTAAATGTAATTTTAAACAGTATTCTGTAATAAAAAAGCGTTGTTTTAATAATTTTCCCGGTAAAATGACCTCTAAACTTGTATAGCTAAAATCTTTATATTTATGTAATATTTGGACTTACCTTTGATGATCTTATATTCCCCAAGACTTCTACTGCGTTTCCCATGTAGTATTCGTGGCTAGTAGTCTTGTTAGGCCCACTTTATACGTATAATTTTAATTAAATATGGGCCAATGTTGTTTACACAGCCGAAAAAGGATAATACTAATTACGCAATAACCGATCATGTCCCATAACTTCTTTTGACTTTAAACAGATGGCGCCTAGGGTCATCAAACAATGTTTCAAGTGCCTAAACATCTTATTGCAAAATGTCTTACCCTTCGAACTGATTTCGTGTTAACCTGTTTATACTCATTTTTGGTATAAAAACCATTCAATCAGGTTAAAACCCCATTGAAAAACGTTCTTTGTCAGCCAAAGAAGCGTACTGCATCATTAACTCAATTTTCGAATTTTTGTGGGTTGACACATTATTGCTTATCAGCATCCAATTATACTCGCCAAACTGCTGATTCAGTTTGTAGGCGTTTTGCTCTTTTAAGGGGAATGTACCAGCCAAGTGGCGCTCCCATCAGTAAAAAAAATATTACTCGCTGAATACACTTAACTAACTAACTTATATGGCATATCCTCCCAACCTGTTGGAGGAGGCCTATGTCCAGCAATGGGCGTCTGTCGGCTGAAATGATGAACTAACTTATAACTATGGGTGAATTTGCCTGAAATAAAATTTTATTTTTTTATTTTTTTTAAGTAATATATTTCTAACGCAATTAAATATTTAACATTTTTTTTCTTTTCACAGAAATCATGTTACATCCTAAAAATATCTTTTTATCCACTTTATTTTAACAGTCGTGTTTGTATATTTTTAATTTCTTCTAAATATGTAGAAACCAAAGTGTGTTCAAGAACAAAATGAATTTTCATCACAATTATTTGTGTCGCGGTTAAATAAAAACTACACGTAGGGGCTCGTAGCGATGCAACGACTGCGCGGATTGTACGATCTGCAAGGTTAAGCTGCACTTGCCGCGGTCAGTCTGTGGATGGGTGACCGTTTCGTTACACATCGAGACCCCTCCGTGCCTCGGAGAGCACGTTAAGCTGGCGGTCCCGGTTGTCATACGAATATCTATGGCAGTCGTTACGGGTAGTCAGAAGCCTGAAAGTCTGACAACTAGTCTAACCTCCGAATGTCAGTATTACCCAGTAACTGGGTTGCGGAGGTCTGATGGCAGTCGCTCCGTGTAAAATACTGATGTTCAGCCGCATCTGGCTAGACTGGAAGCCGACCCCAATATAATTGGGAAAAGGCTCGGAGGATGATGGTTAAATAAAAACTACACACACAGTATCTATATTATCCAACGCATCCAAATCGCGTAGGCGTCTAGGCCCTAACTACCATGTAATAGTTGCAATACTTACCACAGATTGTAGGCCAGGTTACGAATACATTTAACAACTAATAAATACTAACAAATAAATTGAAGTCGTAACTTAAAGTCATAAAACTAGAAATCGTGTTAAATTATATGTTTACGACGATGCTTTCAGTTGTGAAACAAGCTGTAACAAATTAAAGTCTGACTCTGTCTTATAACTTTTTTTTGTCGTAAAGAACAGATAATTAAAAGGAAAACTAAACTTTAAAAAATCATTGCTCGACCAAGACAGACAACTAAGACTACGTCGTTGGTCTAGTGGTCGCAAGCGGATGTGCTGAGCGTGGGGTCCTGGGTTCGATTCCCGTGTCGGGCAAAGTGTTATTAGGTTTTTTGATTAATAAATTATATCTCAGTAGCCGCCTGGAGTCTGGATTTGTCCGATTAATGGCAATAGGGAGGCATGTGTGTGCGTGAACGCCAGAAGAGCACGCTTTTGTTGGCAGTTTGTCAATTGTTCGCAGCACTTCGTCTATATTTTTACTAAGTCTGTGAGTCTAAGTTACAGTTCCTGATTATATTCTATTTGATATAATTACTTACATACATTTGCATTCTAGACCGTGAGACCAAACCTGATATATATATATACCACAAGGTTCATTTGCAAATCAAATATTCAAAAATTCCAGACTAAAACTTGTCAATTCATGAAATGAATTACTCCATAAAGTATTTGTTCAACACAAGCCAGAGGTCCCACGGATACACTAGCAAATTGAAATACATCGTACAATGTAGTTGTGATAATCCAAACGTTAATGAAATTGTTATTATAATAGACAATTCGCAGACAATAAATATAAAATATAACATAATCAGCACATTATTGTCACACTGCTGGTACTAGTATAGTATTATATTATCTGTGGCACGGGTCTCCTCTCCTTCGAAAGGTCCACCACGCTAGCCTACACACACCATCGAGAACTGTATGGAGCACTCTCAGGTGTGCAGGTTTAGGTTTCCTCGCGATCTTTTCCTTCACCGTTGAAGCAAGTGATGATCAAATTCTGATCCGCACATGAATCCGAAAAGTCATGGAAGGCAAGCTTCCAACCACTAGGCTATGGCTGCTATTACACTTACAATTAACACGTTCGCTAAACTATACTTACATATTTTTTTAGATTAAATAGGCTGCGATGGAATATGGAACCTCTGTGTTGTTTTGGTACTGTATTCCATTCCAGTATTGACAAATCCTTGCACGCAGTGGTATATAGGCATGGGTAACTCCGGATACATCTATATCTTCGGATATACCTATATCCCAAAGCGGATATGTATCACTCCTTCACTTGAAAAAAAACATATCCTATATCCAAGTAACTCCGATGCCCGACATTCGACACTAACGACAACGATATGGACGAAAAACTAAGTTTAGATAATCTTTGTACATAATACTTGATTTATAAATACGCCTTTCATTTTTTTTATTTGATAGACAGTCCTAAGCCAATAAAGTATGAAATGAAATCAATTATTATGTTACAAAAAACAAACAAAAACATAACATCACGCCTGTATTTCCCCGAAGGGGTAGGCAGAGGTGTATAGTACACCCACATTTCGCCAGTTATGTTATAGTCCCATGTAATAGGGGGCGAGCCTATTGCCATTGACCGGGCACAAATCCAGACTCCGGGCTGCTACTGAGAATTTTCCTGATGAAAAAACCCTATAACACTTATTATGTTACTGTTTCACTTACGGCCAAAATTAATATCCAATCTATCCACGTTTTGCGCTACTAGAGATAGGAATTTGACATAAGCTCCATACAAAATATGTCAAATTTCTATCTCTAGTAGGGCAAAACGTGGATAGATTGGATATTAATTTTGGTCGTTAATCGTTCCGCGGATCTATCAATCGGTTACATTGTATCCAGCCTCACTCCGATGGATTAATTTAGAAGCCGGAGTTATCAATCTCGGACATAGCATGCAACGTAAAGTTACTTCACTCCCGGATATATTAAGCGGATATGGAGACGCTAATCGGACATATATCTTTACTTGGAATGATATATTACATATCCAATCTTTTACCGGAGCTAGTTAGCCCATGTCTAGTGATATACGCGATTCGGGGGACACAATTCGATCGTGATCGTGAGTAATTTTCTTAGTTATGGCCCACGATACCATTGCGCTTGTTATCTGTCGGATAAGCAACAATATAGTTTGTTTGTTTTAATTACTACAATGTTTCAAGGTCTTTAACGTGGCGATTTGTGTGCAATGTGATAGAGCTTTTCATTTTCCGGATGCTTTGATTGTCTACACGATTCCTTGCAAAGAGGGGGTAGGACTATGCCTCTCCCGGAGGTGACGTAAAAGCCGACTTATGCCCGATTTACTTTAGTCAAGTGTTTAGCGAAGTCAATAAGTACAGTGGGTAAGGTAAGGATAGACTGCTTCCACAATTGACTCCTCCGATCGGTTTACACTACCGTCCTTACCCTCTGTAGTTATTCACTTCGCTAAACAAATGACCGATGTAAATCGGAAATAAGGGATTGTATCCACAGGATCGTATCATCTACAAGATTTACTCCACCTTTCATGACAAACGATTTTCTAACAGCGAACGGTTTACCTATGTTGTAACCCTTTGGGTTTATTCAGATCGACCACATCTCAACCACGCGACAGCGGAAAACAAATCTCCAGGCAGTAGTCGGTGTGAATGGTCTTGCTGCAGCTGCCAAGTTGGATTGTCGCAGCCAAAAATTACGTATACCTATCAGAACAATAAAAGTTATTGAGATATATTGAGTTGCGTTGTGGCTGGTCGATAACGCGCGAGTGGTTGCGTTGTTATCGTCGGGTTTTACCCTGGACATGATGTTACCTTTGATTTTTAGTATGATCATCAGAAAACCTGATTAATCCAAGGGTCCTTACTGACATGGCTCAAACACAACCACACCACAGCGGCAAAAAAGTTACCGGGCACAAAATTTGTTGTCTAAAGCGTTGTCGTCGTCGGTATTGACTATGTTCGCGACAGCCGTTGAGAGTTGAACGCGACTACAAATTGTCGTTCAGGGGGCCTAGTACGAGTTTGACACTTACGAATACTTTCAAAGTATTCGTCGACTTTCATTAATAAATCTGTAGTTCCTCGTATCCGCCAGGGGCGCTACTGATTTATGAATGAAAGTCGACGAAAACGATGAAAGTATTCGTAAGTGTGAAACTCGTACTAGGCCCACTTATCAATGAAACTACGCGTTTTCATAAAATTTTGTGTCCGGCGACTTTATTGCCGCTGTGGCGTGGCTGTGTTTGCGCCACGTCTAAAAGGACCCTTGGATTAATCAGGTTTTCGGTTGAAAATATGTCTAATAATCATCCTATAAATAAAAAGTAACAACCTGTCCAGGCTTTGTCCAGGGTTAAATAAAAAATAAAACAAAATGTTAATATACCAGAAATTGATTTATATAAAACAATCGATTACAATAATTTAATAAATACGTAGAAATTATAAATAATACTTATTACAATTGCTATGTACAAAATTTCGAAAAGACATTTATTTAAAGGTAAATTCTAAAATAAGTACATAAGTTTCTAGACTTTTCTAGATCATTCTAGTAGTCACTATGTGAAGCTAGGAAATCCTACGTGGACTTTGGAATATAGCTGTTTGATAAGTTTACATGTAACGTTAATGGGTAAAGATTTGTGCAACATGCAAAGTAATCTGTGGTGTAATGCAGCTAACTTTCCCTTATTCTATTTCCCAAACCATTCTTGCCCAACTTCAGGGTGCCTGGTAGAAAAGTACGACCTTTTAACAATGATACCGCTCATTGTACTTTTTTCCAAATGAAACATAATTGTAAATATAATGCGTTTTTTTTAAATTAAGTGTGAATTTTTAACAGTGTACTTGTATTAGTTTCGGTCAATGTATTTGATACCACGTTGCAGTACACAGATAGATACATTACATGTTGCAAGAGTCTATACCCACGATTAAACGATTAGAATTAAATAATAAAGTCAGCTTACTATTTAAATGAATCCTATTTCCTTCGAATGTTTCGTTGTAAAAATACCGATACCACGATACATATTTACAGAGTATCGATACCGATATAAGTGTGAATAGAGCCTATAAATGTTTTTTTAATGATGTTTTGTTATCGTCATTAACATAAGTGTAAAAAATTACAATTTAAATTATAGAACTTGTAATTTCAGTCAATCTTGTCACAATTATCTAAAAACGCTAAAAAGAAAAATTCATAATTTTATAGTGTATTTGGAATACATAAAATATTTTTTTTATAAATTTTTGTGTGTAACACTCACACACAATAATTTATGTTAGTAAATAAAACTATGTATAAATAAATCACATGTGATGTGGAATATTTCACTTTCATTCTACAACGTGTTATTGAAATAACTGAAAACCTCTTAAGAGGTCATTATACTCATCAGTATAAACAACTTTTTCTTTGGGACCAACACTTAAATCGCGAAAAATTGTTAGGTGTTGGTGTACACTTTGTTTCGATTTATCTGTTCATAGGCTAACTGTAGGCAACAGCTGCTGGTCCCAAAGTAAAAGTTGTTCATACTGATGAGTACAATGACCCTTTAAGAGGTTTTCAGTTATTATAATAACACGTAGTATATGATGTTAATTTTCTGCGTTTATATTTGCATTGGTATATTATACCTATATTAAAAACAGAAGTCGTTTTCTTCATGCGTGTTCTCCTACGAAAACAAATAGTGCTATTATTTTCTATAAATTTATACGAAATACATGCACGACTAATAAAATCTCGCGTGGAGTATCCTTTAAACCCTTTTTTGCGTCCTCAAGGCCAATGCGAACGTTCGCGTAATTAATGAGTATTCGGTTGCCAACATGCACCTTTGGAGCGCGGTACAAAAATCGTACGGAAATTATACGCAGTGCGGGACAGGCTTTATCCATGAGTAGAGTGCCAAAACAAGATACAGCAGATTACAAATTCAATAATCATGGTTTATACTAAGTGATAGTTTTAAAACTATTAAAGGAATAAACTAGGCGTCTTAGTATCAATTCGCAACTTGCTCATTTATTCACCCGAGCCCCCGCAGACTAATAGACCGATAGACCGACCGATAGTTGGGTGACTTGTGCCAGTGCCACATAGGCTTGCCAGATTGAGAAACCAAAATGTCTGGATAATATTTTAAAATAGCTGGACAATAGGATTTTTGGATGGACATAATAAAAGTCAGTATTAATCAATATAAACACGTATACAAGGTGTTATTGAAATAATTGATAACCTCATAAGGGGTCATTATAATCATCAGTATGAATAACTTTTACTATGAATTCAACCAATTACGAATTAAAATTGCGAAATAAAAATCTGCTGTTCCTTACATTTTGTCGATTAATGTGAATACAAATGTATACTTTACATGTATTTTTGTCGAATCCGACTCGGTTGGGCAGCGTTCGGGAAGCTACGCAATATCTTCTTGTCCAAAATACCGCAGTGTCTCAAGACGAAAGTCTTTGACCAGTGTGTGTTGCCAGTAATTACTTACGGTACTGAAACGTGGTCGCTCACAATGGGCCTGATAAGAAGGCTCAAAGTCACTCAAAGGGCAATGGAGAGGGCTATGCTCGGAGTGTCCCTGCGTGATCGAATCAGAAATGAGGAGATTCGCAGGAGAACGAAAGTAACCGACATAGCCCGAAGAATTGCCAAACTTAAGTGGCAGTGGGCGGGGCACATTGCTCGCAGAACGGATGGCCGATGGGGCAGTAAAGTTCTGGAGTGGCGACCGCGTACTGGAAGGCGCAGCGTGGGTAGGCCCCCCACAAGGTGGACCGATGACCTGGTGATGGTCGCGGGAATCCACTGGATGCGGAAGGCACAGGACCGGTCGTTGTGGCGATGCTTGGGGGAGGCCTATGTCCAGCAGTGGACGTCTTTCGGCTGAAATGATGATGATGATGACATGTATATTTTACTACTTTAATGGTGCATCTACCTTATTCTTTGTCTCTGCGTTACCCTAAGGTTGTCTGGTAGAGAACGCCTATGGCGTTAAGCCATACCTTTTTTTTTGCCGCCTTTGTACCCTGTTGTGCATAAAGAATTAAATAAATAAATGTAGGGAACATCAGATATTTTTTTCGCAATTTTAGGGTTTGTCCCATAGTAAAAGTTGTTTATACTGATGACGACAATGACCCCTTAAGAGGTTTTCAGTTATTTCAATAACACGTTGTATAACGAAAGTGAAACACCCTGAGTAAGCTTACCCGGCTTGTTTGTATACGTGCCTCACGCACACACGTAGTGCCTGATCGAAGTGATCGACCGCCATCACGCGGCGGCGTTTCGTTTCTCAAATTACGCACACATAGTTCGTTACGGTGCTTCACATTCGTTATACGTGGCATGGAATCCTTATTTTTTTTCTAGTCCGTACTCCATGGTCTTCATACTGATTAGGTAACTATCGGCCGATTAAAAGTCTGCAGTCGGGGTAGGGGGACACATCTTCATTTAAGATTTTCTATGAACGAATTGCAAACTAAAACTGAGTCATACCTATAAGGAAGGCCAACAAGGGCCATGTGAAGGAGTGATTATGTTATTGATAATTTTAAATATGAAGGAGAAGACATGATTTTAAAATCCTATGTTCGTCATAGCTAGGTTTCGAGATCAGGGTAGAAATATTACAGAGAGTATTAATTTCAAAGTTTTTGTTACAATTTCGTAAAAGTTTTTACTACTACGAGTACCTATTATAAAAGTTAGTTTACGCTACAACTGTGCGAATGTATTTCAAAAGAGAACAGTATGTGGATTATATCAGTGAAACATCATAAAACAATATTTATACTTTTTGAGAAAATCGCGGACATACAAACATACATACACATGCATGTCGAATACAGAACCTCCTTTTTTGAAGTTGGTTAAAAATATTAAAGATCTTAATGATAGCAAAAGATGAGATTACATCAAATAATTGAAGGCCGATGTTCACAAACATTAATCCTCTAATTAAGCAAACGTTTAGGTACCTAAAATTCTGGTACAGTAAAGCGCAAACTGATGGTAACAAAACCGGTATAAACAGAGCCTGTTTTGTACGAAACTTACATACAACGCCAGTTTCGCTTATACTGTTTTATTTATAATTGAATATTTTTAAACGATCTTCTTCTATCGTGTCGATATGAGCTACATAATGATAAGAGCTAATGTCGTGGGGTAAAGATTAGCCAGTTAGCAGGTTGGTAGCAGTGCTGACTGCCCAGGGTACACCGGACGATCAATTATATATCGTCACTCGTGGAGGCTCTTTAAACGATGATAGAGAAGTATGTTGGTGAACACCAGCCTCAGATAACTTATCTATATATCGTTTGGATAAAATCTATGTCCATTTTTGGGTATTTTCTTTCCACGATTATCTTTATTTATCTTAATAATTTCTTAGGTTTTCGCGATTTTATTTATCTTTATCGAAATACATTCGCCCAGCATCTAAATAAGTATCACTTTTGGGATAAAAGTACTTTTACATAATTTTAAAATTATCGGTGATCACATTCGTCCATTACAAAAACAATTTTTAACACTAAAGTGAGTACATTAGGTCCATCAAAGTACATACATAACAAATAAAGACCTAATGTCAAGAAAGTCTTAAAATACGTATAATTTTACCTTCAAAAAGTACTTAAAAGTGGACATGATCGTGATATTGTGATGTCAGTAGTGAAATAAAGAAAAGTCCAATATTTACAAATAAATTTAAACTAACAAATATAAAAATTTCTAAAACAGTCTTTCATAGATAGGGTGAGCCGAAATAATACAAATTTAAATTAAAAGTATTTAAAATACTCAAATAATAATCTAAAACTTACTGTATAGCCTAATTGTGGCACATTATAAGCGTATCATGGTACGAAATAAGAATTTTTGGGCTTTGAGGTTGTTTATGAAGTTTGATTTGCGTAAAAGTCGGAGAAAATCACGAAGATGTAAAAAATGCATTTCATCATTATTCTGGATATGGAAATGCAGAAATTGAATATTAATTCACATGATGCATCATGTGTTTAAGGCTTTTATATAGCAAGCTTATGCCAGCTAGAAGTATAGCTGGCAAAAATAACATGAAAGAAAACGAAACCCAAAAAAATTATACATAATTTCGTACCTTTAAACCTATTTGCACATCGCCGCGGCAAGACAAGACTCACCTTGATTAGTACAGTCCTCTAAATACATACTAGTTTGTATAAAAAACAGTCGACTGACAATAAATTATCCGAAGAAGAAGCCAAAACAATTCCAAACAGAGAAAATACTTTAACTGATGAAAATACTACTTTTGGTGATGTGTTTAGAAATATAGATGATGATGATGACAATTACATTAAACATAGGAATCCATTCATTCTAGTTACTACAGATAAAGATATAGAGTAACTACTTGTATGTGAAGGTTACAGGTTTTTAAGAGAACTAATAATCAGATCGGCGGCAGCGTAAGAAACTACACTGATCGAAGTCTACCTTCCTCTTCACAGCTTGGTTCCCAATTCCATTTTCAATATCCTTCCTCCTCTTCCTTATAACCGGTACAGATTCATCTCTTACATGAACTGGCGTGTTCTCATTCTCAAATTGTTTTGACAAGAAATTACCTTTATCGAACCCGTCGATATCTTCGCCCTTGGTCTTCATACCTATCCATTCATCTCCATCTCTTTTAAACCATTCGTAAAGTCCATTAAGAGGAACCTCGTTTGCAAAGTCAAAGTTCCACCTTTGGGTTTTCTCTTGTCTATCTCTGGCAGCTGATTCTTGCAATATGTTGGCAAAATTATCTATTCTTGCTTGTTCCTCTATGTTTTCTTCGGGGAAGAGTCGCCTGCGCACTTTGCTGTTCGCGGGTATTCTAAACATTTTTCTTTGGGGTTTGGATTGCTCTTGTCTGTCTACTGTTGATTCTGGCGAGATCTCGGCAGAGTTGTCAATTTTTACTTGCTCCTGATTTTCTTCCGGCAAAAGGCACTTGGGCACCTTGCTGTTTGCGGGTACTCTGTGCATTTGTCTTTGGTGTATTGAGGTAGTCTGCGGAAGAAGAAAATAAATTGGTTAGTCTAAAATTGAATGAAGCTGAAAGTTTGCAGAATGTTTTGGAGTGTAAGATTTAGTTTTTGTTATTTACTTGGGTTCTTTGAAATAGTCAAGTTATTTCGAGTACATTCTACGAATAAATATATACAGAATGCTTCCTTCAAAACGCCTTCTGAAAATCGTAAATTCTTTAACACCTAATTGGCTAATAGCACACAAGTGAATCAGTGTTAACTTTCGAGATTTCATCAATGATATAGAAAATACGTAAATGTTCGAGAATTGTTAAATTGCGTTGCAGTAAAGTATTATGAAATCGACTCAGAGCAGCATTGCTGTGCATTCTAACTTGTTTAACCTTGGACGAATAAAAAATGGCGGACGAAACCTCGCTAAGAAAAGATTGAAGCACTTAGTTTTTCCCTAAACCCACTATAATTTCGACAGAATTTTAACACACCAGATATATATTGTTATTTTGTTTGTGACACTACGACAATGAATACCGTCACACGAGAATAGTCGTGTAATCGCGGCTTTTTGTCTTACTATGGATGTGAATGTGTGCGTGCCAGCCCGTACATTTTAGTGAGTGCTTCACTTTTTGTTTAGCGATATTCCGTCCGCCTTTTTTTATTCGTCCAAGTGTTTAACATACTAACTCGAAATTGTCTGGTGCTAACAGCAAATTCTTTAACTTGTTCACCAAGATTTCGTAAGGAATTTCGTCTTTGAACGTTTGATCGACTCGCTGGAAATTCCTCATATTTTTGCATATTACCTACATCTTAAAACAAGATACGCAGGTATCAGCATAGTACTAATAGATATTCTGTGGTATCAGAATCATTATCTGTTCTTTCCGAAGAACCGTACTATTGACATTCCTGTTGTAGCAGATGAAGTGCAGAAATCTATTCTAAATCATTTATAGTTTTTTTGTCATTTTTTATTATTCGTGTTACTGTCAACAAAATGTCGCAACTAAGCCTATTACTTTGTTGTAAAGAGTTGCATCTATACCAATGACAATGCAATTATGACGTCATGATGAGATCACTAATCTACTTGCGCAGTAGCAAAACATTTTCATTACACATCTCCATTACACATCTCCATCTTATGGTTCGCCGAAATAATTTTTAATGTAGGCCTATGTTTAAAAGATGTCTGTGAACTGAACCCATATTGTGGCTCCCTTTAGCATAGCAATTAGTTGCCATCACTGACTGCAATCACCAATCCGTCTGCAGAGTATGGTGATGACAATTTCTCCTTTGACCATAACGTAAAAAAATCTTAAAAAACGAGTGTGCTTTAGACCACACAACTGAAGTAAAATTACACTAACTTATATCTCCCTCAATACTATTTCAATGAGAACAAAGGAATGGCGGCGAAGCGCGCGTGTGCTCTGCCGGCGCTGAGTCGTGACCGGCCGTCGCGCGCGCCTCGTTCCCCACGTCCCGCACTACCCCCTCCGTTCGCCTCACTTTTCGTAACGCATTCACCAGCTTACCCCCAAGTCAAGCGTGCCTAAAGAAGTTTTACTTCAAAAGTACGTTTTAAAACAAATCCTTTTAAAGTTCATATCAATGTATTGTCATGAGAAACACATGTGTGAGCAGTAGAAAACTTCAGCATGTTTGGAAAACAGAAACTAGTTTAAAAATTGACTTGCATGCAAGATTTAAGTATAGTAGACAGACAGACAACGAAGCAAGCTAAATAAAAGCTTTTAACAATGAGAGGCTCGTAGTCATTACGGCTTATACAACGAAGTGCCAGTAGATACAGTCATAAAGGGATCTAAAACCCGTTGCTTTACTAGTTCGACCAAAGCAGAAAGTGGCAAACAGACAAAGCAAATGTTACATAAGGTGCTAAACATTTGACGGCTGGCTCAAGGTGTGTATTGTGCTTCCTACAAGTAATTTGCGAGTACAGTAACGGTGCAAGCTAATTAGCAAGTGCGCGTCAGTTTGCATATGATAGGGCTGACCACAATGCACGGGAGTATTTTTAACAAGACGACTTTTAACGGTGGCAGTAGTGGTGGTGGTAGTTAGTAAGCGAAGAGGAAAGTGAGGCAACAAATAGATAACATGAACATGATCATAAGTGCTTCAGGAAAATTCATTAAAAAATGGTAAATAGGAACTAACTTTATACGTCGACTACTAACAAAAAGACAACTTTTACATTTAACTTCACAAGTGGCACCCCTAACAACCAGTGGCCAGTGGTTTTGGCTGCGCAAGCGTCGATGCGCTAAAGCGACGTGTTAACGAACGCTTAATTTGTGAAGAGATATACCTTTATTATCTTATTTATACCCAGCGCCAAGTTAATGTAGGTACTAGAATTTCAACTAAAAAGATTTCACAGTTTGTAAAATAGAGTTAATTAATAATTCCAAAAATGAAAGGTTTTTTAACTCTAATAAGTTGCCCCATGTTCCAAACGTTACGTAAACGACAGCAGCGAACTTCGTCCCAAGTAACAAAATTTTTACGTGAAAACACTTCATCATCGTCATCATTTCAGCCGAAAGACAGCCACTGCTGAACATAGGCGTCCCCCAAGCATCGCCACAACGATTGGTCCTGCGCTTTCCGCATCCAGCGGATTCCCGCGACCTTCACCAAGTCGTCGGTCCACCTTGTGGGGGGCCTACCCACGCTGCGCTTTCCAGTACGCAGTCACCACTCCAGAACTTTTCACCCAATCGGCCATCCGTTCTGCGAGCAATGTGCCCCGCCCACTGCCACATAAGTTTTGAAATTCTTCGGTGATAGCACTAATAATATTGAACTAAGTTTACGGGACTTGTCGCGCACAATTAAATCAAAATATAACAAACAGTCAGTGAGTCTGCTCGTGACCACGGCCAATGCAACTTGACCGAAACGTCGAGGTTAGTCAAAATGTTTGTTATATTTTGTTTTAATTGTGCGCGACAAGTCCCGTAAACATAGTTCAATATGAGTGAAATTCGCGAAAGTTTAAAAACTTCTAGCACTAATGGTGTCTGATTATTCTGACTTATTTCACAATTAATAAATTCTGTTTCCATAAAAGAGAGGTGCAATCAAGTCAAAGAACGTGTTTTACAAAACGAATAAAACGCTTAAATGTTTCAGAGCGTGTACAGCTTATTAACTCATGTCCATAACATTAATTCAGAAAGCCCCACAAAGCGAGCGCATTACAGGAAGAAGTCGTTGCTTCGAAAATATTATCATCATCATCAGCCCATTACTGTCCCACTGCTGGGCTTAGTCCACCACGCAGGCCTTCACACACCATCGAGAACTGTATGGAGTATTCTCAGGTGTGCAGGTTTCGAAATAAAGTTTTTTTTAATTTCCTTCATTTTCGGATAATTCGCCAACCCGCCTGCCATGCATGGCGATTATGACATATCCCCTCTTAATTGGGGGAGGGCTATGTCCAGCAGTGGACGTCTTCCGGCTGAAATGATGATGATGATGATGAAGTGATAATCAAATTCTGATCCACACATGAATCTGAAAAGTCAGAGGTGTGAGCCGGGTTGGAACTCAGACCTTCCTACATTGAAGGCAAGCGTGCAACCGCTAGGCCATCACTGCTGTAAAAATATATACTGTATCAAACGATTTTCTAGAAATATTAAGTCTCAACTCTGAAGTAACCCATCTTTTATTTTCACATCCACATACAATTGAATCGCAACGACAATGGCCACGGTGAATGTTTACCAAACAGAATATCTCTCTTAACATACCCACCGGTTAGTTTACAGAATGGCTGACGATGACGGACAATACCCGAGAATGTAAACATTGGCCAAACCCCAGCGGTAATGACTGGAGGCGAGGACGGATATTATATGCTAAGCGAATACTTGGCGATTTCCTCTGTGAATGATTTTGAGCAGACCCTTAGGTATCTTAGTTATCAGGTTTCCAGTAAATGTGGGTAGTAACGATGGGAACACTGGCCCCTAAACTGGATAGATATTCTTTCTTTCATCAATTCCATGTAACGAGACTTAACGTTTTCCTTTAAAGTACAAACTCTAATATGGTGCGTCACACTGCATCTTGAGAACCAATCAAGATGCGGTGTGATGCAAAATGTTATAGTTTCTTGAAGTAATTACAGTAACAAATCCTACATGCGCAAAATCGAAGTAACATAGAACCTCTAAAAATAAATATCTATAGGTCAAACAAATAATTCCAAATTTTTAAAACCTACTTATACGTGGGACACTCAGAAAGTTTTGCGAAACTAAAAAAAATTGTTCTATACGTACATATATTTTTATCAAATCTTTTCAAAGTACTTTCCACCAGCCTCTATACAAAGATTCATGCGCCTAAACCAGTTTTCAAAACACTTTTTCCAGTCCGCCGCAGACACCTCGTTTACAGCCTGCTCGAACGCAGCCAGCGCATCTTCCGGCGACGAAAATTGTATCCCTTTGAGCTGATTTTTTATTTTTGCGAATAAAAAGAAGTCACACGGTGCTAGATCAGGGCTGTAAGGAGGGTGACCCAGGAGTTTGACTGGCGTGCTGTCCAGGAAGTCCCTCGTTTTGAGTGCGGTGTGCGCAGGTGCATTGTCGTGGTGGAGCAGTAGCCCGCGGAGCCCTGTGTTTGGTCGCTTGTTGCTTATAACAGAGAAAACTTCTGGCACACATTTGGTAGTATACCATTCGGCATTAATGCTTCTTTGATCCCGTAAGGGAATTGATACCAAGTGGCCAGTCAAATTAAAAAAGCTAGCGATCAAAATCTTACCCCCGCTTCTAGATCGCTTCACTTTGGTAGGCGTTGGCTCATTTTGAAACACCCAAACAGTCGACTGGCGCTTGGTTTCTGGGTCGTATTGATAAATCCAGGACTCATCACCTGTAACGATGTCGTAAACACGCCGAGACGAGCCTGCTTCAAATTTGTTAAGCATATCACGGCACCATTCCACCCGGGCCTGCTTCTGAGCATCGGTGAGGTTGTGCGGCACCCAGCGTGATACTATCCTCCTCACGCGAAGATGGCTGTGTAGAATCTCGTGAACGCTTCCCGATCCAATCTTCAATATGTGTTGAATCTCCTGATATGTAATTCGCCTATTGTCTTGGATTAAATTTTTCACTGCTAGCACGTTTTCTTCGGTAACAGCCGTCAAAGGGCGACCGCTTCTTTCGTCATCCCCCAAAGTTGGTCGACCGCGCTTGAATTCGTTATACCAACGATACACGGTTGCCTTGGAAGGGCCTTCATCCATGAATGCCATTTGAAGTCTATCGTACGATTCATCCGGTTTCAGGCGACACTTGAAATCGTATAAAATCATAGCTCTAAAATGTTCCCGGCGCAGATCCATATTTCAGTGAGACACAATACTTTGAATTAACTCGCAAAAAATGTGGAGGGAAATTTTGAAATTGGAACTTACTTATTTTTACTTATAAATAATCATATTTTCGAAAAACATTATAACTGGCCAGTCTCCCATATATAAAAACTTTTTTTCGCAATACTTTCTGAGGGGCCTGGTACATATTCGCAGTTTTTGTCAACCCACTGCAGCACTTTATTACATTTTACGCAATTCTTCTCGGTTTTGTGCCAATCTTGTCCCGGTTTTTCCGACAAAATGGACCACTTCGTCAACTCATCTAGCCATTGGTCTTCCAACGTTACGCTTGACAGCTCTCTTGGCCTCCATTCCGATTTCCGTGAGGAATCTACTCGAAATGCCCGGTCATAATAAGGATAAACTATTTGACAAATAAACTCAAGCATGGATTGGTCCATTGTTTCCTAAAAATTGGGGTCAATTTCACTATGCATGCATATTGCACCTTGACGTATCTCATCCTGGGATCGCTAACCCACATGTCAACCGGATCCATCACAAGATCCGCTCTGTATGAGGGAGCCAGGAATGGCCATTTTCCGGCGGATTTAGGGGAACCAGGAGATAAAAGAAATAAGTACCAAATTCCTGACCGAATTCAACCAACGCAGGGGGCATTTGAAGAACAAAGAATGATTCATAAAAATAACAAGATTAGCCGTTTGTCATTCAGTGTTAACTGAAGTAAATATGGTGACCCTGATAAAATAATAAACTATGTAACCAGTTCATCCAAAGGCCTTTCTGGAAACTGATTCTAAATCTGTGTTGAAAGTGATCATGATCGTAGCTTGCAAAGCAGTGCCGTAACTAGGGTGATACCAGTGGTGTCCAGGCACAGGGCGCAGACCCTGGAGGGGTGCAGAAATAACCAGACCAGGACCAAGTTTTGCGTTATAGAAGCGCAGTTATAGTTGGTCGCACCGGTTGCATAAAGAGCTAGTTACGGCACTGTTGTAAAGTCCACATTTCAAGTATTAATTTAGTTTCTCCCAATTTAGTAACATGAATTAGATTGTTTCCCGAAACTAAATTCTCAAGTGCGCCATATGCTATCAAAGTATATTAATTGGACATGAAATAAATGCAACATTTATCTGTTTTCAAGTGTGAATATTTCTGTATCATTTTAAATTACTTGATAGACCGATAGCTGGCACATGAAGTGTTAATGACTTCAATCAACAAAACGTCTCAATACGTACCAAATGAACCCATTGCGTTTGGCGGCAATTACCCAAGACAGAATACAAAATTAGGGCCAATAAAAACTGCATCTTTTTCCCAAAAATAACTGAAATTCAACGAACAATTAGATTGGTTACTAGTGTAGTTAGCAACAATACACTCGGCCTACATTTCGATCTATATTTAGCTGTGCCACTGAGTGACAGATGCGCGTGAGATACAATTGAATGCGCGCGCGCATCGCAAGAGATCGAGCACTCACGTCTGATTTATTACATTTGCATGTTGTAAGGAGGTGAATTGTATTGTTGTCGTTCTCAATTAATGTATGAGTAAGAAAATTCGTTTATTATTTTTGAAACCGTTTGCCTTACCTAATCCCTTTTGAGTTCCATATTTGACATACCGAAAGCAACTCTTACTTATTATAAATGGAGCAATAAGTTTCCTCACTAACATAACATGGAGGTACCGCCTGACTTCAACGCCCTAGAAGACCATGTTTCCGTGATATGAGATTCACTACAGATAGAAGCTGCTGAATACCTTGAAAAAAGTTGCCAGATACAACAGAATTAAATAAAGTGGTCCAGAATCAAACAGCCTAAACAGAAAGCTGAAGAGATATAGTCTACAGAACCGTAACCTGAAAAAGAAGCAAGCTTAATCTCTGAGTAAAAATATCATCACAGGTCTATGCACACACAAAGTGTATAAGTAAGAACACACCTTTCCGCAAAGTAGGTTACAGATAATCTTATACAGTCTACTGTTACACAAGACAATTCACAAGATAATCCGTTTGTCACAATCATTGATGTCTGTGTTTTGTTATTGTAACAAATATTCAAAATAGTTTTGCTACTTTATCTTTAACACATTATTAGTTTTCATGTCGTGTATTGGAAGTAAAAGACAAAGGTTACGCATAGAAGATACGCAACACAGAAGAAGCAGTAACAGCTGAGCGGAATGCGCAATAAACGACAAAGAAAATATTTGACGACAGCCATTCGGCGATGTCATTTGGCCGTTGGAGCAGACGAGTCCTTGAGTGGAGACCGCGAATCGGCAAACGCAGCGTAGGGCGCCCCCCTGCCAGGTGGACCGACGACCTAAAGAACGTGGCTGGGGGGAACTGGATGCGAAAGGCAGAGGACCGAGCGTTGTGGCGCAACTTGGGAGAGGCCTATGTCCAGCAGTGGACTGCGATAGGCTGAGTTGATTCGGCGATGTGTGGCGGACGTCTTTCGGCTAAAATGATGGTGATGATGAGCCATCGGCACAATATGTCCTAGGGAGTCATAAACGTACACTAATATTTTAAATGCGAAAGTTTGTGAGTTTGTTACTTTCAGGCGGGTGAATCCGCGTGCGGGTAAAGAATAAATAAATATTGCAATACCAGCAATGATAATAACAAATCTATTAGACGAATAGGCGCTCTAAATAGCGAGCGTTGCCTACAGATATAGCGTCAGCGTGTCTGTCCCATCCTATTGTTGGCCGATAACGCATTGCGTGTGTTTGAACAGGCCAGTGATTCATTCCACTTACGCTTTTCACATTTGTTGTTTACAGTTGTTGTTTGACAACAAAGCCTACAAATGGGCTAGGAAAATTATTGAGAAATCATTGTAAGTTATTGAGAAATCATTTTGAGTAATTGAGAAGTCATTATGAGTTATTTATTGATTTAGGCATCATATTGTTTGACATTGCCAATATATTGTTTGTCAGAAGGTACCTGAAATCTATCCTGGTATCCTGGTGTATGAAACTAGATTTACTAATGATGTAACTAATAGCTTAACCTTATATTAGGATGGATCAATCTTTCTAATTTTTCTATTATCACAAGCCGCGTGTATTGCGAGATTTGTTAGGTTAAGCTGCGCTGGCCGCGGTCGATCCGGGATGGGTAACCGTTACGTTGCATATCGAGTCGAGACCCCTCCCGTGTCTCGGAGAGCACGTTCAGCTATTGGTTCCATTTACGATACCAATATCTATGGCAGTCTAAATGTCGGTATTGCCCAGTAACTGGTTTCCGGGGGTCTGATGGTAGTCGCTTGGTGTAAAATGCTGATATTAGCCGCATCTGGCTAGACTGGAAGCCGACCCGAAAAGGCTCGGAGGAAGAACAACCCTTTTATTTTTCTGTCTATCATCCTACTAGGAATTAGAAAAAATAAACTAACAAACATACCAAGTAAAAAGCTAAATCTAATAGTGTTTTGTAATTTATATTCTTTTATAGCACTTTAAAGAATCACCCCGGAGATCCCAGATTAACTGTAGTATTCTGTTTCCGCACTCGATAACGTTCAATTAAACATTACCTTAAACGTTGAAACAGCTAAAGCTACGCACATTAATTAATTTAAATTGACTTATAAAGCTTGGAAAAATCAACAAATATCGCTTTTGGATAGTTATAATTTGTATCTTGTGTGGAAGTGTACCTACCCATAGAGACTTTTACGGCCAAAATTAATATCCAATCTATCCACGATTTACCCTACTAGAGATAGAAATTTGACATATTTTGTATGAAGCTTATGTCAAATTCCTATCTCTAGTAGGGCAAATCGTGGATAGATTGGATATTAATTTAGGCCGTTAGGTAGTAATAAAAATTCGAAAGTCCGATGTTTGTTCAACCACGCTAAAACATCTAAACGGATCTGGATGAGATTTGGCACACAGATCGAAAAAAAACGATCTGGCGAAATGTAGGTGTACTATTACACCTCTGCCTACCCCTTCGGGGAAATACAGCCGTGATGTTATGTTATGTTATCTTGTTAGCACACCGATAGACCAAAAGCCGGATCAACTTATAAGCTTCTTTTAATCCCGGGAAAATAAACAGTTCCCGAAGGATGCGGGATAACATCTTTCTATGGTCAACCGAATTACAAGCGGACGAAGCAGCGGGCATTGTCAGGCTAAATTAACGTAGTCTGTCTTTATATTCATACCTTTTATCAAAATACCTCCTATCGATACAAATTGTGTAAGTACTTTTTGAAGCAAAAACTTAGGCACAATTGCGAACGAAATCGTTTCGGCAGAAATGCGTATATTCGCAATTAAAAAGTTCCCTTTTCCCATAACATGGTTTCCAAGAGTACCTACAAGGCATGAAGATTCAATGATAAGTTACGCCCTTTTTTACGAGATGTGCCAATTTTCAAATAGAGTTCGCTTGAAGAACTTCGATAAGGTTTATAACCATTTTATAGCCAAGATAACATAAATTTTTATACAATTAAAACTAACTTAATTTAGGTCGGGTTTAAAGGCTATAAATAAAAATAAAAGCAATTCGTAATCGTAGTATTTGAAGAAAACACATTTTATTAATATACATACAACGTATTATTGAAATAACTGAAAACCTCTTAAGGGGAATGTAGCAGCCACGGAATACTTAGCAGCCAAGTGGCGGCCCCATCAGTAAAAAATATTACTTGCTGAATATATCATTTATCGAATATTCGATTTAAACAATTGAACTACAGGTACTGCAGTTTAATCAGAAACTAATATAGTTCGCTGTAGTTGTAGATAGAAAAAATGCCAAAAGTGGTAGTTTTTCGCAAAATGAATAAACTAGGAAATCGATTTTAGTTAGATTTCCATCGAATATTTTAAACTTTAAAAAAGTTTTGGTGCATTACTTCAGTAGTATTTTTAACTGCAGCTCTTTGACATGAGGATCAGACTCAATGCCTCGAACGACTTGTACTTAAATATAAGAAATGTTGAAAACAAATGTGTAGTGCGTACGACACGTTCTATATTTTATACAGGTTCAGAGCCCAAAGTCAAAAGTCCAGAATTCCACTACAAAGTGCATCAAAATATTCTAAAATTGCACAAACTTAAGATTGCTATCTAATCACCTGTACCCATATTTACTAGACTCACTACGGTAACATACTTAGGATACTATTACGATTTACGACTTTTACAAAGCCCGGAGTTTGGATTTGTGCCCGGTTAATGGCAATAGGCTCGCCCCCTATTACATGGGACTATAACATAACTGGCGAAATGTGGGTCTATTACACCTCTGCCTACCCCTTCGGGAAATACAGGCGTAATGTTATGTTAAGTGTGTTACAACTTCCACGTATTCAAATCAGCTGATACGAGACCGCGATAACTTAACAAGCTTTTCCCTTTTATATATTATAGTCTTTATCTATACGCACCCTGAACGGAAATCACCACGATACTCCTCCAGAATAAGTGCGTCGCATCCATATTCATGAAGGGTTGCACAAAGGTCGCTATCAGGAATCTTCACGCGTTCCAGTCCCGCGCACTGCTCTGTGCCCGCGCACCCAAAGGATTTAATGACTCTGATTTTATATTGGTTACTACAAATAGCTGTTGTTTTTGTTCTATTGTTTGGAGGAAGGTGAAAAATTGTTCGTTCATGGCGTTGATCTGATAATTTTAAAGAGTTTTGTGAGGTTTCGTCAGTAAGGGCAGTAGACATGGGTGGGCAGGAATATTATAGAAAATGCTGAGAATCAGCGCCATGTTACGATATGTATTACGAAGATCCTGGATGAATTGTAGGAAACATCTGAACTATAGGTATTAAGACGGATATATTAGTACAGGTCAGGCAAGAATTGGGGTGCTACGTCAGAAAGCCTCCTCATGTGCCCATTGGCTGCGGGTCCTTCTTGATATGTCTAGAAGAAACAGCAGTTGGTTGGCCTGATGCACTCTGGGCACGGGCAATAACTCTTCTTCGAGGGACCTTATTGTCCGTAGCAAATATTGTAATGACACGGGAGGGACCCAATCTGGGCAAATGGGGCGTTATTTCGCGTGTCCTGCTGATATTAGCAGAGCAGTGGAGAAGCAGGGACGGGCCCGGTATGCACTAATTGTAAATAGTGTGAATTGAAAATGTGGTGAGCTATTCGACTCGATAGGGTAAGACAAATCTAAAGTAAAGAAGTCACAGTTTCATCCTGAAAACGCTCATTGCTGAAAGGTTTCCCACCCATAATTTATCAGTACGTTGCGTAGAAACAGCAACAAAGATCCAAAAAAAAAATGCTGTGAGTTAGGATCTTCCAAAATTACTAGTTATTCCTCAATAAAACCAATTGTCTTGTTAAAACTAAATTAAATACAAATTATAATGACCGAAAGGAAGAGTACCCAAGGCCACTCTTAACGTATCTCCACACGACCGTCTAGACATCATAATTATGATGCGTAAGTTACTAAATCACGGTCGATGTTAACGTTATTACGACTTGTAAAGGACGCGACGTGAACGTTAACCACGTCACAGTCTGAGGAGCACGAAGGGAGAGTGGACAGGGCTGGCGCGGTATAATTTATTTACAAGACACAGTTGCAAAGCTATTATTTTTGACGAAAATCTGGGTTTTCAATAAAGCCTGAAAAAATATCGATTTCTTGTTAGTTGAAGTATACAACATCAAGAATTCATCTGAATTTAGTTGTAGTACCTACTAAACTCATATTAATTCAGAACTTTTAATTTACCAAGTGAAAACATAAGTTTTGGTGCTGTCATAAAAAACCACATTGTTGCTACTTGTCTTGCTTCTTGTCGCTCATGCCGTTGGTAAAAGATTAGCCAGTCAGCAGGTTGGTAGCGGACTGCCCAGGGTGCGCCGGACGATCGATTAAATAATTTGTCTTGCTAAAACCTATTTTCAATGCCACTGCCAACCCTGAGCCTCCCAACAGCGAGAGGATATAAAAACGTAACGTATTATAATACCAACGTGTTCTGTTTAACGTACTAGCTTTTACTATTGAAACCCGCAGTCGAAAGTTATGGCGCAGTTAACGAGATTGCCGCTTGTAACACTATGTTGTTTACTTCATTCTTTTATTAAAAGATATGTGGGACTTTAGAGACGACTTTATTGGAAAGTGAATTAGACAGCCTTCCTTTTTAGGGTTCCGTACCCAAAGGGTGCTAACGGGACCCTATTACTCTCGCTAAGCTGTCCGTCCGTCCGTCCGTCCGTCTGTCTGTCACAGGGCGTAACGGTAATAGATAACCAGTTGAAATTTTCAGAGACTATGTGTTACTATGAGGAGTATCACGACAAATACTAAAAACAAAAAAAAGTCTAAAACCACAGGAACATACCCATACAAGAAACCTCGAAAACCATGAATTTTTTTCATCGTTTTTGTTCCTGCTCTATCTTCAAAACGGTTATACATACCAACGTCAAACTTGGTCTGATTATAGTGCATAATATGTAGTTTAGCAAAATATACTAAAATAGGGCAAATATAGACATATGTGGTGGTACCTACGTAAGAAAGAGATGCAAAAACTCACATTTCGCTTACGTCGTTGATGTATTTTGATAAACTCACTTAATTAAATCAGTTTCTATGGGATATCAGGTCGATGGGTGGTACGGAACCCTTACTGCGTGAATCTGCGTCTGACTGTATAAAAAATTACTTGATGAGGCTAGTACAGTCGCCTGCATGACAGTGGTAACACTTAAATTCGAAAACCACCCTTACTGCTTACAAAATAAAAACGCTGTCAATGTCAAAATGTTACCACTGATGTGCGGTCGACCATACAAACATTTTTTAAACGTCCCACACTTGATTTCTTTTGCTGCGGATACATGAACAAATAATAACTCGCATACAGAAACCCCCAGACCAGCAGAACTATTCTCAAACTTCCGAAATGTTTCCGTATCCGAAGTGAAACAAAGCAATTTGAGAACCTAATGGATTCGGACACCATATTCATAGTAGAGTTGCATCGAGTGCTTTCCGATAGCAAATGGCTCTTTGAAGAGTTTATGTAAATTAACGTCCTCGATTCGTCTAGAACTGTCAAAACTTTTTGATATCGAATTTGCGAAAAGCACTTAGAGAATGCGTTCAGTAATTCAAAATACTTCCGGTCGGTTGTGAATAAGGGTGCACGACAGCTAAACAACTATCAACTATATTTAGTAGGAGCTTCGATCAATCTTCATCGAAGAGTAGGAGAAAAAAATTCTGACGTGCAGAAATACGTTCTCTGCCCTATGGGTCGTACCGTGTACCTGTGACCCGTGAATCATTAAGCTACAAAAAGTCAGTTGACGAGATAATAAAGATTGATGCTGGTGGTCTGCCTTCAGTATCATAAATTGACACCAGAAAATGGTGTGGCGCAATATGTGATAAACCTTTTTCAGAATTAAACTGTATTGGACAGAGCTGATAAAGTAGATGGCGTGAAAATGAAAATAAGTTAAAACTGAAATCAAGCTCAGGACCGATATCGTAGATAAATAATAAAATTATAATAGATACCATAAAGACACAATGAAGAAGCCAAGATTTGACGGATTTTAGTACAAAGTCTATAGAGGCAGACGATCCTAGAAATAATAAAACGTAAACAGAAAAGTTTACTATCAATCACAGTGTATAAACGTATACAGGACCAAGTTCCAATTTTACAGTTGCACCTGTTCAACAATTCACAGAAGCAATGTTTCCTGAAACCCACAGTTTACAAACTGTCACACGTCAAGGGATCGCGCGGAAGCGTTCTAAATTTAAAACCGTGGGGTGCGCAGGAGTCGTAATTGTGTTGCGCACGCGCCGCACGGATGCAAAATGGCGGCTCAACGAACCGCTTCCGTTTATGAATGCTGACAAGTGCATCCGAAATTGATACTTGACAATTTCACTGGACTGCTTTTTTGTATCGAGTTGCAACAGTTGGTGCTTGCGTTTTGACATTCACCTTGGAAAGAAACCTAACAGAAATATATAATATTGAAATATATCAGGACTTATTAAGAATATTAGTCATGAAGGCCCTATCCTCCCGTAATTGTTTATAGTTGTTTTCTTTCTCGCGGCTCGGGTAGTGAATCCAAGACCCTAGCCGCGAGAACATAATCACAGCACTCCTACTGGGGTTACGAGATCAACAGGGATAGAAAACAATCCCCCCGCTGCCTGCACAGGGGCATGGTGCATGCATACCGGGCCCGTCACACTGCTTCTCCACTGTGCCCTCTACTAACAACAGAGGAACACGCGGAGCAACGCCCCATTGGCCCATGTCGGGCCCCTCCCGTGCCAGAATATTCGCCACAGACAACAAGGTCCCCCGAAAAAGATTTACTGCCCGTGCCCAGGATGCACCGGCCCAACAAACTGCTGTTCTTTCGAGACGTATCGAGAAGGACCAGCAGCCATTGGGTACACAAGGAGGTTTTCTGGCGGAGCACCCTCCCTTAATCACCTTTGTAACCCACCTTTGTTCATTACTCAAATATGCGAACACACCCCCACATACACACATCCATCAATGTAAGTACGTGGGACACTCAGAAAGTTTTGCGAAACTAAAAAAAATTGTTCTATACGTACATATATTTTTATCAAATCTTTTCAAAGTACTTTCCACCAGCCTCTATAACAAGATTCATGCGCCTAAACCAGTTTTCAAAACACTTTTTCCAGTCCGCCGCAGACACCTCGTTTACAGCCTGCTCGAACGCAGCCAGCGCATCTTCCGGCGACGAAAATTGTATCCCTTTGAGCTGA
This sequence comes from Asteroscopus sphinx, assembly GCA_949699075.1. Lineage (NCBI taxonomy): Eukaryota > Metazoa > Arthropoda > Insecta > Lepidoptera > Noctuidae > Asteroscopus > Asteroscopus sphinx. Next base: position 8,822,308 of record OX453020.1, read on the forward strand.
TTTTTTATTTTTGGGAATAAAAAGAAGTCACACGGTGCTAGATCAGGGCTGTAAGGAGGGTGACCCAGGAGTTTGACTGGCGTGCTGTCCAGGAAGTCCCTCGTTTTGAGTGCGGTGTGCGCAGGTGCATTGTCGTGGTGGAGCAGTAGCCCGCGGAGCCCTGTGTTTGGTCGCTTGTTGCTTATAACAGAGAAAACTTCTGGCAAACATTTGGTAGTATACCATTCGGCATTAATGCTTCTTTGATCCCGTAAGGGAATTGATACCAAGTGGCCAGTCAAATTAAAAAAGCTAGCGATCAAAATCTTACCCCCGCTTCTAGATCGCTTCACTTTGGTAGGCGTTGGCTCATTTTGAAACACCCAAACAGTCGACTGGCGCTTGGTTTCTGGGTCGTATTGATAAATCCAGGACTCATCACCTGTAACGATGTCGTAAACACGCCGAGACGAGCCTGCTTCAAATTTGTTAAGCATATCACGGCACCATTCCACCCGGGCCTGCTTCTGAGCATCGGTGAGGTTGTGCGGCACCCAGCGTGATACTATCCTCCTCACGCGAAGATGGCTGTGTAGAATCTCGTGAACGCTTCCCGATCCAATCTTCAATATGTGTTGAATCTCCTGATATGTAATTCGCCTATTGTCTTGGATTAAATTTTTCACTGCTAGCACGTTTTCTTCGGTAACAGCCGTCAAAGGGCGACCGCTTCTTTCGTCATCCCCCAAAGTTGGTCGACCGCGCTTGAATTCGTTATACCAACGATACACGGTTGCCTTGGAAGGGCCTTCATCCATGAATGCCATTTGAAGTCTATCGTACGATTCATCCGGTTTCAGGCGACACTTGAAATCGTATAAAATCATAGCTCTAAAATGTTCCCGGCGCAGATCCATATTTCAGTGAGACACAATACTTTGAATTAACTCGCAAAAAATGTGGAGGGAAATTTTGAAATTGGAACTTACTTATTTTTACTTATAAATAATCATATTTTCGAAAAACATTATAACTGGCCAGTCTCCCATATATAAAAACTTTTTTTCGCAATACTTTCTGAGGGGCCTGGTATATTGTTTACTTTTTTAGTTTTTTTGGTGGAAATTACTTTGGCATAAAATTGTACACTAAGAGTAACTTTGGCATAAAATTGTACACTAAGAGTAATACACTGCACCTGTACTTAATATAATGTAGACAATTTATAATACTAGCCAATTTATAGGAGCCATGGAATTTATATGAATGTACTACAACAAACTGATGACAGAAAAGAAATTAGAATTTGTGCAAGGCGTAATCTATCCCTAGCCATCTCATCAACATAATATTACGCCTACGTAAACTAAATACCACAAAATTATTCGAACAGAAAAGAGAAAACGCCCTGATACAAATTACTGATAATCCAATACTATTGTATTCCTAATTACAGTATTGTTTGTAGCCATCTACGAAATAAATTATAGTAAGTCCCTACAAGATGGCCAATGTAATTTGACTCTTCATGTTGGCTCGGAAACTGTCAACATATATCAAATCCAGTACATTTAAATTTAGTTCCGTGTTTTACCGCATGTCAAGTAATAGTGGTCGTCGGTTCGTAGGGCTGACCCAAAACAATTATCGGACGAATAGATCTTGCCTCACGATTTAGATAAAGATAAAAATTATACCAATCTGTAGATACTGGAAGTTTTAGGTGAATGAACTTTGAATCTTATTGTGGAATTTCTATGTACATACCTATATCACTTTATCGTGAGTAATCTGTGTTACAATTGATCATATCATTGAAAGTAAACATTGAGTAAAATCAAAACTGTTGCAATCCGAAAACTGAAAGTACCTATACATGCTGAAATTTGAATCGGTGGTTTCCCGAAGAGGGGTAATTGTACTCATCATTATGAACAACTTTTACTATGGGACCAACACTGAAATCGCAAAAAAAAAATCTGTTGGTCCCAACATTTGTGTTCACTTAAACTGATAAAATGTAGGGACCACGTGATTTGTTTTCGCGATATCAGGGTTGGTCCCATTAGTAAAAGTTATTCATAATGATGAGTACAATGACCCCTTTTCGGGAAATAAGCGATTCAAATTTCAGCGTGTATATATCTATCCGAAATATCTGCGTGACTGAAAGTGTTTTCCAGACAGTCTTAAAAAGTGTTGGGAAGAATTTGGTATAGTTCTCTACTAAAAGTAAAAGAAAAATAAAAGAAGAAGGTATAATATAGAAGGCATTAACATTGTATGTTCTAGTTTTCGGTAGTTCGTGACTGTCGAATAAAATTTCCTCTCAATGATTTTTGCGAGAAAACATTTTTACATGTAAGTACCATCTAAGTTACTGAACTTATTGATTTAATTTTTTATTGACACTTAGAACTGATTAACAAAAGATATGCGACATTTCGAATAAGTTAACTATTTTAAGTTATAAAGTTATTCATAAAAAAATCAATGTAACTTTTAAAAGATTATTTTTCTGTCCTAACAGAGAAGCATCTAAATATAAAAGATGCGTATACGCAGGACGGTGACCATGGCAGAGTTCTAAAATTGCTGTAAAACTCCTTTACAAAATGTTCACAGTTTTTTTTATATAAAAAAATCTAAGAACAAACGTTTAAAATTAGTATAAACATGCAAACAAAGATCAAAAGCAGAGCTCGGCAGGGGAATATTGTAAATAGCATGTTTTCAGCGGCGCGTGGGCAAAGCTATGCGCGCGCGCAGCCGGTGCATACTCGTAAAATGCACTTTACAGATTTTACTTGTTTTTACTGCAACGCGTCTGTCTTAAATAGTTCTTGTTAAAATATACAACTAGACTTTTGACTGAATATCAAACAGAAACTTTAAATCTTCAATCTTACATAGATTTTAAACTTTTCAATGGAGGGGTGTATATCATATAAAAGTTTTAAAACTACTACTGAATTAATTAATATCCACATCAATTTTAGACAACCTATGCTAATCAACTAATCTCATACAAACAACAAATCACTTTAAATTACTTTAAAGACCACAATTACATCACCATAACTCAATCAAAAGATGACACACGCAATTAACGCAAGCGCATTTATCAAAACCAAGGTACAGTACAACAATCACACACAATAATGTTTATTTTTAGGTATGTAGGTCCCTCCAGGGCGCAATGATTACGACAGTTAAACTGTAGTTCAAAATAACATTAATCATAATCAAAGTTTAGCATAAGATGGTAGTCACGTCGTGTCTAATTGAGAAGACTGTAACTAATAAGAATGTAAGAATAAGAATGCTGTAAGAATAAGAATAAGACTGTAACTGTGACTACTGCCTAGTAAATGATACCGCAATTTGATCAAATATCGTGTTGAAGATTTGTTTCTGCATTGATTTTTGGAATGGAAATCGTGAAGAAAATTGTAGATTTCTTATTTAGGCGAAAACAGAAGAAAAAATATTAAATTCTTGACGCAATAAAAACAATTATGCATAATTTTTAAAGCGGACCTGAGAAATCAACCGAAAAATTACATAAGTTCCAAGTTAAAACGGGCCGGATTTTCGAAGCAATCAATTTGATATCAGAGGGCAATACTTTTAATTTAATTTTTTTTTTTTATTTTGGGATATTTTACACAGTCCATCTAGTCCCAAAATAAGCAGAGCTTGTACTATGGGTACTAGACAATGGATATAATACTTATATAGGTACAATTTTTTTTGTAAATACATACTTATAATACACAAGAAACGCTCAGACACACTTATGTTTATCACGCAAATATTTGTTTCCTGTGGGAATCGAACCCACGACCTCATGATCAGCAGTCCGACACTCGAACCACTACACAACAGACGTCGTCAAAACACAATAAATTTTCTGTTCTGTGGTTTAAAATATACATAGGTTTTACAAAATTGAGAATAGATCTAAGTCCGATCTTTATTCGAAACATTTTTAATTATGAGAATTGGCCTTCAGATGAGATGAGTCTCTACATGCGACTGAAAACAAAATATATATCCATAAAATTTAACTTTGTTATCTTTAGAAGAACCGATAAAGAAGGCCCCAAACATTGTAACCGACAGAGTTAACAGATCAGACGCCAGATAATACGAAAACACCACATTTCTCCAACAAACTGAAGTTAATTAATATTTATTAACACTCCACCCAATACATCAGAATCAATCGAAAACAACGCTAAAAACCGTTCGGTTTAAGCTTCTAATAACGGCTTAACTGATAAATTGATGTTCAATTCGAAGTCATTACTTAATCGAAGAGCCGTGAATGAGACAGAAACCCGCATGTCTGTCTGTCTGCCCCAACATCCCTCTAGAACAAATTGTCTCTAATATGTTATTAATTTACATACGGTGGTGAAGTGGTGTTTCGTCATGCCACTTGGAACCGTGGAAAAGTATTTTTGCCCGCATCAGATAAACAAAGTACTTTTCTAATAAAAAAATAACGGTCGGCCCTATGTCCTGTTCAATACCAACTTTAATATTTCTAGTGATCGGCTCACAATATTAGGAACTGAAAGAAAGTTAAATAATAATAATAATAAAATAAATATTTTTGGGACATTTTTTACACAGCACCATCTCTCAACTCCCAAACTAAGCAGAACTTGTACCATGGGACAGCTTGTAGACAGTGAATATAATACTTATATACTTTTTTTATAAATACATACTTACAATACATAAGAAACACTCGGACAAACACAAACACTTTTCCATCACACAAATATTTGTGTCATGTGGTAATCGAACCATCGACCTCGTGATCAGCAGTCCGACACTCGAACCACTAGACCACAGAAGTCGTCGAAATGACAAGAAAATTACAATAACTAACTTAATAATTCATGCGATGATTTTGATGAAACAGAAACAAATTAAAAAATACTTTCTTACTTTCGAAGAGCTAAGAAGAACCTTCGATTAAAATAGAGAGTAATTATCGCATCTTGCTCGAGTTTATAATTTTATACCGTGTAATTTTTTATTACTTCCCTGAGGTCACTTGCACATCTTAACGACCAAGTCTATTTTTTCTTACAAGACCAATGTTACATTTACTGTTGTCAACTTGTCAACCTTAGTTGTTTCTATTTTACTGGGAGTTGCCCACAGACATTGTAAAAATATAGACGAAATGCTGCGAATAATCATAGTGAAGCCAACAAAACTGTGCTATTCCGTGTATAAACCAGCGCTCACGCACCTCAAACCGTGCATGTCGCGGCATCGTCCAGTAAACATCGTGAAAACAAATATCCTTCAGGTGCATGCTGTGTGCGTGAGCGCTGGTTTGTACACGTAGGAGCACGGTTTTGTTGGCTTCAGTATAATTGTTCGCAGCACTTCGTCTATATTTTTTACTATGTCTGTGGAGTTGCCATAAATGGTAAAGCAATTTCATTGACTATACTCGTACCATCAACATCAGCGTGGCTATTCTATAAGATCTCATAGCAAACTCACTTCTGAATCCGCAGTGAAATATATTTTTTACCGACTTCAATAAAGTAATATATTCGACGCGTTTTGATTCAGAAGTGTGCTAGTGAGATCTTGGGAATAGAGAGTGCACCTGTGTTTGCGTACACACTTGTGCACTATAATATGTCCTGCGCAGATGGCTAGTCTCCATTGAGATTGGCCGCCGTGACCGAAATTCGGTCAGGAGGACATTATTTATTTATTTAGTGAGATCTTACAGGGGCTCGTAGCGAAGCAACGACTGCGCGGATTGTACGATCTGCAAGGTTAAGCTGCACTTGCCGCGGTCAGTCTGTAGATGGGTGACCGTTTCGTTACACATCGAGACCCCTCCGTGCCTCGGAGAGCACGTTAAGCTGTCGGTCCCGGTTGTCATACGAATATCTATGGCAGTCGTTACGGGTAGTCAGAAGCCTGAAAGTCTGACGACTGGTCTAACCTCCGAATGTCAGTATTACCCAGTTACTGGGTTGCGGGGGTCTGATGGCAGTCGCTCCGTGTAAAATACTGATGTTCAGCCGCATCTGGCTAGACTGGAAGCCGACCCCAATATAATTGGGAAAAGGCTCGGAGGATGATGATGAGTGAGATCTTACAGAATAGCACTGCAGCAGTACTTTTTTTGTGAGTAGTTTATGGCCTGGTTTCTTAAACCTTTCAGCCATGTCTTGAGGGGATGATGAGAAAATACGAAAGTCACGTTTTTCAACTATGTAGGTACGTACCATTTATCTACACTTTTACACATTAACATTACACAACACAAATTACACATTCCATTATTACACAACACAAATTACGGAAAATGATACAAAATCCGCAACCCAATCTTTCCGAATTTTCCCGCCAACCCTTCAAGTACTTAAATTACGCGAGAACAAAGGTTTACCTCCGATAATACAGGTCTATTATTACCCAGGATTATAATAGGACTAAAAATAGAGAAGAACTGTTCCCACCGCATCCCCTAGGGTGGCAGCAGGATGCTGTGTAACAAGAAGCCAGATATCCTCGTGTGAAGTCACATAAAACTATAATGAACTATTATTACTTTTACATGATCATCTGGACTGTAAATCATTACAATGTGAGATGTTTCTCGACCCGCGTTTGTTGAAATAAATCTATTATAATGGAGCTGTGTTTTAGTAGAGGACTTTTTTGTATTTTTTTGTCTAATAAATTAAACAAAACATATTTGTCGGGTCTTTAAGATTATTAAATGTCATAAACAGAATTTGTAGTTCAGAGACTCAGACCAAAAGAATAATAAAGACGGAGCGTGTAGAACTAGCGAATGAAACTAGAAAAAGGAATACAAAATGGCAAAGGAGTACCGAGGAGCACGGAGTCTGGATTTGTGCCCGGTTAATGGCAAAAGTGGCAGTTTTTCGCACATTTTGTATCTCCAAATACAGCGAAGTATAATTTACAGAGTCAATAGTTTCTGATTAAACAACAGTACCAGGGAGTCTACTCCCGTTCGACGATATTCGATAAATCGTACGATTCATCGCACAATTTGCTACTCCGGTCAACCATCCTTCCCTTATCGCATGCGATGGTCGTGTTTTGACGTTTGTTTTTCTCATCTCCGGTAAATTGTATACGACTATGAACCGTAGTCTATCTTAATTGTGCCTTTTTTATGTGCCTATCTTTATTATGTAAGTATCAGTCGAAACGAAAGTTCGTACTTCGTTTGTCGTTCGTAAAACGCGAGTAGACCTACTGTACTTTCATCGTTAAAAACGAATTTTCGATAAATTATGTTTTCAGCGAGTAATATTTTTTTACTGATGGGGGCGCCACTTGGCCGCTACATTCCCCTTAATCTTTTGGCAAGTGATCTGACTAAAATACTAACAACTACACTAATGATATTGTGAGAGATTACTGCGTGCATCGAAACGACGTTTCGGTAGATTAAAATACATTTTTAGAAATATCTGTGAAGACGCTTGTCACCTTAGTCTACCTGCGACCACGAAATGCTGCAAAGCTTTCGAAAAGTCAGGAAAACCAATTTAAATAATATACGCGATTTAATCCGGTTAAACTTTGTTTTATTATAATGTGTAGTGATCGCGAAAACCTAAGAAATTATTATACTAACAACCGTTAACAGCAGTTGACGTCACATCAGATTTAACAGTAGATAATTATTTTTTTGCATTGATCAGCATATCAGGACGCTGGGAGTAAGTAGACTATGAAAGTGAGCACAAAATATGAAAATATCCTGTTTATCAAAGGCTACTTGAGTCATTCAGTCACCTATGGGAATAAGTCACAGGCCTCGTAAAGTGCACACCGTCAATCAACAGGAAACTAATATTTCTATTTCAGATGATGGATGCAATGTTTATTATATCTGACTCTGTTTAGGAAATAATAACTTAATGTTGTGTGCACGCACACATTGATATTCGATCTGTATTTATAAACTTACAGTTGTGCAGTTTGGTGATTGATAAAGAGCTTTGTGACGTCATTTGTGAGAAGTAATTTGTAAACCTCGGACGAATAAAAAAGGCGGACGGAATCTCGCTAAACAAAGACTGCACTAAATTTTTTCCTAAACCCACTATAATTTCGAAAGCAATTTAACACCAGATTTATACTGTCATTTGTGAAACTACAACAATGATTACCATCACACTAGTTTTTTTGAGTAATCGCGGCTTTTTGGCATACTATGTGAATGTGTGCGTGCCAGCCACTTTTAAGCGAGCCACTTGTTGTTCAGTGAGATTCCGTCCGCCTTTTTTAATCGTCTGAGTTGTAAACTGAAATTTGTGCAGTTTGGTGATTGATAAAGAGCTTTGTGACGTAATTTGTGAGAAGTAACCCGACGACTGTAACCACTTTACCTTTTTAACCGACGAAAAAAAGGAGGAGGTTCTCAATTCGACGCGTATATTTTTTTTATTTTTTTTATGTATGACCACGCATAACTTTTTACAGAGTGGTTCGATTTTGATGATTCTTTTTTTAATGGATAGGGTATATCTCAAAGTTGGTCCCATTTAAATTTCAAAATCAAAATCCATCCCTAAAGGTAGTAAAACAGGGGATGAGTGTTTGTTCACCCACTGAATTCTTACCTGTTAACCGATTCTGTTGAAACTTGACACACATAAATATAGTTCTAGACACTACGACATAATGGAGACCTGGAGTTAGATTTTAACCACAAAAAAAATAAAAATAAAGCTTTTTAACAAAAAATTGAACCGACGAAAACAGAAACTGAAAAGCGAAAAATAACTAATTATGAGTCGGCGCCAAACAACCAATCAACGAAGATCATTAAATTACTTTAAATAAATAATAAAAACAACGTCACATCAAATACAACGTGAAATTTTCAACGATAAACAATAACTTTCCAAAAATGCGTTCTCCGCTCGGCCACTTGCAACTTACACGCACTTTGCTTGTTAAAAGTTCGTTTGGCGCCGACTCATAATTAGTTATTTTTCGCTTTTCAATTTCTGTTTTCGTCGGTTCAATTTTTTGTTAAATAGTTTTATTTTTTGTTGTTTGTAACTTTACACTGCTGATCTAATTTTGAAGTTGATTGTTTCGATTTTTTCGTCTATATTTTTACCATGTCTGTATTTAGGGGTAAATGTACACATCATAACGAACCACTTTTACTATGTGAACAACCCTGAAACCGCGAAAAAAAGAGTTGTTCCCACAAAGTCATCGATTTCGCTCGAACAAATTTATAGAACAGCTTTTTTCGCAAAATCATGGTTGCTGATGAAAGTAGCTGCAAAGGACTCGATGTGGAAGGCAGAGGACCGAATGTTGTGGTGCAACTTGGGAGAGGCCTATGTCCAGCAGTGCTGCTGGGCTGATGAGGGTTGCTCACATAGTAAAAGTTGTTCGTTATGATGAGTTCGTTCAACCCCTTAAAAACAACTCGGCTAATAATGTTACTACACCTTATATTTTTCTCTCATAGATAGCCATAGTAATGTAAGCCTAGTATACCCACTAATTCCTTGATATTAAGTAAAAATTTATCAAAGAATACGTAAAATAATCCTTACGATTTCTAGTAACTAATTTACTATCTCCAATACAAGGAAATCTGTGCACTGACAATGCAAGGCTAAGGTCTTTAGACCCTAAGTAACCGTTCGATTTAAATTCACTAAGACAAAAAATATAGAATGTCGCATCGTCATACGTGCATCGAACGACCACTAAGTTAATGGTTAAATAAGAGGTTTAGGTTCACTAGACGTCGGTGGCTGTTGTCATGACAACATTATGATTTTAATTGCATATCTTGCCATGATGATCGTCGATTCGATCGACCGATTAAAACGTCTACACAGTACACAGCCACTCCCTGGAACATTGCTGAAGTATTTCGAGATTTTAAAAACATTTGCAATAAACAATGTCGTTGGGTGTGCGGTATGCCGCGTATGCGCAGGTATGCCTTGGATTATTGGCTAGATTCTACTGCGTTAATGTATATCTGCTAAGGAATCTTCAACAATATTTTTTTCAATAATAAAGAACGTTCAATTATTTCTCTGCTCCTCACCCAAATTAATTTCGATTTAGAACTCTTGACAAAGCATCATATTATTATGCACTTATCAATATAAACGGATATCAACCATCGAATATATGTTACCTATACATCGCTGATATCAACATACAATTTAATATCCGTCCATTCCAAATGATTGAATAGCCAACGAGCATTCAAGTCTCACATAGATTGATCAAATTGTTACGCTCCAGTGGACAGAGTCCTTCACACAGGAGTGAATTGCTTTTTATAAAGACTAGTTTTTTGTCACATCCAGTTGATATATTATAGAGAAATAGGGATGGGATCTAGCAAGTTTTATGACACTGATTTTTTATGCGATGCGATGAATATAATGACTTTAAGAAACAGATTATTCTTAGAATACTGCAACTAATATGTAGTTGGATATCTAGTATGAAGTTTATTTTTAGCAATGACGGTGATGCATTGTCGTTAAACTTAGGTCACATCATTCAATTGCTGTTTTTTGTGTGAGTCCATTCTAATTGAACAAAAAATTTATGCAGTGCAAACTATTCAAGAACGCTGTTTGATGGTAAAAATAATATTGTAAGTTAATCAGTTAGTTTTACTAAGTTACTTAATTTTACTGAAATTCCTGAATTTTCGAGATAGACTAAAGTACCTTATTTAAATCTTTTTGAAAGCAGATATCCTATTGTTCGTAGACTTTTTCAATGGTCGGACGGCTGATTTGATTATGCCTGTGTCATTAAATCATCTACGTGTTTTTTGTGCTGATTAAATTAATACGTAAATAAATCTTTATATCATCAAATTAGAAAAAGGACATCTTATGAAATCTTAAACCGGTGATTTTTTTGCCGTCTGGAAAAAACAGGATGTGATCGGTTACTGTAATAGAATAGATCTATGATTAAAATCGAAAAATAAGTAAAAAATTCTGCTATTCCATATGTATTGCAGCGAATTTCCGTAGACAAAATGTATGGACCAGCTGACTTTCTTCACTTATTTTTCGTTTTTATCATAGATCTATTTTATTACTGTAACTGATCACGGCCTGTTATTTTCCACACGGTTAGAAAGTCATCCAGTGGGTATATCCACATGAAACATTTATAGATATTATTATTATGGGAAAAAGAGGTATGGTCTTTGCAAGCCTCTTATGTCACTGCGGCCTAAAAGATCTATTGTAACGCCTACAATAGTAGACTACAGGACCACCCCAAGCCGCAGGCCAACCATAAAGTCGACTATTGCCTTGGGGTTTGAGGATCTGATCTCATCAGCTGAGATTATGTGTTGCTTATGTATTATAAGTATGTATTTACAAAAAAAAGTATATACGTATTATATCCATTGTCTAGTACCCATACCACAAGCTCTGCTTAGTTTGGGACTAGATGGTGCTGTGTAAAAATGTCCCAAAGATATTTATTTATTTATTTATTATGTAGCCTCCAAGATGCTGACTTCTAATGTGGTGCACTGCATCACATTCGCATAGGATATGAATGGGTGTTTTATCCTTTTCGCGACAAAATCTTTAAACTGTGGTATCAGTGAGGCCCATCCAATGTAGATGTTTGTTCAGTTTGCAGTGCCCTTTAAGGGTTCTAGTCAGGATCCTTATTTGGTTCCTGTTAAGCGAAAGCGCTTCTTTCGTAAATCTCTTACTCTTCCATAACATAACATACATAACCAGCCCATTACTGTCCCACTGCTGGGCACGGGCCTCTTCTCAGTATGAGAAGGCTAAGGCCTTATTCCACCACGCTGGCCTAGTGCGGGTTGGCGGACTACACACACGATTGAGAACTGTATGGAGCACTCTCAGGTGTGCAGGTTTCCTCACGATGTTTTCCTTCACCGTTAAAGCAAGTGATAGTGAAGTGAAGTGCTTCCTCTTCCTTTTGACGACCTCTGTGGTCTAGTGGTTCGAGTGTCGGACTGCTGATAACGAGGTCGTGGGTTCGATTCCCACAGGACACAAATATTTGTGTGATGAACATAAGTGTTTGTGTTGGTCTGGGTGTGTTGCTTATGTATTATAAGTATGTATTTACAAAAAAAAAAAGTATATAAGTATTATATCCATTGTCTAGTACTCATACCACAAGCTCTGCTTAGTTTGGGACTAGATGGTGCTGTGTAAAAATGTCCCAAAGATATTTATTTATTTATTTATTTATATATGTATTATTATTAAACGAAAAATCTAAGCGTATTACATCACTAACAATAGGGGAATGTCATCGCGGAAGTGCGGTCTGGCTGTCGGTTGCAACCACATGGCCGCATGCTCTATGCCTCTATGGTTCGCGACAACTGCAGATACGCTGCGCCTGCGCATCAAGGTTATTGGCATCGGCGTGTGAACCAACAGGCTAACAACTCGTCTAGGATATGCGATAGTTTGTGAGAATGTTTCCTAGTTTCCTATTGCGTGATTGGAATTTATTACGGTTTGAATCATCGAAATATATGTTTACACAGTACATAGAGATCGTTGGTTTAATAGTATTGATAATATAATATACATATTAGGTGTTATATTTTTAATTCATATATTTTCTTTTACGATTCATTCACTTTGAAATAGAAGTCAAAATTTTTTTGGAGAAGTTTGAGCGAAAAAGCAGGACTTAAGAGATAAGAATCTTATACTTAGGTATAAAGAAAGAAAGAAAAAATATTTATTGGCACAACAAGATGACATGCGGTAAGCACAGACATATATTTTTTACTATGTCTGTGGCGGTAGGTGAACATATTAAATAACTTCATTATAATCTTACCTTACTAGTATTTTACATCAAGTAGTGTAAGGTCATGACAAAGAGAAAACTAATAACTTAATAAGTTTAACAGTGTGAGGGGTTCTCCTGTTTCTACTCAACCTTTGATCACAAATTAAACCACCAATTGGAAGAAGGGGATAAACGCCACTTTTCAAACTTTCTACTTTTTTACACTTTTCTGTCTTTTTTTCTTTTCTTACAAGATGAGCTGAGCTAAAACTGTCTGACACCACATGGCTTTATGAACCATCATCGTATCATATCATCACTAGTGATGGGTCATTGACGTTTATTTTATTATTCATTTATAAATAAATATCAATTTATCCTGGAAAAAATCCTGGATACTATAAAAACATTTCTCAGTAAGCCACCGCGTCATATGGATTTTAAATTTATTTAATGTCAGGTCTCTAAAATAATGGGGAAAATTATTATAAATTTTAATGCACGTTATGTAACTATTATTACTTGTGGTTGTCAAATTTGTTGTTTCTTTTGATTTTATATTTTTTTCTCGAATTCTAACGTTCTTGCGTTTAAAATAGTTTCATTTTAACTCCAAAGTCATATTAAAATAAATAAATATTTTTGGGACATTTTCACACAGCACCATCTAGTCCCAAACTAAGCAGAGCTTGTACTATTCTACTAGACAATGGGTATAATACTTATATACTTTTTTTTGTAAAAACATAGTTATAATACATAAGAAAAGCCCAGAACAACACAAACACTTATATTCATCACATAAATATTTGTGTTCGGTGGAAATCGAACCCACGACCTCGTGATCAGCAATGCGACACTCGAGCCACTATACCACGAGACGAGACGTCAAATATTAAAATAAAATTAATATTGAAATAAAATTGAGTTTAGTTTGTCAATGCCTAAGTTTTTTGGAATCTGTTCGTTTGTCAAAAGCATATACATTTATCAACCTGTTTTTTGAGCAATGGAAAACATCTTACTCGTTTCTCATAAAAAATCTGTTTTAAAAAGCTGTTTGTTGATACAATGCTCACCGCTAATCATCACCGCCTCACTGAAGCATTAGACCAATCCGAGCTGTCACCGGTTAAAACACCATAAATTGCGTCTATAATTAAACGTCCCATGGCTCATGGTGTAATAGACGAACATTAACACGGTTTTCTGACCATAACCTACGTCACATGTTGGAGGGTCAATGTCGCAGCCATGACAGTTTGACGGTTATATATCACGGCGATATGGGGTAAAGGCTAGTGTACACTGTAGTTCTTATGAGTAGGTATAGACTTCCTGTGTGCACATGGGACTATGTTGCATTTCTTTTGTATTTAAAGTTCGTTTCGCAAAAAAGATCCTTATGAATACACTATATAGTGCGTTATCGGTTTTCAAAATAGAATAATCACATCAAGTATACTTCATTTATAAAAATAGAATAATCACATCAAGTATACTTCATTTATAAAAATATGGCTGACAAAAGCATGAATTACATATTTTGAACCACTTCTCCATGCAGTTTCAACTATTATTATTTTATTTATTTATTAAAATTGACATACCAGGTTTATCATCATCATCATTTCAGCCGAAAGACGTCCACTGCTGGACATAGGCTAATTAAATTATCAATGAATTTTGCTACTTTTCCTTGTCTTTTAGTTTATGTTTTATCTAATGCTTTATTAAATGGATTATATATTATATAATTTAGAAGCATAATTTTGACGGGCATCAATAAACCGAAGAGTGTACAACTAAAACACAATCATAATGTAGCTCCCGCAAAAAGCTAAAAACCGTAAAAACCGAGTATTATGCCAATGTTTGGAGAGGTACGCAATTATGCAATTGAGTTCGTGTCATATACGACCACAGGCAAGTAATTACTAGCAAAATATTAGACCGTTTTCTTTTCTTGAATAAGACGTAAAGCATATTACAAGAATTTCTACTCAAACTTACTGAAAACTCTTCGATAAAATATACTATAGATGCACAGTATTGTATAAAATCAAAGCCAAAAAACGTCTCCGCAATATAATGTAGTAGTAATCATGTTTACGACAGCGACAAGTACAGTCGACTGCATGACAGTGGTAACACTTCAATTCAAAAACCGCCCTTACTGCATACGAAATATAGATGCTGCTAATGTCAAAGTGTTACCACCGACGTGCGGTCGACCGTACAACATTCCATCCTTTGTTTGCACAGCTGTTGTTTTCTTTTGCTACACATTTTAGCATCATGAAACGTCTCACCATTAGCGAGGTCGTGAAACGACTGAGAGCGAAACCGTGCACGCGACTGATTATTGCACAGTTTTCATGGTGCCGTTTTTCGAGCGGTGATCGTGCATCTATAGTATATTAACAGAACACTACCAGAAATACGTGCAAACGTTACAAATTCATTATTTCTCATTCATTTTCATTGCGAACTCTATTCCACACATCCTTCCAAGTCCTATATAATTTTAACTTCAGGATATCTGTGCATTAAAATCTTCAACAAATACAGTCCCACCATTATGCTTTATTCCTTACTATCAGTAAGAGTAACGACGCGCGTCCTCTTCAACGACTCTAATGGAATCCGAGGCACGCACTGTGTTTGTCGAGCTTTTTGTAATAAGCTACTTATGTGCGTTCGAGATGGATGTCGTTTAGATGGGATTATAGGAAGTAAAATAGTGGAGGCATTTTTATTTAGTAGCTTTTGAGTTTCTGGTTGACATAAAAAGTGTTAAAACAATTTTGATGGGAAGTTTAATGGGTAAAGGGTGCATAACTGGAAAGATAAAACCTGTAGATGATGATGATGATGATGATGATGATGATGAATAAGCATGTAGAGGTCCTACTGCATACACTTTACATCCACCGTTTTCAAATGTAAGTAATAAGATATTGTTACATGATAAACAGCAATTAATCGAACTCAATTTAAACCCCTAGACCGCAACCTGGTATTTCCTTACCGAAAATTGGAATGCACTTTACGCTGCGACTCGTAGCGAAGCAACGACTGCGCGGATTGTATGATCTGCAAGGTTAAGCTGCACATGCCACGGTCAGTCTGTAGATGGGTGACCGTTTCGTTACACATCGAGACCCCTCCGTGCCTCGGAGAGCACGTTAAGCTGTCGGTCCCGGTTGTCATACGAATATCTATGGCAGTCGTTACGGGTAGTCAGAAGCCTAAAAGTCTGACAACTGGTCTATCCTCCGAATGTCAGTATTACCCAGTAACTGGGTTGCGGGGGTCTGATGGCAGTCGCTCCGTGTAAAATACTGATGTTCAGCCGCATCTGGCTAGACTGGAAGCCGACCCCAATATAATTCTCACAATGTGAACTATGTAGTCTTGTACCTATAATAAATGTGTATATAATCCATTGTGAGAGGAATAAATGAATAAATTAAAAAAAAAAAAAAAAAAAAATTGGGAAAAGGCTCGGAGGATGATGACTTTACGCTGTTCGAAAAATTAACGCAGTATTTCTTGAGAAGTTAATTTTGATACATCGATAAAATTTGTTCCTCGCAGTACCACCACTCAGTCCCACTGGTGGTACCCCGAGGAATCCATTTTCCCGTGGGTACCACTACTCGACTGCGGTGGTGTTACTCACGGGAAAACTTATTCCTCGAACATGTTAATGAATGAACATGTTAACACACACTACATAGTTGTATACCGAGAAACTCAAATATTATCTTATTAGTAATAGCCCTATTTTCAACAGAAATATTAATATCAGGTGCGTATATGTTATATGTAACGTATAGGCAACGACCATACACCCCATAGACGCCTCATAACAGGCAACCGATGTCTGCAACACATGTATGAAATTTCACTAATATAGGTCGCCACTATTCGCCACTTGAAATCTTTAAATTAATCAATTTCGACCACTTACATGAGCGGTCAAAACTGCCACGTCAGTGATTAGCCAATAGCTGCCTCGAGTGCCTCGGTAGGGCTAATCGGATTACAGTCGAGTCGGTTGCCTCAGCTAGTGTCAGAATTAATTGTACGCATTATATTCAACATTAGGCGTCTATTGGGCTGTATAGTCGTTGCTGCAGGGTGATTTACGTACGTACTAGCAAAACCTAGATTCAGGAAAACTTGTTTCTGAGATATTTGTTTTTTTTTTAAATATATTTAGACGCTAAAATCATCGTCTATCAAAAATATGCTTTCGGGAATTTGTTGCAGTGTGATTTCCAAAAGATTTAACATTAAAGCATTTATTGCTACTACATTATGTGTCTCCTAGACTCCTTAGGCAATAAAGACAGGCCATTATTCACGCTATATCAGTCTGTCATTATGTTCATGAGTAGTGATAGCCTAGTGGTTGAACGCTTGCCTTCCATGCAGGAGGGTGCGAGTTCGATCCCGGCCCGCGCCTCTGACTTTTCGGATGCATGTGCGGATCAGAATTTGATTATCACTTGCTTTAACGGTGAAGGAAAACATCGTGAGGAAACCTGCACTCCTGAGAGTGCTCCATAGAGTTCTCGACGGTGTGTGTAGTCCGCCAACCCGCACTAGGCCAGCGTGGTGGACTAAGGCCTTAACCTTCTCATACTGAGAAGAGGTCCGTGCCCAGCAGTGGGACAGTAATGGGCTGATTATGTTATGTATTATGTTCACACTGTAACGACCAGTGTGGTCCATTGTGTGTGGTCTTTTTGTAGCCTGCGGAGACGCAGGACTTAATAAACGCATTATGTTGTTCATAAATAAATAAATATCTTTGGGACATCATTACACAGCACCATCTAGTCCCAAACTAAGCAGAGCTTGTACTATGGGTACTAGACAATGGATATAATACTTATATACTTTTTTTTTGTAAATACATGCTTATAACACATAAGAAACACATCCAGACCAACACAAACACTTATGTTCATCACACAAATATTTGTGTTCTGTGGGAATCGAACCCACGACCTCGTCATCAGCAGTCCGACACTCGAACCACTAGAGCACAGAGGTCGTCGTCGTTCGTCATCTATAACAGCTGCTTCACAACTTCTAGAAAGTGCAGGATATTAGGCAATTGAATAGGCTACGTTAAGGGACGTAGGTACGGCAACCGTATATTGATCAATCAATCAATCAACTCAGCCTATCGAAGTTCACTGCTGTACATAGGCCTCTCCCAAGTTGCGCCACAACACTCGGTCCTCTGCCTTCCACATCCAGTCCCTCGCAGCCACGTTCTTCAGGTCGTCAGTCCACCTGGCCGGGGGGGCAGCCCTACGCTGCGTTTGCCAATTCACGGTCTCCACTCAAGGACTCGTCTGCTCCGGCGGCCATCGGTCCTTCGACAGACATGGCCAGCCCACTGCCACTTCAGCTTACTGATCCTACTAGCTATGTTGGTCACTCCGGGTTCTTCTCCAGATCTCGTTACGGATTTTATCCTTCAAAGAAACTCCAAGCATAGCTCGCTCCATAGCTCGCTGAGTGCCTTTGAATTTGTGGACTAGCCCAACTGTCAGTGTCCAGTTGTCCACGTCTCGGCACCGTAAGTCATGACAAGCAGAACGCACTGGTTGAAGACCTCTGTCTTCAAACTTTGCGGTATAGGCGACGAGAATATATTAACGGTAATAAAACTACTAGTATGTAAGTTACATACCAGACAGGTTCTGCTTATACTGTTACCGTCGATGTGCGGTCAACTGTACCTACGAGGGATTATTCCGTATTCCATTTCAATCATCACATACATCAAGAAGAGGTCGCAATAAGGATAAGGAATTTCTCATTATACGTTTGTGTGCCCATACTATTAATTTACGGCCAAAATTAATATCCAATCTATCCACGATTTACCCTACTGGAGATAGAAATTTGATATATTTTGTATGGAGCTTATGTCAAATTCCTAACTCTAGTAGGGCAAATCGTGGATATATTGGATATTAATTTTGGCCGTAAGTCCCTTCGGAGTGCTGCGACTATATCCGCTGGAAGAGATGGTATGATGTATTATTTTTTAGACCAGACATAGAAAGCTTTAGCCTAGCTACAATGTACTTAGAATCTGGCTTGCTTGGGTCTCAAACTGAGATAATGCTCATAGTCCCAAGTTACAAAGAAACTATACAAAGATATAAAATGTAAAGATTTATATTACATTTACACTCAAATTGCATGTAACATGACCTAGTGGGGTACAGGACGCTCCCATCCGCAGTCGGATGTGCTCGTCACGGCTGATCGATCCGAACCGTAGCCACTCCTGTGTGAATACGTGCATTTTAATCATGTCATGCCCTTCCAATTTACAGAATTTAGGTTTTCAAAGGACCGTTTTTAACTCGTGAACGGAAACACCAAAGCTTTAATTTAATTTCCATTTTCAGCATAGGTTTGTAAATAGTTTTGAATCTTAAGTTTAGAATAGAAGGCTAATTCTTGTAATTAAAAAAACGTTCAAAATATGTTTCCAAACTAATCTCAGTGCTTTAAATCTCAATCTCCTGACAGTAGATGTTCCTGTTTGCCGGTTTGCCGTTTATTTGTGACACTTAGGTCGTCTTCTATCGTTTCGACATGAACTACATAATGATAATAGCTCATGCCGTGGGGAAAGATTTGCCAGTCAGCAGGTTGGTACGGCTGACTGTCCAAGGTGCGCCGGAAAATCAATCAAATATCGTCACTCGTGGAGGCTCTTTTAATGCACTTAGGTCATGAATGTCACCAATAAACGGCAATCAGAAACATCTATATCAGAAATATCATCTCTGTCAGGAGATTGAGATTTTAAACGTTGATATTAGTTTGGAATGGTTGGTTTGCACACCTGAGAGTACTCTATACAGTTCTCGATGAAGTGTGTAGTTTGTCAACCCCCAGAAGGTCAGCGTGGTATACCTATCTATATATTTTACGTATCTTATTTACTAAATTACGCCTAGTAGTTCAAAAATAGAATTTGTAACTCGTCATAGTCGTCATACTTGTCTACAAGAATATAATTGGATTGGATCACTCATTTTAAAATCACGGCTGTCTTCACATTTTAGTCCGACAGTTGAAATTCAAATTCCCCCTAACTAACATTATCCTATCAGACCGTTCACGGGTGGGTTGCGTAAAACAATACGACAGGATGCGACAGGAGACAATACTGTTTTGTCATCAGGTCCATTGTCTGCAGGACCGCTGTTAACGGATTAATTACAAGTATCTATTGTTTAGATTTTTTAGTTTTTGGAAGATTTCATGGCTTTTCGGGTTGAGGGAAAAGGATGTCGTTACTCGTTATGCAAATCAAAGTTGAAGTTAAAAAGAATATGGTCGAATAATGCGTCTTTTTAGAGCCCCTTCACACTTGCGTTTCTCCAGCGTAGGCGTAAAGTAGACGCCACGCGCCGCCGCCGTGTGCGTCCACGCTGCATGCACGGTGACTAGGGCTACGGCTGGAACGACGGGTGGGGCGTGCGGATGGCCACAGTGCAACGCGAGATGTTCTAGCGTCTAGAATTATTTCAGGTGTTGCAAACCATGGACGAGGATTTGATATTTTTACTCGACAGGCCGATCCTGAAGTGGGAGGAGTTGAACACAAGATATCCTTCAAGAGACCTAATTTAATGAATTTATGGATTCCAAAATGTAACATATGAATTATAAATATACTAATTTAATTTACATAAATGTATGAAAATGATAATTGTTAAAACAATGCTTTTCTTAATTACATATGCTTTTGTAATGTATAGAGTAATTTCTTCCATATGATTACGCTAATAAAGCACTAAAAATATGTGCACAAAAATTCGCATGCCTACTAAAGGTGGATTTGTCGCACACCTAATGTGTAAAAACATGTATATTTAACAACTTCTGTACCATACATATCCTTGCGAAAAAATATCTTTATCATTATCTTTATCTTTACCTTCACTTCCAGGAAATTGACCATTTATTTCATTCCATATTTTTATTATTATTGTGTGATTAGAATATGGTGTGGAGATTTACTCTGCCATGTAGCTGGTTTATTTTGAATTGCACTAATGAACTCTTCATTATTTACCACGATTATTTATTATTTATTTAATAAAATTTTAGAAAATGCGCATAGATCGAGCGACAAGACCGAACTGGTTTGATATCCCCGCCAACCGTGCAATGGGTCGCTCGCTGCCTAGGCCCGTAGCGTGGCCGCACCGCGCGGATAGGGACGTCTGAAAATTACGCGCGCTATCTCGGTCAAGCCTGTCGCGCTAGGCGCCTGCTGTAGTCACTTGTGGACGCAAACGGCGGTTTCACATGTTTGATATTTCACATCCGTCTGTCTCGTCACAACACTGTGGGTGGACCCAGCCGCCGCGACAACGCGCCGCACACGTCACTTGTCGCGCTAGCGTCGCGCAGGCCCTACGATCGCGGTATAATTTATATTATCATTTACAAGCGCAATTTAGAAGCGCAGTTTACAAGCGCAGTTCACAAGCGACAACGAGACGCACACCGCGCACACGTCGCTTTGTCACGGTGTCTGCGCTGCGCATACGTTATTGAACGCCTACGCCGGAGAAACGCTAGTGTGAAGGAGCTCTTAATGGTTGGTTTAAATTAGCTTTAAATACAGGTTGACTGGTTGAACGAGGGACAAAGATGGCATGCAGCAACCGACCCTCGTTTAAAAAAAACCACCGTAATTTTTAAAACATTCTTCCAATTATTATTGAGTTCATCAATTACTTGTGGATACTCTTCCGCGCTTATAAATAGAAGTTGCATAAGATCTCTTCCGCGCTTATAAATAGAAGTTGCATATGATGAGATGATGCACCTGGCAAAGCAGTATCCATCGATTGCTATTTTCACCCTCTCCGGCATTAGGCGGAGAACTATTAACTAGCCATGCAGCAGACCATATAGAAGTATAGACAGCCAAAGCGTTCGCGAGCATTTTAACTCCTGCGTACGCGATCCTGATTTATCGTGGAATATTTTTTTCATGATGTGTGTTATGTGTATTTTTTTCATATTCTACCATATTCTTGAATATTTTCCTCGTTCGGTATGTCGTACAGTCGTGCTGTATTTTGTTTTTACACGAAATAAATATAATATTATTATGTTATGATGTCCTCTAACTGAACAACGGGAGGACTTAAATTGATTTGCATTATTTTAGGATCCGTTGAGACCTTTTCGAGGCCTTGGCTACTTAAATGATTTTCATAAATTGTATACGAATATATACAACTTGTTATTGAAATAACAGAAAACCTCTTAAGGGGTCATTGTACTCATCAGTATGAACAACTTTTACTATGGCACCAACGCTGAAATCGCGAAAAAAATATCAGCTGATCCTTACATTTTATCGATTTATGTGAACACAAATAAAAGGATCAGCTGATATTTATTTCAGGGTTGGTCCCATAGTAAAAGTTGTTCATACTGATGAGTACAATGACCCCTTAAGAGGTTTTCAGTTATTTCACACGTTCAGTGTTTACACGTTGTATATAATAATTTCTTAGGTTTTCGCGATCACTACACATTAAGTTTAACCGGATTAAATCGCGTATATTATTTAAATTGGTATTCCTGACGTTTCGAAAGCTTACGTTACCTTGTATATGTATAGAAAATATTTTTATAGGTCCATTCTTTTCAGTGGGTAATAATTACAACGGGATCTAAAAACCATAGGTTACTAACACAATTTTCTTCCTAACTAGAACGTATTATAGATTTTCATATTAATACTTAAAGTGCAAAACCTGAGTGAGCTGTCTGTCAAGTCAATTAAGTAGGACCAAGTTAGCTATAAGTAATTACTGACGTATCTCATCTAACTTGACGCAATTTAATAACATCCGCTTACCGCAACTTAACCATTATGTATTAACTTAACTTGCTCAAACAGCTTGGGCGAGATATAAGCTCTGGGAGCTATTTTTAGCTAATTAGACGATTAAGATGCAAGTAATTATGGAAACTGAAAAAGCATTACTTTTATTAAAGAGTAAAACTTGCTTATGTCGTAGGATAATCGAAAAAATCGGATTATTGCGAAAATCCTAGGATGATTGCAAAGAACCGGATCATTGGAATCTATGAAAGACTTTCGTTATCATCCGAGCTAATTTTAGGATTATGGCAAAAATATCTTAGGTTAGTCGCGAATAACCGCTCACGTAATGAGAGCTGATTGGCTTTTATGAACGTTATACACGAATGCACTGATAGGCTTACGGCTATATACATTCTGTCGTCTTTCGAGGCATTTTTTGCAAACCAGAATCAGCATAGCAGAATGTATTAAATCTTCATTCTGCTATGTGATTCAGAACCACACGATAACCAGTTGTCGACCGATTCGGTTTGTTATCTCGTTTCGTCTTATCATTCACGCAACGAGAGAAGAAGAGATAACAAACCGAATCGATTGACAACTGGTTATCGTATGGTTCTGAATCGGGGAGCTGGTTGGTCAAAAAATCGACTCTTAGATTAGCCACTCAACGTTCAAGTTTCCAATAATCCTAAACAAACTGGGATTTTCGCAAGTTTAGTGGTTCGAGGGTAGGACTGCTGATGACGAGGTCGTGGGTTCGATTCCCACAGGACACAAATATTTGTGTGATGAGCATATAAGTGTTTGTGTTGTTCTGGGTGTTTCTTATGTATTATAACAATGTATTAACAAAAAAATAAGTATTTAAGTATTATATCCATTGTCTAGTACCCATAGCACAAGCTCTGCTTAGTTTGGGAC
Source organism: Asteroscopus sphinx (assembly GCA_949699075.1). Lineage (NCBI taxonomy): Eukaryota > Metazoa > Arthropoda > Insecta > Lepidoptera > Noctuidae > Asteroscopus > Asteroscopus sphinx. The sequence goes on from OX453020.1 coordinate 8,845,970, forward strand.
TAGGTAGTGCTGTGTAAAATCATCCTCCGAGCCTTTTCCCAATTATATTGGGGTCGGCTTCCAGTCTAGCCAGATGCGGCTGAACATCAGTATTTTACACGGAGCGACTGCCATCAGACCCCCGCAACCCAATTACTGGGTAATACTGACATTCGGAGGTTAGACCAGTTGTCAGACTTTAAGGCTTCTGACTACCCGTAACGACTGCCATAGATATTCGTATGACAACCGGGACCGACAGCTTAACGTGCTCTCCGAGGCACGGAGGGGTCTCGATGTGTAACGAAACGGTCACCCATCCACAGACTGACCGCGGCAAGTGCAGCTTAACCTTGCAGATCGTACCATCCGCGCAGTCGTTGCATCGCTACGAGCCCCACTTAGTGCTGTGTAAAAATGTCCCAAAATATTTATTTATTTATTTTAACTAATATCCGGCAGTGGACAGCGATAAAGCTACTTAACTTACTCCAAAATACATCAACTTTACAAACATTTAGTTTTTTACCCAACGAACACAAAAATGCCATTCACCATTCACCTCTTTCCATTTTCCATTAACCGGAAATCAAAACCGTGACCCGATGCGTCCTCAATGGGTGTCGGTAGCGAATTCGATTCCTGTGCGATGCTCGAATGGCCGCACACAATGACAGTTGAACAATGGATCATGGGCGATAGGGTAATGGACCTAATGGCGTGATTCCATGCATTGTCTTTGCAAAGCTTATGGGGTCCAGTTCTATATGATTGGAGGCAAATGAGAAAGCCAGTTAATTCATTAAATAAATTAACGCCAAAGGAGGGCAGAAACTGTATACAACGTGTCATTGATATAACTGAAAACCTCTTAAGGGGTCATTGTACTTATCAGTATGAACAACGTTTACTATGGGACAAACCCTGAAATCGCGAAAAAAAACAGGTGTTCCCTATATTTTGTTTGTAGGGAACAGCTGATTTTTTTTTCGCGATTTCTTGTTTAATCCCGTAGTAAAAGTTGTTCATACTGATGAGTACAATGACCCTTAAAGAAGTTTTTAGTTATTTCAAAATCATGTTGTAGACAGTTCAGTAGTTCAGTGAGAACTGTCTTCAAATATATGTGTACACGATCCAGTGAAAGGTTAGTGACTACACTGACTCACTGGACTGCGCCGCGAACTAGCCCCGTGTCCGAAACGCTTGTGAAACGTTTCTAAATTGTATTTTTAGGTTATGTCTTTGAAGGCTTTCTTTTTAAGGATACAAATGGTACATATACAAGGTGAACACTTATTCGACGTATTCCCTGGTAGATGGTCTCATTTGCAACAAATAAGAACCCTGTATAATAATGCCGTTAGAAATTTTCAAATAACTATTATGCTTTACAGGCTACGTTACTCGGCAACCACTTACGATGTTACCAAAGTGAACCTTTGCATTGTTTTTTCTTTGTTAATAATTGCATGGCTACTTAGCAAAACGCCTCAAAAATCAAGATGGAACATTAAAATTAAAAAAATCAACTCGGCCAGAAAACACAAAATTATTTACCACGACCAAAAAAATGCTGACACGAAAAAGAAAAGGAACATAATCTTCACAACGCAATCCGAGATTTCAATAAGTATCAGAAAATATAAGAAATGCAATCACCTCTACCAATTGATCGCAATATCTAACGATATTGATATTACAATAAAAAGGCTTGGTGCGTGCAAATCCTTTCATTTTTACTGTATCCGAAGCAGATTGCAATCCACTACATTACGTTACACAACGTAGATGCGCTAGCGCAAGTGCAATCTACTGGGTAGGGTTGTACGGACATATGTTTTAGATGCTCTAATAATATTCTTATTTTTTCTTGGGAAATCCTCTTGGACGCACTCCGCACTCCGCTCGGGGGAGACGGAGTCAGTGTCGCTCTTACTTACTCTTACCGCCTATATCCACAACGGTATTCCTCGAGCGACCTTTAGCCGGGGGCGTAGGATACCACCCCGACAATACAATACAATACAAATCCTCTTTATTGCACAACAAGATCAGCTCACAGCAGACACTCGCTCGCGGCTCGCCGATAGTAGGCGAGCCCCTTCTTCCCATGCGACCTAACGTCGGTTGCAAGCTTCCGTCTTGGGTGTTGACTGGTCGGGCAGTGGGCTACCCCGAATCCAAAGCCCGCATCCATTATCCTCCCATAATTTTTTATAGAGGTATTCTTACTCGGGACCGGGTCGTGAAGCCAAGACCCTCGGTCAGCTTGTGTGTGTCTGTGGTCTAAAAAACTAACCTAGATCTCTCCTGATTCTTGTGGGAATAGACTATAATATTTTAGAAAGAAACGATACCGCCAAATAACTTTAAGCCAAGCAGACTGCAGATTATGAATCGGCTGATGATTTAGTTGGGTTTCCACGGAAGAAAATATTTATATTCTTTTCCTCTATGTGGGTTCGTAATCAGTACGACAACATATGCGACAGCACACGCACACTAGCAGCCCGATCTCCCATACAATTTTTTTATGACCCAACCTTCACTCAACTAAGATGGCGATGGTGAACACTGTCTTTATCTTGTTTTTCGTCAACGAGCATCATTTTTGTGTGTTGTTTTAAGAGTCTTGGTCCTGAGTAAATGCAGTAGTTACATAAAAAACGTATTTCAAAAGTTTTGCTGCCAGATTCTAAAGTGAATGGTTAATAAGTCCTCTCCTCCCCGATTTGATAAGTTTTTGATTTCAGGCGGAGCGTCTGCGCAATCAACTTATAGAAATTTGTATCTGCCATCTTGTTATGTAACACCTTACGCACCAGCCCTACTGGTAACGGAAATTACCTCACAAGTCACAATCTACACCAGATATAATGCATCTCACACGCATTCCTACGGCAGACAGCGACAAAGAAATCGTTTCTAAGTAACGCATAACACGGCAATACTGTGCGCACGCGCAGTTGATGGCCAATTTGAGGTGACGATTACATTCGGTTACGACCAGGGATCATTGGAGGTGTAATAAAGGGCATGTGAGACGTTTTATGTACGTCAGTAGCGTGCTCAACGCAACTGACTAATATTTCAATTATGTACTACATAAATATATCTTTTGAACTGTTGTTATGGCGATGGCGTGGTGTATTAGTTTATACACTACGTTATTAGTTAATTCAAATAGTCCATCCGCTAAAATAGTGATGCAAACTAGCGCGAGGTGTAGTCTTGGGTAGCACACCTAAAAAAAACGGCCAAATGTGAGTCAGACTCACGCAGTAAGGGTTCTGTACCACCTATCGACCACCATAGAAACTGATTTAGTTTCACGAGAGTTTATCAAAAGACATCAACGATCGTACGCGAAATATAATTTTTTGCATCTCGTTCTTACATAGGTACCACCACATATGTCTATGTTTGCCCTATTTTTAGTATTTGTTGCTAAACTGCATAGTATGCACTATAATCAGACCCAGTATGTATTGCCCTTTCGAAGATAGACAGGAACAAAAACGTTGAAAATATGCATGTTTTTCGAGGTTTCTTGTATGACCCCCTTAAGTTTTAAACTTTTATTTTTATTTTAAGTTTTTGTCGTGATAGGCACTATAGTAACAAATATTCTGTGAAAATTTCAACTGGTTATCTATAACCGTTACAAAGATACAGCTCTGTGACAGACAGACGGACGGCCGGGTCCGTCCGTCCGTCACAGCGTAGCGAGAGTAATAGGGTCCCGTTAGCACCCTTTGGATACGGAACCCTAAAAATGAGGATTGTGCGAGGCGCTCTTTTGATAACTGTGCCATCACTTTGAGCTAGCATGATTGAAGCGAGGATGCATCATGTACTGTATGATGTATGTGTTAAGGTGCACTATGTACAGTAACGCACACTCACATGCCACAGATAACTTATGCGTCCATTACACGCACGCGACTCGCGAGGCATCGAAATCGTGGAAGTACAATATTATAAAATGAGTGAGTGACTCTATTGAACTAATGAGTAGCTACAATCGTGCTAGCACACGTGCTGAGGAAAACACATCAAAGGAAGCCACCTCGAAAATAAATGATGCCGCCACCGACGTACATCCGCAACGTCCGTGACCTAAGTCCTGCGCTGATCTCTCTCCAGTCGTGTCACATTGCCGTCCCATCGGATTATGAGAGTGAGTGAATAGTGAGTGCACCTGTGTTTGCGCACACACTTGTGCGCTAAAATATGTCCCGCGCAGATGGCTAGTCTCCGTGGAGATCGGCCGCCGTGACCGAAATTTGGCCAAGAGGACATTATTAATATTATCACATCCGCAAGAAATGTTATAATTTGATATAATTTAATTATAAATACAGGTAGTCATGCCGAGGATACTTTTTTTTTTAACTTTTTTTAAAGTTAGCCATATTAATTTATAGTAATTATTGCTTCTGAAAAATGCCGATAATTGCATACCACTTCCTTGGTAATAGGGTGGTCCATAATTGGAACAAGCTTCCTGTGATATAGGTATATATTGATTTAACCGTAATAATATTTTAAGTAGGTAGTCTTAAATATCTGTCACCAATCAATGACTGTTGTACTTTCGTCGGCGATTAAACAGAGTTGTGCAAAGACGTGTTTTACTGGCACCCATATTTAACACTACCAGAGGATATTGTTGCTGCGACCTCTGTTAACTCATTTAACAATAGACTTGACAACTGGCTACGAACGAATGGACTCTCCTTGGCAAAGCTGTGAACGCAAAAAAAAAAAAAAATTGCACCGTGTGATGTAGACATATCAGCACTAGTGCTGCTCGTCTATAATCAACAAAATAAATAAATTTTACCGAGTGCACGGGCGGTTAAATGACCGGTGCCGGCCGGCGGTCAAATTCCCGCCTGAATATGACGTATGAAAAGGTATTAAATAAAATAAATAAATATTTTTGGGACATTTTTACACAGCACCATCTAGTCCCAAACTAAGCAAAGCGTGTGCTATGGGTACTAGACAATGGATGTAATACTTATATACTTTTTTTTCGTAAATACATACTTATAATACATAAGAAACACCCAGACCAACACAAACACTTTAAACAATTAAAGTTCGCGCAAGGGCGGTTAGCGGTTTTCATATATTTACGCAATTGGCCGCCCCGTCATGCATCATTTTGATGCCTGTGCGCGCCTTGCCTTAGGCAGAGCGAACTTTGGGTACGAAACTGTTCCTCAGATCCATTTCAGACGCTATTTATGTTAAAACATGCATCGCTTCCAAGTGTTAAGGTGACGAAACTGATGTTGGTGTTCCTAATGATGATGGCGAAGTTGTCCGACCAAACACATTAGGTTTTACACACATTTTATCTTTCACGTCATTACAAAGTTAGGCAGTGTGACGGGGGGACATGGGTTAGCCTGCGTTTACATGAAAGTTTAAATGACATACGACTCGTGAGCAGCTTACCAAGTGTAAATAAGTGTGTATTTAAGCTTAAGCGCAAGTGAAGCAAAAACAACTAGCAAGACATTGTTCCAAAAAATAGTAGACACACACACTCACACAAACAGCCTATTACTGTCTTACTACTGAACACTGGACTCTTCTCAGAATGAGAAGAATGGATGGAACAAATGACACTCCACCGCAAATATGACTTGGAACTGAATTTTATTCACCTGGACCACTTTTCTTTATCTGTCATTTTTTAGGGTTCCGTAGTCCTACAAGGAACTCTTATAGTTTCGTCATGTCCGTCCGTCTGTCCGTCTGTCCGTCTGTCCTAATCTTTTACCGCTTAATAACTTCTACAGTTATAAACATAAGTAAATGAAATTTTGACAAAAAATGTAATAGATATAGATCTTAATTTTAAAAGAATAAAAAAATCTTGATTACGTATTTTCGGGGTGGCGCTCATACATGTGAAATGGGGATGGAAATATTATTTTCGTTGCACCCCCTCGTGTGGGGTATCGTTGAATAGGTCTACTAAAATGAAGGTAATGTTTCATACACAACTTTTTTATCAGGTATACCATCTTCAAAATACAGTTCGCCAAAGTGGCTTGCAATGTGTCCCCCCCCCCTGCCATTTCTAAACTATGCAACGTAGAAACTTATAGTCTTCAACATTGATAGACCTTTATAAAAACTCTCTTTTAAAATTATTTCGAGTATAATGTGATTATACATTTTTGAGTTATAGTGAGAAAACTGAAAAATACTTAAGACGTCCTAGTTCATAGGTCATTGACCTTAGAGAAAAATTATCGTAGCAAATAATGCTCCTTTAGTTACTTTCTATTTAAAAAAATCACAAAAAGAAACACACTTCTTAAATTTAGCTTCATAAATTTAGCGCTAGGTGGCGCTGTTTGCAAAAACAAAAATAGCAATGAATAATATTCGATTTGATTCGTTTGTAATTAGACCTACTTAAGGAACCCTATAATACTGAGCATGGCCCGACATGCTCTTGGCCGGTTTTTTTTTTTATAATCATAGAATGGCGAACCGAGCTAAAGGCCCACCCGATGTGAAGTGGTTACCTTTGCCCATAACAACTGCAAGACTACCTTAGCTGTTGCCAAAATGATTCCGCAAGTCGGTTCGCCAAACTAAGACATGAAAATGGAAAGTCTCATTTGATTGTAACTTCACCGGCACCCGTACACTTCACACCGGAACGCAGCAATGCAAAAAAGCTTTCAGTGGTAATTAGAAATTAACAAATAAGTTATTAATAATAAAACAAAGTTTAACCGGATTAAATCGCGTATATTATTTAAATTGTTTTTTTAATTGAGAAGATGGTTGGCAGCTACCACCTGTTTGGAACCCAGTCCTAAAAATAATCAAGTCCCAAACAGCACGCAACACTGTAAAAGATATGAAATTGTGACTGACTACTGCGTGCATCGAAACGATTTTAATTAATAATATTGTACGGTAGATTAAAATATATTTTTTTGAAATATCTGTAAAGACGCTTGTCATCTTAGTCTACCTGCGACCACGAAATGCTGCAAAGCTTTCGAAACGTCAGGAAAACCAATTTAAATAATATTCGCGATTTAATCCGGTTAAACTTTGTTTTATTATAATGTGTAGTGATCGCGAAAACCTAAGAAATTATTAAATAAGTTATTTGTATACACTTGGTCGTTCAGTACGTATTATCCAATCAGATTTCAATAGACACTGACAGTGGGACCGATAGGGGTGGTCCGCCCCGGGTGCCAAGCACCAAAGTGTGGCAACTGGGTACGGCACCGGCGCCACTTGGAAGTCGCCAGTATTTCTTCCCAAGTGGCAGTTCACTACCTTGGAGCTTCTGAGATTATTCTGTAAAATGGAACTATCCTGAGTCTGTTCCGAGTCTAGTGATGAGTCTAAGATTCTTCGATTCGCTTACTTCATGTGAAAAAAGCTTTTCAAAATTAAATTTAATGAAATCAAGTAAAGAATTTAAGATCCACAATGAGCCAAGCTTGACTAAACTTGATGATATCTTTGAATATTTTAGCAAAATATAGTCACGTATGCACGTTGATAGGATTGTCATTGTGGCGATGCTTGGGGGAGGGGAGGCCTATGTCCAGCAGTGGACGTCTTTCGGCTGAAATGATGATGATGATGATGCACGTTGAGTTGTTATTTTTTTTATTTTGGGGGGTGCTCGATAGAAAAACACCCGGGTACCAACCCATGCTACACCGCCACTGCAATAATAAGAACTTGGAAATAGGAATCTTGTTTTTCTAACTTGCGATAAACGCAAGAGCATGTTCAACGATGAATTCTAACGAACAAACCTCATGTGTCTGCAATTGTAAATACATCCTAACGTGTAAGTAATCAGTGCACTTGCAGCTGACAGATAAACGCGTAGATAAGTGCAATAATTGTGTATGACTGAGCAAGAGTTCAAGGTTTTCACTTGTCGCCGCCATGTGCATTGTTCATGGTATGCGATAATTTCCTTCGGAAGTATGTGTGTGAATGAAAGCAATACATTGAGATCTACTTATGAAAATGATCTAAGTTTTAATTTTGCGATGTATACTTAACGCAAAATTAAGTAAATATTAATTAATAACTTCTTAGGTTTTCGCGATCACTACACATTATAATAAAACAAAGTTTAACTGGATTAAATCGCGTATATTATTTAAATTGGTTTTCCTGACGTTTCTTTTTCCGTTTCGTTGAAGCTTTCGAAACGTCAGGAAAACCAATTTAAATAATATACGCGATTTAATCCGGTTAAACTATGTTTTATTAAATATTAATTATTCATCCCATTTTCTTTTTGATTAATTCAGGATTATGGTTCAAAAGGACCCAAAAAGTAGCACCTACAAAAACTTCTAAATTTCCACAAGCGTCATACTTATATCGTATTCTAAACATCAGACACGATGGATGCATGGAAGATATATGTTTCACCATCTTAAGGTAAAAGCTCCGATGGCGCCGTCCATACATTTTTCGTTTGAGCGTCCACTATTTCACAGACAGTTCTTGATTAATTCACAAAATTAAGCAAGAACTAAAATGAAGAAGAAAATAAAATGATTATCACTTTTCTACACAAAACTGTATCCGCCCACTAACTTTTCACGAAATAAGTTGCAGTATTTAAACAATAATAATTCGAGCAAAATTTGGCATTTCGATCTTTGTGTGCGTAATAATTATGACAGATCTTTGGCAGGCATTGAGATACTTGTAACATAATTACATATCAATGCTTAAAGGTAACTGCAAAGCCTAAAAGAAAAGCATGGAAACGTAAAAAAGCATTTCTAATTTTACCATAAGATTTTAACTATGGAAAATTATTCTGTAATGAACATCATTTGCAACAGGTTTCCACAACGGGACCTGTGATTAGGTCGTTAATATCCAGCGAGCTCAGATTATGGGATATTTAAATGAGCTATACACAGAACTAATTCTAGTTAGGTACCTGTAATAACGCTGTTATAGTAGAACCGGAAACAGTGCACCTGGTGGATATTGCTAATGTCAATAAAATGAGTCATCGAGAAAAGGTAAGGCGAAAATGCCTAGAGAAAATGCATTACCTGTTTCAGGATTGAATAACTATGTTCTTGGATCTACGATAGTTGATCATATTAAGACATCCATATGGATGGATATTGTTAAAGAACTATAAAACCCTAGATTTTTCAAAGGTTACGGAGATCACTGTTCACCATATCACAGGTAACTAGGTAAGTAGGTGTATCTTCTCGTCCAAAATACCTCAAGACCTTCGACCAGTGTGTGTTGCCAGTAATTACTTACGGCACTGAAACGTGGTCGCTCAGTGCCTGCAAAGAAGGCTCAAAGTCACTCAAATAGCAATGGAGAGGACTATGCTCGGAGTGTCCCTGCGTGATTTAATCAGAAATGAGGAGATTCGCAGGAGAACAATCCGACATAACCCAAAGAGTTGCCAAACTTAAGTAGCAGGTGGCGGGGCACTTTGCTCGCAGAACGGATGGCCGATGTGGCCGTCAAGTTCTGCAGTGTCGACCGCGTACTGGGAGGTGCAGCGTGGGTAGGCCAAGGTGCACTGACGACCTGGTAAAGGTCGTGGGATTCCACTGGATGCGGTAAGCGCAGGACTGTTTGTTGTGGCGATACTTGGGGGAGGCCTATGTCCAGCAGTAGACGTCTTTCGGCTGAAATGATGATGATTATGATATCATAGGTAAGAGTAACTAATTTATTAATGTTTATAAGCTTAATGTTGTAACCATTTTTGTTGCATCCAAGCAGGTACAGGCAAACGGCTGAGAAGCAGTAAAATAAAGAAGAGTTGGAATTATCTAGGATACAAAATAATAAAAAAATCTTAAAATCAGATGCAATGTAAGTACCTACCTGAAACTGACGCGTATGAATGAATTGATCATGAATGAATTATATGAACAAATGAGCCGGATGCTATGTACCTAATAGTGAAAATACTTACAAATAGACAGTTTACGTTAAAATGAACGAATGATGGGTTTTCAGTGATGGAAACTCATGGAATGACAACAAAACTGATGTTATTATTACTGATAGCGTCTGGAGCTTATTTAAAAACGTAATAAAGACTATTATCACATAGCCGTCCATGGTTTCTGCCTATGCTTATAGTAATGAAGCGTAAAATTACGTCCCTATGTAGGTATGTATGTCTGTATGTCAATAAAAGTTTATGACTGTTTTATGCGCAGCGGCGTGTGCGCCAAATGACAGTGCTGTTTATGTTTGTTTCGCCTTGACCTATTAAATCCTTTGTCAATTCGTATTCATCCGCAGTGGAACAATGGATTAGGAAAACTTTATTAGTAGAAGGTTGTTTTTGTCTTACAATGGAAATGGGAAAAAGGAAAAGCAGGTAATTGGATCTTGTCTATCAGTTTTCACTGAATAAGACTTTGCTGGACATTCACATTCACAACCTTTTACATAAAAAAGATTATGTTGCTACACTGGTATATACACGTATTTTATTTTGTTATTTATTAAAGAATATTATTTGTTGTTAGATTTGTATATATTGTAAATATTTGGTATGTATTTATGGATATACATTAGAATTTATTTTCTTTATATACGGTAAATAGGTAAATATTTATTTATTTATCTTAATATATATAAATCTCGTGTCACAATGTTTGTCCTCAATGGACTCCTAAACCACTTAACCGATTATAATAAAATTCGCACACCATGTGGAGTTCGATCCAACTTGAGAGATAGGATAGTTTAAATCTCAAATTATAGTCGCAATTTTAATTTATTGCTAATTATTTGTCTGTTATTATTTGACAGTCACAATTATCTGTTAACTCCAAATGATTCTAACAGATGTCGATACCTTTCGACTGGGTTGAGTAAGTAATGAATAGATGGCGCTGCTATGGTAAATCTACGAACGTGTCATATAAGCTACATTTTAACAGCATAATTACCACGTGTTGTTGACGCTATAAAATTAATTAAATTTATTTTGTAGTGAACGAAATACCGTATAATTGAATAGTACAAAGGCACTGCTTATTTCTATAAGAAATTTCTTCCAGCAGACCTGCGAGAGGTAAATTTGATCTCCAAAACTGATAGATGATAGATTTTAATGATATTTTTTGTGTAGGTACGTTCGAGTCCGGGTCCCTGCAGGGTTTGAATTAACAAATGGACCCGGTAGGTGGCGCTGCAGTCGTTGTGTCACCAAATTTGATTTGCTGAACAATTGATAACATGGGACGGGACATGGGACGGACGGGACAGGACATGTGACATGGGGGACGGGATATGGGACGGGACGGGACAGGACATGTGACATGGGGGACGGGACATGTGACATGGGGGACGGGACATGGGACGGGACGGGACATGGGAAGGGACATGGGCCGGGACGGGACATGGGACATGAGACGGGACGGGACGGGACATGTGACATGGGGGACGGGACATGGGACGAGACGGGACTTGAGAAGGGACATGGGCCGGGACGGGACATGGTACATGAGACGGGACATTGGACATGGGACGGGATGGGACATTTAACATGGGACGGGACGGGACATGGGACGGGACTGGACATGGGGTGAGATAGTGGGTTAGTGGGATAGTGACTGGACTGGACTGGACTGGACGGTCCGAATAAAAGGATGGATGGATGGATGGAACTGGACTGGACTGGACTGAATTAACAGGATCCGTCACGTGGGTTAGCAGAATTTAACGCGAGTAAAGCCGCGAATATTTATTTCTTCTGTACATCTGATTGTCGCCTAACTCCTCCTAAACAGCTGAACCGATTTGGATGAATTTTTTTGTGAATATTTTAATGGTTTCCTGGATGGTGTGAAAACACAATTGGATCCGGTAGGTGGCCCTTCTGTCTGTATGTCACTGATCTTCTCCTAAATGGCAGGGACGATTTTAATTATATGTGGCGCTGCTTTTCCGGGCAGGACGACGTCTGCCGGGTCCGCTAGTTTTATTATAGTTTAGTAAACTTTATGAAAGTGCACTACATACTGCCCCTATCTATTTCTCACGTCTTCCTTGTCCATCCAAAGGTTGTCTGGAAGATATCGCTATTAGCGAAAAGACCGCCAATTACCCTTATTTTACATGTTAGTCCTAAGTTTAATAATGTTAATGGTGTACGCACGGCTACACATCGAGCTGTACATTTCCAGTATAACCTGATCTCGCATTGTACGGAAAGTCTATGCAATGCGAGGTCAGCTTTTACTGGAAATGTATAGCTTGATGTGGAGCCGTGTGTACAATAAAGAATATTCTATCATCTATCTTCTATCTAAGTTTTCTCTCAGCGCATTCATCGTAATCTCAATGCATATTTATTTTACAGACAATGCCAAACCAATGACAAGAAAGTCAAAGCATAAATCGGGAAAAATAACAATACGAAAATTTGATGAATATTTTTTTTGTACTACCTTTATCAAACGAAAGCAAGTTTATATTGCATTGCCATCAAGTCCTGAGCTATGTTTAAAGTTTCAAGTATCTAGCTTATTGGGAAGTTGTTTTAAAATCGATTGCAAAATTTGTACCGAACAGACAGAAAGGACTTAAAGCGAATTAATAAAACAAAACTTAAACTATGTATGTAAAACTTTTTGTGAATATTTTTATTTATTTATTTAATAAGAATGTGGTAATAAAAATCGTTTTAATCACAGAAAAAATCACAGCCCAGAAAAGGATTTTCCTCCATATACATTACTCTAATAACAACCCAAAATCCTATTTCCAATTTCATATAACACAAAGAATCACAGTATTCAAACAATCTCCCCTCAGTGCGGTAACCCCACACTGAACTCACGCTAAAATCAATAGACGCACGCGCAGCGTTGAAAGATCGATATTGTCTTTCCTTCGCCCCTCGCACATCTGTTAGTTCAATAATCCTGGCCCCCTCGCTATGTTTCCTATTATTTTTATTAATATCATCCATTGCTAGTTTAGTATGACTATTTAAAATTAAAATTACAATCACATGAGACTTTTCATCTTCATGTCTCAATACGGTTACCGCAACTTGCAATACCAGCCTAGGTGGTATTGCAGTTGTTATGAGCAAAGGTAGCTGGTTAACATCAGGTGGGTCTTTAACTCGTTTCGCCATCCTATCAGTAGAAAATAACTAAGATGAGGGAGGATGAAGCAATGGATTTGAAAATTTCGATGTTCTCGTTAGTCAAGTATTGTTTCCTGCTGTCTATTTCTATTAAAGTTTTCGAAAATTCGAAGGGCGAGGGTGGTTAGCGGTAGGGAGAGATTTTGTTTGGTCTGTTCCACCCCTTAGTAGTTCACAGCTTGGATCCTGGTCGATTCTGCTTTGTTGGCAGCATGTTGATAGGGACATGTCCGTGATATTGTTTTGTGGGGATCGATTTAGGAAATAGAACGATATTAAATTCGTATTTGGTTTTGCCATCGTATAAAAAAATGATAAGGTGCCCAATAGCAGCCGTATATTTAATATGACAAGGTTATAATCACCAGTAGCACATAATAAAGAATACGATTATTACCTATCAAGCTGAATAATTAACTAAGAGCTCAATAATTCTCTTTTCTTTTTATAGTGTTTACTAACATATGTTTTTACCAATTTTATGCTTTCTTATCCCACTTTTGATAATATTCAATTAGCAATCTAGTTTTTTCATCAACGCAACGTTTAAAGTTACTTGACAGAAGCTAAGACCAGCCATGGACATTAATAACATGATTAGGGTACAGCGATTACTATAATCCACATATAAAACGACATCAAAGCCTATACCATCAACATACAAAGGACTTTCTTTGATATCCTCTCTTATATGTACGTGATGTTTCTTAAAATATATTTCGTCATGACTTCCTGTGCTTTAAGAGAAACATCATGTTTATCTCGTAATGACGGTACGTGACAAATATACAAAGTTTGTTTATGTTCAGTTGTATGAATGGTAATATTATGTTTATAGGAGGGGCGGGGCGGCTTGTTTCATCTATGTCTTTTTACTTTAATAGTTTTCGAGTCAAGTCTTGCTTAAAATAGGCGCAACTTAGTTGGCCGGGCTAAAATTGTCAAAGGACCGTCGCAGTAATTAATCATTTTATGGGTGTCATTGGTGGAAAAAGGCGCGGAATATGCACTGCAGTACTTGACTTCAGGTTTCGATCAACTTAGATTGCGTGTATTTTACTTTTTAGGCGAGCCTTAGTTTAAAAGTCAAATGCCCGTCCACTATGAAAAAAAAGAATAGAAAAGTAGATTGCGATACGCCAATAATTGTGGTACCATTTTTTTTTTGCTGCGAGGAGTAATCTTTCAAGAGGCTGCCGACCTCATGGCTGACGGAGGTGTGGGATTTTAACCTAATAAAACCTAAACCGGGGACACCGGGAATTTAATTAATAATTCTTGATATCCAGATTCTGCTTTTCTCGCAAATGATCGGTTGGGAAATGTTTATGAGCTAAACTAAAAGATAAGCTTTGATTAAGATAATGCAACCTTCTGTTTTAAACTAGGTCGCACAAAAATACGAAATATGAAAGTTGGATAGACAGCAATTATCTCAAAAAATTCTATGTTGTGTACCCTGTGAATTGAAAACGAATCAATCAACACTTCTCTGCTTAGATTAGCAATAACAAAGCAGCAATGAGATGTATTAAAGACTACAACAACCATAACCCTTTTTCCCGTAACTAAACCAAAATAGGTTTCAACCGCAGACAGACGGTTTAAATTCAGTTCTAACGCTACCAAAGCGATATCTGGAGCGTAGGTATCACCTCAATAATAGGAAGTTCCTCTCACTTGCACTTTTATTTCATTTCAAACACAAACACGCCATTTTCACATGATATCATCTGGTTGATTGTAGCCTTCTCTCAGACAATATTGTTAATAAAACACGTTCTTTTAATAACCTCATATTATGGGAGCAATTATGATTTTTGTACATGATTAAGAACCCTTGGAACTTTTTTATTGTGACTGATGAGGTGCGTAAGAACTATTACAAAAGGATAGATAGTACAGTTAAAAATAAGGATCACCCCAATCTCTTGTTGAATGGTGTTCCATTTTCGGGCATAATTCTGAATCCCGGTAGTAAAGACACTGCTAGATTTGAGCATCAAATTCATACTTTTTTATTCTGCTTGTAGTGAGGTGCAGAAAGAACTATTACAAAAGGGTAGATAGTACACTTAAAAATAAGGATCATCCCAAACTATTGTTGAATGGTGAATGGTGATCCATTTTCGGGCATAATTCTAAAACCCGGTAGTAAAGACACTACTAGATTTGAGAATCGAATCCATACTTTTTTTATTCTGACTGTGGTGGTGAGGTGCAGTTAGAACTATTACAAAAGGGTAGATAGTACAGTTAATACTGGATCGCCCCGAACTATTGTGGAATGGTGTTCCATTTTCGGACATAATTCTGAATCCCGGTAATAAAGACACTTTACTAGATTTGAGTATCGAATCTTTACTTTTTTTATTCTGACTGTGATGATGAGCTGCAGTAAGAACTATTACAAAAGGATAGATAGTACAGTTAACACTGGATTGCCCCGAACTATTGTGGAATGGTGTTCTATTTTCGGGCACAATTTCGAATCCCGGTAGTAAAGATACTTTGCTAGATTTGAGCATCAAATCCATGAACAATTCGCAAAAACTAGACCAACGATGCAACTTTACTTGATTTATAAGCTAATCAATACAGTATAAACATTATTCACATCAAATGAATATAAATGAGAATATCAGTTTCCTAACTAACCAAGGTAATCCGATCTAACTAGGTCTACTGAATGTAGGTACAGTCGAACAAAGAGATAATTATGCAGCATATTATGCAGGGTCCACAGACGTACGATAGATAAGTATTCTTAAGAATTTATAGATGTTATCGGGGGAATAATGTTATTTTATTATTTTAACGAATTTACGCATGCGGAGCTAAAGATATAAATTACGGAAAGAAAAATTCTTTCCACAGTTTATATCTTTGAAGTTGAACTGTATTTACACATAACAACCCATTCCTGTCCCTCTGCTGGGCACGGACTTCTTCTCAGTATGAGAAGGGTCAGTCCTTAGTCTACCACGGTGGCCTACTGCGGGTTGGATGATACACATCATCAAGAATTATACAAATAAACACGCTCAGGTGTGCAGGTTTTCTCACGATGTTTTCCTTTACCGTTAGCTAGTGATAATCGAATTTTGCTTCGCATATGAATTCTGAAAGTCAGATTTGCGGGCTGGGTTCGAACAGAGACTCTCTTGCATGGAAGGCTAGCATTCAACCACTAGGCTATTACTGCATACATAACCATTACATAAGCAAAACATATTTTAATAATTTCCTAAAAAACTTCATCTATATCTAACGAGCCTGAGGGGCTCGTAGCGAAGCAACGACTGCGCGGATTGTATGATCTGCAAGGTTAAGCTGCACTTGCCGCGGTCAGTCTGTGGATGGGTGACCGTTTCGTTACACATCGAGACCCCTCCATGCCTCGGAGAGCACGTTAAGCTGTCGGTCCCTGGCGTCATACGAATATCTATGGCAGTAGTTACGGGTAGTCAGAAGCCTGAAAGTCTGACAACTGGTGTAACCTCCGAATGTCAGTATTACCCAGTAACTGGATTGCGGGGGTCTGATGGCAGTCACTCCGTGTAAAATACTGATGTTCAGCCGCATCTAGCTAGACTGGAAGCCGACCCCAATATAATTGGGAAAAGGCTTGGCGGATGATGATATCTAACGAGCCTGTATACTTATCTCTTTGTTTGACTGTACTACTGGAAGGTAGATACTAGCCTTCATTTGTGTAACTAATCAGCCGTCTTTTTTAGTATTAATGTGACTATACTGACTTTGTATATGTATATTTATAAGTTGTTGCATGTCAACTAGCTAGCAAACATGTAGGAAGTGTGAACTAATGTAGGTAGTTTCAGGCCGCTAATATATATAATGAAAAAACTTCAGGAAGGAAAATTGCAAAATTAGAGATTCATTTCCGTTATTTGATAATGTCGTTGGTAAACACATAATATATAGAAAATTATACTTCTATAAAAATAGTATGTTTTGTGTTTTCGATATAACGTTCGGGTCGATATTTTTGCGCTCCCATGAAATATTCTCAAAGAACCAGTTAATTCTTTTTCTCCCACTTGCTCGGAAATTGGTTCATTATTCAAAAAAAAGAATACAACAATCGACTCTTTTCCGTACGCAACGAAATAATAGGCCAGTCATATCCAACAAGACAATAATAGAAATTGCTAGAAATTGAAAGTACACACTTATAATAAAACAAAGTTTGACCGGATTAAATCGCGTATATTATTTTAATTGGTTTCCCTGACGTTTCGAAAGCTTTGCAGCATTTCGTGGTCGCAGGTAGACACTTACATAAATTTGGTGTTTTTAGGTACAAAATCTTTATCATATATTATATATATTATAAAGGTTGAATGTGTATTTTTTTTTCAAGACTGATTGGCGCCAACGAAAATTAGATACAGTTGAATTAATTTGTGTATTGTTTCGTCGCAAATGAGAGAAAAGTGATTTACAAGTCTCGGCCGAAATAGCAACTAACGGCCTTGTTTAGTTACCACTTTGGATGTACTCGGTTTCGCCTCGTACTTCCAATATTACTCGGCCGTCAATTGCAATTCAGGCCTCGACAGTAATGTACTATTATTGCACTAAAATTTTCGCGAAAATGGTATTTATTCTCTTGTTTACAAACTAAACTTATTTTAAACTATCGCTCTCTTTTACTAATAGTAAATACAAGAAACGGATAGCAACAATTTCAGTTATGTCAAATTAGTCAAAATTAAAATATCCATGCAAGTTTAGTCGTGAACTCGTGATCCCGGAACGTGCTGATTAAAAATACGAAGAAGTGTAACAAGTAAACTAATTTGACAGTTCTAAAATTCTTGCTATCTCTTTCCTGTTTTCACTATTAAAAAAAGATATGAATAGTATAAATCAAGTTAATTCTTCGACACCTAAGTTATGATTTTATCTAATCTGTATTTTATAGATGTTTATGTTGTATATGTACCTACTGTCCATCCAAAGGTTGTCTGGAAGATATCGCTTTTAGCGATAAGACCGCCCATGTACCCATCATTTATACGTTGTTCCTGTTTACTACTATTTTCATAAACTATATTCTATCTATCTACTGACAATAGTAAAATCATTGTTCTATAGTTAGTTTTCATAAAAATACTGTGTTCCTTAAATGGTCAAAATGTAAATGAAGTTTAGTTGGTAATGAGAATTAACACCAATGGCATCGTAACTAGACCCAACAGGCCTTCCTTAGTCAATTAATAGTAGTTTATGAAACTGTTGCATAATAGGGGTTATTAAAACACGAGTGTGAGTTTAAAAACCGAGCCGTAGGCGAGGTTTTTAATAGTATCACACGAGTGTTTTAATACCTAATTATGTCAGTTTCATACACTATTTTATCTACACTCATACAATTTTAAATAAAATACCAAAGTCAAAATCTTGGTAACATTGTCGTTGTTTTTCTTGATTTCTCTGGTAAAAGATTGTTCGTCATTTACGTTGCTGCATCCAGAAATTCAGGCCGGGTCATATTCTCCTCAGTTCAGTATCACTGC
Organism: Asteroscopus sphinx; assembly: GCA_949699075.1. NCBI lineage: Eukaryota > Metazoa > Arthropoda > Insecta > Lepidoptera > Noctuidae > Asteroscopus > Asteroscopus sphinx. The sequence goes on from OX453020.1 coordinate 8,864,690, forward strand.
TGTAGTCAGATATTTTTGCCCAGAATAAAACTTTCGACATACAAAACCATAATAATAACGTAAACAATAACAATAAATTTACGAGTAACGATGACCAAATCCAGTAGGCCATGGTGCGCGGCCGCGCACGCGCGCTGGTGCGCGCCTACACAGATAATAAAATATAGTCTGGCGAAAAAATTATAATCGGAACTAATTTTCTATCCTTGTCAGGATTCCGTCAATCTCTGTTTTATCATACAAAAAATATGCCTGTAAACACTTAAATATAATTAAAAGCAATATGACTATAGAAAGTTCTGCCAAAAACGCGATTTTAAACGATAAAAATTTTCAATGTATGACAAGTGGCGCCACCCTGAATTTTGTGTACTCATTGGTGCCAAACTGTACAACTGCTAAAAAAAGGTTTGAAAACTCCTTGGTTGGGTCGAAGCGGCATTAAAAACTCCTTAGTTGGGCTCAAGTGTGCGGTTATAGAAAAAAAATTAAATTACCGCATTGTTTTGTTCAGCAAACTGTATCGTAATGAAACTTTTTAAATTCATTACAGGTGCATGTGCGTAAAGTATGTCATTATGACATTACTTTCGAGTTCATAATTCGAATTTTACGATACGAGTGTAGATAAAATATTAAACGCATTTCTCAGAAACCCATAACGCAAGAACGAACCCTTTATCCGCAAGCTTTAAGTAATTAGTGTTCTTTAACACTTGAAAGAGTTATTAAGGTACTTTTGTACGCCGATGGTTTGTCATCACTTCATTAGTTTGTAAACCTTCAAAATCAGTCACCACCCTTTTCTTAGAAACACTCAAGAGCTATAAAGCAAAACCGCCGACTGATTTATCAAGACTGTATTGAGGGCTCCAGAACTCCAGACCACTTTTGTACTGACAGATTTGTTTAATAAACAAAGAAATTACGTCACGACGGAACGGTTCGTATTGCAGTGTTTGTTTAGTTCTAAACACCCATTAAATTAATTAAATTAAATTGACATAATATTATTACCTAACATTTCATTTCAAGCCATTGGGTACACAACCAACCGTAATACGTTGTTAAAAGTTATCCTAAGTTCCAACACTATTTTAAGCAGAATTTGAAAGTAGGTACCCAATTAATTAACCTGTAAACTGTTATGACCATACAAATCTAAATAATAAGGAAATAGAAATGTTATCTATTGTCTTTTAATACAGGAACGCGTGTCGCCGGTTTTCCGCTACCAACACATAAATACGCAATTACGCCCACCATGTTGCTAGCATTTAATGCAAAATAAATTAAGCCTTAAAAAAATCCAATGTAAGATATCCTGCAAAATACAATTTTAGTGACTCTACGTCCAAAACAGCACTGATGATCAAGCAAAGGGTTCGCGCACTGGGGGGCTAAAAAGGCCACTTTGGTGAAAACATAATATTATAATAACTTCTTAGGTTTTCGCGATCACTACACATTATAATAAAACAATGTTTAACCGGATTAAATCGCGTATATTATTTAAATTGGTTTCCCTGACGTTTCGAAAGCTTTGCAGCATTTCGTGGTCGCAGGTAGACTAAGATGACAATCGTCTTTACAGATATTTCTAAAAAAATATTTTAATCTACCGTACAATATTTATTAATTAAAATCGTTTCGATGCACGCAGTAATCACTCACAATATCATTATCTTTTTTGGTAATAGAAGTGGTAAAGGCGCGTGAACTAGGACACCAGATCGTATTAGGACATAATATTATCCCACAGACAAGTAAGCCTAAATACGATCTGTTGTCATAGTTCACGCGCCTTTACCACTTCTATTACCTTATTATTTAGATTTCTATGGGTACCTACATCTAATTTATTCGTAAACTTTTCGCCAACATTAAATTTTCGTCATTCAACAAAATTTCGTCATCTTTTTATTCCACCCAAGAACTCTCATTTCATAAGTTTCAAATTGATTTTAGTACATACATACATATTATCACGCCTGTTTCCCATTGGGGTAGGCAGAGACTATGGATTTCCACCTGCTACGATCCTGACACACCTCTTTCGCTTAATCTACGTCCATTATAACCTTGTCATGCATGCTCGTCAGTTTAGAGAACTCTTAACCTGGCATTTTTTGAGAACGTCCGCGATTTGATCGCGATACGTTCGCCGAGCCGAGGTCGTCCTCTTCCAACTCTTCCATCCACACTCGCTTCGTATACTTGTTTCATCAATCTCCTCTCGTCCATTTAAAAGTAAAGTTGACAAGAGTTTTACGAAATGGGATGTAGCCAAAACATACACTGCTTAATATGCTTATCGTCCTAATGACCCTTACAATGACCTGCTGATTAAATGGGAACCCCAACTGAACATCATTTTATTGATTTATCGCAACATCCTTTTACGTGAAACTGATAATGACCAATCGGTGTTTAGGTATGCACATGAGGATGCTATGTTATTATAATAAGTTATTTTTTTCAGGAACCATATGGAAATTTAGATTTTGATTGTACCTTTTTTCCCTAAGTTATAACTTAATCAATAACTTTATTTCTCACAAGAATACAATAATTCACTTACATGAGAATTAACTAAAACATAAGTAAAAAAAATGTTGGGCATATTGCAAAAAATAAACATTATAAACAAAATATTTTGTAGGAATTGAACTATGTTTACGGGACTTGTCGCGCACAATAAAATCAAAACATAACAAACATTTTGACTAACCTCGACGTTTCGGCCAAGTTGCATTGGCCGTGGTCACGAGCGACAAGTCCCTTAAACATAGTTCAATATGAGTGAAATTCGCGAAAGTTTAAAAACTTCTATTTTCCTAAAAAAACTTAAAACTTACTTAACCAAAAACAAATATGTTTCATACTTCTTACTTAGATTTCGGAGCCAAACAGACGAAGTTCTTTTTAAGTGATCGAGAACCTCAATTGTATGAAGAGAAGAATTGTATAATTGTATGAACGTGTATTGTAACTGCAAAAGGAATCTCAAATAAATGGCGTTCTCTCAAGTTACAAAACTCAGTCAATATTGCGTATGCCCCACCTTCTCTTCATAAACATAATAGATTGTGAAAGACAACCTGTAGATTGATAGTCAATATTATGCATTCTCAGTAGGCGTTTAATGGAATGCTGTCAACTGCATTTGCATCTAATTCCAAACTGAACAACCTCGGGGATATGAAAATGTTGGGTAGTTGACACGGACATTTATAAAATAGGGAATTGAATTAATTATGGGATGGATCATTAGTAATTAAAGAAACAAAATTTGTAACTTTCCAAAGTGTAGTGGTCATGAGTTTTTTTAAATATTATAGTATGGCGAAACAAGCTAAAGGCGGTGGGCCTTTAGCTTGTTTCGCCATACTTTGTTTTACAATGTTAAGCGGTTACCTTTGTCCATAACAACTGCAATAAAGCTAAGCTATTGCATAAATGGTACCGCAAGTCGGTTCACCAAACTGAGATATGAAGATGAAAAGTCTCATCTGATTGTAATTTCACGTGCACCCGTACCCTTCAAACCGGAACACAGCAATGCAAGTCTCACTGTTTAGCGGCAGAAATATCTCTCTCTCTCTAACTCTTTCTTATTTTCACTTTTAGAAAATGTTATTATTTCTTATTCTGCTTAATCATAAATGAATAAGAGAATCAACACCAATTACTACATTAATATAGATATTTGACGTAATCTGGACAAGCCACGAATGGCGCACTGGCTGAGAAGTTGTTCTCTGTGCAGTAGGTTGCTTTTCGATTCCTAAACATAGTTGTTTTGGGGTTTGTGTTTCATCATCATCCTCCTCGCGTTTTCCCAACTATGTTGGGGTCGGCTTTCAGTCTAACCAGATGCGGCTGAACATCAGTATTTTACACGGAGTGACTGCCATCAGACCCCCCCAACCCAGTTACTGGGTAATACCGACATTCGGAGGTTAGACCAGTTTTCAGACTTTCGGGCTTATGAATACCCGTAACGACTGCCATAGATGTTCGTATGGTAACCGGGACCGACTGCTGAGTGACAAGCTTAAGGATAGTGTTTATGGCAAAAAAATGCAATTAAAATGTAACACACACAGCATTCCGCAGTAATTTTCTATCTACTTACTTATGTAAACGAGTCAAACCTGCCTTTATGCCGTATTGTCAAGAGTACCCTATACACATGCAAATTCCTTAATACCAGGCCCCTCAGAAAGTATTGCGAAAAAAAGTTTTTATATATGGGAGACTGGCCAGTTATAATGTTTTTCGAAAATATGATTATTTATAAGTAAAAATAAGTAAGTTCCAATTTCAAAATTTCCCTCCACATTTTTTGCGAGTTAATTCAAAGTATTGTGTCTCACTGAAATATGGATCTGCGCCGGGAACATTTTAGAGCTATGATTTTATACGATTTCAAGTGTCGCCTGAAACCGGATGAATCGTACGATAGACTTCAAATGGCATTCATGGATGAAGGCCCTTCCAAGGCAACCGTGTATCGTTGGTATAACGAATTCAAGCGCGGTCGACCAACTTTGGGGGATGACGAAAGAAGCGGTCGCCCTTTGACGGCTGTTACCGAAGAAAACGTGCTAGCAGTGAAAAATTTAATCCAAGACAATAGGCGAATTACATATCAGGAGATTCAACACATATTGAAGATTGGATCGGGAAGCGTTCACGAGATTCTACACAGCCATCTTCGCGTGAGGAGGATAGTATCACGCTGGGTGCCGCACAACCTCACCGATGCTCAGAAGCAGGCCCGGGTGGAATGGTGCCGTGATATGCTTAACAAATTTGAAGCAGGCTCGTCTCGGCGTGTTTACGACATCGTTACAGGTGATGAGTCCTGGATTTATCAATACGACCCAGAAACCAAGCGCCAGTCGACTGTTTGGGTGTTTCAAAATGAGCCAACGCCTACCAAAGTGAAGCGATCTAGAAGCGGGGGTAAGATTTTGATCGCTAGCTTTTTTAATTTGACTGGCCACTTGGTATCAATTCCCTTACGGGATCAAAGAAGCATTAATGCCGAATGGTATACTACCAAATGTTTGCCAGAAGTTTTCTCTGTTATAAGCAACAAGCGACCAAACACAGGGCTCCGCGGGCTACTGCTCCACCACGACAATGCACCTGCGCACACCGCACTCAAAACGAGGGACTTCCTGGACAGCACGCCAGTCAAACTCCTGGGTCACCCTCCTTACAGCCCTGATCTAGCACCGTGTGACTTCTTTTTATTCCCAAAAATAAAAAATCAGCTCAAAGGGATACAATTTTCGTCGCCGGAAGATGCGCTGGCTGCGTTCGAGCAGGCTGTAAACGAGGTGTCTGCGGCGGACTGGAAAAAGTGTTTTGAAAACTGGTTTAGGCGCATGAATCTTTGTATAGAGGCTGGTGGAAAGTACTTTGAAAAGATTTGATAAAAATATATGTACGTATAGAACAATTTTTTTTAGTTTCGCAAAACTTTCTGAGTGTCCCACGTATATGTAAGCAAGGCGTCGTTATCTATGAAAGTTACGGCATATTCTTACACAAATGCTCCTACTTCTATGTCTAAATATAATGCTCTATAAACTCGAAACAAATAAATTCTATAAATATAACATACTAGCTTTTACCCGCGGCTCCGCTCGCGTTAAATTCTGCTAACCCACGTCAAGCCAGTCCAGTCCATTCCAGTCCACTGTCCCACTGTCCCGCTTTCCCGCTTTCCCGCTGTCCCGCTGTCCCGCTGTCCCGCTGTCCCGCTGCCCCGCTGCCCCGCTGCCCCGCTGCCCCGATGCCCCGCTGCCCCACTGCCCCGCTGCCCCACTGCCCCACTGCCCCGCTGCCCCACTAGCCCACTGCTCAACTGCCCCGCTAACCCACTGCCCCACTACCCCACTGCCCCACTGCCCCACTTCCCCACTGCCCAACTATCCCACTACCCCGCCGACCCACTGCCCCGCTGCCCCACTATCCCACTGCCCCGCTGCCCCTCTACCCCACTGCCCCGCTGCCCCGCTGCCCCACTATCCCATTGCCCCACTTCCCCGCTGCCCCGCTACCCCACTGCCCCGCGCCGCCCCACTTCCCCACTGCCCCGCTGCCCCACTATCCCACTACCCCGCTGCACCGCTACCCCACTGCCCCGCTATCCCACTGCCCCGCTGCGCCGGTACACCACTGCCCCGCTGCCCCCCGCTGCCAAACTTTCCCGCTGCCCCGCTACTCCACTGCCACGGTGCCCCGCTTTTTCACTGCCCCGCTGCCCCAATGTCCCGCTGCCCCACTATCCCATTGCCCCACTGCCCCGCAGCCCCGCTTCCCCACTGCCCCGCTACCCCACTGTCCCACTGCCCACTATCCCTCTGCCCCGCTGCCCCGCTAACTCACTGCCCCGCTGCCCCCCGCTGCCCAACTGCTCCGCTGCCCCGCTACCCCACTGCCCCGCTGCCCCGCTTCCCCACTGCCCCGCGGCCCCACTGCCCCACTATGCCATTGCCCTACTGCCCCACCGCCCCGCTGCCCCACTGCCCCGCTACCCCACTGCCCCACTGCCCCGCTACCCCGCTGCCCCGCTGCCCCGCTATCGCACTGTCCCGGTACCCCACAGCCCCACTGCCACGCTGCCCCACTGCCCCGCTGCCCCACTGTCTCGCTGCCCCGCTGCCCCACTGCCCCTCTGCCCCACTGTCCCACTGTCCCACTGTCCCACTGTCCCACCGTCCCACTGTCCCACCGTCCCACTGTCCCACCGTCCCACTGTCCCACTGTCCTACTGTCCCACTGTCCCACTATCCCTCTGTCCGACTGCCCACTGTCCCACTTTCCCACTGTCTCACTATCTCACTATATCACTATCGTCCCATGTCCCATGTCCCATGTCCCATATCCTGTCCCACTGTCTCACTATCTTACTATATCACTATCGTCCCATCCCATGTCCCATGTCCTGTCCCATATCCCATCCTATGTCCAGTCCTATGTCTCGTCCCATGTGCCGTCCCACTGTCCTGTCCCATGTCCCGTCCCACTGTCCATGTCCCGTCTCATGTCCCGTCCCATTTCCCGTCCCATGTTCCGTCCCCTGTCCCATCCCCTGTCCCGTCCCCAGTCCCATCCCCTGTCCACTCCACTCCACTCCATCGTACATTACTATCCGCTCGTGCAAATGCATAGAAGCTTCGATCTCGATATCGATCGTCGGGTGAGTACGCAACCCACGAATTAATTTTTTTCTTTCTTTCTTTATTTCTTAAAACCCATACCAGTTTTTAAGTCAGATCATCAGCTTTCAAACAAAAAAAAAATCATCAAAATCGGTCCAGTAATTTTAGCGTGATGCTGGAACAAACAAACAAACAAACAAACAGACGCTAGACGTTTACAATTTTATAATAGTTAAGATTATGTGAGATATATGTTAAGATCTTATCAATTGCCTCAGTTGTTACCAGCATAGGCCAAAACGGAAAGTAGTAGGCACTAATTATACATGCTGTAATTTTAATAGCTTCTTTCCCCAAAAGGGGTGATTGTACTCATCATTTTGAACAACTTTTACTATGGAGTATGGGACCACCCATAAAATCGCGAAAAAAAATTAGTTGGTCATTACATTTGTGTTCATTTAAATCGATAAAATGTAGGGACCACCTGATTTTTTTTTCGTGATTTCAGTGTCGGTCCCATAGTAAAAGTTGTTCATAATGATGGGTACAATGACCCCTTTTAGGGGAAAGAAGCCATTCAGATTTCAACATGTATACAGTCGCTACGCTGGGCTACGATATATCTCAAGCGTATATAAAAATATTTCATGATACATATTCATATTGTAAATTATTTGTAAAATAACTGAATTGTACTCTAAAGTTTAACCTCAGCCTCTTTTCTACATTCACTATATCACACAAAGGTTTGCTACTAGAAAACTCATTTTCGAACTCGCCTTTTCACATGCCATTTCTGTTTACAATTTATAATTGTATTTTATGGTGTACAATAAATAATAGGAATTCTGGTTGAGAAAGTGAGACTGAGTTCGATCTACATTTCCACATACCATGCTAGACATAACCGTTTTTTAAGATATTAAAACAAGCCTCATAAAACCGATAAGTCCCCCATCAGACGAAACAACACATCATAACAAAAGTGAACTCTAACTGCACGATAGCACCTTTCTATGCTTTCATCTTATGCGGGCCTGTTACATAATACATGTAAAGTAGTAAACAAACCGATAACGAAATCGTCCGAGATCAGTCGCGTGCGCATGTCTTATCTACGCACCTTAAACTAAGGGGAACGCACGATTACCGGCATGACAACAGTACCATCTAAGGTTTGTGTACACCGCTGTCAGAAGATATCCTCTTCCGGAGTCAAGTATAATGATAAGTATGTGCTTAGTAAGTTTGCTTAAACGTTGTTAAAAGATTTGAGCTTTTGATTTATTGCTTAAGCTTGTTAACGTGTGAAAGGAGGAAGATAACTTTCTGACGGCTGAGAATGCATGAGACCGAACTTAATTATTCGTGAGGTGGAAAACACAATATAATTTTACAGGTTTTTGGCTGAGAGCTAAGACCATGGAGGACCCCATAACAATGCTCGATGACCTCAGTAGAGCTTCCGATAGAGTGGGTTTTAAAATGAATATGGACAAGACAAAGGTTATATCGAATTCTTGTGGGGCAATCCACCTGGGTAGGCCCCCCACAAGGTAGACGACAACGACGATAGCCGGATGCGGAAAGCGCAGGACCAGATGTTATGGCTATGCTTGGGGGAGGCCTATGTCCAGCAGTGGACGTATTTCGGCTGAAATGATGATGGTGACGATGATCCCAAGACGATGCTCAAGCATGAATCTAGAAGCACTGTAATTTCCTACGTAAGACGAAATTGATTTGAGTATTCAATATTTAATAAAAAATGCAATAATTTGATGAAAAACTTTTTGCAATACCACGTTTTTAAAACGAAAGCGAGTTAACATTGCATTGTCATCCAGTTCCGAGCTATATTTAAAGTTTCAAGAGAAGTTAGTTTAAAATCGATTGCAATATTTGTACCGAACAGACAGTCATGACTGAAAGCGAGTTTATAAAACGTGGTAAAAAAGAACTACATTAACACATTGACGGACACGGTATCACTAGATGATGCTCACTACTTGAGTGATAGATAATTAAGTGATACAGTGTAATAAATACAGGCCGATCACTAAATGATTTTCACTTGAATTACACATAATTCTGTGACTAGTCCAATTTTACAAAAAAAATCGTGATGCATCACTATATGTGCTAAAGAGCCGCCACCAATGTAACTTCTTGATTTGACATTGTATTGTGTCTGCAAAGCCCACGGGACGCGAAGTAATGCGTCATTGATTATGTATCACTTAATGATACATCATTGTTTGATGATACGAGTATTTACACTAGGTCACTAAATTATAGATCACCAAAAGATACATCATTATGCCACAACACAATGTCAAATCAAGATAATCCCTGAATGATGTGCAATTCAAGTGAACATCACTTAGTGATCAGCCTGTATTTACACTGTATCACTTAATGATGTATCATTCAAGTAGTGAGCTTCATCTAGTGATATTGGGTCATCTTCCTTTTAGTGATGTATAATTGAGTGACCTAGTGTACATAGTACATACTCGTATCAGTCGTATCGGCAATGAAGTACTATTAAATGATACATGACCAATGACGCATCACTTCGTGATCTCGTGTACATCCGCGGCATCCGCCATTAATAACAATAAAACATCTATTGTGTGTCAATTAATGTCCGTAAATATAAAATATTTAAAGAAGAAGAATAACAAGCGCTGTTTAATGAACGAAACAATACTTTCCTTAATGAGACTTTAATTAAAATTAACCGAACTACAAGATACACAGGTGAATCTGACAAGTGCATTTTAATTAAGAAGATAATAAAATATGCATTTAGGTATAACATAACAAGTTACCCTCAGTTTTACATTTTATATTTGCTCTATCACTCAAAGGTTTGCTGGTAGAAAACTCAATTATGAGTTAAGCTCGCCTTTGTACATGTAATTTCAAAACTATTATGTATTGTTGTGATATTTTTTGTGTGCAATAAAGAATAAGAATAACAAAGAATAAAAATAATCAGCACCACCAGGCACCTAGGATATCTGGGGGCACGGCAGTGCCCCCGCCAATTCGAGCAAAGACGGGCACGGCCGTACCATCCTTTTCTCGAAGCAACTCGCGGTACTTTTAAGCCCTCTGTATCTTCGTTGTGGGTTTATATTGATATATCGAAAAATATTTATAAATATTAAAAAAGGAGAGTAAGGAGAACAAAGGTAACCGACCTAGCCCGAAGAATTGCCAAACTTAAGTGGCAGTGGGCGGGGCACATTGCTCGCAGAACGGATGGCCGATGAAGCAGTAAAGTTCTGGAGAGGCGACCGCGTACTGGAAGGTGCATCGTGGGTAGGTCCCCAACAAAGTGGACCGACGACCTGGTGAAGGTCGCACGAATCTGCTGGATGCGGAAAGCGCATGACCGGTCGTTGTGGTGATGCTTGGGTGAGGCCTATGTCAAGCGGTGGACGTCTTTCGCCTGAAATGATGATGATGAAAAAAAAACTATATAGGATGGCAAAATGAGCTTGAGGCCCACCAGATGTTAAACGGTTACCTTTGTTCATAACATAACAACTGCAATACCACCTAGGCTGTTGGCCAATTGCAAGTCGCGTTCGCCAAAATGACACATGAAGATGGAAAGTCCCATGTGATTGTAATTTCATCAGCACCCGTACCGTTTATACCGGAACACAGCAATACAAGCATCACTGTTTGGCGGCAGAAATAGGTAAGATAGCCAAATATTTGCTAAACACTACGAAATGTAGGTACACTTTTAAGCTTCAACGAGATCTACAGAGATTTTACAATATGTTGTACTTTCATCTATGGAATCCCAAACTTTTTTATAAGGCGATAAACGCGTCCGCTATGAGAACTCGACTAATCTAACGGTTCTTACATACATTCTTTTAGTTTTGCTTTTTTTTTCTTTATAGTGAAAGCGGCGTGTGCGCACGTTGTGTGTGACGTCAGAGGCCCTTTATTATTTCATTCATTTATGACTTAGCCGTGAGATCTTGTGTTTTGAGTCGCTATGACTTCATGCTCATAGTCTATGATCTTTGACGGAGAGTGAAAATACATACTCCGCTGCACTTTTTGGCATTCAGCCTCGTTACTAATCTTGATGACTTACTATCAAGTAACTGGAAATTTCATTACTACGTAAAGTTCAATTCACGGAGAGAAGCATGATTGGTATTGTTACGAGCTGGGGGTTCGTATATAGATAGAAAGCCGATTAAATGCGTAGAGAACACTTTATTACTGAACAATTACACTGAATCGCTTATTAACACAAAGTTACTAGTTAAATCGCTCCGAATATCGCTTCGATGTTATCGCTTGTATCGCTTGATCCAAACTGAACTCCACTGGCGATCAGCTGCGCCGTTTATATAGGCCGCGAGTCGTGGTACTGGAAAGTCCTCGAACGTCATCTATCCTTGTCATAAGATAACTCTTTCTCACTTGCACATTCTCGAAATAGAAAGTTCTCGAACCTCGTGGAACCTCATCTATCCTCTATCTCACTCACTCACTTCTAGAATGGAATGTTCTCGAAGCTTGTCGAATCTCGTCTATCCTTGTCTTATATTAGCTCTATCCTGCTCACTCTCTTCCAGAAGGTTCTTCGTCTATCCTTGTCTGATATTTAGCTCTATCTCGCTCACTCATCAACAATTTTACATGTGGGTGTCAAATGGCCATAAGGGGTCCTGAAAACGCCTGAAAATGGGTTTTCAGGAAATGTCGGCATCGGATTTGTTGGCTCCTGAAACGGCCTGAAAACTTGTTTCAGGCGCCTGAAAACAACGGCAACTTACTCAAAATTTCGATTCTTTGGTATGTGATAGAGCCTCCTCTGATACGGACTGAAAATGCATTTCAGCCTGCTGAAAACGTCTCTAAGTCCAGGAAAATCGAGGTTGAAGTATTTCCGTCCACTCTGCTTAACCCTCCGTCGTAACAGTATTAAGAAACAAGATAGAATACGGAATACATTCTTAGGATCCAAGACAGGAGTTGTAGATGTACTTTTGAAGATAGACCAACTGAAATGGAGATGAGAGAGGGTCACATGTTGCGAAGTACCCAAGAGAAGTGGAGCAAGATCCTTACAGACTGGTATCCTAAAGATGGAAAAAGAAAAGGGGGAAGGCAACGTAAAAGATGGGAAGACGAACTCAAACTTACAGCAGGTCCTAACTGGAGAAAACTCCCAAGAGACAGAAAACAATAAAAACTGTTAGAGGAGGCCTTTACTAGTAGGCACACTGAACTCAGAGACATTTTGTAACAAGGAACTGCATAGAGATTTCAGGATAGGGAGGGCTTATTATTATAAAGTTCAATTCACTATACAGTATCTTTTTTGTATTAGTAATAGGCCACTACGTGCTTCAGTAACCCTAAATCGAACTGTCTATAATACAGTATGTGCCTGGTTATGATCGTGACTTCTACGAGCGTTGGCGTCTCAGTCATCAATAACTCAGCCTACCGCAGTCTACTGCTGGACAAAGGCCTCTCCGAAGTTACACCACAACACTTGGTCCGATACCTTCCGCATCCAGTCCCCTGCAGTTACTTTCTTCAGGTCGTCAGTCCACCTGACTTGGGGGCGCCCTACACTGCGTTTGCCGATTCGCGGTCTCCACTTAAAGACTCGTCTGCTCCAACGGTCATCGGTCCTTCAACCGACACGGCCAGCCCACTGCCACTTCAACTTAGGTACTGATCCTAATATAAGCTATGTCAGTCACTCCGGTTCTTCTCCGGATTTGGAGTTGAGTATAGGTACTTAGTTAATTTTTTACCCTTTTCTTGTTGGTTAACCAATAGTAAAAGCAGTGCGACCACTGACTGGGTGGAAAAACCACGTCGTAGCATGACGCTCCGGTTTCCTACCGTATGATACCTCATACCTGTATAAACTGTTTATGATCGGTTTGCCCTGAAAGTGTGTAGCGCCGACTATAGTGTCACTGACCCATATTTTATGACGTTTAGAAACACGTTTTTGATGAATGCCGAAGAACACGTAATGTAATACTGATTCCTTAGGTATGCCATGGGAATCCAGTGATTCAGTAACTTTCTACTTAGATTGATGTAAGCATGTTATTAATTTGGCGATGGAGACCCGTAACACAGGTTGATTCCTAGCTCGGGCCTGGGTTTTGCTTTATCCCCCTCCCCCACGTAACATTCCGGATGTATATTTTTATACGACTTCTGTAACACAGGTTTGTACCTAGCTCAGAAGTCAGGGACTTTACAGATATTTGATGTACAACTTTTTGTGAATAAAAAATTATTTATTTATTTATTTTGCTGCGAGGAGGAAACCTTCAAAAGGCCGCCAGCTTCATGGGGGATGGAGGTCGGGGTGTGTGCGATTCTAACCCGCAAAAACCCCCCCAGTGGCCGTCTACAGCATGATAAGGGGGGAAACCGGGAATGTAATATGGTCGCTTAATTTTATACGTTTTATGAATAAAGATATATTATAAAGCCTATTCCCGCGGCTTCCACGGCGCGGTTTAACACAGAAAAAGGTAATCGCGCATCCCTCGGAAACTATTTATCATACCAGGATGAAAACTAGCTTACATATTAATTCAGGTCATATCCATGGAGTTTCTTGCCGGTTCTTCTCCATAGGACCCACATTTTGGAACCGTGCAACTAGAGCCTGACGTTTCAAAAGTGTCTGTAATTAGGTTTATTTGAAATAAAAAACACTTGAATTTGAATCGCACAGTCGAATCGAATCCGTTCAGCGGTTTCAGCGTGATTGAAGGACAAACAAACAACTAAACAAACATCCATACTTTCGAATTTAAATATAATAGTAAGAAATAGGATAAGATTATTAGGATTACAATATAGCCAAAGATGTCTGAGTTTTTTAGTGGTAAACTCTCGTTAAATCACTTTATCAAGTCGACACTACTTTTGGTTCATTAAAAAGTGTACTTTGTTAAGTAATTACAGATTTTTAATTCACACAAAATTAAACAATGGACATTATAAGAGCCTAATATAGGCCATTGTATACAAACACTTGGAATTCATAATATCTGGGTCATGTGAATTGAGGTTAAATTATGCAGGCATGCGATCAAAGGCTGGATGGGAATGTTACCTTTGCTTTACAGAAACACAAGTTGCGTGAGAAAATCACGAATACTCGTAGCTACAATGTAGTGGTTTAAGGTATAATATCAGCATAGGGTTAGCTCATACCGACGGAGTGGCGCCCAGGGTCTAAGTACGCTTGTAGCTACTTGACCGCTCTTCGCGACGCTTTTAGCCTTCCAGTCACAGGCTTCGCCGCCGCTTCAATCAGTGTGCGCTAACCCTTATTGACCATTGCCGGTTTGATTTGGTAAGGTATTTCATCTGAGGCTTTGGTGAATTTAACAACAAGATTGTCTATAAAACGTAAACATATTTTGTCTCTAAGTGGAATGATGATGATACAACAGTGTGACTGGCTGACAAGCCACAATCATTTTGGCTTACAGCAACAGAAGTAACTGTAGGCGGAAATGATTGATAGCACACTGAAACATAGCTTTTATAAATAGGTTTTAGCTGGGCAAGCGTGAACCATCGTCGACCACACCATCGCTTGAGGTGGCGGTCAAAAACGCAAGCCCGTTAAGAACAAAAAATAGGTAGATATACCTACTCAGAATTTAAAATGAATGTAGTAAAATGTGAACCGGCAAACTAGTAAAACATTGCTTGTGAAATATGTAAAATACCTACTATTGACTTTATAAATGTCTATATATTTTCATGTTTAATATATTTTCCATGGCACAAAAGGGCTGTGAAAAAAGATGACAAGAAAAAGGAAAATTGTTGAAGTAGAGCCAAACGCATGGGCGCCGGCAGAAATAATTTCCAGGTGGTGCAGATTTTAGTTTTCTTACAATCTTTGCCCTATATGATTGTTAATAGCTGCAGTTGCTTTTTAAATGAGAATTGTGTAATTACTGCCTACTAATTATTGTGAATAAAAAAATGATTTCCAACAGACGGCTTTTTATTTCAATAATTCCTGTTGATCCCGAGATTCCCAAGGGGTGCAAGTGCACCCCCTGGCACCGCTGGCACCCTGCCGGCGCCTATGGCCAAACGGCCTTACGCTATTGTGCATTCTTCAGCTACATGGTAAAATATATTTTGTACACTCTTTCGGTTCCTAATCTCAATAAAATATGAACAATAATTTCTCGAGCAAGATGCAAAATGGTAACGATTTTGACATGACCGCTCACCAAAACGGCCGCAAATTTTGTATGCGCACGTTTTTAATACTATATAATATCAATACAAAATGGAATAAACTCACCAGAATAAACTCACGCCAAGTGTTGAAACACTAGAACAATAAAAATCACTTATTAAAATATTGTAAACAAACAGAAAACATGAACACAACACACCGCTTGCAACTGTGATAGCTGCGCAACGTGACGTCACGTGCGAGTGCAAAAGAAACAACATACAACATACTAATCGATAAAATATAATAGATTTTACTTTCACACTCTATCTCGCTCTAGCGATAAGAATCCGTACGTGTTAGGAAGAGAAAGACTACAATCTGACAACTGACATCTGGATACTTTTCTTTTGGCGGGTTAAAATATAGCGCATGCGCGTAGAGCACGCATGCGCGATCGATATGATTCCTTGTTTGATTATTTGATGCAGGGTCATTCTAAGAAGATTTGAATTACATATTACACTAAGCGAAAGTGAAAACATTACACAAATCTTACCAGTTTTATGTGCTGAAGTTTTTAGACAGAAATTCTTGTGATTACATCATAATGATGCAGTTTGCGCTATTCTTTTACCTTCATCATGTGTGCAACAGTAAGTTAATAATAAGATTACATAATAATATGGAAACTTGAAAAAAAAAACTCGAATTCACACTCTCTTATCCAAAACCTACGAAGCAAGTTAGATCAACGTCCGGTTTCCGAAAAATTTATCAACGCAAAAAATTCTTTGACATGCAATTTGACTACAGATTAGTTTGATCTACCGTTTTGAAAACGAGAGTTAGGCCGGTGTTCATCAACGTTAATTATATGATTAAACGGCCGATTACTCGCTGGAAAAATGAGTAAGGACCATTAGGCTACGGGTGCCGGTGACATTCACACGAGAATTTCCATCTTCATGTCTCAGTTTAGCGAATGTGACTTTTTTTTTGCTATACAATTATTTTATGCAATAACCTAGGTGGTATTACAGTTTTTATAGGCAAAGGCCTTTAACATATTTCACGATCCTATACCATCAAAAAATGTTTTTAACTTAATTTAACCATAACATACATAACTAGCCTAATCTGCAAGAGTATGACATAATAATACTTCAATATTATTTTATAGCTGCATTCATTTGCAAGATTCTCTCTTATCATTACAATAATGTAAACAACAGAGCTATTTTAGGTTTGCCACGAGTAAATTGTTCTGTAAAATAATACACAGTGTAAACAAAACAAAGTCAGTTCACTTCAAAGTATCAATATTTTTTCTCCATATCTTTTGTTAATGTTTATAAATTAATGCGTCCTACAATAATTATCTACATGAACCGTTGTAAAATACTTTCTTAGGTCCAATACTTTGATATTGTAAGTACTTAGAAAAATATCGTGAGGAAACCTGCATACCTGGGAGGGCATCTCGATAGTGTGTGGAGTCCGCCAACCCGCAGTTAACCATCGCGATGGATTAAGGGATTTCGCAGACAGAAGACGGACATGAGTTCAAGCGTTCCGATTTCGCGTTCTGCGTTCGAGCTGCAAGATGCTTACGTTCTAGTTGCACCGACACACGCGGTCAGAATGCCTGCTGTGTGATGTGACGTAATACACCACAAAGAACATAGAACGCGAACGCGTGACCGCCTTCTGTCTACGCAATATCTAAAGACCATTCTAGAAGAGGCCCAAGTCGACAGTGGAACTGTAAGGGCCTTTGCAGACGGTCTGAATTTGGAATGCAAGCTCGCTGCAAACCAGCAGTTTTGATGCGGTTATGTGCAGTTGACATAACTGTAACGAAACTTTCGACGTTTTCAAATCCGCTTGCAATTGGCGTGCAGTTCGAACAACTGAAAACTAAGCAGTCAGTCAACAGTTTTGATGCAGTTACGTCAACTGCACAAAAACTGCATCCAAACTGCGCTCTGGCAGCTTGCTTGCAGTCCGAATGTAGTCCGTCTGCTAAGACCTTAAAAGGTTGATTATGAGTTTTAATACATAAAGAATTATAAATTTAATTTCAGGGCTGCACAGGAGTCGAAAAAAAGCATTGAAGCGGATAAAGACACGCTGGAGCGAAGACCCAGCACGTTCTACAACATCTGCCAATGCTGTACAAAATGAGGAAGAGAATTAAATAAGTATGTTGTAACAATCCTACCGAAGAAACAAAATAAGGGACGCTTCACTCCAAACTTAACGGTCGCCTACGTTGAAGTGGTTTGCTGATTTAAAAAAAAAAACAACCTTTGCGTGACTGTATGTTTGGTGTGCTACTGTGTATCGTCCCTAAATTTCCAAACGGTTGTGCTCAACCCTATTTATTATGTAGTTTTGAAGTAAGTTTAATATTCTACCAACCGTCGCCCTGCAGTGAGAACTTCGTATACAGCGTGTTTTTGAAATAACTGAAAACCTCTTAAGGGGTCATTGTACTCATCACTATGAAAAACTATTACTATGGGACCAACCCAGAAATCGCGAAAAAACATCAAGTCGATATTGATGGTTAGGTTAGGTAGGTAATTTGCACTTTTATATCATTTCATATTTTTAGCCTAACCTAACAATTAGAATTTTTTTTATTGAGATTTAAAGTATGACCAAATTAGATTTTCGCGTTGAAGGACTAAGTAGAAACCGACTCAAGTTTATTATTACATAATAATAATATCTAGTATAATGACAAGTAGCATGCTAGTATTTTCGTTCGACTGCAATGGTGGCAAAGGAATTGGAAAATCATAGAAAATACAAAAATAAAACTCCATTGCTACGTGTTTCAGTTTTTATTTTAAAAATGTAGTCATGCGTCTCTTAACTTCAAGGTATGGCTGTACATAGTTTTAGTTCACAAAAGGGCAAGCCCTTATCAAAGAAAAGTAAACGACCCTTTATCAGTAGTCAGGCTCGCCACACTGATAACTAATTATGCAATTGTGTTTCAATTACTGATAAAAGTTGTAATTGGTTAATAATGTCTATTTACTCACACTAACATAGTGTTGTTCTATGTTTATATATGAGTTTGTTTACCCACAAATATTTTCTAGAGTATATTATATAATTTGTAGGTGTGTCAGGATCATAGAAATCTAAATAATAAGGTAATAGAAATGTTATCTACTGTATTTTAATACCGGAACGCGTGCCGCCGGTTCGCCGCTACTAACACATAAATACGCAATTACGCCCACCATGTTTCTAGCATTCAATGCAAAATAAACTAGGCCAAAAAAATCCGCTGCTAGATGTGCTGCAAAATACAATTTTAGTGACTCTGCGTCCAAAACAGCAATCTTCTGATCATCAAGGAAACGGTTCGCGCACTGGTGTCCTACGAGTCACCTGTACGCGGCGACAAGTTCACGCGCCTTTACCACATCTATAACTTTATTATATAGATTTCTATGGTCAGGATCGTAGCAGATGGAAATCCATAGTCTTTGCCTACCCCAATGAGAAACAGGCGTGATAATATGTATGTTTGTCTTATTGTACGTACATGAAATTTCCGTTTGTAGCTAATTGTTTGTGTGTGTGTGTGTGTCTTGTATACATAAATATAAAAAAATTTAGAGCTCTACAGCGGATTATTCCTGTTGTCCCCCAGTGGGGGCGAACGGGATTTTTTTTCCCGTTGTCCCCCAGCGGAGACAATGGGAATTTTTATTCCCGTTGGCCCCCATTGAAATGTTCTGATTAAAGGTAGGCCTTCCAAACTCAATTTGGCATTCCATTCCTAATTCTTTTATGTCACGGGAAGGGGTAAAACAATAGGCTGCAGGTAGTACTTTAGGCACAGGTACATTGAAACAAAGCATTAGATACTTGCTGACATAAATCAAAATTATATAAAACTGTGTTGATGCTGTCCTATCGTTAGTAAATATTGATAGTAACAAACAGTGTGATCTTATCAAATGTGTGTCTTCATAATAATATAATGTATTTCATGTTAAACGTCGACATCGAACCAAATCTAATATAACTATAATAAAAAATAAACCCTAATATTTAAGTGGGGGACAACGGGATATTTTACTTCCCATTCACCCCCAAAAAAAACAAACAAACACAACAAACAAACAGTTACAGCCAGCATGTGTTTCGTTGGTTTCATTGGTTCGTTTTTCTGAGAATTCTTGGCCGATATGCGAGATGATAGTGATTGGACGTTTGGAAGAATATGAGCGAGACTTTGCCCAGCAGTGGGATGACAAAGGTTAATAAAAAAAAAACTCATATTGTTTATATAAACATTTATGAATCAACCCTCGCAATTATCAACTAAAAAGTATGAAATAAAAACTTTTTAACAAAAAATAAAACCGACTTCAAAAACCTTAACTAAAAAAAAAAAAAAAAAAAAAAAAAACCCGTCGAATACATAACTTCCTCCTTTTTTTGTAGTCGGTTAAAAAGTAAAAAATAATCATTGTATGTATTTTAAAATCTTAACATAAACCAAAATTTTGAAGGCGGCGCGTGATTGATCCTTTGCGTCATGCTTTGTTACAGTCGAGCGCAATATCTATAGTAAGGAATACATAACCTCCTCCTTTTTTTGAAGTCGGTTAAAAACAAACAGTTTATGTGAACGTACATGAAAATCACGCGCCGCCTTCAAAATTTTGGTTTATGTTAAGATTTTAAAATACATACAATGATTATTTTTTACTTTTTAGTTAAGGTTTTTGAAGTCGGTTTTATTTTTTGTTAAAAAGTTTTTATAAGTCTTAGACATTCCCTATGGCAAAAATAAAGGGCGTGCAGCCAGCATTATAACATAACCGAAAAATGAAGTGTGGCCGCTATGCCCCATGTGGCCACCTTGAGCTGACCTCCCCTAACAAGAGCACTCTCACACACCTGTGCACGTTACCTCAAGATGTTTTTCTTTACCCTTAATGCAAGCATTATTATTTCAGGTCATTAATATAAACTTTGTAGAGAAGGGTTTTATTTTTTATACCAAAGGATGGCGAAATCAGCTAAAAGCCCACCAGGATGTAAAGCGGTTATCTTTGCTCATAACAACAATACCCACCTAGGCTGTTGCCTAAATGGCACCGCAAGTCGGTTCGCCAAACTGAGACATGAAGATGGAAAGTCTCATGTGATTGTAATTTCACCGGCACAATACCATTCACACCGGAACACAGCAATGGCGGCAGTAGTAGGGATTGCTCAAAGGATCGCAGTTCCTTGTTGTCCAGGCAGAAGAACGCTATCCTACGCCCATCCTCTTAATTGTGATCCTCGTCGTCACCTAGCAGTAGTAGAGCTCCTTTGTGCAAGAGCTCGTCCGTGGAAGTACTACCACCGTATCTACTTCTCCGCCAAATAGTGATGCTTGCATTGCTCATTGTGTTTCCGTCTGAGGGTACGGGTGCCGGTGAAATTACAATCATATGAGACTTTTCATCTTCATGTCTCAGTTTGGCGAACCGACTTGCGGTACCATTTAGGCAACAGCCTAGGTGGTATTGCAGTTGTTGTTGGGGTGCATTAAAAGAGCCTCCACGAGTGACGATATTTAATTGATCGTCCGGTGCACCCTTGCACAGAATATCTAATAGTACTACCCTGGGCAGTCAGCCCCGCTACCGACCTGCTGACTGGCTAATCTTTTTACCACGGCATGAGTTGTTAACTTTATGTAGCTCATGTCGACACGATAGAAGAAGTTTTGATGGGCAAAGGTAACCGCTTAACATCAGGTGGGCCTTTAGCTCGTTACGCCATCCTAGAATATAAAAAAAAAACACAAATATGTGTGTGATGAACATAATTGTGTGTTGGTCTGGGTGTTTCTTATGATAATTCTTATTATTATTATTTACAAAAAAAGTATATAAGTATTATATCCATTGTCAAGTACTCATAGTACAAACTCTGCTTGACTAGATGGCATTGTGTAAAAATGTTCCAAAAATATTTATTTTTTTATTTATACCTACCGATAAACAGAACACACATACTGACAAGACAGAAGGAAAATATAACGCCTCCAATAAATTGACTATAAATCCCTAAATGCAGGAAAATCGCATACATTTTATCAATCCACATTATAATAATAGAAGCCGTGATGTCATTATACTCATTATGCTCGTCTAAATAAGCGGCGCGCGCGCTGGCCGTGCACTTGCATCGACCTTGTTGCGCTTGCGCCGCGATAAGGCACGCACGGCCTTCGCCAAGCTATTCGCAGATTTCCCTGGCGTATGTATTATATGTGTTGGGTGAAGGATTTGTACCACATTTTAAACATAGATGGAAAGGGAAGAACTGTCAAATGTTATGTGTGTGATTAATGAGATAAAAATGAATATTTTTGGGACATTTTTACACAGCATCATCTAGTCTCAAACTAAGCAGAGCTTGTGATATGGGTACTAGACAATGGATATAATACATATACATATACTTTTTTTTTGTAAATACATAAGTAACCCCCAGACCAACACAAACACTTTATGTTCATCACACAAATATTTGTGTCCTGTGTGAATCGAACCCACGACCTCGTAATCAGCAGTCTGACCCTCGAACCACTAGACCACAGACGTCGTAGATACTCTCCAGGCTACCAGCTTTACAACGAGTTATTGAAATAACTGAAAACCTCTTAAGGGGTCATTGTGCTCATCAGTATGAAATACTTTTACTACGGGACCAAACCTAAAATCACGAAAAATGTGAAGACCAATGTAATAAACACTTGATTTTTGTTTCGCGATTTCTGATTTGGTACTATACTAAAAGTTCTTCATACTAATGAGTACAATGACCCCTTGAGAGCTTTTCAGTTATTTCAATAACACATTGTATAGATCGATCTCCTGAAAAAGTAGCTGGTAGGGATAAATTGCGTTAAGTAGCGCAACTTTAGGGAAATCTGAGTCCAGAAGTGAGCTTAGGCTTATTTATTTTTAGCACATAGCACGAATTAGCACGAACTATACGAAAGTAGCCGACATAGCCCGAAGAATTGTCAAACTTAAGTGGAAGTGGGCGGGGCACATTGCTCGCAGAACGGTGGGACAGTAAAGTTCTGGAGTGGCGACCGCGTACTGGAAGGCACAGCGTGGGTAGGCCCACCACAAGGTGGACCGACGACCAGGTGAAGGTCGCGGGAATCCGCTGGATGCGGAAGGCGCAGGACCGGTCGTTGTGGCGGTGCTTGGGGGAGGCCTATGTCCAGCAGTGGACGTCTTTCGTCTAAATGATGATGATGATGATGACATAGACTGCTGAATCGGATAAGTTTACAGTCGATGTAAGGATGTATGGATGCAAGGATGTCCCTCTCTTCTCATGGGTGTCGTAAAAGGCGACTAAGGGATTTACCAGAAGATGGGTAGCAGCGTTCTCTGAGTATTTAACCAACTAACTGCGAACGCCAACCCGCCTGCCAAGCGTTGCGATTATGGCAATTCCCCCCCGACCGACGACCAGGTGAAGGTCGCGGGAATCCGCTGGATGCGGAAGGCGCAGGACCGGTCGTTGTGGCGATGCTTGGGGGAGGTCTATGTTTAGCAGTGGACGTCTTTCGGCTGAAATGATGATGAAGAATGTATGATCGAACCTATGTGCTCCTGACTTTAGTTGATATAGGAAAATCAAGAATAAGATAGTGAGCCAAGCTCTACAGCATGATTGGATAAACGAAGGGACATATTCAAGAATATAGTAGAATGTGCGTCCACATAATGAAGAAAAATTACGAAAATAATATTCCACGATAAATCACGCGCACAGAATTAAAAATTCTCGCGCACGCTCCGACTGACAAGGGGTCTGCTGGCTAGTATAACCGGCGGAGAAGGTGGAAATAACGACTGATTGACACTGCCGTGCTAGGTGCATCATCTCACCGCATGCAGCTTCAATTTGTAAGCGCGGAACAGTGTCCACAGAATTTGATGAAATCGATTGGAAAAATATTTAAAAAATTATGGTAATATAAGCAGATATTTGATTCATATTCAAGTATTTTATTTGTAGAACATAGTCAGTGGCGTGCATTGCATATAGGCAATTAGGCAATACCTACTGCTTTCCTCATTCAAATTCAATAGTGGTGTAAGTTATTATCTTTTTTTCAGAGTACGATGATTATTTATCTTAAAATAGACCTATTAATGCTAAATTAATCTTCCTACATCAAAAAATCAATAACTTACACCACAATTAAATTCAAGTGAAGCAGGCCAATGCACGCCACTAGAACATAGGTAGGTAGTTACAGTTAGTATCATTTTAGTATGAACGCTATGTCTAGCCTTAATCGGCGTACAAATATTTAAAAAAAAACATGCAGATTATATTATTGTCAAAATTCTAGTTAAAATTATCAAACGGTTAAAGGGTTAAAAAATTACCTAACAATGTTAAAATATTCTCAATAAAATTGTCAAATCAATTAATAATAGGTAGTATCAATAAATAATCAATAATAAAATACAATTCAAAATAATAGTATCATAATCATAATTTCGTAATCCATAATAAAACATGAACAACAACATAATAATAACACAATAATACTTGATATTTGGATCAAGTACATCCTCCTTCAATAAGATAGCCACCCTGTATAAATCAATGATGAAAGTCTTCGGGAGACGCTTAGCGGGTAAATTACCAGTCAGGAAAAAACCAAACCGATCAAATTACCAAAAAATGTTGTAGGCAACTTAATGACACCGTCCTTTCCCTATCTACGGACACGAAATAAACCGCAGACATACAAAAACTATACTTTTTTACCTGACGAAAACGAAAGTGTACCGTCTCACGGTTTGAGAGTAAAAACGTAACAATGGCATCCAGATCCACTTAAAAAACACTTAGTACGATTAGAGTCGTGTTAAACAACTATTTTATCGGTAACGCACTGAATTTTAAAAGTATTTAAAAGGTACAAATTGGTTTTTAAGTTAGAAACAAATGGGGAGAAGCATTAAGATTTGGAGCATGATTTCGATTGTTATAATAGATCTGACAGCTTGTTTGGTCGGACCCCGACTTATAAACTCTTATGACCCAAGAATACGTTAATTGAAACTAGACTATGTCCAGCAGTGGACGTCTTTCGGCTGAAATGATGATGATGATGACTACTGCACTATACTACACATATCAACACTGAATGACGTTGCTGAGAGGATTCAAATATCGGGACTTAAGTGAAAAATAAGCGGGACTGGAGGAGAAAAATCGGGACGCATTAAAAATGCATTGTTATGGTGCAGCAGTACCAGTTCGCAGTCAACCCTTGTGCGGAACTGCTTTTATTACCGATTCTTTTTAACTGTATCTGGGCCATTGGGTCACTGAAGATCTTAAGGATAATTGTGACATTGATAGGGAACGTAGGTCGCTGGCTGTCCGTTGTAACATGCTGGCCTGCAGGTTCGCACGATGTTTTCGTACATCGTGCGAACCTGTAGGCCAGCAGCCAGTCAAGAAAACATTGTTTAAGGATGAACTAGTATAAAACTTTATCAACTTGATCGAAACTTAAAATACCGTTATTGACTAGCTCAGCGTGCTATGGATAGGCATAGGCTCGGAGTCTCTCTGAAGGGTCGAATCCGAAACGAGGAGATCGGACAGAGAACCAAAGTTGTCGACATAGCCTACAGGATCAGCAAGCTGAAGTGGCAGTGGACCGGCCACAATAGCCGAAGCACTATTGGCATTTGGGGTAAACGTATTCTTGAGTGGAGACCGCGGTTCGGCAAACGTAGGGTAGGACGCCTTCAGGCTAAGTGGAGCGATTACGTTGGCAAGGTGGCTGTTAGCAACTGGATGCGAGTGGCTGAGGATCAATGTCAGTGGCGTGCCATTGGAGAAGTATATGTCCAACAGTGGAATAATATAGGCTGATGGTGATGATGATGATGATGATGATTTCCCAGGAACTGGGTTGCGGGGGTCTGATGGTAGTCGCTCCGTGTAAAATACTGATGTTCAGCCGTATCTGCGGTGCTATTCACAAACGTTCGAAAATTTTCCGTTTCCGAAGTGAAATTTGACAGGCAAACGAAACAAAACCACCACTTCCTGCAACCACGAACGCTGCAAAGCATTCGAAACGTCAGGAAAACCAATTTTAATAACAATACGCGATGTAATCCGGTTTTTTGCGGTGAAAATTCGCACCGTTAGTCCTGCACCACCATGAGCGCTAGTCAGTATGCCATCAAATGATTCTATTTAAATATTCTCTAAAACATAATAGAAAAACACGCAAATATCGTGACTGTCGCTTTTTGCAAAAGCTATTCAACAATAACCTAATTCTCCAGGTATATTAAAAAATACCCTATTCTTCCGATAACACACATTCAGATGATATCAACTCAGCCTATTGCAGTCCACTGCTAGACACAGGCCTTCCAAATTTGCACCATAACACTCGGTCCTCCGTCTACCGGATCCAGTCCACCCCAGCTACCTTCTTCAGGTTGTCGGTCCAACTGGCTGGGGGGCTGCGATAACCGATTCGCGGTCTCCACTCAAGTACTGGTCTGATCTAAAGGCCATCGGTCCTTCAACAGACATGGCCAGCCCACTGCCACTTCAGCTTGCTGATCCTACAAGCTATGTCGGTCACTCTAACATCCTCCGGAATATAACATCACGATACGGAATAAGATGATAACGCGGTCATTATTATGGTGTTATGTTTTGATATTATTATGTCCAGCACACTAATCGACACTTCCACACTAGTATTATAAATTTGAAAGTAGCTCTGTCTGTTTTTCTGTTTGTTTGTTCGTTACCTTTTCACGGCTCAATCTCTGAACTGATTGTAACCTGAAGAAGAACATAGGCTACTTTTCATCCCGGGAAGATAAACAGTTACCGAGGGATGCGCGAATAAAAAAGGCGGACGGAATCTCGCTAAACAATAAGTGAAGCATCCATAGTAAGACGGCTCGCTTAAAAGTACGGGCTGGCACGCACACTTTCACACCCATAGTAAGACAAACAGCCGCGATTACGCAACATATCTCGTGTGACGGTAGTCGTTGTCGTAGTGTCACAAATAAAGTAACAATCTGCCATCTGGTGTGTTAAAATTCTGTCGAAGTTATAGTGGGTTTAGGAAAAAATTAAGTGCTTTCTTCGTTTTTTTTCTTTTTAGTTAGATTCCGTCAGACTTTTTTATTCGTCTGTATGCGCGGTAACATCTTTCTGTTATAAACCGAATTACATGCGTGCGAAGCAGTGTGTAGAAGCTAGTACTGAATAAGGGCTAGACGGAAAGAGCATAAATCCCAATAACTCCAGCGATCACAACAAAACATCTACCCACAGAAGGAAGTAAACAATAAAAATCACTACAACAAACTGTTCTCCCAATAAAAAGTTTAGACAAGTCCTATTCAATAAGTTTATTGACCCGCATCAAGTACTATAACTACTATCATCACCTACACACATCTGTCTCAGGGAAACTTGTTTGTTTTGCTGCGCATACGCATCTCGCTCTAAGAGGACATTGAACCAACACTAGGATTTCCGGGAATAATTATAATTCGGGATTTTAATTGTCGGGCTAAAGGATGTTTGTGCTTGAATTCTGTGGAAGAGATTTGTTGCCTTGATTAACTTTGTTAGATTCGACGTTTTCTAATTGGTCGCAATGGTAAATCCTGGCTTACAGATGTTTCAGTGTTTGGAAAAGTGAGGCGAGCTTCAAAAAAAATGACCTAGTAAGATTAATTGACCTAGATTTTATTTATTTACTTAACTAGTTATGCACACAGTTATAGAACTAAAAACTATGTTTAAGAAAATACATTACAAATGCACTGCTTATCTCTAAAGAAATCACTTCATGCAGAACTGCGAAAGGAGAACTGGAAAGAAAATAAATGGCGACTCCCCTGGTGTTGCGGATGTCCATGAAGGCGGAGATTGCTTCCCATCAGGTGACCCGCGTGCAGTGGTGTGCATTGGCCTATTTCTTGTGGTGTACGTTATTGTTTTTTTTATGTAGGAAGATTAATTTAGCATTATTAGGTCTATTAAAAGATAAATAATCATCGTACTTTGAAAAAAATAGAATAACTTAAGTATTTCACTACAAGCAAAATATTGAATTTGAATGAGGAAGGCACTGGGTACTGCCTAATTGCCTATATGCAATGCATGCCACTGCCGCCGCGGGCTCCTTTGCCCGTGTGAAAAGGGGTAAACAAGAAATTAGATTTATTAATGAAGAAAGAAAAAATGAAATGAAGTTCAAAAGAAAATCTCGAAGAGAGATCCAGCGACATCCAGCTGAGGTTCTGATAAAAATATATGCGCCTCTACGTCTTAATAACATTACGTTCCTGTAGAATCATAAAGTTACAAATAGGGGAAAAAACTTCCTACTTTAGATGTATAAGATGTATCAACCCATTCAACCAGGAATATACCACACCAACCTCATGCATAAAGAAAATAATCGTATGCTTGCAAACAAATGCAAGACCAATGCAATTATTCTTGCAAAGCGTACCCTGACAATGACTGGGAAATCAAAGACAATTACAGGAATGGAAAAGTTGCCAAGTATAGGTAGCAGCTGCCTCGCAAGCCAATTCGAGGAACCGAAGGTCCCGTTGTCAATAAAGCGGTAATGCCTCGATTTGTTACCGTTCGAAGCCAGCTCAATGTACCTATCTATGAATATGAATAGTGCAGGAATCATTCATAAAATGCTATTGGACTTGCTTGTCTTTTGTTGAAATTTCAAACGATATAAAAGCCAGATAAAATGTGAAAATTGTATAGATAACAAGAGTTGCAAATAAAGCGCATTTCCGATATGCAATTTGGCTAATTAATGCAATAAATATTAAAACAACGTTTGGCTGATCTTATCTAATCGGGCCGACCTTTTTTTTTTTTTTTTTTTTTGTTTTCGGGTGGAAATCCTCATGGATACCCTCCGACTGGGGACGGCGGAGGGGTATGTCGGACTCTTACCGACTAAAACCACACGGTGGCCATCCTCTGCACAAAATAGAGGAGCTTCGGGAACTCCATTGGACCGCGCCGGTGCCCCTCTAGTGCTATGCCTTTGGCACGTCCCGGGAAAACAATATTGTTTTCCCCACAGTAGCACGCGACCACCACGTACTGCTGTCCTCCCCAGGGTCGTCTAAAAGACGCCTCGAGTCCCCCCACTCTTAGCGTCCACGATCCCGAAGGTGCCAGATGTGGCAGCAGGAAATGCGGCCTGTTGCCCTATCTGAGCCTTGCGCCAGGGCGGTTGCCTCCCCGGCGCCTCCTTCTCCGAGCGGGATCGGCCCTCTCCCGATCTCGCTCTGCGGCCTCCTTCTGAAGCATGACGGTCTCACAGAAGGAAGCCATGGCCCTCCAAGCCGTCGGATCTGCCAGCATAGCCGACACTACTGCTGGCAGAGAAAGCTCCTGCCCAATCAAGCTGACCAGGTCCCGCCGTTCGGAGCTCCACGCAGGGCACTCCTCCAGCGTGTGCTGTGCGGTGCCTGGTCACACCCACAATGGTGGCAATTTGCCGTGGCTTCGCGTCCGATCCTATTCAGGTACTCACCGAAGCAACCGTGCCCGGTGAATACCTGAGTAAGCCGGTAGGTGACGCGCTCACTCCTCTCCAGCCAGGCCTCAAAGCACGGCAGGACTGCTTCAACCACTAATCGGGTCGACCTACCACAAAGTCAAACAATATGTAGGTACAGTCTGGCAAAAATTTTTTTTATATTCTCAATAGCAGCCCGGAGTCTGGATTTGTACCCGGTCAATGGCAATAGGTTACTCTACTCTACTACCACAGAATATCTAATAGTACTAACGTACAGAACGGCCACTCACCGCCCCCCGCCAATTTAAGTTCCTCACTCGCGCCCCGCACGTGCCCGCAGTTTGGCGGCACATTGGACTGCAGTATTCAATGGATGTCAATCGCCAGTCGAGTGCGTTACGCAATATATTTTTTGGTGTTTGTAGTTGTATTTTAATTGAAAATGGTAGTGTATTGTGCTTTACAAGGATGTGGAGGAGTTCTATGTCCTGCAGTGGACGTTTTTCGCCTGAAATGATGATGATGATGATGATGAAAGTATCACAACAGAAAATTACAATAATATTCTTTTCTCAAACATGCTTGGAAATTCGAACATTATTTTGACAAACTCCTTCGAGATAAATCGAAATTGCTGTACAGGTCAAATACATGCGAGCAGCGGCCGGCATTATTAGTGTGAAAAAGGTGAAAATACATTCTGTCCTGTTTAGCGGCCAAATAAATTACTATGAAAACTCATATCCGTCGTGTTATTTAATTAATATAATCTTGTTGTGCAATAATAGTTATTTGTGCAACAAGAGAGCAAAGTCGTTTTTTGCTGCGAGTGCTGATTTTGAATCCTGAGTGTGGCGAGGGATTCAAAGGCACGAGATGCAAAAAACTTTGCTCTCGTGTAACACACATAACTTTTCACTTCAGCAGCGAGAACACTAGGAGATAATAGTAGTTTATGAAACTGTTGCATAATAGGGGTTATTAAAACACGAGTGTGAGTTTAAAAACCGAGCCGTAGGCGAGGTTTTTAATAGTATCACACGAGTGTTTTAATACCTATACTCATACAATTTTAAATAAAATACTAAAGTCAAAATCTTCGTAACATTGTCGTTGTTTTACTTGATTTCTCTGGTAAAAGATTGTTCGTCATTTACGTTGCTGCATCCAGAAATTCAGGCGGGGTCATATTCTCCTCAGTTCAGTATCACTGCTGTACTCAGATATTTTTGCCCAGAATAAAACTTTCGAGTTCCAAACCATAATAATAACGTAAACAATAACAATAAATTTACAAGTAACGATGACCAAATCCAGTAGGCAGTGGCGCGCGGCCGCGCACGCGCGCTGCCGCCCGCCTACACAGATAATAAAATATAGTCTGGCGAAAACATTATAATCGGAACTAATTTTCTATCCTTGTCAGGATTCCGTCAATCTCTGTTTTATCATACAAAAAATATGCCCGTAAACACTTAAATATAATTAAAAGCAATATGACAATCCAAAGTTCTGCCAAAAACGCGATTTTAAACGATAAAAATTTTCAATGTATGACAAGTGGCGCCACCCTGAATTTTGTGTACTCATCGGTGCCAAACTGTACGACTGCTAAAAAAAAGGTTTGAAAACTCCTTGGTTGGGTCGAAGTGGCATTAAAAACTCCTTAGTTGGGCTGAAGTGTGCGGTTATGGAAAAAAAATTAAATTACCGCATTGTTTTGTTCAGCAAACTGTATCGTAATGAAACTTTTTAAATTTATTACAGATGCATGTGCGTAAAGTATGTCATTATGACATTACTTTCGAGTTCATAATTCGAATTTTACGATACGAGTGTAGATAAAATATATTACGTAACATTATTTAAACTAGAATTAAATATTTACAGGTTAAATATCTGTTTTATTTGCAGTAAATACTTATTTTCGTTTAAATACAACAGTTAAAAATTCAATAAATTACTTTAAAAGACATAATTATCTTTTTGCAAAATTTCTTTAGTTAGTACGAAATCCCGAACGTGTTTGTCTTTGCCTTTGAGGTCGAATTCAAAATCGGAACTTCGAAAGGGCTGGTCTTTATCTCTCTCTCTTTCTAATGGCGGGAAAGAGATAGACTGTGAATGTTTCAAATTGTATGATTCACCCAAGGCTGAATAAGATATTCGTGGCTTTATGAAAAATAATAATTAAAAAGTTACTTGGTCTCACTCAGTGAGCAAAATCGCATTTTGCTATTTTATAATAATAAAGGATACCTATATAAGTAGATAATCTAGATAAAATTAATTGTTATTGATAACTCGAACGGCCTAGAAAGTGCAGACGTCACAGTTTTTATTTCAATATGCAAATACGACCAAATTAATCTATATAGATACCTGCTAGTGACGCTATCATAAAATGCGATAGCGACTGCAGTCTATTAAAATGTAAGGAGACAAAAACAAAAGTGTAAGTTATACAAGTGAAATGGATAAAAGCTAAAAGGATAAAAACACAAATAAATCTAATATAATATTATTTTCCCTTTTTCCTGTCCCGGCTGTCCCGTGTATCACATAATTATGATTCACAGCGATCTGTGCATTGACAACAAACTTTTTTATTTATTTTTTATTCATAATGGCTTTGAATATCCGTAGGTATCCGTAACTGCCAAAAAGTAACTATAAAGCAAAGAAGGAACGATAAATATAAAACACCGACTCATAACGCTATCCCTTTGTTTCAAATACTATATGACATAAGAAAGTCGAGATCAGCCATGAGTTGGTGTTTTCATTTTATCTTTCCTTCAATGTTTTATTATTTTTCTGACTTATAACAACTGCCGAAGATATTCGTATGAGAATCGACTCCGTTTCAGCCAAGTTGACAATCTACAATCGTCAACGCTATCGAAAACAATCAAAATGTATGGAATATCAAATAGCTTAGTACAAACAATCAAATAGTATTTGAAATAAGGAGATCAAAGTTATGAGTTGGTGTTTTAATATGATCGTTCCTTCTATGCTTTAGTTATTTTTCTGAGATAATAGGTAATTAAAGCCTGAAAGTCTGATAACTGGTCTAACCATAGGATATCGGTATTGCCGAGTAACGAGTTGCAGGGATCTGATGATGATGATGCAAGGGTGCAACCCAGTTACTTTGCAATATTCAGCCCATTTGTTTAGCCTGGAGACCTTGTTTATTGAGGAGGAGAAAATGCCTGTCGCATGCCCAGGGAAGCAGCGTGGTTATGTGTGGCTCGCATCCACTAAAGACTCCGCCGTGTGTCTATTTGCGACCCTAGCTTTGAGGTCTACGCTAAAACAGTAGGAAAAAAGCTAGGAAAAAGAAGACTCCTGAAATCGAATTCACAACACTAATACACGGCAAAAACTAACATAATTCCATGATTTAGGTACCTATATTGTATCGGGTATGTTATGAACTATCAGCTTTGTATCTATGAGATAGATCAATCAAACCACGAGAACTACCTTATCTTGAACACGTTGGGGTGGCCCTTTGTGTCCCTAGAATCAGGTTCAAGCCTTCTTATGTGACATCTTTAACCAAATTGGGTGGCTTGCTCCTGCTGTTACGTGAATACCTATGGCAGTCAAGAACCGGAGTGACCGACATAGCTTGCAGAATCAGTAAGCTGAAATGGCAGTGAGCTGGCCATGTCTGTCGAAGGACCGACGGCCACTGGAGCAGACGAGTCCTTGAGTGGAGACCGCGAATCGGCAAACGCAGCGTAGGGTTCCCCCCCACCAGGTGGACCGACGACCTGAAGAACGTGGCTGGGGGGGACTGGATGCGGAAGGCAGAGGACCGAGTATTGTGGCGCAACTTGGGAGAGGCCTATGTCCAGCAATGTATTGCGATAGGCTGAGTTGATGATTACAGTATAAGTTTGATTACGGCGCAGTCCTTTCTGATAAGTTCTGATATAAACAACACCACAACTACCACCTCCTGATAAGCGCTATCAGGCTATCAGGTGGTGATGACAAGACAATACTTAAAGTCCTGCAATGGACACAGGCCACCTTATTTATTTATTATTTATTTATATATGCTTTATTGTACACCATAAAAAACATTACATTGAATATACATTTAAACTATTGTACAAATGGCGGCCTTATCGCGATCAGCGATTTCTTCCAGGCAACCTTAGGATGGACAAGAATGAACTGGACAGAAAATGGGGTTGTCAGATGTGCAAATTCGATACATAATTTAATAATAAAATAAAATACTATACTACTACTATAAAATAACAACAAAAATATATTCTATAAATCCTAATACATAAATACTATATACATATAAATAATAAGCAACGGTAAAGTACCTAATTGAAAACGACTACATACAGGAGAAGAAACATGTTCATAGCGACAAATAATGCTCCTTCACAAGCCTCTTAAACACTGGCAGCGATTGCGCTCTTCTAATAGGCACTGGCAATGCATTCCACAAACGAGCAGCCTGAACCGTAAAGGATTTGTCAAAAAATGTTGTGGAATGCATTGGCATTTTCAGTCTTAAATTATTTGATGACCTAAGGAATAGCGTGTGAGTGTTGCAGTACCTTTCTGGAGCAAAACCTTTTATTAACTCTAACACAAGTCTTAGGTTACGTCCGTTAAGGTACGTAATCCTATGTATATATACCTAAAGAAGAATTTAAGATAATACTGCAAAAACTCATAACCTTCAAAATAATCTGTATTAGTAAATGACTTCTAGCAATTAACCAATAATTTCGTCTATTTTTAAGTCCTCGTGGATTTCAGTACACGATATTATAATAAATGTATAGTTTTAGATATTGTAAATTGTTGAAACTACGCAGTTAGACAAATAATGCAACAATTTAATCATGGACAAGCAAGCAATGAAGGGACATTATGTGTCAGGAATTTGCCGTATCACTCACTAGAATTTACAAAATCCATGACCACATGACACGGTCGTACGTGCCTACGTGGGCTAGACCTACACAAGAAACCGTATGGTTCAAACTCAGACCAATAAAGGTTTTAGCAGAACCGACGACCAAGCACATGATTGAAAATAGAAAATGAAATTCCCTTTCTGAAAATTAGTCTCTACGCGTTTCTTTGTTTATGAGTTATATTGAAAGAATGAAACAATGCGTAATGAACACGTGACTCATTGCATTTTCTTCCAGTAAGTTCGATTTCATTGCAATTAATATTTACAAAATGGCCGATTTACCACACTAGTATAGTATTATATTATCTGTGCCACACTGATTCAAATGTATTTATAAAATACAAGGGATATTCAGGAAATTTTCAGCTTAATAATATATCAGTAAATACTGACAATATTTACCCTCTTTAGATTTCGTGTATAGTTGCAGTATCCTGCTCAGAAACACGAACATTTCAACCAAAATGACAAAAACACAGTACAACTATTTTCGCGCCAAAAAATCTTTCACCACAAAGTCTATTCAAAATAATGCAACAAACACTTACCGAATAATTTATCCTCTCTTAAAAGTTCTCCAAAAGATCTTCTTTAACTAGATTTTTAATTTAACCAATCAGAATAATGAATATTGTGTAATTTTCGTATCCTATTACGTGTGTGCTTTCAAAAGGGTAGAAAATCAGTGCGCGTCGCCCATCAAGTGCGCGCTGCGTTCGCGCCAATACTGACTGAGATGCGCTTGCGCGGCAGACCAGCTGTTTACAAACTTGACAATGCAGATATCAATATGCACCTTATCTGTATAAAGTTAGAATGTATTTCAGAGTGCTATATTTAGTTTTGCCTTCGTTTTCGTTGCATTAAAATTGAATTTTCAAATAACATCGCTCTTTGGTCATGCATTTATCGGTGCAATGGAATTATTTAATACATTACGTCCCTACTACGGTAACTAGTTGCCTATTTTATGCTCGGCTTGGCATTTTTATTTTAGTCTAACTTTCCAATGCGAAGGCATGCATCATGCATGTCATTGGTATATGGAATGCATTCTTGATATTTTATTGATTTCGAATTAGAAACTCATAAAACGATCATTTTTTTATCTTCTGTTCTCATAGAAGTCGTAAAGAGTAACACAGGTTTCAAATTAAGCTCATGGGCTGAAAAATCTTGTATCACTTCTGAAAACAAGCCTTCTAAATCTACCACAGGTACCTACTGAAGCCCTTCAAACAACTGCTACAAGATACGAGTGATTAATTAATTTTATTTGCAAATTGTTTATTATCACACTAGATTCTAGAGGATAGTGATGGCTGCTACCTACAACCCACCCTTTGACGAAATCTATCAATCACCTTTTAACTTTTTATAAAGCAGAGTAAACGGCTGAAAGTATGAAAATAAGAAAAATCAGTGATGACACGTAGGAGCTCTTTAATAAGATTTTAAAATAAAAACAAAACATGTATAACATAACCAGCCCATTACAGTCCCACTGCTGGGCACGGGCCTCTTCTCAGTACGAGAAAGCTAAACCCTTAGTCCACCACGCTGGCCTAATGCGGGTTGGCGGACTACACACACCATTGAGAACTGTATGGAGCACTCTCAGGTATGCAGGTTTCCTCACGATGTTTTCCTTCACCGTTAAAGCAAGTGATAATCTAATTCATATCCGCACATGAATTCAAAAAGTCAGAGGTGCGGGCCGAGATCGATCTCACACCCACCTGCATGGAAGGCAAGCGTTCTACCATTAGGCTATCACTGCTGCCACGAGACTTTCTAGTCTGAATGACTCCCAGTAAGCTTTTCTTTTCCGCGAACCATGGCACCTCAAGGTGTATCTTTTGAGAACTAAACAATGATATATTCGGTACACAATTATTATTGTTTAGTTTCCAAAATATATATATAAAATAAACAAAATCAACAATGTTATCTGATGTAAAAAAAAAATTTAACCAGAGTGAGTGTACTATCCCGCCTAGATACGATATCAGGATAAAAAATATGTTTGTCATCAACAGATCCTTTCGATTTCATCTCATCACAGATGAAATGAGCAGTACAAATATTGTTTAAGTTATAACACTCTTTTATTATTAGCTGTATTTTGAATTTGATGTGAAGTTTGAAGAGAGAGCTCGTACAGGTAAGAACCTATTACCACCGTACCTATTTCTGCCGCCAAACAGTGATGCTTACATTGCTGTGTACCGAAGTTCCGTTGCGAAAGGTACAGGTGCCGATGCAGGTGAAATTACAATCACATGAGACTTTCCATTTTTATCTTAATCTTCTGGTCTTAGTTTGGTGAATGCGATTTGCAAATACCATTTAGGCAACAACCTATGTGGTGTTGCAGTTATGAGCAAAGGTAACCGCTTAACATCAGGTGGGCCTTTAGCTCGTTTTGCCAACCTGAGCCTCATAAAAAAAAAAATCTGTACAAGTATTCATATCCACTCCAAAAGGAAATGTCAATGTTTTCTGAGTCACTATACTATGTTTAACATATTCATCTCCTGTTTTTATTTTTAACATTTTCTTAATCAATGTCGAAGATTCCAATCTGTAGGCGCCACCGCACAACAGAGGACGGCAGCGAACTTTTAGAGCGATCAAGAACGTCGCATTGCAAACATCATAAAAGAAAACGACGTTCTCGACCACTCAAAAAGAACGTCGTCTGTTTATCGCCTTAACAGTTTTTCTCTATTTTTTTATTTCTAGATCGGTTAAAATAGAATAGAAATTCCTGAAAAAGTGATATTTTTTTATATTTCCGGATCCACGATGCGCAGTGGCTTAGACCACATTTAGATGTTAGCTGTTGTTTCTAATACTTTAACACCCATAGTTTCCTCAAAAGTTTCTAGACTCAAACTCAGTCAAGGATGCCTTCAAGGGTTCCTCAAATAATATCAAAATCGGTATTCTTAGACATTTCCTCAATGTATCTTGAGGAAATAAATATCGCCGCGGCGGATAATTGTATGGGTCTTGATTCTTGATACGTTTATTCGATAAATTCGTCAAAATCGGTCATTTTTCAGAATAGAAACAACAATAACCACGTCACAAATGTCACTTTTCCAGTCTTGAAGAGGCCTTAAGGTTGGTCGGAATGTAACTTGAGTAAGGTAAACTATCAAATGACGAAGAGATTTTGCAACTTCACAGTCAGCACACCACGGAGGAAATATTGTATTGGTTGAGTGGAGTCTAGAAACGTTTGAGGAAATAACTTAGAAGGTGTGTGTAAGACCAGACTGAGCTTCTGGGCCAATCCTCTACGGACAAAAGTATATTTCATATTCTTTGTGAAAATTTGAAAAGACACATAAGTATTAATGGCCGAGTAATATTGGAAAAGTCCGAGGCGAAGCCAAATACTTCCGAAGTGATTTTAAAAGGATGAGGAGCGCCGAGTCCTTTTTAACTAAACGAGGCCGTTAATTGCTATTTTGGCCGAGACTTGTATAGTACTTTTCTCTCATTTGCGAGGAAACAATGCACAAATTAATTCAATAGTATCTAATATTCATTCGCGCCAATTCGTCCGCGCGCGGTTCTTGTTCTATTTTCAAAGTTTTGAAAAAAAATGCGCATTCAGCCTTTATAATTATCAATATTTTGTACCTAAAAACACCACATTTATATAAGTGTGTACTTAAAAACCTCGGTAGCATAATTAAAAAAATAAAAACTGTCCAGCAATTTCTATTATTGTCGTGTTGGATATTACTGGCCTGTTATTTCGTTGCGTACGGAAGAGAGCCGATTGATGATTGATTCTTTTTTTTAAATAATGAATCTTTTTCCGAGCAAGTGGGAGAAAATTAAATTATGCACTTAAGTATAAAAGCAACTTTATATCTCATCTAAGTGCTGCATAGCTACTAGTTTACTAGTGTGTGGCGATGCAATGACCTCAGAGATCAAGTGTCGGCTACAACGGGTATCTATTCTCTAGAGCTGGGCTAGTGGCTGCGTGAATGAGGCTCAGTGTCTTTAGTATGTGAACTGAGACCTAGATGAACGGTTACTATTGTTAAAGCTTATGTTTTAAATAAATTAACGACTGTTTTACCGGAAAGGAAGGTTATTTCAAATGTTTTGACCACAATCTCGTCTTTGGATTTAGCAGATCCTTGTTTCGATACTCCGAACAAGATTGATTTGCTTTTAGGCGCTGAAATTTATGGCCAGATTATGTTAGAAGGTTTAATCAGAGGTCCACCTGGTCAGCCCATCGCACAAAATACGAGACTAGGTTGGATCTTGTCTGGTCAAGTAGGTGAAATCAACCAAAGCGAGACATGCCACAACATCGTCGTTACATTGCATTCTAGTTATACAGATGAGAATGTAATACTTAAAAAATTCTGGGAACTAGAATCTGAGCCTAACGGTAATTACGATAGGGTTTACTTAACCCCGGAAGAACAGAAGTGTGAGGACATATTTAAGGCCACGACCAAACGAGACGAATCTGGTCGCTATATTGTGCATATGCCTTTCAAGTCAAGTGATCCTGCTTGTAAATATGGCGGATCAAAAGAAATTGCACGAAAGCGATTTCTTACTTTAGAAAAGCGGTTCCTAAGTAATCCTGATTTCAAGGCTCAGTACTCAGCTGTTTTAAACGAGTACATAGCCCTTAATCATATGGATATAGTACAGGATAGGGATAAAGAAGGCTCTGTATATTTGCCGCACCATGCCGTTATTCGCAACGACAAAACTACAACGAAGTTGCGCATCGTATTTGATGCATCCTGTGTAGATCGTAACGGTGTATCTCTCAACCACGATTTAATGGTGGGTCCTCCTCTGCAACCTGAACTTCGACACATTATCATGCGCTGGCGTCGTGATCCTATCTGCCTGGTAGCTGACATCGTCAAGATGTACAGGCAGATTAAGGTATCCGATGATCACACAGATTTTCAGCGTATCTTATGGCGTGAAAATCCAGATGACGAACTTCAAGTCTTACGTCATTTGCGAGTAACGTTTGGAACATCATCGGCACCTTATCTAGCAGTTCGGTCATTGCAGCAGTTAGCTCAGGACGAAGGCGCTGAATTTCCATTAGCAAAGAACCGTGTTCTGTCAGACTTTTACATGGATGACCTTATGTCAGGATGTCAAACCATAGAAGAAGGAGTAGGCATATATAAGCAGACAACGGAGTTGCTTAATCGTGGAGGTTTTGAGTTGCAAAAGTGGGCTAGTAACAACAGAGAATTAATGAGGTTGATTGAAGAGGGTGAACAAATATCAGACATACAAGGGAACATGGAATTAAAAACAGACACTATTTCAAAAATATTAGGTTTAACTTGGGACAAGTACAAGGATGAGTTCGTGTACACTATTCAGCTCAATGATTTAGATTTACCAGTGACAAAGCGTAAAGTTATTTCGGACATAGCGCGTCTATTTGATCCCCTTGGATGGTTAGCACCAATAATCATCACTGCGAAGGTGTTTATTCAACGAATATGGATGACCGGGATCGAATGGGACGCAGAGCTACCTTCACCATTGCTGACAGAGTGGCTCGAGTTTCGAAAAAACCTTTGTCACCTTACTAAGTTTCGTCTGCCTCGTTGGATCAATTCGAGCAAGGAGAATAGGGTTTTAGAATTGCATGGCTTTTCAGATGCATCCAATGTAGTGATGTGCCGAGTCAGGTAGAATCGAGTACTTACTCGAGTACCTTGTAAGTACTCATGTACTCGAGTTCTCGAAATAAAGTACTCGGATACCTAAACGAGTACTAAAATCGCGACTTTTTGTTGTTGAGTATAAAGCCAACATGTGCGCTGCAGCCATCCATAAATAATGCTTTAGTAAAAAATTAACCTTTTTTTATTGGTCTGAGCCTAGCGGGCTTGCTACATCTGTCTTATTGTTTTCAATTATCTGTAAACGAAGAAAGTGACCATGAGACAAGTCGGTATATACAAACTGCGAATATGTAAGTGAGATGGACGTATATTTCTATTCGTCTTGTAGGTAATATAAAGTAAACAATAGTACTAAAAAAAGTAATTTGTTGTTGGCACAACACAAAATACGAGTTAACGTTTTTAAAAAAAATACACTTTTTGAATTATTCTTTTAACCCACTGTATGACGCAAGCGGGCCTTAAAGTTACTGGTAGTTAATTAATCATAATAATAGAAAAAAGTCTATGATTGTGTAGAACCCGTAAAAAGTAAATATTACTTTGAACAATAGTAAAGTCACTACAATAACTATATACGTTCAAAGTTTATTTAAAATTGGTTTTGATAACAATCTGTCACTAAAATAACTAAGGTGAAAACGTCAGAAAACAGCCAAATCCAAGTTTTAGAACTTTTCGCTAATTGAGATCTCTTCAGATCGTAAAAACTAATAATATTTGGCGAACTGATTGACGTCTTTATTTTTTCTAGATAATTTCATCAACAGTTGTAAAGTTTTTTTAACTATTAGTCTGTGTTTATAAAATGTATCGCAAACTTGATTGTAATTTTTCTATTTAGATCCATTCAATTTTCCTACGAATTAATTACAAAGTTTAATTTTAGGGAGATTATTTAGAAAGTACATAGGTACTTAAAAATATATATTTTATTTATTATTTTGAAATTGACTGATCAATAAATTATATTACTATTTCATGAAAAAAAAAATTGTTGCTTGTGTTATTGGAATTGAGAATAATTGAGGTATTCGAATCTAATGAAGTACTCGAGTACCGGATCTGGTACTCGAGTACTAGACTCGAGTCAGTGACTCGAGTACTGACTCGATTCTTTTTAAAACGAGTACTAAAGTACTCGAGTACCAAAAATGGTGGTCTCGGCACATCACTATTCCAATGTGGCATACGCCGCGGTGGTATACGTGCGCATCATTGATCAAGATGGAAATATTCACATAAACTTGGTGACTTCAAAAACCAAGGTTGCTCCTATTAAGCAGGTATCTATCCCGCGATTGGAGCTTTGTGGAGCTGTATTACTAGCAAGGCTTCTTCAAGAAGTCGCTACAATTCTAGTAATTCCCAAGCAGCACCTACACGCGTGGACGGATTCAACCATCGTATTAGCATGGCTAAGCAGCCATCCGAGTCGGTGGAAAACATTTATCGCGAATCGGGTTTCCGAAATACTTACCACTATCGATAGAAGTCAATGGTCACACGTGTTGTCATCGGAAAACCCAGCGGATTGCGCATCTCGGGGAATAAGCTCCTCGGAGTGTAGTGATATGCAACTCTGGAAAAAGGGTCCAATATGGATACATAATGAAAAGATAGACTATAATAAAGGAAATATACAGGAAACTACGTTAGAAGAAAGAAAGATAAAAATAAAATGTCTTGCTTTGGACATATTGTTTTATTCCTTCGGGAGATATTTTTGAGACTGTGTACCATTGTACACAGTCTCAAAAATATCTCCCGAATATCTGTCCATTGACAACAGGGCTTTTGTAGTTGGGTAATGTTTTTAGTATGGATGAAGTTTTGCCTTCTTCCCGTTGATAATTTTATTAGTGTCTTTATCACGTACAAAAGTATTTGACCACGTTTTTATTAACTCGCTATCTGTCTGTCTTTCTTCCTGTCTGTCTGTTCGGTACAAATTTTGCAGTCGAATTTAAAATAACTTCCCGATGAGCCAGAGACTTGAAACTTTAAACATAGCTCAGAACCAATGCAATATTAAAATGCTTTCGTTTTAAAAACGTTTTATAACAAATTATTAAATTATGTGTTCATGGGCGTACCCAGCTTTCCGACCAGAGGGGCGGGGGGGGAGGGGCAAATCAGGAATTTATTGTAGATATTACATGTACATTTAAGGAATTTGCATGAATAGTCAGTTCTAGTAAGACATAAAGAATACTTAAAACCACGGGAGGAAAATATAGCGTGATAGCGAGACGAAAAGTCGAGAATCTATTATTTAGTAGCGCAAGCGGAGCGAGCGCGAGAACTATTCGGGGTTTTCCGAAAACATTATACTGTTTTAAGTGCACCTTAAAAGGAGTTATGCGTAAAGTGACCATACGTCCCGCTTTGGACGGGACTGTCCCTTTTCTCGGTCACCTGTCCCGTTGTCCCCAAACAAAGCTCCGGGACGCAAAATAGTCCCGTTTTAGCGAAGTTGATAACTAAGGTCAATATAAAAAAACGTGCCAAGAATGTTATTCTTATTTAAAATCATCTCCAACTTTATTAAAGAAAATTTGTTCCTTTGAGAAATATAAATATAATTTAAAAAATATGTTGCATATAATTTAATAATTACTGTCAGAGGAACTTTGCTTTATTATTTTTAATAAGCTGATGAACCATTGATTGATTTGACTTTTCACAATTTGTTACAATAAAAATAATTGATCTAAATATAATTATAATGAATATTAAGTGTATTAAGTTACACTTTTTTAGGGTTTCGTACCCAAAGGGTGTAAAACGGGACCCTATTACTTTCGCTACGCTGTCCGTACGTCCGTCTGTGCGTCACAGGGCTGTATCTTTGTAACGGTAAT
Organism: Asteroscopus sphinx; assembly: GCA_949699075.1. NCBI lineage: Eukaryota > Metazoa > Arthropoda > Insecta > Lepidoptera > Noctuidae > Asteroscopus > Asteroscopus sphinx. The sequence continues at coordinate 8,907,287 of OX453020.1, forward strand.
AGATAACCAGTAAAAAAATTCACAGAATATATGTTACTATGGTGCTTGTCACGACAAATATATAAAAAAGTCTAAAACCAAAGGGGGTCCCTATACAAGAAACCTCGAAAAACATGCATTTATTTCAATGTTTTCGTTCCCGCTCTATCTTCAAAACGGTAATACACACCAGCGTCAAACTGGGTCTGCTTATAGTGCATACTATTTAGTTTAGCAAAAAAAACCTGCGTAAGAAAGAGATGCAAGAATTCATATTTCGCGCTCGGTACGTTGATGTCTTTTGATGAACTCTCGTAAATTAAATCAGTTTCTATGTGGTATTAGGTCAATGGGTGGTACGGAATCCTTACTGCGCGAGTCCGACTCGCAATTGGCCGGTTTTTAAATAAAAGAAATTAAAAAGTTGTGTTTATTTTCAATGTTAACCTGCTAACTGACATATGTAAATCCATGTCCCGTTTTGAGTTAGAAAAAAAATGGTCAGTTTAGTCTAGTATTATATTATCTGTGGTTTAGTAAAGTATGCTGGGTCACCAACTCAGCATGTGCTAGGCGTTGGAATTGCTCGCTTTGCATCATCCCTCCAACTCTTATCCCTATTTACTTGTTTCTTTCATATAAGAGTATCGTAAAACGAAAATTAGAAAAATATTGAAGTTTTTTGATGGAAGGTTTTTAAGAATATTTTTTTGTGTGTAAATGTGTGTCATTTGTTTTTATTTCATACAGACCATAAGCGTATACTTACAAAAGGTTACCTTTATTTGCATTGCTGTAAGTTTGAGTTTGTTTGTTTGTTTGTTTCGTTGTTTTATCTAATTAATTTGTTGTAATCATATTAATTGCGCTTAATGTATGGCATGCGGTGCTCTTCTTTAAGTAATGGGGCGCTTAGATTAAGTTTGAAATGTGTTCATATTTCACGATCAGTGTACTCATTGTTGAAGAGCGAAATAAATAAATAAATCTCTATCAGAAGTTATTTCCGTGTTCACTTTCGTTCTATTCCTATCATCTTTCACACAATCCATCCATGTTTTCTTTGGTCTGCCTCTTTTCTTATAGCCATCCACATTCATACATTCTTTACTTGTGATTGTTCACCCTGTAAATTGAATAAAATATTGAAAAACTTTATAACTAGACTTTAAAAAAGGTTTAAAATCAAGGTTTAAACTTCTTTATTTCGCATGTTCACTTTCCATTCGTAGCCTGCCCCCCTAGCCAAGTTGACAATCTACACAATCGTCAATCGTCAACGCTAATAGAAAACGATCAAAATGTATGGGAATGACATATCTCAACGAAAAAATCATTCGTTCAGATATGTCATTCCCATACATTTTGATTGTTTTCTATTAGCGTTGACGATTGACGATTGTGTAGATTGTCAACTTGGCTAGGGGGGCTGGTTTTATTGTTACAAATAAACAATGACGTAAACGTTACGTAACGTACAAACATTGAATACAACGTCATAGCGTATGTGTATTTTACTTTACAATTTTATGATGAGACCACCGTCAATTTTAATTTGTGTACAAAATAAATGTAACAAAACATGTACGTACAGTCGTGATCACCAATATGTCTACACTACGTGTTTAGTAAATATTTTATTAATATTTAGCTTTTACTTAAACTGGTAACTCTTCCTAGTAGTAAAAATTAATAAGTTGTTTTGTTTCCGCTTCCTCTCGCTCTTACCCCGTAACGGGGTTTGTTTCTCAACACTTTAATAATTGTGATAAATTATAATAATAAAATAGTGATTAAATAAAATACAGTTGACACCACATCCCAAAAAACTTTAAAGATAGTTAAAAGAAGTTGTAATTCTAGTGAATTTGCGTAGTTACACATACGAATACTAATTGAGTCAAATATTTCTTTAATTGAATCGATGTTGACAAAGAAAATCATTGGATTTTTTTCTATACATCGATTCTACTCTAATTTTGTTTATCGCATTAAAACATGCGAGGCTTTAAAGTAATTTCGTGAAAACCCCCTTTGGTTCAGTACACAAATCGCTCTAGTCAACTAAGTTACTTGCGGTGTCGAAATTTACTTCCGCAATGTCTGAGTGACAAAAAAGTTTTTCTTTTAAAGAAAAAATCTCAACATTAAATCACTTGTATTTAGCTATATACCTGTTGGTGTTCATGACTGCACCACAAGGAGCCATGACACTCTAGCATGACGATTTTCACCCAGATGATATCAGAGCCACAAAGGATTGTAACGTACGCAGGAGTGGAGTAGGACTATACGTTCCCAGATCATTGTTATTGCGCACGCGCCGTGACGGACAGGAAAGTTATCGCCACCCTTTAAATAAAAACGTTTTAAAATATAAATTTTCTGATGTTGCAGTGCTAATGTTTTGTTTGTTGCTAAGCTAGGAATCAAAGTATGTTCTAGCCTAGATTTTCTTCTTTTTCTTGTGGTGCAAGGCTACCAAGTGGTAGATGTCAAATCTGTGCTACCAAGCTACCGGTGGTAGATGTCAAATCTGTGCTACCAAGACAATGTGAGACATGGTTGTCATTGTGATGAGTACTAGGCATCGACCATACACCCTATAGTCGCCTCATAACCTCTGTCAACACGTCAGTCTAATAGAGCTGATATAGGTCGCCACTATTCGCTACTTGAAAACTTCAAATCAGTTTTTCGACCACTTAAGCGAGTCGTCAAAAGTTCATCTTTCTACTTTGTTGACGAGTTTTTAATGTGTTGATATCCGATTTACTGTATTTATTAACATTGATATGAATAATGAATGTATGCAATATTTTGACATTTTAACTTAGGTTTTTTTTTTTTTCCCTGCGTGGTCGAATCAGAAATGAGGAGATTCGCAGGAGAACGAAAGTAACCGACATAGCCCGAAGAATTGCCAAACTTAAGTGGCAGTGGGCGGGGCACATTGCTCGCAGAACGGATGGCCGATGGGGCAGTAAAGTTCTGGAGTGGCGACCGCGTACTGGAAGGCGCAGCGTGGGTAGGCCCCCCACAAGGTGGACCGACGACCTGGTGAAGGTCGCGGGAATCCGCTAGATGCACAAGAAGGCACAGGACCAGTCGTTGTGGCGATGCTTGGGGGAGGCCTATGTCCAGCAGTGGACGTCTTTCGGCTGAAATGATGATGATGATGATTTATTTTTATGACATTTGTATGCCCATGAGGCTGATCACAGAATGAACTTAATTTATTATTAACCGACTTCAAAAAAAGGAGGAGGTTATGTATTCAGCAGGTTTTTTAATCAGACCTATTTGTTTCCTGTGAATCACAAATAAATTGCTTTGATTTTGATAACTTCTGCGTTAGTGATTAGCCAATAGCCGCCATGATAGGGTCAATCGGATTGCAGTAGCCTCAGCTAGTGGACAGAAATTATTGCACGCATGGTATGTAACAATAGGCGTCTATGGGCTGCATGGTCGAAGGTGCTAGGACTACTAGATAGATAGATAGAGTATACTTTATTGTTTGCACACCATAAAAATAAAAACAAAGTTATAACAAACATGAGCACAGTACTAACAATTGGCGGTCTTATCGCTTAAAGCAATTTCTTCCAGACAACCATTGGATGGACTTGAAATGTACAAGAAAATATAACAGGTAGTTGGCGGTGTACTATATAGGCCTGCTTCTCTTGAGAAAGCTTGTAATATCTTGACTTTTGACTTGATATGTTCCTATAAAACGTTAAAACTCTTTTCTTTTTGAAACTAAGATTAGTTAGTTACTCCTGTACCGTAGGAGCGTTAACAGACCTAAATCATTACATTCACAAACATCTCATCATCATTATCAGCCTATATTAGTCCACTGCTGGATATAGGCCTCTCCAATAGCACGCCACTAACATCGATCCTCGGCCGCATCCAGTTGCTACCAGCAACCTTGCCAATGGTGCCGATTCTCTTTTTTTAAAAGTTCTCTAAACTAGACTAAAAATCACCTAAATTTAGTTTAGTCCTGTCAAACGACGTTTTCTATTCTGAAATTCACTTTAAAACTAATTTTTGGTTTGACAGGACCAAAATTAGTTTAGTTATTCAACTTAGTAAAAATTGACATTTTGCTATTCTGTAATTGACGTTTTTCACCTAATATTAGAAATGTCAACCTAAATCTGACTATTTTTAGAAGACATCAAAATACATGTCGACTATAATTAGTTATCAACAACTAAAATTGCAAAGCTTATTTTATTCATTTTTATAGTTTTTAGGTAGTTTAAAATAAATAATGGATGCCTACTATGTGGTTGCAGCTGTTGTAGATTCAGCAGAAAGGTAAATTGTTCATAGAAATATACAATGAAATTTATAATTTCGTACAGAAGAGTTACCTATATAATAAAGGATAAGAAGTACATAAATCCATACAATGGGAAAAAAAAATCTATGTTTAACATTCAATTCTATCATTTTATGCTAATATGTGTCCCTAAAACCAGTCGGGGTAAGTTGTGAATTTGGGGCCTTCCCTGAGGGGGGGCTTTCAACGTGGCCTTGAATGAGGGCACCTTAGTGAGTGCAGGTGGCCTGGGAGTGGGTGCTGAGACGGAAATGTCCATTAGCGCTAGGGGGGCAGGGGCCGTGGGGGCTGAATGAGAGGGGGGGAGGGGCGGGAATTGGCTCTGCTGGCCTCCCCTGTTGAACCAGGGGTTGGGCCCACGTGTTTAGCTTTGGGTCCTAGGGGCCCGTGGCTATTTGGTATCGGGCCCAAACTTTGCCCAAGTGGGCCAAGTTGATTGGGGATGGGCCCAGGTGGGCCGAGTTGATTGGGGGTGGGCCCAGGTGGGCCTCTACGGAATGGGGGCTGATAGGGGGTGTTGGGGTTAGGGGTCCCGAAGGAGGGGGCTTCCCTACCAACGCGTCCGGAGGCACGTTTCGCCAATTTGGCGTTTTTCTGTTTGGGTGCTTTCGGGCATCCGCGATAACTCGCCGGATGTCCAGATTGCCCGCAGAGGACACAGCTGGGGGGCTCTGTGCACTGGTCCCTCTCTTTGGGACGCTCGCACTCCCTTGTGCCGTGATCACCCAGGCACTTGACGCACCTAGGCTTAACGTAGCAATTACGCTGTGAGTGGCCATATAATTGGCAACGGTGGCACTGACGATGGGCGAGGGGGTGCGGTCCTTAAAGTCCGGGCTGGCAAAACGCCTATGCGGTGATGCGGACTACTGGGGGACCCTAATGGTTCTCGGGAACGGGGTGGAGATGCCGAACGGCTGCGCGCTGAGTGCAGCTCGTCGTCATCACTGACGGGAGGGGGGCGTCTGAGCCTTAACTGGGGAGCAGCCGGGGGTGACTCCGGAGAGTCAGGTATCCCCGCATCAGTAAACAAATTTCCATACTTATTAATTAAGTGGGTCCTTGAAGAGGACGGTCTTCAAAATGTAATCCTCCGTGGTACTTTTTAGCTTATATTCTCATTTATTCAACTTTTTTGAAAAATTTCGTGTCCTGGGTGCTAGAACTTTTTAACCACGTCTTTAAAAAGGGAAATTCCAGCTTTTTAAATTAAAGAAATACGTTTATTATTGTGATTGCCATGGAATTCAAAGGTCCTCGCGTTTTTTGCAAATAGCTCTGTTTCTCGTTGTTTAAGATATACAATATGATTCGCTGCAATAATAACAATATATCTCCTTTGATAGGTACTCTTAGGCCCGTATTACAGAAGGTTCCTCAAGTACAGTTTAAACTCCAATCACCTGATCACTACTTAAGGATAGAATCGTTACATGAGTATCGGTCTTATTCCAGAACGGTAATTATTATAAACTTTAATTCAACAATATAACACACGAATTTGACCTGAATTAAAATAGAAATCTCTACTCAAGCGTAGTCTGGACCACACTAGAGTGATTGTTTACAGATCAAATCTCTGCTCAAATACCGAAACAGGTTACAGTATAAAATAAAGCTAAACTCAGCTGAACTGTAATCAATAAATCTCTGCTTGAGGAACGTTCTAAAATCAAAGCTCAACTCAAAACTAGTTTTAAACTGTGATCAACGCTTGAGTATCGTTCTGTAATACGGGCCGTAGAAAATAATAACCTAGCTCTTTAATCTGATCAGATTATTCCAATTTATATATTTTATTGAAAATATAAAACAAAAATGTACTTTATTTCGTGACATGATTTTTTCTTCTTAATTAAAATGATAAACTAATAATTCCAAATATAATTATTATTTAATTTCCTTCTGTTTTTGTGAACTTTCGGTCATTCCATTCACTCTTTAATAAATTTTTCAAGATGTACTGGTAACACCGCCAATTCAACTTAGATGCGTCAAACTCAATTATTAGAGCTGTCAACAAGTTTTCTAAAATAAGAAAAAGATAAACACAGAATAAGTTTTATGATTTTCTAAACTAAAATTTGTAAATTTTAGTTATAGTTTGGTTAAGGTGGGTGTACAAGAGAATCGGCACCAATATCATCGCTACACCGAGCCTGACGGCAAACTAACACCTAGACCAAAACAATTATCTGTAGGCAATATAAATACTTGTACCTACCGTGCGAGAATCGAACCCACGACAAACTAACTATTTTACATTGAGGTAATATTGTACTACGTACTAGAGAAGACACCTCGAATCGATTGTTTGTAACACGTTTTCATGCACTCTCAATCACTTAGCCCCGCTAGCCGCACGCGTGCTCCGCGGCCAGCAAGTTGGGCGATATATTTTTTTCGCAATGTCGACTCTAGTACGTAGTACATATTACCTCAGTGCTATTTTATTAGATTTGTGCTTATTAGATATTCAGTACTACGCAATTCTAGGTCTTTCAAAGCGGCAAAGAGATAACAGCATGCTCGGTGAAGCATAAACACAAACGTTATCAGGATCTTGATAACAAGTGTGCTACTGTAGCGGCTACCAGTAGAGTAGCTTTTATTGCACTTCAGCAAAATTTCCTGTAGCATAAAACCATTAATAATATTTTTATATAAAAAACAGGCCAAGTGTGAGTCGGACTCACGCAGTAAGGGTTCCGTACCACCCATCGACCTGATACCCCATAGAAACTGATTTAATTTACGAGAGTTTATCAAAAAACATCAACGCACATACGCGAAATGTGAATTTTTACAAATCTTTCTTACGTATGTACCACCACATTTGTCTACATTTGCTATGTTTTTAGTATTTGTTGCTAAACTACATAGTATGCACTATAATCAGACCAAGTTTGACGTTGGTATGTATTACTGTTTTGAAGATAGAGCAGGAACAAAAACGTTGAAAAATATGCATGTTTTTCGAGGTTTCTTGTATGGGGACCCCCTTTGGTTTTAGACTTTTTTTATTTTTAGTATTTGTCGTGATAGTAGTCATACATAACACACATTCTCAGAAAAATTCAACTAGTTATATATTACCGTTACAAAGATACAGCCCTGTGACAGACAGACGGACGGAAAGACGGACGGACAGCGTAGCGAGAGTAATAGGGTCCCGTTTGCACCCTTTGGTTACGGAACCCTAAAAAATTACATCATTAAATAACTACTTAATTCAGAGTAACTATTAAAACATTTATTTTCTTTGTTAAGTAAATATTTTTTTTACATTCCATACAAAATATGTCGGTATTTCTTCTCGAATGCAAATTTCGAATTAAAAATGCCAAGATAAGTTAAAATGTATGTCGTATATTAGTAAAACTGGTAAGACCTTGTCCAAAAAATCGTATACTTCAAGAAAACAATGTCCAAACAACAGCATATTATTTTCTTAAAAAAGTTGTATTGCTACCAAAGATATTTAAAAGTACAGATATGTTTCTGCGCTCGTAATCTGAAGACTCGAAAACGTCCTAATTAGGAGGTTTTTCTATTAATCTGCGTCAAGTATGACACCGAGCGTGACCGGTGACGAAAAAATAAAACTAATATCGTGTGTGTACAGAAAGTGTTCCAATTATGACGTAAAAGTAACTAGAAGTATCCAAAAATAAATAATATACGCGATTTAATCCGGTTAAACTTTGTTTTATTATAGAAGTATCCAACTTTGTACTAGTTTATGTGTATTGTGCTGCCGCTACGTACCGAACATTTTTTTCGTTTGTGTTGTTTGGGTATGACATATCTATACTTTAAAATATCATTGATTGTTACAAAGAAAAAAACAGTTCCCGCAGTGATTCACAAATCCCCTCTCAAAGCATTCTAGATATAGTGTTTAGCGGAGAAATGCATGCGATAAGGGTACATTGACCCCAGGCCGGTTCACTGGTCGCCAGCTATCGGAATACTTCGATCAAGGGTCGAGTTCAATACATTTTATTGAAAGATGTAAACCACAATTCGAGTGCTTTTTTAACCGACTTAAAAAAAGGAGGAGGTTATGTTTTGGGCAGGTTTTATTTTTTTATTTTTTCATGTATGTACACCGATTACTCCGAGATTTGTGGGCCGATTTACGTGGTTGTTTTTTTATTTGGTAGAGGAAGCCCATATAAGGTGGTCCCATATAAATTTTATTGACTTAGAGGTGAGCAGTTTTTAACCAGCTTCAATAAATCAGTTTATTTTAGCTTCGCGTATCTAGATGATCTGCTCATTGGTTCGTTTTTCTGAGAATTCTTGGCCGATATGCGTGTTTTTTTTTCACGATAGTGATTGGACGTTTGGAAGAACATGAGTGAGACTTTGCCCAGCAGTGGGATAACAAAGGTTAATAAAAAAAAAACTTATATTAGTTATATAAACATTTATGAATCAACCCTTGCAATTATCAACTAAAAAGTATGAAATAAAAACTTTTTAACAAAAAATAAAACCGACTTCAAACACCTTAACTAAAAAGTAAAAAATAATAGTTGTATGTATTTTAAAATCTTAACATAAACCAAGATTTTGAAGGCGGCGCGTGATTTTCATGTACGTTCACATAAACTGTTTTTTACTATAGATATGCGCTCGACTGTACATTATATTTACATGACGCAAAGGGTCAATCACGCGCTGCCTTCAAAATGTTGGTTTATATTAAGATTTTAAAATACATACAATTATTATTTTTTACTTTTTAGTTAAGGTGTTTGAAGTCGGTTTTATTTTTTGTTAAAAAGTTTTTTATGTTCACATTAAGTTAGTTGTTCGGCAATACGGGTCACTTCGTTAAGTTTAACATTTTTATCGTACTCTCCAAAGACCCAAAGTAATATGAAAATTATTTTATTATTTTTAACGCATTTACGCATACAAAACTAAATCTGACGATTTAAATTATGGAAAGAATATAATATATAATATCAAAATCCCAAAAAAATATTTTGAAGACCTAATGGAAGTTACTAATTAATCCCTATGTGACAGAGAATTCTAGTGTAGGGATTAGTGTTGTAACCTTATAAGCACCTTTTATGTTATTGCTATAACTGTACCACAAGAACTGATTTTATGTGAATAAATAAATTATTATTATATTATTAAGACATCTAATATGGCACCAAAAATCGGCCATTAAATTTTTATAATTCTGATATACAATACAATACAAATACTCTTTATTGTACACAAAAGAAGATAGCAACCTAAATGACTTATATAGAACAGACTTCTATACCCAGTGTCACTCTCACAATTAAGACGAATCTAACGACACCACTCAAGCTAAAACCCATCAAGCCGTTTAGGCTACAGAGCGTGCCAAAGAAATATATATACATACATACATACACCCGAAAAACATAACTCTCCTTCTGGCGCAGTCGGGTAAAAAGGTAAGCTTTCGTTTGCAATTTTTTTGCTTAACCCGATCGGCAGGGAACTGTATCAAGGATATTGAACTATATTTACGGGACTTGTCGCGGACAATAAAATCAAAAGACGCCAACCACCACCAACCAACTTGCTCGTGACCACGGCCAATGCAACTTGGCCGAAACGTCGAGGTTAGTCAAAATGTTTGTTATGTTTTGATTGCATTGAGCGCGACAAGTCCCGTAAATACGTGGGACACTCAGAAAGTTTTGCGAAACTAAAAAAAATTGTTCTATACGTACATATATTTTTATCAAATCTTTTCAAAGTACTTTCCACCAGCCTCTATACAAAGATTCATGCGCCTAAACCAGTTTTCAAAACACTTTTTCCAGTCCGCCGCAGACACCTCGTTTACAGCCTGCTCGAACGCAGCCAGCGCATCTTCCGGCGACGAAAATTGTATCCCTTTGAGCTGATTTTTTATTTTTGGGAATAAAAAGAAGTCACACGGTGCTAGATCAGGGCTGTAAGGAGGGTGACCCAGGAGTTTGACTGGCGTGCTGTCCAGGAAGTCCCTCGTTTTGAGTGCGGTGTGCGCAGGTGCATTGTCGTGGTGGAGCAGTAGCCCGCGGAGCCCTGTGTTTGGTCGCTTGTTGCTTATAACAGAGAAAACTTCTGGCAAACATTTGGTAGTATACCATTCGGCATTAATGCTTCTTTGATCCCGTAAGGGAATTGATACCAAGTGGCCAGTCAAATTAAAAAAGCTAGCGATCAAAATCTTACCCCCGCTTCTAGATCGCTTCACTTTGGTAGGCGTTGGCTCATTTTGAAACACCCAAACAGTCGACTGGCGCTTGGTTTCTGGGTCGTATTGATAAATCCAGGACTCATCACCTGTAACGATGTCGTAAACACGCCGAGACGAGCCTGCTTCAAATTTGTTAAGCATATCACGGCACCATTCCACCCGGACCTGCTTCTGAGCATCGGTGAGGTTGTGCGGCACCCAGCGTGATACTATCCTCCTCACGCGAAGATGGCTGTGTAGAATCTCGTGAACGCTTCCCGATCCAATCTTCAATATGTGTTAAATCTCCTGATATGTTATTCGCCTATTGTCTTGGATTAAATTTTTCACTGCTAGCACGTTTTCTTCGGTAACAGCCGTCAAAGGGCGACCGCTTCTTTCGTCATCCCCCAAAGTTGGTCGACCGCGCTTGAATTCGTTATACCAACGATACACGGTTGCCTTGGAAGGGCCTTCATCCATGAATGCCATTTGAAGTCTATCGTACGATTCATCCGGTTTCAGGCGACACTTGAAATCGTATAAAATCATAGCTCTAAAATGTTCCCGGCGCAGATCCATATTTCAGTGAGACACAATACTTTGAATTAACTCGCAAAAAATGTGGAGGGAAATTTTGAAATTGGAACTTACTTATTTTTACTTATAAATAATCATATTTTCGAAAAACATTATAACTGGCCAGTCTCCCATATATAAAAACTTTTTTTCGCAATACTTTCTGAGGGGCCTGGTATGTATAGTTCAATATGAGTGAAATTCGCAAAAGTTTAAAAACTTGTATCATACATATTTTTATTTGCAGAAGTTATGCAAAAAGTTAGGGTCACAGCAACCCTCGAAATAATATTTTTAGGAATACTTGAAACACTGCAAACGTTTCCTTATACACAACCCTTCTTTCGAGAGCGGGACAAAAAACGCTAATCGCTTCAGTCAATTAAGACTAATATAATTAATTACTGGAACACTTAAATAATTTTTATTGAAGCCACCCCAACGCCCTAATGCACTCTTAATGAGACCACCGAGATGGGACGTCAAAACTTTATGATTATGAGTTACCATAGCATTGTAACCATAAGACATTATGTTTTTGTGTTTATCGTAAAGAATGTTTGATTGGATAGTAAAGTTTATTTTAATGCGTAATGGTATAATAAATATATAATAAATAAATTATGGATGCCCAATTGATTCTCCAGGTGCATCAGTCACTGGTAGATGTAAGTACCTACTAACATTAGTTTCTTCGTTGTTTGTATACTAACCAATTGGACTTACAGTCTGACATAATAGATTTTTAATTAATTAATCAGTCACATCGCAAGCTTTTTTAACACGCTTATATTAGCTTATCTTGTACGTAACTGGGGGTCTACTCGCGTTTCACGAACGACAAACGAAGTACGAACTTTCGTTCCGACTGATTCCTACATAATAAAGATAGGCACATAAAAAAGGCACAATAAAGATAGACTACGGTTTATAATCGTATGAAATTTACCGGAGATCAGAGAAACAAATGTCAAAACATGATCATCGCATGCGATACAGAAACGATGGTAGACCGGAGTAGCAAATTGTGCGATGATTCGTACGATTTATCGAATATCGTCAATCGGGAGTAGACCTCCTGTTCCGTGTGGTGCCGCAAGTAAAGAATTGCACCACCCTATATCTTCTCATGGGTGTCGTAAAAGGCGACTAAGGGATTCCCCAGAAAATGGGCAGCAGCGTTCTCTGAGTATTTAACCAACCAACTGCGATGCCAACCCGCCTGCCAACCGTGGCGATTATGGCATACCCCCCCTTTTTGGGTTTTATTTTGTTATATTTTGCTCTTTTCTTGAAGGCTCTCATGTCGAATTTGTTCAGGAAAACCGCTGACGGAAATTGGTTCCACAGTTTTGCTGACTTAAACCTGTTGGTTTGACTTAAACCGTGTAAACAACAGTTTAAAGTTATTATTTAATTACACGAACTGAATCAAACAATGAACGTATTAAAAGAAAAAAAAAATGAGTAAAGAGACAGTGATTTACAGAACAAAGATTTTCGAGTTGTTTTTTTTAGATTTTATGATAAGGTAGAAAAAAAAAAAACGTATGCATAATAATATCATGAAAATCCGAGGACATATTTTGAGCTCATAAATCACATAACAACATAACATAACATCACGCCTGTATTTCCCCGAAGGGGTAGGCAGAGGTGTAATAGTACACCCACGTTTCGCCAGTTATGTTATAGTCCCTTGTAATAGGGAGCGAGCCTATTGCCACTGACCGGGCACAAATCCAGACACCAGGCTGTTACTGAGAATTTCCTAATGAAAAAACCCGATAACACTTTGCCCGACCCGGGAACCGAACCCAGGACCCCACGCTCAGCAGTCGCGCTTGCAACCACTAAACCATAAATCATATAGATCTTCCTAATATCTTTACCGACCGTTATTAATTCAAATTATGGTCTACATATATGAAACAAAAAAGAGACACATCTCTTGCATCTGTTCCCAGTATAATGACGCGGATAGTCCCGAAGCGTAGCACAGTAGACCCTGCCTCGTATCCTTTGACTATTGAAACTAATAAACACTCAAAGCTCGCATCTACATCCTGATTTTTTTATATCTAGGAACATTTAATAAAACAGGCAATAGGCTCGCCCCCTATTACATGGGACGGATAACATAACTGGCGAAATTTGGGTGTATAGACTATACACCTCTGCCTACACCTTCAGTACAGGCTTCTTCTTCTTCTTATCGTGTCAATGGTTCAAATATGGTTGGAATAAAAAGTGGCCACTTCAATGGCGTTTTCAGTGGCGGCGAATAGATCATCTCTTGTGCAGGTGTTCGGGCACAAGGGACACGTTAGTACAGGCGTGATGATATGTATGTGTATGTAGGAACAGTTTGAAATTTTAGCAAAACAATTTCTGATGGAACAAAGGAATTCACGAACAGAAATTGAACGATGAGCGAAGGGCGTTACAGTTTTTGAATCATAACATAAGAACAAGATTTTCCATCACCGAGAAAAATAAACTAAAACACACTTTAATTCGTTATGCTTCACTTACAGAACATCACGCATAGACCAACCAACTTGAATCCTTTCAAAGATACATTATACCACGCCATCCTTTTTTACTCCAGTTTCAAAAGGATAATAAGGGCTGTACTCGGAACTATAAAAAAAAAGAGGATCTTAAGGGCATTGCCCTGAGGGCGGGCCCTCTTTTTGGAGCGCCTGACCCATCTAGAAACGTGTTTCGAATCATAGAGAGCATTCGTGAGAGAATTTTGAGATGTAATATATTATCAAAGTGTTATGAGACTGGGGCGTGTATGGTGTGGGTAGGAGTGGTTATGTTTCAGGATCACATGGGAATAAAGGAGAAAAACATGACGGTACATTTTTTAAAGAAGTAGACGAAGGAAGAAGAAGAAGATTAGCAATCATAGCCTTGCTGTTAAATGCTTGCCTGTAACGAGGTCCAACTCGTTATGCTGGTCACCCTATTTGGTTTTCCTGGCCACTTTATTATACTTTCATCAATGCAAATTCAAAATTCAAAATTATTTTCAAAAATGGCTAATTTTCTACTGTTTTCAGCTGATTTCTATATTGTACGCTGAAAGACACTCATGTGTCTGTTACTGTGTCTTATAATCATTATATTATTTTATTAACAAACAGTCAATGTATCAATTTACCAGTTAAGTGAGATACAGTATACCAAAAACGTTCCTGCTTGTGTTTTTATTGTTAGTGCCGACCTACATAACTACCTACCTATCTACCTGAATCCTGAATCCAGCCAGAGCTCGCTGCATTGGTATAGCAGCAGCTCAATCGTCCTATAGTCGGAGTTTACCCACCACTCCTCCGACCCTCCGTACTACTAACTCTCTGTGCCCTCCATACCTCAGAGGAGTTCCATACCTCTGAGTTCTGTTCCTGTAGTTCCTGTACCACTAGTTCCTGTTCTCCTCCTCGTTCCGTGTGTCATCGTGTGTCAAACCGCCGAACCTTCGACCCTCCAAGTCTCCTGCCTGAACTACCCTCATCGAGGCCACGACGTGACATGCCTTCCATGCAACGACCATACAGCCCATAGACGCCTCATAACAGGCGACCGATGTCTGCAACACATCTATGAAATTTCACTAATGTAGATCACCACTATTCGCCACTTGCAATCTTCAAATCAGTTTCGACCACTTACATGAGCCGTCAAAACTGCCGCGTTAGTGATTAGCCAATAGCCGCCTTGGTATGGCCAATGGGATTGCAGTACCCCGCCTCAGCTAGTGGCAGAATTTATTGTACGCATTATGTTCAACATTAGGCGTCTATTGGTCTGAATGGTCGTTGCTTCCATGCAAAAGGGTCTGAGGTCAAACCCGGCCCGCACCTCTGACTTATCGGATTCATGTGCGGATCAGAATCTGACTATCAACTTGCTTTAAAGGTGAAGGAAAACATCGTGAGGAAACCTACACACCTGAGAGTGCTCCAAAAAATTCTCAAAGGTGTGTGTAGTTCACCAACACACACTAGGCCAGCGGCCACTTTGGCCTGACCCAGGAATCGAAACCGGGACCTCACGACTACCGAGGCAGTCCAGTAGGCCAATTCATGTAACTGAAGAAGTGCAGTTGCAGTGCAGCTGCAGTGCGGTTGCAGTGCAGCTGCAGTGCGGTTGCAGTTAAGTTTCGATCAAAACAATGCTTTTCGTATTCTCTTATTTACGGTGATCGCTGTCAGATACGAACTGCTGCGTCACTGCAACTTGATCGGCGCGTCATGAAATTACGTGAATTAGGCCCCAGGTCTATTACCACACAATGGACTAAGCCAGACTAATGTGAATTTCGATTTTCTAAATGTTTTATGACGAGATAACAATAATTTGCCCATTAATGCCATGTTAACCCGGTAGGTGTTTTATTACCTATTCTATGGTCTTTGTTTTTTATGCAAATAAATGGAAAAGTTGAATTTTGAATTTTTTTAAACATTATTACTCGTTGAATACATCAATTATCGATGTTTTTAGCAATTGAAGTACAGCCCCGCTAGCCAAGTTGACAATCTGCAATCTTGACGCTATAGAAAACAATCAAAATGTATGGGAATGACATATCTCAACGAAAAAGTCATTCGTCGGGATTATGTCATTTCCATACATTACGCAAAAAAAAATGCAAAGTTAGTCTTGTTATGATATTACAACTATGTAGGTATTGGTACCTAATGAAGTTATTTTTATGTGCACCTACCGCAAGTCGTCTTGTTGTGGCAATAAATCATTTTTCTTTCTATCTTTTTTTCTTTTAAACCACAAGCACACGTAATTTGTGACTTCAAGGAGCTGCAGCGTGACTATTCACCATTCACACGGCCGGCACCACAGCACTGCCTGTTGAAATTTTGGTCACTGGTGCGGTTGCAGTGTGGCCCGTCTGAATAGATCCTTAGCATTAAAGACAAGACACATAACAACAATATTTTCAACAACATCCTTCCATTCATAACCGTGAAAACGTATTGTAAGGCAACAAAGAATTGAATCATTGTTTAAATCTGTGAGACAACAACATGTAATATTCATAGCCCGCATCCGCACGAGCTCGTCCTTGACCGCCTAACGAGGCCTAAATACCAGCCGGTGGCCCCTTTATATGCGGTACAGGAACTTATTAAGAGAAGGATGTTGTCTATGGACCTATTTACATACTAGGTGGCAGTCCAGCTTCACTTGGGTAGGATAAATATTCATGATTAGGGTTTTTGTGTCACAAAGTCACTTTGTCGTACTGAGATTTCTAAGGAGTAAGGACGTGTCTGAACAACGGTTGGTAAAATAGGTAAAAAATTACATATTATGTAACATATAAACTTGAGGCGAACCAAGACATAACTATCCTAAACACAGGTTACTTTGTTGCCTATCTAGGAGAACAGTCGACCCCTTAACTAGATACTTAAATTGTCCATCTAATCTGGTCCAAGTTTAACAAATAAAAAAATAAAAGTGAAAATCACAACATAACAAACCATACTAATTTATCCACAGAATATGCTTAGTGCATTTTGCATTTGTCTGCTGGACGTCTTAAGTGCATTTTATTCTGCTTTTTTCTAATCGATGAAACAGCGTTAAAAGAGTCACCGACAAGCGTGATGCTCCATCGGTAGTCACAGATATCACTCGAGCGATCGTGGAAAGCGTCTCCATAAAATGTTCTCAATGGTGTGACTCAGGTGTGACTAGTCCGCCAACTTGAACCAAACTTGCGTGGTGATAAAGCGTCAAAAACTTTCTCCATTGAAGAACCCGTGCCTAAAAGTGGGAGAGTAGTGTCTTTTTTTCAGAAGGCCCACCTGATGTTACGCGGTTACCTCTGCCCATAACAACTGCAATACCACCTAGGCTGTTGCCTTAATGGTACCACAAGTCGAGTCGCCAGACAGAGACATGAAGATGGAACGTCTCATGTGATTGTAATTTCACCGGCACCCGTACCCTTCAGACCGAAACACAGCAATGTAAGCATCACTGTTTGGCGGAGAAGGAGGTGGACTGATTATGTTATGTTATGTAAAAAATGCGAGTTAAGTAAAATACACTGTTCCTGTTCCATTTTGCTTTCTAAAGCTAAGTTTGTACAAGTAGAATAGATTTTATAGGACAGACTTTAGAGTACCTATTACCTACTAAAAGTACGGTTAACACTTCGATCAAAGGGTTAATATTTCAATTTACATTAGTAGAAGTAAATTGTTTAACGATAGGTACATTAGCCTTCTGCCGTTATTTGACGACGTCTGTGGTCTAGTGGTTTGAGGTTCGAACTGCTGATCACGAGATCGTGGGTTCAATTCCCACAGGACACAAATATTTTGTGTGATGAACAATAATACCTCAGTGGATGAACATAGTCATGTGACCTGAGTCATCTCATTTCGCAAGTCATGATGCAATCACCATGAGTTTCATATTTTCTCTTCTAAACGATAAATCATGCTTATCAGTTTTTCAAATTAGTTACGCTCTTACATATTTTACGACTATTTTACGGCTCTTTGAATAAAGTTTCTCTGATAAGGATTATACCTGCTTACTTTTCATCGATATATAAACCATAGATTTTCCAACATGTAATCATCTCTTTGTGTTCATATGGAAACATAAAGAGCTATTTAAAACAGCAAACGATGTCTACCCTCGAAGTCGACGAGACCCACACATGCTCGTGCTAGAAAGCGCCCCAAGGCTTACTAAATATAATAAAAGCTGCTTGGCTATGGGTGTGCGTATATTTAACAAATTACCTAATCACCTTGAAATTTTAAATACAATACTAAATTACAAGAATGGTTAAGGTGAATGCTACAGGGTAGCCCGCGAAATTCAAAATTGTTGGCGTTTTTTGCAAATTGTAGCTTTATTTCGAGTTTTATATCGGTCAAAATGTGATTAGCGGAAATAATAACAATATATCTACTGAATAATACTCATAAAAAATATTAATCTAGCTCTATAAGCTGTACAAGCTCGAAAATCGATAATTTGATCGTAAATTAATATTATCGAGCTTGAACAGCCTGCCTAGCCAGCCTATTTGACCGATATAAAACTCGAAATAAAGCTACAATTTGCAAAAAACGCCAACAATTTGGAATTTCGCGGGCTATCCTGTAGCATTCACCTTATGGAAATAACTTCTATAGTGTTACAGAATTCCTTGAAAATAAATAATGTTTCTACTAAAATTTTGCATGCTATGTATATTCTTAGCAAAACATGTTTGCTCGTTATGAACTACGTATAAGACCTTTTTATACCATGTTTTTAAGTAAATAAATATATTCTATTCTATTCTATCCGTCCACACAGATGCCGAGAGTTTGACTCTCTAGAAACCCAACACGATGCAGCAGCGGCTGCCGGAGAGACCGGTTGCGGGGTCCCCCAGCTGAACCCTGAGCCGAGGCCCGAGCTCCCCCCTGGGGACACCCTCACGGTGTCGCAACCGGAGATAATCTCGTCACGCGAGACCGACCCTGTGCTCTAGAGTAGTTCCTAGGAGTAGGCTTAACCGCCACTGTGTTAAGATTAGGTAGGTCTTCTCCCTCCCCCACCGGGTATCCTCACGTTGTCGCCGTGGTGGGGCTTGCGTGTCTCAATGATCTTTGGGGCTATGCCGGTAGAGCTACTCATGCCGGAAAGGTCCAAAGGGAGAGACCAGACAAAGAAGGATACGAGACGGAGTCCATTACGGACTGCCGGGAGAGACAGGGTGTGCGTTTCGCTCCTTGGGGTTTTTCATGGAGCGAATATGGCGGAAGGTATAGTCGCTAGTCAAGTGTGGTTCGCTCCTGGTATGTGTCTGTCATCAGACGTGACCGTGGATGCGAACCAGTGACTAGTGGACTGAGACAGGGTCCTGGAAGGACAAGGATGACGTAGGGGCGACAGGTTTGCTAGTCATTTATGACTAGCCGACACGGTCTAATACAGACCACAGGTCGGTCCGACCCGTAATCCTCATTGAGAGGAACGGGGGTCCTTAGGGGCTGCGGGGAGACAACCCCTTTAAAAAATCCAACACCTGGGGACCACACCCCACAAAAAAGGCAAAGCTGTGTTCAGCAAACATAATGGAAGCGCATCGAAAAAGAATATTACCCCAGGAGGGTACCGGCTGCTCTGCAGTCGGAGAATCCCTCACCGGACAGTGTTCGGTCAGTCCCACGTATTCTGGGGGGGACAACGATCGCTTTTTGTCCATTCCGGACATAATCGTTTCTCCGTCCGTCAAGGACGCATCGAGCCAGGGAGGCTCATTTTCCCGTGATGTGGAGTCGTTGGGTTCTGTTCCCAACACGTCTATATCATTGGGACCCAAACAGCGGGTGAATGCCGACCAACCCTCCGATTCCCGAGGAAAGGACGGCTCATTTCCAATATCCTGCAGGAAAGAGGTGGTGCAGAGCGCACCTGTTGTAGAGGGAAAAGAAATGCCAAAGGTGGTACACACCCGGGCGATTTTTGTGCGTCCACCTACGCCGGTTGCCAAGGGGGTTGTGAGTGACAGCGATGAGTCGGATTGCTCGCAGGTGTCGCTCACTTCCCAAACGTCGTCGGCATCAAGACGAAGTCGTGGACGCAAGCGGACGCGACCGTCGGGAAGTGATGAGTCGGCTAGGGCCACGAAAAAGTCGGCCCCAAGTAGACCCTCAAGTGAGAGTGGAGAGAAGGACGAAGACCCCAGTGTCATAGGTCCTTCGGCAAGCACCCGAGCCAAGCAGAATTTGTCGAGCTCAGAGGCACTGGCAAAGAAGATGCAGGCGCAGCCAACGGCAGATCTAAGCGCTTGTATCTTGGAAAACCTGTCGATGGTAGAAAAGGTTGCAGACGAATCTCGCAATCTGAAAAAGTGCTTCGTCAAAAGCCTCAGAGAAGCAGCTATGATGGTGCAAGCCGCAGTAGTGGAGATGGCGCAGCGATCTTCCGCTGAGGTAAACGTTGGAAGGCTGGAGGCTGAGAACGTGGAACTGCGGTCCCAAATTGCCAGCCTTACAACGCAGATAGGGAAGCTGACGGAGCAGATGAACTCCTTCCGTCAGCAGGGCAATCTTGCGGCAGGTCCTAGCAGTGCCATCATACCAGTGACCACGCAACACAAGGCAACCATAGTGGCGGGATTGGCGCCAGAAGCGGTTTTGCAGGAGTTTGAGCGTTCTGTCATGCTTAAGCTTGGCGGAATGATGGATGCCAAGTTAGCTGGCATTGAGAGCAGGCTACTTCCTGAGCAGCGTCAGCGTCCACCACTGGCCGCAGATACACGAGAGGTCACTGAACCTACCATCCAGACGCAGCCCAGTGAACCCCAACAATCTCAAAGAGCAAAAAAGAAAAGGAGGAAGAAGGGGAAACGTGGCTGTGATCCAGTGGCAGATTTGCCTGCTGTGCCCACGCAAGCGTCACAGGCTGCAGCTCCTGCTACCACACAGTCGCAGTGGTCAACCGTTTTCGGGAGCAAGGCGAAGAAGATGCCGGACTTGTCGACACAGGGGCGAAAGGAAAAGCAGCCCGTTAAGCTGCCTCGAGACCCCGCGTGTGCAGCTATCACAGTGACACTGCCGGAAGGATCAGCTGCCACTTTAGCGGGCGCGATGGCTACTGCCAAGCAGCACATCGCGCTTACTGATCTTGGGCTGATCGGCTGCCTAAAGTCAAAGAAGGCAGCCAACGGTGGTTTAGTTCTGCAAGTGTCAGGTGCTGACAATAGCACCAAGGCAGATCAACTTGCTAGTCGAATGCGAGAGGTCCTTGCCGGTATGGACGTCCGTATCGCTCGGCCAATTAAAACTGGCGAGGTCAGGATTCTGGACCTGGATGACTCTACCACACCTTCTGAGGTAGCTGCCGCAATCGCAGAGGTGGGTGGATGCCCCTTAGATGAAGTGAAGGTGGGAGAAATTCACCGTTCGCATAACTCCTTGGGGACCATCTGGGTCCGTTGCCCGCTGGCGACGGTTAAAAAGTTAGAGTCCGCTAAACGCATATGTGTAGGGTGGATGTCGGTCCGGGTAGATGTGCTGGCTGCTCGGCCTATGAGGTGTTTCCGATGCTTAGAGCTGGGACACGCTCGTGCCCAGTGCCTTAGCACGTTTGACCGAAGCAACCGGTGTTTCACCTGTGGCGAGCCTGGCCATAAGATGAAGGAGTGCTCGGCGCGGGGCCTTCGATGTCCATTGTGTGCGGACCTTGGTCGCCCTACCGACCATAAGTTGGGTAGCAAAAAATGTGCTCCGAAGAGAAGAAAGAATAGGGGTAAACAGGCCCCTCTTCTTCCAGCTACCCAGGCTGGTAACGAGTCTGTGTCGGCAAGTTGCCCACTGGAGGTGATGGAAATATCACATTCCCAGCCTTAAAAGTTCTACAAGGCAACCTGAACCACTGCCGCAATGCGCAGAACCTGTTACTGCAGTCTATTGCGGAGCGGTCGGTTGCCATAGCTGTGGTGGCGGAACCCT
Organism: Asteroscopus sphinx; assembly: GCA_949699075.1. Lineage (NCBI taxonomy): Eukaryota > Metazoa > Arthropoda > Insecta > Lepidoptera > Noctuidae > Asteroscopus > Asteroscopus sphinx. The sequence goes on from OX453020.1 coordinate 8,928,933, forward strand.
ACAACGTCCCGGACCATCCTCGTTGGTTTGGGGACACCGAGGGCTCTGTCGCCGTTCACTGGGCTGGTGGGCCTCCCTGTTCCTTTTTGGAAAGAGGGCCTGGTTTCATTGCGGTTGAGTGGGGTTCTCTGGCAGTGGTGGGCTGCTACGTCTCTCCCAATATATCCCTCGCCGACTACGAGGCATACCTGGACGGGGTGGCAAACTGTATACGTGGCAAATGTTTACCTCGTCCAGTGCTCGTCCTGGGTGACTTTAACGCTCATTCTCGACTCTGGGGGAGCACCCGGGACAGTCCGAGAGGAGAGACTTTGCAAGCCTGGGCGGCGTCACTTGACCTCCGACTCTTAAATTGTGGTTCTGTTCCTACATGTGTTCGGTGGCAGGGGGAGTCGGTCGTGGATTTGACGTGGGCGACTTCTTCTGTTGCCCGCATGGTTTCTGGATGGAGGGTGGCGGAGGAGATGGTCACTTTATCTGATCATCGCCATATTGTATTCGATGTGGCCCTCATCCCTCCTTCTGGTCCAAATCGTCCAGGTTCAGACCTGCCGCTGCGGCGTTGGGCCCTAAAAAAGCTCAACAGAGATTTATTTGTCGCAACTGCGTACGTCGTGGCGTGGTCTGGGGGTACAGAAGTTGAAGGGATCTTGCCCAACCCGGAAGAGGAGGCAACCTGGTTTCGGGACACGATGACGTCGATCTGTGACGCTGCGATGCCCCGGGCCAGATGCACCATACGCCGAGCAGTCTACTGGTGGTCAGAGGATATTGCGCAATTGCGCCTGGTTTGTCTGAGGTCCCGCCGCCGGTACACTCGAACCCGACGCAGACGTCGAGCTACAGCCGAAGAGATATCCGAAGCCTACGACGCTTACAGGGCGGCTAGGGAAGCGCTCCACATCGCCATTGCGGATGCGAAGTCTCGGTCCTGGAATGAGCTCCTCGAGGAGCTGAATAGGAACCCGTGGGGGCGACCCTATAAGATTGTCATGGGCAAGCTACGCCCGTGGGTCCCCCCGCTAACGGAAACTCTAGACCTGGGCTTGTTGGGAAGAGTCGTAAACACACTTTTTCCTACAGTCCGGGACAGTTCTTCACTGCCCCTGACTGCGTCGGATTGGTCCGATGAGTTAGGGGTCACAGAAGGGGAGTTAGACCGAGCCATTAGTCGCCTGAAAGCTCGTAACACCGCGCCAGGACCCGACGGCATTCCTGGTCGGGCGTGGGTGTTGGCTTTGGATGCTCTAGGGGACCGCATGAGGCGGCTTTTCAATAGCTGCCTCCATTCTAGTGTGTTCCCAGCCGGCTGGAAAGAAGCCAGATTGGTCCTCTTGAAGAAGGAAGGCAGGGCCGCGGAGTCTCCCTCTGCATACCGTCCCATATGCCTGCTTGATGAGGCATCAAAGCTATTTGAGAGAATAGTTGCCGCTCGCCTCGTCAAGCACCTGTCGCGGGTGGGTCCTGACCTCGCCGATAGCCAATATGGCTTCCGGCAGCAACGTTCGACCGTAGATGCAATACTTCGGGTCCGTTCGCTCTCGGAGCAGGTGGTGTCTCGGGGTGGGGTGGCGGTGGCGATAAGCTTAGACATCGTCAATGCTTTTAACTCCCTGCCTTGGGACGCGATTAGGGGGGCCCTAATACACCATCAGGTGCCTCCCTACCTGCAGGGTATTGTCGGGGCCTATCTTCAGGACAGGCATATACAGTATGTGGGTAGGGATAGTGAAGTCCATCGGAGGGAGATTACGTGCGGCGTTCCACAAGGGTCAGTTATGGGTCCACTCTTGTGGAACCTCGCATACGACGCGGTTCTGCGTGTCGATCTTCCCACTGGCGTGAGTGTTGTTTGCTACGCAGATGACACCTTAGTCATTGCCGGCGGGGACACCTTTGAGGGGACCATCCGACTTGCCGAGCTTGGGGTGGCAATTGTCGTGAACAAGATCCGCGGGCTGGGTCTGGAGATAGCGCCTCAAAAGACCGAGGCGCTATGGTTTCACAAATTGCCACGAGGTAGGCAACCACCCAGCGTGTCGGTGTGCGTTGGTGACGCGCAAGTCCAGGTGGGCCAGAGTATGAAATACCTTGGCCTAACCTTGGACAGCCGCTGGAGCTTTGGAGAGCACTTCGGACGCCTTGTTCCCCGGGTCGAGAGGGCAATGGGTGCCCTGCACGGACTGCTGCCCAACCTCGGGGGACCACAAGAAGAAGTTCGCCGCCTCTATGCGGGTGTTGTGCGGTCGATGGCCCTTTACGGGGCGCCGGTGTGGTCGAATAAACTGTCAGGCGCCCGGCGCAGCAGAGCTAAGTTTAATAGTCTGCAGCGTAAAGTGGCCATCCGAATTGTGCGAGGGTATAGGACGATATCCTTCGAGGCGGCAACTCTTTTGGCGCGCTTTCCACCCCTGGATATACTGGCAGATATGGATGCGAGGGTGTATGACCGGATACGCACCATTCGCCAGAGTGGCGAAGGCGCGCCCACAAGGGCGTTCGAGAGGCTGAGACGGCAGGAGCGACAACACGCGCTCGAGCTGTGGCGCGAGCGGCTTTCAGGGCCGCAGTTTGCGCACAAGCGTGTGGTTGAGGCCATCCTGCCGTGCTTCGAAGCCTGGCTGAGTAGAAGTGAGCGTGTCACCTATCGTCTTACTCAGGTGTTCACCGGGCATGGTTGTTTCGGTGAATACCTGAATAGGATCGGACGCGAGGCCACGGCGAATTGCCACCATTGTGGAGGCGACCAAGATACCGCCCAACACACACTCGCAGAGTGTCCTGCATGGAACTCTGAGCGGCGGGTCCTGGTCGATCAAATTGGGCAAGATCTCTCTCTGTCAGCGGTAGTATCAGCTATGCTGGCAGAGACGACAAATTGGAGGGAAGTAGCCTCCTTTTGCGAGACCATTATGGTCCAGAAGGAGACTGCGGAGCGGGATCGAGAGAGGGCCGATCCTGCTCGGAGAAGGCGACGCCGGAGAGGCAACCTCTCCGGCACCTAGCCTAATAGGGCTATAAGGTGCACTCCCCGCCCTATCGATACGCGACTGGAGAATGGGGAGCCTTTGAGGTCACGACGTACAGAGTGGAGGCTCTGTGTGTCCAGTAAATGACCTCAGGGATGCCGATGGCACGAAGTAGTCTCGGGCCGCCGTGTACCAATCCAATCGGGAAAGTGTAAGGGGAGACAATAAAGTCTCCCTTGAGAAGTGTCTAATAGGCATAGCACAGGAAGGGCTCCGGAGGCTTATTATTTCCCGGAGTCCCACTTATTGTGCTGAAGATGGCTACCGGGGGGGTTTTAGTGGGTAAAAATCCCACACACCCCGGCCTCTGTCCTCCATGAGGCCGGCAGCCTTTTGAAGGTTTCCTCCTCGAATATAAAAAAAAAAAAAAAAAAAAAAAAGGTCTTCTCCCTCGCCGGCGAAGCGTGCCGCTTAACGGCGATTCGCGAAACACGCCACCCCCCCGATATACCGAAAGTCCGCCACTTTTGAGAAAACTATTCCCGATGCAGCAACGGCTGCCAGGGGGACATAGCGGCGGGGTCCCCTCGCAATGCCCCAGTAAGCCGAGGTCCGAGCCCTCCCTTGGGGTTTTGCAACCGCGAGTTTCGTTTATAAGTTGGGTTTAGGGAAATTTTCGGCGGATGGAGTCCCTAACGGGATTCTCCGCCACCCGCCCGGTTAAGCAGTTAGGTCACCTATCTTGGATGCCAATCTGCGAGAGTCCATTGGAAAACAAAAACAAAAAAATATGAAATATATCCTAGTCTCGCCGTCTGAATCTACTATTGTACCTTCACTTAAATTTAATCAGTTCAGAATTATAAAGTTGAATCATACATTGAAGTTCAATTACTTTTTTCTATCGACGAATACCTACGACACCGCCAAGCCACGTCAAATATAACTACATAAGTGTTTGTATTGGTCTGGGTGTTTCTTATGCATAATCACCAAAAAAAAAGAATGTATGTATGTAAAAAAAGTATTATATCCACTGTCTAGTACCCATAGCACAAGCTCTGCTTAGTTTGGGACTAGATGGTGCTGTGTAAAAATGTCCCAAAAATATTGATTTATTTACTCTAGTAATGTGGACTCGGCGGACCTAGGGGCAAGGACGCATGCCGCATGCGGGATGTTTTAAGCTACCCTCTTGAAATACTTAAGAAAATCCTTTTTATGAGCCCGACCGCGTATTCAGGAGTCATCAAAAGCTCCAACAATTTATGTATAACTGAGCATGGGAAATTGTTGTAAACATTGCAGCATGTGCATCAAGTTGGTGCGAACATGTCAATTTTATTGTTTTAAATTAGACGGCTTCCTGTTAGAAACTAATCACAGATTCCTTGCGCAAGTTTTTAGTGACGTAAATATGAATTACAACCAGACACGCATATTTAATTATTGTCAAGATAGTGCAACGGAAGCGGCGGAATAAACTTCTATGGTGTCAATTAAAGTATCTACTATAGATATTAGAGAAACTTGGAAATAATAGGTATATTTTTGATGATTCCTTATTACTAGGTACTTGTGTTTTGCCTCCGGATCATAGAAACCACACCACAAACCACCACTTTATTAAAACCACAGACAGTTGTTTTACTATAAAACATACATAGTAAAAAATATGGACGAAGTGCTGCGAAAAATCATAGTGAAGCCAAAAAAACCGTGCTCCTTCGTGTACAACCAGCGCTCACGCACACACATGCACCTCGAACCATGCTCACCTCTATCAGTACACATGTCGCGGCATCGTCCAGTAAGCATGGCGAAAGCAAATATCCATCAGGTGCATGGTGAGTGCGTAAGCGCTGGGGTTGTACACGAAGAATCACGGTTTTTTTTGGCTTCACTATGATTATTCGCAGCACTTCGTCTATATATTTTACTATGTCTGTGATTTAAAACATAATATTATATTAAGTATGCATAATATAAAGAAACTTACCCTGACCATCACTACTTCCCGCAGCTCCAAGAAAACAAATCAAACGCAATTTAAGACTTCTTTAAATCTCCCTCGTTTTAGTAATGAGTCCATATTGTTTATAACAGGTCACTGACCCTTAAACCCACGTGTGGACACACGTGTGAACCTCTTTGTCCGAATCTTTGTCCGATCTACTCCTTTCTTGCGTTTCTAAGCTCTAAATTTTGTGAGGAGGGCTTCTAAATCGGTGGACTAAGCAAGAGAATGGAGTAGCTTTGCAAGTTTTTATTTGATTGTTCAGTGGAATATAAAATCACACACACATTGGTACATAAATATAAAGACTGCGATTAAATTTAAATTTAATCTAATTTTATAAGTATTTTAATTGTAATATTTTATTGTATTGTGACGTATTGTTCCATGTGGTGCCGGACATAAAGAATTGCACCACCCTTATCTCTTCTCATGGGTGTTGTAAAAGGGGACTAAGGGATTCCAAAGGAGACCAGAAGATGGGCAGCAGCGTTCTCTGAGTATTTTACCAACCAACTGCGATCGCCAACCCGCCTGCCAAGCGTGGCGATTATGGCATATCCCACCTTAATTGGGGGAGGCCTACGTCCAGCTGTGGACGTCTTTCGGTTGAAATTATGATGATTGTATTGTATTTTATTGTAATGTCTAATTTTCCAAGTTCCTTCTGCAATAAAGTACTAATAAATAAATAAAATAACAATTCAATCAAATTAACAACCTATAGCAGTCCACTGCTGGTTAAACACACCCCTCACAAATAGCGCCACAACACTTGTTCCGCATTTCTTTTTACGTGGGGCCAGTGTCGGACTCTTACCGACTAAAACCACCACGGTGTTCCTCTGCTAACCTTTGGCCGGGGGAGTGGGATACGATATGCAGTCTCCATCCACCCCCGACAGGTTCCGGCTCACCGCTAGTAGGCGAACCCCCTTGCCCCCGTGCGACCTAAAGACGGCCGCACCCTCATTCCGACAGGCCTTGATTGTTCCTGCGGGCTTGAACTGGCGACTGGAGGTCAGCGTATGCCACCTGCAACGCCCGGTCCTTCTCCTGCGAGATGGGAGAGAGATGGTCGCCTCTCACTTCCACTTCGTTGCCTGCTTTACACCGCCATCCGCGTCCAAACCAACACTGATACCTTCCTCAGCTCATCGTTCCATCTGGCTGAACGACCAAACAATTATGGTAACAACATAACTTCTAATCTAATAATAATCTACAAGCTTAGAATTATTATAAAATCACAAGTGTGATCGGATGATCTCTATTGGATGATCATATCAATGACACTCAATATTATGATAGTTGTCGTTCCACTTATGAATAACTATTAGGTCATCCTCAGACAATAACAAAGAGATAACATGAAATATTTATTGTCCTTCATTTCATTCGCAGATAGCAACAGACTGTCATGATATGGACATGTGATGTGGAGGAATGAGGAGCATGTTACAAGGAAAGTATGTGGATGGCTATAAGAAAAGATGCAGACCGAAGAAAACATGGATGGATTGTGTGAAAGATGATATTAACAGAAAGAATGTGAACACGGAGATGACGGCTGATAGAGATGTATGGAAGAAAAAACATGCTGCGCCGACCCCAAATAAATTGGGATAAGGACAGGAGGATGATGATTTCATTCTCAGGTCAGCGTAGCAACTTGAATAAAATAATATAAACAATTTCTTAACTACGGTCCCTTGACCATGTTTGAAGGTCATTTTGATACTTAAATCTACACTACTGTCTGACTGAGGATAGCCCGTGACCATGCTTCTCAGAATAACGTTAGCCTAACGTGAGAGAACCGCCATTTTTTACAGCAGCACTTTATGGAGACCTACATTACTAGACCAACGTATATAAATAACTTTTCTCCCACTTGCTCGGAAATTGGTTCATTATCCAAAAAAAGAATACAGCCATCGGCTCTTTTCCGTACGCAGTGAAATAACAGGGCAGTAATATCAAACACGACAATAATAGGAATTGCAGTAGGTCTACTCGCGTTTTACGAACGACAAACGAAGTACGAACGTTCGTTCCGACTGATACTTACATAATAAAGATAGGCACATAAAAAAGGCACAATTAAGATAGACTACGGTTCATAGTCGTATACAATTTACCGGAGATGAGAAAAAAAAACGTCAAAACACGATCAACGCATGCGATAAGGGAACGATGGTTTACCGGAGTAGCAAATTGTGCGATGAATCGTACGATTTATCGAATATCGTCGAACGGGAGTAGACCCCCTGGACAGTTTTCATTTTTTAAATTATGCTACCGAGGTTTTTAAGTACACACTTACGTAAATTAGGTTTTTTTTATTTTTTTATTCTATTATTAGGTACAAAATATTTATCATTATAAAGGCTGAATGAGCATTTTTCTTTTTTTTAACTTTGAAAATAGAACAAGAAACGCGCGCGGACGAATTGGCACGAATTAAAGTTAGATACTGTTGAATTAGCTTAGCTTCTTAAATCGTTGTGTTGAATTAATTTGTGTATTGTTTCTTCGCAAATGAGAGAAAAGTACTATACAAGTGTCGGCCGAAATAGCAATTGACGGCCTCGTTTAGTTAAAAAGGACACGGCTAGCGCCTCGTACTTCCAATATTACTCCAATGATATTACTCGGCCGTCAATTGCTTCATTTCATAGGCCTCGATAGTAATGTACTATTATTTTGCTACCGCAAAGTAGGCTCAATATCGACACAATTTTTATAGATTGTAATCGGTGTCGGTATCGAGCGTGCTGCTTAAATATAGACAAACAGACAAACAATTAACGTCTGCATCGAAACGTATTTTTTTTACTATAAGACATTATTCATTTTTCATCAATGATATTTTAAAAGTACAGATAGCTACTTGCGCTCGCTAACTGAAGACTCGAAAACGGCCTAACTAGGACGTTTTTCTATTAATACGCGTTAAGTAATGCGCCGAGCGTGGCAGGTGACGAAAAAAAACTAAAATGTCGTCGTGTGTGTACAAAAAGTGTTCCAATTATGATGCGAAAGTAACTTGAAGTAACTTACTTAATTTGTACCTACTAGTTTGTGTATTGTGCTGCCGCTGCGTACGGAACATTTTTTTCGGTTGTTTTGTTATTGTATGACATATCTATACTTTTAAATATCATTGTTTTTCATACAATTATTATTGTCGACCAAAATTCGACAGTTTAAGTTTGTTAGTTTAGTGGTCATGAGCAGAATGTGCTCAGCTGCTTGCTGGCGTTTGGTCGGAGTTCGAAGTCTAGATCGGGGACAGTACATACCCGGCTGGCACGCCCCTCCCAGAAATATTCTATACACTTTAACTTTAATTTAATCTTATATCTTTGTTGCCTAAAACCTTGCAAGTTGTAACTTTGCAGGATGAAGTCACTGACTCCTGAAACACAGGTATAATGCCTAGCTCTGAAGTCAGGGTCATACTATTTTTGTACCAAAATTTCCGTTTTCGGTTCAAAATAGTGGTGTGAACCGGTTCTCAAAAAACCGGATAATCACCGGTTAGAGTGAGTACCGGAGACTAATCGGTGATTTCACTAAACTACCGGTTAGGTATTTGATTTCTTGCAGAATGCCCCCAAATGTGCCAAAATTTCTTGTTTATAATTAAATAATTTTGTTCGATGACTAACGTAAAATGTCGATCGCCAATTGACCTTGACTAAAGTAAAATATTTGTGTTCATTAGTATTAGTATGTCTATCTGTAAGTTATTTTTTTTATCATAAAGCGTGTTTTTTTCTCTCGTTTATTTAGATTTAGAGTATTTTGACTCTCCGGAGATTATCCGGAGAATCTACGGTGATTCAATAAAATCTCCGCATAATCTCCGTAGGCTAAAATTGCCACTAGTTCAAAATGAATTAGGTAGGTATGTTATTTCATATAAAAATAATTGCCTCAAGAAATGCGTCTCCACACCTTTTCTTTTCCCGCGTGTCCCTTCGAGAATGAGGAGTGCACTTGTTTATGTTCATGTTGAACAATGCGACCCCGCCATTCGTTCCGTACGACACAACATTCAGTTCGGTCCCATTGATCATTTGTACGCATTTGAGCTTCGGACGACCGGATTAGACAAAGACATAAACTATTGTCGTGTTTGTAAGGAGAGTAACAACACTATTTTTGGGAGTGAGATTGATTTAGGTAGGTATGTAATGGGATTCGTGAAAAAGGGACTGCAAGGAAGGATTTTCAGTAAGATTATTGTTCGAAGAGTCTGCTTTATTATCAAAAGCTGATGAAGCACTTACTTTGGAAGGGAAATATCACCTTTCTATTTATTTGTAATTATTGTCAAGAAAAACTGCCTAGTTAGCTTGATTTTCATAAAATGGTTTTATGTGAACTAGAGATGCAACAAATTTTAATACTACTTTTACGAATACGAATATCGAATAATACCGATTGTACTATTCGGCGAATACGAATACCTGATTTTATTATAGCTGCGTGTATGTTGATGAAACATATTGCATGCTCACTCCTATCTACCAATCTAGTCTCCACAAACGAAAACTAAAAGGTCGCCACAATGGCTGACCATCTATGGATGTAAACCAAAGATAAAAAAGTTTTATAATTTTATGAATGAATATTTATGTCTTTGTCGACTCGGTCGCAACGCTCGCAAGACGCAACGCAATCTGTTTCTTTTTACGAATTTCATGAAAGTGTTCGGCGGATACGAGTATTCGGTAATTTGATGGTATTCGGCAAATACGAATATTCGTATTCGTTGCATCACTAATGTGAACGTGACGTGAATGTTGTTGGTCATTTACCACTTAATATTTTTTCACGTCATCACATCACATTACTTAAATTAATAAAAAAGCGAAAACTTCAGGTGACCATTACAAAATCTACAAAAAAATAAAATTAATATTTGTTCATCTGGAAATCACAGTTCCAACTATTTTACGTACAATATGGTTTCATACGAAAATAACTAAATTATGCCCAATTTGACTGTCACATTCCCATCAACATGTCACATATTCATGATACGATAATTCTTCATAATGTGACAGACTGATGACGCATTCATCATATCACATCACATAATTGCTTAGGCATTGTTGAGTTTCCGTTGCCGACGAAATTAGAAAAAGAAAGAAATTACATTCGAAAATTAATTTTAGATCTTATTTGAAAGTGAGGAGTGAGGAACTTTGATTGTTTTGAAGGTAGTTTCTTATGTTTTGACCAGCAGGGCAATTGTGTAACTGCATCGCAATCAACAAAATGTCAATTTTGAAGTTTGAATGCGGATTTCAATGTTCATTGCTCCGTTTGTTTTGACAATCCGTCAAATTGACAACTACGTACCACGCAATGAATATTGCTGTAATTTCAAATGAAAGCTGATGTCAATGTGAATGCATTACACAATTACCCCACTGAATCTACAATAAAATTGTATGTTTTATATAAATTTGAAGTGCATTTTGTTTTGTTTCAGTGAAGCCACGGAGATAAGTGATTTTATCTTGATAACAGTAATATCAGTGGCTTTCTTTTCATTTGTGGCAGTTTATTTTATACATACGAAAGAGTCTGTGTACTATCAAGTTTAATCTAGAATAATTTGACCCCTTTCTTTATATTAGTTATTGTGTATTCATTTTCAATTTCTTTAAGTGTAGTAAGTACCTACTCACCTCTTTATGCAAATGAAAAAGAGAAAAGAAAGACGACTGTTCTTCGCCAGGAGCATCTTGGACCTGCTGGCAACTTACCATTTATAGTTTTTTACCAAATCGCTTGCAAATCATAGTAAGTATACAATTATTTATTTAACTATCATATAACATAATAAGTATAGGCTAGAATCACAAATCGGTGTGCGAAAAAAAAAGAATCAAATATTAGTATTAAATAGTTATTTGTTATACAAGAGTGCAAAGTTGCTTTTTAACCGCGTGCTCAATTTTGATGCCCGAGCAAGCGAAGGATTCTAAAATTGAATCACGAGCGCAGCGAGTGATTCAAAAGTTAGAATCCTGAGCGTTAGCGAGGGAATCAAAAGAGCACAAGGTGAAAAATCTTTGCACTCGAGTGCAACACGTAACTTTTCATCCCACCTCAGCGAGGAAATTACTAAATGCAAAAAAGAACATTTACAATCACAAGATACTTTTATTTCAGTTTAGGTATTAACTACTACATTATGATAGTATTTTATATATTAGTATTACAGAATAATCTTTAAATTATAACAAATAATACTTAGGTATACCTAATTAAGAAAAAAATTAAGTAACGTTGCTACAGTTACTTAAGTTGAGAGTAATATTGTTGTTAGGTACTGTAATGTTGGTGTTAGTGACTTGTGTACTGTTTTTCGGTAAACTATCTGTCATACTTAATAGTTGTACCGATTCATCGGATTCCCTTGGTGTAAATGAGCAAAACGTTTTCTGAGAAAGTTTTGGTTCCTTTATCTAGTCGCCACATGTTAAACCAAAGACTTTGTATAACTGACGTAATAACTATCGTATTGTTTCAAATACTTCTCGTGTGATTGTTGAGGGAGAAAGCTCATTAGTGCATTATTAACAGTTTCAGTCAATTCTGTTTGCGTCAAATAAACTTCCTCGTCGCTAGAACCACTGATTTTAGGGTAATAGATCTGTGCATTTTAGGTTTTTCACTTGTTTTCAAGTTTCTTGTTTTTAACCTAATATTTATGTATTTAACAATATGACGTGAAAAGAAACTGGCGCGCGCAAAGCAAATAAAAAAAAGTACACCAAGAAGGTTCCGAGTCTGAGTTGTTAACAAATTAAAAAAGGTTGTATGATGAATTCGGCACCATGGAGGGAGAAGTAAATAGGTTTCATGATGTTTTGAATTCACAAACGTAGTGCACACGGTGTTCTAAATTCAATTTACTTTATCCTCTAGGGCAGCGGTTCTCAAACTTTTTTGGTCACGGAACCCTTTTGACAAGCAAAATACTTGACGGAACCCTACAATAAAACAATAGTTTTTAAAAGTGTATTCTTTATTATATAAGCATAATAAAAGTACAATGTAACAGTTACTAATTATTACTTACTTTAACCACATGCCAAGTACAATAATAGAAGATATTAAAAATGAAAAAATCTTAACTAATGGGAGGTATGAAACTGTTTTTTATTTTTCATCAATTGGTTGATATCAGGTTTGATAGAAGACATTTGAAGTCTCATATCAGGTTCGGCGTCCAGTCTATTGCGATATTTTGTTTTCGTGGCTGCATAGGTTGAGAATCCTGTTTCGCACAAATATGTTGTTGGGAACGGGAGAAGAATATTCAGAGCCATTCTGCCAAGCATTGGATATTCATCACGGATTCTGCACCAAAAATCGTTGAGAGGCGTCGTTTTGAACAGTGACTCCATACTTGTGTCTGATGACATTTCTAAAAGAGATTCATATATCTCGTTTGACATACTTTCGGGCTTTTGCAAGTTGGGTAAAAAAGGATTATGAATCCATGAATTCAGCTTCATTTTTGTATTATGTTCTTCGGGAAAATACTTTACAAAAGATGCGCGCATCGAAGTGAGATATTGGACCAATTCTTCAAACACATCATCTTGAAACATTTCCGAGTCGTTATCGCTAACAAACTCACTGAGTGACGTAAAGCTTTCTATTTCTCTCTTACCAACGCAAATAATCCAAAAATCAAATTTTCTTTTGAAGGCAGTTATTTTGTTATAGGCCTGGAACACTGTTGTCTGTTTACCTTGCAATGATAAATTCAATTCGTTCAGTTTTTGAAAGATATCCGCCATAAAAGACAATCGGAACAACCAAGTTTTATCATACAAACGGTCTTTCAAATTAAAAGAAACTGTATCTGCTGAAAGAAACATTTGTAACTCGGCTCTAAGTTCAAATAGCCTTGTTAAAGTTTTACCCCGAGACAGCCATCGCACTTCTGTATGGAGCAGCAGTGTTTTATGTTTGCTGCCATAATCTTCACACAATAATGAGAACAATCGGGATTGTAGTGGTCGTGATTTGATAAAATTAATTATTTTTACCGCTTCATCCATAACTAATTTTAGATTTGACGGCATTTGCTTCATCGCAAGTGCTTGTCTATGCAGAATACAATGGCTGGAACTACAATTAGGCGCTTTACTTTTTATTCGTGATACTGCTCCTGCTGTTTTACCTGTCATCGCCTTGGCCCCATCTGTACAAATGTCAATGCAATCGTTCCAACTAAGATTATTTTCTTTAAAAAATATGTTTATTTTATTAAAAATTTCTTCCCCGGTAGTGTTTGTGGGCAGCGGTGAACACATAAGCATGTCTTCTTCAAAAGAACGTTCATATGGATATCTCACGATAACCAGCAAGATAGCCAGACCAGTGACATCAGTTGACTCATCCATTTGCAAGGCGAATCGTGTTTTTTGTAGACGTGCAACTAGTTCTTGTTTGACGTAGCTTGCCAGATCATGGATTCGCCGTGAAACAGTATCGTTTGATAGCGGTACAGTAGAAAGATGCTTTGCAGATTTTTCATCGAGCATACATTTTGTTATGTCTAACACACATGGCTTTATTAAATTCTCAGCGATAGTGTGCGCTTCACCTGCTTGTGCAATGCGATAGCTAACTAAATATGATGCCTCCGTGGCCTTTTCATTGATAGTTTGTGTTACATGCATCATATTTTTTTGACTTTCCAATAACTGTTCTTTTTTACGAACAAAAAATTCTTTATTCTTGTCTTTAGACTCGGGGTGTACAGTTTCTAAATGTCTGCGTAATTTGGCAGGTGCCATGGAACTATTAGGAAGCAGTTTACTACATAACATGCAGAGAGGTGAGCCGTTGGAATCAACAAATCCGAAACTGATATATGATTCATCATACTTCCTTTTTTTCGTCTTTGAAACCGTGGAGCTTGACGTCGTGGCATCATCGTCTGGATCGGTAATTGCTGTATTCTCCGCGCGTACTGCTTTTGAACATTCAGCGTCATTAGAAGATGTCGTTGCAACACCTTTAAGCCAACGTTCCATTCTTCTTTATTAATAATGTTACACGTCAGGATGGTAGGGTCAAAATAATGCACAATCGTTACTGCGTTTATGAGACAAAGTTTAGTCCAAAGAAGAAATGTACAAAACTGATACAATCAGAATACAGCGGGCAGTAGAACTTACAAGAAGGCAGCAGGCTAGCCAGCTTGTAAGTAGGTAGGTACGAACTTATCGCTCCGAACGCTAATCGTCAACTGACTGACGAGGCGCGACTTTTTTTATATAATAGCGCTTTTATACTTAGTCCTAGACTCGAACTCGAACATTCTCAAAAATACCCGAGTCGGCGCCTTTGATAAACAAAAAGCGGAAATAAAAATATAAATACAAAAAAATGCGTTGTAAACAATCTCGACTTTATGATTTTGAAGATAGAGCCGAAAGTCGCTTGTTCACAACTATAGCGTCTAATTCAGAGGCGGCTTTTATCAAAGGGACTGCGCGCTCACAAGTATACGCGCGGCGGGCGGATTCAAAACGTTCGACCAGTGACCAGAGAGAGGTGTTTTGTTTTTTTTTTCTAAATTCTTGCGGAACCCCTACAGGGGTTCCGCGGAA